>JAGSMS010000017.1:0-1488750 GCA_029286595.1 Bhutanitis thaidina
CGACTTCCACAACACTGCGCAGGTCGTCACTCCCATCTTGTGGGGGTCGTCATACTGCGTTTGCCCGTACGTGGCTGCCACTCCAGAACCTTTTTCCCAGCGGTTGTCAGTTCTGCGAGCTATAGCATTGACATTGCCACTTCAACGCTGATCTTTGCAGCTTCGCGTGAGTTACCTTAGTTCCTACTGCGGATATTATCGTTGCGAACTCTATCATCTGAAGAAACGAACATAGCCTTTCATAGCCCCGCGCTGAGCAACACGAGCTTCCTCATACGGGCTGCAGTGAAAGGACCAAGTCTCGGATCCGTATGTCATCACTGGCAACACGCACTGATTGTACGTCGCGAGGCTTTGCATTATACTCGACGAGAAGATATGACGTAGTTTCCCGAACGCAGCCAGCCGAGTTGGATTCGTCGATTGACCTCTGAGTCGAAGTTGGACTTACCTAATCGGACAATTTGTCCCAGGTATACGTACTCGTCTACAACTTCGAAACCTATTGTTCCCAACAACAAACCGGTATTGGTGTGAGCATGGACGTTTGACATGAACTTCGTCTTGTCCATGTTCATCTTCAGACCAACCTGTTGGGGAGACGTTATTGAGTCATTGAGCATTGGCACTGAAGCTCCTCAGCGATCCTGCCATAAGAACGCTATGTCAAAATCGGCAAATCCGAGAAGGTGAGTGATGTATTCGCCATTGATGTTGATACCATGTCTTTCCAGTTCAGCTGCTTGAAACATCTTCTAATGCAGCGGTGAAGAGTTTCAGGATATGACATCACCCTATACACCTTTCTGCAGTTGGGTTGGTTTCAGCACTGATTCTGTACTCGGACTTAGACATCGTAGCCTCATTGTACAAACACCTCCAGCACTTCGATATACCGAGAGTCTATCTGGCACCGCTGGAGAGACTGTGCTTCTAAATTTCGCGACTGGATGAAGGCTTTCTCATGATCCCATACATGAACCTGTGGCAAGTTGTACTCCCCTCAGCCTTCTGTACGATCTGGCGAAAGAGTATGTATATGGTCTATGGTGCCTAACCTTCGGAATCCGCTTGTTCGGGAGGCTGGGAAGTCGTCAAGTCTGTTCACTAGACGATTTGAGATGACTCTCGAAAACAGCACGTAGACGCAGCTTAAAGCGATATCGGTCTATAATTCTTCAAAAACCCCAGTTATCCCTTTCTTAAGAAGAATAGGACAACCACCTTCTCCACGCTTTCGGCGTAACACCGCCATGAATGACGGAATTAAACAGCTTCTGAAGGACAACAAGTATCGGTTTTCCACCCGCTTTCACGAAGCTCAGCTGTAATCCGTCTCACCCGGCGCCTTGCCGTTTTAAAGCTGTTGAGAAACCATCCTAATCTCGCTCAGACGGCGTCCGGGATGTTATCGGGTAATCCGGATAAAGCTTGAAACTTTCTTGGGTCGTTACTCACACACATCAGTGTGGCGGTTTCAACGACGTTTGTGTACAGCTGTCGTAAAATCTCTCGATCTCGCCAAAAATCTCGGCTCCATGAGGCTGAGCTGCGCCGCTTTCGGTCTTCAGCTTGGTCAGTTGGCTCTTTCCGATAAGACGATCTCTGGCGAAGACTTTGGAGCCTTGGTTCCGCTCTATCGCTTTTCAATACAGGCTGTATTGAATTTGCGTAAGAATCTTGCCTCATACATTTGAGATCTGTCTATTCAGTAGCCAGCCACGCTGACGCATCCGTTGTAGACTGCAGCTTTATCTGCGCCTGGCTTTCATGAGTTTGAAATTAACGGAATCGAAGGCTTTTGGGGCTTATTCGTGCTGCGGGTCCTGCAAAACTTAGCTCCTACCACATGGACAGTTTGTCCCAGGCATACGTACCTCGTTCACAACTTTGAGCCTATTGTTCCCAACAACAATCCGGCACAGGTGACATGACGTTTGATATGAACTTCGTCTTGTCCTTACGTTCCTTATCTTAAGACCAACCCATGGGAGACGTTATTGAGGTCATTGAGCATTGTACTGAGTTCTCCAGCGATCCTGCCATAAGAACTATGTCGTCGGCAAATCGAAGGTGAGTGATGTATCTGCCATTGATGTTGATACCGCATCCTTCCAGTTCAGCTGCTTTGAAAAATTATCTTCTAATGGCAGCGGTGGAAGAGTTTCGTGGATAAGACATCACCCTGTCTTGCCACCTTCTCTGCAGCGACTGGTTTCGTACTTGATTCTGTACTCGATGGACATCGTAGCCCTTACTGTACAAAACACCTCAGCACTTCTTGAGCGACTGAGTCTATCTTGGCACCGCTGGAGAGACTGTAGACCGCCCAAATTTCTGACTGAATCGATGGCTTTCTCACAGTCCACATAACGCCAGACATAATGGCGCTGGTACCTTTGCTTCTGTACAATCTGGCGAAGAGTACAGGCGGTGGTCTATGGTACCATAGCCTTTTCGGAATCCGGCTTGTTCGGGGAGGGCTGGAATGTCAAGTCTGCTGTTCACTAGACGATTTTGGAGGATGGTTCTCGAAAACAGCAGACGTAGATCGCGGCTAGAAGGATAATGGCTCATAATCTCGTGCCAGGCAGTTATCTCTTTCTGAAGAATAGGACAACCACGCTTTCATTTGTCGCTCGGCGTAACATCATGAATGACGGAATTAAAACAGCTTGAAGGACAACAAGCACGAGTTTTCCACCCAAGCTTGTAGCTCATTAGTTCCGTCCTCACCCGGCGCCTGTTGTTTAAGCTGTTTGAGAGCCATCCTATCTTCTGCTCAGACTGACGTCCGGATGTTATCGAGTAATGTCGGATAAGCTGGCCTCGGTCGTTACTCACATCAGTGTGTGGTTTCAACGACGTTGTGTACAGTTGTCCGGTAAAAATCTCCTCGATCTCACTCAAAATCTGGCTCCAGCGGAAATGACTGTGCTGCTTTCGGTCTTCAGCTGGCTGGCTGCCTGATAGACATCTCATAAAGACTTTGAGCCTGTTCCGCTCTATCGCTTTTTCCAATACAGGCCAGCTGAATTTGCGTAAGTTCCTGCTCTATACATTTGGAGATCTGTCTATTCAGTAGCCGATACGCTGACGCATCCGTTGTGGTGACTGGCAGCTTTATCTCACGCCTGGCTTCATGAGTTTAAGAGTGTGGATCAGAGAGCTTTTGGGGCTTGTCTAAAGCAGGGTCCTGCAAAAATCTTAGCTCCAACAGGCATGGACAGCTTCCACTAGCCTGCTATTCGTATCGTCCATCATAACGCAATGTCTAGGCACCGAAAGTGATTATGCACCCGAGCTGAAAAGCCTGGTTCTGGATAATGGGTATCGGGTGGCGGAGAGTGTAGATTTAAATGCAGATTATCTGCCTGAGTTTAATGTTATGTTCAGTGTGCCTTCACTTAATTCAGTGATCACTGCCGGTTTTTACCCTAGTGATCACAGAGACATCACTGAACAGCTGACGCTTTCATCGTCGCGACGAAGTCGATCTCATTTCGGTACCGTCCGGGCTCATCCATGTCCACTTCCTGGGCCGCTTCTGAAACAGGGGAACACCATAAAGAACCTTCCTGCTATGAAGTCAGCCAGTTGCAGTTGCCTCTTGGGTTCCTGCTGCCCCACTCCAAAGTTCCCCACCATCAGCTCATCGCCTTTTCGTAAATTTGTCGCAGTGTTAAAGTCTCCTATCAACACCGTGTAGTGAGTCTTAGAGCAATGCATGGCTCTGGAAATATCCCCGCTACTGCCTCCATCATCATCAGTGTGCTCGAGGCTGGCGTATACTCAGTATGACCTTTCTGAAGCGAATACCTTTATTATTCTGAGTATAAGGACCCTACTGACACATCACTGATCTCGCGATCACGTTGTTGATGCGAGACCTGTGGACGATAAACCTGACACCTCCTTGGGACAGATGGTCACTCCTGTTGGTAGTGGTAGAACAAGTTACTGGATTTTAGGATTTATAGTCCTCTCCTGTCTTTGACTCAGACAACCATATCTGCAATGTAATTTGCTTACTTCTTCCAGTTCTAGTATCTTCTCGTCGGTCCTCAATGTAAAAGTGTTATGTGCTGGTCCAGTCGTTTAAGGCAGTTAGAAATCAGCTGTGGTGATTCTTCGCACCCCTGCCGTTACCATGGCTGCCACCATAGCTGCATGTTATGCCGCTGGGGATCAGCTATTGCTTTTTTTCTACCTCATCATAAGTGACTTATTGCCATTATTGCCCATGAGCATGGCAACTGCAGTTTTTTTTTTTTTGTTCAGTGCAGGAAGATGCTGCCCATCTCCTAATATAATTCTTTACCATTAGTCGCCTTACGACACCCATGGTTATGGTGTTGGCGCCATCTCTTTACCTCGAAGGAGCCACACCGGAACCCAACTCCAATCCTAACCAACCCATATGTCCTTAAATCCCAACCTAACCTAACCTTAACCCAACGAACCTAACCTAACTCAACTGAACTTAATCAACCCAACCTAACCCAACTCTAACCTAACCCAACTCTAACCTACCCTAACCTAACCTAAAATAACCCACCTAATCAAAACCGAAAACCCCAATTGATTCTTGCATCGTGACAACATCTAGTCCGCTTTAAAAATTCATTAAAATTAGACGTCTAGATACGCACGCATAACCGAATAGTGAAACCCAGGACTACCTACCAGGTTACGCGTGGGCAAGGAATTAACTCCTGTCACCGAGGAACCGAAACCCGCGGCGGAACACAGCGCAGGTCTATATAGTCACTGCAAGATTATTACACTGAAGAGTCGCCAGGAAGACTGTTTAAATGACGCCAGAGGCGAAAAATTTGATCAGTGGTTGGGGGCTATTTACGAATGAGTATCCGTAAAAAACACGGGTTTGGGCGAGAATAACCCATCAGCCACCATGTTTTGTTACGAGGCGCGACTTACGTGTAGTCAGTGCAGCCTCATCGGAGACTCCTGAAGCTGAGAATTCTCGTTAGACCAGCCACTGTTTGTTAAAGGTAAAACCAGAGAGGACCCCCAACCTCTACATTCCATCTCACCTGAGCTTGTCTCACCGAACTGGGACTCCCATGACCCTACCAACTCTGTATTCTTTGTTACCCCTCTTTTATACTTATCACCCCCCTTTTTTTTTTTTTTACCTCTCAACTGCATCTCAGTGCACCAAGTACTTCCTGCACCTCGCCCCATTCTGACTCACAGAAACATCCCCACTGAATCTCCTACGACCTCGACCCCGCCGAACACGCGACCCCTACCCTGACCCCTGACCCCTGGTTCAACCCCAATTCCCTTCCTTTTTCGGTAATTCCCCACCCCTGCGGCCAACAAGGCACCCAGTTGGATGCAAGTCGAGCCTCCAACGCGCGCACAGCTGCCCGCAACTTGCCCCAACAGAACCTTTTCCGTCCGGCATCCCAAAAAATCAAACACGCTGGAGGACCGGCTGAGGACCACCACTGCGTGCAGACAAATCAGAACATCGAGCCTGGGCTGCACGTCGGCCCCTCACCGAGCATCACTGGCACCACCGGTGAGCCTGGTGGAGCTAATACTTCAAAATAGTAGAACAGAAAGTGACTGTGACACGTGCGCCGGTACAAATCTAAGGTACTATCATAGGAACTTATATGCACCTAAACAAATTATTATTTGACCATTTAATATTATTGATAAATGTGCCATTGCACACCAGACTAAGATAGATTAGAATGCTGGTTTTAAAAAATTTCCTGATCATACTAGCAGTTATCTATCTTTAAATAGAAACTGTAATAAACTAAACCTATCCAACCTACTTTCTATTGCTATTAGTTGTCTATTTGTTAACAATTAGTTGTAATTGATTATTACTGACCTGCTGCACAACTGTCTCCACAATGTTTGGGGCTGACACAGTGACTCCTCAGTAAAGTCGGCAGGTGCGCAGAGGTCCAAAAACTCTACTTGACAATCCCACCGCTTTGAAGAATGTTCGGCGGTGCATCCATGAGGGAGGCCGGGCAAGAAGACCTGACTCCTCACTTTGACGACGCAGGCCGACACTGCCTCACAGCAGGTAACATAGACACAGGGTGCCGGGAGCTCGTCTGCGACGGAAGACCATCCTCTGGGACAAAAGTCCGCCGAAGAAAGGCTCGGGTACCAGGACAGCAGAAGCGAAGCCTGGCTTTAGTACGCGATGCAATTCAGTGTCCCGGAAACATGAAGAGGAACTGAAAAACGTCGGTAGGGCTCTGGAGCGCCCACCAGCCAGTGAAGGAACTGAGCTGTAATCACACTCACAGCAAAAGAAACCCAAAGCAGCAGAGCCCAAAAAGGCACAAGGACGTCTGCCTTAACAGTGCGGACCAAAATATGGAATGAAGAGCATACAAACTGCTCAAACGAATAGGATGATGGGATAGTTGAAGTGACGATGGAAATGCAGTCACTGGAGTTGAGCGGCCACCACGCTGGTGGACGGGCGACTCAGGGGGAGGTCGTCGCACGGCGCACCACGCCACCCCAGCAGGCCTCGCAGGTGAAACAGACTCGAGAGGTACTGGAGAGGGTCCGATTACGCTGTGATGCTGCTGAGTCGGGTAAAGGAGAGGGTCAGGAAGGCAAAGGATAGGTGCGATTATGGGTTTTGGGACCAGAGGAGAAGCCAGCATGAGTAGGTTTGGTATGAAGCGTTAACCCTCACCATCGAGGAGGTGGGATGAAAATCCGCTTTCTCGATCCCGGGACGTCTTGCAGGCCAATACTGACGACGACATCTATAAAGTTCTGAGAAATCAGAACCGGGCTGTTTTTGCGGCCTCGCAGAAGAAAGCAGAATATCTATAAAAGGTAGAAAGAAAATCAGGAATCCTACACCAGCCACGGGTCATCGGTGTTTCCAACCGTCTGCAGAGGGTGACGAAGCTGCATGGTCCACATCGATTCCAGCGGGTTAAGGCCGAAGACCAAACACCACTGGTCCAGCGCACACGCGTTTCGGGCTATGGGCATGGAAAAGTGCCCAAAGAGCCGGCGGACCTCTGCAGCCACTGTGGCGGCTCACCAGTCGTAAATGTACTGGATCATCTGGCGTGACGTACCTGACGGCAAAACTGCGTCAGGGCAAAATGGACCATGTACACAACGCATTCAGCCATGACCGCCCAATACGTCGGAAATGGACGAATTGGCCTGCTCAACGATAGCCTTTGCTGCTGAGGCAGCACCCAAAATGGACATACTGCTTACAAATAGTAATAAGGGAACTCTCAATGCAGGCGAAGAAGGACCAATGAGGTTGCTGATCGAAGCGAAAAATTGTAGAGAACAGCAGCCTCGACCAGGAGCCGTATGTCGGAGCTTAAAGTGATGAAGAGCTACAGGGCGCAAAGAGTCTTCCAGCACTGGTCCAGGAGACGGAAATAGTTAAAGGCGATAGCTGTCTTTAACCCCGGACTCAAACGTGGTCCAACACTGTGCCTGCCCACAAATAATATCGTGGTGGTGGGACTCGCACCAGCTTGGGAGATTACGCCTGTCCTCTTTACTCGAGAACTCCGAGGCGGTCAGCCCCATCACTCCTGACTTCTAGAACATCTAGCGTGACTCCAGAAAAGAAATCGGGTCCAAAAAGTGTGGATTGCTGAAAGACAACTAAAAGCTCATGTAGGTGGGGAGTCCATTGGCGACCACCGAGGCAGAGATGTTGTATCCTGAATGAGCTGGGGCCAGTAACATGCTGGGTGTGGTTAGAGGGGGAAACCCGACCTGATACCATCCGAGGGGTAAGTTGATACCAAAGCTCGTGGACGCACAGCTTGTTTCTACAGAATTAATCGGCAGGGAAGACTGAGAGTTACGAGGCCTAACGAGCGCGGACCACAACGGCTAGTATTTAGTATTCGCCGCAAAACCAAGGCATAAAAATAGGTGACCACTAGGCTGTTCAATGAAGAAGCCAATTGATGAGTTTTAGAAACTAAATCAAAATTAATAGAAAATAAATTTACCACCATGAACTTCACCAATGTATTGGGAGTGCTGAACATCTTGAATAAACCACACTAGGCCTTATGTGTCAATACGGACGCTTGCGTAGAGCGCTCGATGCTAACCAAAAATCAAACGAAACACTTACCCCGCCGTGGTGGTCCGAGAAACTCGCAGAGCTAAAGAGGAACGTCGCTCAAAAAAACGCAGAATCAGGAACGTTGCCCCCATCCGAGGGCAAAGGTCGTCGAGGAGTACCTGGAACAAAAAGAAAGTATGAATTGTTAGAAGTAAAAGGCTCAGACGGAAAGTTGGAAGGAGTTTTGCTGTAAGGGACAGGGAGGGTGGGGAGGGGACATATAGTGATCGGAAGGACAACAAACAGGGAGGAGGAGGATCGGCTGGGTTGAGATGAAGGAGTCTTGGATGGGAGGTTCTGTCGAGTTTGGTGCAGAGACCTCTATCCGGAAGATCTCACTGACGGCGAAAAAACAGCGACTACCTCGTCAAACCAGAGTCAGCCGAAAAGTGAATGACAAGAATTTGAGTTCTGCGACCCACCACCATTCACCATATGGCGGAGCTACAACAGTCCAGTTGAACTTTGACCCGAAAAGTCTTCGAGTGATGGCCTACTGCAGACATTTGCCAACACGTCATCAGGAACTGTATCTCGATATTTTTGAACAGCAGCCCAGCCACCATCACTTCCTGGAGCCAAAGAAAAGCCACGGTCGTGACAGCTGAGAAAGCCGAAAGACTGACCACGCTGCCTTGCAAATCAAGTAGACCAATTGGTCTACTGTTGCCCATACTAGGCAAAAATATACGAAAATGTTAGTACACGCCTCAAATTCCATCTGCTGCCTAAAATGAGTACCAGTATGGGATTATGCCCAGAGACACCGAGACTCTATAACCCAATGCAACACATTTACAGGAAATTAGATGAAAAGAAAATAATTGTTCTGGTTTTTGGACAGAGGGAGCTCGATATGTGCCTGCGGCCAGCTATATGAGTCCGACTACTGGTTGAGGAAAGCTTCACTGAACCTCACAGGAAGGTATTTGATAGCTACCTGAGGAACAGAGAGGTAAGGCAGGGTGGAGAGGAGGCACTCAAATCACAATTATGGGTGCGTCCAGGCCCATTGAGGACCAACCCAGAACCTCCTCCTGACCCTTCAAAAAAGCCCAGAGGAATGGGGGCAGGTACGGTCAGGCTTGCGGACGACGTCGTGCTTGTCTTCGATGGTGACACCGCACCAGAGGGTGCAAGGACGCAAATGGCGCCTTGAACATGTTCGGACGTGGTGTCAAAAGCGCAATTGGCATTTGAAAACAAATGCGATGGTTATTACCAGAAAACTTAAACACGACACCCCATGTCTATGGGGATGGGAGGAATCGACATTGGCATGTCCAGGAACAAACTCCTGGTGTCACCATGGATGACAGGCTGACTTTCAACACTACGTACGAATGTCTGCAGGAAGCCATCGGAATATATGGAACAACTCCCAGAGCTGGCGCAGAGTGAGCTAGTCTCCACCCTGAAGTAATAAGGATAATTTATACGGCTGGCCGATAGAGCCTGATCATCCCGTACGCTGCTAGCGTGTAAGGCCTATGCAGGGAAGATGACGATTAAAGAGCTTCAAGTGGTCCAGCGTGGATAGCACAGAGAATTTGTAGGGTGGCCATCGATCGGTCTCCTGGAACTCATGCTGCTGCTGGGACAGATACTTTGATCTCAGGAGCCAGTGAGGCGGGCCTCACTGTGCCGGGGCCAAGAGGGGAGGCCTGTTGGGTCTGGGGACAGGGAGATCGAGCGGGATGGTCTCAGCCATTGCAGGCCAAGGTCCTCGAGCGTATTGTACCTGAGGCCTGTGAGATGCCCAGATCGAGCAGCCATTCAAACAGTGACGACGTTCGTGTATATTTACTGACGGGAGCAAGATTGAGGGCAAAGTCGAGGCGCCGTGTCTGTGTGAGCCTGCTGAGAGACCGAAACAAAGCCATCAAGCTTTGCCTCCCAGGGTACTGCACCGTCTACCAGGTTGAGCTTCTGCCATATGCAAGGCCACATGGCAATTTTCGGACACCATGTCTTCTCAGAGTTCATAGAAAGACCAATGGCAGCCTCCACAAACGGTCATAATCATAGTTGCTCCATCCTCTTGCAGCAGAGATAGAGATAATTCAACAACAAATATCCTCCAGGGTAAAGTTGTTAATTTTATTCTGAATGCGCCCATGCAGGGATGGAGGGCAACGGAAAGAGCTGTGGACCAGCTTGCCAAAAGCGCCGCCTTGGGCTCCAGGGGAGACCATCATGATTTGGCAGGCCCGGTCTCATCTGCCAAGTTGTGCTATATCTGACTTGTAAACGCTGACGAATGGAATCGTAGATATCAAATCGAGGAACCGCTGGTCAAGAAAAATATTCTTCCCGGAGGCTGTGACGGCGCACCGGATGATCCGCAAAATGTCGACTACATGGTTACGCAGCAAACTATGACAGGGCTACTGTGGTCTTTGAGTAATGGAATCGCTTTATGCAAAGAGAGCCCATCGTGCATGCGAGCCAGAACGCAGTGAATCAGTCCCATACATCCTCGGACCGCCTTAACACCTGCAATATAAAAGACTAGAACTAAGAAACAAATAAATGAAAATATAGTAAGGGAAAACGTACCGAACATCATAAACAGTCAAAAAGAGACGTGTTCTTAAACTACTGCATCGAAATCGCTCAAATGTCGTAAAGAGAAACAAAACAAGGCAGCAAGTATTGAATAGCATTACAATATAAATGAAATATATTATAGACTATATAGTGCATGAAAATAGATAAATAAAAATGTAGGCAAGAACAAACTGTTAAAAATAAGATGTTTACATTACCTTAGAATAGAAGATTAAAACAATGTACTACAAAACCCTGAAAAACTACGGTCATATTATATTTAAGAAATAAATAATAGAATAGTAGAAATAATAAAACATAACAGCCAAAGCTCCTGATTAGTGCTGGAGATAGAAAGGGAATTTAAAAAAAAAAAAAAAAAACCTAAATCCAAACCTAAATCCCAACCTAACCTAATCCAACCTAACCTAACTTCCAAATCCCAACCTATCTCGAACCTGTCCTAACTCCAACCTAAATCTAATTTAACCTAACCTGAACCTAACCCAACCTAACCTAACTCAACCCCAACCTAAATCCCAACCCAACCTAACCCAACCTAACCCAACCTAACCCAACCTGAACCTAACCTAACCTAACCTAACCTAAACCTAACCTAACTCAATCCCAACCCAACCTAACTTAACCTAACCTAACCCAACCTAACTTAACCCAACCTAACCTAACCTAACCTAACCTAACCTAACCTAACCTAACCTAACCTAACCTAACCTAACCTAACTTCAATCCTAAATCCTAACCTAACTCTTGAACTCTAACCTAACCTAACCTAATCCTAACTTAACCTACCCTAACCTACCCTAACCTAACCTCTAATCCTAACTCTAACCTTAACCTAACTCCAACCCAACATTTTACAAAAAGGCCAAAAATCAGAACAAAGATAAACTACGCCTTCCCTATATACTCGTGCGGTGTTATCGAGTATACCCAAAGTAGTTCAAGAGAAAATATCAACATAAAAACAAGAGCACAAGAGAGCCACCAACAAATCAACATCCTCCTAAAGCATGACCAAACCTCGTCATTACGAGAAAACCTGGCTACCCAAATCTCGTCCGGTAGTGGAGTCAAAGATCACATGATCAACGCCTTCCTCGGTTTAAAGGACTAATAAAGCACTATAGAGGCGAACTCAACACCTGCAGAAATATTCTACAAACTTATCACCTTTGTATGAGGATCTGCTTTAAGGTGTTACCTGAGGAGGACGAAGTACATATGACAATAAAACATCTACTGCCCGTGAGAGGAAAAAATCAACACCATATAGCGCGGCTTACAGTGGAACGGCAGGTTTCTGTGATGCTGGACGAGGACACATCGAACAGCAACGGAAACCAAATTAAAACGCCTGCAGACTATACCGTTGTAACTGCACGGTGCACCAGGGTGATGTTAAACGACAAGATCCTCACAGGCTGAAGCCATCACAGAGGACGGAGTCGGGCGCCCAGACACTCACAATTTCAAAAATAAAATGGATCAACGGAGTCCCTGGATGCGGAAAGACAACGGGTGGTAAACCAATTGAGGGGGAAGGGACGGATAATCACAACTACATTAGAAGCAGCAAAAGAACTAAAAAATGTACCAGTAAACCGCATAGGCGCAGACGCCAAAACAAAGTATACCGTACTGTCCCGTAAACGGTGTAAGAGAGCCCGACAGGGTTCGATGTTCCTCGACTCCATCATCGATGAAGCCCCTCATGAATCACTTCGGTTGCAGCATGGCAATAAACCGTGCGATGCGGAAGAAATGCTGCTTATCGGTGATATCAACCAACTTCCTTCATCGACAGAGAGAACCTCGCGATGGCACACCTGCCCAAACCTGTAACCACGATCAGCCAGGAGCTTCTGTGCACCGGAGCCCAATGGATGGAAGCGTAAGGCCCCTCAACAGGTCTACAGCGCATGTACCAACGCAAATCCTCTGGGTACACTCACCAAAAAGGGAAAGGCTACAGAGCAAATATTCCAAGCACCCTCCCTGATACATTGCACGTGTTCACCCAAACCGAAAAGTGAAATCCCACTGACTTTAGGATACGGGTCAAGTGTCATCACGCCTCCGGCCAGTTCATGAGGCCAAGGACTCAAGTATCCGGACAGTCAGCCATGAAACTTGTATAGAAAACTGAAACTGTAATGACAGTTCAGCATGTTGTGGTGGTGCGTCCAGGACACAACACAGCGGCTGCATCTATTACGCGGATGACTGCGACGACGCAACAGGGAGGTTGGTTCAGAGAGGCTGGCTGCACCAACAACAAAAACTTATAATGGCAACCTAAAAGTGAAATTAGGAACAGAATCATACGGAAACCTGACAATGCTAATGGACACAAAAGTTATATAATGTAACCTCAATTTACCTTTTGGCAACTAATGATATTACTAAGTAACGATAAAAAAAAAAGAAAAACAAAAATATATATATACAACTGTTTTTATAAAAAAAAAAAAATACTGTACAATTTACCAACTAAAGCACACAGGTGAGTATTGTTCAAAATAAAAAACAATCTGTATACCATAAAAACCTAAATCTAAAAAAAGGCATGAATAAATAGTCTGTGGAGAAATAGTTTAAAAAAAAAACCAAATTTAACTGCAATATCATAACCTAAACTAACCTAATCAACCTAACCCAACTTAACCTAACGTAACCTATCCCAACCTAACTAACCTAACTCAACCTAACCCAACCTAACCTAACTCTAACCTAACCCCAACTAGAACCCAACCTAACCTAACTCTGTCCTAACCTAACCTAACCTAACTCCAACCTAACCTAACCCAACCTAACCTGTCCTAACCTAACCCCACCCAACTCAACCTAACCTAACCTAACTCTGTCCTAACATAACGCAAATCCTTATCAACTCACCAACCAACCTAATTTAACCCAACTGTAACTCAACTCACCAGAATCAAATTTAACCTAATCCTACTGCAACTCTAACATAACCCAACTTTACCTAACCAACTAACCGTAACCTAACCTAACCAATCCAACCAACTTAAACGGAATCAACTTAACTCTAACTTTAACCTAACCTAAATCAAACCCAACTTTGAACCCCAATCCTAACCTAACTCTGGATCCCAACCTAACCCAACTTAAACTAACCTAACTGAATCCAATCCCAACTTAACTGTCCCAACTTATCCTACCCTAACATGTTCAACTTGAATCAAACCAAAACGAAACCGAAAAGAGCGGGAAAACCCAAGTTCAAACCGAGACCAGCGCTTGGTTGTAACCGCATCGAGGCGATGCTAACGACAAGATCCTCTACATACGTCATCACAGGATGAGTCAGCGCCCCAGATACATGGAACGCATCAACAGTCCTATGAAGACGACGTAGCCGCCCGAGGGCAGCGGACTTGATAATAACACGCCGAAGGGCAAAAGATCTCAAAGAAAACCAGTAAAACGCATAGCGCAGACGCTAAAACGAAAATAATAAAATTATGGCCTCGGTGTTGTAAATGGAGTAAGAGACTGATGTTTAATACGTTTGACTATCGCTCACTATGCCCTAATGAACCATTTCGGAGCTGGTAGTGCTGGCAACAAAGCCGCGCGGAGCGCAAGAAATGCTGCTCATCATGATAATCAATCCTCTTCATCGACAGAGAACCTCTTTACGGCCAGCATATTGCCCAAAATTTGGTAAACTATCGACTTTCAGCTAGGAGGCTCCAAAAGCACCGAACCCAATGATGTATATGCCCTCAATGAGATCTACAGCGGCACAGCACTCATCCAAGTCTCGCACTCACTGGGAAAGGGAAAGGCATGACGGTGGTGCACATACCGTATGACACACTGTACCCGTGTCACCCAAACTAGTACAAACTTGACAGTTAAAACAACTGGCGCTTCATGCTCTCTTAACAGTCCATGATGCCCACGGACCCATGTTACGCGGGAACAATGAAGAAAGAACCGCCGCAGAGAAGCTAAACTGCACGACAGTTGTTCAGCATGCTGTGGTGGTGGTGTCCAGACACACAGTTAGCTGCACATACTACGTGATGACTGTGATGACGCAAACAGGGAGTAGCCATCAGAGCTATGGCTGCATCAACTACCATGTGCCAAAAGAGTACAATGGCATGGCATGATAGTTAGGACACAGTACAGAAACTAATAATGGTAACAACCCAATAAAATATATAAAAGGACGAAAAAAAAATATACCTAAGGTAAAAAAAAATTATATTAATATAATAATGTTATTTAATGAAATAAGACAATAACTGGAAAATAAAAAAATAAAATATATATACATATGGCAAGTGAATCACTAAATACAATAAATTTATTTATTTATTTCACGAAGGTAATAATGTGATCAAGAAAGAACAAAAGAATAAATAAATCAAAAATAAATGACAAAAAAAGTCTGTGGAGACTTAGTTTAATATAAAACTGAATCAACCTAACTCTCATCATTTCAGCCTATTAGAGTTCACTGTTGGTTACAGGCCTCCCTCAAAGATTGCCACGAAGCACGGTCCTGAGCCACCCAGACCCATCGACCGCAACACTGCGCAGGTCGTCATCTACTTTGTGGGGGTCGTCCCATGACTGCGCTTCTGCCCGTACGCGCCGCCACCGAGAACCTTTTTTCCCAGCGGCGTCAGTTCCTGGCGAGTTTTGCGTGGCTGGCTCCACGCCACTTCAGTTGCTGGATCTTGCGGCTATGTTTAATACCTTAGTTCTCAAGGTGATACACGTTGCAGACTCTCATCATGCAGAGAAACACCGAGCATAGCCCTTTCCTATAGCGCGCTGAGCAACTTTGAGCCTCGGCATGGGCTGCAGGAAGGACTAAGTCTCGGATCCAAGGTCATCACTGGCAACACGCACTGATTGTGGCGGCTTTCGCCCCGGAGGCCGGTGCTACCTGAGAAGATACAACGTGCCTCAACGCAGCCCAGCCGGAGTTGGATCTGCCTGACACCCTGAGTCGAAGCTGACTCTACCAACGGACAATTTGTCCCAGGTATACGTACTGCTCACAACTTCATTTTATTGCTCCTGGCCAATGAACCGGTATTGGTAGTGATATGACGTTTGAGGCGGAAACTTCAATCTTGTCCATGTTCATCTTAAGACCAACCTGGTTGGGAGACGTTATTGAGAATATTGAGCATTGTACTGAGCTCCCCTCCAGCGATCCTGCTAAGAACTATGTCGTCGGCAAATCGAAGTTGCGAGTGATGTATCTGCCATTGATGCGATACCGTATCCTTCCAGTTCTAGCTTTGAAAAACATCTTTTCTAATGCAGCAGAAGAGTTTCGGGCATACCACCGTCTTTACACCTTCTGCAGTTGACGGCTCTGTACTCATCTCTGTACTCGGACAGACATCGTAGCCTCATTGCACAAACACCTCAGCACTTCGACATACCAGAGTTCATCTGGCACCGAGAATGTAGCACCGCCCAAATTTCGACCGAATCGAAGGCGGTCACAACCACATACGCCAGACATACATTGCGCTGCACTTCGGCCTTCTGCACAATCTGGGCAAGGCGCGTGGCCTTGCGGTAATTATGTGCCTTTTCGGGAACCGGCCGGTTTGATAATAAAGTCGTCGTCTGTTCACCTGACGATTTGAGATGACTCGAAACAGCACGTGACGCGGCTAGCGATATCGGCTCATACCTTCGTGCTGCGTGCTATCCCCTTTCTGAAGAATAGGACAAACGGCTCGGCCCGCCGCTGGCGTACACCGTTACGAATGATGGGAATTAAACACTGAAGGACAACAGCACGGTTTTCCACCCGCTTTGTAGCTCAGCTGTAATTCCGTCCTCACCCGCGGCCTTGCCGTTTTAAGCTGTTTGAGGAGCCATCCGGATCTGCCCAGACTGACGTCCGGGATGTTATCGGAGGCGTCGGATAGTTGTTTCAAATGTTACCATACCAGTGTGTGGCTCAACGACGCCAGGTACAGCCGTCCGCAACTCTCGATCTCACCTGAAAATCCTTTACCCAGCGGAAATGATCAAGGCTGCTTTCGGTCTTCAGTTTGGTCAGTTGGTTTTTCCGATAGATAGATCTCTGGCGAAGACTTTGAGCCTTGGTTCCGCTTCATCGCTTTTTCAATACAGGCTGCGCTTGAATGGCGTCTGCTCATACATTTGGAGATCTGTCTATTCAGTAGCTGATACGCTGACGCATCCGTTGCAGACTGCAGCTTCATCTCACGCCTGGGGTTTTCTGCGAGTTTAAGAGTGATCAGAGAGCTTTTTGGGCTTTGCCGGTGCCGGTGGTCCCGCAAAACTTAGTTCCTACCGCATGGACAGTTTTCCACCAGCCCGCCCGTATCGTCCACTGTAACGCAATCGTCTAGGCACTGAAAGCGATTATGCAATTCGAGGCTTGAAAGCCTCGCCCGGATATGGTATCGTATGGAGCGTAGACTTCACCAGACGAGACCGCCCGATTTATCGTTAAGGTTCAGTGTGTTTCACATTCGGGTGATCATCATGGTTTTTACCCCAGTGGACGGTATTCACTGGAACAGCTGACGCTTGGTCGTCATGGACAGTTGATCTCATTTTTGTGGTACCGTCTGGCTCATCCATGTCCACTTTCCTGTGGGGCCGTCGAAATAGGAGTTCATCATAAAGAATCCTCCTTTTAGCGCGCGAAGTCAGCCAGCTGTTGCCCCTGGGTTCTGCTGTCTTACTCCAAAGTTCCCACTATCAGCTCATCGCCTTTCGTACTTCCAGTTTTGTGTTAAAGCTCCCATCAACACCGGTGTAGTGAGTCCAGAGCAATGCATGGCTCGGAAATATCCCCGCGCATTGCCCACTTTATCATTGTGGGTGTGTCGAGGTTGGTGCGTATACCTGTATGACCTTCCAGCGAATACCTTTGCCATTCTTGAGCAGGCGTACGCGACCCTACTCGGGACACACACCTGGATCTCGACTACGTTGTTGATGAGAGACCAGGACGATAAACCCGACACCTCCTTGGGACAGATGGTCACCTCTGTTGGTAGTAGTATCGCTACCGGATTTTGTGATTATAGAGTCCTCTCCTGTCTTCGGACTTCTGTACAACCCTATAATACTCCAATGTAACTTGCTTACTTCTTCTTCCAGTTCTAGTATCTTCGTCGGTCCTCAATGCGCGTTATATGCCGCCAGGTCCAGGGTCGTTTGGGCTGGCAGCCAGAACAGCCGGTGATTCTTCGCACTTCTGCTCGCCATTACCATGGCTGCCAATTACAGCCAGGGACAAGCGAGGCCGCCGGGGACTGGGGCCATTGCTGCGCCACCATCATGGGTTTACCTTTAGCTGCCACGCCTGGCGAGCGGGTTTTAGCAACCGCAGCTTTTTTTTCTTTGTTCTAGGCGGAGGAAGATGCCATGCTCATCTCCCAATATAATTTTACCATTGTCGCCTTTACGACACCCATGGTTAGACAGGCTGGCGCTATCTTACTTCCGACAGCCACACGGGAAACCCAACCTAACCCAACCAAACTCATTACAACTTCCAACCTAACCTAACCTAACTCAACCTAACCCAACCTAACCCAACCTAACCCAACTCTGCATCCCAACCTAACCTAACCCAATCCTAACCTAACCTAACCTAACCTTAACCTAATCCCAACTAACTGTAATAATGACAAAGCGTTCAGCATGCTGTGGGTGGCGGTGTCCAGACACAGTTAGCTGCACATACTATGGATGACTTTGACGACGCAACAGGAGGCTGGATCCAGAGGGCCATAGCTGCTGCATCTATTTCAACAAACAAAGATTACAACTAAAAAAATGGCAATCAGGAAATAGGACTTAGCGGTTATGGAAAGCCGACAACCCAAAATGAAACACGAAAAGGTATGGCACTGTTACTAATAAAATGTAGTAATGTTTGTCATATAGGTATGTTTATATAGGGCACAAATGTATGACAAAAAACAAAAAAACATATAAATATGGAAGTAAGGAACCTACCGTAATAACAAATTAGATTTATTTTATGTCATTTTAGTTGTACAATGATAGGAGCAGGCAAAATACAACTACAAATCTAAAAGGCATTTGACAAAAAAAGTCGGAGACTTAACTTTATTTAAAAAAACCTAACCTAACTTAATCCCAACCCAACCGAACTTAACCTAACCCAACCTAACCTAACCCAACCTAACCTAACCTAACCCAACCCCTACCCTAACCTAAATCCTAAAATAACCTAACCCAACTCAACTTTTCTAACCCAACCTAACCTAACCTAACTCCAACTTCCAATCCTACCCTAACCCAACCCCAACCCAACCTAACCCACCAAACCTAAATCATCCTAACCTAACCTAACCTAACCTAACCTAACCTAACCTAACCTAACTCAACCTAACCTAACCTAACCTAACCTAACCCAACCTATCCTAACCTCCAACTTAACCTAACTCCCAACTTAACCTAAATCCTAAATCCTAACCTAACCTAATCCCAACCTAACCTAACCCAACTTAACCTAACCTAACCTAACCTAACCTAACTTAATCCTAAACTTAACCTAACCTAACCAACCTAACTCAACTCCTGCAATAATAAATTCTGTATTTATTTTATATCATTTTAGTTGCACAATGATAGGAATTATAAGTTAAAGATAACGACAAATCTAAAAAGGAACGGACAAAAGTCTGTGGAGACTTAACTTTATTTGAAAAACCCAACCTTACCCAACCTAACCTAACCTAACCTAACCTTACCTAACCTAACTTAACCTTAACCTAACATAACCTAACCTAAACTAATCCTAATCAATCCCAATCTAACTCTGCAGTAACGTAACCTAACCTAATCCAACCTAACCTAAACCATCTGCACCCAACTCTAACCTAACCTAATCCCAACCTAACCTACCCAACCTAACCTAACCCAACCTAACCTAACCAAACCTAACCTAACCTAACCTAACTCCACTCTAACCTAACTTAACCTTAATACCCAAACTAACCTAACCTATCCTAACCTAACATAACCTAACACAATCTGGACCCAACCTTCCTAACCTAACCTAACCTAAATCTAACCTAAACTAATCCTAACCTAACTCAATACCTAACCTAACCTAACTTAACCTAACTGCAATCCCAACTAACCTAACCTAACCTAACCTTACCTAACCTAACCTTAACCTAACCTAACCTAAATTTGAACTTCAACTCTAACCTTGTACCTAACCTAACCTAACTCTTAACCTAACCAAACCCAACTCAATCCTAACCCAATCCTAACTCAATAATCTAACCTATCCCAATCTAACCCAACCTAACCTACCGAATCCCAATCCAAACCTAACCTTACCTAACCCAACTTAACGAACCTAACCCACCTAACCTAACCTAACCTAACCTAACCTAACCTAACTCAATCCCAACTCTAACCTAATCCCAATCCTAACCTAACCTAACCTACCCCAATCCCAACCTAACCTAACCTAACCTAATCCCAACCTACCCTAATCAACCCAACCTTACCTAACCTAACCTAACCCAACCTAATCCCAACCTAACCTAACCTAACCTAACCTAACTCACTCTAACCTAACGTGTAACGTAACCCAACCTAACTGAACTAAATCAACTTAACCTAACCAACCCAACCCAACCTAACCTAACCCAATCCCAATCCCAACCTAACCTGACCTGACCTGACCTGAATCAACCTGGACCTGACCTGACCTAACCTAACCTAACCTAACCTAACCTAACCCAACTCAACCTACTTCCAACTTCCAATCCTAACTTAACCTAACCTAACTCTTAACTTTAAATCCCTAACCTAACCTAACCGGAACCCAACCTAACCTAACCTAACCTAACCCAACTCTAACCTTGCATCCTAACCTAATCTAACCTAACCCAACCTAACCTAACTCAACCTAACCTAACCTAACCTTAACCTAACCTACCCTAACCCAACCAAACCTAACCTCACTCTAACCTAATCCCAACCTAATCCCAACCTTACCCAACCTAACCTAACCAACTTCCAACCTAACCTACCCCAACTCTAACCTAACCTAACCTAACCCAACCAAACCCAACCTAAACTTGGAAACCTAACCTTACCTAACCCTAACTTAACCTTACCAACTAACCTAACCATCCCTAACCTAACATAACCCAACATAACCTGACCTAACCCAACCTAACCTAACCTAACCCAACCTAACCCAACCTAACCTAACTCCAGAACTCAACCTAACTCATCAACCTAACCTAACCCAACTTCCAACCTAACCCAATCCCAACCTTACCTTACCTAACCTAAACCTTACTCATCAACCTAACCTAACCTACCTAACCTAACCTTACCTAACCTAGCCCCAACCTAACCTAACCCTAACTCAACCTAACCTGAATCCCAACTCAACCCAACCCAACCTAACCTAACCCAACCTTAACCTAACTCAACCTAACCTAACCTACTCAACCTAACCTAACTCACCTAACCTAACCTAACCTAACTCTTACCTAACCTAACCTGGTCCCAATCCTAACCTAACCTAATCCCAACCTAACCTAACCTAACCTTACCTTAACCTAACGTAACGTAACCTAACCTAACTTGAACCAACTCTAATCCTAACTTAACCCAACCTAACCTAACTTAACCTAACCCAACCTGAACCTAACCTAACCTGACCTGACCCGACCTGACCTGACCTGGACCACCTGACCTGACCAACCTAAATCCAACCAATCAACCTAACCTAACCCAACTCCAACCTAACCTAACCTAACCTAACCTTAACCTAACCTAACCTAACCTAACCTAACCTAACCGAACCTAACCTAACCTAACCTAACTGCAACCTAACCTAACCTAACCTAATCTAACCTTAACCTAACCTAACCTAACCTAACCCAATCCCAACCCAACCTAACCTAACCTAACCTTTTTTTTTTCGTGGGAAACTTATGGATACCCAGCCCCGGCGAGGTAAAGCCACAGGTTGGCGGTCGGACCCCACTGACTAAAACCCCACGGTTGTCGCCATCAGCACTGGCGAGGTCACGGGATCTCTGTTCGAATACAACCGTGGCCTCTCTTGCGCTTGGCTAATATAGTTCGTCCCGGTGCAGTGCATTACCCTGCCTCAGCACCCTGGTGGTGCGTGCACAGTGACTCGAGACCACTTCGAGTCACCGGTTCACCCTGAAATCGTTTTACTGACAACGCTTGTCCACGACCCCAGGGCCCCAGTTTCGGTGGGGAATACCATCATTATTTGGCGGGCCATGACGAGACGCACGCACGCTCTGTGGCCCCGTTCCGAGCGGGACCTGTCCTCTCGCGTTCCTGCTCAGCAGCCTCTTCTGACCATCATTATCCACAGAATGCGGCTATGGCTCCTCCACCTGCATTCTCGTCAGCATCGCCGACACGACTGCTGGCAGGGAGGTTTCGCCCGACATGGTTCACCAGGATCCTTCGCCCGCCTCCCATGCTGGGCACACCATCAGTGTGTGCGATGTGCGAGCCTGGTCCCTTCCACTGCAGTTAAAGCAGCCGCCGTCGCTCTTCACGTCTGGATCTTTATACAGATTATCACCGAAACACCCGTGTCCGTACCATCTGTGTTTCCGTAGTGAGCCTCGTCGCCGCATCCAGGTTTTCGAAGCGAGCAGGCAGGTTGGTCGACGACGCTGGCGCGCGTGTATCGCCTTATCGCTGGAGCCTAGCGCGCCAGCGCAAAGTCGGCAATGCGTTCTGATGTTCCCGCGCGTTTAATCGACTCGAACACCTCTTCTGTCTGGCCACTGCCTCTGGCGGAGGATGTGATCTGGTTTGAACCTGCATCCATGTCCGCCAAAGTATGTCCAGAGGAAAATGAGTTAGACAGTTACGCCTCGAAGGATATGGTTCCATATCCTCGTGGCGATCTGTATGCACATCTGCTGGACACTGTAGATTTTAGATCTACAGCCGGATGGTAAGCCTGCCCACAATACGGGCGCCCTATAAGCTGGCTTGATCGCCCACCCTGCATAGGAGGCGGCGAACTTCCTTGGTCCCCGAGATTAGGCAGCAGTCTGTGCAAGGCACCCGCTACCTTCCTTCGATCCGGGACCAGGTTGAAGTGTTCTTCGAAGCCCCAGCGACCATCCAGAGGAGACCCAGGTACTCTATGCACCGCCCCACTCTGTCAGACTCTACACGGACGCACGAGTCGGGTGTCCTCGCCCGTGGCATTTGTGGAACCATAGCGCCTCGGTCTTATACGGCGCCATATTTCAATCCCAACTCGCGGATCTTTTAGCGACGATGATTTTCACCCAAGCTCGGCGAGCTCCTGGCCCTCTCGAAGGTGTCCTGCTGGCTAACACGCGTGTCGTCCGCGCCAACAGACGACATTTACCATGGGGAGATCGACACGCAGGACCGCGTCATACGCGATGTTCCATGCGTACTGGACCAGCGCTGACCCCGTGGAACTCCGCACTGGATTTCCCGATCTTCTTGGGTTCTTTGTCCACGTACAAATGTACCTTGTCGCGCAAGTAGTCTACGATACCGCCTTTTGCAGATAGGGGCACTTGGTGACAAGTGTCCCCACCTGACAGCCTCCCAGGCAGGGCATTAAAAGTATTGACGATGTTCAGACAGTCAGCAAACTGACTTCTCGCCAGATCGGGACCGATGACGCGCAACAGATGCCCGTTAAGACGGGCGGCAAGAATCTCGAAGAGCTTCCAGCATGATCCTCAGCCTAACAGGCATATGGGCGTAGGCAGAGGAGAATCTGCAGTCTCTACCTTCCTTCTTCAAGAGTGGACCAATTTTTCCTTCCTTCCAGGCCGTGAAGAGGCGGCGCGGGAGACAGCGCTGGTAAAACAACGCCCTGCCTGTCCCTCTAGGGGTTAGACTCCAGCGCCAAGACCCGCTCGGTGGCCCGTCGGGTCCAGGCGCAGTGTCGGCCTCGGCGCTAACGGTCGGTCCAGCCCTGCACGGTCACCCCGCCCATCCCGCCACTCCCAAGGATTAGGTGATTTAGACTGGATCATCCTCCGGAAAGTGAATTGATCAATGGTCCCAGTAGGTCCGGATCTGCTTCGCCGAGGGGCATCCCAGGGCCGGAGCCACCCAGCACCTGCCATCCCGCGGGCGGGCGCCCCCATGATCCTCGTTGGTCCTCCAGGAGCTTCAACCTGGTACCGAGACCCGGCGTTGGCGATGCGACGGTAATGCCTTGCAGCCGCTCGGCGTCCTGCAGAGCCTTAGCCACCTCGGCTGTAGCTCGCCTCCTCGCTCTGGTGTAATAAGGTTTGTACCCCAGAGACTGCGTGAGTCAAATGTGAAACTGCCTGACCACCAGTACACCGCCCTGTGCCGCTGAGGGCGTTCGCGTGCGTACCACACATCGCAGATTTATGTTGCGCCCTGAACCAGCTCCGCTTCCCTTTCTGCAGCGGACGGTAGAAACCCTTCGGCGTTGTTGGCTGGGCGTCTCTCGACCCGCTGGATGACCAACGTCGCGGCTGCGCGTCGCGGCGGGCGGAGATGGCATCGGGCGACGAGATGCCACCTCGAAAACGATGTGGCGGTAGTCAGACAGTGACCACCCTTCTGCCACCCGCCAGCCTGGATACCAAACCCAACCTAACCTAACCCAATCCCAACCTAACCTAACCCAACCTAACCTAACCCAACTCCAACCTAACCTAACCTAACCCAACCTAACCTAACCTAACCCAACCCAACCTAACCCAACCCAACCTAACCCAATCCCAACCTAACCTAACCCAACCTAACCTAACCTAACCCAATCCCAACCTAACCTAACCTAACCCAACCTAACCTAACCTAACCCAATCCCAACCTAACCTAACCCAACTCCAACCTAACCTAACCCAATCCCAACCTAACCTAACCCAATCCCAACCTAACCTAACCCAACCTAACCTAACCTAACCTAACCCAACTCCAACCTAACCTAACCCAACCTAACCCAACTCCAACCTAACCTAACCTAACCCAACCTAACCTAACCTAACCCAACCTAACCTAACCTAACCTAACCTAACCTAACCCAACCCAACCTAACCTAACCTAACCTAACCTAACCCAATCCCAACCTAACCTAACCCAATCCCAACCTAACCCAATCCCAACCTAACCTAACCCAATCCCAACCTAACCTAACCTAACCCAATCCCAACCTAACCTAACCTAACCTAACCCAACCCAACCTAACCTAACCCAACCTAACCTAACCCAACCCAACCTAACCTAACCTAACCCAACCTAACCCAATCCCAACCTAACCTAACCTAACCCAACCTAACCCAACCTAACCCAACTCCAACCTAACCTAACCCAACCTAACCCAATCCCAACCTAACCTAACCTAACCTAACCCAACCTAACCCAACCCAACCTAACCCAATCCCAACCTAACCCAACCTAACCTAACCCAATCCCAACCTAACCTAACCCAACCCAACCTAACCCAACCTAACCTAACCTAACCTAACCTAACCTAACCTAACCTAACCTAACCCAACCTAACCTAACCTAACCTAACCCAACCTAACCCAACCTAACCCAACCTAACCTAACCCAATCCCAACCTAACCTAACCCAACCTAACCTAACCCAACCCAACCCAACCTAACCTAACCCAACCCAACCTAACCTAACCTAACCTAACCTAACCCAATCCCAACCTAACCTAACCTAACCCAACCTAACCTAACCTAACCCAACCTAACCTAACCTAACCTAACCCAACTCCAACCTAACCTAACCCAACCTAACCCAACCTAACCCAACCCAACCTAACCTAACCCAATCCCAACCTAACCTAACCCAACCTAACCTAACCTAACCTAACCTAACCTAACCTAACCTAACCTAACCTAACCTAACCTAACCTAACCTAACCCAACCCAACCTAACCCAATCCCAACCTAACCTAACCCAACCTAACCTAACCCAATCCCAACCTAACCTAACCTAACCTAACCCAATCCCAACCTAACCTAACCCAATCCCAACCTAACCTAACCCAACCTAACCTAACCCAATCCCAACCTAACCTAACCCAACTCCAACCTAACCTAACCTAACCCAATCCCAACCTAACCTAACCCAATCCCAACCTAACCTAACCCAACCTAACCTAACCCAACCCAACCTAACCCAATCCCAACCTAACCTAACCCAACCCAACCCAACCTAACCCAACCTAACCCAATCCCAACCTAACCTAACCTAACCTAACCCAACCTAACCCAACTCCAACCTAACCTAACCTAACCCAACCTAACCCAATCCCAACCTAACCTAACCTAACCTAACCTAACCCAACCCAACTCTAACCTAACCCAATCCCAACCCAACCTAACCCAACTCTAACCTAACCCAACTCTAACCTAACCTAACCTAACCTAACTCTAACCTAACCTAACCTAACCCAACTCTAACCTAACCTAAATCCCAACCTAACCTAACCTAACTTAACCTAACCTAACCTAACTCTAACCTAACCCAATCCCAACCTAACCTAACTTAACCTAACCTAACTTAACCTAACCTAACTCTAACCTAACCTAACTCTAACCTAACCTAACCTAACTTAACCTAACCTAACCTAACTTAACCTAACCTAAATCCCAACCTAACCCAACCTAACCCAATCCCAACCTAACCCAACCTAACCTAACTCTAACCTAACCTAACCTAACCTAACTCCAACCTAACCTAACTCTAACCTAACCCAACTCTAACCTAACCTAACCTAAATCCCAACCTAACCTAACTCTAACCTAACCTAACTTAACCTAACCTAAATCCCAACCTAACCTAACTCTAACCTAACCTAACCTAACTCTAACCTAACCCAACCTAACCTAACTTAACCTAACCTAACTTAACCTAACCTAACTCTAACCTAACCTAACCTAACTCTAACCTAACCTAAATCCCAACCTAACCTAACTCTAACCTAACCCAACTCTAACCTAACCTAAATCCCAACCTAACCTAACCTAACCTAACTCTAACCTAACCTAACTTAACCTAACCTAACCTAACTTAACCTAACCTAACTTAACCTAACCTAACCTAACTTAACCTAACCTAACTTAACCTAACCTAACTTAACCTAACCTAACCTAACTCTAACCTAACCCAACCTAACCCAACCTAACCTAACCCAATCCCAACCCAACCTAACCTAACCTAAATCCCAACCTAACCTAACCTAAATCCCAACCTAACCTAACCTAACTTAACCTAACCTAACTTAACCTAACCTAACTCTAACCTAACCCAACCTAACCCAACTCTAACCTAACCTAACCTAACCCAATCCCAACCTAACCTAACTCTAACCTAACCTAACTTAACCTAACCTAACTTAACCTAACCTAACTCTAACCTAACCTAACTCTAACCTAACCTAACCTAACCTAACTCTAACCTAACCTAACTTAACCTAACCTAACTTAACCTAACCTAACCTAACCTAACTCTAACCTAACCCAACCTAACCCAACTCTAACCTAACCTAACCCAACTCTAACCTAACCTAAATCCCAACCTAACCTAAATCCCAACCTAACCCAACCTAACCTAACCTAACTTAACCTAACCTAACCTAACTCTAACCTAACCCAATCCCAACCTAACCTAACTCTAACCTAACCTAACTCTAACCTAACCTAACCTAACCTAACCTAACTTAACCTAACCTAAATCCCAACCTAACCTAAATCCCAACCTAACCTAAATCCCAACCTAACCTAACTCAACCTAACCTAACCCAACTCTAACCTAACCTAACTCTAACCTAACCTAACCCAATCCCAACCTAACCTAACCTAAATCCCAACCTAACCTAACTCTAACCTAACCCAACCTAACCCAATCCCAACCTAACCTAACTCTAACCTAACCTAACCTAACCCAACCTAACCTAACTCCAACCTAACCTAACCTAACCCAATCCCAACCTAACCTAACCTAACTTAACCTAACCTAACCTAAATCCCAACCTAACCTAACTTAACCTAACCTAACTCTAACCTAACCCAACTCTAACCTAACCCAACCTAACCCAACCTAACCTAACCTAACTCTAACCTAACCTAACTTAACCTAACCTAACCTAACCTAACTCAACCTAACCTAACCGGACAATTTGTCCCAGGTATACGTACTCGTCTACAACTTCGAGCCTATTGTTCCCAACAACAACCGGTATTGGTGTGACATGGACGTTTGACATGAACTTCGTCTTGTCCATGTTCATCTTAAGACCAACCTGTTGGGAGACGTTATTGAGGTCATTGAGCATTGTACTGAGCTCCTCCAGCGATCCTGCCATAAGAACTATGTCGTCGGCAAATCGAAGGTGAGTGATGTATTCGCCATTGATGTTGATACCGTATCCTTTCCAGTTCAGCTGCTTGAAAACATCTTCTAATGCAGCGGTGAAGAGTTTCGGGATATGACATCACCCTGTCTTACACCTTTCTGCAGTTGGATTGGTTTCGTACTCTGATTCTGTACTCGGATAGACATCGTAGCCTCATTGTACAAACACCTCAGCACTTCGATATACCGAGAGTCTATCTGGCACCGCTGGAGAGACTGTAGCACCGCCCAAATTTCGACTGAATCGAAGGCTTTCATAGTCCACATACGCCAGACATAATGGCAAGTTGTACTCCTCGGCCTTCTGTACAATCTGGCGAAGAGTATGTATGTGGTCTATGGTACTATAGCCTTTTCGAATCCGGCTTGTTCGGGAGGCTGGAAGTCGTCAAGTTCGTTCACTAGACGATTTGAGATGACTCTCGAACAGCACGCAGATGCGGCTTAGAAGCGATATCGGTCTATAATTCTTCAAAAGGCAGTTATCCCTCTTGAAGAATAGGACAACCACGCTTCTACTCCACGCTTTCGGCGTAACACCGCCATGAATGACGGAATTAAACAGCTTCTGAAGGACAACAAGTATCGGTTTTCCACCCGCTTTCAGAAGCTCAGCTGTAATTCCGTCCTCACCCGGCGCCTTGCCGTTTTAAGCTGTTTGAGAGCCATCCTAATCTCGCTCAGACTGACGTCCGGGATGTTATCGGAGTAATGTCGGATAAGCTTGGCTCTTGGGTCGTTACTCACATCAGTGTGTGGTTTCAACGACGTTGTGTACAGCTGTCCGTAAAATCTCGATCTCACTCAAAATCTCGGCCCAGCGGAAATGACTGCGCTGCTTTCGGTCTTCAGCTTGGTCAGTTGGTTTTTTTCCGATAGACAGATCTCTGGCGAAGACTTTGGAGCCTTGGTTCCGCTCTATCGCTTTTTCAATACAGGCTGTATTGAATTTGCGTAAATCTTACCCCTCATACATTTGGAGATCTGTCTATTCAGTAGCCGATACGCTGACGCATCCGTTGTAGACTGCAGCTTTATCTCACGCCTGGCTTTCATGAGTTTGAGGTGTGATCGAAACACCGGGAGCTTGTTCGTGCTGCGGGTCCTGCAAAACTTAGCTCCTACCGCATGGACAGTTTCCACTAGCCTGCTATTCGTATCGTCCACTGTAACGCAATCGTCTAGGCACTGAAAGCGATTATGCAATTCGAGCTGACTCTCGGGGTTCTGGATAAGGGCACGTGGTGGGCGGAGCGTAGACTTCACCAGACGAGACCGCTCGAGCCTAATGTTAAGGTTCAGTGTGCCTCTTACCATTCGGTGATCACTGCCGGTTTTTACCCTAGTGATCACAGAGACATCACTGAACAGCTGACGCTTGGTCGTCATGATGAAGTCGATCTCATTTTTTGTGGTACCGTCCGGCTCATCCATCACTTCCTGTGGGGCCGCTTCTGGAAATAGGAGTTCATCATAAAGAATCCTCCTTTGCCATGAAGTCAGCCAGCTGTTGCCCTCTTGGGTTCCGTTGCCCTACTCCAGTTCCCACTATCAGCTCATCGCCTTTTTTCGTACCTAGTTTTGCGTTAAAGTCTCCCATCAACACCGTGTAGTGAGTCTTAGAGCAATGCATGGCTCTTGAAATATCCTCATACATTGCCTCCACTTCATCATCAGGGTGTGTCGAGGTTGAGTGCAGCCTGCCTGTGCTTGACCTTCAGCAGTCACCTTTTGGTTATTCTGAGTATAAGGTACGCGACCCTACTCGACACACTTCCGATCTCGATCACGTTGTTGATGAGAGACCTGTGGACGATAAACCCGACACCTCCTTGGGACAGATGGTCACCCTGCCGGTAGTAGAACAAGTTACCGGATTTTAGGATTATAGAGTCCTCTCCCTGTCTTCGGACTTCAGACAACCCTATAATACTCCAATGTAACTTGCTTACTTCTTCTTCCAGTTCTAGTATCTTCTCGTCGGTCCTCAATGTGCGTGCGTTATATGTTGCCAGGTCCAGTCGTTTGGGTTGGCAGCTAGAAATCAGCCGGTGATTCTTCGCACCCCCTGCCTCGCCGTTACCATGGCTGCCACCATAGCCAGGACAAGCGAGGCCGCCGGGGACTGGGGGCCATTGCTTTTTTCTACCTCTCATCATGGGGGGTTTACCTTAGTTGCCACGCCTGGCGAGCGGGTTGGCAACCGCAGTTTTTTTTTCTTTGTTCTAGTGCAGGAAGATGCTGCTGCCCATCTCCTAATATAATTTTTACCATTAGTCGCCTTTACGACACCCATGGTTAGACAGGGCTGGCGCTATTCTTACTTCCGACAGCCACACGGAAACCCAACCTAACCCAACCCAACCCAACCCAACCTAACCCAACCTAACCTAACCTAACTCAACCTAACCTAACCTAACCTAACTCTAACCTAACCCAACCCAACCTAACTCAACCTAACCTAACCTAACCTAACCTAATCCCAACCTAACCTAACCCAACTCCAACCCAACCTAACCTAACTCAACCTAACCTAACCTAACCCAATCCCAACCTAACCCAACTTAACCTAACCTAACCTAACCTAACCTAACTCTAACCTAACCCAACTTAACCTAACCTAATCCCAACCTAACCCAACCTAACTTAACCTAACCTAACCTAACCTAACCAACCTAACCTAACTTAACCTAACCTAACCCAATCCCAACCTAACCCAACTTAACCTAACCTAACTCTAACCTAACCTAACCCAACTTAACCTAACCTAACCTAACTCTAACCTAACCTAACCCAACTCTAACCTAACCTAACTCTAACCTAACCTAACCTAACTCAACCTAACCTAACCTAACTTAACCTAACCTAACCTAACCTAACTCTAACCTAACCTAACCTAACTTAACCTAACCTAACCCAACTTAACCTAACCTAACTCTAACCTAACCTAACTCAACCTAACCTAACCTGCAATAACAAATTCTGTATTTATTTTATGTCATTTTAGTTGCACAATGTGATAGGAGTTATGTTAAAATAATAACTACAAATCTAAAAAGGAACGGACAAAAGTCTGTGGAGACTTAACTTTATTTAAAAAAAAAAAAACCTAACCTAACCCAACCTAACCCAACCCAACCTAACCTAACCTAACCTAACCTAACCTAACCTAACCCAATCCCAACCTAACCTAACCTAACCCAACCTAACCCAACTCAACCTAACCTAACCTAACCTAACCTAACCCAACCTAACCCAATCCCAACCTAACCTAACCTTACCTAACCTAACCTAACCCAACCTAACCTAACTCTAACCTAACCTAACTCAACCTAACCTAACCTAACCTAACCTAACCTAACCTAACCTAACCTAACCCAACCTAACCTAACTTAACCTAACCTAACCTAACCCAACTCAACCTAACCTAACTCAACCTAACCTAACCTAACCCAACCTAACCTAACCTAACCTAACCCAACTCTAACCTAACCTAACCTAACCTAACCTAACCTAACCTAACCTAACCTAACCTAACCTAACCTAACCTAACCTAACCTAACCTAACCTAACCTAACCTAACCTAACCTAACCTAACCTGCAATAACAAATTCTGTATTTATTTTATATCATTTTAGTTGCACAATGTGATAGGAATTATGTTAAAATGATAACGACAAATCTAAAAAAGGAACGGACAAAAAGTCTGTGGAGACTTAACTTTATTTAAAAAAAAAAAAACCTAACCTTACCTAACCTAACCTAACCTAACCTAACCCAATCCCAACCTAACCTAACTTAACCTAACCTAACCCAACTCTAACCTAACCTAACCTAAATCCCAACCTAACTCTAACCTAACTCTAACCTAACCTAATCCCAACCTAACCTAACCTAACCTAACCTAACCTAACTTAACCTAACCTAACCTAACCCAACCTAACTCTAACCTAACTCTAACCTAACCTAACCCAACCTAACCTAACCCAACTTAACCTAACCCAACCTAACCTAACTCTAACCTAACCTAACCTTACCTAACCTAACTTAACCTAACCTAACTCTAACCCAACCTAACCTAACCCAACCTAACCTAATCCTAACCTAACCTTACCTAACCTAACTCCAATCCCAACCTAACCCAACCCAATCCCAACCTAACCCAACCTAACCTAACCTTACCTAACCCAACCCAACCCAACTCCAACCTAACTCCAACCTAACCCAACCTAACCTAACCCAACCTAACCTTACCCAACCTAACCTAACTCCAACCTAACCTAACTCCAACCCAACCTAACCTTACCTAACCTAACCTTACCCAACCTAACCAAACCTAACCTAACCTAACCCAATCCTAACCTAACCCAACCTAACCCAACCTAACCCAATCCCAACCCAACCCAACCCAATCCCAACCTAACCTAACCTAACCAAACCTAACCTAACCTAACCTTAACCTAACCTAACCTAACTCAACCTAACCCAACTCAACCTAACCCAACTCAACCCAACCTAACCCAACCCAACCTAACCCAACCCAACCTAACCTAACCTAACCTACCCTAACCCAACCTAACCCAACCTAACCCAACCCAACTCTAACCTAACCCAACCTAACCCAACCCAACCTAACCTAACCTAACCTAACCCAACCCAACCCAACTCCAACCTAACCTTAACCTAACCCAACTCAACCTAACCTAACCTAAATCCCAACCTAACCCAACCTAACCCAACCTAACCTAACTTAACCTAACCTAACCTTAACCTAACCTAATCCCAACCTAACCTAACCTAACCTAACCTAAATCCCAACCTAACCTAACCTGACCTGACCTGACCTGACCTGGACCTGACCTGACCTGACCTGACCTGACCTAACCTAACCCAACCTAACCCAACCTAACCCAACTCTAACCTAACTCCAACCTAACCCAACCTAACCCAACCTAACCCAATCCCAACCTAACCTTACCCAACCTAACCTAACCCAACCCAACCTAACCTAACCCAACCTAACCCAACCCAACCCAACCTAACCTAACCTAACCTAACCTAACCTAACCCAACCCAACCTAACCTAACCCAACCTAACCCAACCTAACCTAACCAAACCCAACCTAACCTAACCCAATCCCAACCTAACCTAACCTTACCTAACCCAACCTAACCTAACCCAACCTAACCTACCCTAACCCAACCTTACCTAACCCAACCCAACCTAACCCAACCTAACCTAACCCAACCCAACCTAACCCAACCCAACCTAACCTTACCTAACCCAACCTAACCTAACCTAACCCAACCCAACCCAACCTAACCTAACCTGACCTGACCTGACCTGACCTGACCTGACCTGACCTGACCTGACCTAACCTAACCCAACCTAACCTAACCTAGCCTAACCTAACCTAACCTAATCCCAACCTAACCTTACCTAACCTAACCTTAACCTAACCCAACCTAACCCAACCCAACCTAACCTTACCTAACCTAACCTAACCTTACCTAACCTAACCTAACCTAACCTAACTCTAACCCAACCTAACCTAACTTAACCTAACCTAACCCAACCTAACCTAACCCAACCTAACCTAACCTAACCTAACCTAACCTAACCTAACTCCAACCTAACCCAACCTAACCCAACCTAACCCAATCCCAACCTAACCCAACCCAACCTAACCTAACCTAACCTAACCTTACCTAACCTAACCTAACCCAACCTAACCCAACCTTACCTAACCCAACCTAACCTAACCTAACCCAACCCAACCCAACCTAACCCAACTCTAACCTAACCTAACCCAACCTAACCCAATCCCAACCTAACCTAACCTAACCCAACTTAACCTAACCTAACCTAACCTAACTCCAACCTAACCCAACCCAACCTAACCCAACCCAACCCAACCTAACCTAACCTGACCTGACCTGACCTGACCTGACCTGACCTGACCTGACCTGACCTGACCTGACCTGACCTAACCTAACCCAACCCAACCTAACCCAACCCAACTCCAACCCAACCTAATCCCAACCTAACCCAACCTAACCTAACTAACCTAACCTAACCTAACCCAACTCCAACCTAACCTAATCCCAACCTAACCCAACCTAACCTAACCCAACCTAACCTAACCCAACTCCAACCTAACCCAACTCTAACCCAACCTAACCTAACCTAACCTAATCCCAACCTAACCTAACCTAACCTAATCCTAACCTAACCTAACTTAACCTAACCTAATCCCAACCTAACCTTACCTAACCTAACCCAACTCTAACCTAACCTAGCCTAACCTAACCTTACCTAACCTAACTCCAACCTAACCTAACCTAACCCAACCTAACCTAACTCCAACCTAACCTAACTAACCTAACCTAATCTAACCTAACCTAACCTAATCCCAACCTAACCTAACCTAACCTAACCTAACTTAACCTAACCTAATCTAACCTAACCTAACCCAACTCCAACCTAACCTAACCTAACCTAACCCAACTCCAACCCAACCTAACCTTACCTAACCCAACCCAACCTAACCTAACCCAACCTTACCTAACCTAACCTTACCTAACCCAACCTAATCCCAACCTAACCTTACCTAACCCAACCCAACTCCAACCTAACCCAACCTAACCCAACCTTACCTAACCTAACTCCAACCTAACCTAACCTAACCCAACTCTAACCTAACCCAACTCAACCTAACCTAACCTAACCTAATCCCAACCTAACCTAACCTAATCCCAACCTAACCCAACTCTAACCTAACCTAACCTTACCTAACCTAACCTTACCTAACCTAACCTAACCCAACCTAACCCAACTCCAACCTAACCTAACCCAACCCAACCCAACCTAACCCAACCCAACCTAACCTTACCTAACCCAACCCAACCTAACCCAACCCAACTCCAACCTAACCCAACTCTAACCTAACCTAACCCAATCCTAACCTAACCTTACCTAACCTAACCCAACTCCAACCTAACCCAACTCCAACCTAACCCAATCCTAACCTAACCTAACTCCAACCTAACCTAACTCAACCTAACCTAACCTGACCTGACCTGACCTGACCTGACCTGACCTGACCTGACCTGACCTGACCTGACCTGACCTGACCTGACCTGACCTGACCTGACCTGACCTGACCTGACCTGACCTGACCTGACCTGACCTGACCTGACCTGACCTGACCTGACCTGACCTGACCTGACCTGACCTGACCTGACCTGACCTGACCTGACCTGACCTGACCTGACCTGACCTGACCTGACCTGACCTGACCTGACCTGACCTGACCTGACCTGACCTGACCTGACCTGACCTGACCTGACCTGACCTGACCTGACCTGACCTGACCTGACCTGACCTGACCTGACCTGACCTGACCTGACCTGACCTGACCTGACCTGACCTGACCTGACCTGACCTGACCTGACCTGACCTGACCTGACCTGACCTGACCTGACCTGACCTGACCTGACCTGACCTGACCTGACCTGACCTGACCTGACCTGACCTGACCTGACCTGACCTGACCTGACCTGACCTGACCTGACCTGACCTGACCTGACCTGACCTGACCTGACCTGACCTGACCTGACCTGACCTGACCTGACCTGACCTGACCTGACCTGACCTGACCTGACCTGACCTGACCTGACCTGACCTGACCTGACCTGACCTGACCTGACCTGACCTGACCTGACCTGACCTGACCTGACCTGACCTGACCTGACCTGACCTGACCTGACCTGACCTGACCTGACCTGACCTGACCTGACCTGACCTGACCTGACCTGACCTGACCTGACCTGACCTGACCTGACCTGACCTGACCTGACCTGACCTGACCTGACCTGACCTGACCTGACCTGACCTGACCTGACCTGACCTGACCTGACCTGACCTGACCTGACCTGACCTGACCTGACCTGACCTGACCTGACCTGACCTGACCTGACCTGACCTGACCTGACCTGACCTGACCTGACCTGACCTGACCTGACCTGACCTGACCTGACCTGACCTGACCTGACCTGACCTGACCTGACCTGACCTGACCTGACCTGACCTGACCTGACCTGACCTGACCTGACCTGACCTGACCTGACCTGACCTGACCTGACCTGACCTGACCTGACCTGACCTGACCTGACCTGACCTGACCTGACCTGACCTGACCTGACCTGACCTGACCTGACCTGACCTGACCTGACCTGACCTGACCTGACCTGACCTGACCTGACCTGACCTGACCTGACCTGACCTGACCTGACCTGACCTGACCTGACCTGACCTGACCTGACCTGACCTGACCTGACCTGACCTGACCTGACCTGACCTGACCTGACCTGACCTGACCTGACCTGACCTGACCTGACCTGACCTGACCTGACCTGACCTGACCTGACCTGACCTGACCTGACCTGACCTGACCTGACCTGACCTGACCTGACCTGACCTGACCTGACCTGACCTGACCTGACCTGACCTGACCTGACCTGACCTGACCTGACCTGACCTGACCTGACCTGACCTGACCTGACCTGACCTGACCTGACCTGACCTGACCTGACCTGACCTGACCTGACCTGACCTGACCTGACCTGACCTGACCTGACCTGACCTGACCTGACCTGACCTGACCTGACCTGACCTGACCTGACCTGACCTGACCTGACCTGACCTGACCTGACCTGACCTGACCTGACCTGACCTGACCTGACCTGACCTGACCTGACCTGACCTGACCTGACCTGACCTGACCTGACCTGACCTGACCTGACCTGACCTGACCTGACCTGACCTGACCTGACCTGACCTGACCTGACCTGACCTGACCTGACCTGACCTGACCTGACCTGACCTGACCTGACCTGACCTGACCTGACCTGACCTGACCTGACCTGACCTGACCTGACCTGACCTGACCTGACCTGACCTGACCTGACCTGACCTGACCTGACCTGACCTGACCTGACCTGACCTGACCTGACCTGACCTGACCTGACCTGACCTGACCTGACCTGACCTGACCTGACCTGACCTGACCTGACCTGACCTGACCTGACCTGACCTGACCTGACCTGACCTGACCTGACCTGACCTGACCTGACCTGACCTGACCTGACCTGACCTGACCTGACCTGACCTGACCTGACCTGACCTGACCTGACCTGACCTGACCTGACCTGACCTGACCTGACCTGACCTGACCTGACCTGACCTGACCTGACCTGACCTGACCTGACCTGACCTGACCTGACCTGACCTGACCTGACCTGACCTGACCTGACCTGACCTGACCTGACCTGACCTGACCTGACCTGACCTGACCTGACCTGACCTGACCTGACCTGACCTGACCTGACCTGACCTGACCTGACCTGACCTCTGGCGGAGGATGTGGATCCGGTTTGAAACCTGTGCATCCATGTCCGCCAGTATGTCCAGAGGTGGAAAACGAGCCAGGACAGTTGCCGCCTCGAAGGATATGGTTCTATATCCTCGTACGATCCGTATGGCCATCCGCCGCTGGACACTGTAGATTTTAGATCTACAGAGTCGGATGGCAAGCCTTTTTGCCCATACGGGCGCCCTATATAAGGCTACGGATCGTACCACTCCTGCATAGAGGCGGCGAACTTCCTCCCTTGGTCCCCCGAGATTAGGCAGTAGTCTGTGCAAGGCACCCGCTACCCTCTCGATCCGGGGGACTAGGCGTTCGAAGTGTTCTTCGAAGCCCCAGCGACTATCCAGATGGAGACCCAGGTACTTCATGTACCGCCCCACTCTGGCTTCAGACTCCCCTACACGGACGCACGAGTCGGGTGGTTCCCTGCTCCGTGGCATTTTGTGGAACCATAGCGCCTCGGTCTTATACGGCGCTATTTCCAATCCCAACTCGCGGATCTTAGCGACGACGATTTCCGCCCCAAGCTCGGCGAGCTCCTTGGCCCTCTCGAAGGTGTCCCCGCTGGCTACCACCAGTGTGTCGTCTGCATAACAGACGACATTTACCATAGGGGGGAGATCGACACGCAGGACTGCGTCATACGCGATGTTCCACAGTACCGGGACCAGCGCTGACCCCTGTGGAACTCCGCACTGGATTTCCCTCCGGATCTTCTTGCCGTCTTTGTCCACGTACAAAATGTACCTGTCGCGCAAGTAGTCTACGATACCGCCTTGCAGATAGGGGGGCACTTGGTGATGTGCTAGTCCCCACCTGATAGCCTCCCAGGGTAGGGCATTAAAGGCATTGACGATGTCTAGACAGTCGGAAGCCAAACTGACTTTCGGCCAGATCGGGACCGACACGCAACAGATGCCCGTTAAGACGGGCGGCAAGAATCCTTTCGAAGAGTTTGCCGATCTCGTCTAACAGGCATATGGGACGGTAGGCAGAGTGAGAATCTGCAGCCCTACCTTCCTTCTTCAAGAGGACCAATTTTTCCTCCTTCCAGGCCGTAGGGAACATGGCGGTACGGAGACAGCTGGTAAACAACTGCCTCAGCCTGTCCCCTAGGGCAGCCAGACTCAGCGCCAAGACCCGGCTCGGTATTCCGTCGGGTCCAGGCGCAGTGTTTCGGGCTCTCAAGCGGCTAACGGCTCGGTCCAGCTCCTGTACGGTCACCCCCATCTCATCCTGCCACTCCCAAGCGATTAGGGGGTGGACGGAGGGACTTGACCGGCCCTCCGGGAAAAGTGAATTGATCACTTGTCCCAGTAGGTCCGGATCTAAGGTTTCCGTCAGAGGGGGCATCCAGGGCCGGAGCTTACCCAGCACCATCCCGTATGGGCGCCCCCAAGGATCCCCGTTGAGTCCCTCCAGGAGCTCAACCCAGGACCGAGACCTGGCGTTGGCGATTGCGATTTGCAATGCCTTGGTAGCCGCTCGGTATGTCCTGTAGAGCCTAGCTACCTCCTCGGCTGTAGCTCGCCTTCCCCTCCTTCGGGCTCTGGTGTACTGGCGTCGGCACCGCAGAGAGACTGCGTGGAGTCGTGAAATCTCTGCCGACCACCAGTACACCGCCCTGTGCTGAGGGCGTCTGGTGCGTGGCATTGACACATCGCAGATTTGCGTCAGTGTGCCCCGAAACCAGTTCGCTTCCCCTTCTGCAGCGGACGAAACCTCTTCGGCGTTGTTTGGCCATGTCTCGATCTAGCCGCTGGAGACACCAACGTCGCGGCGGGCTGCCGTCGCGGCGGCTGGAGATGGCATCGGGGCGACGAGATGCCACCTCGAAAACGATGTGGCGGTAGTCAGATAGTGTGACCACCTCTTCTGCCACCCGCCAGCCCGATACCAAACCTAACCTAACCTAACCTAACCTAACCTAACCTTACCTAATCTAACCTATAGTGGACTATAACAGAGTTCCCGTGTCTTTCGTGAGGAAAAAGATACGGGAGCAAACCATAGAGAAATGGCAAGTGAGATACGAGTCCTCAAGTACAGGAGCGGTAACAAAAGTGTTCTTCCCAGACGTCCTAACGGCGAAAAGGACACTTAGAGACGCAGTTCTCACACCGCTCCATGTACAAGTCCTTAAAGGACACGGAGGATTTTCAGCGTATCTCCACCGCTTTCATATAAAAGACAGTCCCTCGTGCGTCTGCGACCCGAGCTGTGAAGAAACAGTCTGGCACCTGCTCTTCGAATGCCCAAGGTTCGCACACGAAAGAATGGAGCTGGAAGTTAAGCTAGGAATCCAGCTAAGCCAGTCCGTATTCCACACCATCATGGAGACATCAGCCACCAGGGCACCATTCATGGCATTCGCGAGCAAAGCAGCAGGGGTCGCGGCACGGGCTAATAAAACGGACGCATTCTTGCCTAGACGGAACTGGCTGCCAACTGTCATATCATAAACCATACAAAACCAACTACAACACAGACACAACTCACTCACAAAACACTAATCAGATCATCAAATCAGCGGCCGAAACAGAAGCCAGTCTCAAACGCCCCTAGTTCCGTGCCCATCACGATTTTCCTGGCAAGCCGAAGACGTAGGCGTCAGACTACGAGACGTTCTCCCAGTTCTAAAGCCTCGTTCGGGCCGGCGAAATCCCTGGTCAGCAAACCCAAAACACCTAAATACCAAACAACCATATCCCACTCCACTACAACCTAACCCAAAACAAAAATACTCTTACTAACCCTCAGGAAGTATGTAATGTAAAAAATAATAATAATAATAATAATGTACAACTATAACCTGTTACCACAAAACAATTAAACCCAAAATAAAAAGAATATGCCATATCTACGTTGGACTCATATAGTTATTAAGTTAAGCTAAGACTAATTAAGTTTAGCATCTAAGAAAGAGCTCGATGTTTGGAGCACCGGTACTGAAATTAGAATAAAACCAATAAATAATAAAATATGTAAAAAAGTGCGCGGACCACCATGTTTGCGGTAAAAAAAAACCTAACCTAACCTAACCTAACCTTTTTTTTTCTATTTACATGGGGAAATGCCTGACGCATACCCGCCCCCTCGGGGGCAAGGACGGGTTATGTCGGGTTCGCCCCGACTAAAACCCCATGGTGTTCCTTCTTCCCACCTTCGCCGCATGTCGGCAGGGTCACGGGAACGCTTTCGCACACATCCGCGAACCCACCAGCGCCGGCCGCTGTAGGCGGCCCCTTCTCGGGAGAGGACGTCCTCTCCCACACCGCCTTGGCTAGACGCGCCGGAACACAGACGCGCTTACCTACTCGGCCTCCAAACCCACGAGGGCAACGGATCCCCCCGAGTCCGCCACCCGGAGGCCATGGGGATCAGGAAGGCTGGCGCTCATAAGCACCAGCTTTCCCGGCACCCCCGACGGATCTGGTTTATGGCTCCGCCGCCGACCACGTTTCGGCGCGGAGGGTAGGGAGAACGGCCAGCGTAATACCGACACTCCTCTCCCCCCGCGGCCCCACCACGGCCGCAGCAGCGGTGCGGTCTCCGCCAGAGTCGCGGAGGATAGGGAGAATGGCGAAACTCCTCTTCCCCCGCGACTCCACCTCAGCTGTGGGGGGCCAGGAGAGCGCTCAGCTAACACTCCCCCCATAGTCCACCAACACGCATCCGAAGTGGGCTCACCAAGCCCACTCGGAGCGGCCACCTCGGGCCAGCCATCCCCGCAGACAGGCTGGCCATCTAGGTTCCTCTTGGTTCACCGTGGGAGACCAAGCCACGGTTACTAAGCCCCCCCGCCACGACAAGGCGGGAACCCATTCGGGGGGGGGGAGGGAACCTAACCTAACCTAACGATTACTGAGACCCAATAATAAGTTAAATAAGTTTTCTGTCACGAAACTTCCGGTCGCGTGATTTATTACTTATATTCTCAAAACAAACTGTTTCAAATAAAATACGAGCAGCGAGAGACTGCAAATAACAATAACAATGAATTTTTAAATACTGTAAACTTACAGAAGTTGAACAACGACATATTTCTTATTGGGCTTTGATGAAGCGGATGCAATCAGCTCCGGATAGATTTATGAAGACAGAAAATTTTAAAATAGCTCAGACAAAAATAGAACACATATACAAAGCAATTAAAATAGTTATTCATTGGAAAGTTTTCCTTTATATGAACTATAAACATCAAAACCAAATTTGATTTTTATAGTACCAAATTTGATGTCTCCTAAAGCCTTTTTCTACGTGGAATCAAATTTGGTTTTCACGTAAGTAACAAATCATCTTATCTTTATACCTTAAGCGAGGAATACTTGAATTTGAAAATGTGTATAAATAAATAAATGTATTTGGCTATAACGGCTTTTTAACTCTTTAACGGTGATATTAGCATATAATAAAATTAGGTTAATCATGTACCATACGTCTCTGTCTTTTACGTTTATTACGTCTACATTTAACTTTAAACAATACCGATATAAATATTGCAAATGGTTTTCTTCTTTTCCTGCATTGACCCACATAAGTCCACTCCTAAACAAAGGCCTCTCCAAGAAAGTGAAAGATTTGCCCATACTCACCCAAGGTGGGCGAGCGGGTCGATGAGAGCAGAGCCGGTACCATCGCACTAGTGATGCTGCTCCCATCACTAGTTTTGTTTGCGGTGAACCCTGATAGATATTCCGCACCTCAAGCAACCTAACCTGTAGATTGTACACCCTGCTAGCGAGCAGCAAGTCGCACAACGCGCGTGGGAGAGGACCCGTTCTCTCCCGAGAAGGGGCCGGCGCTAGTGGGGTCGCGAATGTGTGCGAGACCGTTCCTGTGACCCTGCCGACATTCGGCGAAGGTAGAACACCGTGTACTCGGTGCAAGCCCGCCATAAGCCTTGCCTCCGAGAGGGCGGGTATGCGTTAGGCATTAACCCATGTGCATAAAAATATTCGCACAACGTGCAGGCTGAGTTCTGTATTTGAAGAAAGAGATTGTATATTCTCCCTTACATCGTCCAAGAAATGTATGCCGTCTTTTGCTGGCATGTGCCAGAATGTTCTTGGAGAGGCCTATGTTAAGCAGTGAACTAAAACGATGTGTTAGTAATGTAGTAGTAAGATTGTTTGATGCTTAATTAAATGGCCTTTAGTAACTAGTTATAGCAGAATCGATATTAGGGTTTCTTGTTGTAGTTACATATTAAAAACTTGGAGTTTGAGTTGAGAAGATAGTAACCGCACAATTTAGGAACTTTCCGTGCGTTTACTATTTACCTACATAACTGATAGTAAATACAGGGTAGACAGGCCTTCTCTATTCGATAAAGTTTTATAATCTGCATTAATAGCAATAGCGTTAAATTATAACCAAGTGAGAGGAAGGGCAGTATTATTAAAAACTTTAATAAATAATGTATTAGTGATTTTTTATTACCAAATATTTTTTTTTACGGCAGTAACACCAGAGGAATTTGTTGGTCTAATAAAAAGTCAATCAATGGATTGATGAATGATTGTAATTGTGCCTTTAACTCTGGGTTGTGGGTTCAATTGCCGATAAGAGTAAAATTGTGTTCTACTTTAAAAAAAAGCCTTTAAATAATCCACTGCTCGACATGATCCTCTACCTAAGTCGAGATTCTCTTACGCCACGACGATACAGTATTTGTATGATGAATACGAATGCCTGTATCTGAGTTAATATAGCTGAAACCTGTAACGCTTCAAATTGAAGTTATTTATAAGTACTTAGTGAATTAAAAAATAATATATTTTTTTCGTTCTTAAACTTTACAATGATCAGTCGAATATAACTCATACATTTGAGAGTGGCTTGAGGGTCTATAAAGGACAAACAAAGACAGATTGATTTTTATGTATCATCATAAATATTTGTATGATTTTTATTTAATGTAGACTTGTTTAAAGCTCTTGTGAACGTTAATATCTACACGGTGAGAAGGGTCTAAGAGGGAACGAACAAAGTGTTTGTCCAAATGTCTATCTCACATGGTGCTACATACGGACAAGGCACTGATGACTGATGTCGGAAAATATATTTGCCACTGACTTTGCCAAACCCAAATTCCACTGACTGGTGATAGGGAGCAGTATCTCTACTGCAAGGATATCGGAACTGTGCCCAACAATCCGTCCTGCCCAATGGTGTGAATAAGGGCAAATGTAATTTTTTTTTATGGGAAAGGCGGCAAACGTGCAAGCGGTTCACCTGATGGTTAGTGATTACCGTCGACGCAGATCTGCAAACCTAGAGGAGCTGCAGGTGCATTGCCTTTAAGGGTATTTGGCACACGATGCCTCTACTTCACGCCGCTTTTCTGCGAGGCCATGGTCAACCCGGTCGTGCCGGTCCAGTCGAGCAGCAACAAAAGCCGCGGCTTGGCTTAGTGGATTTAAACAAGCTGATAAAGAAAATTATTTTGATTTATGTATGTATATGTCATATCTCCTTTCAGTACCAAATATACTATAGTACCACTAAACAATCTGAGAAAGTTAAAACATTCTTTGTTGATTCAAATGTTTTTTTTTATTACGCTCTCTTCTAAGATTAAAAGCGTACGATAATTAAAATACACAATAGACCTAAAATACTGCTAGATAAAAAGTTAAATTCGGAATTGGACATAATTTAATTTTTTAATGATCTTGCTAATAATTAATAAATGTTTATTTTATATTAAGAAAAGAAAATATTATTATGGGTATAAGTAATATGTTCTTTTTTTAATTAGGTTATGTTAGGGGAAGTACGAGGAAATTCTCGTGACATTTGTTTCATTAACGCAGCTAACAACATAGTAGTAACGAAATCCATTATGCAAACGAGTTTTCTCTCTTCCGTACCCTCATTTGTCGTTTACTTCCAACATTTTTAATATAAATATCCAACACACTGTAGATTATATTTAGAAACATCATGACTTCTGCCTCATTCCCAGGGGGTTTATGTCATCCATTAGTTTCTTATTGTATTATACCTTTTTTTTAAACCTTTTCACGAAAAGATATTGTGCATTGGTAATTGAATATTCATATCACATTAAATGAGTTAACTCTTTATAGACGAGTTTGGCATTAATACCCTTAACATGTTTATTATTGTTATTAAATATTTTTTGTTCTTCACTGTTTTAATAAGTGTATTACAGGACAGGCTTATGTAAAGCTGTTGACTCCTTAAGCTGAAGACCCCCAGAAGCAACCCTATTTCTCAAAGATTTAAGCAGACCGATGATGGGCAGCAGAATCTTAAGTGCGAAGTATCCGGTACTGTGATCGCCAATCCGCTTGCCGCGCGTGGCGATTATGGGAAATTTTCCTTGTGGGTGAGGACTATATCCTGCTGAGGATAATTTTGTGGTCGCAGTAATTTTACACTTATATAAAAATCAGTTATGTATTAAATTAGCTATTTACAATCTTGTCTATTTCGTTGCTGGGACGGTTTTAAATACTTAAGCATAGAAATATATTACAAAAAGACGTAGTAACATCAGCTACTCTTCTAGTCTACTGCTGAACATAGGCCGTCTCTAAGAAAGCGGTATCCGTTTACGCACGTTCCGTTCCGGTATACATTTCTTGGAATGTTCGAAGCGCCAATAGCCAAATGGATTAGGGTGAGGACTACAAAGCCTGACGCCGTAAGTTCGAGCCCGCTATTCGACTATTCTCGTGAACCACTCTAGATACAAGCTCTAAGTCTAGTTTATTTATTTTATTAGGCAAAGTTGGAGGGTTAGTGGGAATATTAGTAATGTTACTTAATAAATAGCATTGCTAGTATTCTTTTAAAAAAAAATGTTTGCCCATACTTACCATTCTGATACCCACACCCACACACTGCTACCCATCTCTTTTCTCTGGGATTTAAGTTCGCCAAATTCGGATGAATAATAATCCCGTCATTATTCAGTCGACGGAGACTCTTTTGTTTGCTATTAGAATGCACCACGTGCAGGTGTGGTTGGCATTTGAAAAAAATGGTGACACACATCTACATAATATGACAAAATAATATTATGTGACTATTTGTTTTTTTACGCTACATCTGGTAGGAAGATTTTTCCGTGAAAAGCAATACCACTTTATTTGTCAGCCAATTACCATCAAGTGTTTTACAAAATCAGCTAAAATCTCTATCATTTCTATGAAAACTGTCACATAGATGGCATATTGCCCTTATGTCCCTATTTGAAGTGAAACTTCTTTGGGTGCGCTGAGAGTAATATAAGAATTTAAGTGCAACGTTTTTTTTTGCGGTAAACGAGCAGTAGGTTCATGTGATGGTAAGTGATTATCGTCGCCCTGTAGCTCCTCTGGTGTTGCTGATGTACATACATCTGCAACACCAGAGGAGCTACAGGTGCGTTGCCGGCCTTTAAGGGTATTTGAGAGATGGGAGGGAGAATGGGAGGGGGATTGGGAAGGGGAGTGGGCCTCCGGTTACCACATTCACCGAACGAAACGCAGAAGCACAAGATGCCTCTACTTCACGCCGGTATTCTGCGAAGCCGTGGTATCAATCCGGTCGAGCCGACCCATTGGCTCTACCACGTTAAATTCGGTTTACGTTACGGTTACGTGCGATTCTCTTGCATTTGGAATTGGAAGTGTGTTTTTGAACTGTGTGATATTAATTTGTTTATGAACTGTACGTATTTCAGTAACACTGAGTAATATTTATGATTTATTAATAATGGTTTATATAAACATTACTGAGCTACACGCGCTATCTTTTTTAAATGGTTTGAAATGAAGAATTATTATTCTGGTTAGTAAAAGGTAAGTAAGATATAATTATGAAACTCATAGCTTTTTTAGTTACGTTAACACTTGGTACGAGATAGCTTCAAATAAGCTTTCTTGAGACTGCTCTACAGTAACAGAATCCAGACGAGCGCGCGATCTTCTGAGTGGAACTTGTCTCTTTAAGTTACAACTATTGTCTTTAAATCTGATAAAGTTAAGTGAACGAAAGCAGACTCAATTGTATTTGTTATATTGCTACTCTTGCCCGAGACTCAATTGAGTCGAAGCTAGACGCTCGGAGAAACATTTTAAAACATAATAAAGATATTCAAAAGCACATATTATGTTATTTTTTTTTTAATTATCTCTTGCAACTATGTTATTGCTATTATTGTAATCTGATGTTGTCTTGTTATCGTTATATTCCGTACAAGTTACTTCAGTGATCTATCTTTAATTAGCATATTAAAGCGGTAGATTGAAAATTTAAATCTGTCTGAGTCCAGGAGCTGTACCAGTACCATTAGCTGTCCAGTAGTAGTAGGCTTACCTGCGCTTGACGCTATGTGTATTTCTCCTTCTAGGGTGGTACAGCAAAAAGGTGCAATTTTCTGTTCATAAAAATAACAATTAACATTATTATTTTATGGTAGTTTTAGAGACATACAATTCTTTTAGTTACTCAAGTTAGACATCATTGGAGATATTGGATTCTCGCACAGCCGCTGGGATTCGGTAATATTGAATTATGATCAAATATTCTATTATTGTCAATTAAATCAGCCGCGTTTCGGCTGATATTCGAATAACTTGCCGTGTGGTTATGTTGGTTCGTACCAATAAGGTTTTTGTAACTTATGTATGATTTGTACCATAGATCTGAACACTGAGTTGGCGACAGGCTCACCACCAGTCACGATGCTCCGTATAAGCGCTGGTGAAAACAGGAACGACTAAAATTTGACGCTTTGAAAGTTAACTAAAGACCTAGATTTACCGGCCTTTGTTATAACACTAACATGTCTGTGTATCACACAAAATATATCCATTATTACTGCTAGCTACTTGCTAAGACAAACTTGTATGGGTTGTTGTTTCTACCCAACGTTATATTTATTCATATTTGTTTATATGTATTTATTTCGTTCTTATGTATCTAATTGTAAGTGTTAGTTATTCATGTACATTGGTTCTTTTTTTTTATAAATTTAAAATTTCCTTTGCACCCTTACAATATCTCTCCACACCCCGGGTTGACTGGCAGAGAATGCCAAGAGGCATTAAGTCCGCCCTTTGCAATACCTTTATTTAAAGGTATTTAAATGAAGTTTAAATAAAATAAAAACGTCTGTACGCTACTGTGAGCTTCAGGCTCCGTACTTTTAGGCTTCGCTCGAGTTCAGTTCAGTTCGCTGTATGTAATTAACTACAGCATTAATTACATACAGCAATGTAATGTTAGTCAACCCTGTAAAATAGTGAGAGGCCGTTTGGCGGACTATTCATTTTGTCAAAATATATATTTTTATGTTATTTCTTAAGGTTTTGTTGACAGCAGAGTACGTTTAGTACGTACTAAACTTTTAAAAATTTAGCACTCATTGCAAATGGCAATTTTAGTGGTGTCCGCACTGGGATTCGAACTCGAGTCACTCGCATACTATGAAATGAAAACGAAGGCACTGACACCTGCGCTACCACGGGTCTACGTATACAGTTAAGATAATTTTAAAAGAATTTATTTCAAATCCTTTACAAATTGGTATATATTGTACTATATTGGTTATACGTGCATTTGTATACATGTACCAATGTTTGCGGAAAGGTCTACGCGAGATCCTTTAAAATAACATCGCAACTGACCGCAGTGCCAACACAGCGCCACATGCCAGGAAGCCCGATCCTTTCCTCCCTTTACTTTAATTAAAATGATTAGGGACTAATCTTTGGACATTACGAGTAAGTGTTTTACCGACATGTATGTAAATAAGCCGTGGTAGCCTAGTGGTCAGGTTTCTCGCTTTAGTTTCATACAGCGCGAGTGACCTGGGTTCGATAGAAGGAAAACATCATGAGGAAACCTGCATGTCTGAGAAATAATAAAAAAAAATATATTTTATTTCGAGGATTTTTAAGGCCGCAAACCCGCCCTGGAGCTGCGTGGCGGGCTTTTCCCGGCTCCTAATCTCTCTCTGATACTCGTATTTGAGAAGGAGGCCTTTGCCCAGCTGTGGGCATTAACAGGCTGCTGCTTTTCTTTTTAAATTAGTAAATTAGGATAGTAAAAAGAATCAGGCGTTACATTGCGGTAATCAAATAATTTTCAAGAAATTGGAAAAAAATACTAAACGCACGAAAAAATTGTAAAATGGCATATATTACCCAGACCGCACCACCCATACACACCGAATCACCTATACCGCCAACAAGCCTCCTATATATATACATAGTAATATATACCGCCAACATTTAATAGGCAACAAGTATTTAATGTTGGTGCAACATGGTGAAATATACAATTTAATTAATTTCACTATTACTATCACATTTCGGTGTGTTGAAATAAATATAGCGAAGTTTTGAGAAAAACATTACGAGCGATCCTTTAAAATAACATCGGAAATCCAACCGCTGTGACGACACAAAGCGCCATACATCAGGAAGCCCGAACCATTTCTCCGTTTTCATTAATTAATTCTTTAGCGACTGATCTCTGGTGATTAAAAGTATTTTAGCGAATTCTAATTGCATGACTAAATTAAAATATTTATGAAACAAATTGGGAACTACCAATGTAAAATAAAGTAATAAATTTTTATGGAAAAGGAGGCAAACGAGGGGGGGGGGAACGTCTCCTGACGGTAAGTGATTCGATAATCATCAGATGCATCTATCTGCAATACCAGAGGAGCTGCAGGTGCGTTGCCGCTCTTTAAGGATATTTGGGGGAAGGTAGGGATGACGGGGAGGGGGAGGGGGTAGTGAGTTACCTCACTCACCGAACGACCGGTGCTTCACGACAGTATGCGAAACCTCGGACGTGCCGGCCCATTCGGGCAGCAGCAAAAGCCGTTGCTTGGCTCTATACGCTTTAACAAAATTAAAAGCAATGTTAAAGTAAATATCGCATTATGTATATGATTCATCATCATTGCACTATGCGTTGGAGACTGTTTGACATCTCAATGTCATAGTTAACCCGGCTACTGTCTGATTTCCAACCATAAATTTTTGTAAATTTCTGTTTTACGCAGAATGAACTCACAGTGTCTTTAGGTCGTGCAGAGGTATGCTTGGTCACGAATATTTTTTTTATTACAAGTTCCTATGGAGCTGGCAGCAACCAGCCGGCTACAGATGAGGCTATCTGCTCTATAAGAGTGATATGTTCTACATCAGCTATGTGAAAAAGTAATAATTAAGCGCGATAAAAACGAAATAATAATTCCACAACTGTAAGTCTCTGTCCGCTATAGGTCTGAATATTTTTAGGTTTGGCATATTTTAAAAGTTTATTCCGCCATCTTTTAGAGACTACTTGATTTTACTGGCATTTCCTATAATTGACTTATACGATACCCACTGTATAACACGGGGCGAGTCTATTATGCCGCCACCACATAACATAGCATAGCCGATGTATATTTATATGTTTCATCTAAAAATTTATCAAGAAAGTTAAATTCTTCTGTACAGTACACCTACTTAACTGCTGCTTATGGAGAATGATGACCACAATACCCAGGGTGGTGAGTACGGGCATTAGTTCCAAGTGAGCTTTTGTTGGTGCTTTCGCGGACAAGTCTATATAGTAGACATCTATAGGCTGGTGAAGAAAATGAAGAATTTATTCAGTAATTTTTAAAATTATATCATAATAAATTGAATACTGTATAAGAATTTGCCAATCTCTTTTTACCGTTGGTATAGTAGGAGGTTACGAAGGGAAAAGCCTTGAAATCTCATTACAACCTCTGAGAGTAAATTCAGCGGTGACCTAGCCTGGTCGCCGTCGAGACGTTTTAAATTCTGAAGAGGTGATAAGAGGGTTGAGAAAGCCTGCTTAGCTATGCTGAGTCATAGAAAAATTTACGTTTTGTGTACCCACTGCTGGGCAAAGGCCTCCTTCTCAAATACGAGTATCTGTGAGAAATAATAAAGAAATAATATTTTTTTATTATTTCTCAGACATTCAGGTTTCCTCACGATGTTTTCCTTCACTGCTGAGGACGTGGACTTAAAATTGTTATTAACATATTTAGTGGTGCCGGCACCGGGGATCGAACCCAGGTCACTCTATGAAATTAAAGTGAGCGTTCTGACCACTAGGCTACCCCGGCTACTGCTGCGGCTGACGGTGAGTCATGCCAAATATAAATTCGTTGTCTCTGCTGGCCTCTATGGGTGGCAGCCATCGGTGTAATAATGAGAGTTAATTTTAATTATAGTTACTAATATAATAAATTCTTAAAAGTACAATAATAATTTTTGATCCATAATTGAATTGCAGATAAAGTTATAAAGAAGTTAATTTCCGAAGAGGCGATAAGAGGGTTGTGGAAACCCGAATAGCTACGCTTAGTTAGCCATAGAGGTAAGCAGAGCCTAATATAATTAATATAATTCAGTACCATGGTTAATTTACCTCACACTATACATTACATTATAATTCAGTAATATAATAACTTCTTGAAAACTACAAAAACAATGTTCCTATTGTAATATTTTTGGGAATAAAGTTTTGAAAGAGATTAGTTGAAATTTCTTTTCAAAGAGAACTAAAAGTAAATTTTCATAAAATCATTATTTATGAAATATAAAAGGTCTCTGAAGTTCGCTCGTTAAATCGGCCGTAAACTCACAAAATCATATACAATGATGTATTGCTAAAATTTCTAGAATGCTCTATTATGGCATGAAATTTAAGGTAATACACCTGCAAAAAAGCGAAATTTTCCAACTAAAATAAATCATATTACCCAGAGAAAAAATGCTTAGGAACTGAAATCTTGTTTAGGGTAACATTATTTCTTATTTTCATGCTTCCCTTTTATCTCGAGCGTTTCGTAGAAGTCGGCTAAGGGAAAAGCCTTGAAAATTTAATGGCATTAGACAGATGGTGGATTAAACATCGCGCGATAAGCCAGACCGTAAATACTCAGACCGATCACGGGCAGCACTGTCAAAAGTGAGAGGCGTCTGGTACTGCGATCACCGATTAGCCTATCCCAATAGGAGAGTTTGACGTGTTTGGACCCGACTTTTTAATCGCTGAATTTACCACGTGCTCGGTTGAAGGAACGCATCGTGAGAAAACCTGAGTCTGAAAAATTAAAGTAGAAAAGAAAGTATTTAGCATACACAAAATCACAATCACAAGTATTACATCAAGTACATCTGAAATCCGCCGACCCGCACAGGAGCAGCGCGGCGGACTCTTTCCGGCCCCAAAACTATCTCAAATATTCGAGAGGAGGCCTCTGTTCGTCAGTGGGCATTGACAGACTGCTACTACATCACACTTGACAGACGGGTTGGCGATCCCAGCATCAGACGGTGTGGCATTTTTACAGATGATTAATTCTCAATCTTCCGGACGCCACGTGATCTTCGTTCACCCCAATCACACAGCACTATTAAGTTTTAAGCATATTAAAACGCTATTGCAATCGTTATTTCGTTATGGCTCTAAGACACGATCACGTTTCCAAAGTTTCAAAGTATTAGCATATTAATAAGATGGTTAGGAACTTAGTGAAAGTTTACCATTTACTTAGATGATCGCAAATGCTACTCGTATTAGATGGAACCAAAACTATCAAATAAGTACAGACTACGACTATTTAGATAGATTCAGTTTTATGATAATAAGCCTTGGTTAAATAACAGTATGTACCCTGTAGTAAATGAGTACCATACATAAAAGTTTAAGTTATTTCTGTACAATCATTGTTTTATAAGTTAAATTTTATTTAAAAATATTTCGTCGTGGCGGAGTTATATAATTTTAAAAATGTGTTAAAAACGTTAAAGTTGCAGCAAATATTATATTAATTGAATAGTCTCGAAGCGCATTCAGTTACTTCCTGGACTCAAATGTTTGATGACGGAATTTCTTTCTTTCCAAAATTGCGATGGCATTCTACAAACACAACCATATTTTCTGCCCGTACTCTTAAAGCTGGGTAGACGGTAGACTCCATAATTAGTCTATAGAATTTGGGTTCCGCGTATTAGGAAGGATTTGCCATTGTCAGTCGGTTGATAGAGTCTACTTCGTCAGGTAGCTGCATGCACTGCAACCGGATGAGGATGACATTTAGAAAAAGTCTCTAGCTGGCCTTCCTCTAGCATTTTTCCTTTTCTTAGTTTGACATTATACTTGATAGTACTTCAGCTACACATATTTAATAAGGAAGAAGCGGGATCTGAAATTCGTTGAAATTTGTAAACTTGTGTTGTGGAGATATGCCTCGGAATCGTGAGACTCGAGTCCGACCGCCTGTGTGACGAGCTCGTACCACAAAGGAGCACCATCTCTGCTTACCCTATTACTGGGTATACGATCGAGAGAGCTTATTTTTTAATTTTATTTATTTGATTTATACTCTATACTCATATAAATTTCAAGGCTGATGAAGAAGAAGAAAGAAAATATGTATTATATGTGTTTTGTATATAAGTAGGTTTGTGTATGTATGTTTATATATATGGTATGTATGAACGTATCAAAGTAACTGCATATCTTCTATCTATCTATTTATCTGTGTATATGAATGGATTTAAGTTCTAATTATTTTACTAAAATATGAAACGTATATTTTAATACACCTATTACCTTATTTCACCTCACTAAGTTCGCAGATGCATTAAGTCCGCTATTATTATCATTTTCAAAGGTGATAGCAATAAAGTTTAAATAAATAAGAACCGTTAACAATGCATAAGCTCGTAGCAAAGCAATGCTAATAATGGTCAATTCCATTAACGGATACAGCAGACGAATCTGTTAGTTTTGATTAAAAATAATAACCGTTATAAATAATTTGCGTTTCGTTAATACGGCCTGTGTTTTTATAATATTCATTTGGTAATTAAACTAGCAGCCAGTAAAAGCTTCACTGCTGGACGAAGACCTTCTCGAAATATTGATACTTGATAGAGTTTTGGAGCTGAGAAGGGAGCGCCACGTTGCCCCCAGTGAGAAAGGATTTGTGAGAAAGGATTTGTGAGGTTTCTCTTGGAATTGACATGTCTTCGAAATAATATTCTCTTTTATTTCTCAGACTTACAGGTTTTCTCACGCTTTTTTCATACGCTGAGCATGTCATAGACTCAGCGCACTCTGACACTGGGATTTTAGCCCAACCCAACCCACTACCACGGCCTAAGTGGTAATTAATTATGATAGTTGACTGACTGGCAGAGAATGCCAATAGGCATTAAGTCCGCCCTTTGTAACCTCAAATTGGGGTGTATGCAATAAAGTAAAAGTAGTAAAAAAAATAGTTATCCGAAATTATTTAAAGAGCTTATTCCTTCCTTAAAGGCCGGCAGCGCATCTGTAGCTCCTCTGGTGTTGTGGATGTTCGTGGGCGTCGGTGATCACTTACCATCAGTTGAGCCGCACGCTAGATTGCCCTCTTCTTCTATAAAAAAAAAATTACCGAGTAAAAATGTTTGTATTACGTAAATATAATAAACGTAATAACCGAAAAATGTATTTGAGTAATCACCTTTTTAAAAGCTTTTGGGAGTGAATAGGTGATAAAATGGTGGCTTAGAAAGACCGAAGCCAGACTATAAAAGACAACACCAGACGGTTTTTATTTATATATTTCAACTTAATCCTACTAAGGTCAGTGCATTTTTTTATTGGCTGGTTTACTATTATTAATTATTGTATTCCAAAGTCTCACTGTTTTAACTTTTTCAATGGGCAATCATTTTTGTCCTTTTATTTTAATGTTCTACTTTAATATTAAATTTAGAATACTCGCGATTTACTCAACTTTAATAAAAAAAACTTTCATATTCTTGGTGGACAAAATTCGACTAGTTATATAGTATATTTTAGTAAGGGAATTAAAACAAATTTTTTAAGAGATGTTGAATTATGAAATTATGAAAATGGCTAGAATAACTTTGATAGGTTTTGAATTTTGGAAAGGTTGCATGACATTTAATAACTTAACCAAAAGCAAATGGTTATTTTGTAACGACACATATAAGACATATTTGACTTAACACTGTTTTTGGCGATCACAATAGATTGTGAACTCCAGTGGTGTGGACACACTCAGAAACGCTAATTGACTGATTGACAAATGACAATAAAGTTGCAATAATACGTTTCCTGCAGTTATACTATATTTTTTTATACAGTATGTCATATGGTTTTTTATTTTAAGGACATCCAGCTGATATTATTAATTATATATTAAAAAGATATTATAGTCCGCTCTTTTTATAATGCGATCTCATGATTCGCTAAGGGAACTGAAGAAAATATAACACACTAGAAAATACATAACGTTCAAAGTTCTTTTGTAGATTTTTGTTCTGTTGGTGTTCACACGCATATCTATGTATATAAATAAAGTTGAAGTATCTATCTGTCTGTCCTTTTTTTTAGCTAATATGATTATTTGCTCCGTACCAAAACTCAACGACACGTTTTTAAAATGTCTGTTTGTTCGGGCCAATCTAGGAAACGGCTAAACTGATTTTGACAGGACTTTGACAAGAAAAAACAGCCCAAAGTAATTTGGCCTGTTTTCTAACCGATAAATATTAAAGTGCGCAAAAATCGTAAACCCTTTTCATAAAGGGCGTAATCCTTAAAACTTTGCAAGTGACACTTCTGAAAGGTCTTTGTTCAATGGTGAAAGGCTGTTATGATAATGCATTAATCAATTATTGGGCCAGTAGATTGTCTGTTAAGAAAGAATTTGTTTCTATACGACTTTAGACTACATTTTGATCCATTTTACAATGAAACTTCCTAAGAAAAGCTTAAAAAGCTTTTTCACTTTTATTCAGTTCTCCTTAAGAAAGCTTCTTGCTTCTTAATAATTTAAAACTTATGCTTAAGCTCTCTTAATTAGAAAATACAATCTTTTTTGATTAAGCTTATTCCCTTAGGATTTTTTTTTTTTTGGCTGGGATACTGTTTACGCATCATTTGATAGACTTTGTATCATATAAATCAATTAGTGTTTTAATAACTTCATTATTAAAAAAGATTTAAACGTTTTTTTAAGTATACCTTAAAAATAAGTTTGAAGTTATTTTACAAAATACTATGTATGATTGTGTATGTATGGTTAGTAATGAAAATATTATGCAATTCATAAAATTTTAAATGAAACGGTCCCCACGTTTGCAGTGTTAAGTGTACCGCCTCGTGTACAGTGTGTGTGAGGGTCCCGGCTCTGCGTTTACTAGTTTGCCCAGCGTGGTGAGTATGGGCCAAACCACGCTCGTTTACCCTCTTTTTCGTTAAATAAACTATATAAATTACCTGGCTGGGTTCGAATCCAAAATTTGCAAAACCCTGTTAAAATTATGGTGTATCAAGCTGAGGGACGTTCATAGCTTCCTACTTTCTATGCCTATGTAGTTTTAATCTTTAATGGTACAAAAGAAAGTCGCAATCCACTTTTATCCGTGTAGTCGTTAATAACTTCTTATTTTCAATTCGGTTTTCACCATCATTTAGAACATTTGATTAAGAATGTTTACACGTAAAACACATTCACATTTAGTTTATATATTACACGTGTGTTTGTATGAAGCCGGCGCGGTCGCTAGTCAATAACATTTAGAAAAAGAAATCAAACAGCAATTATTAGGTCGGGGGAAAAGTGTTTTCGTATTTCATAAGTAAAATATAGCAGTAAAATCTCTTTGGTTACACTGATTGTATCTGGTTAGTTTTGATACCATTAAATAGATGACGTTTTAAAAAGAGAAAAATAAAATGAAAAAACGTTTTTTCGCTATTTTTCTATTGTTTTTCGGTCCGCCAAAATGAGTGAATCTTACGAAGAAACTCGATACATTTTGAAGTTTTATTACAAAAAGGGAAAAATGCGATAAAAAATTGTGACGTGGTTCAAGTGTTTTCAGTACGGAAATTATAGACAAAGTCGATGCCATTTTTGAAAAAGTGGAGCAAGATCGGCATATTAGTATTTACGACATAGCAGAAGAGCTAGGAATTGACCACAAAACTTATTTGAAAAAGTCTGGATATACAAAAATCTCGATATTTGTGTGCCACACGAGCTCACTGAAAGAAATCTAATGAATCGTTTATACATTTGCAATGCTCTATTGAAACGTAATTAAAACGAACTGTTTTTGAAAAGATTGATCACAGATGATGAATAGTGGATTACTACGACAAGAACGTGAGAAAAAGATCAAGGTCAAAGGGCAGTCAAGCTCCATAGAGTTTTTTTTTTTTTTTTATAGAAGAAGGGGGCAAACGAGCGTGCGGCTCACCTGATGGTAAGTGATCACCGACGCCCACGAACATCCACAACACCAGAGGAGCTACAGATGCGCTGCCGGAAAAGTAGCGAAACCCGGATTAACTCGCAATGAGGAGATGCTGGGAGTGTGGTGGAATTGGAAGGGCGTCGTTCATTATGAGCCTTTACCGCCGGGCTAAACCATCGATTTGGAACTACTTCCAACAGCTGGCGAGACTCAAGCAACCAATAGAGAGAAAACGGCCGGATTTGATCAACAGAAAGGGTGTCGTTTTTCATCATGATAACGGCAGACCACATACATCTTTAGCCACTAAGCAAATATTGAGAGAGCTCGGTTGGCAAGTGTTAATGCATACACCATATAGCTCTGGCCTTACACTCTCAGATTTTTACCGGTTTCGGTGTCTTCAGAATTCTTTAAAATCAAGAGAGGACTGTCAAAACTACTTGTCGCAGTTTTTAGATCAGAATTCCCAAAATTTTCAAAGTCTACTATCTTCAAAATGGCAAAAAGTTATAAACAAATAAAACTATGATGAAAAATATCTTTAATTTGTGTATAAAATACCAAGATATTTCTCCGACCTATTATTTACACAGGAGTAAGTAGGAACTGAAATTAGGCTAAAATTGGATTGCAAGCCTTTGTCGCCACTATCTGTATGCACGACGTCATAGTCAGATCGGAGCGTTCGCTGCTTCCGGTATCTAATATGTTTTTGATTATAAAATCAAATTCTCTTCAATTCGAGGGTAAAATACGAAAAACATTCGTTGTGATTACACAAAGTTGAGGGTCTAAAGGGGAATATACTCAAGCTACGCTCCCTGCTCACTAACGGAAAAAACTTCTGACTGAAAATTTATTGGACTATACTGAACACAAATCCCACAGACTATCAAGGAAGCTGGGTGTCTCTAGTAACCCACCTGTCCAGCGTGATGAGTATGGGCAAATATTCCATGCTTGGTACGACAGTTTTAGTTGGCGCTTCATGAAAATACCTATGTACGGCCGTGGACTAACATAAAATGAGAAAGAACGGAGAAGAATGCGATAATGTTTATGACCAAATGCCAACCGCTCGTTACGTACACTGACAGACTGTAGGTTCATAAATGCCACTCCCACCTAATGGCCTTGTTACGGCGGGGAGGATTAGTAGCCGTGGCTTGGTCTCCCACGGTGAACCAGAGTGGGCTTCGTGAGCCTGGCTGAGGTGCGGCCACGGGGAGATCAGAGATAATACCTACAGTAATAGGATGCGTCGTTATGCCTTCTCTCCGCGGTTGAAATGTGGTCGGCGGTGTAGCCGTAGACCAGTTCCGCCGCGGGGTGTCGGGTGGGTTGGTGATAAAAAGGGTAGGCAGGCCTTCCCAATCGGAAAGAAGAGAGTTCTTTCCATCAACAAAATGGTTGGTGCAAGCCCGACATAACCTGTCTTTGCTTCCGCGATGACGGGTTAGGTATTTATCCTCGTATAAAGAAAGGTTCATAAAGACCAATTTCGTGAGGATATCGAAATTGAATAAATACCAACCCCCTTAATTGTACTTAGGTGTTGTAGAAGGCGTGTAATAACACGTAAGTGATCTGTCACGTTTTGGTGTTAGATACAGAGAGACGCAGAGTTGAAGCACCAAAACGTGATAGATGTTACTTATACGCGCTATCGTGTAGCATGCTTGTGAGTATACTGCACACACACACACCAAGCGTACTACGCACATACGTATGTATATATATGTATACGCATCCACCTATATACGTGTGCATATCTGAACGCCCGCGAATGTGTATTAGTGTGAGTATTGGTCATGTAATCATACATCGTTGTACTTATGTTGCATGAACATTTAAATTTTGCAGGATTCGAACCTGCAAACATCGGCATGGGCTGCAATGGGATGAGATGGTGATTTGATCTCTGTTGTTACATTATTGCTATAATTCAAGTATATTCAACATTCTTGATTATTAATAAATATATCGACATTCGATGAAATAGCAAAAAATTTCAAAAATAGTAGCAAAACAAAATTCTTCGAATAATATAGAAGATAAAATAAATAGAATATATTAGACAAAGTTGTGACAAAGTAGCGAAAATAACTAAATAAGCCTCGTTTAATTTACTTTAATACCTACATAGGCATAACATGCTCGTGATAAATTCAATAAGTCACGAACTCGAATCACGAATCATTTGTGTCCAGTAAATGGCTTTGCTAATTATCCGATTAACATTTACAGACTCGTGTAACCCAATCAACATAATTGTATAGAGCGCATTGAACGTAATATAAAGTGGTCTCGAATTTCTGATTTACAAAAATAGAATCAATCGCTGAAGAGCTACATTCAGCAAAAAAAAAAAATTAGGAATAAACGCTGTTTATTTAGTATAATATAAATCAAACTAAAATTTGTGTAATAAACGGTTAACAATATTCACCATTTAATTAACCTTCCACTTTAAACATGTATTCCTGGTATTTTCCCCATCATAATTTTATTTTCCAATTCAATGTGTTCAGACCGAGAGTTCGATACCTACGCGGAGAATTTCTCATCATATCTGCGTATTATTGACGGTTCTTGGAATAGCTAGTCTTGGTTAACACACTCTTAAAATGAGGGTCGAGCGGGGTGCTCTTTTTTTAAACTATGGTAGCATCGAGTGCTAACACGATTGAGGCGAGCCTGCTCTGTGAGGTCGAACGTATTTATGATGTTTGCGCACAGTGTAGCCGGCACGCGAGTTACTCTATGCACGCGCACGTCAATGTCACACAACACAAGCTAGTGTGTAAGGTACAGACTAGGCGTAGTTTAGATACTATTTTATTAGTATCACGATGATGTAATGTGTAACGAGAAATATTTTAAAGTTTGCAGTTTTAGTGGTTGAACTCTAGGAATTGTTGTGAACGTCTTACTAAAAATTGTTCTACCAGCAACATGAAAAAACTCTCTATACCTCCCATGCCCCTAATATTCTCAGAGGTCGGCAACGCACCTGCAGCTCATCTGGTATGGCAGACGTACATGGGCGACGGTAATCACTTACGAGTACCATCAGGTGAGCCGCTTGCACGTTTGCCCGCTTACCCATAAAAAATAAAAGATAAGGCGTGTTATACACGCCCTATACATAAATTAGTATGCCATGTAAGAAGGATTTTAAGGGTAAGGGGGTTTGGTGGGCGTAGTGCCGGTATCCTCGCACTAAAGATTCTGTTCGCCAACTCTGATCTGAGAGATTAGGGTTCGGCAAGGTCGGAAGGAATTCCATCAGGACTCATCTGATGCTGTTACCAACAGCCGTTTGCTCCTTTGCCGCTTTCACATAAAAAAAAATTGATTCAACTCTTGCTCCTTCTGGTTTGCTTCTGGTCGCAGAGAAATTGTTTACATAGTTATTACTGTCTGCAACATTTGTAACATTTATGTCTATTCATTTAGAAATATCGCTTCCAAAGTCGCTCTGTAAATTAAATTGTTTCTGTAAACAGCTACCGACATTAGCTTCAAAGTTAGTAAGACCGTAGGGTGAAGGTTAAGCGACCCAAAGACAAGAATTATTCAATTAAACTGATTGCCCATAACTGAATTGGGACAAAGTTTTAGTTGAAAGCATTTTAAAACTAATTAAAAATTGTTTAGATAGAATCTTTGGAACATCGTGCTAGTATATTCTCTGAAGCCTGATAAATATAAGCATATTATTGATATATCAGTAACATCTGAAAGTATTATAGTAAAACAGCTTTAAATTGTAACTTCTGGTAAGCGCTTTACGTTATGCCTTATTACGTAGAATGATTTAATATTCCTCATTTCCTGCAGCCCGTCATAAGTCTGTTTATTTTTGGCTTGGTAGTTTTCGGGATGGTTATCCCACCATCTGGTGCTAGCCAACACCCACGGGGATGGCAGATTCTTACGCCAATACCACACGGCTGCTTATACTCATGCAGTGTAAAATAATACAAAATACTTTAGGTAAATACAAAGGTTGACTTATCTATTTACACTTATAAAATATATATTATAACAATAAGTCTGAAAATTTAATATCATACTAATAAGTAAGTAATAAATATATAACAATAAGTATCATAGTAAGTCTTATTTTGTGACCTCTTTGGGGAAACCGAGGGTTTTGTCTGTGTGATACAGGATTAGGTTATTAATACGAACAAGTATCGGAGATACATACTCAAGGGATGGCATCGTCGACATTTGTCGAGCCTGTCGCCGTCCCGGCGAGTCGCTTCGGCATGTCATCTCCGGTTGTTCGGCGCTTTCTTACTCTGAGTGTCTGCACAGACACAACCTAGTCGCCAGGATTCTACATCAGGAGCTTGCTGTGAAATATGGTCTCTTGGATCGGAGATTATCTTACTATTGACTATTGATTGGAGACTACCTTAATAGCGTGCCAGGCTCTATCGGGACCGGCCCATCATCACGGACAGGACGATTCGTGCGAACAAGCCTGATATCATGTTGATGGACCGGGCACAGTTGAGTATATTTTTGGTCGGCATCACCATCCCACATGATGAGAACGTCGTGAAAGCCATAAGAAACAAGAAAAAAAAATACCTGGACCGGGCCCACGAGGTGACCGACGTGTGGGGTGGTATGTCAAGCGAAATTATTCCGTTAGTCGTCTCTGCAAAGACGAAAAGAAAAAATTAACCCATAATTCCAGTGAGACGGACCGCTCCGAGATCAAATGCAGAAAACGGTGCTCCTATCGCCTGCCGGTTTATTTCCCTTTCCCTTTCCCTAACCCTCGACCGTTTGGTCTCCCCCTACTGAGGGCTTCCATTAGTTTGGATTATAATTTATTTATTATTTTATTTTACTTTAAGTATTCTAATAATAACATATTTTGAGATAGCTTATTTATTTTATAGTATATTATGTATGTATACATATTTATATATACCACCCAAACAGACGAGTATATATGTAAATAGCCCTTAATAATAGTTAGTGACAAATGTTTTCGCGGTATTTTACTGCTGCATACCTTTTCAGTATTCAATATTCGAGTAGCGAGATTTTTTACAGCTTTGTCGATGGATTACAAGAGTCAAGGGATCGCTTTGTGTACGTGGACACTTTGTGAATACATGACATGTGTAGTGAAGCAATAAGCAAAACACATTTTTCATAATGATTCTTTGTGTTTACTTGTTTACATATTATTAAAAGGCATTCACTCTTTGTTATATCGTACCTAAATAATTAGTAGCCCTGAAGTATATGATTATGAGATAATGATAAGAATGCAGTTAAGGTTAAAGGTACAGTTTAGGTTACTTAGGTAGGTTAGGGTATAGGTTATGACATGTCTACCTGCACGTGATAGAGACAAGCTGAGGCTTTTGCGGATCGAGTTGGTTGGCTCGGCCGGGATAGTACCACGATACTCGCAGAATACCGGAGTGAAGTAGTAGCTTCTTGAGATTGGTTCGGTTAGCTCACTCATCGGACGAAACGTAGAATCTCAAGATCGCTTTCTCCTATACCCCTTCTCTCCCTCTCTCTCTCTCCCCAAATATCCCGCAAGGCCGGCAAAGCACCTGCAGTTTCTTTCGTGTCGTCGATAATCACTTACTATTAGGTGAGCCGCTTGCTCGTTTACCCTTTTTCCCATGAAAAAGAAAGAAGACGTGGGTTATAGGGTAGTACCTGCCCAGACGGCTTTGAGTCAGAGAAGGAACCTTGCACCTAATGAAAGGTAGCTAGTCCCTTAGAATACCCACGGGAAGATAGAAGATTGTAGCTACTTACGCCGTTACCATCATCATCATTTCAGCCTATTAGAAGTCCACTGCTGAACATAGGCCTCCCCCAAAGATTGCCACGAAGCTCGATCCTGAGCCGCCTGCATCCATCGACTTCCCGCAACACTGCGTAGGTCGTCACTGCATCTTGTGGGGGGGGTCGTCCTACACTGCGTTTGCCTGTACGTTACCATACGGCACGTTAAATATTTCCACGTCTACTATAAACGTCAAATACCCTCTGCTTTTGTTTATTTAAATTTACTACAGTTATTTTTTTTTTCATCGAACGAAACGCAGAAGCACTAGATTCTCCTCCAGTTGTGGTGCTGCCCCGGCCGAGCCCATTCGAATAGCAGCGAAAGCCACTGTTTGGCTATACCACGTTGTTACTCGTTGCTAAGGGATAGTATTCATTCACTAGATCGTTGTTTATAAAACGATTTCGTAGATATTGAAATTTATGCATTCAGTAATTTTTTCCCATTCGAACGAAAAAAATTTTTTCAACATTTTGTCATCAACCGCATGTGTTCAGAAGTGCACATATATAAAATTTTAAGTCTCTATGTAATTTCGTTGTTGTGTGATTTTATATAGGCGTGTTTATATAACACGATAAGCCCCATTAATTGAAACTTTTCGTTTTGATAAATGTGCACATTTTACAAACCAAAGAATCAAAAACAATTTCACGATGTCAAAGGTCGACTACAACTAAATACCGATGTACAATATTTTTTGATGTTCCAAATGATTCGAATTCCGGAAACAGACAACGTGAATTAACGTTGTAAACAGATAACGTAAATTTACGTAGAAGGTTAAATATCCGTCTGCTAGAGCAAGTTTTGGACGTGACTCAAGTAGAAAATCATGAGTACTTTTACCAACGAAAGTTGGAGTGTCATTTGTTTGTTAAAGTTCGTGCAGCTTAGAAAGAGTTAACGAGGCATGAGATAGTCTTAAATACGTTTTAGCAATTTGAAAACGATTTCTTTTTCAATTGTCAGGGCATTTTCTGACTACAGGATGAGCATTAACCTCTTTATGTGCTATAATATGTGGCTGTACAGCCACGGTTCGTTCCCCTTAGTTCAATTCGCTATATATTGGCAATATTTATATTAATAATTATTACCTCTTGTACTAGTTTTGTAATGTATTTTATTTATTTATATAACGATCTGACCGGATTCGCCTTACGGTTTCTTCTGGGTAAAAGAGGAAAGTAGCAGCCTGTAAGTGACCTCTGCTGGGCAAAGGCCTTTTTCACCAATATTTGAGTGGGTTTTGGAGCGGGGAAGGACCCACCACGCTGTTCCAGTGTGGATGGACGGGGTTCACATACCCCCGAATTAATATTTTCTTATTATTTCTCAAACATGCAGTGTATAGTGGTTCCGTCAAAGGGGCTCAAATCAAGGACACTTGCGCTCTTTGAAACTAAAACGACCACCCTGCTCACTAGGCTACCTCGTATCTTCGGGGGTATTCAATTATATATTCATTCGTTGATTTAAAACTACTTCTTTTAATCAGTAATTGAATTTTAAAAAGTTTTATATACATTTGAAGTAATCAATTGCACGAATAGAAACCATACGTACGCAAGCAAGAAGGTAATTAATCTGTAAAAGAAAAACTATTATTCTTCATCTTCTTTTTTATCAAATCACCATTGGACGTAGATTTCTATGTTCGTAGGTTTTGTCGTAAACGTAAGATGTATGGAACCAGAAACTTTGCACCTGAGACACCGATCCGTCACCGAGCTAGATTAAGTCTGGCTTCGTAGGTTTTGCAGTGAAAATTGATATATTTGTGATGATTTTCCAGCATCTGTCGGAGGCGATGAGACTTGTGGCGATGATACATGTGGTATCATGGTGGATAGGATTAAGTGGCATATTCACTTATGCCACCACACGACATAATGGTCATTTCCCCTGCGACTATCACCTGTATGGTGCATCAATGGTGCTGGTAGAGAAACAGTACGCGACCTACAAAATAACATAAATAGACCCTTAAATTGTAGACCAACAATGAGCACTACTAAGCCTATTCGTATACAATGTCTTAAAAAAAGTTAATAACTCCTCCCTAACACAGTAATACTACACTAACACAATAATACTTATTGTACTGTACAATAGGTTTATAAACAGTGAAGTTTTGGTAGTGAATGCCTATAGGCATCATCAATCCACCTTCATTTACCTTTTTTTAAGGTTGTGCATAAAGACTAAAAAAATTGAAATAAAAGGATTTAACAAGTTTCTAAATAGCTCTTGTAAAGAGGTTATTAGTGTGCGACCCTCATAAGACTCCAATGTGTAAAATGTGTAATAGTACAGTCTCATGATGGAAGGCATATAAAATAAATTCTATAGGTACTCTGCCTCAAATTGTGTCAGGCTAGTGAAACCAATTGGTTTTCAATTGGTTCGAGCCGTGAACCGCTTCAGATACAAGCTTTTTGCAGGACCAATATTACTTAATAGAATTGCTAGTAATCTATAAAACAAAAAAATAAGAAGAATGCCACAATTTTGAAATCGCCACCTTCATGCGAGGAGATTTGCTCAACAAATCTTATTTGACAAGCGCCTTTGTACACTTAATAAAGTTGCCGACAGAATAGACAAACTGCTCTCTGAGCTAATTCACAGGAATAACGTATTTAATATGTTATTCATATCTAATTATTGATATAGGAGTTTATCTAAGTTGCTTTGTTTTTTATGTATAGGGGTGATAAAAGTAATGTTATGAGGTTATTGCAGCTCATGGTTGTTTGGCGTCCGAAATAGGTAAAAGGTTTGTACCTACCCAGATGACTACCAGGAAGCGAAGGCGTGTACCACCTTGTATCACCTGCCTATCACCATTCTGGATAACTTAGGTCATCGGTAACTTAACCGTCAAGAGAGCTTGACGGTTTTGTGCCCCACTTAAAACATTCTGGGGACAACAGTACACTAGAGCCGGTGCACCCTAGGCGCCAGCCAGTAACTTAGCAATGGCGATCTTTATGGATGCTGGCTAATAACTCGATGTGAGGGAGTTCTTCATGTTATCTTGTCTGGAACCCGCGGGGCGTGGAGATAAAGTAAAGCCTAGTAGCTCTATCGATTTTCGTCAAAATGAGGTTTATTAGGTGGCTACGAGAGTAATTCAACGATCGACATGTCGAATTTCTACAGAGCTGACACCTAGATGAACGAGGAATGTAAAACATTAGCAAAACACCAAATTTCATCCAAATTGTAAGAGCCGTTTCCTTGAAATTAATTACATATGAATATTCATACATACGCACACACATTTTAAGAGTATAGGATAAATATGGCAAACTTTTAAATTCTATGCTTATAATAATGTAGGAAAAAGTAAAGATAAATCGTTATTTATCCATAAATCATAATTATTCATCCCAATTAAATAGATTAAATAAAAGTATTTAACATAGATTAAGCTTATTATTTTTTTGTACTGTAATGTAAATAAGGCTAATTTGTGCGTTAATTATTTAGCATAACTTAAACTTATTTCAATGTATGTCATATTGTAATATGAATGAATCAATGAATGAAATATGCTTTATTGTACACACAAAGATTTAACGTACAAAGATTATTTAAAGAAACAAAAAAAAGTACAATAGGCGGCCTTATCGCTAAGAAGCGATTTCTTCCAGGCAACCCAGAAAGAAAAAGGAAATATGATAAGTATCGGGTTCGGGTGTACACATAATATAAAGTAAATATGGCATGTTATTATAACAAATATGGGTGAAAAATGAAAACCATACGCGTGTAATATTAAGTAATATTGGGTAGATTACCTTCTAGTCGGTATTAGCTATTACTGTGCTTTCAGTTTTAAAGAGTTGCAAAACTAAGGGAGTGTCACACGCAAACGCACGCACACACATACACTATTGCGTATTAACACCCTTATCGCGTCATTAGGCGGACAAACGAACGCAAGGTCAGATAAAGATCTAAAAGAGGAGTCTTTGATAATTATTTCACTATTTACATTTATTTTAAGTGCTTAAGTAATATTTGGTATATATTTAATTAGTATTATTCGTAAAGATTTAATTAAACTGAAAAAAAAGGTCTATGAAACTGAATTCTTAAATTTCTTTCCAAAACAGTCTATGCCACTAATGGCTGATATAAATCAGGCAACATCTGCTGCTTAGCTCTCCGTAAATAAGATTAGTTTGTTTGTTGAAACGTCTAATTCAAAATTAAAGTTCGTAAGCGTCTACATAGACAATTGCACTCGAACTTTTTGTACACTTTGTTTTTCTTCTTTTTGTTCTTGAGAATTGTTATGCTAAGGATTCCTTAGACGGAATTCTCCCAATGCACTCTTAAGACAAGATCAAAAAATGGGACGACGTTAAGAATAGACGTGGCAGGGAAAAGAACGCATAGCTTTTACTTTTAATTAAAACCGTACACTTGAGGCCATTGTCTGAGACGCCCAGCATTTCGCCAAGGACCGTCACTGAAAAGACAACAACAACCATACAATATATTTGTTTAAAAAATTGTTTTAACTTTATTGGTTATTGTAGGATATCCATCATAATAACACATTTATTCTGTGAAATTTTCAACCGACTAGTAACTAACTTACTACTTTTATATTAGTAATGGGGCTCCACGCACAACCCTAAAAAATAAGTGTTGAGGAATATTATAAACCCGAGAGTTTCCTGTCAGATAGAAATTCACGTATGATTTAGTAAGTTAAATAAAGAGGATGACACTTAACAGAACAATATATGTTCATGTTGTGGCGGCCTAATAGAATCATTCTCACGCCTTTTCTCCGGTGGTTATCATAGTAATTATCTAAGGGTACGTAAATATTAAGGTATCTGACAGATGACGAATTAATCATCACAAATAATGCCAGACCAATAATACAAAGACTGGCAGCAGCGTTTAATGAGGCGATTGCCAATGCGACGCGATGGTGAGATACTCCAATTGAGAGAGGTGTATATCCAGCTGTGGACTATTAACCGGGTGATAACGAATACTTATCAACATAACCACCAGTAATGTATCTGGTTAATTTTGATTTCGACGACAACTTATGAATACTTTTGGCAGTTGTCAAGTGCGCATGAGATATTACAGTGTTGTAAGTGTACGCGCAAACACAAAGACACACACACACACACACACTTCACTTCACTTTCTAATATCCGATGTAACGCTTATGCGATAAGATCGGAGGAAGGGTGGGCAAATGCTGTGCCAGAGAGACGAGACGAACAGAGCACAACCAGTCCCGAAGATCAGTATTTTTTATTTGCCTAAATATTACTTTGGCCGGATTTAGGTCACATGACTAAGGGAAACTACAACTCTTGGTCTACTCCTGTATTTATCCCGGTAACGGGGCTCTTCATTCGTTACGTTCTATCTCCTATAGAAGAGAAGTGTGTTGCGGACCGCCGTTTGTCTACGGTGAGTATTTTTTTTTCACTATTTCCTAATAATTATGAGCTTTAGTACTAACCAAGTTTCTATTAATAATCTATAACGTCGCATCCAACCTGTATAACCATACTGACACGGATTAACAACCTCAATCAGTAACAGCGTAACACTGTCTACACCGACTGTCGATCACGATTCCGAGTAGATTAAACTTGTCTACCCTTAGTTAAAACCTACATCAATTTTCATGACTCTCTTAACAACATATCATGCGACGAGCGCAGGGTTTTGTACCTGGTTAGTTAGTGGATATATTTTAACTATGGCACGTGAAGGGTTACAAAGAATACAGAGTGTGTGAATAAAAACAAACAATTTTTACTTTTTAATTTACTTAAAATTAAAGTAATTTCCGTGCCATGTGGTGGCAGTTTAAGATAATCTATCATCCTATCCCATCTCGTGGGTGTTGCAAAAATCGAATTCGGAATCTCTAGAAAATCCTCATGATTATTGGCAGATCAATAACTATCTCAAAAAATGTATATCGATTGTCATGGATCTCCACGACGGGTAGCAGCGACCAGCGAAGTGTCTTGTACTCAGATCGCCAATCTGCTAGTCACGCGTGACGATTATGGAAAAAGACATAATACTTTAAGATAAGATGGAGCACTCTACTAGATAACGCGGTAATTTAGAAAAAAAATAACAGAAAGGACAAAAGAGCTTACCTTTTTTTATTTGTTAATTGTGGACAAACACTGTTTTTTTTATAGTAAACAAGCTTGCGGCTTACCTGATGGTTAGTGATTACCGACGCCCACGTCCATCTGCAGCACTTAAAGGATCTGCGGGTGTGTTCTTGGCCTTTAAAGGATATTTGGGGAGAGGGAGAGGAAGGGAGAATACTCACGCCGCTTGGCTCTATCACGTTTAGAAAGCTTAGGTAAATGTGAGGACTTACGAAAATTTACTGGTTCAGCGTTCCCTGACAAACTGGCGGGGACACTAGTGCGTTGTCAGATATTTGATAAGAGATGCTCATTTGTAGAGCTAGTTGTGTTATTAAGCGGCTATTGCATATATATTAAGAAGTACTGGAAATGTAAATACCTTACAGCCATAGTTCACATGAAAATTATTTAATTCCCCAATCTCCTTTCTATTATCGCAGATCTGGACTCACAGCAGGTTTTCATCCATTTATCGTAGACAGTCCCTTCATTCGGATGAAGGATTATGCTTCGACATTTTAATGCGTATAGAAAAGGATTGGAATAATGAATTATTCTGCCCCAGTGTTTCCATTCGAAGTAAATGTGGGTGTTACCTATAGACCAAACTTAACAAAGAATTAATTTTCTCTTAAACTATAAAATAAATAGATACGTTTAAAATTTTTAAGTCTTTCGTTTCAAGTCACTGTAAGAAAATTTTAATGTTCAAAAAAAATAATGTAATAAAATGTTAAGGTTTTTATTTATATTTTAAATAAAAAATACGAAATTTCCTGAATTTGTTATTAATAAAAAAAATGTTGTCTGTCGGTGATTTCTAAATATTAGAATATTAAAAAACCATATTATTGGGACGTCGAAATTTTGTACATTGCAGCTGTTGTCTATATATATGTATATATATATAAAGAGCTCTAAACATTTAAATAAAATTTAAGTAACAAAAACAACAAAATACTACTAATTACTATTATTATACTATATACTATTAAGTTTAGGTGATAATTTTAAATTAAAATAAAGAAAAATTATTTCCAAAAATTATCAAGATTATTTCACTATATAAACTATTAACGAATTATAAGGACCTCGTGGACGAAGTCGCGTTTACAGTTAGTTAACTGTACCACATCCATACATTTGAAGTTATCTGTGAACAGACAGAAGTTATCTGTGGACGAACGAATGGTCTACTGTTCGGAGAGACGGACTGATGATATTGTTCTTTAAGAGAATATCTTTGAAGGAGGCGTATTTACTCGGAGAAGAGAAAAATTAACTAAAAAATGTTTAATGTTTCCACGTTACAAAGATTGATCTTAGATGGGCTGAATAATGAAGTGTATTTGACTATAAACTAAAATAAAAACCGAACAAGTGCAAGTTCGACCCGGCCACCGAGGGTTCCGTGCAATAACACAAAAAAAGTGTTTTCTTTCATTCAGTTCGGGATTCTTAAAGCAAAGGACTGACATTTGGTCGGTTTTTATTATTTGATGTTTTACTTTAGTGTTTGCACTAAATCACAGAGAGTTTGATGCTTGTATACATTACTGTTCTTATGATAGAATAAAAACCTAAAAACGTAGAATAAACCTGTTTCTGGTCCACCACCCTTAATTTTTACGACTACCCTCAATTTTTATTTCATGATTTTTCGATTTTTTTTAAGATATCCGTTATAACAACAAGTATTCGGTGAATATTACAGCCAGCTACCTATTACTGTTCTAAAGATAGTCCGTCTGTCTGTCTTTCTAAGGGCTGTTAGAAGGACAGACAGACGGCTTAGGCTTAGTAATTGAACTGTAAAAAAAGAGAGGTGACCCCGCCTGATTAAGCTACGAACTGAAAAGTTTTCGAAATTTGATTACCATTACAAACGTTTTGATGCTACATTAGATGTTGTTGAAAAATTTTTTTTTAGCTTGAAGGTGTAAATAATAACTTCTGTTATTAAAGATTTTTCGTTTTCTTACAATGTACCACCGTTCCGTAATGAATTTAAATAATAAAATAATAACAGGGCAGAAACGGGTAAAAAAATTCGTTAGTATTTTTTTTAATGTTATTTACGGAAAGCTTACTTGTTATCAATGTTCTTTAAAAATGTATCTTCAAAGTAAACTTATTTACACAGAGAAGGAAAAATTGTTTTAATATTTATGCTTTAATAAGGCTGATCTTGATTAAATAAACATAGATGTTCATTTGAAAATAAATAAAAAATACTAAGGTTTTTGTGTATGTTTACTTTGTCGAAATACTTTGTTCATCTCCATATCTATTGCGTATAATGATAGTTTTATGTAAGAGATGCATCTGCATCGAACCACTCCATAATTTCTGATTGTTTGAAGTTTGTAGGGCTGAAGAAGGCGATGACTCTTCATCGTCTTCGTCTGTCTTTTGTATACAGGCCTCTCCGATAGATATCAGATTGCCAGTCCTGTCGACAGTCACAGTGCCAGACGTCTCGCACTTCAGACGCGTTGATGGTTTGGATAATTAAGACTCGGAAGACATGAGTTTTTTGCACATTACCTAGTCAACTTTTGCGGGGATAGAATGGCAGAGTCTGTTATGCCGCAACATTGTTACGCCAAACAGCAATGATCGTTGACACTTTACACTTTTATAACAATATGATTTGTTATGTTTGTATTGATGTTGGTTTGTTCTTGAGGTGGTGGCCTCATAGGTCATGCCAGCCAATATTGTTTTTGTAATAACAATATAAGCATTCATATTACATTACTAATGTGCGTAATAAAATAATTACACAATATAAGCTCACACTAGCGTATTCCCAATATTGGGTTGAACAGAGGTTTAGACATTGTACTACTTTGAAACCATTTTTTAACAGAGTTTACATCAGCTCGACGCCGTCTTAGTGTCAGATAACAAGTATCAAAAAACTCATTGGCACAAGCCCTCCACTTATGGGATTCCTAATTCAGAGGTACATCCCCTTATCACTCGGCTATTGTGTCCATACTAAATACTCCTATCGTCTGTCTTAAAATTTGTAGATCCTAAAAGCCTAGAATCAAATCTAAAATAAAAAAAAATCGATAGTTTTATGTGATACAATCGTTTTGTATACAAGAAAGTGAAATAAATGACATAAAGATTTATAAAGGTTTTAATGTAGTATTGATAAGGCGCTTCCACCCGCGAAGTTATCACTATGGAAATATTCCCGGTATAAAAAGAAACCAAAGTTCTTCTCCAATGTTCACCATCTCCACACCGCATTCTATCAAACCGGTTTTGCGGGTAAGCTGTCAAAACGTAACATCGTATGGAGACACTTCCGCATTTATAACATTAGGATTGTAAGTATAGTATGGATAAGCGCAAGGGTAGTGACAAGGACTGCTATATGTTCATCGCTTCTCTAGATTTATTCAATTTGTGTAACTACAGCCTTATACGCACGTTAATATTCCATTTGCGAAGAGATATAATACATTTATTTAATATAATAAATATTAATGTGGTATTATAATGATATGGTATTACAATGCAAATATTTTAGACAAGGAAGATTCCTTTTTAATTTCAAGTGTTTGCCGTATGTATCGTTGAGAAAGTCTTTGAAGAAGGTTAACTAGCATAGACTACCATTTTAATATTCTAGGCGAACACGTGGTCTACAAAGCTCAGCCACGGGTCCCGGGTTCGAACTTCAATCGATTAATCGAAATTTTGCAAAACATTGGCTTTTGGTCCGGTTGTGATATGTTGCATCCCATATCTCTGTTACCTAAGCCTTGTTCCGACCTTGCCGTGTAAGCATTATATTGGATACGGGAAGGTAAAAACGATAATTTCGAAAATCGTAAATTAATTTGGTTAATGTCGTGTTAAACAAAAAAAACCTGTGTGCACAATTTAAAATAAAATTCACAAAATTCCCTTGAAGTGTTTATAGTCAATTGTTGAGAGAGGAGAATCGTGTTAAAAACAAAAATGAGAAATTGTACGGATAAACTTAATGCTACTAAAATGCTAGCCGTGGTAGTCTAGTGGTCAGGACGCTCACTTTAGTTTCATAGAGCGCGAGTGACCTGAGTGCTATCCCCGGTGCCGGCACCACTAAAATTGTTAATAGCAATTTTAACTGCTGTATTTACCACGTGCTCGGCGGTGAAGGAAAACATCGTGAGGAAACCTGCATGCCTGAGAAATAATAAAAATATTATTTCGAGGATAAACCCGCCAACCCGCAGTGGAGCAGCGTGGCGGACCCTTCCTGGCTCCTAAACCCTCTCTGATACTAGTATTTGAGAAGGAGGCCTTTGTCCAGCAGTTACCTTACTTTTACTTTTTTTTACTAAAATGTTAATTATGTACCTAATTTTAATAATGTCACCTTTTTTCTAGCTCTTAGGAAACCATTGTACCTGTATCTCTATTAATTATCATACATTGTACGTGGTGGAGCAAAGCGCCGGCTTTTGCTGCTTTTCGAATGCACGCTTCGCAGAATACCAGCGTGAAGTAGAGGAATCTGGTGCTTCTGCGTTTCGTTCAGTGAGTGTGGTAACCGGAGGCTCACTTCCTCCTCCGTCGCTTCTTACTCCTCACTCATTTCCAGACAACGCACCTGCAGCTTCTCTGGTGTTGGTGATGTACGTGGGCGTCGGTTATCACTTACCATCAGGCGAGTTGCTTGGTCGCTGCCCGATTTCTCATAAAAAAAAATACCTCCACCATACACCACAACTGTAGTGATATATTTTTCGTTTAAGCATTTTTTCTTTCACTTCAGATAGAAGAGAGATAATTATTTTTATGAGAACTGTAGATTGAAGTAACTGTAAAAATAAAATCATGTGCGAAATATTCGATAATCGTGTCACGTGTTCCATTATGTACCGTACAATATAGACCTTCGTCAAATTTTGTTTTATCAATGTCCGAAAAATTGGTCTGTACTCGACGAAGGTTACGCAACAGCCATTACGTCTTAATGCTCTGGCCTCCTTTTATTTATGAGACTTTTACATGCTCTCTTAAGAATTGAGTGTGTAAAATGATTTTTTAATTGAAAATGAAGTAATTTTTTTACTATTTTAAGTAAAAAAATTATTTCGGTTTTTAACATCTTTTGTGCTCGTACAGTTTACTACCGATTCGTAATGAATTTACTCTGAAAGAATAAAAAACTAGTGAAACGTCGGTATTTGTCTTGTTTTGATATAATTTTTGAATAATATTATCACTTACAATGGCAAAAAAAAATATTAAAAACGCTAGTCTCACAAATAACTATGAATATGCTACACAATTGTAAAATATAACAAAGATCAGCCAAGTGTGAGTCGCACCGTGTACAACAACACATACTCGTACCGGTGTAATACTTGTATACTCGTCGTATAAAAAAGATCATTAGCGCAAATCCGTCTCACACTTGGCTAGTTTTATTAATTGTAATTTTACAGTAAAGTTCGCACTATAATCACGCAAAGTTCGATGCCTATTTGTATTACCGTTTTTTTTGGTCGAGCAGAAACAAAAAAGTTAACAAAAAAAGAGAACTTTTCGTGCATGGAGTCCTTAATTTATATTTTTCTGTTTTTTTTTTATTTATTTTATGCGAAAATTTAAACTGGTTCAAAGAGTACAGATAGACGGGCGGCCAGATGGACGGACGGTGAAGGCTGGATGTAACGCTTATACGATATGACCAGAGGAAGGTTCAGATGCAGTGTCCGAGAGACAGAGCAAACACAATACAATCAAACCCGAAAATCAATAATATATTAAACCATATTAGAGTTTATTGATAGGACAATGATAGTGTGCTCGTTTAGAAACTTTGACCACTAAATTCAGTTCAGATGATTTAGCTGAAAAAAAAAATACATCAACTGTCGGATGTAGCCACAGCTCGAACAGTTTATTACACGACTGTCCCAGAAGAAGGGTAGTGTTTATTGCTAAGAAATAGGCCTAGATACAAGTACATACATACATCTATGTATGTCTATTTCTTTGGCACGCTCTGTAATCTTAACGACAGGATGGATTTCAATATGTGTGAGGTCGTTAGATTCGTCTTTAATCCCACATTGAATAGACATTATAATATTTAAATATGGCATCTGTGAATCAAAAGAAAGCGGAGGAAAATAAAATTTACGCTAACGGTATTTTTTTCTAATAATATTTGAATTGCTGCATGCTCTCCGCAAGCTATGATGAGATTTGAAATTAATTTGTATTAGTGACGGCGCTTTTTCACTTTCACTTTTCACTAGAAAGAAAGTTGGCTTTCATAAGAAAGAAATACGTATTATTTTCTTAAGCCTACAATAAAATGAAATGAAGGTAGAGAAATCATATCATCATGAAAGGTCGATGGTAGTAAAAATAGATATATATATAAACGAATTCCGTATCAGCTTTTATGACATTGACGCGAAATCGGCCATTCAGAACTTAGGTTGGAACTCATAGATTTTAGTTTTTCGTCAAAACCCTTTGAAATATTGCGAGAAAACCTTTTACCAGGTGAATTTTATAATATGCTTTACTTTATTGGTACTTTTACATGATAGTTGTAAACGAGACAATTTAAAGGTAATATAAAATATTAAAATCACAGAAAATTTTAAATATTTGTTGATATTTCTCTTTTCAGATATTTATGACTCTTCTCCACTTGTTCCTTTTCGTCCTCTCTGCACAAGCTCATAGTAGACTAGCAGAGGATGGCTCTATGCATTAAGTCAGCCTTACTGTAGATTTAATTGTGGAAAAGGAATCTCTTAAAACATAAGTATGATCATTTAGTTGAGCAATTTATGTTATGATAAACTAACACGTATAATCGTTTTACTAAACCGTACCTATTAACATTCATTCATTAATTCATTACAACCAAGTCATTATCAGAAGTCTACTCCTAAAGATGGGTCTTTCCAAAGATTACCACCAAGCATGATCCTTAGCCCCTTGCATTCATCATCTTCTCGCAACCATATCTTTCTATATTAATGACATAGATCTCCTCTATTAGCAAATACGAGTAAAGATGATAGCGACGTCCTCGTGACCATTTCCTGCAACGGCGGCAACTTTCAAATACTGTCAGTTGTCAACTGAACAGGGTAACGAATTAATGAAGTGCCGCAGTGCGTCGTGTACGTGCAAACACTAATAATTGGCACATGGGCACAGTACACTTGGCATTTTAAGAAAACATTAACTTATTCTAGTCATATTGCAAATACTTATTCTAGTCAAATTTAAGCGTGGTAGAGCCCAGCGGCGGCTTTAGCTGCTGCTCGAATGGGCCGGCTCGACCGGATTGGTACCACGGCCTCGCAGAATACCGGCGCGAAGTAGAGGCATCTTGTGCTTCTGCGTTGCGTTCGGTGAGTGAGGTAACCGGAGGCCCACAATCCCTCCCTACTCCCCTCCTCTTCCCACCCATCTCCCAAATATCCTTAAAGACCGGCAACGCAACGTACGAGGGCGACGGTAATCACTTACCATCAGGTGAACCGCTTGCTCGTTTGCCGTCTTTTCAAAAAAAAAAAAATACATGTATACATCCTGGATGCGACGTTACGACATAAAATTTAAACTCATATTCTACGGGCTGTTAACAGGTGGTATACTACTTGTCCCCCTGGGAGTCGTCTGGATTGGTACCACCCTCTTACTCATTTCTGCCGCCATACACCAGTGCAATACTGTTGTGTTCCGGTTTAGTGAGCTCGTATAATTACGGGTTGTGAGGCAATCTATCTTAGTCCTCAGGGTTGGCAATGCACCTGTAACCTTCTTTGATTTAATTTGTTTGCAGGTGGGGGTGCAGTAGCAGTTCCAGGTGTACTAATAGCTCGCACCAAAAATAAATTACATAAGTACAGTAGTCACAGGAGTCACAGGAGTCACAGGATACTTCATTTAAAGAAACAGTGAAATAACAATAAAACTTATTTTGTGTACATACTCGTAGTTATCGAAGTCTATGCGGTTAATTAAACGGTGAGAACCGCCATGGTATGAGGGTGTATCTTGTGTACACGGGTGCTATGTTTGCGCGACACCCTCTGAGGCGTCGGCGGGGGAATGTGTCTGATCGTGGTTCACTTGGGAACACGTTAGTATTCAGTGTTGGTATGAGACGATCAGAGAATTAATATTACAGTCACTCACGTACATCTGCAACATCAGAAGAGCTGCAGATGGGTTGCCGGCCTTTAAAGATATTGGTGGCACGATGGGTTGGAAGCGAGGGAGAAGGCCTCCGGTTATCTCATTCACCGAACAAAATGCAGAAACACAAGATGTCTCTACTTCACGCCAGTATTCTAGGAGGTCGTGGTACTACCCCGGTCGAGCTGGCCCATTGAAACAGCAGCAGAAGTCGCTACTTAGCTTTACCTTGGTAGGACACCCGCAGTGCCGACATACGGACATATCCCAGCTCATTTCTTAAGAAAGGATAACTTCGTTTATGTGATACGCATACTTTGATTTTTTGTACCTACTGCCTACCTAGGTTAAAACCCTATGTACGCCTCGGTATCCAGTTAGAGTTGAATTAATAACAAAACAAATACTTTGATTTATTAACTTACTATTAGAACAATTCAACCCTTCGCTATGGCTAATTTGTAATTTTTTTTTCATTCTAAGCCTTTTCTATGTAGTAATGCACAGAAGACGAACAAGCACACTAATATTTATTTTTATATGTTAGGTTTCAGTTAGAACCAATGTTTTTTTGTAATACAAACTAAGCTCTTTCTCCGATTTAGAGAATTGAATACAACAATAAAACGTTCTTAATGTTTGAAGCAAATGAAAAAGGAAATTACAGGAAAAACGTTTTCGCTGATTAGTGTTTTGTTTTGGCGGATGATACTATATTTATAATGTTCTAGATAATTTCTTCCTTTGTAGACAATTAAGAGGACAGGAAAACCACAAAAGAAAAGGAAAATTTTATATCTTGGTTATTTGTAAATAAAACTGACCTAGAAGTCCCTAGCTACAGGACCTGATGGTATGTCAATGTTTTGGTGTTAAGATTTTACTATTGATTAACACATGAAGTGTGAAGGGGGATTTGTGGGTGTGGGAAATGCCTTGTGACAGAATAAAATGATGATGATCAGAAATTATGAAGGGATCACTCATACATCTCAACTTTAAGCTGATCTGCTGCTGCTGCAAGTTCAGGGGCAATAGAACTTAAATCACCTAAGTATTAATGATAAGTTTTTTGGTTACATTGAGCTTACCAGACATATTACTTAGATGCGAAATTATAATCAATAACAGACTGCTTCTGTCGTTTGAGAATTTGAATTACTGTGTCGTCGTACTGTTATTCTAAAAAGAAGTAATTTTTAGAAGTGAAGTGACGAATACTGTTAAAATGCGAATCCTTTTTTACGTGAAGAGCTTGTTTTGAAATTTAATCACAAGGATTCTTTGTTACCGAACGGTTGTGGGATATAACAGCGAAAGCATGTTGTGTCAGTTCCATCGACAGTTTGATAAACGAAACCACCGAACCGTTGTATCGCTTGAAGGGGAATTCGAGAATTCTTTATTAAATCAGTTTGATTTTTCTTTATTTACAAGCATTATTGTAAGTGTCTTATCACACCGCTTGTGATCATTCTTCGATCTTATTTATTTATTTATATTTATTGGAAAACTGTACAGCTTCATAATAAACTAGTAATAAAATAATTATTAAAAATAGTTATTTACATAAACTAGTCAATAACATAGCCACATTGAAGGCTTTCACAGATTTTAAGTGTAGAATTAGTTTTTCAGATTTTTTCAAATATTAACAATAAAAGTAAAAATAGTACAATTGGTATGTGGAAACATGAGTGCGTGTGTGTATTTTTACTAAGTGTTTCTTTACCTGTTAATGCCTGCAATAATTTATTATTTCAAAAGAACCTTGTTTTAAAATTTTTATTTATTCATATTTAAATAAAGTGCTAATTACAAATGAGTGACCTTTAAAACATAGAGTTCTTTCCACAGTTTGTACAATGAGATTATGGCAATAACAAAGGCATGTTTCCAATGCGACGTTTAGGGACGAACATAGATTAATTGTCGTTAAATCTTATCGCATAAATGTTGCATTGAGTCTCTGTCTTTCTGAAACAGCCTTTAAACATCGGACCCCCCCAATAGGAAAAATAGATACCATAATATATCCTGTAGTTGATAACTTCCAATAGTATTCGGAATGATCACCAAATGCGTTATCCGCTAAGCCACTATTCATATTTCATATAAATTACGTGTGAATTCATTACTCGTTAAAATCATATCGTGTTTATCTTTCAAAACATTTCAAAGGTTTCGCGTATCCAATAAACGAAACCATGTTAATAAATAACAAGGCTTGGTTTTAATTTGAATTTTTGTGAAATTTTTTGTGACTTAGCGGATAAGCTCAGAAAAAAATTGTCACCGAATAGTTGATATGATTTATTTTTCGGCAGTCGTAAGAACTTTTTTTAATTCTATTAAAACAGTTATAACTTTACTTCTTTTTTATTATCTTATTTAAGTCCACCGGTGAATATATGCTGCCATCATTGTAGTGCACAATGTGTAGGGGAGGTTGCCATTTGGAGAAAAAGATGGTGTATTCCCCACGTTTGTATAGATCAATCTGTCTGTATGTCATTGCAATTTGTCTTACTAACTAATTTTGCTATATCTTTTCTCTGAATATACACGATATATGTGGTTCCGTTTACCGTGAATATCAGAAATATTTTAATAAAAGTGAAATAGGAAGGAATATGCGATCTTAATATACCTTGGGGTGTAAAATTTTTGACGGATTGTATAAATATTTTTTTTAAATATTTTATGTTTAGTTTTCATTTTGATTTGTTTACAATTGAATCTTTATACCGAAACTCTTCTCTTCTTCCAGCGCCGCCCAGGTCGGAATCAGTGGTGCAGCCCAGCCACAGTCGCACAAACTCCTCTTCCCTCGCGACTCAATATTCAGTTCTGCTTAACAACTACGCTATGAAGAAGCTTCATCAACCTTGCTATGACCATGGTGCCTCTTGGTTCCACGTGGGTGACCAAGCCAAGGGTTTAAGGAATATAAACCATACCAAAATTATGCAGACTGGTGACGGGCAATAGGTACTGCCATCGTCTAGTCGCCTGCGAAAGGTTGGGATTATCGAAAGTTCCTCCAATGGCAGAAGTCCAATGTTGACGGTGATGAACAATATTGATGATGATGATGATAAATGTTTTTCTAAATAATATCGCCGTGGTCTGAGTGATATATGTAGTGGCGGCATAAAATAACTGCCTCCACATTTCTCCCCGCGGGTATCGTCAGCGTGCACTAAATTAAGATTTGATTAGTTCTCATTGCATCCGATATATGGAGAATTAGATGGCATCTCCAAAAAGGCTTAACCGAAAATGTTTATATAAATTTGCCGTGCCGTTTCCACGTGATGCGCGTGCAAACAGACATACAGATAAATAGACAGACTGACAAGCCAAGCATCCTCCCAACACAACATTTCCAAAATTGTTCAATATTCAAACTAATCTTTTATTGTACGTAATAGACAGCGTATGGCTTCGTTGTCCTGATTATTGTTTTTCCAAATCTTTTGAAATAAACTACTACAAATAACACAACTTTAGTAAATAGTTAAAATACGTATTAGTGCTGTTGTTAACAACCATTGTAGTTAAAACTAACTATTCTAAATGTCTAATGTAAAATCAAGTGGCAACTGAAATTGGTTAGTATGCAAACACTTTGAGAATGAGTAAACAACTTTATTCAAAAGCAATCTAGACGTTACAACTTGCACAAGGTAACTCAAAATTTAAATATAAAACGGATGGTACCACTTTAAAACTAGTTATTATGCAAATTTTAATTTCATATAAACTATCTTTTAATATGGCATTGTATATACTGTCAAGAGCTTGAAAAAAATATACTACAAGAGTGTGATAAATTAAATTGATTATAGTGCAACACTAACTATATTTACAAGAAAAAAAAAATTCACATGTGGCAAGACTAGTTTTGTCATTAATACAAAAAATGGCTACCTGGCAAAAGTCGACTGTGTGTATTTATATTATTTTACATAGCTTAGGACCAGTGTAATGACTCTATTTTAAGCTTGAATGTGTCATGGACAATCGATGGTAATAATTGCTAAGTTTTTTATTTTATAATATGGTGCTGTTTTGATCACTAACATGATCTATACATGTTATCTATATTTTACCTGCCTTAACGGCAACATACACACATAATTTCTTTTGTGTGCACATCTATGGCAGTACCTTTCGAAGTTTCATTCCCCTTCTTTTATTATAAATAACTAAAAGAGTAGGTACTTCCATGTTTACGTATCACGTATACAATATAGAGCCTTTGCCCGGTAGCGGGAAGTTAACAGGCTGGTACCTAATTTTTCTAAGTACTCTTCCTGTTTTGAATATATATTTCATAACACAATTTAGATTTTTCAGTTAAGTATTTGGCAAAACGATGACAGAATAACATAATTGATTATTTCATCTCATCTCGAATATGATAACATAACAGCTACAATTGTTTGTTACTATTTCTTAATCAGGATTGTAAAAGAAATAAGAATTGACATTTGACAAATGAAATTACGTCAAAGAAAGAGTTTTCATTTCATTTATTTCATTCGTTCATTCACCACTACGATATTTGCTTTAACATTTTCACACAAACCAGTTTTCACACAACGTTAAAAATTAATTTAAGTTGTTATTTTATTTATTATAGTCTAAACGTAGTAATTTTTTTAAGGGAAAGGGCTAACGTGAAAGTAGCTAACTTGATGGTAAGTGATTACCGACGCCCACGTACAGAGGAGCTGTAGGTGCATCGCCGGCCTTTAAGGATATTTGAGAAAGAGGAGAAGGAGGGGAATGGGGAATACCGGTAGGAAGTAGAGGTATCTTGTACCTCTACTTTATACCGGTAATCTGCGAGGCCCGTATTACAGTATCCCGGCGGCCCATACTAGCAGCAGCGCAAGCCGCCGCGTGACTCTACCACGAGCAAATAAGACTATAATATTTAGGTTACATTCCTTATTATAGACTACCTGTACTCGCGACTTCCTCGGCGTAGAAATAAATGTTCGTTAACAAAACATTAATATGTTAGATATTAAAAAACGTATATTCTAGTAGTCTTGTATATTGTTATAGTAAATAATAATAAAAAATATTTTATAAATATTTTATTTCAATGCTTAATTCATCGTCTATGCTCCTACCGTAGATGTAAAAGAGGGAGCATTGTAAGCATTCGACAGATGTTATTTCAAATAGGCATATACAGACATATCTATTTTTATCGTTGCGAAATTAATTATAGATACCTAGCCCCCAGGAGGACAGCCGGGTTACGTCGGACTCCCGACTACTAAAACCCCACTGTGGTTGCCATCGGCGCTAACGAAGGTTCACAGGACCTTCTCTTTCGCTTGGCTTAGATAGCCCTATAGACAGCTATGGGTTATGTCATAAATATGTTTCTCAGGATGTGTGTCTCTCAGTCACACATAAACGGCTGAACCGATTTTGATGAAATTTGGTAAAGCGATTGAAGTCTGGGAAACAATATAGGCTACCTTTTTTCTAGAAACCCTTTACCTTTCTTTACTCTTTACCTACTTTACCTTTCTGAGAAGAATTCACGAGGGCCAAGCCGTAGGCGTATGCTGGTATCAAATTATGTACCATTATAAGCCATTATTTCTATTTTATACAAACGCTGCCTTGGGCTGAGAACCGAACCGTCTACCAATTATTTAGTAGTCAGGTATGCTAACCACTAAGCTATTCATTCGTCAGACTATAGAAAATATACTATTCCAACGCTTTACCTTTCTTTCACGAAAAAATATAATGACTATATTATATACTCTAGCTCTCGCCTTCACTTATATAATAACCAATTTTCTTAGATTATAAAGGCAAGTTTGATTTTACGTTAGAAATTTGTGCCTAAAAAATAAGTTTCTTTGAATATCTGGGCCTGTGACTTAATACTATACAACCAGAGATAAGAGTGAATACATAACACGGATTATTTGAAATGATTTTACATACTTTTCCTAATCTACAATAAAAATAAAAAGAACAAAAACTTGTGAGTGTGTACACAAACACACGTAGAGGTTATTAATATAAATCAGAAAGTAACATATTAATTTCAAATAATAATTTTTCTGATTACATGCTACATCATTCCAGATGAATTCGTACTTCCTGATTCGTACAATAATAATCTACCCGTGTGATATAGGGGCAGGTACCTAGCACTCATAATCGAGAAAGAACATATTTCAAGTTTGAATACTAATGCGGCGACCCAAATAAGTTCTGGTGAAAGGGACTTAAATGTCTGACCACCCTAGTATCGGGTATACGGTCGTGAGAGCTTACATAACATATTTTATAGATATTTGTTTTTTAATTTACTTTTGTATCACATTTTGGGTACACTGGTAGAAAAAGCCTCTGGCTTTCTCCTAATCGCCTAATACGTAATATTGTATAAAGATTAATATAAACAAATGTTAACCAATAAAATATTTCTGGTATATTTTAAATAACCATGTAAAAAAGTCATCAAAAACACCACGTGTAATTGTATCCTTGATATACAGACATCATTTAAAACATTAATAAAACGAATAGCAGTGTGCATATGAAAACGCGAATATCACATGAGTGTTGCATTTGCTATCAAAGCTTTATATTTATTATTAAATTAATTGTCTAGAAACATTACAAACTAATTTTATAGTTAAATATGTTCTTTCAAACTTACAAGAGTCGTTTTAGCTTAAGTGCCTTTCTGAACCGTTTGTCAAAGTCACCGGTAAGGCTACGTAACCTTAGTGAATTAATGGTGTCCGTTAGTTACAAATCTCCCAGTTTGTAGATTTATCTGCCATTGGAACACCTTTATTACACAATGCAAGCGATAAAATTAATCAGACGAGTAATTAAAACGAATATGGGGCCGGCTACTTGTTATCTATACCGGAATTTCTATTTACAATTTCAACTAAGCTTGCATTGGTGATCTGCAGTGAGATCAACTTACACACAGAGGCACTCACTCGTTTGTAGCTTCCTATATCCAATGTATAAAGCTTTTGCGACAAAATCGGGGAAAGCGACATGCGATCGTGCAAAGTCAGACAGACAACCAGACCAGACTCGAAAACTAATAATTTGTGTGTTCGCACAAACATCACGGCTTAGCAGCTGTACGTTAACCACTAAGTTCTTTTCCGTCAGACGAGCCTCGTTACGAAACGGTAGAAGATTATAAAAATTAAGATTTGACATTTGACTAACAAAATTATCTTTCTTACGTCATGTTCATTCATTTTCATTTCATTCATCAGTCACGCGGTCGTCACTAACTTACTATTGGGCAGGTAATTCAGTTTCATGGTAATTTGTAGAACACCTTTCTCACCAGAAACATGGCAGAGTTGTGCTTTTAATTAAGAACAAGCAGGCAAACGCAGTGTAGGACGACCCCCGACAAGATGGAGTGACGACCTGCGTAGTGTTGCAGGAAGTCGATGGATGCAAGTGGCTCAGGACCGTGCTTCGTGGCAATCTTTGGGGGAGGCCTATGTTAAGCAGTTGACTTGTGATAGGCTGAAATGATGATGATGATGAGATTTTATCCTAATATGAAAAATATATTTATCAATTATCCTAAAACTCGTTTTCAGAATTTACTTTTTGTAGTCTGATTTAAAAAGGCATGTTAACTACTTTTTTAACCTATATATTTTTAATTATTTGGTATGCGGATTTCAGTTTGGCTTATTTTGCTAATGCTTTAGCCAATAATTGTAATATCACGATATAATAATTAATATTTAATGGAAATGTAAATTAAAGTAACATTTGAATATACATTTTGTGAAGTACATTTAAATGGTAGACAATTAAATTACGTCAAAATCTGAAACCGTGCCCGTGCATAAAACTTCTGAATAATACGTGTCTTAAAACATCGCGGAAAATTGAATCAGTTAAGTCCCTAAAAACTTTTACCCCTTTTAAATAAATGTCTGATTGTAGCCTATGTAGATGTATAAAGTAGGCTTAGTTCATTATACCTTTCTGAGTAGGTGCTATTGGCTATTTCTGCCGCATAAAAGCAATGCCTCCACTGTTTTTTTTTATTGTAATGGGTAATGGAATCGGCTCACTTGATGGTAAATGATTACCGACGCCCACGTAAGGATATTTGTGGAAGAGGGTAGGGGGAGGGGGAGGTAAAGTGTTCAGTGACTCAGCATGATTACCGGCAACGAGGTATTACGGTCCACGGGGGTGACACATCCGTAACCAGTTTTGATTGAAAGTGGTAACCATGCCCTGCAGTAACCACTTACTCAATTTTTCTTAATCGGACAATGCATCTGAACCTTCTTCCGATCTAATCGAATAAGCGTTACATCGGACGGTAAAGATGAGTGAGTGTCTCTGTGTTTGTGACTACACTTACGGCACTATAATATCTCCTGCGCAGTTAACAAAAATCGGCCAGGGGGCAACATCATCATTGTCATAGAAATGAGATAAAGTGGTGCAATAAAAACAAAAGTCTTTTATATCTAAAAATGTCAAGAAAGTTTCTTGAGATCGATGCATCCAATCTATCGCTTCATGTCTTCCTGTCGGTGTTATAAATCGTCAAAGGAAAATGCTATTAAAATCTCGTAAACCAAAAGTGCGGTGACAGAAGCAATGTTGCACTTAAAAGCCATCGTTTACTTCATCTAGGCGATGGGACTACTTGTCTGCATCGGAGCCATTACACCCTTACACAACTTTACCATCGATATTCTCAAGAAAAAAAAATACGGAACAAAAGTAGTATCGTCATATATAAGTATTGTATTGTAGTATAATATTCGAGTATATATATAAACATAATATTTTTGTGCACCCTTTTACATTTTCTCTTTTCAATCTAATGATAGACTGGTAGAGAATGCCTCTTGGCATTATGTCCGCCTTTTTTTTTGTAATGTACAAATAAAGTTTAAATAAATAAATAAAAGTTGTTGGTCAAAAAATCTTTAATATTATATCTTTATAAAATCCACAGCTTTCTATAATAGTTTACAATACTTACCTATTTTGTACGTTAAAGTATTGTAAACTTGATCCATTGAAAGTGGATTTATATTTCAGTATATACATATTTGACCGACTCGAGGTGTATAGAAATACATTAGTTACAGTTATTGTGTGTTTGTGTCTGTAACTTTATGTATATAATATTTAAACCTTTTTTGTGCGTATGTGTGTGTGTGTGCATGTTTATCTATGTATGAGTATGTATATAATAAATTACCTAATCTTTAATATTTTCAGTATTTCTCGCTTAAAAATAATTTTGTTTTCGTGGAATATCAGATAGAGGAATTTTGTGCATAATTTATTCGACCAAGAGATACAGCAAATAATTTCGTATGTCTTGTTCTAGTTCTCGAAAATTAAAGTTCGTAACTTTTGATAATAATTCTGAACCATTTTAATAGCGGCCCTTTTTAGGCATTTATTACTAATATTAATAAAGGCCTAAAAAGGGCCAATATTTTTAATAACCCTGCATCTGCGTCAAACGTTTGATACTCATTACTGTTGGTACAAAATAGTTGAAATCTTTTTATTTGGAAAAATAAAGGTCAAAATAGTGGAAAACAAGAAATGTATATTCAAAGTTATATTAATTCAGATCTAAAATGTTAGTGGTATTACTCGTATAACCTTTTCTAACGAAAAGACCAATTCTAAAACCAGATACATTTCTCGAGTATCACTTTGATCCTGTTCTGTTTAAACTGGCCGTCGGGATCGCGTAAAACTTGTGGTGAAAGTAATCAGCGAGTTTGTTCACTTAAGGGAAGGTTATTTGTTTTTCAAATTCGCTTTGCAACCTGATAAAAATAATGGAGACTAATAGCCTTCGGTGCTTAGTTCGGTGTTTAGTTCGGTGTTTAGTTCTCCTGAACACTATATCTCTGTATCATCGGGAGGCCGATTTCCACCGCCACGAGAACTTCCGATTTTTATCCATAGTTATCTCCTGCGTAGTATATAAGTGCCGAAAATATACGCGCAAACTTACAGGCACACATCTTCAGCTTCTAGATTAGAGGTATGGTCAGATTTATAGTCAGAGACACTGGACACAATCCAACCCGATCAGACCCGAAAACCTGTAATTTAGATTTTTGCACAAATGTCGGCACTGGCTGGAATTCGAATCCCATGTCTCAGTAGACAGGTATAGTAACCACTAAGCCAAGCGGGCTTGCACTCGCTGTAAATAAGTAAATATTTAATATTTTATTACATTATATAAGTAATAAAAAAGCCTGCCGCTGTTTGATAACTGAATTAATCTTGACTTATATCGTATGTGACGAATTATTTTCTTTTAAAAATGATTTTTGAATTGAAAACTTTTAAATGTAAGTCATTCTCTCAATCACCAATAAACGAGCGCATCTTTCTGTAAACGAATACATTCACACGGCGCTATAAGTAAAGTTGCTGCTCAATTACATAACCTCTTAGTGTATCACTAAATAAACTCCTTCGTCTATTTGCATGAGCCGCGGCACACTGAATTGAATCGACTTGTGTCTTGTCACTCCGAGTTAAGTAAATTTAAATGTTTATCAAACGTGCTTAAAGTCCAAATGAGTTTTTCTTCTTAGACATTCTTTAAAGAAATGTTTGTGAGATGGTAGCCTCCTTTTCTTTTTCTCCTATTTCCGCCGTGAATCAGCAGAGGATTCACTGTTGTGTTCCAGTTTAAAGGTTACAAAAACCCAGTATATACCCAGTATATAAAAACCCAACGGCAGTGAACGAAAATATCGTAAGGGAACCTGCATGTCTAAGAAATAACAATAAAAATATTATTTTCGAGGAAATGTGAAGCCCGCCAACCCGCAATAGAGCAGCGTGGCGGGCCATTCCCGGCTCCTACACCCTCTCACATATTTGAGAAGGAGGCCTTTGCCCAGCTTTGGGCAATTACAGGCTTCTACTTTACTTTTTACTTTATTACAATACTTTGTTATTAGGCAAATAAACAGTTTTCTACGTCCAGCTTAACCGCGATAGTATCTAGGCCTCGTAGAATCCCAGCGTGAAGTAGATATATTATGTGCTTCGACGTTTTGTACGGTAAGCGAGATACCTTTCCCTGTTTATTCAGACAAAATCTCGCACTATTTACGTCCTACTTGAGGTAAACTTAGCAACGAAACTACGATATCGCCTGCCACGCTCGTTGTAAATTTCTTTAACACGTTAATCTTTATCCATAATTGCCTGGGAATGGTGATGTCTCCCTTGCTGTCTTTTGCCGAAGTATAGATATTTTCACCGGCTGATACCTTCTGCCTCTGCTACCCGGGGAACAAATATTTTGTAACACTTCTTTGTGCCTCGATCCGGAGTATGTATGTCATACATGGCAATACTCTGTTTTCGGGGCCGTCTTGAAATTCTTTCTTGAAAGCCGACCTCACACATTCAACTCCTCTGGTTTTATGGATTTTCATGGCTATCGGTGATCTTTTATGGTCAGGTGAGCCAATTGCTCGTTGTACTCAAATTATTTAAAAACAAAAGGGTAAATATAATACATATCCACATTCTATATTACTATTCCCACTAACTATTCATGATTGTTTAGATTCTTGTTTAGAGTTATTTAAATTAAATTGTAAATTTTAGTATGACAAATTGAAACTTTGTATATTTATTTATAGGTTCACGAACTTTACATATCCTCAATATATTTTAAGTTATTATTTCTCAAAAGTAAAAAAAACTAAGAAGCCCGCTGTTGAGCAAAGGCTGCAAGTGCCATCAAAAGCTGACACCTTCTGAATGGGCATTGTGCCGGTACTCTCACATCGGAGGTACTGCTCTCCAGTCTATATTTGAATGAATTTTCCGCGTCGTGTGGCTTCATCCACTTCCCTTTAATATGGTTGATGAAGACGATGGCTGGCACATGTGTCATGCTTGCTATGCTCGAATTTGCTTTAATTTTGTTGTATCGCTATATTATTGTAGCATGCTCTCAGTTGCTTATGGGACCATGCATTTTATTTCATTACAATTATTTAAAAAAAAATTAGGCAAACGATAAGATACTAGGAAGTATCAGAAGCAGGTTTGTGTTAATAATCGTATTTGCAATATTCGTAATTATTATTTACAGCTTTTAGTGTCCAGCTAAAGTTATATCACTTCATCATCATCATATAGATGTTGAAAATCCAGGTTCGACATCGACAAATTTTTCCATTCACGTGTCAAAACTATAGGATTTCTATTGTTTCAACACATCAAAAACTAATAACCTGAATAGCCTTTAATCTTTAATTTCATTGTTTTGTAGTGACGGCATGGGAAAATTTGCCACCCCATAACCATCCGTGGAAGTTCTAGTTCGAATAACTAAAGTAAGAATGTGAATAGAAAATACTTACTTTATTTTTAACAATAAGTCTTCTGACAGATAGTGAAATAATTATCTGAAAAATGCCAGTGCAAATATAAGGAGATCAAACATGTGTAACGTCTAAAGTGCGAAGTGTCAGCTGCAGTTCTGGAAATATAATATGCACCGATTCGAGTGATCGGATGTTTGGAGAACAAAAGAACAAAAGAGTGATGCGTCTCGGTGTGGCACTAGTCATCCGTATATTGTTAAAGGCGGTGTAGTAAGTACTATTGATATTTTTGAATTAGTACAGTAGTTATAAATTGATAGACATAATATTAAAAATAGGTAAATAGATAAAAGTACTCTATTACAAAATGTCCTCTATTTACTACTGTCTTTATATTTGAATAAATAGTAATAACATAAAAGTAATACTATAACACTAAAATGTATCCGAAACACATTTAATGTTCAATACACTCGTTAATGCACCTGCAGCTCCTCTGCAGATGTTTTTGGGCGATGGTGATCGTTTACCATCAGGCGGCTCACGTTTGCTCATTGTCCATTACTGTAAAAGTAATTTAAAAGTCAATTTAAAAGTGATTTTAATTTTTCTTCATTCATAGTTGGAAGCTATATTTCACAAACTATACTCCAACAACCGGCCTGTTAAGAGAGATGATTGTGACAAAAATTTTCTTTAAGAGATGTCTGTCTATCTGTGGACTGTTTACATGTTTTTAAAGAAAGAAAGACACAATTGACTATTGAAATGAATTCGAATCGATAGACTTTTTTGAAAGAATTGATATGAGGCATTCCATCTTAGGGATGACAACGGATCTGTTACCTTCTTTGATTGAAGTTGTTGGCAGGTGTCCATGGGCTGCAGGTACCACTTACCACCAGGTGTACTGATACCTCGCTCCAAATATCAATTACATACGTAGAGTAGCTTAGTCACAGGATACTTAATTGAATGAAACAGTTAAATAAAACTTATGTTGTGTCATTTTTATTCTAATTTCAATGTATGTAATGATAATTTCAATGAATGTTTCTTTAAACTATGTATCGAAGTCTAAGTGATTTATTAAGCAGTACCACCAGGTAGACTGTTAGCTCGTTGTCACATAAATCTAATAAAAAAAAACTTCAACGGAAATCTGAAATTTGCTTGAACAAACTGACACGGGTTCAGAGTGTTAGAAGTTCCTGTTGCCTGGGCGTCCATGAAAAGAAGAAAGGGACAGTCTTTGCTTAGCGCAAACATGTTCTCATGGCAACAAGTTAAATCGGTTATAGCAGAGTTAGCCATCCTTTTTCTACAATGAGCATATAATTTTTATAATTTTATTAAGTAATTTTCTGTGAAGAACCATTTCTGTGAAGTTAATAAATTATTAAAAACCGTCTTTGATGAGAACTGTTCTCAGTTCAAAGAGCTAAGCTTTAGATATAAAGTTAATTTATTGTTCGCTAACTAAACATATAATATGTTACTTTTGTTTCTTACGAATCTGCTAACAAAGAGAAATGTACAAAGGTATAACGGTATTTATCTTATGAATAGTTTAATTTGGCTAGAGCAGCAGTTATGTTGGCAATGAAAACACTTTAATTCAAAGTTCTTTGTTTTATAATGTCACAATTGTTGTAACATTAATTTTAGTTTTTCTTAAACCCTACTTACTGTAACTTACTGACGCATTTTGTATTCGTCTATAAGCGATAACACCTGCATTCAAACTTAGAATTTTATCTTTAATTTAATAATCGATGTATTAATGTAACTATTGTTGGTGACACGAAATAAAAAAACTGTACTTCCTTCACGTTTTCTCCAATGACAGAGACGCTCAGCGTGGCATATTATGCACTACATTACATCTCATGATCTACGACAGACCGCCGATAAATGCTTTACATGTATACAAATACATTGGTAGTATCTAGATCTAGATGATTATTTAATACTGACTATCACAGGAAAAGAGGCTACTCTTGATAAGCCTTGTCAATTACCTTGTCAAGTACTTAGTTTCAACGCTAGTAACTTTCACGAAACTTTCTCGGAGTGGATTTGCCTTGAATTAAAAGATATTTCTTACAATGCAAGTCGATTTTTTTAGGAATATTTTATATACAGTAAATTAAATGCTTTTGTTTTCTGTTCTTAGAAATTAGTCAATAGACATTCTCTTGCTCTTTCTCTGCTTAGGAGATGTCTGAGCTCATCAACCCGTTTGACCTAACTGGTGAGTATGTTGCTGTTGCTGCTATGTAAATAAGCTGACGAAGAAGAAGCTATCTTCTTCTGTCTTCTTTTAACGTAATGTCTATACTTAAAAGAAGACGTATTAGTGGACGTTTGTAGTGACATTGGCAACTGATCAAGCTCTTTTTATTTATTTGGACGTTCAGCAAGATGCTGCTGCCTCATGAGTGAGTAAATAACTTTAAATACTACAACGGGGCGAAATAGAAATATTATTATGGTACGCAGTGATTCTATTAGACGCCACACGGCATAGGTTATATAGGAGTCAGGGGCACGCTTTAATTTCATACATCACTGTCGGCTCCACTGATGGCTTTAATTACAGTTTTAAAATACAGTTAAAATAAGAAAAAGAAAAAAAAAATACGCACGATCACCAAAACGTTTTGGAGCAGCTTGACGGACTTTTATTTGCTCCAATAGCCTCTTATTAATAATAGATCTAAAGCAAGAATTGAGATGGGTGACATATTTTGGTCATTGTTAGGTTCATAAATGTTTCACAATGGCGTAAGAGGCAACTCATGAAAGGCCCTTGAAATTGTCAGGCTATCTCCTAGAGCAAACCAATTTGGTCCCTTTTTATCTCCCGCAGAGACGAAAAGTGGATTGCTGAAGTCGGTTCGGCAAATTCTTCTACATCTACTCTGTCTACTTCTTAGGGTGACAAACAAAATACAATCAGTTTTATCAGTTGTTTATATTAAAAAAAAGATAGTCCGAGCAAAATATGACATCAGGACGTCTAGCACCTAGTCCCCCGGTGACCAAGGGTGCAGTAAAACACTCGTAACGTCGGGACCATAAAAAAAAATTCAACGCGATACAATTAGTAAAGTTGTTGCATTTCTAATGTTTATTTTTCGTGTAAATACTAGAAATAAGTTGCTTTTATATTTACTAATATTTACTTTTAGGCCAATCTCAATAGGTCAAAAATATTTACCTTGTTTCGCAAGCGACTATTATGAAATTGAACATAATTGACTAATATACGAGTCGCCAAACAGAATACGAAATTAACAGAACTGGTTAATGCTATACGTAATTGCGTTGTATCCGTTCAAAACAATGCGGTACTCGTTCATTTAACAGGGATATGGCAGATTGCCAGAGAGCATTTTCTGTATTGCCTACTTTATATTCGTTACCAAAATCGAATGTGATTTTAACTACCAAACCGATTCTGCTGACTTATGCTACTTATATTTTAGTGAATTTTTCACGAACAGTTGTCTTTCATTTTTTAGAGGAAAGAGTATAATATTTTGTTGCAAACCGTTTTTTTATTATGATAAAAATAGCACTATAATTAACTTTGTTTTACGGTACTGTTAAGTTGTCAAATCGGAGCTCCGTCATATCAATATCGTGACATAACAATATACTGTCTATTGTTGCAACACGTTATGAGTTATAAGACTTTTATGTTAGCTAGAACTAGCGTGTTAGCAGGAAAGGAGAATCTGACAGACCTTCATATCCCGATTATATATCCCCAACAGAAGGCCAATTAAAAGTAAAATAGTAACTTGTGAATTACAGCTTTTAATGTATTTGTGAGGGTCTCTGGAGAAGAACTAGCAGACTTAACATAGCTTTGGAAAATTATTATAATTTATGGAGGAGTTAAATTCAGCGCTTAAAATTGTAATTAACAATATTAGTGGTGCTGGAGCCAGGGTTCGAAAACATTTGACTCGCGTTTTATGCCATTAAACAGAGCGCCCTATCCGCTAAGCTGCCACTGTTCTCATCTCAGATTAATATAACTTCTATAAGCCAGGCCACAATTCCAATTAGCGACGGATAGCAGTGTTTAAGATGTTAGGTGCCTAGTTGGACACACAAAAATTGCTGTCTGTATTTTATGTCAAATAGTTCAACTATCGCATCGGGTATTTTGTATAACGTACATGCGCTTCACCTGGCCGATTGGAGATGGTTAGATGCCACCTCTTGACCACACACGCAAAATAAAGCATTCGCTCGTGGATGTGAACGTCGAACAATATACCCGAACCCACCGAACTGCTGCACAAAGGACTATAAACTCAGGTTGAGTTTCTGCACCATAAATTTAAGTCGTCACATTTTTTCCCCAAGGCGCTTGTGAATTTAGTTATTAATGAATATACTTTATTGTACACCACAAAATAAAAAGTACAGAAAACATTGAAACACGGAGGTACATTAGGTGGTACAGCCTGGCGGCCTCATCGCTGCATAGCGATCTCTTCCAGACAACCAAAGGCGTGGAGAAACAGAGCTCCAGATAAAAGGTAGGTGGTTGTGTGTACAGATAAAACACACATAGAATAAAATAAAAACCACGTACATATTAGTTATGTGCAGCCTAGTCGATCGGAACGAAAATCGACACGTATTAGTAAGATTTATAACCGAAACAGTGCCATCAAAAAGGAAACGTATACGTAAAATAAACATTTTAGTAATGGTTTCTATCACTTTTAGTTAAATGTATTTGCTAAATCTTCTAATAACGTCGGCCAGCTGAAAACTAAGGCACAGATACCGTGCATTGGTAGATTAAGGCGTATAACTGCTCGTATATAAATGGTAATCTTCTATTCATCCGCCCTAATGTTTCGTTTATTATTTTTCGGAGAGCAATTTTCAGAATAATGACAACTTATCACAGCCTCTGCGCAAACTTAACCCTTTCATTGATCAAAATGGATTACTAAGGGCACACAGAAGATTATCGTTCGAGCTTGGAATATGAATTTAACCATTCTACCGCTTGCCTTGTATCGAATTTCTGAACTGGTAATCGGGTAAATATGTAAAGAATTGCCCTTCGGGAATAAATATTATTATGTTCTGCAACGAATTTTTGATAATTATTTAACGCGTATTTTATTTGCTGTTAAATAAAAATAGTTTTTGATATAGTTACGAGACTGAGATTTATTTGTTCCCGCTAAATCATTGCTATAAATATACTACTTCACTGCTACTTGTAATAAAAGGTTTCATAAAAATATCATAATGCTCATTATTATTTGTGTATTTTATCTTCTAACTTTTGATGTTAAGGGAAATGCTAAGTTATTGCATATTGCAACTTTTTTTAAACTTTTGTTATGCAGTTTGCACGTTACTAATTCGCTACTTCGAACGTGAGATTCGGGATATCGACAAGACTGAAACATGTTTGGCACTGGCATTCCAGTAACGAATAACGGTATTGAGTAAGCTGTAAGAAAATCTGTCAACGCGGTGTCGTAAGAATCGTCCGAGCGTAAAGCCTTAATAATCCTTACCAATCTGACAGATGGTCTATTAATCTTTCCATAAAAATGTTTTATTTTCCAGGCTCTTCATACACAGACAGACCGATAACGCCTTGCTACAGGTGCCAGGCATCTGGCAAATCTTTCCTTTGGGAAAGCATTAGTTTTTGTTTTATGTGGGGGAAAGGTGTTAACGCCTAACAATCACCGAAGGCGGCTGCCCTAGTGCGATTGGGCACTTAGGCAGTTTGAAGACAGACTATTGTCCTCAAAATATATTTTTTTTTATTTCTCATAAATACCAGGATTTTCGTCTTCCGCCGTTTGTGATGAATTCAGCACATAAAAATGCAGTTAACAGTTTTAGTTGTGGCCGTCCCGTGAATAGAACTCTAGTCACGAAGTTAACGACATTTACATCGTGGAATCTTTACGATTATTCTTTTACAAAATCTTATGTCAACTATAAACTAATATGTTTTATTATGACCACGTGGATTAGTGGTTAGTATACCTGAACGCAACACATCCCGGGTTCGAATTCCATCTGAAACTAATAAACAAGTTGTTGGTTTTTGGGTTAGGATGGGTTATATTTTGTCAAGTGTCTCTGACACTACATCTGACCATGCCTGCGGTCTTATCGCATAAGGTAAATCGGGTAAGGAAAGGTAAAGACGTTTGAGTATCTCTATGTTTGCGCGTACACATACTGCACTGTAATATTATAGCATGCACTATAATATTATTATATTATAAGATCGACAACTGCCGATAGTATTCGAAAGGAAAGTTACACTTTTTTCAATAAAATTTTTGTTTGTAGATGAACTCCTTTTTTAAATTACATGGAAAAAATCAACACAGAAAATAACAATGAAAGGAAGTAGAAAATTGAAAAATAAAAAAAAATCTCAGTGAGGTATTCGTCATGTTTACTACATCGGCCTAATTTAGTCCACTACTGAACATAGGCTTCTCTAAGAAAGCGCCATCAATAGCCAACACATTTTACTTGGAAACTCTGCCCGTACTCACCACTCTGGGCAAGCGGGTTGGTGAGCGCAGTGCCGGTACCCCCACACCAGTGACGCTGCTGCCCATCACTTCTCTGTTCAATTTGGGTTCCAATTGATATTACGCCAACAAACGATAGCCAGAGCGTCTTGCCAGAGAGGTTGGCATTAGAAGAAAGCTCGCAGTTTTTACATCCCTCGGCACGCTTACTTGTGGTGAACTATGTAACAGAATGTGAAATTATTTAAATGAACGATAAGCTTTGAATAAGGCATAGGATCACTTCTGTAATCACAATAGAAATTAATTTCGCAATCCTCTTTGAACAGTGTATTAAAAAAAAATATTTTTACAAAAACATAAATGTATCTAAAATAAAGTAATTGAAAATTGGAATAACGTAATATTTTATACAAATATAGCAGGTTTGAATGTTTGAGGAAATCCCGTTTTCCGACGCAGTAATTTCATCACGTTCTATCTCTCCAAGAATCGAAAAGTGAGTTGCAGAAAACCGCTTGGCTACACTGAATCGTGCCAAATGGAAATCTGTAATCTCTGCCTACTCCTATGGGTTACACGCACTCACTTATAAATATACTCGTATGTTACACATGGTTTTTCGTCTCATTGAGCCTCGTGCTGAGGTCCTGTGGCTGGTTCCGGCATAAGGACTAATTCGTGTGACTATTAATCATATATAATATTTCCACTATCTAGTTTGAAGACATCTTCCAATGCAGCCGTGAATAGTTTCTATCTTACATCTTTTTGCAATTGGTCCAATTTTCTAGTTTTATACTCGGAGAAGATGCTTCATAAAGTGGGTGTGAGCGATGGCGTGAACGCAGGTGAAAAAGGAAAAAATGTATTAAGTGTATTATTAACGAAGTATTATCTAGAGGAAAAAAAACCAAAGCACAACAAGAAGTATTAACTAGATCCCCTAATCATTCGCTTATCTATTTTTTCGGTAACTGCTTTCGAAATTTAATCACACCCCTAAGGTTGTCTGGCAGAGAACTCTCTTAGCATTATGACCGCCCTTTGATTCTATTCTGTTTGTATAAGGTTCAATAAAGAATAAATCAATTTATTTAGTAAAAAAATAATATATTTCTGAATACAATTCATACACTAAAACCTTGAGCCGTGGTAGCCTGGTGGTCAGGGCCCTCGCTTCAGTCACATAGTAGGCGACCCAGTGAGACCTAGGTTAGAGTGACCTAGGTTTGATAACCGGTATCGGCTCCACGATTTTTGTTGTTCTGCTGTGAATGATAACGTTAAGAGGAAACGTGCATTGATAAATAATAAAAAATATGGTTCAATAACCCGCACCAATGCAGGCGGACCCTTTCCAACATGAAAACTCTCAAATGTTTAAAAGGAAACCTTTCTCGGCTGCTACTTTACTAAACTCTTACTAATCAAATCATATCTATGGTATCTTAAGTATTTTTAATCATCCTATCCAGGTTATAATAAATATCTTTGGTCTCTAACAAAGAATTCAATTAGTACGGCATTTGTCCCTTCAATTTTGCAGGGGATCCAATTTCGCATATCTTATTAAATTCATTCGTAATATTTAAATGAGATTACGTTTTCCTTACTCGAAAATGGTCAAAATTTTGTTACTTTTCTTCTAAATATTATGAACTTATCAAATGAATGGTGATATCTGCGAGTGACGGCTACGATAGCGGAGTGGTTAGGGGATCTGCTTCCGAATCAGCAGACTCAAGTTCTTTACCCACCGTGGAGTGCGTGTACGCGTAGTTTTTTTGAATCTTTTGTTCGATTTTATCATCAGCTCACCACCTGTCACTTTTTTCTAATAATCACTGGTGAAAAGTGGGTTAAAACGACTATCTAGTCTTCTGACCACTCCATTATTGAAAATACATCCGTGAGAGCTTACTTGTTTATTTATTTCTATCCTCACCTTCATTCTTTGACTTTTTCATTTCATTTAGTGTAAATGCAAAATATTTCGTTTCAGACTTAAGCATGTGACGATACAGAGATTGTATCGTAAAAAAATTATTGAAGTAATACCCCGATTCGGTTTTTATTTAAAATTGGTTTTTCAAAAATATTACTTCGCGTGAAAAAACAATAAAATGCCAAATATTACCTAGTCCGTAGAGACGAAATTTTTGTTCAACTTCTTTAAAATAATGAATTTCCGCAATGGAACGACTGATTCTATTTACTATTTCATTTGCAGAATTAATATAACAACTAAATTCACAATAATTAAAATTATATAAGTTCGCTAAGTTAAAATAATAATGGTCGCTCGATTTCACTCCAATTAAACGGTCAAAGTAATGAATACCGATTCAACCGGTGATTATCACTTTTACCGCTTATTATTAATAATTTTATAGCACTTTCGGTTAATGCCATAAAACAGATTATTTGCTTCGTTATTCTTTTATTTATTGATTCATTAATGACTATGTACTTTACTAAGAAAACCTGTGTAGTGAATTAAGGAAGCACTATAAAACAACAATCCGGATGGCGGAGTTGTAAAGTGCGGAGAAGCAGAATTCGAAAAAATATATATCTTTTAGGTTATGTCTGTAACAAGAGAAGTTTTTGAGTCAATTACGAGTATCTCGTTATATACTTTAGATTGCAACTGCACAAGCACTGAGGGAAGTGCAGCTCTTCCACCCATGCGTAAAAAAGCGCGGGCATCCGTGCTCTTTGCGTTTTCTTACAGCGGGCGTGGGCTCTTTTCACTCCTAGCTTCCGGGTATACAAAAACATTCTAGGAGTAGGGCAGACAAGCCAGCGCGAAGTCGGGCTTGACCAATATGGTTCTGTAACTGTTTTATGAACCCAACCTATATCTGCGACGTTTCAAAATACATTAGATTTACCACGGGTATGAATTATTAATAATATCATTCTGTATCTAATCTGTCCTGGCATGCCCATGTCAGTGAAATGAGTCGAAAGGTCTCTTTTTATTCGCTGAAATGCGTTTAAGGTTTGTCGCCTTTAAAAACATAAATCTCTCTGACTCAAATACTCATTCAACCTATCATAGATTACGCTGACGTCTGCTACTTGGATGCTACAGAGGAGCTTCTGAATAAACTTGAGCGTTTGCAAAGCTTATGCATAAGATTTATCTTCACAATTCGCAAGATTGACCATGGCTCCCAATTCGTTTTCGTAGAAACACTAGGAGTTTATGTATGCTATTTAATATTCTGCGTAACCCAACATCGCGAGTGATTCTCTTTCGCTTGGCCATATTTTACATCCTGCAGAAACCACCTTAAGACCCTCGTTGAATCTGTGCATGCAGTTAGGTTGTGGAATTCTCTCCTACCAAATATATTCTGTATATAAGAAAAGAGTGAAAGACCACTATATGTCATTGGCATTATGAAATATTGGTACTATTCTGTTATGTAGATATTTATTTAGTTTTGAGTATTTATGTATATATTTGCATATATTTATGTACAGATTTAGGTCGAAGTAGGTGTATGTAGATTTATATAAAACGTATTGCATATATGTATGTTATTTTTTGTAAGCGTGCAATCTACCATTAAGTAACTATTCTCCCGTCGCAGGTCTGGTGGTAGAAATTTCTTAAGAAATAAGCAGTACCTTTGTACAGATCATTTCCTCCTTTATATTTATTCCATATTTTGTTTTTTCTGATTTACTTGTGTGCACATAAATTATTAAATAAATAAATAAAATAAAATACTCGTACTGCACGCATACCGCTGTTTGTTGCATGGCATTAATAATTAACGGAATTATTAATGTTTTCCAATCAATGAAACTGACCGAAAAAGTCGGTCAGAAGAACCACAGCTGTGCAAAAACGTTTTAACGGGTTTCATTACAATTATTAAATTAAACACATTTTTCTTTGAAAGCAATTCATTGGTGTGATTGCCCTTAAACATTTACTGAAATACTACGATAAGATCATTATTATAGACGGATACAGATAATTTTAATTTATATCAATACGAGAAAATTGATTTGGATTGTAAGCCCCTGAGGATTTACTTAACCCAGACTAAAACCTTGCCGTTTCTATTTATAATTCTACGCGTTCTTCGTTAAGTGAAGTAACTTTAGATTAGATTTCATTACTTAAATTTTGAATTTATAAATGAGTTCACTCGAAAACTTATTTATTTAAATTTCTGAGAATAATTCTCGAAATTTGTAAAATAACCTTTTTAAAAAGCAAAAGCCCTCAAATTACAAGCACAGAGAAAGGCATAGTAGTTGTAATTATCTTTATTTTTTATACTGTGTTTGTTATCTTTTATATGTAGGCTTGTAGCCTCTGATACAAGCTTAAACGAACTTAATGGCTAAATGTTTCGACTTCTCCAATCATTAAATAGGTCGTCATTCTGTCTAATAGGATAGCTCTGGGAATAAAGTGACCGACGGTATACAAACAATATACGTTGTTGTTTTTTATGCGCAAAAATAGCTATACACTTTTTTCAGTCGGTTAGTGTGAGTTTTTATTCAGTTTAATCAATACTCTTCTCCATTCTACTTTCTGTCTCTAACTCTTCTCCGTTCTAATTAAATAAATGGAGGGTCAGCGGATCTGTGACTGTTTAGAATTGATACGCAAAAGACGATCTTGTGACTAGTAGCTAGCAAATTTAAAAGAATTAAAATATACAATACAGACTAACTAATTTTAAATTTCCAACGTCAAATATAGAATTATAATTCATTCAAAGATTAGTTGAGCTCGGAATGCAGGAAAAAATCCTGAACTCAAGCAATGTATGAGTCAACATAGTCTTGTTTTTGCGCTTTATTTTGGCAAAGTTTAGCAAAATGTGCGGCGATATTTCGCTGAACTTTCGAGCAAGGCAAATGAAACACCTGTGAAACCAATTTTCTACAGTTCGTAAAGTCAATGAAGTGCATACTTTATATGAATATTTGATTTTCAACAAATATTTGTTTCAATATATTTAAGAAAGGTGTATATGACATAAGAATCAAGAACTAAACATGAATCAAATTTTTTTCAATTAATAATTTCAAGAAAAGCTGTTCAGCGAACCTTTAAAAACGTTAGAACTAGTAGTTATTAATATTATTATTGTAATTAGTAACAGAAAAGTGATGTAAGTAGTTTACGTAAGAAACTAAACCGTTTTATATATATTTATATATATTGTAACGAAGAATTGAATATTGCTGCTTTATATTATTTAATATATTAAAAAAAATGCCAAATCTTTCTTTTAAATAGATTAGAGCACTTCTCTGAAAGTTCTTTGCAGGTGCCCATGGGTTTCAGTAGCCATTTAACAACAGACGGACTGTTAGTTCGTTTGTCACCTTAATCCCAATAAATTTAAAATTGCTGCCGTGGGTCGTGGGTGGATATACCGAGGAGGCGATTAAGTATAAAATTCCCAATGACGATCCTCAAATAGCGAATTGACCATCTCAAAGAAATACGCGTATAAGTTCCGCAGCGTATGTTACTGCATGCGCCCGCTTGACAAGAGAAGAGGCCTACGTACTCTACAAGAATAAATTAACACTAGAATATGCGTGTTTCTAGTTACAAGTGAACGAATGTCCCCTCTTGCCTCTTTTATGACGCATTCGAGCAGCTGCAAAAGCCGCCGCCTGGCTCTACCGTACAAATCGTCAATGTACAAGTTAATTCGTCACTTTCTTCATTATTTCTACGTGTTCATAAAACTTAATTCTAATTATTATATCGTCTCTCAGTCTCACTTTTCTCATATCACGCAATTTTTTTTATATTTATCATTAATTCACATTATTTTTAGTTTTGGCTTCTTCTGCTATATAGCACAATAGAGTTAAGAGCTCTGCAGAAAATAGCATAATGAACGATGCTGTGGATGTAGTGGATATCTATCTATACCTGCTAAGCACACAGACCAAATACACACTAGTCCACTTGCTGAACCAACCGACCTTCTATTCTTTATCTATGTTATATTATTCTATTTAATAAAACAAATGGAGGGTCAGCGGATCTGTGACTGTTTAGAATTGATACGCAAAAGACGATCTTGTGACTAGTAGCTAGCAAATTTAAAAGAATTAAAATATACAATACAGACTAACTAATTTTAAATTTCCAACGTCAAATATAGAATTATAATTCATTCAAAGATTAGTTGAGCTCGGAATGCAGGAAAAAATCCTGAACTCAAGCAATGTATGAGTCAACATAGTCTTGTTTTTGCGCTTTATTTTGGCAAAGTTTAGCAAAATGTGCGGCGATATTTCGCTGAACTTTCGAGCAAGGCAAATGAAACACCTGTGAAACCAATTTTCTACAGTTCGTAAAGTCAATGAAGTGCATACTTTATATGAATATTTGATTTTCAACAAATATTTGTTTCAATATATTTAAGAAAGGTGTATATGACATAAGAATCAAGAACTAAACATGAATCAAATTTTTTCAATTAATAATTTCAAGAAAAGCTGTTCAGCGAACCTTTAAAAACGTTAGAACTAGTAGTTATTAATATTATTATTGTAATTAGTAACAGAAAAGTGATGTAAGTAGTTTACGTAAGAAACTAAACCGTTTTATATATATTTATATATATTGTAACGAAGAATTGAATATTGCTGCTTTATATTATTTAATATATTAAAAAAAATGCCAAATCTTTCTTTTAAATAGATTAGAGCACTTCTCTGAAAGTTCTTTGCAGGTGCCCATGGGTTTCAGTAGCCATTTAACAACAGACGGACTGTTAGTTCGTTTGTCACCTTAATCCAATAAATTTAAAATTGCTGCCGTGGGTCGTGGGTGGATATACCGAGGAGGCGATTAAGTATAAAATTCCCAATGACGATCCTCAAATAGCGAATTGACCATCTCAAAGAAATACGCGTATAAGTTCCGCAGCGTATGTTACTGCATGCGCCCGCTTGACAAGAGAAGAGGCCTACGTACTCTACAAGAATAAATTAACACTAGAATATGCGTGTTTCTAGTTACAAGTGAACGAATGTCCCCTCTTGCCTCTTTTATGACGCATTCGAGCAGCTGCAAAAGCCGCCGCCTGGCTCTATCGTACAAATCGTCAATGTACAAGTTAATTCGTCACTTTCTTCATTATTTCTACGTGTTCATAAAACTTAATTCTAATTATTATATCGTCTCTCCAGTCTCACTTTTCTCATATCACGCAATTTTTTTTTTATATTTATCATTAATTCACATTATTTTTAGTTTTGGCTTCTTCTGCTATATAGCACAATAGAGTTAAGAGCTCTGCAGAAAATAGCATAATGAACGATGCTGTGGATGTAGTGGATATCTATCTATACCTGCTAAGCACACAGACCAAATACACACTAGTCCACTTGCTGAACCAACCGACCTTCTATTCTTTATCTATGTTATATTATTCTATTTAATAAAACAAATGGAAATTACAGCTAAATTAGAATTATCTAATGGGTTAATCAATAGTTATTTAGATAAGAATAATATATATGACCAGTAGAAGCGGTAGTGATGTTTTTTTATTAACTGCTCTAATAAGATAAATTACTATTATCAGGGGCAATTTACTTGTGTTTGTTCACGAACAGCTTACTTTCCACAAATTATTAAAACTCTACATAAACTCCTAATCTGATATAAATACTTAACAATCTTTTAACTTAAGATAAATATATGTAAGCATTCACGCCAGTTGCTTATAGGGGTAGTCGGAGACTATGAACTTCCCTTAGATACGCCTTAGCGCAGCTAAACGATGTTTCCCAATCCCACGTTTTCATTATTTATTGTTATTTATTTGTCATCTAGTTCTGAGCTACATTTAAAGTTACATAAGTTATTTTAAAATCGATTTGTACGCATCAGAAATATATACAAGAAGGCGATAGAATAAAAACGTGATAATAAAAACAATCTGTCTTTCGAATGTACTGTAGAAAAATGTCACATATGATGGATGACCGGTAACCATTTAAAGAGAAGGAGAAAGGTTCTGTAGTGGCCACTTCGCCTGCTTACGTCCTGAACAGTTTGGTGATTATCCATCTATCTCAGTACCATATTTAGCGAATATTTAATCTGGAAACCTATATTCAGTACTGGACGTGTGATAAGACTCGATACATGGTTATGATTATAAACATATACGTTTATAAACGGTAACGTACATATATGTATCGTTAAATTGTAGAGGTACACCTAATAGACGACTCCCATAAATATTCTCATATCCTATATCCTCTGGGCTACTTGCCTTAATCAACTTTCCGCACACTAGGATAGCATAGGTGGTCGCACGATTCAATAAATCAATGTTATTCATCATAAATTGCGTTTGTCGATATAATGTTGCCACTTTAGATTATTTCTCTTTCAACGACTGTAATCAACCTGATTGGTCTGGTCTAAATCGGTCTGATTATAAGCGAACGTAGGCGCGGCGGACCTCTCGCTTCTTCTGCTATATAGCACAATAGAGTTAAGAGCTCTGCAGAAAATAGCATAATGAACGATGCTGTGGATGTAGTGGATATCTATCTATACCTGCTAAGCACACAGACCAAATACACACTAGTCCACTTGCTGAACCAACCGACCTTCTATTCTTTATCTATGTTATATTATTCTATTTAATAAAACAAATGGAAATTACAGCTAAATTAGAATTATCTAATGGGTTAATCAATAGTTATTTAGATAAGAATAATATATATGACCAGTAGAAGCGGTAGTGATGTTTTTTTATTAACTGCTCTAATAAGATAAATTACTATTATCAGGGGCAATTTACTTGTGTTTGTTCACGAACAGCTTACTTTCCACAAATTATTAAAACTCTACATAAACTCCTAATCTGATATAAATACTTAACAATCTTTTAACTTAAGATAAATATATGTAAGCATTCACGCCAGTTGCTTATAGGGGTAGTCGGAGACTATGAACTTCCCTTAGATACGCCTTAGCGCAGCTAAACGATGTTTCCCAATCCCACGTTTTCATTATTTATTGTTATTTATTTGTCATCTAGTTCTGAGCTACATTTAAAGTTACATAAGTTATTTTAAAATCGATTTGTACGCATCAGAAATATATACAAGAAGGCGATAGAATAAAAACGTGATAATAAAACAATCTGTCTTTCGAATGTACTGTAGAAAAATGTCACATATGATGGATGACCGGTAACCATTTAAAGAGAAGGAGAAAGGTTCTGTAGTGGCCACTTCGCCTGCTTACGTCCTGAACAGTTTGGTGATTATCCATCTATCTCAGTACCATATTTAGCGAATATTTAATCTGGAAACCTATATTCAGTACTGGACGTGTGATAAGACTCGATACATGGTTATGATTATAAACATATACGTTTATAAACGGTAACGTACATATATGTATCGTTAAATTGTAGAGGTACACCTAATAGACGACTCCCATAAATATTCTCATATCCTATATCCTCTGGGCTACTTGCCTTAATCAACTTTCCGCACACTAGGATAGCATAGGTGGTCGCACGATTCAATAAATCAATGTTATTCATCATAAATTGCGTTTGTCGATATAATGTTGCCACTTTAGATTATTTCTCTTTCAACGACTGTAATCAACAGTTATTTAGATAAGAATAATATATGACCAGTAGAAGCGGTAGTGATGTTTTTTATTAACTGCTCTAATAAGATAAATTACTATTATCAGGGGCAATTTACTTGTGTTTGTTCACGAACAGCTTACTTTCCACAAATTATTAAAACTCTACATAAACTCCTAATCTGATATAAATACTTAACAATCTTTTAACTTAAGATAAATATATGTAAGCATTCACGCCAGTTGCTTATAGGGGTAGTCGGAGACTATGAACTTCCCTTAGATACGCCTTAGCGCAGCTAAACGATGTTTCCCAATCCCACGTTTTCATTATTTATTGTTATTTATTTGTCATCTAGTTCTGAGCTACATTTAAAGTTACATAAGTTATTTTAAAATCGATTTGTACGCATCAGAAATATATACAAGAAGGCGATAGAATAAAAACGTGATAATAAAAACAATCTGTCTTTCGAATGTACTGTAGAAAAATGTCACATATGATGGATGACCGGTAACCATTTAAAGAGAAGGAGAAAGGTTCTGTAGTGGCCACTTCGCCTGCTTACGTCCTGAACAGTTTGGTGATTATCCATCTATCTCAGTACCATATTTAGCGAATATTTAATCTGAAACCTATATTCAGTACTGGACGTGTGATAAGACTCGATACATGGTTATGATTATAAACATATACGTTTATAAACGGTAACGTACATATATGTATCGTTAAATTGTAGAGGTACACCTAATAGACGACTCCCATAAATATTCTCATATCCTATATCCTCTGGGCTACTTGCCTTAATCAACTTTCCGCACACTAGGATAGCATAGGTGGTCGCACGATTCAATAAATCAATGTTATTCATCATAAATTGCGTTTGTCGATATAATGTTGCCACTTTAGATTATTTCTCTTTCAACGACTGTAATCAACCTGATTGGTCTGGTCTGAATCGGTCTGATTATAAGCGAACGTAGGCGCGGCGGACCTCTCGCTTCTTCTGCTGGATGCATTGCTCTATTTGCATTCCAAGCGTTTTAAAATATACTAGTGAACCAACTAACTACTGTGCACTGTGTGAATTCCATATTTCCGCAAAGACTCCTGGTGATATCGCCGGCGAGCCGTAGGGGACTGCAGCGCTGCTGCTAAAGTTAAGAACGTCTTTCGTGCAAGGAACAAATGAAGCAGTCAGGTAAATTGAACCCGCTGCTTTTATGTAAAAAAACTATATATAAATGAACCAGCCTCTTCCGACGGGTCTGAGCTTCTCTTTCGTGTTCCACAATAATTTATTGCCCCCAGCGCGTGAAGTGCTTCGCGGAGATACACTAATGATATTATCGCCACATCGACAATGAGGAGGAAACTTTGAAAACCTCTTAATAAACTCTGCCAATTATGTTGGACTATCGTCCAGATACAGATATGTTCTTTAATGAAACTATAATACAGAGCAGAGCCTAATAGGCGAGAGATAATTACAGCGGATCATTGAAATAAAGCAGCGGCTACAGCTGATCCGTAATGACGCCGGAGATAAAAACGAGTAGGCGCGCTTTCATATCTCTATTTTCTGATTCATTATACCTCTGGTATTATCCTTGTTCATTTAATGGTTATTGGGGCCTGTTCGACCAAACTTAATCTTAAGCCCTAATTGCTATCCTCTGGATATGATAAATATGCATTTTTATTTCAAGGTCAACATAGATAACATGTACCTTTTTATATGGAAATAAGTTAACTATTCCAAACACAGGGAGTCTGTAAAAAATATAAACCGTGAAAATAATAAAATATAACACTATAGGCACAAAACCATTAGAGATTTTTTTTTTAAATAAATGAAGTGGAAACATCTCATATAATCGTGTAGACCTTTGACCATCCCAGTATTGTGTATACGTTCATGAAAGTTAGCAGAATAATTATGTCACACGTCGACGACCATGTTCTGGAATTTTCATTACACAACATTTATATACTCCGCTCCTCACTCAAAGGATAACATCAATAAAATAACCCGAGATCTTTATGCACCTTCAACCCCTCTCAATGGTTAGGTTCACGACATATTGTGGTTAAATACTTAAACAGTATTATATAGGGAACCCTTTACTACGTCTGGTATACTTTAAAATGTAACTTCCTACTATTAGCACTATTTGCCGCGGGTCGCGAGTTCGATTTCCGAACGGTACTAATATTGATGTTGCATAAAAGTTATTTTTTGCGTAATATCATTAAGCGAGTGGTGACGAGAATATATTCCGGCGCATCTCAGGCAACTCAATGCATGGTGGCCGATGGCCTCTACCATCCCTCCACAAACATAACGATGTGGAACGCACACGTTATGTCCCAGTCTGAGAGCTGTTGCAATTTGTGAGGAATTATCGTCCGAGTTGGTGTTCCCAGTTGAAGATCATCTCACCATTAGGTGCTTGCTGTTTGCAAGCATGTAACCAAGCTCCTGTCTCCGATTTTGATACAGATCTGTCTCTGTCGCTCTCCCACACAGAATATCATAGAATATGTGTTATTATGGCAGATAGCCCATCTTATTGGTTTTTTGTCTTTTCTTTATAGTAAAAACAGTAATGAAAACGTCGTAGTCGTAAAAATAGTGTCAAACTTGGTGTGAATATAGTACAAAGACTCAAGTAAAATATTAAATAATGAAAACCAGCTAATTGCGAGTTAGGCTCGCGCTAAGGATTGCGGTCGGCCAAGTGCTCGCATACCGAGGGGTACCCTCGGCACTTGGCTGGTTTTTTAGGTTCTTTATCCAAAAATCATAATTCACTAGATCTACGATGTCCACCCGGGTCAAAGATATTATCTATGCCAGCGCCGGGTTAATTTAGTTAAATACTAGTAGGATTTTGAACAATATTTCGCAAACATTAAGATTTTTATTACTTTCAGAAAGTTTTTTAAATTTCTCCTTTTATCTTCAAGTAAGGTACCAAAAAGTTGGTGTAAATCTCTCTTACTTTTACCCTTTCAGGTATTCCGAAAACATGAATTTAAAAACAAATTTTTAATACTTTTAGAACTTTTTGATTTTCCTTTTATCATCAAATACGTAGTTACGTAATAAAGTACAGGGCAATCAGTATAATTAAATTATTCGTGTCTTTGGGTCTCTAAATGCTTACTCCACGGTCGTACTTACTAACTTTAAAGCTAATGGTGGTGGTTGCTAAAAGAAAAAATTTAATAACCAAGACCTTTGAAAGCAAATTTCTAAATTAATGAACTTTAATGTTATAAAACAATAATAATTACGTAATTTCCCTTGGATTAAATAGCAAATACCATCGACTAACCGGAATTTGGAATTTTAAAGCTTATAAAGCAATTAAGCAATAAAAATTAATATTATGTAAATTTTTACTGTATTTTTTTCTTGATTTTCTAATGATACTGTTTAGTTTTTTTTATTAGATTGGACGACAAAAGAACAAACAGTAAGTGGGTACTGAAGCCCATTTCTGCCGACAAACAGCAGTTCCACCACTGTTAAGTTCCGGTTTGAAAGGTATACTGAGCCAGTACAATTACAGGCTGTGAGATATTCTTTCTTAGTACTATGGGTTGGCAATGCATTTGTAACCTTCTTCAATTGGAGTTGTTTGCAGGTGTCCATGGGCTGCAGTGGACATTTACCATCAGATGGAAGTCGTTAGTCACTCTAATCGAAAAATATTGTAAATAATAATAACAGACACATCAGAATCAAAGGATAAAAATTAAATAAGCAAAATGTGCGAAACAGTAAAGAAAATACAGGGGTAATCGTTTTCCGCTTTATTACACACATTCCAGTTTATTACCAAACCCTTACGTTAATTCCATTTGTTTTTATTGCTAAATGAGAACAATGTTCGTTAAGCCATTGATCCTATATTTCGTGAGTCTGAAATGCACATCATATGTTCTCTGTGCCCTACACAATTATCTAGATAGGATTACACGAGACTGCGAATGTTCATTGTAACTAATGTAGAATGTTTAACTGAATCGATGACAGCGTAGCTGGGTGGTAAGTATACTTGCAGAAAAGAAATATTTAAAAAAATAACGGAACTTTGTTTATAATGTAACAGTAGACAAATAATTTGTTTTGGATTATTTTAAAGTAGAACTAACTAAAACTTACAAAAAAAAATCGATATCAAAATCTCTAAGTAAATGAAATGTATTTTTCACATGTAATTAAATAAATTCATGAAACCCTGTGTAATTGTTATAGATCTTGCAGCAACTCAATATAGTACCATATATTATAAAATATACTAGAAACCGAGTTTGCATCCCCACGTGGTGCAATTTGTACTTAATGTTTTAACCACCCATCGCGTTACGTGTGAGTTTATAAAGTAGAGCAAGCGGTTCGCCTGATGGTAAGTGATTACCGACGCCCACAATTTAAGGGTATTTGGGTGCTGTAGGTGCGTTGCCGGAATTTAAGGGTATTTGGGTGATGGAAGGGAGGATCAGGAAGAGGATGGGGAGGAGGAGGGGCCTCCGGTCACGTAACTCACCGAACGACACGCAGAAGCACAAGGTGCCTCTACTTCACTGCTGTACTCGTATCCTGCGAGGCCGTGGTACCAAACCGGTCGAGCCGGCCCCTTTCGAGCACCAGCAAAAGCTGCTGCTTGGCTCTACCACGTTTAGAACCTGTTAACCTGTTAACAGGCTTATGGTGATAATACTGACAATTTTCACAAGTCAAACTAATTAATTACTTAGAAAGTGAGGATAAAAATTACTCGTAAATATTGTAAAAATATTTGAGCAGTAAGCGAATCATCAGGATTTTACCCAGGACAGCGAAATACGTCAGATTAGTTAGATCAAACCATCAATACAAAGACGATTTACCCTGAATTAAGCGGCCTGATTAGAAAGGTAAGTTTCTTATTGACAGCGATGTATCACGTTCTATGATTTCACTCGTCGTTATTTTTGGTACAATTCTTGAGTATTGCGTAGAGCGTGAACCTTTTGAGGTTAAAACAGCACGTGCAACGACTAGGCACGAATACATAGCATATTTCCCGTTGCCACCAGCATTCAATTGTGACATTATTCATAAGTTTTTGATATTCGATTTTGATCCCAAATAAAAGGACCTTATAGGTTTAGATTTATTAAAGTCTTGAATTACCTTCTTAAGTAAACATACCAGTTGTAATTAATAAATATAACACTTTAACAAAACATAATTTTCGTTCGACCAAACTTAACTAGCGCCTTAAATTATTATTAAATTTATTCATATCCCCCAATTCAATGCAATTTTTATTGCTATTTCCTCTGAAAATAATTATACGATTTTGTTGAAACTTAGCATAGATAATGTACGTAGTATGAACAGTGTACAGATTTTTGTAATTCTAGTTTCATTATTCAAGATTTTCATATAGATACAAATTTGAATGTATATTAAATTATAAATTTCGAATTCAGCCCCTCTTTTGTACACAACATACTTTGAACACACCTAAATTTCAATTAAGAAATTTAAATTTTAATTACAGTTGTGATAGAAGTAACAAATCTAGTTACATCTGTTCTAACCATTTTGGTTAGATGCATTTGTAATACATAATACAAAGCGTTGTCTCTCGCTCGAGTTACCGATTTGTTATCCAAAGTGTCTGCCATACAAAGAAATAGCAAACATAGAAATGGTGAGAGTCGTTAGTTTGAAATAAATAAAAAAAAGATATGTGTTAAACTCTTCAAAAAGAAAACGATTAAATAGGACACAACCAATTTATTTCATTAAAAATAATCGATAAACAATTTCGTGAATCAATTGATATTTCTAGTGTTTTAAAATTTATTGTTGTGCATCATTCATTTTAGAAGTACGTTCGACCGGGTTGGTACTACGGCCATGCAAAATATCGGCGTGGAGTGGAAGCATCTTGTGGTTCTGCGTTTCGTTCGGTGAGTGAGGTAACATCCTCACATCTTTCAAATACCCTAAAAGGTTTTGCAGATGTACCTTCTAGTGTTGCAGATGTACATGGGCGACGGTAATCACTTACCATCAGGTGAACCGATTGCTCGTTTGCCGCCTTTCACATAAAAAAAATTACAAGTCATTAATACAGCTTTATTTAATTTATGATACGATTAATAACGAAATAAAATAATAATTTCGATTATTTCCTTAGCGATCCATAGATCTTAGGTCCGTGCTTTGTGGCACTGAAAGGATGATGATAATGATCTTCAGATGCATGTTTGCTCACGCAAGTTGCATAAAACGAAAGCCTTTGTTTGATTTGACTTACTTAAATGACTCTGGCATCATATTTCTCACCAATGTGTCATCGGGGAACAATTGTAGTATATAACACGATTATAGGTAATTTAAACGAATTATATTTAATTTAGAGTAAGAAGATACTCTACTAATTTTTGGCCTTTTGTTTTTAACCGAGCGACTGTGATAATTTCACGAAATGCATCGCCGAGTACGTCATTAATCTTGGGCTAGAACGAGAGGGAAATTCATATTAAAGTATTTATATTTATTTGATGATACACATTGATGTACTTCAATGTAAACAATTGATTGTTCAGTCTTTTTATGACAAGTGATCCCGTTGTTATTGACATTTCTTTTTCCCGTTTCAAACATGCCTCACCCAACTTCCTTTTCCCGTATCCGATGAAATATTTATTTGGTGCATAGTTTAGGAACTTATGTATATAAAGCAATTTCATGTGTTTTGTCCGCTAAGATGGAATAAGTTTGGCCATAAATAATGTCATTATTTAAAGAGTTTTCTTTTTTTTTTTTGATTTTAATTTCGAATGCGTTTATTATGTGAGAAACTTCGATCGATGTGCCGCCATTTTACATAGTACTTTACACCGTGATTGTGAAATGACATTATGGAGTGGTGGGTGACAAAGTGAGTATGGAGAGCCTTCAGTAGTTTTTAAGAAACTACAAAAGCTGGGCATCAGCCCTATGTTTGTGCATCGCAGTATCCTTATGTACAGTAATCTTTCCTCTGTAGAAGACCATGAAAGATTCCATAAAAGATCGGACGACCCCATGTTGTAAGGACCAGGCGGGCTGTGAACGCAGTCAAAGCGTCAATTCGACGACACCCTTTAAGGAAATAAAAAATATTATTGCATGAAATTAAAATTTCCGCTAGGACCCTGTAGCGAAATAAGATTTTTGCAAAATAAGAGTTCAGTAAACTTTTGACAAACCATCAAACGCTTACATGTTTTCAAAAATATCTTAGATTAGGATAGTTAAGCCTCTCAGTGATACACTTGTCAAAAATCTAACGTGAGGTTTCAGGAAAACCTGTGCTCCTGCTTACATGGTATGAATAACTGAAAACTGGCTCGAAAACAATGTTCCGGACTTCATAACGGCTGAAGACTGGCCTTCATCCAGTCCTGATCTGTACCCATAAGATGACAAAATTGTGGTCAGTACTGGAGGATAAGGCCTGCTCAGAACGTTGCTCCGATATTGAGTCACTCAATGACTTTCAGTCTTTTCAGTTTCACTCAGTTTACTTCAGTCACTCAACTCAGAGCACGACGACGAACTTATTTCTTTTTACCTAAAATAGAAAAAATTACAAATATGCATAGAGTAATACTAACATACGGGAACATACATATCTCTCAACTTTTCGTACTGTTGTGTGTACGAATAAAACGTTTTTATACTTTCTTCTATCATTTTAATTTCTGTTCATTATTCAAAAAACGACAACGAAGAATTCAATAATTTTCCTTTTGTATAATTATAATTGCGCGTTCACTATGGAAGCTTAAATTATTAAATGTTACACGAAATGCCTTTTTAATAGTAACTTCAAGTATTTTCGTTTTACATCAGAATCATATTTTGAACTAGAAGGAGAATCACTACAGGCTGATTTGCAGAGGAGAATACACAGTTACCGGCTACTATGACTTGCAATCCAATTGTTGCGCCATTTCCGTACCAACTTCCTCTCGTATAAATGTTCATTTTGGGAATCCACAGTATTGTTAGAGTGACAGTATTTTTATTAAAACTTTTTTCAAATTACCATATACGTTTGTATATTATCATATACAATTACAAATATTACATTTGAGGGATAACTTCAATAAAAAGTAATATTATAAGTTTTTTCCCAACTGTATTTAAACGTAGCTAATACTGTCATAGGTAATGTAGATGACGCATAGTAAAGTAAATATAGAAAATAAAATATTCTTTAATAACTTAGTTTATTTAATTCCTTTTTTATTTTTTGTGTAATATTAAAAAACAAAGTCGACGCAGTGAATATTTAAAAAGACACCGATTGCGTTGATTATAAACGACACATATGCTAGCGTAAGTAAGTAACTAGTTAAAAGTAGCAGCCTGTAAGTGCCCACTACTGGGCAAAGGCCTCCTCAAATACGAGTATCAGAGAGGGTTTAGGAGCCGGGAAAGGCCCCCCACCCTGCTCTAGTTGGGTGTTGGGGGGCTTCACATATCCTCGAATTAATAATTTTATTATTTCTTAAACATGCAGGTTTCCTCGCGATATTTTCCTTCACCGTCGAGCACGTGGTAAATACAGCACCTAAAATTGCTATTAACAATTTTAGTGGTGCCTGCATCGGGGATCGAACTCAGGTCACTCGCGCTCGCTGAAACTAAAGTGGATTCCCTGAACGCTAGCTTACCGGGACTATTACTAAATGTAAATCAGTAACTGGTTAATGATTTACAATTATTATAACTACGTTAAGAGTAAAAAACTACATTAAGTAATGTTAAACTTCTGAAGATTATCATAGATTATCCAGGCTATTCCGTTAGTCGACATTCATGTCATCCAAGGAAGGAAGGGGAGGAAGAGAAAGGGGTGACAGATTTATCAACATTTGTTCGGTATGTACCTTTGCTACGGCGACATAATGCTTCATTTGCATTTCATACTCAAGGCAAGATAAAGTATAATCGATTCAGGGTAAGATTCATTTATGGGGTAGTATTGATAGATGGAGCGTAAGCTTTGAAAATCACAATGGCTACTGGCAGATGGCGGGATAACCATATCGAAAAATACCTGACCAAACAAGGTGTCTGATATTACTATCAACAATCCGCTTGCCGAGCGTGGCGATGGAAAATCTTCTTTATGGCTATGCTGCAGTGGACTATTTACAGGCCCTTTAAGTAGGGGGGAATACTAATTTTTTCACGAAAATGTCAACACCTGCACACAAAAATAGGGTTCGCCAAACTCTTTTTTTTTTAAGAGAAAGGCGGCAAACGATCAAGCGGTTCACCTGATTGTAAGTGATTACCTTCGCCCACATACATCTGCAACACCAGTGGTACTGCAGGTGCGTTGCTGGTCTTTAAGGGTATTTGGTAGGTGGGTGGGAGGACGTGGAGGGTGAAGAGGAGGGGAAGTGGACCTCGGTTGCCTCACTCACCGAACGAAACGCAGAACCACAAGATGCCTCTACTTCACGTCGGTATTCTGCAAGGCCATGGTAGCAACCCGGTCGAGCCGGCCCATTCGAGCAGCAGTAAAAGCCGCCGCTTGGCTCTACAACGTTTAAAATACTCGGATAGATTTTCCACCATCGGTCGGAGACCATCGTTCGCCACGTTGACTCGTCAGTTAGTCAGCAGGGTGGACCGCGTGGTGCAGATGTGGTTGACCTTCGGAAGAAAAGATGGCATATTCACCCTTACAATGCATGGTTATTATATCCCCAACTCCGATGATTTTTAATGGCTGTCTCCTCCGTAACTAGTTATCCGATTTTGATAAAACTTAGCATAGATAATCTACAGTACATTTTGTTATATTGATCGCTAGCTGTTTTAATTAATTTAAATATCGTAAGTAAATTATGTAATAAGTTTTACACTTCGCTCCGTTTTCGGCCGCATCATTTCTATTTAACTTAGTATAAAGTCACAAATATGCATAATTTATTATATGATCTATAATAATACTACAATTAGTAATAGTGGCACTCCCACAATAATATCACAATATACGAGCAATACAATCAGACTTGTGTCTACGTTTCACAGCACTCTGTTTTACGGTCGAATGAGATACCATTCTAATTTATCCTCCTCGTCTATATCGTCCTTTGTGAATAATGAGCGCATAAGATGAAGTACAGTCAATTTAATAACGATCGATCTGAATCTGACAACGATTGGATATTATTTTTAATGATCCTCTAAGGTACTTAGGTAAGGTCAGCATCTATACAATTACATATATATATATGTAATAATTACTATTATAATTAGTCTGGCCATAAATAATGTTGCAATTTAAAAAGTTTTGTTTTTTCCTGAGTTTAACTTTTGAAATGGGTTCAATTCTTTTTTTCTGAAGTTTAGAAATATCGATCGATTTGCCGCCATTTCAAATATTGTTTTTTACCGTGTGTTAAATTATAAATTATTTAAATTATATTATAGAGTAGGGCGTTAAAGAAAACAGCTTGCAGTGATTGCTTTGCATAATGTTGGTACGTGGGTAATTTTAAAAACCGTTGCATAATAACTTGAAAACAATTTTCCTAATCTCATAAGACCTGAAGTCTATCTTTCTAAAAAAGAGTATCTTTCAGTCCAGATATCGGTCCACAAAATGTGGTCAGTATGAGATGACTACTAAAAACGTTGCTCCATATCTCAAGATATCTTTAGAGCTGGCAGTGGCTAAATTCACAGATTCGTAGTCAGAGAGATTCAAATTATTAATATAACACTGTTCGTTACAAACTAGTTATAAAATTCTTTGTATGTATGCGTATAATATATGTTTGAACAAATCTAAGTTAAAAGTAATTTCACGGATTTTGATGGAACTTTATTGGAATGTTTCTTGTTTATAAATTCCAGGAATAATAATAGCAATGTTTAATTCTAATTAATATGTTCCACACGTGTGGAAGCTTGTATGTATTTGACGTTCAATAACACGAGGATTGAACGATTATGAAGAGAAGAGAAAAAGAGGGTAGGGTACTCGCACCTGTTGGAAGGTAGCTGGTCTCTTAGGACACCAACGGGAAGACGCGACACCGTTACTATACGGCTCGTGAATTATTTATCATATTCTCTATCCCAAACATTTTACTTAATATCAGCTGGGACTTACAAAAGAGCTTACTTACTATATATCAAATACACTCTGCTTTCGTTCACTTAACTTTATCAGATCTAAAGGCAATGATTGCTACTCGTAGCTGAGGGACAAATTTAATTCGCAACATCGCCCCCAGTCTGAGTATTGTTGCTATCGTAATGTTTAAAGTACTGTATAAAGTAGTTAGTAGCTATACTAAAACTGTTGCATACCAAGTTTAAAAGGTTTTTAGTGTTCTATATCTGTATATGTTACACGTATTTCTTCTTTCTAACTTGAGCGTTATACTGTATGGTATTCTGTAATTTTCTTTAATATACATTATATTGTCAAACAAAATTTGGAAGTATTTCATATGCATTTATATTTGGAAAAAATATGTAACAGTTTTTAACGTAAAAGCTAACTCGTAAATAAGAGAAATAAAATAACACTTTGAGCACATAATATCGTTATGATTGAGAGATTTATATTGGCACCTAGAACATTCTATCTTTAAGTATGATTTGTTCGACTATCAAAATAACATAGCTTTTTTACAAGTTTATCTATTATCCACATTTGTAACGCAGCTTTACTTTATATGTTACATTGTTTTATTTGACAGTGGACAAAGAATCGACACATTATTGTCATTGCGAATAAACTATTCGATTTGGCTAAAAAATTGATGCAAGATCGTAACATTTTTTTTTGATGGTGTTGAACTACTCGTATATACAAAAAGGTGGGATTTATTTTATAGATTTGACATGATGATGATCTTCTGATCTCACCGCTATCTACCTACCGGCAATGCTCACACAAACCGACATATTTTAGGATATGCAAATGATATCACAGATACGGTGGGTAATAATTTTAACAGGTGGAAGATTCCTTCACTGTCTAGGACACTCTTACATATTTCTGCATCTAATTCTGTATTAATTACTGCTGTATTCCAGATAGAGAGCCAGTATAATTATGGGCTTTGAGGCATTCCACCTTACCACTGGGGTAACAACGCAGCTGTAATATTCTGCGATTGAAGTGGCTTGCGGGTGTCCTTATGCTGCAGCAACCACTTACCATAAGGTAAATCGTTAGCATGTTTTTCATACTAAATAAAAATAAAAAATTCGTTTGTAAAAGGGATTTAAGGAAGTAAGGTCTGAAAGATTAGCCATATTAAAGCATTCAAAGCGTAGTTTGATGCGGACTCCGAGAGAACCAATGACAAATTATTATTAAATAGCTAAACGTAGTTCTCTTGGAATAAATATAGGCTTTGATTTTCTACAATTATTGATCATCGCAATATAACCAGAACTAAAAATAAGAAGAAGTCTAAAGCAAATCTAAAAACCCAAACATCTTAGTGCATTCAACCATTCTCTATCGACATAACATTCTTGTATGGAATACCTACTGCTGTTATCTCCGAGTTAGTGTTGCCAATAAAAATTTGGCTATCTGCTTTAAACTCGGTAGAAAGACGTGCTCAAAGCGTGATACCGCTTTCAGAGACATAGGTGCAAATCTATGTGCAATTTCATTTGTTGATTCTTTCATTTCTATTATCCGAAACAACGGATAGAAGTACGGTTGAATGCCTCATTGTGCTTATAGCCTGGTAACTGTATCCTTTGTAGACAATTAAGATTATGTAGGCACGACCTAATGCTTATTTTCCAGGCTATCATGCTCATCATTTTGTACTTGTAGATTTCATTGTTTACCAAACCGCCAAGAATTGAGGCCGATATTTGGTTTAATAACAATAAGATATTTAAGTCTGCGCCAGCTTTGCACGTGATAACGGCGTATACAGTGTGATTGTTCATAATCGACTTTCCAGTGGAATCGAAAAAGTCTACTCAAGGACCAAGAAAATCTCACGGCTTCCGATGACAGAATTACCATCACGGAAATGCCTCACGAAGTAAAGAAAAGAGTAACATGATGTACTGATTGTTATAAACCGTAACGCTGGTTGTCTGTAGATCCATTTATTCACAGTACATATTTTTGAAAATTTTCTATAGATGTGGTATGTAAATGAAATTAATGAAATGAATGAAATGAATGAAATGAATGAAATGAATGAAACGAATGAAATGAATGAAATATACTTTATTGTACACTTAAGAAAAAAGAGTATTTAAAATTAAAAAAATAGTACTACAGGCGGCATTATCGATATCTGCCATAATGACTAGGAGAAGAATTCCATAAATACATAGACTAAGTTAATGTTATAACAAAAAAGTAATTGGTATTACAAACACATTAAAAATATTTCTATGTATGTCTTATAATACATACGCATTATATACATAAACAATAGACAAATCAACATATAAAATATATATATTTACACTATGTTTTTGAAAGCTAAGAAAGGAAAGATATATTTAGGATACCTTTTATGAATAACACCAAAAAGCAGAGGTCATTTTGAGTACGTTGGCATCATTGAAAATCGGGTTGGCAAAACGTACTCATATGTACGAAGTGATTCCTCAAAACAATAGCATGCGCAAGCATTTTAGATTTGTTGTATATAAGCCGTGGTAGCTTAGTGGTCCGGGCGCTCGCTTTAGTTTCACAAAGAGCGAGTGACCTGGGTTCAAAAAAAAATACTAGAGATGCTGTTCCCCATTACCTAGACAGTGGGATTTGCATTCGGCTAATTCGAATGTATTTTATCACATTATTTGGTCACCAGAGTTTCGTTTGTTATCTAGTTTATGCAGGTGATATTGGCACATGGAGTAAAAGATTATTAATATTATATTCTTCATGCACTCGTTGTTACATACTATGCTTTACGTATACATCTGGACGAAACGAAACACATCTGCGAATTTAATTCAGCTCTTTCAATTACGTGGCTTGACAAGAAAAGCCTGTACAAGGCTAGGAAGCCTTTTCTGTGATACTTTGTTGTGATTTTCAGCCTTCCCTTAATATGTCACTGTCGCAGCCAACGATTAATTTTCCGCATAGATGTAAACAAAAAGTTATAACTACGCTATTTAGCTGTTGTAACAAGTTATAATTATTGAGTCATCACGAGTATATATTAAAACTTATGTAGCAATACATTATAACTACGCTTTTTAGCGTTGTAGAAAGTTATAATTAGTGAGTCATCACGAGTATAAATTAAAACTTATGTAGCATGACGTTATAACTACGCTGTTTAGCTGTTGTAGAAAGTTATAATTAGTGAGTCATCACGAGTATAAATTAAAACTTATGTAGCAAGACGTTATAACTACGCTGTTGAGCTGTTGTAGAAAGTTATAATTAGTGAGTCATCACGAGTACACATTAAAACATATGTAGCAGATGCACGCGGTGCAACCTGCTGGCTAACGGAAGAAGCTCAAGACCTTGGGGTTAGGGTTTTCGATGGGGCCTGGGGTATACCGTCCCGGACCTGGATTTACTACTGTCTGGATGTCGAGTGCCGGCCGTAGGCTAGTGCATTTGTCATACTGCCGAACATGTCGTATCCTCCTGCCGCCGAACCTTACTTGGGGCAACCGAAGCCAGGTGGGCTTCGGTTTGCTTCGCAAGGCATCACGACTATGACCATTTCTCAGTCCTGAAAGGAACTGCGGTTACGTCCTAAACCCAGACATTTTATACCGGTACCATTCACATCCACGACCATGGATCAGATCTACCGCTGTAGGTTGGGAGTGTTGTCGCTCCAGCGATAGACCCAGAGGTTGGGGCTTACCCACGTAGAATAGAAGGTAATGTAGGAAGGCGTGTCCATGATCCTGCGCGACATGTCAAGCGGGAGAGGGATGGGCAGTCTCTTTTTTGCCAGGGGTGACCGCGCCGGTGTGTGCGCGTGCTGCTATATACGAACAAAGTAAGGTTTACAGAGTAATTGGTCAATCTACAATTAAAACTCTCCTTAGTCATATCTATAATCCGCGAAATGGCTTAAGGTAAAGGTTTAATGATCCCCAATTATTATTCTAAAGAAAATTTTATGTTCAAGTGTTACCTATGTTGAAGTGACTCTGTCGATGTACGATGAGTTTTAATCGGTGTTAATCCGACGTAACTCGTCCTTACCGTCGGTAAGCATTAGATATTTTCCTATATATAAAAAAAGGTTTGAATAATAATCTCTTTTTATCTCGGTTATGAGTTTCCACTATGTTCCATAAGCAAGGCGCCGTAGCCGCTAATTTTATTTATGTTGAACAAGTTTAATTAACAATTATCGTCATCATTACGGTCTGTTACAGTCCGCTGCTAAACATAGACACTTTGGTCTTGAGGTTTTGAAGTACACTCGACGAGAAGCGCTAAACGTACAGCGTTCGGGATAAACTACTATTTATCTGAACACAGTCCAGCCTAGATAGATGCGTTGATTAACCTCTCAGTTCCTCAGTAGTTTTATAAATTTATTTGAATTAAGCTTCTTTAACTTTAATATATAGTAGTGTTATCAAACAACAATGTAATGTTTTCAAAACTCAACGACGTGATTTCCTTTCTATCATTATTCATGCAGAACACAACCTCGAAGGGTTTTGTACTTGTTTCCGGAGAAGTATTGGCGCTAAACCGATTTGGGATGAAATATGTTTGCAATCGGTTTATTTTCGTACCCTTTTCACGCTATCAATTACTTACCTGTGCGGTACTTTTTATTTTCATGTTATTTCAAATAAATATCAATTTCATAGATTACTATCAGGTACTAGGAGTATTTTGTCACCGTGTTAATGGTATCATTATTTCTGATCAATATATGATATACTATGATTTTATTCTACATTGTTCTATTTTAAATGATTGTGGGTATATGTCAAATATTTGAAATTAAATTTTCACCAGGTTTTGGGTTAAATTCTCACCTTCACTAGTACCAAGTTATACTTTGTATCTTATGAAATGATTACTATTCATGCTTCTTTTAATTTAAAAAAAAACTACACAATGCAACGATTTCGATGTTTGTTTGTAGTTTCAATTTGGTAATGTGACGTATACGCACAATCATTTAGAACAGAACAGAGTAGAATAAAATAGAAACATTAAAAATGTCTATATCTATAAAAACAGATGGGTATCATATTATGATCAAAAATAATAATACCATTAACTCAATGACACAGTACTCCTAGTACCTGATACTACTATAAATAACTAGTATAAATATTAAAGGATTACCCGAAAATCATAATTTATCATAATTTGTTAGCACACAAATTGTTAGTTTCTTTACCATTACAATTTTATCTATTCGAAATAGGTCGACCATTCTCAAATGCGCTACAGGATGTAACATTTTCGACACATAGCGCATTGAAGGATCAGTCGGGGTTAGAATTTTATTCAAAACGCTTCCGAGACTATTTCTCACGTCTTGGTAAATATATTTATTTCTAGTTATTTTCAAGAATTCTTAGATGTTTTCATGAAAGACATCTGGACATTACACAGGTACTTTTTGTGAGCGATAATATGCATTAGGTGATTAATAAAATTCAAACTTAGCTAAACTGCGGTATTACCAAGACTGACTTGACTTCCTCCTCGTACCAAGGAAGTCAACTGGGGAATATAGACCACATCACCAAGTGAGCCACATCATACCAGATGACGGGTAGATGCGAGCACTACCGCTACCGCAGCACTAGCCGCCATCGGTCTGCCACCAGAGCCTTATTTGGCAACCAGCTGAGTGCAACATTTTCAGGCTTGGTGTCAATATAGTTTTTAATGTATTTTATTTTTACTTTCCACATGATATGTTCAGATATATGCAGCAGACAAACGCAAAATAGTCTTATTTGACACGTACGAGTGTACGTGATAACGTCTACACGTTCCTGTCCATATAACGGACAAGGAACGTGGTCAAAACAAGCCGCCTATTTCACTATTTATCTGAACACAGTCCAGCCTAGATAGATGCGTTGATTAACCTCTCAGTTCCTCAGTAGTTTTATAAATTTATTTGAATTAAGCTTCTTTAACTTTAATATATAGTAGTGTTATCAAACAACAATGTAATGTTTTCAAAACTCAACGACGTGATTTCCTTTCTATCATTATTCATGCAGAACACAACCTCGAAGGGTTTTGTACTTGTTTCCGGAGAAGTATTGGCGCTAAACCGATTTGGGATGAAATATGTTTGCAATCGGTTTATTTTCGTACCCTTTTCACGCTATCAATTACTTACCTGTGCGGTACTTTTTATTTTCATGTTATTTCAAATAAATATCAATTTCATAGATTACTATCAGGTACTAGGAGTATTTTGTCACCGTGTTAATGGTATCATTATTTCTGATCAATATATGATATACTATGATTTTATTCTACATTGTTCTATTTTAAATGATTGTGGGTATATGTCAAACATTTGAAATTAAATTTTCACCAGGTTTTGGGTTAAATTCTCACCTTCACTAGTACCAAGTTATACTTTGTATCTTATGAAATGATTACTATTCATGCTTCTTTTAATTTAAAAAAAAACTACACAATGCAACGATTTCGATGTTTGTTTGTAGTTTCAATTTGGTAATGTGACATATACGCACAATCATTTAGAACAGAACAGAGTAGAATAAAATAGAAACATTAAAAATGTCTATATCTATAAAAACAGATGGGTATCATATTATGATCAAAAATAATAATACCATTAACTCAATGACACAGTACTCCTAGTACCTGATACTACTATAAATAACTAGTATAAATATTAAAGGATTACCCGAAAATCATAATTTATCATAATTTGTTAGCACACAAATTGTTAGTTTCTTTACCATTACAATTTTATCTATTCGAAATAGGTCGACCATTCTCAAATGCGCTACAGGATGTAACATTTTCGACACAGCGCATTGAAGGATCAGTCGGGGTTAGAATTTTATTCAAAACGCTTCTGAGACTATTTCTCACGTCTTGGTAAATATATTTATTTCTAGTTATTTTCAAGAATTCTTAGATGTTTTCATGAAAGATATCTGGACATTACACAGGTACTTTTTGTGAGCGATAATATGCATTAGGTGATTAATAAAATTCAAACTTAGCTAAACTGCGGTATTACCAAGACTGACTTGACTTCCTCCTCGTACCAAGGAAGTCAACTGGGGAATATAGACCACATCACCAAGTGAGCCACATCATACCAGATGACGGGTAGATGCGAGCACTACCGCTACCGCAGCACTAGCCGCCATCGGTCTGCCACCAGAGCCTTATTTGGCAACCAGCTGAGTGCAACATTTTCAGGCTTGGTGTCAATATAGTTTTTAATGTACTTTATTTTTACTTTCCACATGATATGTTCAGATATATGCAACAGACAAACGCAAAATAGTCTTATTTGACACGTACGAGTGTACGTGATAACGTCTACACGTTCCCTGTCCATATAACGGACAAGGAACGTGGTCAAAACAAGCCGCCTATTTCACTATTTATTTTTCGGTGTATATTATTTTGTCCTTCATCGACAAAAGATATATTACGTGTTTCTTTTTTGTGCCAAAAACGAATGAGATTATCAAAAATGTATTTTTAGATTTGGATAATATTTTTTTGATCAAACAAATTGAAGTTTACATAGAGTCCCATTAATAAATCGGTACACGGTTTTGAGTGTGAGGACGATTAATCTATATTTTTCTCCAAATTAAAATCTTTAAAGTTCGCGAATGCATACTATCTAACGTGTATCTGGCAATCGGTTGATGGCAGAAATTCCATCTGACTCTGCTGACTTCAAATTCGTTAGACTAGTTATGGGGAGCAGTATCTCCAGTGCTATAATAGGAGGTCATCAAATAACGTTAGGGTCCTTGCGGGAATTTTCTCTTCACGTGATAATATTTTTTGTTTCTTTACGAGACTCTATTTCGTCGAGTTCTGGCTTTAACAGCGTTCATAGCCGCTCTGGTCCTCACATCACGTGGTTGTCCCGATCCTTAATGATCTTCGACACTTGTACCTTTCGGTAGTATGATACACAAACATACGGCTGATGTCTAGCTTTTGGGAATGGTCTTTAAAATTAGTGACACCTTCGTACCTAATTGGTTCAAAGCAATCACTGCATTTCTGTTTTCTTTAACTTCCTTCTCCATAATGTTGTTAAAACAATCGTGATGAAAAATAATATGTGAAATGGCGGCAAATCGATTGAAGTTTTTAAAGTATAAATGTATACCAAATTTGAATTCAGAAAAAATAAAGAAAAGTACTTTTTAAAATTGATACATTATTTATGGTGAGACTAGTTATTACAAAGAAGAATTAATTGATGTCGGAAAATAAAACTGTTTCATTTGTTATGTTGTTCGATCATAAAATTAACTTTTTATAGAAGTTAACGAAAATGGTTGAATTGTGACGTACATAAATCAAATTTCAGCCATCAGATAATTTTCCGATATTTCACACTGATTTAATGTTTTCAATCCCATTGTCACATTGCGATGAAAATTACCTCATGTATATACAACATTAACGTCTTATATTCTCATACAAATAATAATATTTACAATTACAGCAATATAATAATTAAACTGATCACAGAGACATATTTTAAAAATATAAAGTTTTTTGAATGTTTGTATGTATTGAATTTGTAAACTAATTAACGGGTTCAGATAGAACTTTAGTTAGAGGCGTTATCGCTCTTGAGGAATAAGGTGGAATGAAATGGTGGAAGGAGATTCTGAGCATAAAATATTTTTTTTAATTGATTTATGTACACCTAAAAATACACAGAAATATTACAACAGACAGTTTGTACATGGGCTGATATAGTATAATATCTTAGCGGAGCTCAAGCTCAAGCGGATTTCTAATACTTAAATAATTATTATGTATTCAATAATTATATAGTATGTAACGGCGGTCAGGGAACTCACTTTATTGTAATGGGTTCGATTTCGAGTGGTGGCAGCCCTAAAATTGTTAGTTGCGAGTGCTGTAACTAGAAAAATATTCTGGAATAACACCGTGAATCAGAATAACGACGCGCTGCTTGATAATTGTGTTTTAAACACGTAATATGTCAGTGTCTTTAGTTGTGGAAATTTAAAACGTAGAGCACATAATAACCAGATGCATTTAAACTTATAATACCATTATATATTTTTCTTCGCCTGAACATTTCTTGATAATTAATATGTACCGAACTGCTAAGTATATTCCTTAAACGTTTCCTATATTTTATTGCACGTAGCGTCAACCTTCACGTTTTACTGGTGAATTAAAGACGGAGAGGAAACTGTCACGGAGAAATAATAAAAAAATATATTTAATGGATATGAAAAAACGCACGTGAAGTCCGCTAGCCCTGGAGCCCTAGAGCAGCGTACCGGACCTTTTTCGGCTCGAAACCGCTCTCAAATATTGAGAGTCCTTTACAAGCTTCTACTTTACTTTTACAAATAAATTATATGTATAAATATTACAATTTAAAAAGTTATCTTTTGCTAAATTCAAATTCGGAATGTGTTTATTATGTGAGAAACTTCGATCGTCATTCCACCATTTCACTCATAATTATTGTTTTTCACCTCGATTGTTAAATTACATTATGGAACGATCGCAAGTAAAATAAACTGAAAAGGAAAAAATTATAATGATATAATTTGAAATGAAGCTATCTAATTTTAATTTTGTTTTTATACATAAAAAAAAAACGGAATAAAATCCGTAAATAATAGATTAATTTCAAATGTGCAGTGTTTGCGTAAATATAAGATATCATTATATAATGATATAAGTATCAATTACTATAATAATCAGATAATAAAGGGAAAATTCAAATATACAAGATAAACGAAATAAGCTAAAATAAAAAACACAATAAAGTAAAATAATAAGTGATTTGGGTTCCCTAACATATTCAGAGGACCATTTGAAGACCATTAGAAGGAAGATAATAAATATAATATATAACTAAGTGCATAAGTATAGTATGTATTTATTATTATATGTATGCGTATTGAAATATTGTATCTATATATAGATTTACATTTTTTATCATTTTTTTCTTCTCTTTAGTTCTCTCTATTCTATAACCTACACCTACTTCATTTCATCTCTGCATCGTCCAAAGGTTGACTGGTAGAGAATGCTTCTGGGATTAAGTCCGCCTATATACATTCTCATGTATATGAAGTTCAATAAATAAATTAAAAAAAATAAGTTGCATTTGCAAAAGGTTCATATTTTTGAATATTGAAGAGACGAAGTTTGTCTAGAGTTTGTACTTGCAAACAGTCCTGAGAGGTGACAATGCACCTGAAGCTTTCTTTATTTAAAGTTGATTGCAGCTGACCATGGGCTGGAGTTACCACTTACTATCAGCTGGACAGCTAGTTCGGTTTCTTCCAGTCATATTATATAAAATTCGCGTAAATGCTCGCGGTGTAGATGTGGGAGTCTGATTTTTAATATTTTCCTGCATTAGGTTTCTGCTGACACAACCTCACTAATCCACATGGACCTCCACAGAGATTTCCACTAAGGCTCAATCCTTAGCCACTTCCATCCATCGACACTGCAAATCGTTAGTCAATCTTGCGGGGATCGTCCTTGAAGAAGCGTTTGTCCCCAAAGGTTGAAAGTTCGGCGAGCTATATGGCCGGTCCATTGCCACTTCAGCATGCTGAACTTTATGATTATTATTTAAGGTTATGTCAATCTTAATTCTGTAAAATAATATCTATATCCTTATTCTGCTGCGAATATCATGGTTGTAGATTCTATCACGCCGATAAACACCAAGCACAATCCTATTCATTGCCCGCTGAACATCTCCGAGCTTTGTCACACGAGCTGCAGTGAAAGACCTGGAATTATATACCTCGAAGTAACACTATAAAAATATACAGTTTAATTTTTTCTAATAATTAGATTAAAATATTGTTATCAACTGTATAGATAAAAAAATCTATATTTAACACAGCGGTCGTATCTGTGCAATAAGCGTGTTACTGTATTGATACGACTTATCAGATAGACGATATGATTTAAGATAAATGTTTCATAATTTGTGTTACTTAAAAAAAATACTGGTTTTATAACAGTAAATGAAGTACTCTTAACCTGCCCTTTTTTCAGAACGTCTCCAATTTGATCGTGAAATGTTCGCCTAGGTCTTTCTCTCCCGACTCTACAGTTACACTCGCCAAATATATTTGTTTCATCATCCGACTTTCATTCATCCTCTCCACATGTCCAAACCAGCTCAGCATTCCTTTCTCAATTCGTGTCACTACATCGTCTTTCACGCCACAACGCTCTCTGATCACATTATTTCGAACCCTGTCAGTTATCTTCATAACAATCATACTTCTTAACGCTCTCATTTCTACTGCATTTATCCTGTTTTCATGCCTCTTCTGCAATATCCAGCGTTCGCTTCTATATATTAGTGTTGGTACCAATACCCCTCTATGCACAGCCAAACGAGCTTTGTGAGAAAGTAGGTATGAAACCCAATGATCTCATTAGAGCAACAATAAACTTATCTAGGCGCGTCGGAACACAAAATTTCCAGAACGCTTCAATATTTTTGGGTAGTCTAAATATTATTCTTAATACTCGTACATCATGTTAAAATACTTCGGAATTCCAGTGACTGAATAGTGTTTAGTATTACCTACTTAAGTGTAAGCCACAACACTCATTATTTTGAATTACTACAGCGTCTCTACCGAACAAGGAGTAATTAAATCTATCTATCTAAATCTAAAATAAACAATTTGTTGTATGTTTTAGGCTCACTCCGTTGTAGAGGATCGAAGGAGTAAGACTATTGAATGTTAATGTTGCATATCGACGAAATTTGCATTTTAAATTCGAACTTTTTTGCCACTGTCTGCTAACTGATTTCAAAATGTTAAAATAATAATTCGAATTATGAACAGTGAAAATAATTAATCAATAGTTATTTTTTTACTTTGTGATAACGTAAATATTTAGTTATGTGTCCGGCTTAGTCTTGTTTTTTTTGTGTTCAATAGTGTAGTAGTGTGTTTTCTGAACAAATAATATATCTTTTTTAAACGGTAATAACGTTGAATTGTATACGTAAGTAATCAGGACTAAACTTTTTATATGATTTTTATGGAAAATATTTTTGTATCCACGGTTTATGGGTGTCATGAAGATACTTTTTCTCCAAATGTTGACCTCATCTGTACGTGGTGGACTCAGTTGTTTAACGGACGGGGCATTGGGGACCGAATCCATCCAACTACGCCGAACATCCGACTACGCCGAACACCCGACCACGCCGAGGATCCGACTACGCCGAGCATTCCGACTACGCCGAGCATTCCGACTACGCCGAACATCCGACTACGCCGAATATCCGATTATGCCGAATCTAAATCCGAAAGACTTGCGATGACATCTTCATCCCGTCTGCTCTGCGTGGTGTGGTGTGTGCTTTGTGAAAATCATCCATGTATGCGAGCTATTGTCGGCGCATTTATGGTAAGGTCTTATCTCAGCTGCGGGCTTTACAATACTGTTAATTATTTTTTATACATCAAAGATGATGTAAGCTTTTTTTAAAAATGGTTGTGTTAGGAAATCTGCTCATATCTCTATTCATAAATCTCTCATATCATAAAATTCGCCGGCGATCACGACAAATCCTCCCAATGGTAGTGGCCTTTGTCTTGCAGTGGACTATCTACGTGATAGATAAGAATATTATTAATTACATTGAATATTTAATTGAAAATGTATCTTATCTGAATTAACAGACTGTTCTCAATTTTTATCGCGTTTTAGATTGTAGTGATCAATATAGAATAACAAGTACGAGTCTGACTCGCGCACTCGAGGGTTCCGTATCACAATATATTTACTAAACAAATGATGTTTTCTTCCATTCAGTCCGGGATCCTTAGCACGAGCCCTTCTAATACATGGACGGTATTGATTATTTGTTATTTTATTATAGAGTTTTAACTATAATCCACCGGTAATCAATTACGGACAAAAAAGTATGGCCCTTTCAAGGAAGGATAGACAAAATAGACAGACGGACATACGGCGTAGACTTACTGAGTCTAGGGCTCCGTACGGAATCTTGAAAATTATTAATTAATAGTTGATAATTATTTAAGTTACTAAAAATGAATCTAACTGTATCTGTTTTCATCGCATAGTGTTTCCTCGAGTACACGATACTGATAAGGACCTCTTGGAATTGAGCTAACGCTCGGATATAATTATATTTTATGTAATTTGAAGTCACATTACCTTTCAGACGAGGCAGCATAGTGATCAAGGCGCTCACTTTAGTTTCATAGAGCTCGAGTTACCTGGATTCGATCCCCGGTGGCCGGCACCACTATAATTGTTAATAGCAATTTTAAGTGCTGTATTTACCACGTGCTAGGCGGTGAAGGAAAACATCGCGAGGAAACCTGCATGTCGGAGAAATAATAAAACATATTAATCCAGGATATGTGAAGCCCCACAACCCGCACTGGAGCAGTGTGGCGGACCCTTCACGGCTCCAAAACCCTTCAGATATTTGAGAAGGAGGCCTCAGCCCAGCCAGTCAATTATAATATTTTTGATGATTTCGTCAATTCTTAGGCGAAAGATGGAACGTCTTGACAGAAATTTCCCCGGAGACATGTTTACAGGGTTAAACTTTTTATATGATTTTTATGGAAAATATTTTTGTATCCACGGTTTATGGGTGTCATGAAGATACTTTTTCTCCAAATGTTGACCTCATCTGTACGTGGTGGACTCAGTTGTTTAACGGACGGGGCATTGGGGACCGAATCCATCCAACTACGCCGAACATCCGACTACGCCGAACACCCGACCACGCCGAGGATCCGACTACGCCGAGCATTCCGACTACGCCGAGCATTCCGACTACGCCGAACATCCGACTACGCCGAATATCCGATTATGCCGAATCTAAATCCGAAAGACTTGCGATGACATCTTCATCCCGTCTGCTCTGCGTGGTGTGGTGTGTGCTTTGTGAAAATCATCCATGTATGCGAGCTATTGTCGGCGCATTTATGGTAAGGTCTTATCTCAGCTGCGGGCTTTACAATACTGTTAATTATTTTTTATACATCAAAGATGATGTAAGCTTTTTTTAAAAATGGTTGTGTTAGGAAATCTGCTCATATCTCTATTCATAAATCTCTCATATCATAAAATTCGCCGGCGATCACGACAAATCCTCCCAATGGTAGTGGCCTTTGTCTTGCAGTGGACTATCTACGTGATAGATAAGAATATTATTAATTACATTGAATATTTAATTGAAAATGTATCTTATCTGAATTAACAGACTGTTCTCAATTTTTATCGCGTTTTAGATTGTAGTGATCAATATAGAATAACAAGTACGAGTCTGACTCGCGCACTCGAGGGTTCCGTATCACAATATATTTACTAAACAAATGATGTTTTCTTCCATTCAGTCCGGGATCCTTAGCACGAGCCCTTCTAATACATGGACGGTATTGATTATTTGTTATTTTATTATAGAGTTTTAACTATAATCCACCGGTAATCAATTACGGACAAAAAAGTATGGCCCTTTCAAGGAAGGATAGACAAAATAGACAGACGGACATACGGCGTAGACTTACTGAGTCTAGGGCTCCGTACGGAATCTTGAAAATTATTAATTAATAGTTGATAATTATTTAAGTTACTAAAAATGAATCTAACTGTATCTGTTTTCATCGCATAGTGTTTCCTCGAGTACACGATACTGATAAGGACCTCTTGGAATTGAGCTAACGCTCGGATATAATTATATTTTATGTAATTTGAAGTCACATTACCTTTCAGACGAGGCAGCATAGTGATCAAGGCGCTCACTTTAGTTTCATAGAGCTCGAGTTACCTGGATTCGATCCCCGGTGGCCGGCACCACTATAATTGTTAATAGCAATTTTAAGTGCTGTATTTACCACGTGCTAGGCGGTGAAGGAAAACATCGCGAGGAAACCTGCATGTCGGAGAAATAATAAAACATATTAATCCAGGATATGTGAAGCCCCACAACCCGCACTGGAGCAGTGTGGCGGACCCTTCACGGCTCCAAAACCCTTCAGATATTTGAGAAGGAGGCCTCAGCCCAGCCAGTCAATTATAATATTTTTGATGATTTCGTCAATTCTTAGGCGAAAGATGGAACGTCTTGACAGAAATTTCCCCGGAGACATGTTTACAGGGTTAATTTTTAGTCTTTAATTTTCAATTAAATATTTCAAATTTATGTTTTTTAATGGGAAAGGTTACCCCCGTTCCCACTAGCAAGCGTCTCACCTGATGGAAAGTGACTACAGACTCCCATGTAGATCTACAACACCAGCAGAGCTGCAGGTATCTATATATACGAATAGTTTGCGAGGGGGATATAGAAGGGGATGAGGGAGTGAGCAAGAAGCAAACGCACAAGCTGTTTCCACTTGAAACCGATATTCTGGGAGACCATGGTACTACCCCGGTCGAGCCGGCCTATACGAGCAGCGTACACTAAACATAGAAAAGGAACTCATTTTACTACTTTAAATGATGCTGCCATGGGTATTGAAACACTCGAAATGATGAAAAATTCAAAGTTGAACTTAAGAACGAACCAGTCTGCGTTCATTCTGGATGTTTAATTTGAAATAAATTCTACAAAAGCACCGCGTGCGTCCTTACCTATACTGTGAACTGTTTAAAGGGTAAATACTCTTGCGTAAAATGTAACGGTTGTCCAGCCTCGTCACTAGCTTGGCTCGGGGGCCCTTTTCGGCTATGCCATAAAAATATCACAAAAATGACTTATGACGTCGTACCCCGATAAGACCATACCATTTTTTAATATGTTTCGTCCATTCAAGACAACGAAACCATGTTTTACCAATTATCGAAACCATATCTTGTAAATGAAAAATTAGAAGGCGAATAAGGCCCGTAGGGATTGTTTTGAGATTTCCAAAGCTTTTCTGTAACTTTTCTTTTGCGACACCCACGGGAAGTAAAGATATGGCAGATTCTTGGGCCGTTACCATACGGCACGGAGAAACGAACAAAAATCGGATTTAAAATCGATATTTATAATATGTACTAAATTATTATATTTTGTACGGTATAGTATACTCGTAAACATTGGCCAATTTTATGTGTTTTATTAACTGTATGTTGTCGATAAAATGTTTAAACTAACATCCTCTTTAGAAACAAGTAAACAAATAGATGAGCGTGTTTTGCCAAACTCTATGTTTATATAAGCACTCACCCACAGGGAAAGGCAGGAACAATGAATTTGTATTTGACAAGACTCAGCGAAAAAAGTTACCAACTTTTCCTCTGTCTCCAAATAAAATGTGGTGGATAGCGCGCCTCGTGAATGCAAATGCAATGAGATTTTCAAAGCTTTTTCTCTAATCGTTTCCACCGTTTTCCTTAATTACGACACAACTAAGAAGGGGGTGACAGATATTTTTACGCCGCCGCTACATGGTACTAAAATGATAATTTAGGTTCGGTTCTAAATTTATAATTATAATGCTCTCATAGCTCAATAGTTCGAGGGTTCTGTCTCTCGTCACTAGTCTATTCATTTTAAATTCGGCCTCGCCATTATTCGGTCGCCAGAGCAGCGTTTGTTAGCTAAAAGGGGGCACCAAGAACAGGTGAGGTTAGTGTGTGAAGAAAGACAGCGTATATTACGTTTCCTTTTATACTTAGTGGGTCTCCGGTCACTAAACTCACCGAACGAAACGCAGAAGCGCAAGATACGTCTACTTCATGCCGGTATACTGCAAGACGGTGGTACTACCACATAGAGAAACAGCAAAAGCTGCCTCTTGGCTCTTCCACTTATAAATTTAAATTAATTATTTGAAAACACTAAAGTGAGGGTAAGTGCTAAGCTATTTAAGGAATGAATTTATGAAAAGAATATTAAACACGGAAAGCGATGAACAAACTAACAGACGGTACGTCGACACAGGGCTACTTTACATTTCAAATTTATATGATTACATTTAAGCTTGATGGAATCTTAGCTAAAGACAAATAAACAAATCGTATCTAGGCGGGCTACATTGCCTTGATATAAGCAAACAAGACATCTAAAAGAGATTTGCATTGGAACACTAATCGAAACTTCATACGCTGTTACTAATATAATTAAAATATCGGGTAGATTGTCTTGGCAACGACCCAAATGTAACTCCATCGTTCTCGTACACAACTGTCTACTTGATATTGCCTGAGTGATCTCATATATAAGCGGAATGTTTAATAAAAATTGGACGTTACATCAGTTGATGCGAAAATAATACATATTCATCGCAATATATAAATGAACTCATTGGAGAGGTCAGAGTTTACGGATTGCAATTGGGGATGACTCTTGCTCACCTACGGGAGTTTTACAGATTATTTCGTCGCTACCTAACGTCCGTATATTGATCATATTTAGGTATATAGATCAAAATTCTGATAGGCCGCAAGGGAAGTATGAATTTGCTTATAAAGTCAGCATATGGAGGCTTCGAATAATTTGCTGGTAGGAATTTAAAACTACTGTTTTATTTGATATCGTTTGAAGTTTGCTCATAGTGCCATATCAACGCATTAACATACGAAGGATAATTACATTATTACTGAAGGTTATTTAAAAAATAATAATGTTATCTTTTAAAGAGAATACTAGAAATGCTATTAAGATTACTAATATTCTGTGTTAACCACTCCAACTGACCCATAGAGTCTGTTTTGGGAGCGGTTCACGACAATAGTCGAATGACGGACTCGAAATGTTTCGCAGTCCGCACCCTATCCCATTAGGCTATTGACGCTTAATAACCTGTTCACAATAGTAGTACTATGTTGTTTGACAAATGCGTGGCTTCGTACCTGACCGTGCATTACCAATATTTGTTCAAAACATGTGTTATTACTTTTCGGGCGCCATTGTGTTGTATTGACTGTCTTTGTCACGGGTATGACCCTTCCTCAGATCCTACTGTATAAAAGTTACAACGGATACATAAAGGTTATGTGTTCGGCTGTGAGTTTGCACGTACACACTAGCACAGATCCTGTCATCATCATCATCATCATTTCAGCCTATCAGAAGTCCACTGCTGAACATAGGCCTCCCCCAAAGATTGCCACGAAGCTCGGTCCTGAGCCGCCTGCATCCATCGACTTCCCGCAACACTGCGCAGGTCGTCACTCCATCTTGTGGGGGGTCGTCCTACACTACGTTTGCCTGTACGTGGCAGCAGATCCTGCAGATCCTGTGCAGCTGGGTTAATTCAGTCAAGTGCACATCATCATATAATGTGTAAACCTAGGGTTAATGGCTCTGTGCTGAAGTAAAATATGGCGAGAAAACCGACATGTTATACAATTAAAAAATGTTTCAATACTCGACGACGATGATCACCAACCAGCTTTACAGGGTGGCTGGTCGATTATAACATATCTCATAACGTGTTGCAACAAAAGAAATTCCAGCGTTATGACACGTTAAGAAATAAATATCCGGTCGGTTGGTAAAGCGGTTGGCTGAAATGCTGTCGGTGACGGAGAATGGAAAGTTTTTGTATGGTCCACAATAAGTTCGGGTGCGAGGCTTTGGGTCTTTATGGAATTTTCGTCTGTAAAAGGCCTCCAAGATACAGGAAAATTCTACAGCGTAACTTATTGTTTTTGGAAACGTTTTCAAACAAGAAGAGGCATGCAGACCTTGTATGGACTACTACTTAAGTTATTTATATTCAAAATAAAAAGACAGAACTATTTTTATTTTCAAAGAAAATGTGCACTATTATTTTAGCTGTTCAAGGAACAAAAAAAAACTTCATTTTCATCATAACTTTACAGAAAGTATTCAGTACTTTCTGGATCACCTTAGTTGTTACTTCTGAGACGTGATTGCTGACAAACACATAGTTTTATTTTTAAAATCCGTTAAAACACCTTTTTGGAAGTTTAGTTTTATAATTAAAGGATGTATATCAAAAAATAATAATAAACTGGTTCGTATTACTTTGAAGTAAATACAATTAGTATAAATGTCTAAGTAAAATAAAGTAATACTGTATTTAAATGTCAAATAATAATTGTTAAATTTAAATGGAAATAATAGTAAGTAAAGAAAGTTGCAGGATAGAGGCCTCCTTTAATTTATGACACTGTTTTTGAAGCCGGGAAGTGACACCAACGCTGTGTCTTGGCGGACGTCACGTCTCCACGGAATAAGAGTTTATTTTTTATTATTTCTCAGACTTGCAGGTTTACTCACGACGTTTTCCTTCACCGTCGAGCATTTTGGTAAATTAAGCACTTAAAATTACAATTAATGATTTATATGGCACCGAGATTCAGAACAAAGTCCGTCGCTCAGTGAAAATTTCAAATTCTGTTACTATCCAAACCTATTAATAATACAGAATATGAATGTTCATATCGTAGGTGTTAGTCCCTCAATTGACGCTTTTTAATATTTTAATAACACTAAGGTATCTTTAAATAATTAAGACAAGGTTTGAAATGTAACTTGTTTGGTTTGTTTTTATGTTCCGGATGTTTCGAGTGTTTTACAGCACTTAAGGTCACAGATGGAAAAAGTTGTTAGACGTCCTGATGTCATAGTTAACTAAGCCACCTTCAGCCTTTTATTATTAATTTTGGTCCGATCTACGCAGAACATGCTCACAGTATCTTGAGGTCGTACAGTGGTATACTTGGTTTTTAACCCAGCCATCTTCTGTATTGAAACTCGTATGGTTTCTTTTATTTTAATAGTCTCGCGAATAATTCTTGGCGTCCATAAATAGTAAAATAATCGCGTGAATACAAGAAATCATTATAAGACAAGGTTTTTATAGAAATAAGACATGATTTTTTTATTTCATGCCACGTTGCAGCAGTAGAAGTTCTATTGTTATGACACTATAGTTAGCCGCTCTAGTGTATATCGCATTTAAAAGTCAAATTGTGAAAATGTGATAACATGCGGGCGACAACAGTCCCTTATTTATCATATTTTTAATAGTGTGTCTGGAGGTTTTTGCTTAATCACACCTAAAGCATTGAACGATTTTAAATGAGATTTGTAAATTAGGTAAGTTATTGGTATAACAGATATACCTATATCTCAATCAGAGATTCCCTTGCGACATAATTTAAATTCACGCAGACGAAGTCGCAAGTATATAATAAATTTGAATTTAATGCGAGAAATTTGCTTAAGTAATGAAAGAAGTCTCATTTTCGTGGTCTTTCGAAACAGACGTATGTCCAGAGATTATTAGATTCGAATCGCGTCAGATGGAAACCCGTAATCTTTAGACTTCAATAAAAATCATGAGAGTTACAACTCAGATAACTGCTACAGCTTTTTCAGAAATTTAATTATATTTATTTTAATTTCTTGCATTCATGTGAATTCTTCACAGGAGGAATAAAAGCAATATTTTCGAATTTTATTGCTTTTAATTTTTCATTTTATTTTCTACGATTTGGTTTTTTACATTTTGGCTTTATTAGTAAGGTTTTTGACGTCTTAATTTCATAGTTAACACGGGCTAGCACTTTCTGCGGTGATCGGGTTAAAATTACTAATTAAAAAGCTGTCGATAGCTGGGTTAACACATCAGTTCCGCAGTGACGAAGAAAATAAAATAGTAAAATTACTCGTAAATGCGGATAAAATCTGTAAATGTTAGTTTTATTTCAGTTTTGTTATACTGAAAATGCCTAAACATGTGGAAAGTATAATGTTATGTCTGATAACAATCATATTTTGTATACCCATGTTTTAAAAAATAAAGAATCAGCAACGTTTTTTATACCCGACCTTATCGTAAGAGGCGACTACGTGAAGGACCTTGAAAAAATGGTAATACATGACCATGAATTCCATGGGCGAGATAACCATCTCGAAAATATCCGGAACCAAATTGAGTAGACCGGAGACGAGTAGCGGTGCCTGAGATGCGAGGTTTGGTGTTGCGATCGGCAATGTGTGGGTAATCACTCAAATTTTCCATGAAATTTCTTCATTAAAATAATCTTCAAAAGTACAGACTAATTAAATACTTGGAATCATTAACACAATTGAGTCTTTGGTAGAGCCAAGCGGTGGCTTTTGATGCTGCTCGAATGGGCCGGCTCGACCGGTTTGGTACCAAGGACCGGCAGAATACCGGCGTGAAGTAGAGGCATCTTTGGTTCTGCGTTTCGTTCTATGAGTGAGGTATCCGGACGCCCACACCCACTCCCCATCCTCATCCAGCCTTCCATCTCCCAAATACCCTTAAAGACCGGCAACGCACCGCCTCTGGTGTTGCAGATGTACGTGGGCGACGGTAATCACTTGCCATCGGGTAAACCGCTTGCTCGTTTGCCGTCTTACACTTTAAAAAAAAACAATTCAGATACGGGTGGAGGAAATAATTTGTTTTAAGGTTAAATTACACATTGAAACTATCAAAAACGTCTGCCTTATATCTTACGTAAAACGGATGGAAATATGTTAATTGCATGTCTGTAAAATATCGAATAAATCCATTCGCAAGTTAACTGTTTACTCGTTACTATCAAGACGTAATGTTCGGTATTCGTAATACAATTACGTAAGACATACGATGTTTTCATATAAAAAAAACCAATAAATTACCCTCATTTATTAGCGTTTGCAAGGTACTTTAAACACATAAATACAGCCATACACATTTTTTTTAAAGCCGTGGTAGCTGAATGGTCCGAGCGCTCGTTTCAGTTTCATAGAGCGCGTGTGTTCTGGGTTCGATCCTCGTTGCCGGCACCACTAAAATTGTTAATCGAAATTTTAAGTGCTGGAGGAAAACATCGCGAGGAAACCTGCATGCCTGAGAGAAAAAACATATTAATTCGAGGAAATGTGTGGCCCATCAACCCGCACTGGACCAGCATGGCGGACCCTTCACGCCTCCAAAACACTATAATATAATTGAGAAGGAGGCCTTTGCCCAGCAGTGGGCACTTACAGGCTGCTACTTTACTTTTACTTTACAGTTTTTTGAACTACTATCGACTAGAAAGAGTATGGCAAATGTTTAACTTTTTCTTGATTCCTCTTTTGTTCCTTTTTTTTTATTAAGTCTTGGGCTTTTCTTTTCTTCCTTACCATATGGATTGCCTGTACCCTCCGCAGGGCACATTAGGAGCCAAATTTTCTTGATATCACAATTATATAATATATAATTGAATAATAAAAAAAAGTTTGAATACGACCGTTTAAAGTGAGTGAAAATGGAACTAAGATTTTATTAAAAACTTATTCGCTGAATAAGTTATTCCTTCTATCATTATATAAAAATTTTTGTCTTTTAATCAAATATAATATACCTGACTCTATTTTGAAACTACTTTTCCTCTCCGCAGGAAAACTTTGGAAAAATTGTCCACGCGGGCGAAATCGCCGGTGGATGCTACAAGCTTTATGATGACCAAATGTGGCGGTTGTAGTTAATGGTCCCATTGGGATAAGTAAACTCTTCAAAGAGTGATAAAGAAGTCTTATTAAAAGTTTTATAAGAAACTAAGAAGATTAGAAATCTAAATTATATATCTGTACCAGAAATTAAGATTGAGAAAGATTTCGAGCTTTGATATATTAGTGATCAAAGCGCTCGCTTTAATTTCATAGTGCGCATGTGATCTGGGTTCGAATCTCGATACCGGTTACAAATTTTTGCTAATTTTTCTCGGTGTTGATCTTTCCGTGTTAGATGCATTATAACAATTATATTTTGAGATCGTGTAAATTCTGTTAATCCGCACTGGAACAACTTCACGGACCTTTCGTAGAATTGATCCCTTGCTCATCACTCGAACATTTACAGGCTTCTAATGTATTTTACTCTCTTTGATATTACCGTTTGATGGGTGTAAAATTACGTCTACGTTTGTTTGTAAGGTAATGGTGCAGGACTATGCGAGCGAAGCGTCGTGTAACGACTCGACTTTGAATGCATCTTATCAAAACTTTTTCGTTACCTTCTACGATGAGGACACCAACGAATATGTCAACTATACTAGAGATTATTACGAGGTATGTTTGAAACATTTACGCATTAACTACATTTTATAACGTCTAGTTTTTTTGTGTCTATTATAAATGTTCCAGCTACCTGTCACTTAATAACTGTGAACGGTTTTGTCGGGAGTGGTAACCGACTAAAACCCACGGCAAAGAGAAACACTGTCTGCCGTCTTAACAGCTTCCGCAGAAGAGATTCAAGAGCAGGAGTGACGCATGTTAAATAGATTTTATTTACACGCAGTAGATAGATACATAGATAAAACGTTTATTTGGTCACTACAGCACACTTACAATTATATCGAATATACACATTACAGAGTGTAACAAAGATAAAGCTGCATAGTAAAAGTAAACTGAAAAGAAAACTTAGACAAAAACAAATAAAAATAATTTTCGTTCAAAATAAAATGTGTGTTCTGCAGTGGCACAAAAAGGCCATAGCTCAGTGTTCAATTTGCCATTGAGCAAAACACTGATTTTCAGCTATTACCTAAAGTGAATGATGTAAATAGAATGCATGGTTAAAATGTTGACAGTATTGCGGTTTAATTTTTTTTTCATATCTATACTTAACGTCGTGTGCAAAAATCCCCTTTTTTTGTGATTTATTGGGATTTTCTTTTTTTTTCTTTAAATGCTTAGGTAGAAGTTACCTAGCAGATTAGTTAACAAACGAAGCTCTGGCGACCAACTAATGTCCGAAAATCAGTCCGAATTCGCTGGACTTAAATCTCACAGTCTAATGACGGGGAACTGCATTACTAGTGCATGGTTATCGGCTCTATGGTCACCAACCCATACGGGTTGCTCAGCAGTGGACTTAAATATGATGATGAAGATGATAATGAGTTAAGATGTAATCAAGGACAGCCCGTTCGTCAATTATGTTGTTGCTTCAAATCCACACAGAGCAGACGTTTGTCCGATGAAAATAAATGAATGTATCCGAGTCATGGATGTTTAGTTTATCAATGTATGTTCATGTATATTTATGTAGTTTGGTTTAATTTCGTATTAGTTACTTAAAAATTATACGATACAATCTTATTTATAGTTATAAATATAAATTAAATTCGTAGTTGCAAAGAAATGTTTTTATAATACAAGGGATAAAACGTCGCCTTAAAATTCATATCACATAACCTTCTCAAATATCAGTCAACCATTAGGCTAAGCAGAGATATATACATAATAGAGGCGATACAGCTAAGAGAATAAAACCAGTAAAAGGATATAAATATCAAAATATAGACTTACACAGATAGGTAAATACATACATACATACATACATAGATACATAAATAACGTATATACAAATATACCATATATACATAGAATAATAGATGTCAGGACAAACAACTAAAGTGGGACAATAACAAACAGCAGCACTAGTACAGACTTGCAACATTTCTGTAATGTTTGCGGATATTATTTTTAAAGGCAAACTTATTTTAAGGCTTTTTTAATGTCAAGAGGGATTTCGTTTCAGAGCCTTATAGCCGTATAGCCGTATTTACAGTACACATTAGTTTTTACTCAAGAAAATATATTAATTCGGTTTAAACATTTATTCCTTTTTCTTTTATATTAATACATAATAAGTGACTTGGATTCAACTCCCGATGCCGGCACCACTAAAAGTGTTAATAACAATTCAAAGTGCTGAATTTAATGCTTGGCGGTGAGAGAAAACATAAAGAATGAGAAGTAATAAAAAATAAATGTCAACGACATGAGGTGATGTGAGGTGACAAGGTCATTCGTCTGTCGTGAAATAAGTATAAATAAGTGTCCTGAACAGGGGTACTTATGATAGTCATGGGACTATCACCGGATAATTTTCTGTAATCATCATCATCATCATCATTTCAGCCTATCAGAAGTCCACTGCTGAACATAGGCCTCCCCCAAAGATTGCCACGAAGCTCGGTCCTGAGCCACCTGCATCCATCGACTTCCCGCAACACTGCGCAGGTCGTCACTCCATCTTGTGGGGGTCGTCCTACACTGCGTTTGCCTGTACGTGGCTGCCACTCGAGAACCTTTTTTCCCCAACGGTTGTCAGTTTTGCGAGCTATGTGGCCGGCCCATTGCCACTTCAGCTTGCTGATCTTTACGGCTATGTCGGTTACCTTAGTTCTGCTGCGGATATCATCGTTGCAGACTCTATCAAGCAGAGATATACCGAGCATAGCCCTTTCCATAGCGCGCTTAGCAACTTTGAGCTTCCTCATACGGCCTGCATTTTCTGTAATGTAAAGTTATATTTTTTTACAGGAATACCAACCCTTTATGCTTCCTTTATGGCGTCAAGTTATTTGGACGGTGTTATTTGGCGTCATGGTGGTGGTGGCCACCGTGGGTAACTTGGTTGTCATTTGGATCGTCGTCGCAAATAAGAGGATGAGAAATGTCACCAATTATTTACTAGGTTTGATTTCTTCAATACTTTTTGAAATATAATAAATAATGAATCAACGAAAAATATTAAAAATCAGTTGGAAGATTAGCCATCACAAAGGTCAACAAAAATATACAGTACAATGACAGGCAAGCAGCGTTTAAGGAGTCAAATGTGTAATACTGCTATTGGATTGGCAAACCGGATAACATGCGTACCGTTCACATTTTTGCTGTGAAGACTGTTTAACAAAAATAACAACATGCTCTATTTAAACTTCATAAGATAGTTACTAAATAGTATTCATTTGTGTATTATTGCACACATATGCATGCTGTGGTGATATAAGTAAAGTATAACTTAACATTTAATTTAAACCCAGAATATAATGTATGTAAACTAATGATGGTTATCCTAAATAAATAAAATAAAAAAGTAATATACTATTTGAAATAAAATTATTATTTACGAATATTATTACGTTTAATTTTAGTTTTTATGTTCCCGTCGTTTCGAGTGCTTTACAGCAGCCGTGGTCACGGGAGACAGAGATATTTGACGTCTGGATGACATAGTCAATTACGACTACCTTCAGCTTTTAATTATCAATTTTGATCCTGAGGTCGAGAGGTGTACTTGGGTTTACATTTAATTTAATTTGTTTCTGGGTTACAAGCCGGTGGCAGCAACTTCTCTATTGAAATTAGGATGTTTTTTGATTTCAATAGCCTCGCGAATTATCCTTGGCAGGAATAGGTGTTCATTTCCGAGGATTTGTGGTCAATTAAATCTGCAAGTAATGGTTGGGGTGATCAAGGTATGATCACAGACTGCGGACTTCCTAGAGCTGTAGTGTTTCACGTAGATAATCACGTAGATAGATCGGATCAAAATTATTAAATTTAGAAGGAAGCCCGAATTGACTATGACATCTGGACGTCTAACTCCTCAGTCCCCCCGTGACCATGGCTGCCGGAAAGCACACGAAACGTCGGTAGTATAAAAATGAAATTAAACGCTATGAAATCCGTAAATAATACTTTCACTTCAAATGTGTATTGTTCGCGTATAATTCAAGAAATCATTATATAAACAACATTGGTAGTGTACTTACAAAAAAAAACTTTTTTTCAAAGTTTTGTTGAACCAAGTTGAACTGTTCCCGACTTATCTAAAGCATTTCAAGTGAGAGGAGGTTTGCTTAACAGCGGGACATTTATTGACTGGTACAATCAATATGTTAATTTGTACTATCCAATGTACTATCATAATTGTAAATAACGATTCGATCGCAGAATTTATTATGCACAGAATGAATAATAACTTTAACATTCAACAATCTTTATTATTCCAGTGAATCTGTCGTTGGCTGACGCCATGATATCCACACTTAATGTCACTTTCAACTTCACTTACATGCTCCGCTCGGATTGGCCTTTTGGACATTTTTATTGCAAGTTCAACCAATTTATAGCTGTGGTCAGCATATCAGCATCGGTGTTTACATTGATGACCATCAGTATAGATCGGTAATTATGTTTCATTATGTTTAGGTATGCAATGTTGTATGGAAGGTGTAATATGTAAAAAAAGAAAAATATTTAATTAAAAAAGGATTTCCAAAGATGTGCAATATGCTAACATCCACACCAGGCGTAGCCTGTCCAATGGGGAAAGTAAACGATCACAACAAAGTCGAGGCTGATGTTCAAACAATAAACAGGAAATAATTTATATTAAGTAACTATAAATGGAGTATGGGATAATACTTAAAACCAATTTAGCATTGAAACTAGAATTATTAAGAGTTTGTTCATGAGAGCTTGTGAGATTGTATGTGGATGTGTGAATTTGTGTATGGGTCGGTGTGTTTTATTTGTCTGCATATTTGTATGTGAATCTGTTTACGTGTACATATAAAGTATGTATAAATAAATGCTTGCAGACTCACCTGGCAATTTTCATTAGGCTGACCTGATGATAAGTGATTACCGTTGCCCACGTACATTTGTAACACCAGAGGATTTGCAGTTGAGTTGTCGGCTTATAAGGATATTTGGGGAAAGGAGGGATGATGGGAAAGAGGGTAGGAGGGAAGGGGGGGGGGGCTCCGGTTACATCACTCACTGAACGAAATGCCGAAACACAATATTTCTCTACTTCCCACCGGTAATCTGCGAGGTCGTGGTACTACCCCAGTCGAGTCTGCCCATTCTAGCAGCAGCAAAAGTTGTCGCTTGGCTATACTATCACGTACCGAATCATATGTTTAGCAGTGGACTTAAATAGGTTCATCTAGTAGTTATATAGTAAAGACGAAGAAGAAAAGAAGTTATTGCAGATAGAAATCTATTAAAATAATTAATTCCAGTAGTGACCACGTATACTTCGTATTACTCGTAGGAATTGTCTCTGTAAATTGTTAAAATTTTTAATATTATAATTTTTTTTAGATATATGGCAATAGTGAACCCCTTGCGTCCCAGATTCAGCAAGAGAACGATACTTGGCGTAACTGCTGCTATTTGGACTGGTAGTGGCATTATTGGCAGTCCAAATCTCGTATTTTTTACCACAGATTTTTATATAATGAACGATGGAAGTATCAGGTAAAGTCCAATCAAACATGTTTGATTATGTTAAACACAAGTTTAGTGCCGTGGTAGCCTAGTGGTTAGGTTAGGTTAGTTTTAGTTTCATAGCGCTCACTTTAGTTTCATAGAGCGCGAGTGACTTGAGTTCGATCCCCGGTGCCAGCATCACTTAAATCGTTGATAGCAATTTTAAGTGCTGTATTTACCACGTGCTCAGCGGGGAAGGAAAACATCGTGAGGAAATCTGCATGTCGGAGAAATAAATGAAAAAATATTTCGAGAATATGTGAAGCCCGCCAACGCGCACTGGAGATAAATTATTTGAGAAGGAAGCCTTCGCCCAGCAGTGAACACTTACAGGCTGCTACTTTAAACACAAGGTAATAGTGTAAAATAAAAGTGAAGTAGCCTATAAATGTTTCAATTCTGGGCACAGGTTTCTTTTCAATATTTGAAAGGATATCGGAACCGGAAAGGTTGCACAACTAGCGTTGAACAGCTGCAGTTTGAACTTAACAAGTCCCCGATATATGATTTTTATTTTTTTGTCAGACATGCGGGTTTCCTTACGTTTTCCTTTGTTTTAGTGATGCCCGCACGAATTTACGTCGCGTACTATGAAATACCGAGCGGCTTAATAGTGTGACTGTCCCAAATATATATCACAAATAGGACTTTAAGGATTTATCCCATGAGAATCTATATTAAATTTCGAGATTTTGATTTTGAGATTCCATTCTATTTATATGAAATTTTGACAGCGATGCTATCTATCCTCATATCAAATACAAATATAATCTTCGTCCTATGGGAAGTTTACGGGTTGCTATTTTACTAACTTTACTTTTATGAATTAAAACTTTAAAAACAATACCTCCGTAAGTACTTATCGAACGTATGATCTCTCATCGTAATTCAAATATCGTATGATTTTGTTTCTTACATTTAAAGATAAAGTTCCAGCCAATAAAACATTAATAAATTTCAATGCCTATTTTTTAGGCATGTTTGTTTTTCTGAATGGCCCGACGGGATAACCACAAGATCTGAAATTGAATATATGTAAGTAAATTTGAAGTTATGGTCAAGTTACTGATGACAGACGTGTTCATAAATTTATATTGGCTTTCAGTTACAACATTATATTTATGATGATGACTTACTTCATACCGATAATTTCTATGACCTACACATACGCCAGGATCGGAACTGATTTATGGGGCTCTAAGTCTATAGGTGAAAGCACATATCCTCAAGTAGAAAATGTAAAAGGCAAAAGACGGGTATGTTTTTACAGTCTTAAGTATAATATATATATTCAGTATATATGCCCAGTTCAGCTCGAAAATCGACCTCGCTGGGCAGTATTCGCTATGCCACAAATATATTTCACAACAATTCCGTGTGAAGTTATTTAGCTTTAAAATCATACCGTGTTATTGTTAAGCCACGATAGCTAAGTGGCTAGGAGATTTGCTTCCGAATCAGGAGACAGAGGTTCTATCGTTATTTACGATTTTTGAAACTTATGTAGCATTTGTATCGTTGGCTTGGATAATAAGACGACGTTAAGGCTTACCACCAGCCACGTTGACCCAAAAAAGCTCTGCTGAAAAGTTGGATTGGAAGGATAAAAATTTCTAGATCTCTGAACTACCCTATCCCCTTACCTTCGTTATCGTGGCTTAATATGGGCCGTATTAATGGTGGCGTATTATAATTGTACATATTAATATTTTAGTGTATTATAATTGTATATGTCCCTATTTTAGTGTATAATAATTGTATATGTCCATATTGTAGAGTATTATAATTGTATATGTCAATATTGTAGTGTATTATAATTGTATATGTCAATATTTTAGTGTATTATAATTGTATATGTCAATATTGTAGTGTATTATAATTGTATATGTCAATATTTTAGTGTATTATAATTGTATATGTCAATATTTTAGTGTATTATAATTGTATATGTCAATATTTTAGTGTATTATAATTGTATATGTCCATATTTTAGTGTATTATTAATGTATATTTCCATATTTTAGGTTGTGAAGATGATGATAGTAATCGTAGTTATATTTGCGGTGTGTTGGTTGCCCTTCCACGTTTACTTCCTCGTTATATCAAACTATCCTGAAGTAACGAAATATCCCCCCATCCAAGAGATTTACTTGGCCATTTACTGGCTAGCGATGAGTAATTCGATGCTCAACCCAATTATTCTTTACTGGATGAATTTTAAGTAAGTTTTGCTTTTATTATTATTAATTCCGTACCGTGAAAACGGTGTAGTGCTGAGTTTTAGGTTCACATAATTGTATTCGTTTTTAAATCTGGCTGTAGTTCCATCCGGTGTCTCTATCACTGCATCGGATTCCTCCTCCGATCTTATCGCATAAGTTAAATCGGGTACGTCCATATATTGTCGAGTAGCAAACATACTGGTATCTCAATATTCTACGAGATAGCATTAAAAAAAATATTATTGTGTGTAAATGAATTTTATCAGAAACGTCACCTAGCTAAAATAACTTAGAAAATAAATTATTATTTAAATATAAAGCTACAACCGTTAGAGCCGTTTCAGAGCAATCAATTATACACATACAAATACATATGTATATATAAAAAAAGCTACTTGAAGTATTGAATTTAACACGAATTCAGCGTCAGGGAAAATGTTATAAGGTAAACTGCATGTCTGAGAAATAAAAACTATTTCGAGGAGACAAGTCCGCATAGGAGCAGCTTAGAGGCTTCAAAACCCTTCACAAAAATGTCTCCCCTTTTTTCTGATCAGAGATCAATAGATTAGATATTTTTTTTTATTATTGAACATTAGAAGTAAACCTGAAATTATATTGTTATCGAAATATTATTGTTTTAGCTCTTTAGCATTATTAACATAATATTTCTCTGTTTTAGATTTAGAAGAGGTTTTAAACAGTTTTTACGATGTTGTTGCGCTTTTGCAAATAAAGAGGAACGAAGACTGGGGATGTTCGAATTACATCATCTGGACAGATCACTGCATTCATATTCACCCACACCGAAGAATGGAACAAGTAAGTTTTTTTTTTGAGTTGTGTTCGCAGTGGGTTATCAATTCAGTCAGTACTCATTATCCATATTTATAACTATTTTGTCCGTACATATGAAATTGGCGTTTCGTAGAACTGGCCACTTTGATCTCAAATAATCTGGCGTTTGGTTAGGAATTCCAAATTCAAATGTATTTCAAATTTAGGCTTGTGTATTTGTGTTTCGAATTTAGTAATTCATTTGTTTCTGCCCCATTCGTTTTTTCTTTGACATCATTCTTAACAACATGGTAAACTTGAAATATCGCGTTATTTACGAATATGAATTCCACCGTGCCACCAGCGCTGCAGAAACATCACTAAGGATTAATGATGCGTGTGGGGAAGCTACTGTAAAAGAAAGCAGGGTACATTTTTGGTTTGGTTTTGAGAAAAAAAATCTATTCCAATGAGGCAGTCCAAACCGCTTTCAAAGATTTTATTGATTCTCGCTCCCAAAATTATTTTCAGCAACGGAATCAATGCACTAGTAGTAACTAGAATGGCGAATATGCGTAGATAATTATTTAATAAAAAAATAGTTTTTTACTTTTACCATATAATACGCTAATTTCATATGTAAGGACCTTATATTATTTCAGTAATAATAAATTTCAAATTTAAAACATTCTGTTTGGTTTTAACATTTTTGTTCCTCTAAATGGTGTACTCGTTATAAGTGAAAAATATTGTATATATAATAATGATAATGATGTAAGAATATAGCATGTGATGTTAAAAACTTTAATTTAAAGCATTACGGTGTAATGGATGTAACTATTCTTTCTCCTAGGTTTATTCAACGTCTCCAGCAAAACTGCAAAATTCAACAACAATCCAACCGCAAAAAATTCTTTGCACTCTCGCCAATAGTATTTCGAAATTGTTTATTTGCAGTAAAGTTGGTAATTTAAGATCATTTAATTCTTAAACACTGATTAAGTTGTTGTTAAGTGGTATGAAAACAAAAGTGGTTAGAAGTTTCGCTTAATCTCTTAACCCCCAGTAGTTATTAACTGCAGCGCATCTCTATTTTGTAGCTCACCAGTTGCACCGTGTGTTACCGTGTGTCAATATTAAATTTCCCAAATTTTGTGTTCAGGCCTAAAATAACCTTCCTTTCTTTTCTAGGCACCGTCTCCGTTTCCATACAAAGCGTTTATCACAGTGTTACTGAATAGAACAACATTCTGAACTTATAACGTTATTCAAATCTGTATGTTACGTTGTAGCATTATGCTATTGGGAGTCCTAAGAACACCAGCTTCCAGCTGCTCCTATTATCGATCGAACATGGATCACATCTTTTCGCGAGATTGAAAAATAATAATAGAATAACGCTTGTATCGCTGTGTGGGGACAACAACACAACTACGTCACATGGACTGTAGGAGGTAATAGAGAAAATTAATAAATCAACCACGGACTGCAGATCGTGGTTAAGATGTCGAAGGTCATATAACAAAAAATCCAAAATCAATTGGTGCTTATATTTGTGTGAGATTACTTTGACGAAAATATTTATAAATATTTTTTATATGCTTATTTGTGTTGTATAAGTTAAAAGATTATTGTTTTCCTACTTACCAATGTAGTATTATTTACCCTTGTATCAATTGATTTAAAGGTTAGTAAGCTACGCATAATACGTGTAGTATATGAAGAAATTAATAAAATATGTAATTTCGAGTTTAAAACCTCACATTGGCGCAGGAAATTCTGTTATGATTTTAGCATTTCTTATGCCACGATGAATAGTAGCAAAGTAAATTCTTTCAATCACTTATTAAAGTCGTGTAAATATCGCTCGCACTTCTGCAACATTATTTTCTACGTACTCAATTAATCAATTATTAAAAACGATGTTTTTAAACGAGTAAATGCAAATTTATAGATCTGTTAGCTTAGTCCTTATAATTACTTATACTCGGCCACCATCTTTTCTCGGCGATGATTAGATGTTGTATGTTATTTTAAAATTACTAGTTTTGTTTTTTCTTATAATCAACCTGCTACAAGTCTTTTGCTAGAAATAGACATGAAAGCGCTAACAAAAGATGGCATACATTTCTTCGGTGTTTTTCTCATATTCCTCACTCATTATATTTGAAGAAAACGTTGCTGTATTCCTCCTTAAAAGTTATTGAAACTATCCACCGGTAAATGTTCCATTACTTGGAAAAGGTATCCTCTGAATATTTGAGAGAGTTTCGCCACGCTGACTGGAGCAGCGACTTAACGAACTTCACAATGTCCTAGAAATATTTGCTTTTTTATTATTTCTCAGATTTTGTGTTTCGTTGTTTTTCCTTAATCACCGAGCACATAGTAAATTGTAATTAATAATTTCATTGGAGTCGGAACTGGGATTTCGACCAACAACGAGTGCTCTGGTCTCTAATCTACGATGGCGACACTTACATTACATTCCCACTTAGATATAGTCATTTTATTGATAACGATTGACATAGATTTAAGAACTAGAAGAATAGCATAATGTAACAAAGATTTCCTTAAATTGAAACAAAATTTATTTGTTAATTTACTTATTATTTCTATCGTGCAATAATCATATTGTTTTAATATTTGGCAACGATTGCGAAACTTTCGTTGTGATTCACTTGAGAGATAGAATACAACATCATCGCAAGAGTTTTGCGAAAGTTTTTATCGTTAAAGACTAAAGTTGGGTAAAATGCGAAGAAAACAGGCGAAAAACAGTTTATCTATAGATAGAAAGCATTAATTGCTGATTCGGGATTATAAGTCGGTAGGTTTGCTTATTTTTTACATAATATTTTTTTTAAATGTATTAATATTTAACATTAGATCCAAAGTTTGCTCGTCTACCACGAATGAAATTGCATCTACCCCATAGGATGCGATTCCCATTCATAATTCGTAAATGCGGTCTTCCAAAGTAACATAAAACGGATCGATTCTTTGCAATTCGAAACAAAAATTTTATTTAAATTTCGATCAATGGTTAGAAAAGTAGCTTTTCATAGAAATTGGATTATTTTAGAATCAAAAATAAACTCGAGATGGAATGTCACCAAGCCTGTAATTATACTTGCTTTCCATAGACTTCGAACTGTAACACAACACTGGTGGCACTGCTTCTTAGCGTTAGAAAGTAATAACTTTATCCAAATAACAACCCAAAAATACATTATTCAAACACGTGCTTTTGTGTTTTTAGAATTTCCGTTAAGCAAAATGAAATAGAACATAGAAAGTCAAATAATTATATTTCAAACAAAGCTTTGAACATTAATGATCAAATCGGAAATGAAATATTTACATCAATCATCAGTTGGTCGTTAGTAGGCTATACTCATTCATTCATTCATGCATTCTTAGGAGTACATAGCCTCGTGGTCAACCGATACCCTCAAGTTCACCACTTGGAGGCCTTAGGGGTCAGAAGCATTAGTCCTCACGGCCCCTTGTGCTGATTCTGGAGTGGGCGGTGCATTGTAATACCGACGCTCTTTTCCCATTACCTAGATGACTTTTATCCCATTGTGTTGTGGCTCCGACAAATTCGCAGAGTAGCGCATCATAATACCAAATCTCCTATCTCCCCGTGACTTCGCAGTGATAGGAAGAGCGGTGAAATGCAACTATGCTCATCCTTTCCCATAGTCCACGTTTTTACAGGTGGTAGAGCCAAGCGGCGGCTTTTGCTGCTGCTCGAATAGGACGGCTCGACCGGATTGGTACCACGGCCTCGTACAATACCCATGTGAAGTAGAGGCGTCTTGTGCTTCGGCCGGCAACACACCAGCAGCACCTCCGCTGTTGCAGATGTACGTGGGCGACGGCAGTCGCTTGCCATCAGGTAAACCGCTTGCTCGTTTGCCGCCTATCCTATTAAAAAGAAACTCTTATCCGAAGTGGCCTCTCTAAGCTGATTCGGTGCGGCAACCAGTAGTTACCATTTTATTTCGTTTTGATATAAAAGAATCATTCAAAAAGTACTTCGACGTTTATTAGTGTACCAATTATTAGAAATCGTAGAAGTGGTAAAGACTGTTTTTATTTCAGACTCGTTTAGCCAGTTAATACGGTGACTAGTCCAAACTGGTACATAGTCATTGAAAACCTACTGCCTACATGTGTAATCTAATAAATTAGTCCATACTCCTGAGTGTTTTTAGACCATATTTGTTACACAATAAACTTCTTCCACTTTGATAGTCTATAGTAACTCAGCGGGACGTAAGCCTCCCATAAGGAGGATCTGCTGTCTTTCAGAAAGGATTAGGGATTGAGGTACAATTACATCGCACTTTAGTTGTCTGGAATTTTACAATAGAAAGTTTTGTATCCTTTTGTTTTAGATGGTTAATACGTCATTACTCGAACGCCATAGCAATAATATTTTGAAAGCTTTTCTCTTAGTGAAAGTTCCCTGTTAAATAAGTCCCAAAGAATCAGGCGACGGTACATTGAAAATGTTTCGAAGCTCAAAATTAACTTTCAATGCTTCTTATAGAACTTGGTTATTTATTGGGCCTTCATTTGGTAAAGCTTTATCAATTACTTTTGTCAGCCCTACAGAGTAAATTAAAATATTTATTCTCTATAATAGTTTTCACGTGGCTTGAACACCTAGTTACGTTTATGTTCATTATAATCTTTCGTGACTGTAACTACAACGTGATTAGGCACGTTGCAGTAGAATCTTAGGCTCATTTATTTGATCAGACACGTCTTATGACTTCCACGGTAAGAGTTTTGCTGTCGGAAAATGAAGAATTTACGAAATTATTTTATGTTTTCTCTTGATTAAAATCCTTCCTTACAAATTCCTTTTGAAATTTCCTTAAAGTTAATAAAAGTATAATAAAAATATATAGCAATTAACATTAAGCCGCTTTATACTAAAGCAATTTTGATTTTCAGCGAATTTTAATTCCTCGAAATATCTAATGACTGTTCGTAGTTCTTTCTAGTTTCGAACACTTTAACTCGATACACCTGTACAAAGACGACAAGTAAGCGAAGTATTTTCATTGAAAAGTTACACGGATTTTGTGAGCATGTCTCAATGGACTTAAATTGGCTTTGTTCTAAACGGTACGGCACGGGCCCAAACTTTCAGCAATGTAAATGCATTCCCGAGGGGCGCCGATGAATCGATTGACATTCTGAAACTCGCAGAGTATGCTCTTGATATTCAAATTCAGGTGAGCACCTGTACGTAGAAGTTATAACGGGATACATTGCAGATAATATATCTACAAGATGACAAATTATTTGTTAAATAGAACTTCTTTTCTGCTTCGATAACTATAACCTTCTCATGTTTCAATTCTACTCTTGTTATTACCAGCCATAATTTATAACTTATTACTATAATATAATAAGATGTAAATAATTTTTGATTTGACTGATAACTTTACACGATATCGGTGTAAGAAAATCCATCTTTGTCTGCTCCAAGCTCTACGGGACAAAGACAGCTGGGGCGTGCAGCAAGGCGGGAAAGCAACAACAAAACCCAATCAAGGAATATCGGCTCTCACGACGCTGGAAAATCGGGTCCGCCTTATTTTAGATCATACTGAATAGATAGCCCCGTGCGTGAATCGAATTCGAGCCACTGCGTCACAGAGCACGGTGAGCTTAAACGCAATTTCATCATAAATTCCAATCACGCTCGGCAGTAGTAGAGAAAACTTCACCTCTGTGGGCTGTAAGGAGAACAATTACCATAATATCCTCTATTTTCTTTAACATTTACTGCTATTTATTCTATAACTATATTATATATATTATTTCTATAACACTAGACCACATTATTATATTATCTTGTTTCGCGTTTAGTTTTACTAACACTAAAGATTTACAGCGAAATATTATTTTTTATTAATAGAACAAACTAATTATTCTTTGTTAGACGCACGTTATTTCTAACAAGCAATATTGAATAGGTACATATAGGCCGATCGAAAAGACATCTTTTGGTTACAAACCAAAAGCTTTATTGCGTTTTGTTATTAGTTTAATAAAATGGTCACAGATTGCAGACTTCCTAAAGTGACAATGATTCACATCGGCTGTTTCCTTGACGCTGGTTTTTATTCATATTTTTGTGTCAAGTCGGTTATCTTGGTTAGAGTTAACTATGTCATCTGGGCCCCCTCGTAACCATGAAATATCGGGAATAATAAAGGTAAGCATTAAACGCGATACAATTTTTAAATAATAGTTCATATAAAATATGTTAAATTCGCTTAAATACAAAAAAGTCATCACGCGAACCAAAAACTGTCAACTCTGCACGAGATGATATTGCCGTAAACATTTGCACAAACACAGAGGCATCTGTTAATTTTGTTCTTTCGGAAATAAATTGACTGAGTTCAATAATTTTTTTTCTTTTTGCCCTCAACCAAATTCATGGAGATAGGAAGTATGACTTTTATATGTTTTTTTGATAACTATGCATTGTACATTTCGTTAAATTTATCTTGTAATTCTTTTACGACAAAACGCATACCTAACATAGTATAAAAGCATAACTTACTTTTAGTCTTATTGGATATTTTGGAAAAGCGATTATCTCGATTATTCGGCGGCAGATTGTTCGAGCTCTTTTGCAAATCAGTGAAAACTACCTCAAAGGCAGCTGTCTTGGAACAGTAAGATAGAAATTTCGAGGAACGTGTCTAATGCGTTTGTATCCTCTGGACAAAACAAATTACTAAGATTGTTCAGAATACACAAGACGTTTTTGTGTTTTGCAGAACGTTATTCTTACACCTCCTCACCCTAGAAAATATTTTTTTAACGTTTAATTTTTCAAATTATTATTTAGCTGTTGTAATTTAATTTCAACTGCCCTAGATTTTAATTTATATCTACGTTATCTGACTTCTTAACAACTATTATCACTATATTATTTAAGGTCTCTGTTGAACATGGCCAACTACCAATAAAAGCTAGCGCTTCTGAAGAGCCTACATTCAGCAGAGGAAGAATGATAAATGTAGGTTTTATATTGTTTAAAAGGTAACAACTTTTTATAGACGACCCGATAACCTAGTTGGCTGACCCGCTAGAAGAAAATATTTGTATAATGAATGAAAATGGTTTTACACGAGTCAAGGACTTTTTTGAAATATATGGAAAGACTATTTTTCTACGAAGGTATATGTTTATTTATTTTATCTTCATCAAGTAACTAAAACACAAGGAATCTAGTTTGGGACTGGATAACGTGTGTTGAAAAAATATTAAAAGGCTTGTTAATTAATTGAATGGAAAAAAATTAAAATGACTCGAATAATCTTTAATTTAATTCTGTGAAGCCTATCATCATCATCATCATCATCATTTCAGCCTATCAGAAGTCCACTGCTGAACATAGGCCTCCCCCAAAGATTGCCACGAAGCTCGGTCCTGAGCCACCTGCATCCATCGACTTCCCGCAACACTGCGCAGGTCGTCACTCCATCTTGTGGGGGTCGTCCTACACTGCGTTTGCCTGTACGTGGCTGCCACTCGAGAACCTTTTTTCCCCAGCGGTTGTCAGTTCTGCGAGCTATGTGGCCGGCCCATTGCCCCTTCAGCTTGCTGATCTTTACGGCTATGTCGGTTACCTTAGTTCTGCTGCGGATATCATCGTTGCAGACTCTATCACGCAGAGAAACACCGAGCATAGCCCTTTCCATAGCGCGCTGAGCAACTTTGAGCTTCCTCATACGGGCTGCAGTGAAGGACCAAGTCTCGGATCCGTACGTCATCACTGGCAACACGCACTGGTTGTATACTTTCGTCTTGAGGCTTTGCGGTATACTCGACGAGAAGATATGACGTAGTTTCCCGAACGCAGCCCAGCCGAGTTGGATTCGTCAATTGACCTCTGAGTCGAAGTTGGACTTACCTAATCGGACAATTTGTCCCAGGTATACGTACTCGTCTACAACTTCGAGCCTATTGTTCCCAACAATAACCGGTATTGGTGTGACATGGACGTTTGACATGAACTTCGTCTTGTCCATGTTCATCTTAAGACGAACCTGTTGGGAGACGTTATTGAGGTCATTGAGCATTGTACTAAGCTCCTCCAGCGATCCTGCCATAAGAACTATGTCGTCGGCAAATCGAAGGTGAGTGATGTATTCGCCATTGATGTTGATACCGTATCCTTTCCAGTTCAGCTGCTTGAAAACATCTTCCAATGCAGCGGTGAAGAGTTTCGGGGATATGACATCACCCTGTCTTACACCTTTCTGCAGTTGGATTGGTTTCGTACTCTGATTCTGTACTCGGATAGACATCGTAGCCTCATTGTACAAACACCTCAGCACTTCGATATACCGAGAGTCTATCTGGCACCGCTGGAGAGACTGTAGCACCACCCAAATTTCGACTGAATCGAAGGCTTTCTCATAGTCCACATACGCCAGACATAATGACAAATTGTACTCCTCGGCCAATCTGGCGAAGAGTATGTATGTGGTCTATGGTACTACAACCTTTTCGGAATCCGGCTTGTTCGGAAGGCTGGAAGTCGTCAAGTCTGTTCACTAGACGATTTGAGATGACTCTCGAAAACAGCACGTAGACGCGGCTTAGAAGCGATATCGGTCTATAATTCTTCAAAAGGCAGTTATCCCCTTTCTTGAAGAATAGGACAACCACGCTTCTACTCCACGCTTTCGGCGTAACACCGCCATGAATGACGGAATTAAACAGCTTCTGAATGACAACAAGTATCGGTTTTCCACCCGCTTTCAGAAGCTCAGCTGTAATTCCGTCCTCACCCGCCGCCTTGCCGTTTTTAAGCTGTTTGAGAGCCATCCTAATCTCGCTCAGACTGACGTCCGGGATGTTATCGGAGTAATGTCGGATAAGCTTGGCTCTTGGGACGTTACTCACATCAGTGTGTGGTTTCAACGACTTTGTGTATAGCTGTCAGTAAAATCTCTCGATCTCACTCAAAATCTCGGCTCCAGCGGAAATGACTGCGCCGCTTTCGGTCTTCAGCTTGGTCAGTTGGCTCTTTCCGATAGACAGATCTCTGGCGAAGACTTTGGAGCCTTGGTTCCGCTCTATCGCTTTTTCAATACAGGCTGTATAGAATTTGCGTAAGTCTTGCCTCATACATTTGAAGATCTGTCTATTCAGTAGCCGATACGCTGACGCATCCGTTGTAGACTGCAGCTTTATCTCACGCCTGGCTTTCATGAGAGTGTGATCGGAGAGCTTTTGGGGCTTGTTCGTGCGGCGGGTCCTGCAAAACTTAGCTCCTACGGCATGGACAGTTTCCACTAGCCTGCTATTCGTATCGTCCACTGTAACGCAATCGTCTAGGCACTGAAAGCGATTATGCAATTCGAGCTGAAAGCTCTCGGGGTTCTGGATAAGGGCACGTGGTGGGCGGAGCGTAGACTTCACCAGACGAGACCGCTCGAGCCTAATGTTAAGGTTCAGTGTGCCTCTTACCATTCGGTGATCACTGCCGGTTTTTACCATAGTGATCACAGAGCCATCACTGAACAGCTGATGCTTGGTCGTCATGATGAAGTCGATCTCATTTTTTGTGGTACCGTCCGGCTCATCCATGTCCACTTCCTGTAGGGCCGCTTCTGGAAAGGAGTTCATCATAAAGAATCCCTCCTTTGCCATGAAGTCAGCCAGCTGTTGCCCTCTTGGGTTCCGTTGCCCTACTCCAAAGTTCCCCACTATCAGCTCATCGCCTTTTTTCTTACCTAGTTTTGCGTTAAAGTCTCCCATCAACACCGTGTAGTGAGTATTAGAGCAAAGCATGGCTCTTGAAATATCCTCATACATTGCCTCCACTTCATCATCAGGGTGTGTCGAGGTTGGTGCGTATACCTGTATGACCTTCAGCGAATACCTTTTGGTTATTCTGAATATAAGGTACGCGACCCTACTCGACACACTTCCGATCTCGATCACGTTGTTGATGAGAGACCTGTGGACGATAAACCCGACACCTCCTTGGGACAGATGGTCACCCTGCCGGTAGTAGAACAAGTTACCGGATTTTAGGATTATGGAGTCCTCTTCCTGTCTTCGGACTTCAGACAACCCTATAATACTCCAGTGTAACTTGCTTACTTCTTCTTCCAGTTCTAGTATCTTCTCGTCGGTCCTCAATGTGCGCGCGTTATATGTTGCCAGGTCCAGTCGTTTGGGTTGGCAGCTAGAAATCAGCCGGTGATTCTTCGCACCCCCTGCCTCGCCGTTACCATGGCTGTCGCCGTTACCATGGCGGAAGCCTATAAAAGCAACGATTGCGTAAGGAATTTCCGCAGTAATGGAAATCTTAGAGCAATCATAATGTTTTGTCAAGCTCTTTTGTCAAGTTTTTCAAACCTTAAAGGGTACAGGTTTTTTATAATCTGGGTAGTAATACCACTGTTCATAGATGTAGTACGGTCGATTTTAGAATGAAACCTCCAACGTGTATTCAAACGAAGTGAGGAGTATATTTCAATTATTATTTAAATTCCGTGGTGGAAAGGTGCTATCCTACCTACCAATCACTGAAGGCGGTGTGACTGGTTATGTCGGGATTCAACGTTTAAGATCTTGACTCGCTAGCCTCTTCATCTCCGGCGGTAGAGAATCGCAATCAATTAATTCTAAATTTGACGTCACCAAGATACATATGTAATTTGCAATAAGACAAACAAAGTGCGATGTAATGGCACACAGAGCCATCTAGTGCATACAAAATGAATTAACAATAAAACAGTTTCAGTAGTAATTTGTTTGTTTTGCCAGGAATTACAGACGAATTTTCGAATACATACTCCGTTGTCGAAGATAATATTAATAGCAGCTTGAGACCTTCCAACTGCTGGGCAGAGGACTACTCCCATAATTTGAGTAGATTTTGGGTCCACCACGCGGCTACCGTGCGTTAGCAGACTGGTACTACTACTTTTGATATGTTAACAAAAATATATTTGTTTTATTATTTATTAGATATGCAGGTTTCCTCACCATACTTCCCTTAACACTCTGTTCTGAAATTACTATTAACAATTTTAGTGTAAAATATCTGTTCTGTTATTGCTTTCTGTTTCCTTAATAAAACCAAAAACAAGGTTGGCGCTTCCAGTACCAGAGATCTAACCCAGATCGCTTGCGTACTATGAAATTAAAACGAGCGACCTGACCACTAGGCTACCATGGCAAGGTAGGTACAGTATTAACTAGTTTTCAAAATCTGTCAATGGCCCTATTCAATAACTTATATGCTATTGAGATATTTTCAGTCTCATAATTCTTCTCACGTTCTCAGCGTTACATGTGTTTTGCTGACAGGGGATAATTTGTTATTGTTTTCTTGTGTTTTATATGGCTTATTGTTTATTGGAGTTAGACTTTTCATTAAATATATAATATCCTTTTCGTTTTATCGTTGAGCACATCTAAAAATCTTATAATGTTGTTAATTTTCTAAGGTACATCAAGTCAATTTTGTTACAAAACTTTTTTGATCAAATAATTACTTGACTCGTTGAAGTAAGGTTGTGATTCACAATGATTATCAATATTTTACTTATATAAATAAGTATTTTCTGATTTACTTTATTTATTTATTTACTTAGGAAAAAAAAAAATAATAGTAGGTAATCGAAATGTGTAAATAAAGTGGAATATACTACCAATTGTCAACAGTTGACTAAAATAAACTGATGTAGTTATCTTTGATGATGTCACTTTAATTAGAAAACCTGTATAGTATGAGAATTTATGTTCTTATATATTGAACGTGTATATATAAAGTTTTTGGGTATATAAAACGAAGGACCGTAAATATTCACATGCAGCACACTTTTCACTAATTTAACATTGCACTTTAAGTATGCTTTAACTTTACGCGTACTGAATTTTGTTGAACAAATAAAAAAATATATAACCCACAAACATTCTCATGCGCGTAACTGTAATAAAATAAAGAGTATGCTATAAAAACGATCTCAAATGTCAATGAAAGCGTTCGTAGTGAATGGTCTGATTATTCAGCAAGATTACTTCTGCACTATTTTTGTAACATAATTTAAAGATAGCGTCTTCTCGTGTTCGCTAGTTCTTTTACAATTCCTCGTTAACTGTTATAGTTGCATCTCTATGGGTGGCAGTAATTCTATCATTCCGTTTTTCCCGTGGATGTCCTAAGAGACGTACATACCGGGCGATGACGGGCAGCGATGTCTGAGTTTTTTTATTATATTTGGGTAAGAAATGAACTAACAGTCCGTGGCTACTGAAGCCCATGGTTACCTGCGAACAACTTCAATCGAAATGGGATGTCTCAAAGCCTGGCTCAATATATATTTCTAGCTGGAACTAAACAGTTATTGCACTGTTGTTTGGTAGCAGAAATAAGTAAGAGAGTGGAGAGCCACCACCTAGAGAAGGAGCCTATCAACTACCAATCGGTGTCTTTGTACGGCGGTTGTCAACCCGGTGCTAAACGTGGCGACCATGGCAGAATCTCCCATGATGGGAGCACTGTGTTCAACAGTATTATCAGACCGATGTTATGTTATAACTGGCTGGCTTCCGCAGCTCCACTTGTGTGCGCTGACTGTTGAATAATGATAGTTGAATAATTAGCTACGAGTTTTAATGTTCCATATCGCCTCCACTATGTTTACCTTTACGTGAAAAATTGAAATACAATTTCAGCGACAATTTTTCAAATCTTAGAGAAACATACATTTTAAGGGCAATACCTCTGTTCAAAACCTACTCTGTAAACATTATAGAAAAGCAAAGTAGCAGTCTGTCACTGCTGTGCAAAGGCCTCCTTTAGTTAAGAATACAATATTTGAAATGGTTGTGGAAGCGCGAAGGTTCGTCACTCTGCATCATCACAGGACTGCTGCGGACTTCACGTGCTCTCAACATTGCTTTTCTAATGATTTCTTTAATATGCAGTTTTTTTTAAACGGTATTTTCCTTCAGCGCCGAGCACATGGTAAGCTCAGTACTTATTTTTTTTATTACCTGTGACGGCATCGATATTCGAACACAGGTACCTGGCATACTATATACATTAAACGCCCTAGTCATTAATTGTAAGATACTGTTACGAACTACAGGTTGCGAGATTGGAGTAAAAAGGCCGGTTTCTTAAACTTCTATTCATTTTTTTAACACCTTTAAAAGATGCAGAGTTTCTTCTGGATGCGGTGTTATATTCTGCGCTAATATACGTGATTTTTCACGGGTATTCCTGATAGTAACTAACCCTCTGTCGCTTCTTCCTTTTTACTCTTCTTTTCTTCCTTTTTCTTCGTGATCTTCGACTTCCACTTACTTCAGAATTCACCATTGAACTGCCCTTAACGCGCTCCTGTGCTCCTTATACAGTCCCGAGTTTCGATCGTCTTTTTATTTTCGTATATTCCAGAATATACTCGAAACGGTATTTAATTTTTATTGAAGAAAATAGGGTTATAATTACCCTTACCCTTATTTACTTATCAAAGAGTTTTATTAACATCGACTGGTAATTTATAAAACATTATTTCTTTTGACTTGTCATTGGTCGTCTACCAATAAGAGTTGACTAGATATTATAAAATGATAATCATTATAAAATGTTATATGACGAAAAAAAAGAGACAAGAATTTCATCAACAGCAACATATAGCTCACCACTGGACATAGGTTTAACCCAATTAGAATTAGAGATGTTTTGCCACGCTTGCCAAAGAAATTGATGAAACAGTTGCCGAGGAAATAAACATTCGGTAATGAGATAATTTAAATTCAACGTCATTTTCTTCTTTATTGATATTTTCATGTCAGTGATGTGAAGTGTAAGTAATATTATTAGCGGGGTGGGCAGAGTAGCGTGTAAGGGAAACGTGTGCACACACGAGTCCGTGAACAGACGTGCGTTATAACATGTCGAGATACCTCCCCCCGAACGTCTGTCCTATGTAGAAAGATCTCACACGATCTAGTCGGAATGTAGTGAGGAGCATACATACACAACATAGGAGCATACGTTGTGCTAATTGCGTGTACTAATCTGTAGCAATTGTACCAATTTAGCCGGCGAAATAGAAATCAAGTGGTCGAGCACACCGCGCGTTGCACTGACGGTTTTAATCATATCGTGAAATATGAAATTGAGCGAAATAAACTTTGCTTGAGGTCGTTTTGAATTATTTACAACTTCTGTACGAATAATTTTTCGCTATTTTACGTCATAGCGCGGCCGCTTGAGGTGTGGTGGCGGCCAAATAATATTTGCGTCCCACTTTCTTCTCGTAGGTATTATGAGAGACGACCACGGTGTCACCCTTGAATACCTCACAGCAATCACCGGAAGAAAACCCTTCAATGAAACTGGTCATCGTTCATGGTCTATCTCTCTGAGGTAAAACGTGATTCAGTAATATTTGCTGATGACACTTCATTAATTGTATAAATGCAATTTTCATATCATCACACCTATTGCCCATGCTATTTTGCCGAGGAGACTCCATACAAAGGAAAAGAATACAAATAAGAATTATTGTACGTGTGTACAATAAGAATTAGGAAAAAAATTTTTTTTTAATTTTTTTAAGAGTTTCAATAATTAATTTTCAGTTTTTTTTCTCAAGATATATTTCTGAACTATTTGTTTATTCTACAGATTACAGACTCTTGCAACGGGACCCACTTTAGCCCTAAGCCCTGTCTCGTCGCTACATGAAACGATATCACAAAAAAGATATAATATACGATACTTTTTATACCCATTAAGAGTTATTTTGGGCTATAATATGTGACCACGGAAAAGTCACGGGCATAACAAGAAATAATCGCACATTATGGTAAGCTTTTGTAAGTATATGACAGTGAAAACTAACATACTATGTCCAACTTTTACGATGACGAGCAAATCGCTAAATTGCGCAATGATAACGGCATAATCTCAATTCATGGGAACCAACACAATTTATCTGTCTACTGAAGCGAACTGTATGGTCACGATGAAAGAAAATTTATCACCCCGGTCTCGTCCCCGAGTCGTAAAAGTCTACTAACGGAAATTCTAAAAAACCTTGTGATGACGCTATAATCATTCCAAATATGTCGATCCTAAATAAATGCACGACCGGTGTTGCGAAGGAACATCTAAATAGTGAAACTAATAAAAAGAAATGGTATGTGACATGCAACGGCGATTACCAAAAAAAACTGCCAAATTGTGTAAGAGTCGTTAAAAGGTCTGTCGTCATAGAAACGTGTAATTCGTATTTAGGCGAAGATGCGACAGGATTTGCTTCGCGAAAAATTGACTACAACGCTAAGAGATTATTATGATAAAATGGTCAAAAATAATTCAACGTAAATAAAACATTTCTTTTATATCTAAAGCGACAGTTAAAGTTATATTTTGAACTTTCAACGGACCGAGTTTTTAATGTTTGACACTGGGTCAAACATTCATGAAAATAAATTCGCTATAAGCTCATGGCTGTTTTGTTAGTACTGCTGAGGCTTTTGCTCACCTCCATTTCGACTATGACGACAACTTCCGTATACTACCGGTATTTGTCAACTGCGCAGTTGATATTATAGTGCGGCAACGCCAGGTACGCCCAAACACGAAGAAGTACTCACTCGTCTTAACCTTCCCGTGTCCGATGTGTCTTGCAACAAGATTGGAGGAAAGTTCACTTGCAGTGTCAAAGAAATGGGACACAACGCAATTCGTCCTGACACGGACAAACATTTTTTGTTTTTTTTTGCACTAATATAGGCTTCCCCGGCTTCATGCTGTAGGACGCTACCACGTGGTCAGGTACGCTAACCGATAACATGGAGACATCCACAGTCAGATGGGAAAGTTCAATTCGTCAATTCCGATAACCTCACGCTTGAGCTTCGTCTGTATGCCAACAGGATTCTCTAAGTGAGGCTGGCATTTGAAGAAAAAGGTTGGTGGAGGAACCATGCGTATGAAAAATAAAAATTAATCTGAAATGTTATGTCACAGAATTATACCCGAAGTTAGTTATACATCCTCACGAAAATAAATTTTCTTGATTGATCAAAAGGAAACGTAAAACTTCTCATTAAACTTTTTGACCAAATCATTTAAACTTATTCAGCAATAGAAACCAGATTTCGATTCAATACTGTGTGGTTTCACGGAAAGTTTTAATGAGCTACACGCAAAGCGTGGCGTAGTCATGCTACAATATACTAACAATAAATCGCCAATTATTTATTCCATTCATATAATTTAAATATGGGTTCATATTTCGATAATTCAGACTATAGTTTATCGACAAATAAACAGAGGATGAAAATCGAAACAGCCGTTCAGCATTAGTTTTAGCTTATGTTGGTGTAATTCAATAACAAATGAATTTACTTGCCGTCCATACTTAACCAATCGTTATATCATACGAAAACTAGTATTTAACAGTATTAAACTTCTGTTCGTTTATTGGTGAATTCGGACGTTCATATCTTAAATAGTAATTCATGTTGCTTGATTACTCCACGACCAATCTACACCTTTCCTAAAAATTACCGTAGATGATCTGATCATGTTACAATGGCAACAGTTGCTTAGATACGCTTGCAGGTTATAGTTGCTTAGGTACGGTTTAGAAATAAAAATTAAATACCAAATCTTATTATTATAGCCTCATAAATAATATCTAATCTCACAATTTACAAAACTGGCAAAAGTTTGGTTAGAAAATAAATAGAAATATAGAGTTTTTGCTAAGATCCTTGCTTACATGTTATTAGGTATATGGTAGGTCTTTTTTATGCACAAAGAAAAAATAAATATTATTAATTTCCGTCTATTGGTGTTAGATTTATGTTATGATTGAAATTGTAAATTACTAAATTCCTTTTTTTAATAAAAAAAAACATTACCTTCCACTGTTGGGAATTTATTCTGCGTCGCGGAGGAAGTTTACATATATAAATTGCACATGGACAGATACCAATACAAATACTAGTCTCGTGTGGAAAGCGACCGCTGTACTTTGCAGGTCGCCGCAACTAAAAGCTTATGACTCCACCGAGCCGTCAATACATACAGTATTTTTGTTACGTGGTAGACCCAAACGGCAGCTATTCCTGCTGCTCAAATGGGCCGGCTAATCCCCCAAATATTCTTAAAGGGCGGCAACGCAGCTGCAGCTCCTCTGCGTGTATGGGTCATCTTCAGGGGGGTGTAAAGTACCCCCCTGCAGGGTGCTGGTTTCGAGGCATTGCCTCCTTTCCCGAGCGTCTTCTCGGGGGGCTGCTGCTCTCCCGGTTCTGGGTGCCGTGTTTGCGGCTTCTTGTGTGATGTACTTCACATCTTATGACGGGGCTTGTTGCTCATCCTCGGCTCCCCTCTGACCGTGCGGCAATTCTAAAAGATCTCTTGGGAGTAAATAATGCTCAGGTGGTCGAGCATAAAAAGGGAGGGTTCTGTCCAGGGAAGCTAGCTCCCTTAGTTGTTCATGTGGTCAGTTATCAGCGTGGTTGTACATACTCCGCGCTAATCGGGCCATCAAGTGCTGGATCGTTTGTACTTTTAGGTCCTCCGCAATTCTGTCATTTCTGTCATAGCGACCAGCTCCCACGATGGCACGAAGTGCCATATTCTGCTGGATCTGTTGGCGTGACTCTGGCGCTGCTTAGGTTATTCGGTGAGGTTTTCGAGAGGATGCAGGTTTTATATGTACCTGTCTTGGCTTTTTGTGGCAGCTTGGATGCCAATACCGGATATAAGACCGCTCGCACTATATACACATAATAAACATATCTATGGGATTTAAGATCTGTGTATAAAGATGAAGATAAACGATAGTTGTAAACTTAAAGTTGTTTAATTTTCGTTAACATTTCTCAGTTAGTTTTATATAATATTAAAACTAAAGTTCATAACTTTATCAATTTATAACAATCAATACCAGAACCTTCGTTCTAGTAGAAGCGATTTTAGATCATAATTTAGTTAAATCTGCAAATTCTGACTATTATAGCCGACATAAAGGGAATTAATTAAACAATATGCTGGCAACATCCGATTAAAGACTGTTAGATGTTGTTTTTAGTCTTCAAATATTATTAAAAATATATGTGAATTATTTATAAATATTTTTACTTCAATCCATTTTGGATGATGATGTTTACCTCTACCTTATATATTTATTGAGTAATTATGAAAGTTATGTTCTTTATTCATACGTAATCTCAAAAACCAATCACAACAAAGTTAGTTGTTCTTTCACAATGCCGTCCAAACAAAGAATATTATACCTTCTTCTTCTATTCTATTACTTGATACAAAAAGTAAAGTTTCTTTACAGTAATGAACTGTAGAAGGTAACAGCAAGAGTAGTTATGATAAAATAAAACTTGATAATAACCAAATTTGGATAAATATCTCAGCATATCTATAGATCATGGCGAAGTTGTAGAAAGCACTTTCGCTAATAAATTTGCATTCGCAACAAGTTCTGGATTGATAAACGAGCTACAAACCCACCTGACGGTAAGTGGCTTCTACAGGCTATGGACACCTGCAAAAGTCTTCATCTGAAGAAGATGCGTTCCCCTAAGGACTAAGACGAAATTCCTCGCTGCCTGTATCTATACTGGATCAAACCGGAATACAGCAGAGGTCGCACTTATGATTAGCGTCAAAGATGGGTAAGAGAGCGGGACCAGATGGCTCCTAGCCAGAAAAGGACACCATGTTTTTATGGAAAAGGCGGCAAACGAGCAAGCGATTAAGTGTGAAGTGATTACCGACGCCAACAAAGAGATCTGGTGTTTCAGATGCGTTGCCGGCCTTGAAGGGTATTTGGGAGATTGGAGGAAGAATGAGGAGAGGATGGGGAGGGGGAATTGGGGGGAATTAGGGGGGATTAACACACTCACTGAACGAAATGCAGAGGCTCAAGATGCCTCTACTTCACGCCGGTATTCTGCGAGGCCGTGATACCAACTCGGTCGAGTCGGCCCATTCGAGCAGCAGCCAAAGCCGCCGCTTGGCTCTAACACATTAATAAGTTCATAGGACTCCTTTTCAAAATTATAGTCAGCTACTATGTTAAATAAGAAAGACATAATATGTATTTTACATAATATGTACTATTTATTTAATAAATAGGCCCGGTATCCGCCTTAAACTATTTTAACTACGTTACTTTAATTTCATTAACGTAGAGCTAATAACATTGCTAGTAACTGTGCCCATTATGTAAACGAGTTCACTGCCTTACGCATTTAACTTGATAATGGCACATAAACTGCGGTATAGTCATTAATTCGAGTAACTCTGTAATTTGTATCGTGTACCGATAATTAGGCCGATATAATCACGATACAGAAAAAAAATGTTAGAACAGTTTTTTCTAAAATTTCGTGCTGCACTCTAATAATCTTTTTGATGCGGACTTGTAAGCACCTAAAAACAATAAGACTTTGTCTTGTTATATATTACACAGGGATTATGGACATCTATATGTAAATTAATAACGCTACAGTTATAAGATAACGAACGAAAGAGAGTAGCTTTTTTATTTTTTTATTAAATAATTTGTTAATAAAAGTGTCTGCTCGGCTATGGAAACACACTCTCCCCAGAGTTAAGACTTATCTGAAGATATCACGGACACACATCTGTATAGCTGTGCGCCAGCATGTCTATATCTATAAGACTCCCCCAACGTCTGTAGTATCGTGAGACGTTCGCACACGATCTTGTCGGAATATACACGTAGTTGCGCGATATCGCACGCACACTATAACACGTATACAGATATATATCACTACTAAGCATCAAGCTTATGAAGTGCGAAAACTGCAACATTAATAACAAAGATCATCATAGGAAGTATTATCACCAAATAATAATCCTGGACGTTATTAACACCTCATTAGAATAAACAAATAAAAATTAACCGAGTGCTGATGCGAATTGTAACTCAGATTCAAATAACATATCCACAATCAAACAACTTTGTTATTATCACACTCAGATGTGAAACCTGTATATGCGAGTAAACATTACTCAACATTTTAGCATTATTTTTTATAATACGACCACAATCATATTGACGTTAAATTAAAGGATTAATTTTCTTTATATGAAACTGTCATGATAATCAGAAAAAATTATAATGTAATAGACGTATGTATCTTCTAAAATACCTCTAATTATAAATTGGCAAATTGAACAAAGAATTATAAAATTTGTATACAGAATGGAACAATACATTTATTATATATTTAACCTGAGCCACAACCAAATATAAATTATATAAGTACACTGTACTTATATACAATTACAATAGTTAAAGAGCCGTGGTAGCCTAGTGGTCAGGGCGCTCACTTTAGTTTCATAGAGGCGGGTGCACACCACTAATATTGTTAATAGCAATTTTAAGTGCTGTATTTACCACGTGCTCGGCGGTGAAGGAAAACATCTTGAGGAAACCTGCATGACTGAGAAGTAATAAAAATATTATTTCGAGTATATGTGAAGGCCGCCACCCCGCACTGGAGCAGCGTGGCGGGCCCTTCTCAGCTCCTAAACCCTCTGAGATACTCGTATTTGAGAAAGAGGCTTTTGCCCAGCGCCCACTGTTACTTTACTTTACTTTTACAGTAGTTCAGTCGCACAAAATATTTTTAGTTTTTGTTACTTTGACTTAAGATACACTCCTCAAGGATATCTAGCTAGGATTAGGCCTACGTAACAACTTATGAGAGGAAACTCTTTAGAAAAAGTACTAGGCACTAAAATTTGTAAATGTATGTGTTTAATTTGTTAAAATACAAAAGCTTTTCGAAACAAACATAACCTGTTCGCATTGCCCGAGGTATTCTAAAACCTAATAAAATTTAGCAGCACCAGATTACAGTTCGCCAGCTGGTAGGAAGGCTCCAGTCCCAGCACCAGGTGGTTATCAGTGACCAAACTGCCAAGAGAAGATAACATAAAGATAATATTTACGAAGGCCACTTAATCGCAGAGTTCCCATTCTGCGAAGCGGAAATTGAGGGCGTCGTTTATTGTGTGCTAACGCATATTTTCGCTGGACTGTCACTCAGTGGGCACGTGTTCTATTTTGTAGATCCAGAATCTTCAGTAAGTTCATCCTTACCAAGGCGGAACGATCATGGTGTGGACTGGAATTCACCGAGGTGGAAGGACAGTTCTCATTTGGATACTAGGCAATTTGAAGGCGGGCTAATACCGTGACAAGGTTGTGCAACCTATGGCCATCCCCCATCAACAGCAGCTCAAGCGGGATTTCATATTGATGCACGATAATGAACGTGCATACAACGCAAGGCTGGTGAATGTGTGCAACGAGTACAATATGAGCATGTGATGGATTTGCTCGGAAGAATAGCCTTCAAACAAAGTATGATTATAAAGTGTTCAATCTCTGATATCTTTCTGAATTTACTGAAATACAGGAAGGAAATATTGCATTAATCCAAAGGTGGTAAGAAAAAATTGTTTGTTAATATTACATCAAATCCTAAAATAAGTTACTAAACAAAGAGAAATTGGTTAAAACGAATAAATTGTTTAAACCTAAAGTTCATAAGTAATATAAATATATGTATGTATAGTAATTAGAAATATTATGTACGTGGATTCCATCTAGTTAGTACAGACCTCTCCCCAATGTCTGTCGGAGATTCCAATTTAACAAGGGCTTGACGCCGAGTCCTCTGAAGTTCAAACTAGACTTGCTAGACTCTTTTCCGGCAAAGTACTCTTAACCTAACTTAATGATGTACGTTAATATAATACTTGTCTATATCTAGACTTTGATTCTTTGATTTGCCTAGGCTTTGATAAAGCAAAGTGTATAATTGGAACAGGACGCTTAAAAACAGCGGACTTTAACTAGCTGTCACGAAGACCGAGTACATGGCATGTGGGTGCACGGATTCTAGATCATTAAGTATACCGCCGTTATGTCAAAAATCATTAAGTACTCGCAGATCCTTTCTGCATCATTTGTCCGGGGAAGACCGCAGTGTGGCTTAAATAGCGACAGCTGACAGTAATCACCTGCGATCGAGGGGTACCGTTAAGACTAAAAGACCACATATTTAAGACCGTTATCCGGTCCGTTCTGTTTGCCTGTAAAACGTGGCCTATCCTGAACCGGTATGTCCAGCACAACAACAGCGTATTACCAATATTTAGATACTTATTTTTTTAATTAATTAACTTAGTCATGGTAACCGATTGTGCGCGACATTTTAGATAATTCTTCAAGTGTGTCTGGTTCTAATATAATTTGTAACAATAACACTATACAGAAAAGCCGACTAACATGGCACTTACGTCGCAGACCACATATGTATTTTGAGGATATGTAAAAACATACGGGCCCGCGGCCGCGAGGTGGCCCCCTAATATCCAGGGGGAAATTCTAGAAGAAAGTTTTGTCCGTGTTAGAATATAATAGAATTTCGTATCTGTACTGACACGTGATAGAGCCAAGCGGCGGCTTTTGCTGCTGCTCGAATGGGCCGGCTCGACTGCGTTGATACCACGGCCTGGCAGAATACCGGCATGAAGTAGAGGCATATTGTGCTTCTGCGTTTCTTTCGGTGAGTGAGGTATCCGGAGGCCCACGCCCCTTCCCCACCCCCTCCTCATTCTGCCTCGCATCTTCCAAATACCCTTCAAGGCCGACAACGCACCTGCAGCACCTCTAATATTGCAGATGTACGTGGGTGACGGTAATCACTTACTATCAGGTGAACCGCTTGCCCGTTTGCCGCCAATCATTTAAAAAAAATGTTTTAGTACCGATGTAAACAGCTTGTGTCCCGCCGTGTAAGTGCGTGCCAACATGATAGATCGTTGCTTCCATGAATGTTCCGCGGGCACTAAACGGGTGTTGTTTTCAGCTTACAGTTGGTCCGTTTCTACTCCACAGCTGTGGACGAACTACACAAAAGACGATTATCGCAGGCTGAAGGTGCAGTACAATGATGCGTTTTGTGTGCTGTTTTGACAGCCGCTGTACTGCAGCGCGTCTTAGATGTTTGCACAGGCAATTGTAGCCGGCGTGGGCGCACTGATCTGTCACCTGATCACGCGATATAGTAGTTCTGTTTTTGGGTCGCAAAATGTTCTCAAATAAAGGATCTTTGTTGTCTGAAATAAATAATTCTTGTTGTTATTATTTACAGCTCGGCAAAGGCGATCTTATACACCTCACTATTATCATTCAAAATTTTATTTAACTGACTCGAATTTTACGCGAGCGAAGCCGATGGATAATTAGTGTTACCTATTATAAATTTAACGACATTGACTCCTTTATTAATAACATTTTGTAATTCCTTTTTTCTAGTCAATTGAATGCTTAGAGATATTCATTCATTATGTTGATAGTACTTTTATTTCACGTAACAGAATGTTTATTTTTTTTCAAGATTGACAAATACAATTTATAAATCACGTCGAGCTTGACAAATGTCGTTTAATATTTGATTCCAAAGCACGTTTTTGATGTTTATTTATTTAGCGATCTTATTAAATCACACTATATTACAATGATCACAAACAACCGTCGGTGAAGAAAGCGACGGGTGACTAGATGTCTGAAGAAATTATGTAGATATGTCAACATTATTAGCGTCTAAAATAAATAATCTTTGAAAATGTCGGAGTAAGACCTCCTTTTTACTTTTAACATTGACATTTTTACTTTGAGTAGTTGAGTAAATGCCTTGTTTTATTGAAGTCAAAAAATATTACACATTTCTTTTAACGTTAATATATAATGTTTCTTGTATTTACGCAAACTCTTCACATAGTTTAATTTCAAGAAACTACTACTTTATGGTTTTTATCACTATGATATCAGAACGTTTCTTCGTTCTTCGTTCGTTCGTTTCTTCGTGGTAGAGCCAAGCAGTGGCTTTTGCTGTTGCTGGAATGGGCCGGAACCTCGGCGGTAGTACCATGACCTCGCAGGATACCGACGTGAAGTAGCGGCATCGTGTGCTTCTGCATTCCGTTTGGTGAGGGAGGTAACCGCAGGTCGACTTCCCACTCCCTCATCCCCCCGTTCTCCGTTCTCATCCTCCCTCCCATCTCCCAAATATTCTTAATGGCCGGCAACGGAGCTGGAGCTCCTCTGCGTGCAGTGGGGTAACCGGAGGCTCACTTACCTTCTCCATCCCCCCTCCCATAAACCCAAATATCCTTAAAGGTCGGCAACGTACCGGCAGTGTCTCCGGTGTTGCAGATGTACGTGGGCGACGGTAATCACTTACCATCAGGTGGGCCGCTGACTTTAATCGAGGATAAAAATAGTGCTTACTGTCTATTTTGACAACTAAGCTGAGCAATAAAACATTAAGATGTGCGCATAAAGATGACGTAACTATATCACCCAATTGTATTCGACCCCCCTGTATTGTAGTTTCCCACACATTAGTGGAAAGACAGATCATACGCATATACTGTAAAATACAGTACAAATATTAGTACACAGATAAAGAAATAACTAATAAATGTAAAATTAACTCTTTATTGCTCTCCCATCGCCAGTCTACGGGATTTGTATATACAGGATGTTCTAAAATAAATTAACTTCGTTCTGAACAAATAAATAAGGTTACAAAATGGAGATCAAATGGGTAGCCATTGCGTCAGCAAATACAAGAATAAAGTATTTATCCCAGTTTTCATTTCAACCATATTTTATACACCAGGTTTTGAAAGCTCAGTGCTGGATTATGTGTCCAGACACTAATTTAAATATCATCACATATTAGTTAATGTTATGAAAGTTTTTTCATAAATTTTCATAGTTATGTTAATATATCGCTAGATTAGTTGACCGGAGCAAATCGTAAAAACGTCTAAATTAGATTAATATAACGAGAATAAATAATTAAATTAACGTTGCAATATTCCGAAAGCATCGATCAATCGCCCTCTGTCAGATGTAGCTCAAAGCTACACTAACCAACAGTTCATACAATTTATTTGCATACGTATATCCTTTCCATTAATCATGTAAAGCAAGAACACACTATCAGATAGTTTGTCGTAAATGGTACTTGAAAAATTCAATATCACTGTAATTTTCAAGTGCTTTGTACTTCACATTGATAAAATCATGTTTACGGTTTTATTTTACGTGTGTACATATTCATAAATTAATCAATCGAAACGTAATGTATAGATATATTTAGAACTTAGCAAACTTTCAAATTCATTTTTAACTTATGAAGCTGAATCAGGACTGTTATAGTTAACATTGAGTAAAATTTTAAATCTCTACTATTTGTCTGACACATGGGTGTGGTATCAGCGTAAGAATCTACGACCCGTTGTATGGGAGTAGTAAGAGGCCATTAAAGGATAGGACTGAGGGCCTTAAAAATCTCTATAGCTACCGACAGAAATAAACATCTCGAAAAGTTCCAAAACGCAAATAATGCAAAAAAAATTTTTTTTTTCGTTACCACGCACGAGCCAAGCGGTAGCTTTTGAGCTGCTAGAATGGGGCGGCTCGACCGAGGTAGTACCGCGACCTCGCAGAATGAAATAGAAGCATATTGTGCTTCGGCGTTTCGTTTTGTGTGTGAGGTAAATGGAGGCCTTCTCCCCCTCCTCTATATCCACTCCTCATCCTCTCTCCAATCCCCCAAATATTCTTAAAGGACGACGAAGCAATTGCAGCTCTTCTGGTGTTGCAGATGTTCACGGTGACGGGAATTACTTACCATCAGTCGAGCCGCTTGCTCGTTTACCCTCTTTCCCATAATATATTGTAGACCGATGATGGACAGCAGCGTCTAAAGTTCGAGGTGTCCAAAAATGCAATCGCCAATCCTCCTTGGGAATGGGAAAGACCCATGTTTTATTGTGGACTATTAACGGGTGTTAATTTTACTTTTCAGTTTATCTCCAAGCATATTTCACCTTCTCGAAACGAAAAAATACACGATTGTGATCCATAAAAAAAAATCATGTGTAAAAACTTGTCTATTTTAACATGATCCTGTTATTTGAAAATCTTATTTAATTTATAACAATACTGTACTATAACTAACTAACTATATCTCTAAGCATATTATAACTTCAAGCTAATATATTTATTATTATATATTATTAGGTTGAAGTTATAATATGCTTAGAGGTAAAAAAGTTGAAACTAACAGTTGTGTCCTGCTGCTGGGGTAATAGGATAATATAATTAAAAAGTTACCAAAATCAATTCAGTACTGGGTCGGCACCTCATTGAAACACATAAATGTGGTAAACAAATAATACCAGCTGTTGCTATTTGTCAGTTTTATTATAATATGCGAACGATTTGTAAAGCCGTAATGGCATACGTCCAGAAAATTTACGCAAATCCCATCATTATCATTTTAGCTGTAAAAATATTTTTTCCGGTGTACGTCATTAAACAAACTTGACACTAGACGAGACGTTTATGTCGGCGATATTATTGAAGTTTCATGTTAGCTCACATGTAAAGACAATATTTTACTATAATAAATTATCTCTAATATAAAAATTCGTCCGTAACTTCCTTTCCGTGAGGACTGAGAGTGAAGTCTTGAAAATATATTTTTTATTTGAAATAATGGTAAGTGGACTGATGGTCAGCTACTGCAACCCATGGACACCTGCAAACAATCGAAGAAGATTAAAGATGCGTAATCACCACTGATGACTAAGATAGAACGTCCTAACAGCCATTAATCATACTGACTCTTTATAGCTTTCATATGAACTGAGACTTGGTCCTTCACTGCAGGCCGTATGAGGAAGCTCAAAGTTGCTCAGCGCGCTATGGAAAGTGCTTTATGCTCGGTGTTTCTCTGCGTGATAGAGTCTGCAACGATGATATCCGCAGCAGAACTAAGGTAACCGACATAGCCGTAAAGATCAGCAAGCTGAAGTGGCAATGGGCCGGCCACATAGCTCGCAGAACTGACAACCGTTGGGGATAAAAGTTTCTCTAGTGGCAGCCACAAGATGGAGTGACGACTTGCGCAGTGTTGTGGGAAGTCGATGGACGCAGGTGGCTCAGGACCGAGCTTGGGGGAGGCCTGTTCAGCAGTGGACTTGTGATAGGCTGAAATGATGATGATGATGCCTTTCATATTAGAACACAATAGTTCTTATACTGCTGTTTGACAACGAAATTGTTAAGCGGGTGGCACTTATCCAGACGCCTCTTCGGCAGAGAAAGAGCCTACCACCTAGTAAAACCGTATGGCAATCTCTGAGAGAAAATCTGGCGATAAGCTTTTATCCCTATTCAAGTGGGTTGAAGAAGGTGGTGATCTGTAATACAGGCTTTTTATGCCAATCTCAGACACCAGCTCCTCACACATCCTAGACTATGAACACACCGATATCTAAATGTATATTAATTTTTCATTAGATAATAATGTATGGTTTGTTTTTGTGGGGAACAAATATTATTATTATTATTATAAAGTTAAATAAAGAAATAAATAAAAGAGTATCAGTATTCGTCATATATATATATTTATATATAAAAATTGCACATGGACAAACACCAAACCCGGAGAAATTATTTGTTAGTCATACAATACTAATCGTATCTGGGATCTTCGGCGCCGTAGCCTTACCTTTAACCAGTGCACCGGCCGCTCAGTCAAATCGAGCCGGCAACGCACAATTTCCTGAAGGGTTTAGCCAACTTAACACGTAAACGTACGCATATACGAGTAGACGACCTACCAAAATTAACAAGAGAATTAAGTATCAAGGTGAGTAAAACCAATAATTATCGTACACAAGGAATTTTTCGTTAATTATCGTACGTTCATTCGTAATAGGTGCCAAAAATAATATTAAAAAAAATGAGAACGACGGTGTCAATCAGTATCTCTGTCTTTTATTTTTTGTGATAATGGTGAGTATTATATAACAGTTGAAAATCTCATTATTAAAATAATAATATTAACATACATGTATGTATGTAAAATACATGTTGTTACATTTGTAGTTAGTTTGTCTCGCTATATTTGATTCTCTTTGATGGTGCGTGCAAATATAACCATGTTCACTAAGAGCTTGTCACATTATGTTATATTAGTCAATCTCATAAAATCGTTTAATATTTTAATAACATGGACAATAATAATCTTATTAAAAATAATTGTCAGTAAAATTAAAAATAGTAATTGTGGAAATTAAAAACTTGAAATCTTTTGCGACATAATAACATTTCTGTATTTATTTTTCTTAAACATGTTTAGATTTAGTTCCTTCAAGTCCTTGGGATCTTATAAAGTTTAGGCGCTGTGCGGAAAGTGCATTTGTTCATGAACGCAGTTTTTATTATGAACTCAAATTCTACAATTCCGCCAGCTGCGTTCATGGCATGGTTTAGGAAATATCCTTACGTTACTTTTCACGAATGTTGTATGTCTCATCTATGCATAAATATTGGTATGCAGCTTTCTTTACTTTTAATTTTGCACTTAGCATCTCTGCTTATGCATCTCTATGCGCTTGTTTTAAATATGGTTTGTTTCTCACTGCTGTTACACCAAAATATATTACCATACCTAAGGTGTGAATCTACATAGGCGTACTTACGAGTACATCAATATTATATTATTTATTATATTATATTACTATATTGATCATACTATGAAAATCTATTAAGGATATACGTTGTTAGTTTATTATCTAATATAAATCCTAAAAACGCAAATACATGTGGTAGCTTCTGGTAACTTATTTCCATCATACAAAATAATAAGATTTAAATCTTTTTACCGCTTTGTTTGGTGTGTAAGATAATCGTAAAAAAATTGTGGACCATCGCCTTTGACCGAAACTGTTCCAAAACCCTCTCATATATTTGAGAAGGAAGTCTTTGCCCAGCTGCAGCCACTTACAGCTGCTTTACTTTACAATTTATTTCAAAAATATCAATTAAATATAATATTTGTGGCAGTAATTGAACATGAAATTTAAAGTATTAATAAACATCATAAATAAATAGCATTCGAGAGAACTCTCTCTCATTTTCCGTTAACAGTAAATGGTCATCGTCAATATTCACATTTAAATCAAACAACAACTTGAACTAACTCAAGTGAATTTCGACCATTGCTGTTGGGTATGTATAATAACAATTTTTGGGCTTGCTAGCGTATGCACGAGTGTAACAACAATTATTGCGAACGAACGAATGGTATGAATCAAAGATTCGATCATTGCCTTAGTTGAACTAATACGCAATGTTTTATAATGATATGAAAACGGAAACAATTTAGTTTTGGCGCCAAAACGTGAAATGATTGTTGATTGTGAAGTGATTGTGTACTGAATTTTGTAATTTCTGGGTACATCGAGTTTTGTTTAGAGTTTATTTTGTAAATATTGACAGTGTATTACCGCAAGCGAGCTGTCGTGAATGTGCACGTTGGTGCTTGAATTAAAGTTTCGTTTCGTTAATAAACAAGTTACGTTTTGTTTATAAAATAGAAGGAAAAGGTATAATATAATTTTGGAGTCCGAACTAAATTCAAATTTCGAAATAAATACGAATTTAAATAATGTTATAAACTGTTACAACAAGGGGGTTTCTAACCCACAAAAATAAATATAGAAAATACAAAAATATAGAAAAAACAATTGTAAGTGGTATTCTTGCTATCTAATATTCATTCATCCATCATAAGCCCTTAAATATTTTACTGTTGAACAGAGACACGTCACTCCAAAGTGGGGAATAAGTCTACATAATCGTTACTCTAGATAAGTCTCTGCTCTAAGAAAGAATTACAATCTCATAGTGCTTTCTGAATTTCTTTTAACTTCCCACTTTAGCTTCGAAATACGTGAAAGGGTTGGTTGAAAACAAACAACCGCTGGGGAAAAAAGGTTCTCGTGTGGCAACCTCGTACAAACAAACGACCCTTCAAAAGATGGAGTGGGGACCTTTGCAATGTTGCTGGAATTTGGTGGATGCAGATGGCACTAATCATTGGTTGTAATCTTTGGTTGTAATAAAGTAGCACCCTCTAAGGACCCACTGCTAGGCAAAGGGCTCCTTCCCAAATATCTGAGAGGGCTTTGGACCCAGGAAGGGCCCGCCACGCTGCTCCAGTGTGTGTTCGGGCTTCCTCGAAATAATATTTTTTTATTATCACCGCCGAGTACGTAGTAAATACAGCAATAAATTACTATTAACAATTTCAGTATATACTCTGCGCAGTTGACTCATTACATGTTATATACATAATATTATATCGAACTATAATATTATAGTGTCGTAAGCGTAAACACAGATGCAATCACCCATCTTTTCCTTCCCACATCCGTTGTAACGCTTGTGCGATTAGATCGGACTAAGGATTAGATGCAGTGAGACACAGGAAGATAACAACACAACCAGACCCGAATACCAATAGTTTGTGATTTCGCAAAAAATATTGATTTCGGCTATGATTTGAACCTAGGACCCAGGTCTCAGAAGTCAGGTACGTTAACCACTAAGCCACGCGGCATGGATTTTAATATGTAACGAAGCTTATGGCCGTACTAGGTATTCATTCGCTACCACCGGTTACCAAAATAATTTGTTGCAGGTGACATTGATGTTATCGGACTACGCATTACGTTTTCTTTCTGACAACCTGTGATTCGTTAGCCAGATGAAAGGTTCGATTAAAAAAAAACAAAGAAAAACTTACTGTTAATTGAATTTTTATTAGTCTTCATAACTAATGGCATATTTTTATTGTAAAATTTTCCTGTAGACTAAAATCAACACCTTCCTGGGGCGTATGACGTAATCTGTAAAGCATTGTTTTTTTTTTAGATATCTTTTACATGCATGCATTTGAAAATACTGTTGGAATTTTAAATTAGAATATAATTTATACTATACATACTACCACACGCTGTCCGTCTGAGTGTGACGTTTGCGCGAATTGCCATCCAAAAATTCAAACTGCTATCGGGAAGCGTCGGGCCAGCAGTGTCCCTTCGACTTTCCGCTCACGAACATCGCTGAGCCGCGCGAGCTGATGGTCTGTTCGTCGCGAAATTACATAGTTTTTAAATGAACATCTGTTAATTTTCAGATGCAATGATTATTCTTTAAGAACAATTAGTTTAAAAGTATAAAATCGTATTAGAAAATATTACTGTATCACACGTTTAAGAAGACGTTTAAAACTTATCTGTGTTATTAAATAAATAAGTAATAATAATTTTTTTTGTGATTCGAAACGGCTTAAGTACTTTGAATGGAACTAATAATTGTTTCATACAAAATTAATGAAACACTTTAACTTGAACTTTAGCTTCAACTTTAAAAAGGTAAGTTTAGTGAATAACTGCTCTCCTGCTTTTTTTTATTATATGTACCTACACATATATACGTGTAAAATTTTTCCACGAAGTTTCTTCGTTTAAATTATAAATAAGGAGACAAATAAAACCAGATAGCTCAACACAAAATGATAATTATCATCTCAATAGAAGAATATGTATGTATTGTATGTGAATTTGAACGACGCAATATAAAAAAAAATAATAGTTACTAGCAATTTATTTAAAAACGAATTTAACATCGCATATTTTATTACATTTTTATTAGTATAAACATTAAACTACATTGCTATGTCTGTTGTATAAGTCTTCTATGATTCATCTTTTTTTTATGAAATTTCTTATGTTCATATGATTATAAGGTACAAGGTATAAGGTATGCACCTGTAGAATTTAATTCATGTAATATAACATTGTGTAATTTTTCACAACGACATGGTTTTGTTTAACGGTAACCATATCTTGGATAAACTAATAACATATTAAAACTGGTGAAATTTATTCTTTTTAAACAATAGATAACGTCGACAACTAATAAATAAGAGGCAGAGATACTTTTGCAATTCTACTTGGTATCGACGTTCCGACCCGTCAAGTTTAAATATGAAAACTCTTAATAGTTTTTCGAATTACACTTACTGTAGCTTACAGTGTTAAGGTATGGGAGATAAACCTTATACATATACCTTGTGGGAGAGGCCAATGTTCTGCAGTGGATTATACAGCCTGTTAAGGTAAAGGCGAGGAATTCAGTTATAATATTAAAAGGCATTTTAATCTGAAATGATTAGCACATATATATATAATTATGGTAAAATGCATTGTAATACATTTGCGCTAATGTTTCTAGCGCCAAAATGAATACTACTAATAATCGAAATTATAGACAAAGTCCACATTTAACAGATAGTTTTTATATTAATTTAATTTGACTGTTATTCAACGCATTAAAAAAAAACCTTTAATAGCATTGAAAATGATTCATAAAAATTTATTGTAAAGATGTCTTGATTATTCTAAAGTAAGGAACCTACTTTTTAATGCATAAATCCAATATCTAACGGAAACATACACTTTTTAACCAAGAGACGACTTCTTAAGAAGAAGAGAATATAATGTCTCGTATAATCATCTAATTTAAAAGCAATCGATTTATATCAGTTAGTTTCCGAATTATATATATAGTAGAGAGTCCATTCTAGAGTTCGTCTTTGATATTACAGGGAAACTGTACTGACTGAACTATTACAGGGAAACTGAACTGAACTGTGAACAGTTCCGCTGTAAGTGTCTGTTTTTTAACCAACAAATCAATAATATTTACTGTTTTACTATATCGAACTCTGCCCGGTGCGGTGAGTATGGTCAAACCCTCTGAGAAATGTATGTATGAGATCTGTAATTAGCAGTAAAATTAAATATGCAATAATTATAGTTTATTTTAATAGTCTACTTTAACAGATAGATTTTCTTACATAGTGATCCGTTTCAAGCCTCTATGATTTAACTCTCGTCTACTTTTTCTAGGTGATAACTCTTTTCCAGCAGTGGGCATTTACAGACTGTTACTTTTTCTTATCCCAAATATGAGTAGGAGCCCTCTGCTATAACTATTCTGCCGCTAATCAGCAGCACTGTGGTGTTTCGGTTTTAAGGGTATAGAGAGCCATAATGATTGCGGACTGTGAGAAATTCCATTTTAGTCCTCAAGGGTCACGAGATACTCGTATCCTTCTTCAATAGAATACCCCACTACGGAGAATCCTTAACTAAAATATTTGATGCGTCAAAAGTCTAATAGGTTAGGGTGTGGATTGCGAGCACGTCATTCCACTGAATCCATACGCTTTTATGCCTAGTCCTGAGTGGCTAACATTAATATTTTTTTTTTCGGATTACGGTGACAAACGCGCTTACAGCGTGTTAAGTACGCCTGGTGGTCAGCAGCGGCTGCAGCCTTTGGACCCCTGTAAACACCTTTTCTTAACAGTACTCATGGGTACATTGTCGGTATTCTTTTAAAAACAAGATCAGATCAGATTGTCAGTCACACATGGACTCACTGTAGTCGCTTGTAGGTAATGCTCTTTTATACAATATATAGATACTTATTTTACTTTACCTAACAAAAATAGATTATGGATGAACAATCTCGTCTTGTCTGTCGGTAATAGATGACAGATGTTTTATCTGAAACAATCTGTCGTCATCTACGATCCTAGCTCGTGATTTCCCTGCTTAAACTTACCAATCCAATTATACACTGTCATATTAGCTTATCATATTTTCGTCAAATGCTTGGAACATATTTTTAATAACGTAATATTGAAATTCACGGACATTATAACAGCAAAATACTGTACAATAAAAATCTTGATTAATTTTCCGTAGTTGTAATTTTAAGCTAACGTTCACAAATTAATACGTAATTGTGTAATGATTTATGCAACAGCTCAAAGATTCCAGGCCGACAAGGATAGTCATACTTTGTCTATATAAATCATTATGAACGAAATAAATACCTTATTTTGCAATATAGAACAAAAAAATACAAATTTCGTTCATAGCCGTCTGTGGTTTAAGCGTTTACGACAAACATACAATTTAGAAGGATATAAATTCGTCTATACTTTTAAATAATTTGTATATTTAAATGTATATATATATACATATATATATGAAGAAAATTCGTTTATCCGATTATTATAAGTATCTCAGATATTCAGTCGAACACTTTAAATGTACAAAGCCCCAATAGATCAGTCGATCCATCACACGAGAATAATGATATATCTATGTTTTCTCAGTTACTTAGGACAATTGAAATTAACCTTTTTGACATTTTTATGTACCTGTCTGCGAAATTTAAAAACTAATTTAAATATCAAAATTAGGCTTAATCCTTTGAATAAAAAAAACTCTCGCGACTGTATTACCGAATACAAGGGTGGTCAGAGGTAGAATAACTAACTCTACTTCAAAATGTTTACATTTGTTTCCCTTTCAGCCCACTTTTAACCAGATCACAGACAGCTTATTTAGGACAGCGAGGGGGTCAGCCTGTCACCGTCTTAATGTCCAAACCGACGATAGAAATTAAAAAAAAAACAAATTTAATTATACAAAATATTAAAACAAAACAATACTTCTTTGAATACATTTCCGAATTTTTGTTTTTTTCTTAAGCAATTCTATAACTTATACCTAAAATTGTAAGTACACTCCTCAGTTTGTTAAGATATTTTTTTTATATTTCTAAGTTAGCCGCAAGTACAATACAATAATCCTCGTTGTGGTACAAAAGTAACTTTTCTTAATCTGTTATAATACAGTTTTAGGAAAGTTTTGTTTTCCATTTCGAAAGCTTTCTTTATTCGCGAATATATTTCGTCGTGATCGAAATATTATAACTGTTAGTAACGAAATCACGTCGTTACAAACTTTTTGTCTAAGAATTGAGTGCAAATAGCCTAGAACCTTGAACGTCGCCAGACTTTGAGGGTTTCTATTATACTTGTACAGTCTTATAACCCTTAACGTGACTATATAGATAAAAGCGTTTAAATTTATTATATGAATAAATGATAATAATAGATAAAAATCGCAATTTTCCAGTGAGATGCATAAAACAAAGACTATTCACCCAGTATAACTAAAAAATTTAAAAAATAAGTACCATAGAAACCTATATCCTTTTTATTCAATAAATGAAAACCGAAGTCCTTTACAAGAACGTCTTACATAAAGTGACTATTGACATAAGGTTGCGAAATGTAAAATGGTCTCCGATGGATATCCATTACAAATACATCACGAATGGCGTACAAATTGTGAGGCATCTAGTACACGATAGAACGCATTCAACATTAACTTACGCTTATCATCTCTGACAGAGTAGGCAGAGTTGATGGCAACGAACGGACTTGGTGAAAGCAATCATTGGGCACATATAGACAGCTGTTATTGAGCGATTTGCATTATTTCGTAACACTAAGCAAATGGAGTATTGTTAGAAAAAACTCTGATGATTGTGTACTCCTGGCCGATTTTGATCAAGGCGACAACTTCCGAATATAATTCTTATGCGATAAGATCGGAGGTAGGATGCAGTGTCAGAGACACGGGACGAATACAACACAATCAGACCCGCAACCCACAACATTGCAAAAATATTGACATCGACTGGGATTCGGATCCCAGGACCCATGGCTCAACAGTCAGGTACGCTTACCTCTAACCGAGGTCGTCAAAAAATAAGTGAAAAAAGGCTGATTAGCTCTAAATATGTAAGTAAGTTAGCGTCACCCTCTTGCCGCTCTGTTGATGATGCATAAAATGTGCAAAGATGTTAAGCATTTTTTCCACTTGACGCTTGATGGCCCTTCTTCACGATGGCCAATAACTGTGCCAATGGTGTTGGCATATAGATATATTGGCCCAGCAGTTTGTAGAAAACATCTGGTATCAGCGTAAGAATCTGTCACTTCCCTTCTCCCCGTGAGTTTCGTAAGAGGCGACTAAAGGAAAAGCCATGAAAAGAGTAAAGGCTGGTGGGACAAATGGGGGGTAAACCTGGGTTGACTGGCAAAGAATGTCACAAAGCATTGGGTCCACTCTTTGTAACCCTTTAGTGTATGCAATGAAGTGTAAATAAATAAATAAAAATAACCATCTCCAAAAATACCAAACTATAATTATGCAGACCGCTGACGGGCTTCAAGGATAGGCCTAAGTCCCGCAGTGGACTATTTACAGGTAAGGTAAGGAGTCGAGCTCAGACTACCCCTATGTAACAGGTGTGTGTTTATCTGTTGTAATGATACAAAAACAGTCGTGATCCGTAGTTTGTGTTTGACTTATAAATTCTAATCTTATAAATATCAACATCCTTGTTGTAATCCGCTTGCTAAATATGGCCCTTAATGTCTCTCAGTTTAGGAGATGCCTATGTACAGTTGCGGATTGTCTAAAAGTTTAAGATAATACCAACAAGAGCATAAACAGGATGTTTCTATTGTTATTTGAAACAGTGAATAGCCAGTGACCAAATATTCTCCGAGACCGACGTGTGGAACATCCATTTTTAGGTTTTAAGTGTGCATTTTATTTCAAATAAATATAACGCGTGCCAAATATTACGCTGTTTGATTTAAGTTCGCTTCTCAGAAATTGAAATAAGTTTTATAGTTTATTTATGGCTTACACAAATATACAATACCCGTTATATTCGAAATACTCAATGGTTAACTCCAGTATACTATATCATCATCACTACATATTATCACTAGTGCGAAGTCTGTGTTCAGATACAGACCCGCTTGGTGAATGATTGATAGAGCTTAAACCTATTATCTCGCATTTGAGTAATAGGCTTCAAAAAGTTGTAATCAATGGTGCGAGTTCTTCCGGATCGACGGTAACAATGGCCGTTCCGCAGGGCTCGATTCTCGGTCCATTTCTTTTTTTTACTTACATTAATAATTTTATTGTAAGTAACATTAACTTTTGTTATAACATTAAAATTGATAATTTACCTTACATAGTATTAAACATGATATAGTACTATTTGCTGATGATAATTCATTAATTTTTAAAATCAAGTGGTAACTTGTTACAAACGATGAGAAGAACTATGTCAAAAATAGTTCATTGGATTAGCGCTAATAATTTGTGCTTAAATAGCAATAAAACGAAACAGCCTTCGGGATAACACAGTTTTACTTGTAAAACTATTGAGTGTAAAACTTCAGTGGTGCCTCATATCCAAACTTGCTAATAGACTTAGCTCTGCAACATAAGCTGTAAGAAAAGTAAGAAGTCTGACTAATATCAAAACAGTTAGAATAATTTATTTTAGTTATTTAAATAGCATAACGTCGTATGATATTTTGCTGTCGAGACAAGCGGCTGATGCAGAAATAATATTCATACAGCAACAGAGCACAGGAAACTCAAGAAATTTAAAGAAACGAATATTCTAGGCCTCTTAATATGTATATGAAAATATAAAGTATATACATAGAAATATAAATAAATTTAATAGGATTAAATGAAGACATGAAGAAGAATTATTAATAAACTATTTGAAAAAAAAAAAGAATGGAACATGTGACAAAAAGAGGATGGATACCTACGGAGTTTCTTTCGCCTGTTTCTTCTGGTTCTGATGAACCTCTTTTAGTAACCGTGGTAGATTAAACAAGGAATGACTTTTGAAATGGGAAATTTAACGGAATATATATTCGGTCCAAGAATAAAGATTTTTATTTTGACTCAGTACCATTTGCCTCGCGTCTAATTGATGCCCGTCCGCGAACTTGGTTTTCCCATAATCGACTCTTACGACACCGGCGAAAAGCAATTGGTTGAAAGATTTTCTCATATTTCACACCATTTCACTCCTCTTCAGCTTGTAGCATTTTTTTGCATTCACTCAAAGAGACATGGAACACGTCCATATATACAATAACTCAGGCGGAGCCAACCCTTTTTTCGTCAGAACGGGTTTTTTTTATCTCTGTTAAGAAAAGGTTTTTCCCTTAAAAATACAATATTAATTGGTCGGTATAATTTAAATTAAAATAATATTCACGAACTGTATCGATAGTTAAATAGACTGATTTACGAAATGTTCAAAATTATCAATCCTGCGTAAGTTTTCTATTAAACCTAAGAGGAGATTTAGGTTTGGCACTTATGATGCCATAAAGTATTTAAGTCACTTTCATAAGTCACCATGACGCAAACACGGCGTCGTTCTGCAGTGTGAGTGTGCGAGTGAAAAAAAAATATTAAAAATATTGCAAGTGCTATGACAGACAAATGTTTGTTTTTAATATTAATAAAATAGCAGTGCTTCACTTGCGTCCCTAGCCAGTTTTATTAGAAAATTTTATAACAGATATACAATTTCCTGTCGCTGTTTCCTGTAACCTTGTTAGTTATATTTAATGAAGTAGATCATATTTTGTTTTCGCAGTATTACTTTTAGTAAAAAATTGTTTTAATTTTAAATTTTTATATGCAATCACGTGTATAACATATTTGATATATATTTGAGAACCATCCAAAAAAAATTAAAATATTTAAAGCGTATTACGGATTTATAAAAAGAAAAATAATATTAACGAAAAGCGGAGATGGTATAAAGAAACTAAATAGAGAGTATACAGTATTATATTTATTAGCACACGCGCCTGTACTAAAGATTTTCATTTAGCACGACTCAGTGTAGCCAAAACGGGGCGACTCACTTTTCACACTTTGGACACGGAACGTGAGCATTAGTATTAATTATCTAATAAAATATTCTGGAGCTTTCTCTTCCATGTCCATCGCTGGACTCAAGCCTTTTCAAGGTACCAACAAAAGCTCGAAGCCATGTCTATGGCTTAGAGTTTTTAACAGTACATTGAAGATTTTCCCATACTACGCAGCCCAGGTGGGTTAGTTATCTTCTCATTTGTTAAATCCACTTTACATCATCAGGCTCATAAATATGCAATTCGATTTATCTTATTTCAAATCTGTTTCTGCAGAAAACATCGTCGAATATGCTGTCATCTACCTATTTATTCGCGCATAATTTAATACGAGAAATTATTATACGAAAGCAAGTTCATGGTTACATCTTTCGTCGACATGAATTAAAATATACAATTATACTCCTATATTTTACTAAGAATCCATTTAGGAAAATTAACAAAATTTCGGGTTAAGTAAAAAATAATTTTCTGTAAAGTTTCACGTTTAAAACGTATATTTAAGGTAAAGATGTTCCACACATTTGGATTAAGACATTTGGAGATTGTTTTATTTAGAGTATTTTCAGTTAAGTCTGCCTAATCTTTGACTTGGAGGATGTAGGCATATAAATTTGTCACAATGGATTACCTAGAGCCATCAGCGTAAGAACCTAATTCGCGTTAAATCTTGTCTTTCGTTGTACAAGTCAAATAAGAATAATAAAAAATGCAGAACGCACGTAAGGATCAAATGAGAAGAAGAAGTTTTAATAAGCTTCAAACGTAGTAAAGCTTTAATCTATAATATTTATGTTAGATTTTATAATGAATGTATGATGTATAATTATCTATCACCATCTTGAGGTGGCATCAGAAAACATTTAGTCTCGTTTCGACTTCGAATTGTGATAAAATGTAGATGGTAAGAATATGAATAGCGTTCAATGGACCATAGTAGAGATTATTACGTGATTTTTATTTAACGAAAAACCTTCAGTCAGAACTGAACGAACATAAATTGACAGAAATAAAGAATTGCTTCACACCTTTTTTTCCCGTAGATATCGTTAGGGACAACTAAAGGCTTATTTCAACCTCATAATCATCAGATGACAAAGCTCGTCACCCGCAACGTTCAATCTTATTGGGACGCCTAACATGTTTTTAACTGCCTCCACACCTCTTATCTGAAAAACCAAATGAGATAAAGACTTAGAATTTAATATTATATTTAATAATGTAATTCGTTTTACTATGAATTTCAAATATTAGGGGTACCGGGCGGAGATAGAAATAGAGATCTCACGCGGAGAGCCTTCCTTTCCGTGAGTGTCGTAAGATGAGACAGAGGAAAAGCCTTGACTGATGGCGGGATAACCACATGGAAAAATATCAAATCAAATATAAACATAACGATTACGGGTAGTAACGTCTACGGTGCGAGGTGTCTGGTACTGCGATTGTCTATCAGCTTGCCGAGTGTCGCGATTATGGGGGAGACCTGTTTTGCAGTGGATAGTTTACAGGTTGTTAAGGTAAGTTTAAGCTAAGGGTTTCAATGAGCGGAAAGAACGCCTAGTGACATTCTCTACCAATCAACCATGGTCATGGTGAAAAGTAAATGTAAAGCAATCTCACGGATCATAATTCGACTTTTTTTTAAAGTGCCTTTTGATTCCTGAAACGTTATACTCTATGTTTTATCGAACGTGATATTACAAATGTAAATTTTTATCGTGCAATCTTTTATTATACACGTTTATAGTAAAAGGCGTTAAAAGATAGGGCCTTATTCGCTATGTCGCAGAATTATTTCACTAAATTTCCGTGTAAGTCATTCGTCGATAAAATCATACCATGTTATTTTTTTACATCCAAAACATGCTTTCGCTTATTTATAACCATGTAGTATTCGCGTAGATATTAGAGGTTAAAGAATGAAATTGCCGTTTTATATTGAAAAAATATAATTTTCTGAGGTATTTACCCTCATTATTCATTTCCGCTATCTCGTGGTAAGATCATTTATGCCTTTGCGATAGAACTCTAGGAATATGGACTCTATGAAGTCTATGACGGCATTTTGTACCACTTCCTGAGATTTTTTTTTTACAGCAAATAGTGTTAATAGCGGAGAAAAATATAATCGGTGGGGGCTGGGTCTGGCGAGTTAGGAGAATAACGTATGCTGTATAACTCCAGGTCTTGTAAAGCGTTTTGCCGATCAGTGTGGGATCTTGCTTATCTTGCTTGCTTATATGGTTATCGTGGTGCAATACTGGCAAAAATCCATTAACGAGTGGGGGTTGTTTCTCTGAGAGTTTCACCATCATTGCTCGAAGTTCTCCACAATAGACACCTGCTGCAATTGATACACCGGATCTCAGAATGCTATAGTGAATTACACCATGAAGTGACTACCAAACCGTATTATTTTCCTATGGGTGAGCTGCGCTTTAGAGTATTGTTCTGGTATTTGAGCTGGGTTCAGCCATTGTGTTTTTCGCTTGCGATGATCGTAGAGAATCAATTTTTCACCACACATCACAATTCTGTCCGAAATCCCTTCGTTTCTGTACCTACTCATCACAGCAAGGTAAGTTCACCGAGTGCTCATCAATAGAAAGTCAAACAATAGAACATCATAAACATGTTTGAATTAAGAATATTAAAATTTTTGGGTAAAATAAGTTTTAAATCACGAATTTTAGAAAATGCAAGTTTAATTTTTATTCAAAGTGGCCTACTTCATTAAAACGACAACTTCTTAAGTTGTAAAGTTCAACCCCTATTACAATAAATCAACACGTACATCAGGTTACTTTTGTACATAACGTTCCGATATTTATTTTTTATTAAAATTAAAGCAAATTACAAGATAATATTGCCAACAATATCCTATCTTGACATAGAATACGATTACAGCTTGCCATGATTTTTCTTCGGAAAAATGATAATGAGCAATACCAGCTTGAGATCATAAAAGCGTATTTTTTCACATTTCCATAATCTTGTTTTCGAAATAGAGTCTATTAGAGGGTAAGATTTTCATAAAAACGCCATTCAAAGTGTATTTATGTTAAACATTTTTATTTTTCAAGTTTTTTTACTCATGGAAGTATGTAAAATCTAATCCATTTTCAATCACAAAACGAACATACGAGTATAAAAAATGTAATCGAGTCGTTTTATCTTTCTAATATTTTTTTGGTGTTGTATTTTCTAGTGTAGTGAATCTAATGAAGTGACGAATGAATAATGTTTACTGAATAATTTAATTATAGAGAGTAGACTTTATTCCAAATAAATGAGACGAAATTAAGAACTACTTCTACTTAACAGAAAAGTATACGTACGAATACAAATAAAAATGTCCTTTTTACTTACGTTTTAATTTATTAAATAAAATTACTATAAACTTACAAGGATTAAAAGTAGAAGCAGCTTTTAATTAATCCGCTGCTGAACAAAGATGTCCTCTTATTTTTTAGAAGATTTTTCAAATAGTTCGCCAGGCTACTTCAATAAGGGTTTATAGGATGATGGTTCTTCGTCACCCACAACTGATCAGCGGAGTTTGCGGACTATTGGGTTGGGGAAGACTTGCCTACCGTAAAGCCAATTTAAAGTAGCAAAGAAAGAGGATAATAGTAGTGCATTTCACGACGGGGTCGCAATATTGATGCTACTGATGTAGGACCTCAGGGGAAGAGGAGTAATAGGACTCGCTGCTCTCCATTTCCCTCTCGGCCTAAGCGTGATCGGCAGCGGAGCTACGGACCTGATCGCCCATTGGAAGCCGATGGGGCTGGTTCAAATTGCTCGTTCTGCAAAACACAGTTGGAGGGTGTAATTAAATTAGAAACTAACAAACAAAATACCCAAAAAAAATTAGTCTGATTTAAAATGAAATGGAAGGAGTTATTGTAAATAATAAATATGAAGTGGAGAATGAGTTCTTAAAACTTTTTCAAGCTTGCCTATTGAAACTACACATGCTTTTTGAGAAGTGTCATTTCTCAAAAAGCATAGGTGTAGATATTCCCGACTTTTATTTAAGACATCGCTCAAAGGGATATTATAAAAGCGTTAAGGAAAATGACGACCCGCACCTGACGAGAAGTCGATGAATGCAGGCTCAGGATAGTGCGTTATCGCAATCTTTGGGAGAGACCTACGAGTATGCTTAGGAGTGGTCTAGTTAAAAACTACGATGACGATGACGATGTTATAGTCCATGTTATGAATTTTACAGCATAGTTTCCTTCTGTAGGCACTATAACAGAAGTAAAATTAAATGAATATTGTAAATGACGGAATATTCATTTATATTTACATTGAGAGTATTCTCGTACGAAGTTCTCGGGTGCCTTGACGTTCTGTTCTACTCGTACGATTGTGTTTACCTCTTGCTGAATTAAAGAAGGAAGGAAATGCAAACACGTGTGTAATGAAGTTAGATAACGGACGACTTCTGTTCATATACCGTTGTAGTGTCGAGTCGTAATACTTAGTTGTTAGTCGAAATTAGCTGTATGCTTTAGTTACGAAATCTAAATTGTCATTTCCTTTTTATTGAAATCTTTTACTATTTGAGTAAACTATTTGTTCCACATACTAATAGCTATAAAAAATGTTTTGTTTATTTTATGACATTAGAATGACAAAGGAGCTAACAGTCTAGCCGATAGAAAATTGCTACTGCAGCCATACACACGCAAACAACATCAATAGAAGTATTTTACAGAAGACCTTGGCACCCATGTGGACTGAGATGGAATGCTTCAATACGTGGAATTATACTGGCTCTCTATACCCTTCAAATCGGAATAGGTAGGGTGGTACCTACCCAGACGACTCCTAGACAGAGAAGGAGCCTATCACTTCGTACCAAGCAGATCAATATGAATCAGATCATAAAGATACTTTAAACTACTTTCTAGATATTTTATATGCATGTGTTTCTAATAATTAAACTCTCAAATGTATGTTTAGTTTTATGTGTATATATTTATAAATACCTACTCATTATGTCCAAGGTTAACATTGATCAGTCCTTAATACTACTATCAAAAACATTTCAACGACAACCACACCTTTTTAATCTTTTGTCTACGATAAAAAATTAGTAATAGGGGTCATAGTATGGTAATAACTATCTATCTTACCCTCTTTCACCGACACTTCATCTATGAGGGACACTTTTCTGTAAACATTGATTGTCTTCTTTAGAACCAGTGCAACATACACTTATAATTTTAGAAATATAGCTTTAATAAAAATATATAAAATAAATATGTTTTTTTATAAACTGTAATTGTTCAACATAATTAACTTTGAGTGTAATATAAGCAATATATTATTACTAGACAATAAATGAAACACAATGATTGATAATTCGAAGAGCCTAGGGCGAGGATTGTTCAGGAATTGTATGACAAATTTTATAAATAATACGCGATTCATTCGAATTTGTACCGCAAAATTTAACAAGCCTTTATTTAAGCGATGCTTCATGTGACATTGGGCTGTAAGGGCGAATATACCGTCGCTTTCGCCTAACGCCCAACTCACCTGCACGAGCACCTGAGTCGTCACGTCACCGGCACCCTTCCAGAGAACTAACGAGGCTCTGGCGACCGAACAATGACGGAATGTTCATCCGAAAAGCGGCATTAAACTCACCATCCCGCTCATACGTGCCTTCTAAGATAGGTTTGCGCCGGCTGATGCTGGCGGTCTTTCAGAGAGTCCAATTTTCATCAGTGGATTAAAATTATTATATAAAGTATAAACAAAATATCATATACGTATTATATCACCAAGATTGCTCCAGCTCGTTACGATTTTTAACGTGATAGAGCCAGTCGGCGGGTTTAGCTGCTGCTCGAATGGGTCGACTCGACCGGATTAATACCACGACCTCGCAGAATACCGGCGTGAAGTAGAAGAATATTGTACTTCTGCGTTTCGTTGGGTAACCCACCCCCCCCTTTACCCATTCCACTCCTTATCCTCCCTCCCTTCTCCCAAATACCCTTAAAGGTCGGGAACGCACCTGCAGTACCACTGGTGTTACATCTGCGTGGGTGATGGTAATCACTTACCATCAGGTGAACCGCTCGCTCGTTTACCGCGCTTCCCTTAAAAAATAATGCTCAAAATAGGGATCCTGCCGAAAATAGTAATCCACGCCGAGACGAGGGTCCGAAAGCGCCGTTGTGCCATCCAGACAGGAGCTTTCATTTAAAAAAAAAAAGATGACGATGGTGATGTCCCCCAGCCTAATTTCAACTAAGGCGACAACTTTATATAGAATATATAAATTATCAGCCGTTGTCAAATGTACCGGAGTTATTGTAGTGCCGCAAGCTCTTGCCGCAAGCTCTTGCTGCAATCACACGTGTTAACACAGAAGCACTCACACGTCTTCATCGTCCCGTCTCCGATGTAACACATATGTAATCTTCAATTTTGAAGAATGTTACAATAATGAAGAGAAAGTGATTTTTCCTTAAACAACAAGTAATATCATAATATTATGGCACAACCATTAGCCTTGCTGTATTAAAACTCTATGCTTTATTGCCAAGATTTAAAAAAAATTAACAACATTATTTGATGATTTCTAGATTAAGACTTCATTATTAATTATTACGAATAAACATCAACTCCAGTAACATTAGTCTGATATGATTTAAAACGTTAAAAAGCTATGGCGTGAGAAAGAATAAATAGCAGGTAAGGTTGATCAAAAAATTACAACGACATTTCAATCGATTGGAATTAAATGGACAGTGTTTGAAATTACATTGGCAGCGGTACTTGTGAAAGAGAAGTTAGTAGGAAGTTGGTATCTGTGCTGTCGCTGTGATGTTTGCTTTAATAATTAAATAGTCTTGAGCAATTTACTGTTATCTTCTCAAGTCTTTGATCATTGCATATTATTAATAAGGAATGCCATTTCGGTATTATTATTAACATTAAAAAAAGTTCACTTGAAAAAATTATGCCTCCTTCTAAAAAAAACCCTTTTTCTCTACTGGTAAGTTGAGCCGCAGTATTTTCAGCCATATTTCATTTAGCAAAAACCTTACAGAATAAGATAGGATGATTAATTTTTTAACGTCACTTTAAAAAATAAAAGTAAACAATGAAAACATTTAAAATAAAGAAACGAAAAGCCGATTATTATATGAACCAGAAGAGAGATTGTACTTAAATTTAATAGCTATATAATAATACCTGCAACCTTTTAAATATTTTAATGGCAATAATGCACAAAATAGACTCAGCACGCAAATATTTAGAATAACAACTTAATAGTCAATTGTCACGCACAAAGGTCACGATCGACTTTGTAACCTACCAGTAGTCGGTGACGTCACGGACAATAAATGAATATAGACTAAGAACTGATAATTATGTTGTGAATATGTCTAATTGTCAAGTTGCGATTATGATTGGTATTGTAAGCAACTAACGTATGCTGGCTATCAGTGACTAATTATAGTTTAGAAAATTCACTTCATAAATATTGGGATAGTTATAATGTTGTGTGCGAGGGAAGTTTTCGGTGTACATTAATCACTAATGCACGAAAACTTATGATTGGGAGAATTGTACACACTTATAAACGTATGTACGTCTCAATGAAGCTTTTTTTTTATGGAATAGACGGCAGACTAGCAAGCGGTTCACCTGATGGTAAGTGATTACATCTGCAACACCATAGATGCTGCAGGTGCGTTGCCGGTCTTTAAGGATATTTGGGAGATGGGAGGGTGAATAAGAAGTGGAATGGGGAGGGGAAGTGGGCCTCCGGTTACCTCACTCACAGAAAGAAAAGCAGAAGTACAAGATGGCTCTACTTCACGCCGGTATTCTGCGAGGCCGTGGTACCAATCCGGTCGAGCCGGTCCATTCGAGCAACAGCTAAAGCCGCCGCTTGGCTCTACCACGCTTAATTAGGTAGTATAAAAGCTTTATATTTGGTAAAGAGTCTTTCTTGAACTTCTGGTGAAGCTTGAAATATTTAGAGAAAGATAAGGCATCCATACATACGCAGTCGAAATATGCATGATTGGGACTTGTGTGTGTCAATAAAGTAAATTTAGTTTATGTTCGTGATTGATGTGCTACAAGTAGTTCATGCACTTGTGCACGCGCACCACCTATTCGTCTCTTTAAAGTAGGTAATGTTTTATTGCATGCCGAATTATAAAAATTGCATCGTTGCTGCATCTTTATGATGGTCGCTTTTCCATTATAAAATTTAAATATTAATTTACCCATTTTTTTTTATTATTTATATTTAAATTTAAATATTTATGAGGTCTTTGTACGAATTTGTTATTTGAATTAGTACGTAAACAAAGCACAAATTTTGTTCGAGTTGTGTGTAAGTGACAGTTTCATTATACCGCAATGCCAAGTCACTTCTTGTATTATTAAATGGCTCGATCACTAACACAAGATAATTCTAAATAATCTATTAATTTCCTAGATATTTTCGTATAGACAGACAACAATTTAATCACGAGGCGCTTGCCAAGGTAGAATCAAAGTTCATGTCATATGTCCAAATCAAATCTGATTTTATGTTGAACACGATCTAGAATGTGATCACAATGTGTCATACAGACTTGCTTATTAAAAGTAAGTACGCTGTATCTGCGTATGTCGGGACAAAATGAATAATTAAAAAGCTGTCGTAGCTCGGGTTAAGTATCATATCAGGACGTCAAACAACTTAATCTCTCTAAAACATAAACATGATAAACCCCTTACGAATATTACTTTAATTCCAAATTATTATTTTTTTGTAATTAGTTCTGATTAAAGCCAGATTAAATTCTTCTAACAACAGCAGTTGAACGTTTTTTTTTTTTAGTTTATTCTTCTTAGCGTCTTCCAGAGGTATTTTCCTTTATACAGTGAACGAACACACTTGCGTTTTATAGTTGTTGAATCGCAACAAATTATCATTTCGCCGAAGATGCCTGTGACCTTCTGATCACAGCAAACATTTCTGACAGGACTTGTTCCTACTAGCGTATGCCCAATACAATTTTATTATAAAAATGTATTTCTCAAGAAGAAAACAATAGAATGTTCATTTAAAATTATGTGTAACTTTACAAACTACATCTGGCATTGATAAGTACTACGGACATTAAAACTGTCGGATGTGCAAAATTAATTTTTTAATAAGTACAGTATTCATTTATTTTTGTAAACCCTTAAGAGTATTTTTGTATATGATCGGGTAATTTGTTTTAATTCACATTATATATCCAGACCTGTACAATTTTGCTGAGCTCATCACTAATGCGGAAAAAAAAGAACGCGGAAAGGGTTTTCGGTAAAAAGAAATTGGTGAATGAGGGAATTCGTTGACGGCTCGGTGGCGTAGTGGCTAAGCGTTTAGGGTTTGAGAACCGCACGGGACTAGTATTTGTATGGACTACAAATAAATATTTCGGATTTGGGTGTTTGTCAATGTGCATTTTATGTATGTAAACTGCCTCCGCGACCCAGGAGAAATTCCTACTATGGAAAGTAACGTTTTCTTTTTTTTTAAAAGAAAAGAAAGAAAGAGAGACTAGATGAGCTTTTCAACGTGGTAGAGCCAAGCGGCGGCTTTTGCTGCTTCACGAATGGGCCGGCTCGATCGGGTTGGTACCACGGCCTCGCGGAATACCGGCATGGTGTAGAGGCATCTTGTGCTTCTGCGTTTCGTTCGGTGAGTGAGGTATCTCCCAAATACCTTTAAAGGTCGGCAACGCACCTACGGCACCTCTGGTGTTCCAGATGAACGTGGGCGGTAATCACTTCCCATCAGGTGAACCGCTTGCTTGTTTGCCGCCTTTCCCATAAAAAAAAAGATGACTACCCAAACAGAAACCGAAAATTGTTTTAAAACCAGGCTTATAAACAAGGAAATATTATTTTATTTTTATATGAATTTTTGCCAAGAGAAAAGCTTCTCTGGATGGAGGCCAGTCCTCTAGTGAAGCCCTGTACATGACCTACCCTACTACTAGGGCAAAGGCTTAATCTCAATATTTATGAAGGCTAGAGAGCCGGCAACGGTTTGCAACATTGCGAGTTGGCGGACTTCACTTGAAGACGAGATAATATTTTTTTTATTTCTCGCTGTTTTGCTTCACTAGGCAAATTCAGCACTTCTAATTTGCAATTTTAACAAGTGGCGCCGGCACCGGAAATCGAACCTAAGTCACACGCGTATAGTACGCGTAGAAAAGCGAGCATCGTGACCACCAGGCAACTACGGCTTTTGTTATGCCCCATGATATCTTTAAAAACATCGAATGCTTATTACATTTTACTTCATTCAGTTTTTCGCTTAATGTTTAATTTTATACAGCAGACGAGGTGGATATCACTTTTGATGGATCGTTTCGTGTAAATATGTGAAAAGATGACGGATTTTCCAATATCTTAGCTTGCTATTAATTTTGCATAATCTTTGATTTATGTGGGCATGGCTTATGTGATAATTATATAGCCTCCTGATTGTGATATTTCTACGAATTTTTGCCATGTTAATGGTTAATGGGTTGTAATGGGGAACTCACCGTCCCCACCTCCCCCAATTGTCAACCTAACCAGCATCTGGTGCACCCTGGTGTCTCATAGTCGGGGCTCTGGCTGACGAGTCGTGGCGGAACTCCCGTCCGTTTTCGTCCAACTCAAGTTCCACAGACTAGTGACAGGGGGCAGCATCTCTTATGCGAAGATACGAACATAGCGCTTACGAACCCTTCTGTCCAGCGTGGTGAATGCGAATGCAAATATTTTTTTGGTAGAATATAAAAATAACGAAATATTCTTAGCCTGTCTCACTGCCGGATATCAGTCGTTCACACATAGCGCTAATAAAAGCTGGCGTGATATATATATAAGATTTGGTCATAATCAACCACGCTAGTGAACCGGTTTGGTGAGTGTAGTCACGGTACCGTTGCATTAGAGATGATACTTCAGATGATGGCTCAGCGCCTCGACCACTGATCCAATCACTAGGCTATCACGACTCTACTAATTGAGTACCTTACATTATTACTTTTCAACTCTCATAATATACCATGCACTCATTACATCAAAAATTCTCGTGTCTTTTACTATTGGGATAAAAATAACAGTATCTCTACATTCACATCACTATTTACTATTGTGATGTAAATGTAAATAGTGATACTATTGTAAATTTAATTTAAAGTTAATTGTAAGTGTTTTATTTAATAAAAAGTTTAAAAAAAGTCAATCTCATTTAATTATGGCAGCATACCTTGATTTTTTCATCACTTCATCCCCTTCGTTTATGTTATACTTATGTAATAAAGGCCATATCATAATTGAAATTATGAATTACTATTCACAAATTAATATTTATGAATATTATCTAATCTACCACACCATTACAAACCTGGCGTTGACAACGTTCTCTAGTAAGATAATGTTTGTTCAAGCTTAATAAATAGCTTTAACCGTTGTGCGACTCATTAGTACGCGCCTAAACTAAAAGTGAAAGACAATCAAAATTCATTGCTATTATTTTACGTCTCCCTGAAGCCAGTTCTTGAGCTGACACTGATAATTATGACAAATATAATTGCAGCAATGATTTTGCTCTCCGTACATCTTTTTGAAATACGGCTTTCTTTTAATTAAAACATATTCAGCTGAATAACTTAATTTAAATCATTAGGATATAAAAGTCGAACACTCTTTTATTAATGATATGAACAAAATGTAAGCTGTGGGCTTGAGACTACTAGACTTTATTCTACATTTTCTATTTATTTTCTTTTCATTGAATGTAACTAAATGATCTTGTGAGTGACATAATTAGCAAGTCATTCCCAATGCTTACCTTTTAGCTTCTCTTAAAGTATCTAACTTTTAAGCTCTTGCGCCATAGATACACAACATATTATGTATTTATGGCGCATAACTATAATAAAGATTCAATGATAAATACTAGCTTATGTAAAGAGCTGTGAAAAAATTTATATCTTCAAAAAAGCCAAAGAAGCATTCTCTTAAAGTGGCATTCACAGTAAGGGTTTAATTTTGATTTTGATTCTTTTCAAATAACTATCAGTTGAATTGTATTAATGAGAAATAACGTGGTGATTTTAAAGATAAAATACGTACATTGTTGGTATACATCACAATGATTAATTAACTAGTATTATCCGCCTACGAATCAGAAGACTCAAGGTCGATCCCCGACCCGGGGGGCTCGTTCCTATGAGTTTCGCGAATCATTTTAGCGAATATTATACTTACGATTTGACACAAACGTCTGTTGTGGCATTTGTTTTAAATGAACGTTGTTTCTCATTCGGTATTTCTCCTGTGTCGCTGTGATAGTGTACGTACCATAATTGCACATGGAAAAATACCAAGACCTGAAACAATTATTTGTAGTCTTCACAGGTACTTGTACAGTGCGGGAATACAACCCGCGACCCGCAGTCGCAGTCAAACGCTTAGTCACTACGCCACCGCTACGTCACCTGTCACGTCCCAAAATTGACTGTGGTGAAAACTGTGTTGAGAAATAAAAATATCTAGACCTCTGAACACACCACATATAGTATTGAATATATCCGTACGTGACTAACTACATAAGGTTTTTTTCTATAAAAAAAATATCCAATGTCGTATATTGTTTTTGTTGTTCTTTAAAGTAAAAGCTCTTTTGAGAGTCGGTCACGTTTGTTAAAGTAAAAAGGCACACTAAGCGGTTCATTTCGGACATTTTCTTTAGGGTTGCGGTGGTCGCTAAGTGAGGTCATTTGGATGACGCAAGCACTTACGATGAGTTAGACTTAACTGTATAAGATGAAAAATTATGTCAAGCACCAATAAGATAAAAGGATAGGGACAAATATGAAAGAAAGAATAAAAAGTAAACGTAAAATACTAGTTTATACTCCTGAGGCTTTACGGCCTAAACAAATATACAACAAATTCTTGTTTAGTCATTGATTAACCTTACAGAAATTGTATGTATGGCTGATCCGAATAGTGCCTGCAACAATGAGGGTGACATGTTCGGTACATACGAACAAACCCTCCATTAAATAAAGAAAAAAAAAACCTTACAGAAATAGTTTAAACGTTGTTTAACCCAACCACCACATGTACTACAATCCCGCTGTCTATCACGCGTTCGACTTCTGCATATTAATTAATCTTTTTCTGCGCTAAATTAAACAGTGTAAACAATTTTGTATTTGTGGTAAGCAAAATTAAACATCCATTAATATTTTTGGGGTAAGACTAATAGCGTTTACCCAATTGCTATTTGTCAGTCTTATTGTCTGCATGCCTTAGATCCTGCTTTATATACTTAGTTTCCCGACCAAGGGCAAAATCATGAGATATTTCGAAATTTATTTTTGGGTACCTTCAACAGAATGAATAGTGGAATCAATGTTTTTATTTTTTTTACGAGAAATGCAGCAAAGTAGCAAGCGGCGAACCTGATGTTAAGTGATTACCGTCGCCCATGTACATCTGCAACATCAGAGATGCTACATGTGCGTTGCTGGCGTTTAAGGATGGGGAGGTGGAGTAGGCCTCCGGTTACCCCATTCACCGAACGAAACGCAGAAGCACAAGATGCCTCTAATTCACTTCGGTATTCTGCGAGGCCGTGGTACTATACCGGCCGAGCAGGCCCATTCGAGCGCCAGCAAAAGGCGCCTCTTGGCTCTACCACGTGTAGAAATTGAGCCCGGACAGCTTTTAAATATGTTTTCTTAAATACTTAATAATAGCTTCGCGTAAATTCAAGAAATCATTATGGTAATAAAATTATATATTATAATAATTAAGTTCGGTATAACGCTAGCGTAGATGTTTATATAAATAAACATTTCTCACAAAATATGGAAGAAAAGATACTTTTCAAAAGAAAGAAAGATGCATTTATTAGGTACGTATCGCACAGTAATCTCAACATGCTGGCACTCCCTCGGTCTCATTTCCTGAGAGTAACATCCCAACAGCTGAAAACCAATGAACATAGCACAGCCTTATATCATAGTTTAATGTTTCCAATGCTGAAATATTCACAGAATCATCAAAATATCTATAACCAACACTAAATAGAATTAGCCTTGATGGCCGTCGATAAATCCATCACGCCCCTTCATAACATGATGACCGCAACTTGGAGCATCGGGTGAGAACGAGCTCCGATAAAAACGCAAGTGCAACCTTTTGACATGCAGACATAGCTTTCAAATTGAAACTGACAGTTTTTCAAAGTCTAATTCAAATCTTGGTATTCAATTTAGACTAGTTGAAAGCACTAATGAACGTCAAAATCTACACATGTTCACAAGACATAACCTTCTCAAAGAAGAACCGAAACTAAACTCAAAGAGTTGTTTATTTTTATCCTATTGTGTATTATATATAATTTTATATATAACTACAATTTCATTTAGAACTTGTAATAAAATACATGCAATGTAAAATGTACTTTGATAAAAAGGTTTTAATGTCAATTATAACATTTATCACCCAAGTGTTTAAAACTCTGTTTTATTTATTTAATTTAAGCAACGGAATAACTAACCATATACACCCTGAAGAATTAAAGTAAAATGATGCAAAAAAAACATATAGATTATATAGAGATATTAAATTAGAAAAATATTATTATCCTCGTAATTATAACCACGTACCAGTTACGACAACCCTCTATATTTCAGACTAGTATCAGGTTCGTGCACTGAAATATAGAGTGTCGTACATTCCTCGCTGGTGAAGTGAAGTTGTGAGGAAAAGTTGCAATTTGCAAGCTTAAGCTTTATTACGGTCTATTCATCCGACAGAAGAGAGGGGTAAAATAATATAACACGGAAACTAATATTCGTTAACAAAATGGAATAGATGAATGTACGCACGATATGTGTAGAGAGATTAAAAAAGTAATTATATGTCACCTTGGTCATCTAATTTAATTGCGGAAAATAAGTTTATTTTCCTGGGAATAGTCGGGGACGAATGTACAACACAATTAGTAATAAGCGTTGACATTAATTGGTAAATACGTTTATCACATACGTGGGTAAATATTATTAGATTATAGAATCATCGTACCGCGACAGGCGGTTGCAAGTTTACTGCTGAACATAGGCCTCCCCAAAGATTGACATAAAGCGCGGTCTGAGCCACCTGCATTGATACTGCAATATTGTACAAATCGTCCCCCTACCTTGTCCCCCACAAGGGGGGGTTGTTCTGCTGTTGTACGGGGTTTTGTTTACTTTGAAACGGTAAGTGGTTACCGATGCTCACGAATATCTGCAACACCACAGGAGCCGCAGGTGCGTGTCCCACCATTAAGGATATTTGAGAAGGTGCAATGGGCCTCCTATTTTGGGCGTCGACAATCACTTACTGATGAGCCGCATGCTCTTTTGGCCGCTTTCCCATAAAAAAAAACATTTAACTTTTTTTTTTTTTTTTTTTAATATAATAAATATAATTATACATTTAATTTTCATCTTTTTACCTCACCAGGTACGTGGTTGGCAAACAAACGAATGAGGTCGGAATTTCAATCCGAATTTGATGAACCCAATTTCCATAGACTATGTAATATGATGAGCAGTTGCGAGGATACCGGCGCTTTACCGGAAGTTAAAGCGAGCGCCCTAACCACTAGGCTTTTACTTTAGATGTACTTATAATTTAATGAAAATTCAAGTAATACTAAAGTCAAGTCAAATAAATTAAGGTCAAGTAGTACCACTGCATGACATCATGAGACTAAGATTCTTTTGTGTATATCTAATAATAAAAACTAGACATTAGCTCGGGTTACTATTGACATTAGGACGTCGAATAGGATTTGTTTAATTCTGGGAAAAAAAAAACTTATTTAGCGTAACGCAAAAAAAATAGCTAATAATAGTAATTTATTATGGAAACAAATAAAATAAATACATACCGACAGTTAACCTCAAATCTATAAACCCACTAAAAAGGTTAATAATTTAAAAAACCACTTTTATCTCGAATACTCACAATAAATTATCATTCACCATCATATTTAATTTAAAATCACACACAAATACACATGTATATTGTCTATGATACTACTTTTTATCTCCACTGATACAAAATACGTGTTGTAGATTCGTGTATATTTGATTAACTACCTTGAATATAGTTAGTTTCACGAAAACTTGAGAGACAATTACCAACCAACTTCATCGTGTCGCTTTTAGGTATCGGTATGCGCACACATCGTAAAAATTCACTCTCATGATTTTTCGCAAACGCGCCGAAACAATTATAACTTCAAAAAATATTCTCGTAATAATTACGAAATAACACTTATAATTCTTCCTATAGACGAAAGACTGTGGAAGACATAGACTGTCAATTTTACATAAATGTAAAGAGTTTGCTAGTCAGATTACTGGTTTTCTTTTTATCTCAATAAAAGTCTCAAAATGTCGATTTTCAATTACAGGTGAGTCGCAGGATTTCGCGTGTTCCTTTTATGGGTAAATTATTTCGAATTCCATTGCTCCGTACCAGTGAACCTCACATACTTGAAACGCTTAATTATGTGATTCTGTTTTTACTCGATTTACCAACTACGAGTATATATAACTAACATCTGTTTCTCAGACCTCTGCATCACAAACTACAATATTAATAACGGCACAAAAGGTTTATCAAAATACCGGTATCATTAATGGTGTTGTAAGAGACAACCCAGAGAAAACATGGTGGCAAACCTGGGTACGATGCTAGCCACCCGCCAAGTGTTTGTTTTTTGATTGAAGGCGCGAAGGAAAAATGTAGTTACTTGCCAGGTCGGGTGTTCATGACTTAAGCAGGACCTCTTAGTTTTTCTTTTTTTTTGTTTAGCGTGGGGGAAAGATGCTTGCACCTACCAACCTACCTACCGCACCTTATGTCGGGATCAGCATTAAAGATCAGCCGGACCGACTAACTACAGAGTGTTATTTGGATCTTGTATATATGTAATGACCCATAGAAACATTTACAGTGCGATGAAGGATTTATGGCAGCGCTTTCTCGAGAAGTGATCGGAATGAATGTCTGCCATTCTTGAACTTCTCATGTGGAGACAGACGTCGCTACAAAAAAAATTCAATTCTATCGTTATGATACTAAAAGGGATAAAGACGAAAAGTGAGTTTTGGATACCCGCGTGGCCACGCTGAAGTGCGCCAAATGAAAGTCTATGAACTTTGTCTACCCCTTAATGGGTAACAGACTTATATATAATTATACGCTGTTTTTTTTTTGTTTTGAGCACTCATATAGAATAGATATATATAAACGTATATCATATTTAAACATAATATTAAACACACACAAACACGCGTTCCTATCAAATACTAACCACACTTACGTTACTTTACTTCTTTATTTTTTTTTACTCATAAGATAGAGACATGGTGTCCTGAAATGCAAGCCCAAAACTTAGTTTAGGCATCAGACTCCCACAGTTTGTTTAAAATTGCCTGAATTATGTGTTATATTAATGGGTTACCATATTGTGGTGAGTAATAAATAAATGATTGTCATTATAAGTATTATAAAACGAAATTAAAAATGCATTGAAGCACACCAAATAGTCTCAAAACTACAATGGACTTTCAAATAGTTAAGGTTTGCTCGAGTAGTTAAAGAAACCTTATCACTTCCATCGCTCACACCATGTAACCATATTATGCCCAGTTGAACTAAAAGGAACTGGCATTTTTGTGGTAACAATGGACATTCGAACATGTTTAATTATATTTTGTCACAAAACAAAGCAATTCCGCTGTTTCCGTGAGCTCACGACGTAATTGGATTCGTCACGTTTTTTCTTTTTTAGTAGTCACTTTGCACTCTAATTTTATTATTCGACTCTATATCAGCTCCCAGAGTTCTTCATAATAACTAAAAGTATACGTATATACGAGTAGTTGTATGAAATTTGATTACATCACGATTTTCATTAACGAATAAACGTTGGCTTTTAACGAAATATAATATGTACTGGAAAGTTACTGTTAAGGTAATATGGACTCACATTTCGTTGCTACACGCACACGAGCTCGTGCACGTTCGAACGCATGCTTGTCAACGAAAAGACTTTCAATTTAAAGTGTAATTTAATTAAACATTTAAATTAAAAGTATACGGCATCATATACTTGACGGTTTATAAATACATTTCCACTTTCTCCTTACTAAAGTTTAAAAATAAGTTTATGGAAAATATGAGTAAAGTATATCGTAGTACAATATTTGAATGACTTCTTCTATAACTACACTCAGTAGGACAGCTCCTCCAACGAAATCTTTCACATTTATCTTTATAGATATTCTTAACTAATGCGTAAAAGTTTATAGGAGGATTTGAGACCAACGATAGCTGAGTGGTTAGAGGGGAGAATCAGAAGTTTTTTTTTTTTTTTCCCTGGATGGAAAATGCTGTTTCGTATCCATAGTTATACGTAGTTTTCGTATACATATAGTTTGGCGGGATGACGATTTACTTTAATGGCGCGCGGATTTATACGCGGAAGGATAAGACAAAAATAGTGGGACCGGTGAACCCTGACAAACCGACGCGACGGACCCCGATCGTGAGACGCTCCGGCAAAGTGTATATGGCTGCTTCTAACCCTTGGGGTGAGCACACGTATGCGGAGCGAAGTCGCTAACGGGACCGCCGCGTAGCGTGCGCGGGACACGGACGGCACTCACTAGTAATGGCTCGCGATTGAACGCGGGAAAAGTGGTAGAGTCGAAGTAGGGACCCGCTGATGCGGGGCCCACTAGCGATATACTGACACACGACATATTGTACTGCGAAACTCCGACAATGTGTTATGGCTGCTCAAACCTGGGGCGAGCACACGTATGCGGGAGGCTAATAGTGGCGTGAAGACCTATGACCCTGACAAACCGACGCGACGGACCCCGATCGTGAGACGCTCCGGCAAAGTGTATATGGCTGCTTCTAACCCTTGGGGTGAGCACACGTATGCGGAGCGAAGTCGCTAACAGGACCGCCGCGTAGCGTGCGCGGGACACGGACGGCACTCACTAGTAATGGCTCGCGATTGAACGCGGGAAAAGTGGTAGAGTCGAAGTAGGGACCCGCTGATGCGGGGCCCACTAGCGATATACTGACACACGACATATTGTACTGCGAAACTCCGACAATGTGTTATGGCTGCTCAAACCTGGGGCGAGCACACGTATGCGGGAGGCTAATAGTGGCGTGAAGACCTATGACCCTGACAAACCGACGCGACGGACCCCGATCGTGAGACGCTCCGGCAAAGTGTATATGGCTGCTTCTAACCCTTGGGGTGAGCACACGTATGCCAGAATCAGAAGTACTCGAGTTCGATCCCCTATATAGAGTATTGAGTTTTTGATACTTACGTATGATTTCTATCTATCGCTTGGATACTAAGACAGCGACACCCTCCCTACCTACCACGTTGTCTCAAACATGCTCTGTCGAAAAGTGACCAGTATTGGGTATTCGGTCGAACGGGCAAGCTTTAAACGACTAAAAGCTGAATATATATTTTTTTTTTTTTCCCTGGATGGAAAATGCTGTTTCGTATCCATAGTTATACGTAGTTTTCGTATACATATAGTTTGGCGGGATGACGATTTACTTTAATGGCGCGCGGATTTATACGCGGAAGGATAAGACAAAAATAGTGGGACCGGTGAACCCTGACAAACCGACGCGACGGACCCCGATCGTGAGACGCTCCGGCAAAGTGTATATGGCTGCTTCTAACCCTTGGGGTGAGCACACGTATACGGGAGGCTAATAGTGGCGTGAAGACCTATGACCCTGACATGATCTACGCGACAAATACTGAGTACGAGACACTCCGGCACAGTGTCATGGCTGCTCAAACCGAGGGGCGAGCACACGTATGCCAGAATCAGAAGTACTCGAGTTCGATCCCCTATATAGAGTATTGAGTTTTTTGATACTTACGTATGATTTCTATCTATCGCTTGGATACTAAGACAGCGACACCCTCCCTACCTACCACGTTGTCTCAAACATGCTCTGTCGAAAAGTGACCAGTATTGGGTATTCGGTCGAACGGGCAAGCTTTAAACGACTAAAAAGCTGAATATATATTTTTTTTTTTGAGTTGAACATTTGTCAAGCTCACGCTGGACTTATGTACTAGTTTTCACTTATTGAGGATATTCGTGAGTAAGTGATATGAAAACATATACATTAAAAACTGATACACTGTCCAACGTATTCGAAAAAAAATTGAACGGAAATTTTGATTACAATTTTTTTTGTGAAATATATCATCGCTCCTTTGGAACTATCATGGGAATGAATGGTCACTTCATTGGTATATTTTCAAAACTGCTATAAATGTTTGACTTTGTAGTGAAACATAAATTCGCCACTCGTCAATGGACACCCACGTGTACGCGTAGTTTTATAAGAAGAATCTATTTGTTCTGCTCCGAGTAAACATTATCAAGCAAAAACGAACAGGTGTGTTATGTGTTATTGCAATTTTACATGTTGAATCATAGGCTACTAAAATAAATATTTTTTACTCGATTATATAATTTAATAGAAACGATGACGACGAGGAATGATGAGAGAAAGTGAGCCTCCGATACCTCACTCACCGAACGAAACGCACGCCTCTACTTCACTCCGGTATTCTGTCGAGGTCGTGGTGCAACCCCGGTCGTGCCGGCCCATTCCGACAGCAGCTAGAAGTATTTATGGAGGCGTATCTAAAGAGCATGATTAAAAAGAGTGTTTCCTATATACTCAAAGACATACTTAGAGGAAAACCGGTCGCTGACTGCGCCTCGATACGTAACGGACGTTTTAGAACAGATAGTGATACCTTTTGCCCCGTACATTGGAGATAATTTTCTATTAATGCATGACAATGCTCGGCCCTTCATTGCAGCGACATTTAGTTTAAAAGTTATGAAAGCAGACCTCACAGCATGACACTCCATTGACTCTCTACCTATCAAATTAGGACACTGATTATAGGTAGAATTAGGTAAGAAAGTAGTAGCTACTTAGACGGATCTTAGGCAGAAAAGTTGTCATCACCTTGTGACATTTTGAATTTTGTGTTTAACTTCCCCAGTGCAAATTGCAGTCCTCCGCCAAGAATATTGAATGTTTTTGATCGGCCGCTACATGTCGATTTCTGGCTTTATACATATACAGTAGTCATATTGAACTTTTAGAAGATTATACAGCCAGAGAGCCGGCTATATAACCTTCTAGCAGTTAGATGAAGACTGCAACCGCAATTCCTCATTTTCAGGCACAAAACTCGACATTTTCAAAAAATTATAAATCTATAACGCTGTTATTTTAGCGGAACGTAACTAGTGTAGTTTTGAGATTAATGTCAGTAGAATAAAATGACATATGTATCAAATCATAACATTTCGAACTTATAGCTAGTGACATCTTGCAAAAACCGGAAAGGAATTACCGACTCCCCTGATATATCATATTTCTAAATTTTAAAATTTACCTACTTGCAAATACAAAATAATAAATTGTTAGTGGTTACAAAGTAGACATTTTTTTTGCACCCATTTGCGTAAGCAAGGCCTGTTCCGCCGACCAGAAAACACATTCAAGATGCTGCTGGAGGAAATTCAAGATGACACGCAGGCGCACTAGCATGGAGGTGGAGCGCTTTCTCATGATGGCTATGAAGTCGTCAACGCGCGCCTCCGTGAACATGCCCGAGGCGCCACTGCAGCCAGGATGCAATGTTATGAGTAGATCGCTGGGTATAGCTAATCCACGGGCTGGAAGTAAAGAAAGACATCTATAAGAATAATAAAAAGCCTGTAATTTGTCTTCTTTAGGTTTAGATCGATTTTCCATAATTTTCCTTACATTAGAAATGTGTTAGTTTGTATTTTTTAATTCTTGGTCGCTCAAACACGCTTATACCGAACATTTTAAACGGCACTATAAGACATATCGGCGGCAAACGTTTAATTGCCAATTAAAAAGTTTTAATCTGTGTGTCTTACAAAGATCAGAGTTCGAAGATCAGAGTACCATACTATAAGAACAAATACGTCATGAATAACGCCTAAAGCTAACGAAGAAATAATTACAAAATAAACACATTAACTAACAAAACACAAGACTTGTTTGTCTAGAATAAATATCGTCGCAATGTTTACACGTGTAAGAAATAAATCCAAAGAAATGTTTATGGTATTTCTCTACTTAGAAACTTATACCTACTCGTCTTACCGAAACAGGTTCGTGCTTTCGTGGAGGGTAGTCAGAAGGCATACAGAATACCGGAAGGCATACCGTTGTGAAGTAGAGGCATCTTGTGCTTCTGCGTTTCGTTCGGTGAGTTAGGTAACCGGTTACATCCCCCTCCTTATCCTCCCTTCCATTTCCCAAATATACTTTAAGGCCAGCAACGCATCTACAGCGCTCTGGTGGTGACAGTAATCACGTGAGACGCTTGCTCGTTTACCTCTTATGGAAAATAAAAGATAGTGTCGTAGAGATAATAGATCTTTGAGATTATATTTATATGAGACGCCCTAAAGAATGAAATATTCTTAAGTCTGCTCTATTTTTCTTTAGTCGCATTCGATAACATACAATAGAATCCTTTATCAGATTTATTTATCGGACGTTCACAGTATCTTAAATCTTCTCACAATAAGATTTCCATGATAAATACGTGTAAACTATATATTCTTCTTCTCCATCAGCTTATCTAAGTCCGGAGCTAAACATAGGCCTCCCCGAGAAAATTTCAGTCGCATACATATCTTGGTTGGTTGGCCTATACCTATTACACTGATGGCGCTGTTACACAGACTGTGATTTTTTAGGTTCGATATATTCCGATGGATTTTTCGCCATCATCGCCAGAGCCACGTTCGTTAGCTATCAGTAGCACCAAGAGCAGGTGATGTAGACATTTGGAGAAAAGAAATGGTACTTTCCCCCTTACACCCCCTGTTTGTTTATCGGCTACGGCTAAAAAAATAATTAAATTCGTTGAATAATGTCTGTAGCGTTAAGGACTTGCTTTATGTGAAACATTAATGTACTGAATATTCAGCACACTATATATAAGCGTGGCAAAACAAGCTGCAAACTTCTGTAAGATCCTAGTAGATTCGTGGTAGCCTAGTGGATAGGGCGGTCGCTTTAATTTAATAGTACGCGACTGACCGGGGTTCAAGACCCGGTGCCGGCACCAGTAAAATTTTTAGTGGCTATTTTAATTACAGTCTTAACCTCGTGCTCGCCGGTGAAGGAAACCTGGTGGTCTGAGAAATAATAAATAAAAATATTACCTGCACTGGAACGGCGTGACGGGCCGCTGTCAGCTTCATAGCCCTCTCACAAATATTTGAGAAAAGGCTTTTGCCCAGCTGTGGGTATTCACAGGCCGCTTTATTTTAACGATCCATTTTATACCATGTTTTTACAAATAAAATTGTTATTATTATAATTGTATAATCTTTTCTAAGCATAAAATAACCAAAACAAATCATATAGGTTATCTTTGATGGCAAAGCCCTTGGCAACAAATTTCATCGAAACGAAGACGTGTCAGCGAAATGTAACGTTTTGTTTGCTTGTTTAAAATCGTGAGCGCTAATGTAAACACATGCGTATGTCTAAAATTATTTGCTTTACCGTGATATATGTTATATTTTCAACGATTTAACTTCTAGGATATTATTTACGCTAATACTCTTCCGGCTAAACGAGAAACTTTTAAATTATAACTTTGAAAATGGAATATTTGTGTTAAATAACAGTTTTGGAAATTGAATGAATATATATGCTCTCACAACCTTATAGCCATTACTGAGATGGCTCTGACGATCTTCTGTGGCTAGACAATTCATTTTAGACGTTTGAAACCACTTTTCACTCAGAGCTTATTTGTAACAACATGAAAGGTTGTAAATCGTACATAAGTTTCATAAAAGCTTAAAGTTCGTAAAACAGGTCCCTAAACACTCGGCTACCTGGTTTATATCTCGCGTAGAAGAGAATCATGGGTTGTGGAAGTCCGGCGTTACTTTGCGGGAATTAATTATTTTAAATATTTTATGTTGTTTGTGTATGTGCTGTGCTGAGGAAATGTTATATAGCTCCTAAAAAGTATAGTGAAGTAGTAGCGTGTAAATGTCTACAGGTGGGCGGCATGGCCTCGAAATTATATTTTTTATTATTTCTCAGACACGCCAGTTTTGTCACGACGTTTTACCGTTATAAATTCAGCATATATAATTGCTATTAACAATTGAGTGGTGCCGGAACCGATGATTGAGCCCGTGTCACTCGCGTACATTGAATTTAATGCGTGCGCCCTGGCCACTAGGTTAGTACGGCCTTTAACTTTTTCCCTTATCTTTAAAATTGCGGAAGTCCGCTGGGCTTCGCTGAGCTGTGTCAAATAATATTTGTTTACCTCAATGTATGACAGTGATTGTTCCAATTTTAGTAAAGAACTGCTGGTCCATGTAAATTTTGTAATATCCTCTTTAAGAAAAGCGAAAAACCTTGAAGCTTCACTAAAAATCATTATCTAGAACAATAATTGCTTCGAAACACAAATACAAATAGTGAAGACAATAGAAAAGTAAAAGAAGTCGATATTTCAATATGCTTTCCACTTTTAGTCTACCTCGACTGGTTGAAAAACCGGTCAAATGCGAGTGGAACTCGCCCACTGAGGTTTTCGTACAACCAGACAAGATATCTGTGTATCACTTCGATGATTTTTAAAGCTAGCCGTGCCCTACTCATGATTGGGCGGTTTTTATTGTTTGCTTTTTCACTTTAATGTTTGCACTATAATCTCATTTAGTTAGACGTTTGTGTCTTTACGATAAATCAAATACAAAAAACACATCTGCCAAGACATATGCTGTGAAAATTTCAACAAGCCTATTACTGTTTAAAGGATACATTCAGGCATTTAAAGGTAAAATATACAGACGAATAGAAAGCGTGAGGCTTAGTAATAAGGCTCCGTACAGAACCCTAAAAATTGTATTGGAATACTCATACCCTAAACGTTTTAGTTGGACAGGAAATTACATAGCGTTAGTGACTTAATGATTCTATCAAACCTAACTATGGCTCCTGTGCCAGTTGCGTATATTTTGCAATTCATGGTGCGTGTGTTCAAGTTATGTCGAACATTGATTTGTGCTTAAAACTTTGCTTCCATAATTTGTTACACCACCCTGGTACATAAACAGCAAGGCCAAATATCGAGTTGAAGTTCGTGAACTTTTAAAAGCTTCCATAAGCAAAACATGAACATTTACCAAGTTTGTGGGGAAAATCTTAGGAGATTCTTAACAAGGCAGCCGTGTAAATTTAAAAGAAACAAATGAGTGTGTTTGAGGGAGAATTTGCTGAAACCGAAGCCCAGAGTCTAGTGATGGGAAAATAGTCGTATGACCAATGGCATTGTGTTCATCAACTCGCTTGCCCAGCGTGATGAGTATGGGAAAAACTTCTACAAAATGTATCCCAGCTTATGCTAGTGCTTTCTTGGAGACGTCTATGTTCAGCAGTTGACTAAAATAGGCTAATGTAGTGAGGGAGAAGCATAAACGACATAATTAGTAACAATAAAGATATATTTAATAGGTTTTTTTTAGGATTGTTATCCCTTTTATTATTCCAAGTTAATATCTAATATCGGTCGTAATCTCTATGTACCCCTATGAGTGACAGGCATGAGTGCTTTTGTTACTATGTTATGTTTTATACATACATTAGACGAGTGGTTAGGGGATCTGCTTCCGAATCAGGAGACTCGAATTCGATCCCCTATGTGACGGTCCAATAAGATTTTTCAATACTCATTTACGATTTTTATCGTTGGCCTGTACACCAAGATAGCAACAGGATCGTAAGCTGTCACGTTATGACAAATAAAGTCTGGTGGAAAGCGGATTGAATGGCGTTAACTGTCTAATATTCTTACTACCCTAGTTCTCCCATACGGTAGTGAGGGTCTTTTTATCTTATTTATTAAGAGGAAAATAATTATCAACAAAGTTATCAAAAATACTACAAAACATTTTCAGCACGCAATATAAAAACTCAAAATTTGAAGTAATAAATACAGGCTATACAGTACATAGTGGATACGACTTATTTAGATAAGCATTACATTAAACTTCAAATTGTGCATTTAATTTCAAGGCCATATGCCAAATTTCTGTTCAAGGTTTATTCACAGGATTCTGTTCCAGTATTTGTCACTTTGACACAAGACAATTTTACGCTAAAAGCTCATTACATCCGATAATGCAGCATGAGAAAATTTACTCACCACGGTAATTGGAATGTCACCGCTCTTGCCAATGTCAATAAAACTATTTATTATAAATGGCGCTTGAGTTTCATTTCGATTATTATTTAATTTTAGTTACATCGTAAATAAATGTTATGCACTACTTTCAAATACCCACGTATATAAGTGTTTGTATATTGACATCAGATGGGATTCAAACCAGTGTATGATGATTGAGAAGACCTTCACTTGGAATTAACCTGCACCTTTTTAAGTCTCAATAAATATCTTCAACGGTATATAATTAAGAGTTAAAGAACGAGATTCTTATAAACAATATCCATTCTTACACATTTTGAATAATAAAATATTTTTGCTGAAGAACTTTTAAGCAATTAGTTAAGGAAAATAATGATAGTTATGAAAAGAAGCGACCGATTTTTACGCCGCTAACAGAGTCATTGTCCTTTTTTATAAATTTCTCTTTGAAAACATTATAATGTAAGAAATAAATAATTGATTGCAACAAATGTAGCAAAAGTAAGAAAGGCTACAACCTATGTTTCCTATAATGAAACTAATATGTTGCTCCGATTAGTAAATTTTACTTGTTATGTCATAAATTCTAACGATACTAACTTAAGATAAAAAGAACTAAATAAATCTTACGCATCATTTATCTTCTGCCTCTGTTAATCGTTGTGTGAATCAGAAGAAAAGGAGGTCGGGACGCGTCATATTCAGGCACGATCTTGATTGAAGATCATCATTTTCATATTTTTATTACTACGCTAGCTTCGAGTACGTATTCGTATTATAGTTAATATTGAATAAAATGTTATGTTAACGCACAGAAATGCATATACGTGGTAGCTTAGAGGCCAGGGCGCATTAGTTTCATAGAGCGCGAGAGACCTGGATTCGATCCCCGGTGCCGGCACCACTAAAATGGTTATAGGTATAGGTTATAGCAATTTTAAGTGCTTTATTTACTACGTGCTCGGCGGTGAAGGCATACATCGTGAAAACCTGCATGCCTATGAAATAATAATAATATTATTTTGTGGATATTTGAAGCCCGTCACAGGAGCAGTGTGTCTGGTTCCCGGCTCCAAAACTCTCAGACCTTTGCCTAGCAGTCGCCACTTGCAGGCTTCTAATTTACTTTACTTTTACTGAATACAGAATGTTCACTCACATACAACTCGGATTTCAGTGGACATTTCTTGTTCTCTGTGAATGGCGGATTTACATAATTATGTATTGACTTAAACAGAGATTAATTCGATTTGACATAAACGAATGATCTTTTAAGTTTTTAATAAAATAGTAAATGTTTTATGAAAAGAATTACATAAATATGCCTCAAATCATCTGATCCTGTCTCCGGTCTTATCGTTCCGTCTTGTATTCTATATCCGTCTTATATGTGGGTGAAAGAGGCTAACTACCCATCACCGGCTTCGGTGACCGGTTATGTCGGGATTGACAAATACGGGGGAAGGGACTCGCAAGCAGAAGGCTCTCAAGTTAGGTAAAGCGTGTTTACGCATATACTTCCGGTATTATTATATCGCCTGTGCTGTTGATAACTGCCAATAGTATTTACACAGTGCTGGTTGAAAGGCTGTGACACTGAAGATGCGAACGAAAAGTTCATTACGCTAAATTAGAAAAATATGAATGAAATAAGCGTTTGTTTTATTTAACACATACGGCTAATAAAACAATAAATAATTAATTTGAAATAAAATGTGCAGTAGTTTTTTTTTTTTTAATTAATTACTAATACGGTAGACCAAGCGAAGGCTTATGCTGCTGCTCGAATGGGCCGCCTTGACCGGGATAGTGCCACGACCTCGCAGAATATCGGCGTGAAGTAGAGGCATCTTGTGCTTCTGCGTTTGCGAACGACCTGCACACCGGAGCACCTGCAGCTCCTCTGATGATGCAGATGTACGTGGGCGATGCTAAATACTTACGAAGCTTGCTCGATGGTCACCTTTCACAAAAAAAAATTAATGCTGTAAACACCCGAAATATCAGGGATAAAGAGTAATATCTGTAATTGAATTATATTACTTATTACATTTGATTACTACTACTATTTTTAACAAGTAGTTATAATATTACTTGTGATTAGCTATCTTCATTCCCATAATTAATGAGAGCTTTGTATGAAAAGATTCCTGATAATCTACCGCGTCTTTCCTAAGGATAAGATAATCCTGCTTCGGTTTTGGATGAGAATAGATAACGGCATAAATTAACACTAAACTTTTGGGTATAAAATATGCTAAAAATTTCTTTTAAAACATTTCCTTGAGGCGTGTCTACGGCGAGGAAAAGTCGCGTGTCCTAAATACGCTTCAGCGCGCATCTTTAAGAAAATTTGCAAATAATTAAGTACTATCGGCTGCCGGCGTGGTTACAAATTATATCCGAAGAAACTATTTGAGTGTGATAAAAAGTATCCAACATCCGTTTCCGTAGCATAATCTATATCGCAATCAAATTTCGTTCATATCCTTTAATCATACAATCTTAACCACATTTGTAATATTAAGTGGATATAGCACTTCTGAAATCTTCGAAACATTTAAAAAAAATCCATCAAAATTCGTAAAATTGTTTTCAAGGTAAATACGTTTAAACATACGTACATACTAAGAATATGTTAAAGTATGCGGAAATCAAAATAAACCTAATAATTATTAGTCCAATTTAAATAAGCTTACGCGTGGTTAGTGTTCGAGAAGAACGGAAACCAAGCAAGCCCAAAATTTCTACGTTTTATATTAACCCAAAAAAGTGTCTCTTTGATGTAAAGGGTCTATTTATTTCCATAAGATTTCCGTTCAGTCCGACCTCAACTCAATCACATGTATTGAACATGTTTATATGGCACACATCGTTTACATATTATGTAGATATCAAAGTATAAAATAACACTTCGCTGCGTAAACATGAATACCTATTCACTAAGAATAGTGACAGAGATAGTATTCAATTGAGAAATAAATAAATCCAATGATGTAATTAAAAAAAAATTAAGGGAACGTTTTCACCACATCTATAATACAATTCCCGAAAATTTACTTCTATTTACGGAAACCAAATTGCGGTTCCTCTGACGTCGAAGAAACTCCGTTGGTTTTGTTTTTTTTTATTAATTGTAATGGATACAGTTATCCGGAAAATTTAAGCCTCCAAAACCAGTACTTGTTCACAAATATGACCCGAAACGCAAACGCTTTGACTGCTGTACTCCCCTTTTCATCGTTCAAAGCTATGTAATTTCCGGCAAGCTGCTTCATTGCGAGTTCGCGTACTATACATGGCCTTGTAATATTTTTTAATTTATTTCATTGGCATGCAGGTTTCATCACGGAGTTTCTCTTATCGCTCCATACGTGGTAAGTCGGCACTTAAATCACAAATAATAGTTTGAGTGGTGCCGGCACTGGGAATCGAACCCGTACTTCTGACGGACGAGCGCCCGGTCCCTAGGAGATTATAAAGGTAAGTATTAAACGAAATGATCCAAAACAGAATAAAAATATCAACTAAAGAATTTGAAACGCAATAATGAAGAAATGAAAACTCCAGTCTGAATGACGAATTTTATTCCTTTCGTATTTTTTAGAGCGTAAACTGCAATAGCTTTGCATTCACGAGCCCGTCTCGTCTCTCATTTTTAACTTAATGTTTTGTTTCATTTCTGTTAAGATTGAAGTCAAATAATTGACGTTAATGCATATTTAAAAAAAACGTCTTCATTGTTATGTTACAAACAACATAAAAATATAACCAACTCTTATTGCTATATTTGCGTAAACTTTGGAGAGACATGTTAGCCAAGTTTTCAAGCTGCTCGCTTTAATTTTATAGTACGCGATTGACATGTGTTCAAATCCTGGTGCCAGCACCATCTAAAGTGTAAATTCAATTTTAAGTATTGAATGAATGTTAACTTAACAGGTTGGTGAAGAAAGTTTTTTACCGTTTGCTTTATCAGCGTGTAAAAGTCTGCTGACTGACTCTTGTCACTGCTGAAGATAGGCTTTCCTATGAAAGTTCCAGTTACCACATTCACCGAACGAAACGCACGCGCCCCTGTCGAGCCGTAAAATGCCCATATACTCGTATACTACTTTATAGAGAATTCCTAAGCTGTGTTTGGCCAGTGTTTCTAGTGACGGGTTTAAATCTTAATACTAGTAATGATATAAAAAACACAATATAATCTGTAAACCAGTCGGACTAAGCCAGCCATTAAGCTATTGCCGCTTTTGGTATAGATATCTTACGTTTGTAAGGTTGGGGTTTAATCATTATACAAGTTTATTTCTTCTCTAAGAGGCATTAAAGTGACCTTAACAGAGAGCTCCGATACGCTTATCCGAGAATCGCGCTAAAGAAAAACAAAAACGATTATAACAAGAAAGTAAAGTTCTTGTCACACGCCATGGTAAAAAACAGACTTACTACAGAAAAGATCCACATATTGTTTTTATGCATGGTAGGTGAAGTCTACATATACATGCTCGTATTTATTTAGACATGGTGGTTTCCTCAAGTTGTTTTATTTTATCGCAGAGTACATGGAAATCCAGCATATGTGCCCATGTCAATAGCATGCTGTGAGTGCCTGCTCTTTGAACAACTACGGCACTGCTTCTGTATCTAATCTGCCTAATTCCACTACATTATATTTTACTTATTTATTAATATATATATATATATGTGTATGTATATGTATATGTGATATTTATTATAAGTGTATTTATGTATATTTGTATATTTTTATGTACGTTTTTAATTATTGTAGTGCACATTTACAGACTTACGTAATAATTTTAATTAGTGTGTAAGTGTGTTAATGTTTACATTTCTTTGCTAGATTTAATTTTATTTTTGTTGTTTTTTCCTGATTGCACCTGCCAATACTGTTCTTTATCTCCCTGGGTTTACTGTTAGAGAATGCCACAAGGCATTAAGTCCGCCCACTGTAGTTCTTAGTCTATGCAATGAAGAATAAATAAATAAATAAATGAATAAATTGGTGAGGGCAATGGCGGTACCCACGCACTAGTAATGGTGCTTTCCACCACCGGTTGCGGGTGGGTTCGGCAAATTCCGGTTTCACGTACAGGCGAGGTTAAAAGACAATATTATCCCCCTTAAGCCCCATTACTTACATAGCAAATGTTTGTAATCTGAAATGTAATTAGGTAAACCGAACATGAGTAAAATATTATCTAAGTCTCTATTACGGCGGCTAAGTGTGCGTGTGAGTGGCTTAGCCTTTAGATGCGGCGCTGTGGGTCGCGGGTTCGATTCCCGAAAGGGACTCGTATGGACTACAAATAGTTCCCGGTTTGGGTGTATGTCGATGTGCAATTCATGTATGTAAACTGCCTCCGAGACACAGGAAATTCCTCCAGAAGAAGGTAACGTTTTTAAAAAGCAAATTAAGTTATTTTTAAGCTAAAATTCATAGAAAATGTACGTAAGTTACTTTAGGTACCGATAGAAAATATCAGCCTAATGTTTACTTCACTTAAAAGCGCGATGTTGTTAAACAAACTTCTGTAGGTATGCGTAAAGAAGCTAGTACGGTATAGAGGCGCACTGCGGTAATCTTAATGCTATTTTGAAACTTAAATACAGTAACAATCTTATTTTGTGTAACATGCAAATTATTAGTTATAGCCTTTCTGCGGATCTTGTCCCATAGCTCGCAGAACTGAATACCGTTGGGAAGAAAGGTTCGCTAGTAGCAACTTCGAACGGGAAAACGTATTGTAGGACGACCTCTCCCCCCCCTCTCCCTCTCCTTCCTCTCCCCATAAGATGGAGTGATGTAGCAGTGGACTTGTCCCAGGCTGTAATTGTTAAAAATAAATGAATGAATGAATTACTTAACTAAACCAGAACAACTAAACTAAAAATATTTTATGTTCAAAAATGTGAAATACTGTGAACTTTATTCACATAATTCGTTGTGAATCGTCCATACAGACGCGTGCAGTGTTACGATAACGACAATGTCATTAAAGACTTCAATACCCAACTCCGTAGTCGACTCGTTCGTACATCAAAAGAAAGACCTTTAAAAAGCGTCGAAGTGAAATATGCGTCTCAAGAACGTGAAATTACATCTAACTACTTTAAAGATTTTTTGGAGCATTCTTCTTTTTCAGTAGCGGTTTCTCAATAGTCCATTGCTGGGCATAAGCCTCACATAAATTTGCTGGCAGATGAGTTGACGATCGTCTTGCACCATAGATATTGCTGGCCTTCATTAGTCCGGATTTTTTTAGAATTGCATCCGCCATTTGTCATGCACTATGTAACATTATGACTTTTCAATTAGTTGACATTGACTGCTTTTAGAAACACTGTCGAGAAGAAAATGGGTGGTTGATTCGCCCCATTACCACACGTTCCATCGGCTCATACTTTATATTTGGTATTCTTGAGAATGATACCAATTATATCATTTTTCTTAGTCCTATTTATAATTTCATGCCCTTGGTCTAAATCAAGTTTTACAATGGCAGGAGAACGTTGATTTTCTTATGCTTTTATTACACCTCTTTTATAAAAAAGAAAGTCATAATAGGTTTTTCCTGTTTAAAACTTTCAACATTGTGTCGTTCAATCTGTCAATTTTATTGAAATATTGATTCACTTAATTTTCTGAAATCAAACCGAAAAATTAATAAAAATACTACAAGATGAAAAAGTAATTAAAACCAAATTACACCGGAAATCCTAACTCTATCCTTGGGGAATCTAATGATTTTATATATTTGAGTCAAAGTTGGTATCTTCCCTCTTATATTATTTTATTTATGGAAAAGGGGGCAAACGAACAAACTGCTCACCTGATGGTAAGTGATTACCGTCGCCCAAGTACATCTGCAATACCAGAGGTGCTGCATGTGCCTTGCCGGCTTTAGGATATTTGGTGAGGGGGAGAAGGCCTCCGGTTACCTAACTCAACGAGCGAAACGTAGAAAACAGAAGATGCCTCTACTTTACGCCGGTAATCTGCTAAGTCTTGGTACATTCTCTGTAGAGCCGAACCCCATTCGAGCAGCAGAAACAGCCGCTGAATAGCTCTACCACGTACAAACTGTTGGTTCCTTGCTTTTGGTTTTAAAATGCTCATATACTCGTATACTACTTTATAGAGAATTCCTAAGCTATCTTTGGCCAGTGTTTCTAGTGTCGGGTTTAAATCGATTTGAAAGTAAGAGTGTACGTTTTTAGGCGCTTCGTTTTTTGTACGACGTAGCCGCTCACCATCAATCATGTTTTTCTCCTGGAGAGGGGAAAAGTAGGAAACGGAAGCCTCTTTTGTCTACGCAGAGTCGTACCAAATGGAAGTCCTAAAGAACATATTTTATGACGGTGTGTGTATAACAATTATTGAATCAAAAAGAGGATACCTGCAGAGTTTGTAACGTCTGTTTTTTCTCAGTATAAAAAATAATAATAAGATTTGACATTTGACAGACTAAATTATCTTTCTTACGTAGTAGAACAAAGAGTTTTCATTTTCATTTCAGAGAGATTGGTGACAGCCGTGAGTGTTTATGTAGGTTTTTTTTGAAGTTATTAAATTATTTATTGTCCTTATAAAAAAAAAATGCTTTGTTGAGATCAGTATTACCATATTGCATGTCACATAACGCGAAAGCGTTTAGGGCGTACATTATTATCGATGCATTTATGTACATTAAAAAACATACCATTCTTAAGGGAATACCATAATTAACATACCTGATGTTTATTCTAAGTAATTAATTTGGATTAATGTGAGGAAAAAGAATCCAATAAAAATGTATTGGCTGTAGTTAATTTCAATGACAAAAAAGACGCATCGACCCCATTTTATTTCCATTAGCTTCAGATTCATATAGAATAGAAGCTTTTTGAATATCTCTCAACAATCTGATCGTTAATCCTTATGGTATGCTTATAATGATCAATGATGATGAACAATGAACACGACTCCATTTTCGCAATAAGTATATTGTGATATCGCTAAAATCGCATCCACGTTACACTTATTATTCTGCTTCGTTGTATTTTCCTAATATATTACAACTTCTTTAATATTTAATGAAAGTTCAATGTCTTTGTAAAATACAAAAATATTTTAAAATTAAAATAAAAATTTTGTTTCATTAATTTGAAGAACTAAAAAGTGAACTGCTTCTATGTTAGTACAATTAATTCTTTAACCAATATCTTTTTAATTATTTGTCAAGATTAGAGCCAATAACTGACGATGCGCGAACCCTTGCTCCACAGCCCGGAGTCTGGAGCTTCAGTCGACACTCGACCGTGTTACGTCGACGGCGCGGTACGAACATCGCGTAAAATGTATACTATTCGAATTGTTGATACTCGATACTACTAAAATAAACTTAAAAATGGTGGATTTCGTGTCGTTTTACATTGAATTATTAATTTATATTATAGCTCGCAAATTATAAATAGGTGCGGGTTATTTATAATTAGGAGTGTAAAGTACTTTTGTAAAAGTTTTAATGTTTTCTAATGCCTGTTTTGAAGTGAAAAGTTTTAATTAATCAATGAGATATTATTTTTTAATTATTACAATTACAAAGATGTAACTTACAAAATTAATGAACAAAAAATTGGTTAACATTCAGTCCTTGGTAAGTCGCTTAATTTTGACGTTAAAGTTTAAAAGTTATTGAAAGTTTTTTTATTGATAACTCTGGTAAGTTTTCAGATATCATAGATACTAAAATTAGTAGTAAATTTAACAAGTTATTTGTAAAATACTTAAATACTAACTATAACAATACTTATATTATGTAATGAAAAATAATACATAAATCGTAATTAAAAGGTTGGGTAGTGATTCTGTAAGTTTCATGCATTGTTAGTTATTGAAATATCTAACAGGTCCTTAACCTTGCAAACCATTTTCTAATGTATTTTTAAATTCATTGAGTAAAAGAGAATTTAATGCTACTTTATTTTTAATATTGCCAAATGAATATATGAGGATAAATAATGTTCCTTGTGTTATAAATTACACTCAGTTAAAATTTACGGTCCGATAGCCTAGCTGTTATAGTGACGCTGCATTCGAAGCACGATACAGGGGTTCGAATCCCGTTAGGCTAGAAAAAACACGTATACGATGAATATTCATGCTTCTACTGGAGTCATGTATCTTTATTTGTTATATGTATAATTATTTATGTACGTAGGCAAATGAATATTATCTATCGTATCGTCACGCAGTTACCAGGGCATAAGAAATCAGGTAAACCGCTCGCTCGTTTGCCCAACTTTAACATAAAAAAAAATTAATGTGCTGTGAAAATCAATATCCAGTATCAGAAAAAAAATAATATTTTATTCTAAACCCAGCCTCACTCATTATCTCCTGAAGTGCATCATCACCTTTTCGCAAACTTGATATGGAACCTGGAGATAACTAAATAAAACATAATTATTCAAATCGATTCACTAAATTTCGAACCAGCCACAGCTGTTGCCCACATCCTTAATTCATGCATAAAATATGTTTTTATTTGGTCTCTGATTACGGTAGTAAGCTTGGTAAAAAATCATACATAGGACAGAGTATCAGTGGGTGATATCAAACATATTATGATTTTTAAATCTTGGCTCCATGATTTTTTTTTATTATGAAGTGCCTTAAGAATCTAATTTAAAAAGAGTGTCCAAATTTAATTATTCTCTTGGACTTGTAAGTATATTTTATTTGCGCGTGAATGTGCTAATACTGTCTGAATGCTTGAAGTTCTGTGAGCGTGAAAAATTATTATGATGTCTTTAATTATTTTAACTGGTTTCAGCCGTTTTAATAAAATTTAATAAATAAATAGCTAAGTGGGATTTGTATACATATTATAAGCACTTCATAACTATCACCTATAAGAAAGAGATAGACAGAAGTTACAGATTTGACAAGACTCAGTAACCGAACATATCTGTACACCACTTTTTGCCTCTATAGGAAATGAAAAGTGACGGGAAGCCTTTCCCTTAGTGGTCACCTTCAGAAACCACGAGAACAAACGGGGTCTTAGATTTTTTGCCGCTACGAGTATTACTTGGCAGAGTATTATATGATAAATATATTGCAATAACAATACAGTTCTTCTTTGTGATTTTCTACTTTTAAATACTACTTCGGTTGGCATCTTGACGTCTTAATATTAAATATTTATAATTTAAGGGTTTTCAAAGGTATTCCTTTCCTAGTTGTTATTGTTGTCCGTCTGTTCTATTTGGCAAACACCTTCAAGTCCGCCCGTCCTCTTTTCGAAATATAATTTGTACTCGTATTTAATGCTTAGTTCTGCTAAAAACAATCTTTTTTATTAATTAAATAATGTAAAAAAACATGTTTCTTTATATATCAGTCACGGGTGCTTTACAGCACCTAAAAATTTAATTAAACGCGATAAAATTCGTAAATTAAAATTTCATTCCAAATGTGTAGTATTCGCATAAATACTCTAAATCATTATGTAATTACTTTAGTACTATATCTAAATTCTGAAGCGTATATGTTTGGGCTTAAGGTTTCGTAACAAGGGTCTGTTAATCGTTTAATCAAGACATAAGCTATAAGTGTTGTTTGATAACTTTGTAAAGGACTTCTTTTCGAGCTAAGAGATTCACATAAAGAACGATTGGCGTATTCAGGGAATTGCTGACTTAGCCGACCATATTATGGTTAGAATATCCTCCTAAGTTTATTTTACAACTAGACTTTGTGGTCACTTTATCTAATCAATAATGTCGCCGAAAACGGAATCTAGGCATTAAGTTCGACAATTGACTTTGTTTTTTTTTTAAGTGACGCCGGCACCGGCATTCAATTGCAGATCAATCGCATACTATATAATTAAAGTCGTCCATAAGTTACCCCCTCAAGTTAGCTCATTCTTATAAGGTAAATAAACTAAGACTTAGTAGGTACACGTAGGTATAGCCATGTTGCCAGATCATTTAATCACGAATAAATTTAATCAACGAAGTTAAAACAAAAGGTTCGAAATGTTGTCTGTCTCCTATTTTGGACCTCCTACATGAGGAATATGTACTTCTTAAAAGAAAGTCTCAATCTCCGTTTATCTTTTCGCTTCTAACTTTGTTGTATATTCGCTTATAACTTCTTAACTTTGACGTAGATGTCAATACGATTCTCAGCATCATTTAAAATATATCATGGGGAAGGTATCTATATATAATACATTTAAATCTTCAGATCAGATCTGTGCGAAGAATACAAAAGTCGTTAAAGCTTGATAAGGGAATACAATATGCATTCCTTGAATTTCTTTTTAGCGACAGTGTAGGCAGAACACAAAGCAACACCCCAAAAGTCCGCAACATTGTTTTTTTCTTCTTATTAATACAGTCCCGTGAATATTTGTAGTGATATAAGCGTATATCTTTATGATATTTTTGTTGTTATTGGATAGATATATCATTCATTTTTGGTTACATATTATTATTAGTTTTGGCAGAGGTGATTTTATGATTTTTTTAAATATACAGCATTTTAACAATAACTTTTTAAATGACTTGAGATGATAAAATAGCCGCTTGATTTATACCATTATAATGTATTAAATCCAAAATACAAATACGTTACAACATCAAATTTATTCTCATTTTCTATAGGCCATTTTTTAGTCATAAACCACAAATATCAATTTATACATAATGATTTCTCGTGTTTACGCGAATACTACACATTTGAAATGAAACTATTATTTACGGATTTTACCGCGTTTAATTTTGCTTTTATATTGCCGACGTTTCGAGTGCTTTACAGTAACTCGAAATCCTAATAACACCATAAGCCACACTGTGAATAGGAAATAGACCCATACAAACATATATTTAAACGGTGAATCTCACCACTATCCATCTCAGTTCGTAAAGACTTCAGCAAAGACATATTTTTAGTTTTTACTACTAACGAGAACTTTTTCCTGACATACAAGACCTTTATTTATACGTGAGGAAATACTTAATACATACCCGGCCTCGCAGAAGCAAGGACGCATTGGATAGGGCATGTAACGACTAAAACCCCAGGATGTTCTGCCTTCGCCGCATATTGGCAGGGCTATAGGAACGCTCTCGCACAAATCTGCGACCCCACGCGCGCCTGTCACCCTCGGGAGCGACGGCAACAGTTTCTGTTTTGCCGCAACACAGCGTAATTTCCTTGTAGCGTCCAACTGCTGCACAAGGGCGTCCCATTCAGTTTTTGACAGGGGCCACTAATTATATTGCTAACCCGAATTCAATGCGAGCGAGGCTGCGGGAAAAAGCTAGTACAAAAATTAGTGAAATTTTATAAAATTTCTTACGATATATTTAACATACCAAAAGAATCGCGGGTGTATTAAGCTATTCCTCTTATTACATTCCATTTAAGACAAAATAAGAGCGAAATTATCTTCCAAGTAAAAAGCGGCAGTACGTCATAAATTATCTACAATCTCATTATTTCCGCAATGCTTTTTCAATTACCGAATGAACATATTTTATCTGCATATAACAGACTAACTAACTTTTTTTCTTCCTTTCCTTTTTTTTAAGAATACTAGCGATGCCATTTACTAAGTAACATTACTGGTATTCCTGTTAACCCTCCCAACTAAGCATTACAGCTTGTATCTGGAGTTGTTCACGGCAATAGTCGAATGGCGGGCTCGAACTTACGACCTCATGTTTCGTAGTCCACACCCTAACCCATATGGCTATTGGCGCTTAAACAGCTAACAGACTCTTTCAGCTTTTTTTATCGCATTTTGAACGAATATGTGCGCTTTATGTTCTTAATTAATTCGCACTGGTCGATGATAATAAGGAGAATAATAATAATATACGAAGTCATGACCATTAGACATTCGTCGACGAGGTATGTTCCGAGACATTGAAAGCTTAAAAAAAGAACACATTGAAGTTCAAATTGAGATCCCCTAGAAGGTCAAGTAGAAAATAATTAAAATTTATTAAATTTTTGTAAACATTGTTATGTACAAAAAATATTGTATTCCGAGTTTTTCTTTTTTCCAACTATCAAACAATAAATTTCAAACTGAAACGTAAGCACTCCCGTAAGGATTCCCGCTTCGATGTGGCTTAGTAGCTGTGATCACCCACGGGAACCGAGAAGGATCTACATGGGCATGGACATCCACTCCACTTTGGATGTGAGTTGGTGGACTGCGGGGGAGGATTAACGACTCTGGCGGGACCACACCACTGAGCTGAGTTTATCTGACGGTAAAGGGCTAATGCAGCCCATGGACGCCCGCTTACCATTTCCATTGAAGAAGGTTTCATATGCGTTCATCACTGATGAGTAAGATGAAATTACTCACAGCCTGTACTAGCTCTATGTAGCCTTCAAATCGGAACATATGCTCGCTCCGCTTGGCAAGCGGATTGGCGATCGCAGTACCTGTCATCTCGCATCTTGTACACTTCTGCCCGTCATCGATCTGCTTACTTTTGCTGTGGTATTTATTGAGATGGTTAGCCTGCTATCTGTAAGTAGCCATTGTGATTTTTAAGGCTCTTCCCTAAGTCGGTTCTTCACCCACGGGAATAAAGAAAAAATACCTATAAAGTTGTAGAATTTTACATTAATGGGATTTTAGAAGAGCACGAAGCAAGCGCCCGAGTTGCCTGAAGTGCGGGCCGGACTGAAAATTAGTGTCGGGGTTTAGATTTCGAATTTCGACTATCACTGACTTCATTAGTGCATTGCAAAAAACCAAGTCCAAAACTTAGTTTATTGTTTGATATTTTCATTCATATAAGTTGTTACGGCAAAGGATTGATTTTTAAGTTAACTAGAAACAAAGACAGGGACTAGAGTATGTAAATAAAACTTCGTAAGTAGGTTAATTTCTTCTTGATATGTTTATTCGGGGCGCGATGCTATAGGACAAAGACGATCTTCGAACTTGTGCAATCATAGATGTAAGAAGCGAAGTCTACCGATCTTTATTAATGCACCGCGCCTTCTTCGCACAGACAGATCTGTAACTAAATGTGAATGTGTTATACAAATGAGCGTTCTTAGTGAAATGATCTATGGTATAAACCAGATTGAAATCTACTTAGAAGTTTGTAAAGTCCGTTTATCTGTGGGTAAGAATACACAGATAAACGCGGATTGTGACTTTGTTTCATACTATTTAAAGATAACGTCTTGCCGCGTACTATCGTTAGGACAATACTTGTTTGTGTAGGTTCGTTGTGGGTGTCGTAAACGCTCGACCAAACGTAACGCCAGTAAAATACTGTAATATCAAACAGATGGCGGAATTTAAAATGATAGATGTAAACTATACAGATCAGACACGTCTGACTGTATACTTTGACTGAGCAAGACAAACACGCGATCCATCATGCCCTGTAATCGACAAACCTGTCTAACGTAGAGAGTATGGGAAATGCTTCCGATTTGGGAAAGATTGTCTATAGGATGATGACGTCTTTATACTTCACTCTACTAATACTTGAGTCGCCATGTGGTGACGGTGTGAAAAAATTTACCACGCTCTTTACTCCCGTGGGTATCTCGAAAATGTAATGGTATTCGACGAAGACTTCACCATCGACAAATCAAGAAGCTAAAGGTAGACTCCTTCTCTGCCTAACAGTCGTCTGAGTAAGTAAAAGAGTGGGAGCTCTTGCCCTTTGTCAGTGCAACCACTACTGTGGTTGCACTGGTAAAGGTAAAGGTAGCCAGTATAATTACGAGTTGCGAAGCATTCCATGTTAGTCCTCAGATATGACAATCAGTAACCTTCTCCGATTGTGGTTGTTACTACTACTAATATTTGGACTGTTATCAAACCAATGATAATTAAAAAAATTAACTGAAGACGAGCAGCAGTGACTACGATGTGAAATGTACAAGCCACTGCAACCTAGCGTAGCTTGAGGAGAGGAGAGGTCCAGAGGCATTATCCGCTATGACACAAAATAAATTCACATAAAGTCCGTGTGACATCGTTCTTCGAAGAAATTATTCGGTGACATTTTTCACTTCCAAGACATGATTGCGTTCATGGTAAGCATGTCTTGGATGTGAAAAAAAAATTCTATATAGTTATCGAGGAATGACATTACAGAGGGACTTTTAGACTTTAAACGAAATTTTTGTGTCATAACGGATTAGGCCCCAGCAATGAACTATTTAAAAGCTACCTAGGATTTCGACACTGGCAATTCTCTCTCTCTCAATCTCTACACATATTTGCCAAACCCCTTACAAATATTGAATAGAAAATGGCAGCCAGTAAAGTGTCTTTACTTTTAGTCTTTTTAAATATCTAAAATTGTTATTATACCTACAACCAGGCACACAGCCTGTCACGTTGTAACTCCCGAGGAGGCAAAAGATGGATTACGGGTGTCTGTTCGGCTATGCTCTCGCCAAATAGAAATCCGTAATCTCTATGTACGCCTATGAGCATCCGACCTGATTTTAAAATAAAAAAAGTCATCCATCTGTATGTTATATATTCAATAATATAAAAACATATCTACTATCTATGCTATACGTGGTAGAGCCAAGCGGCGACATTTGCTGGTGCTCGAATTTGCCGGCTCGACCGGGTTGGTACCACCGCCTCACAGATTACCAGCCTGTAGTAGAGCCGTCTTGTGATTCTGCATTTCGTTCGGTGAGTGAGGTAACCGGAGGCCCTCTCTCCCGCCTCATTCCCCTGCTTAACCTTCCTCCCATCTCCCATCCCCCTCCAATACCCTTAAAGGCCGACAACGGACTTGCTGCACCTTTGGTATTGCAGATATACGTGGGGGATGGTAATCACTTACCACCAGCTGAACCGTCGGCTCATTTTGTCGCCTTTCGCATAAAAAAAAACAGAACTTCGCTCAATATATCAAGTATTTTTTCAAATTCTCAATGGAATAAAAAACTAATTATCGTTATTCACCACTTTTAAATAACAAGATTAAAGTAATACCATTAACATAACATTTATTGTATATTTGATAGCGTTACTTGATATCATAATGAATTGAGTGATTCAATACATGGTAAGTACTTACCTAATGTTTACACATAATTGCTGTAGCCATGAAAAATGTTGCGCTATGTATATGTTATCTAATTCGTTTTATAATACATTCGTTTAACGTTCGTGTAAGCTTGAGCTTCGTTATACTTTATAGTATAAAGTACTGAGCCACCTACATCCATCGACTTTCTGCAATACTGTGCATATCGTCGCTCTATCTTGGGGATTCAATGTTACCATCTTACCGACCAACAGTTCCCGAGGCATGAACACCAAGATCACTAAAAATATCTTTAAGTGTATCGATGTGGCAGAATATTTCAGGCGCTTTATGCGTGATGCTCAAAAATATTTTGAATAAATTTCAGTTGACGTCATTCCCAATAAAAACATACCGTGTTATTTTTTAACATTCAAGACATGGGTAATCCAATAAACGAAACAATTTCTTGGATGTAAAAATTATTATCGAATTATTTTGTGGCATAGCGCCTAAGGCCCCTGCCTCCCTCACCTCCTCTTAAAGAGTATCTTTATAAAATTCAAAGAAGCACACTTTTACTACGTAATCTGTGGTAACTAATAACATCCTGAGGAATGTATACGAAGAGTTTTACTTCAAAGGCAATCCGCAGTGAAGCACTATGAATGCTTTGAACCATATTACATTCAGAAAGGTACCTCTAACGTCTTACGTTCGGTATTTTTACGGCTGGTTTTACGACTTTGGCAGTCTCTACCATGTGGTTTTGGAGGTTATTGAAAAATATTTTTATGAATAAAATCACTTTCCTTTTGTCGTTATTTTCATTGACTAAATATAAATAAATAATAATGCTTTGTAGGACCATACAATTAGGTTTTACTTTATGGCTTTATATTACTTTAAGAGTAATCAACTAAGAAGCGAGTATACAAAGTATATTTAACGTTTTAAATAAATATACCGAGAATAACGTCGTGTAAAACACTCATGTTTAATATTCATTATTTACCTTTCTTAATAGGAGATAGTGAAAACTAACATGATTATGGTATAATTAGTAATATTGCTTAAGCTATTTAAATACAATTATTGCAATTAGTTAAAAAATATATATATCTCATGCTTAAGCTCGATTTCACCAATTAGTTGATAAAGACAAATTGATAGAGTTTAAACTTAAAATATAAGACGTCTCCCCAAAATGACCAAACAGTACAAAAAGTTTCTATTATAGTAGAGCATGCTTTAGTCTTAGTAGCCTAGTCATCGAGGCGCTCGCTTTTATTTCATAGTACGCGGGTGGCCTGGGTTCTATTATCTGTCCTAGTAAATTGTTAACAGCAATATGCAGTGCTGAATCTACCACGGGCTGACCGGCGAATAAAACTAGAGAAATAATTAAATATTTCGAGGACACGAGAATCCCGTTAATGCATCTCAAATATTATTTGACTACTTGCAGCCGGCTTCATTACTATGCTCTAGACCAGGGATCCCCAGACTATTTTGGGCAAGAGACCCCTTTTCCAAATAGAACTGATACCCATACTCAGACCCCCATAACCAAATTACTTTGAAAATCCTATCTGTTGTTTTTTCCCTATCGATACCAAATACTTACTAATTTAAAAACTTTGCGAATGGTTAAGTAAGAAAAAATTTACAAAATTAAATTGTAATTAATAATGATTTATAAAAATAACGTATCATTTCTTTGAAAGTAATACAACTAAAATATTAGTTATTCTGTAAGAAGTTGGTACACGTAACACAACGTATACAGTATCTTGAATGTTTCTAATAACAACTTGTGTTAATTAATAGGGGTCGATTTTTAGACCTCGTCGACCCCCGGGAAACCAATATAGACCCACTTTGGGAATTCCAGCTCTAGATTCCTTACGTACTCGCTCAGCGTGCTGCAAGTGGGAATTTCCTGCAGGACATGTGGGTAAACCGCGTGCATCTGTACGTACTTGGCTTCCGCGCTCTTGTATGGCACCGCTGCAAGTTCTCCCCTCTCCCATAAGAAGGATTTGCTATTATCGGCAAGCGGATTGGGGATCGCAGTACGAGGCACCTCGCAGCTGCTGCTTAATTTTAGTCTCTTGACGTCCTGAAACAACAGAAATTTTGATGTTATACCGCGTGAAGGATTAGTATTCGTAATAATGGTCTGAATGCCAACAAAACTACATGACCAAACAATTTCTTTTTCTTCTTTAATTGCCTCTTTTCAGTCCACTACCGGACTGGGGAAGTTGTGCACGCATTTGTGGAAGGGAAGGGTGCTCTTCTTCACTTCAGACTATATATATGCCATTTTTTGTTATTTCGTGCAGAATTGTGCAAAGTATTTTTTTTCTGACATCTTTGTAGCTACTGTAACATTTAAACGGAACTTAATTACGTTTATTAGATTTTTTCATAAGGTATTGGAATTCCACAGTTATTGAATTCTTTATATAAAAGTTATCTCATGATCGCCGTTGTTCTGGAATTTGCTTCGTGTGTTCCATATTTGTACAATATATTGAGGAACTACAGCTGATATTCATTTATTAATTAAAGAATTTTTAATGTATTTTACTTATTTATTAATATATATATATATGTAATATTAAAAGTATATTTATGTATATTTGTATATATTTGTGTGCGAATTTATTTATTATAGTGCACATTTACACACTTACGTAATTTATTTCCTGATTGCACCAGCCAATATTGTTCTTTATCTCCCTGGGTTGACTGTTAGAGAATTCCATAAGGCATCTTATTGTAGCCCTTAGTGTATGAAATGAAGAATAAATAAATAAAAAAACACCAAATCTTCACTGTTTCCTGTGGCATTCGTATTATAAGCCACCACTATCTGACCAATAGTGACTTACGATGAATATAGACAGGACAAAAATTATGTCTAACATCCAGGTACATGCCAACACCAGTTGTTTTAGGTACACTACGCTTGCAGTTGCCGAGGAGTACGTGTACTTGGCACTAAATATTAAATAAGTCCAACTTTGACCAAGAAATCAATCGATTGACAACATAACTGAGCAGCTACGTCACGTCGTCGAGAATACCTTAAAAACGTCAAGACCAAATTATACAATCAGTAGTAACGATATATATATAGTGGCAACGGTGATAGCTGCAGAAGAACTAGGTTAACTAAGGCCTCAAAAATCAAATGTAGTCGCAATAGGACTAGCACAAATCTTGCTTTACTTATAACCGTTAGGTAAAAAGGTTCCCCAATGGGAAACTCCATAAGATCAAGAATTGTGGTAGACCTTAAATGATGCCGTGGGTGCACGAATAACCTTGTCTAATAATCATAAAAATTGTAAATGACAATTAACTTGAGCATAATAAAATCAAATTCTATAACAATTCCATATGTAGTCTGGAAGTATAACTTAAGCCTATATCTTCATCCGATTTGTTGTTTAGTTCGAAACTACAACTAGAAGTAGTTGTCTACGTCAGTAACTGCGAGGATCCGATAGGCTGGCTATTTCCTTAAACTGAGAGAAGCGGAGAATATATCACAAAGTTTCAAACTTGAACGTTGCTTATACTAGAATAGATTCATTATCAGATTAACGTGTTATTATACGATTATTATTAATGGATATATTGTAATATATTTTTCAAATATGTAGGATAGTCACTTTTACGTATTTTCATATATTCTTTGTTATGGACGAATCTCCCATCACTTTTTACCACTAAGTGTCGTAAGACTGGGGGAAAAGTATTGAAAATTTCATAATCTACTCCTTGCCGATTTCAACCACACCTAAATCTTTCGATTACTAGCGGAAGTTGTCAACTGCGCAAGAGCAGAAGCCTTACCTTCCTGTATCCAAAGAAACGCACATGAGAGAACATCGGAGGAAGAGTCAGATACAGTGTTAGAGAAAAGAGACACACATAACACGAATAATTTGAGATTTTGCACATATACTCGTATAATAGCTTCGGTGGGATTTCTATCCCAGGACCAATGCCTCAGCTGGTATGCTACATTACTATGCAATATAGTCGTCAGATCGAGTATACCCAGACTGTTGAAGAGTAAAGTAAAATTTGAAATTTAAAACATGGATAATGTTTAACGTTTAAGTTTTAAACTAATATGAAAAGGAAAAATCATTAGAAATATAACCCTGTGAATTTCGCCACGTTAAAGCGAGTGACAGTTACAGAGTACAGACAGTCAGTTTTAATGACCTGGATAAAAATTCTATTAATAATGTAATGTTTTGAAAATACCGGGAGCCTCGAAGATTTAAATCAAAATTAGCTACCGCGGAATTTACTACTTCACACAAGATAAATTTTACCTTTTAATGATGTAAATTTTTTGACAAAATTTAAGCTTAAAACATCATCAATTTTATTTGACCACACGTCGACCAATCGTTGATGACATTTAAGATATAAATTAGACCTATCAGTTTGGATACATCAAAACTTCTTTTTAACTTCCTTAGTTAATAGTACTCGGCTGGATATACGCCTCTCTCGACGGCTACAGGGGGATTGGCCATAATTGGCAAGCGGTTTGGCGATCACAGCGTTAAACGCCACGAATTTTAGATGATAATCCATTGTTTGAAAAGTTTGCCCATGATTAACACGCAGGGCGACGCTACAACGTACTATGTACTATGCACCTTAGTACACAATAACCAATACTTAGTAATTTAGAATTCTTCAAAATGCCATTCAGAAGCATAGTCCTTCGAAAAGTTCAGTAGAATTTACAATCACCGTCATATTTCGAACTTGGTGGCGTAGTGGCTAAGCGTTTGGCTTCGGCTCTGCGGGTTGCGGGTTTGATTCCCGCACGGCGTACGTAGGCCTCGCCGAAGAGCCTCCACACGACTAGAGCCATCTTGTGCATCCTTACAGTCCGTTAGTATACTGGATCTCTCTCTCTACCTTTCAAACCAGAACTCTTTACTGTTGTTACATTGTTGTTTGGCGGCAGAAATGGGTAAGAGTGAGGTTCCCACCCGGACGACTTCTTGGCAGATAAGGAGCCTACCAGCTGTTAAGGTCATTTCCGTTTTTATTTATTTTGCGTACAGTACAGTACAGTACGTGAATAGAGGTGGATTTCAGGCATGATTAAAGCATGATTATCAGAAATCATTTTAATGACGCATGTTAGATTTTCATTGAATTAAATAATCCTTCCACGTATCTTATTCAAAAGGATGAAGTGGTCCTCACAGCGCGCCCGTAAGGGTTTGTCGCACAGATTAATTATGCCTGTCATTATTGTAGTTTCGGGTCTGTTACTTAGTAATCGGGTCGGGATGATAACATATTTGCTTTCTATCCGCGAAAGGGTTTATTTATGAAACATTGAATATTAAAGGCTTGAAAACCAGCTTTCAGTTAGTATCATTAAAATGAAGGTGAAACTATAAACCGTTTATTAACAGACCACTTGAGAATTTGCAATAATAATATTATTCTTCTAACATGATATAATACCTAATATAGTTATATATATATATATATATAATAGTTATTGATGCCAAATATAAAAGTTATCATAATATTTCACTGGTGGCATCACATCTAAGAAGTTTCGTTTAAGTATAGTATAAAAGACATCAGTTCTTTAAAAACAAATGATTATTTTGTAAGTTTTAAACTCAGCTATGGAATTACTGCAAGCATAGAATATCATAGAACGCGAAAACTGGATTCGATCCCCGGTGCCGGCACCACTTATACTGTTAATTGCAATTTTAGAAATAAGTGTTGATTTAGTCGACGGTGAAGGAGAACATCGCGAGGAAATATGAAAAATGTACTTGAAATTTAAAAAAAAATGTTGATAGAAACAGATTTAATTATTGGCTTTAAACAAAATGAGTGGGTTCTCAAACGTTTCACTGCCTGATATGTGAGTGGGATGAGCTGTTGACATGACCGTTAATAATGGAACTCAATCAACATTTACGAGGACCAAATGCGACATTCCATCAGTCGAGCCACTAACGAACCGATCGAACCTAAATACCTCTGTGTAAATATACACAGGTGACATGAAAGCGACACGCCTGGCAATTTCATGATTGGAATTCTATTACCCATTTCTATTAATGCTTCTATATTTAGGCGTGTACTTTGCACCTTCCTAATGTTATAATCTCTAAATATACCTGTCTTACTTTAGATTCTAGTTTTCGTTAGTTATAGCCCTCCATACAGGGGATCGAACTCGAGTCTCCTGATTCGGAGGCTGATATGACTCTAACCACTCGACTATCTTCTCTACCAAAATACAATATCATCTTCATTTCAGCCTGTACATTACACCATAGCTGAACATACGAGTAGTCTTCCTCCAAAAATTTCCACAAAGCACGTTCACAATTCAACACGTAAAATCTAATAATCCCTTAACCCACAATGGCGGATTCTTCCCGGTTGCGGCTCTCTTGAATTTTAAACCCAATTACTTTCTTAGAAACAAACGCAAATATAAGTTATTATGTTTATTTATAAATAAACAACATAATGTTTCTTAATTAGTTAATTAGTTCTTGTTTTTGGTTTTTAACTATAAATGGGTTATTTTTCAAATGACATTTAATTAATCTAATAATAGCTCATTAAATTAATAAGTTTTTTCGTATTGTATAAGTAAAATGATGAAGTAAAATCTTATTAGTTGTACTGTTTTGTATCTATCTGGTTTATACCATTAAATAAATAACATTTCAAAAATTAAAAGTATGAAATAAAAACGATTCCCGCCATTTTTTGCCAAAATGAGTGAATCTAACGAAGAAATTCGATACATTTTGAAGGTTTATTACAGCCTAATATTAATCATTTCTGTTTTGATTTTAGCGGAATTGAGTTGCCAATACTACTTCTTGAAAATAATAGCTCAAAATAAATCACCCGACCCTTTTTAATCTTCATTAGTTGCCGGAGCTATATACGAGTAACCTTTAATTGACAGAATTTGATTGTGAATGAAACCAGGAAGCTACTTAGTAGTGACGAAAAATTATGTTGAAATAATTGAAGAAATATGAATTCTTTCTATATATTTATTTGTATTATAACACAGCTTGTTGGAAAACAGTGAACGTGGCTATGGCTGTTCTGAATAAAAAGAGGGAGTTATTTAATTGAGACGGATTCAATCGGACGATTTTAACGTGACCGTCCGATCCGCTGATTTCTTCTTCGTACAGGTCTCTTAAAAGTATGAATATGTTATTAAGCAAAATCTTCCTCTTCTTTATGTAGGTTCGGATGCCTACAAAATTAAAAAAAAAAACAAATAATAAAAAATTAAAAAGTGTTAAAACACCATGTGGCATCTAAGAATCTGCCACAAATTCGACATTAAGATAGGCCAAAAATATCTCGTGGACTCTAAATCGTGGAATAACCATCACATATGCCAGATTTAAATATTCCGACCAATAAGGGATAGCGGCATTTTCGACAATAGATACCAGGAGTCACAGACCGTCTTTTCGTGTGCCAATCGTAGTGTATTTGGCAAATCCTCCCTTGCCAAGCAGTGAACTGGTAAGAGGGTACCGTAGAGAAAAGTCTACTACTTCATCGATTTGAAAACTATTTTACGGTTCGTGTTACGGGGCGTGCAAAATGGTCCACTATTTTCTCGGCCCATAACGCTAAAGCTTTTGAGAGGGTGCCATAATATCGACTCTTCAAGGTCATGCGATTTACGCAACTTAATTCGCTTCTAAGAATCTTTTCTTTATATTAAATGTTAGTATAAAGAAAATATTTGTGTCCTGCTAAATTATGAGTACATGACCATAGTTTATAATTTTTATTATGATTTTGAGTTTAGGATTTTACTTACATAAAGTCATTTAAATCTGTCTATAGTGCAGACATTCTTAATACATAAATTAATGATTTTTTTTGTACAGGTGCACTGAATGATGTTTGACGATCCAAGCCCGACATTAGCGTCTAACGAATCCACACCCTACACTACTAACGATGTCCATAATTTCTATGTAACATTTTACGATGTTGCCAATGACAAATACATCAATGATACCAGAAATTCCACCGAGGTAAGATATATTGTCACTAACATTACTGTATATAATGTGATATGAACATCCACTTGTTGTTAATTGCGCTGTTGATTGTATGCATTATATAAGACAATACAATATTATGTTCGAGGCATATTCGGCATATTTGGCCGTGTGTTATCGGCGTAAGAAACTGATACTCCGTTTCTTCCGGTTGTCGTAAGAGGCGACGAAGAGAAAGCCTTGAAAATCGCAAAGAAAAGATAGATGGCGGGATAATCATCTCGAAAATTACATGGTGCGAAGTGTCCAATACTGCGATCACCAATCCATAAGCCGAGCTTGGCGTTTCTGGGATACTTCTCACGGGAGATGCCTATGTCCTGCAAGGGGCTATTTACAGGCTGGTAAGGTAAGGTAAGATCCTAAGGTAACAACCCTAACATCTTTAAAATTGGGCTTAGTATGGCAAACGCATCTGCTTTATTGGTAAGTTTCAATTTAAATTAGATATGAATACAGCGGACGTTGCTCAATGTCTTGCACGTCTTAAACATATCAAATACTTTTATGAACCATGCGTATTTTGTACTAAAATTAAGTGTCATTATTTTTGTTAGCACTAACTTTTTTTCAGGTATACCAATCATTTATTTTACCTTGGTGGCGTCAAGTATTATGGACGATGCTGTTTGGCGTTATGGTGGTGGTTGCTACCGTGGGGAACCTTGTTGTTATATGGATAGTACTTGCAAATAAACGAATGCGGAGCGTCACCAATTACTTCCTCGGTATTTGACTTTACGTTTGGTGAACAAATTAAATTATAATTATGGAATTATAACCGATCGCTTATATTTCAGTTAATCTGTCAGTTGCCGATGCCATGGTCTCTACTTTGAACGTAACGTTTAACTTTACGTACATGCTGTATTCTGATTGGCCGTTCGGACACTTTTACTGCAAGTTCAATCAATTCATTGCAGTGGTTAGCATATCTGCATCTGTGTTCACGCTTGTGGCAATAAGTATAGATCGGTAAGACATGTCACTTAATATTTATGCTACTGAGGTAATATTACTACGGTTAATGTTACTAACATTACTAACTTCACCTTTACCTTTAGTTTTTTTTAATTAGAATCTCTAACTTCTAACTAACTCATTACGACGCCATTCTGACTAATTTTCCCTTAATTTACTTTTGCGACAAAATTACCTTTACAAAATTGAGAAAAAAAAAATGTGTCTGATATTGTTAAATCAGTGTTAAATCGATAGGTACTAAGATTTGTCGGTCGCTGTCTACCAGTTTTACTTTACAGAATGTTATGTGCTCTAATATCTAAAGAAACTACTTTATTTTATTTAGAAATTTAGAAATGAATTTATAATACAGCTTGTATCTCATTCAGAATCAATATTCTTTTAACTTTTATATGTGCTTCATTTCAATAAATGTAGCACGTATAAAAGTTGCTTTTAACTTAATTCGATAAAAAAACCAAAAATATAAGTTTGTTTAAAAATATTGTATACTATATAGAATGCCAAAACATTTTTAAACTTCTGCTGGATCTCTTCACCCTTTCTGGACAGCTTCATGGACCATTAGACTTAGGTATCAGACGGAGAATCACGCTCGTGTTCATTTCATCGAGTCTTTTAGATGAGGCTGATGAAAACGCATGAAAGATATAAATTATAATTACATTTTTCTTATAGATATGTGGCGATCATGAGCCCTCTTCGCCCCAGACTTGGAAAACGTGCAACACTTGGAATTGCGGCTGCCATTTGGGCTGGCAGTTCTATTATCAGTAGCCCGAACATTGCGTACTTCACAACCGACGTAGATACATTGCCAGATGGAAGTACTCGGTAAAGTTATTCATCTCTTCTAGAAACTTTACCATCATAACTATTTATCACCTAAACTCAGCACCGTTTCGAATGTTAGATTATAAGAACCGTTACTACTGAGAAAAGGTAATGAGGTATTCCATCTAAATCCTTAGGCGTAGTAATGCACACAGCGTTGCCTGCATGCGCACCTAAAGACTAACCTGCTTTCCATAGTAACTATTTACTACATGGAATTTCTGATAATTTATGATCCTCATTAGCATAAAAATAAGGTGACAGGAGAGAGTCATTTGGGTAGAAAACCCTCCTACCATTTATACCACTAATCAACAGTGCAACCACTGTTGTGTTCCAGTTTGAAGGCTATAGAGAGCCAAAAAAGGAGCGTTCAAAAAAAGTGAGAATGAGTATCTTACAAGTAGCTTACTCATAAATACATCACCTTTTAGTATAAAACGCTCGAATTATGTCTTTTATTTACACCTGAAAGTCCCTTCCTAAAGTACTCTTTCTTATGTTGAGTACCTAAAACTTCCTGTACTGCAGAGACTCTTGTTTCATTATCTTCAAATATCTGTCTTCTCAGATACTCTTTCAATATCGGAAATCACTATTTTGCCTCGCCATTTCGCAATTTTTTGATTTGCCTGTAATTTTGTTTGGGAATCTTAATAATGAAGCCACGTTTCGTGCATTGTTATAAATTGTGCCAATAATTATTAGGATCTTGTTACGATGGAATATCTGGTTTTTTCTGCCCATCGGTAAGGATTCCGAGCACTCAACGCTCGGATATATTATTGCATCCCCAAGCGTTCATGTAAAATGTTGTGTACACCACCTGTCGAGCTCTTTGTTTCTTTAGCAATAAAACGGAGTGTGTCACGACGATCTGCCAAAACAATTTTTTCGTCTCTTTGAAGCATTGTTCCGCCACTGCTATTGTAGAGCATGTCGAGCGAGAGCACGTTTAAATTCAGCGCACCAATGCGCAACTGTTGCATACGGCGGAGCATTTACCCCTAATGTACACCGTAAATCTTGATTGATTTGTTCCGTAATGAATTTTTCAAGCACAGAGATACCTAATAGCAGCACCTAGTTATTTTGATTCCATTTCACGCTACAACAAATCGTAAACAAATTACTTGTTATAAAAGTAAAGGAAATCAGTTTATTTTTTTAGTTATCTTGCGGATATTCCAGCTTTGCCAGTCATAGTTTGCTTTTTAAATTCCTAAGATCGTACCGCATTTTCACTTTGTTTTAACGCCTCTCTAATTATACTTATTTATGAATAGTAACTCTTCTCTAATAAAAGTTATAGTATGGTATAAAATATTCATTATAATATTATAATAAACATTTTAATTCAATCATGTTTCGTCAATTTTTTTCTTTCTAAATGTTGTTACTTTTCATTATAGGCGAGTGTGCTTTCCAGAGTGGCCCGACGGGATAACTACTAGATCACACCTTGAATATATGTTTGTATAATATTTATTTTTGTTTTCCTTACTCAAGTTACTATGCAAGTATGTTTAATGTATTTCTCCTAGTTACGTAATTGTAATGAAAGTTTAAAGCAATCAATTATATATCGACAGCTCTGACATTAAATTTATAAAAATCATATTTGTATGCATTGATTCAATATCGTTATCGACCGAACGATAGACGATACCCGAGATACTATTGCAATGTGTTCACTCTCGTAGTAGAACTAACTCGTAGAATAGCCGATACGGGTATAGGTATAGGATATCCGATATCAATGCGGATAATCCAGAACGCACAAACAGTAGTCATTGTCTATCTATTTGTAGAATATCCACGTTTAACAATAATTAGTTTATATAATGTAATTTGTTCTACCACATTTGTCTAATTTATTCAAATGCTGAACATAGGCCTCTCCAGCCAAAGCCGGCAAACATTTCTTGGAATCGCATAAGCATTACATCGGATATGAAAAGGTATCGATCAGTGAGTGCATCTGTTTGCGTTTACTTATGGCACTATAATAACTCCTGCGCAGCTTGTAAGTACCCACAGCTGGGCAAAGGTCTCCTTCTCAAATATCAAACAGGGGTTTGGAGCAGGGAGAGGCCCGCCACGCTGATCCAAATCGGGTTGGCGAGTTTCACATAACCTCGAAGTCATATTTCTGTTATTTCCATGCAGACAATCAGGTTTCCTCACTATGTTTGGTAAATACAGCACTTAAAATTGTTATTAACATTTTTTAGTGTTATCGGTACCGGGGATCGAACCCAGGTTTAGAACTAGCGCTCTATGAAACTAAAGCGGGCCTCCTGCCCACTAGTTGACAGCAGCTCGCCATAGTCAAAATCGGTCAGGAGGACATCATCACTAGTGATGCTGCTCCCATCCAGAGTCTGAGAGATTTATTTAGATTTTAAAAATGTTAGTTTATTCTCAAACAATCCTACTACAAAAATATACACAATTCATGGAGTAGTTAATGCAATTAATGTAATTAAATTACCGATACCCTACAGATTTTATTAATTTACCCTGTCTAAGAGCACTAAAACCATTACAGGTATAACGTTGCGTTCATGGTATTGACATACTTTCTACCAATAATTTCGATGACTTTCACCTATGCGAGAGTGGGAGTGGAGCTTTGGGGATCCCAGTCTATCGGAGAATGCACTCAACGTCAACTCGATAACGTTAAGAGCAAGCGAAGGGCAAGTTATTGTTAATTTTGTTGAGTTATTTAAACTTAATATAAAAAGTTTCTAAAAATTATGTGAACCTTTAACAATTCTCTATATATATTTATTACATTTATACGTAATAATGACAGGGCTATTCTCATCTCAAAATTTAATCGATTTTGTTGCTAAAGTTATTAAAATTATTTAATGAAAACTTTGTAAGTACTAGTGATCATAATAATTTAGAAATATTTTTTTAACGAACTGAAATAAAAAAAAAATTTAAACTGCTTAATATAGTCCGATAATTCAAATGAAACGCAAGCGCCTTTTGTTATGAATAATAGTTTACTGACCTTGGCAAGAGTGGCGCGCGCAGGATTTCTATAAAAAAGATTACTGCGACGTCTTCAAACGCGTGGAGAGGACCAACTCCGGTGCGGACGGTGGACAAGGTCTGATAAGGCGGGACGGACCTGGATATCGTAGGCCTAGTGTAGGTACTACTAGCGGTAATACATCATGAGTCAAAAATATGATGATGTCAAAAAAAATAAATACATAAGGTGAAATTATTTTACGTAGATAACGTCGCATCCATTCTGTATAATTTATTTTTTATGTACAGGTGGTGAAAATGATGATAGTAGTGGTGGTTATATTTGCGGTCTGCTGGTTGCCGTTTCACGTTTATTTTGTGGTGACATCGTATTACCCAGACGTCGTCAACTACCCTCATATTCAAGAAATTTATCTCGGAATTTATTGGCTGGCCATGAGCAACTCTATGTATAACCCAATCATATATTGCTGGATGAATTCAAAGTAAGCAGCCTCCTAAAATTCCTAAATGGTAATTTATTCTAGAGAGAAGGAGGGGAGAAAAAATGGGGAACGAATCACTTGATAGTAGTCTCCATTGTCTATGAACATAGAGGTGTTACTGAAGAGCGCCATGCTTTTCTGGATGACTTGGTAAAATAAAATGCAACTGATGGTGGTTCTTTTACAGATTTCCTTTGATTAGACATATTACAAGCACCATGTTAAACTGCCAACCTTCTGTTGTTAGGTCATGCTTCGTTCATCACCTAAATGAAGCACGATGTAACAACTCTTCGAAACAATGCTAATAGTAAATGTGATAGAAAACACAAAAAAAACCTTCGTAACCCAACAGATAGATCCTGAGTTTGAAATTCTTAAGTTAAATTTGTTTTACAGGTTTAGACGAGGATTTAAACAGTTTTTCTGGTGTTGTGGTGCATTTGGCAACAGTGGCATAAACAGACACAGGGCTTTCGGACCGGACCATTTGGACAGATCCCTTCGATCGTTATCTCCTAGTCGAAAAAATGGAACAAGTACATATTTTTCAAATTTTAAGTGAAAGTTACAATATATTTTTAATTAAAGGCACGCCTATGCATGTTTGATTACGAGTTAGCCATTTTTAATCACTTATATTATTTTAACATCCCCGTTCATAATCTATATTTTAAAATCTAATTTTACCTAACATGTCCCTTACGTTTTTGTATCTACTCGTCGTTAAGTTTTACTTTACAATTGGTGGCATTTATTGTATAAAATATTTTTCATGTGCTTCATTCGTGTGCTCTGTGCAAAGTCATAGACGAGAATATTCTTCTCCGTAGGTTTATTCAAGGCCACAAGCAAAACAACAAAATTCATCAAAAATCCGCCCGGCACCCCTCATTTGCTGCATGCAAATAAAATTCACAACTAGGAGATTTCCGGAGGCCAACGTTGTAGTTGGTAATTTCTTCTTTTAAAGTGTTGTCCAAAAAAAAACAACTTAGTGTTGCTGTATTTTTCCAAATTTTTTTTCCCGATTTTTAACTTACCTGATTGAAATAGCACTTTTCAAATCATTTTAACTACTTCCTCCTATCTTAAAACGATAACAGCTGAACAAATTTGTTTCGTTATTTTAATTCGTAATCGAGTTATACAGCCAATTTGTAGTTTATATTTTCTGTTCTTTAGGTACAATTAGGATTTCAATGCACAGCACGTACAATAATACGTTGTTGAGTAGTACCTGACAGCGATGTGGCGCGTCCGGTCCACACGCCGAATGTGGAAGGAATGACGCGCTTCATTCGAATGTCGAGCGTACATGGATTTGACGGAAAACCAGCGCCCCGCGCCCCATACCCACCCTCACGATCTGTACGGCTAAATTAACAGGACGGTGTTACCTGTATACAAAGAACATGCCTTTTTTTTTCATCCATTATTTGTATACTTTTTATATTGTACATATTAAATTAAATCTTGAAATATTTCTAAAAAGGCAAAAGGACCAATCTTGGTGATAGTGGTGATCATTCTTATAAAAATATAACTGTCATTACATTTATTGTCTTTTTAATAGGATTATCAGATATTGAAAAAGTTATTATAGTTATATGTAAGGTAAAATATTCAGAATATTAAGTAAATGTTTCATGAATGTAATAAAATACATGTTAGAGACGAAATATTTGTCGTATAAAATGCAGCTTAATGATTACCTCAATGCAGTTTAGAGAAACGTCGTACGTTACGCTATTTATCTTCAATCTTATTGATTCAATACTTAAATTTCAATCCTAATAAAAGACATTTTTACAGAACATAAGATCTTATTATTATATTCATTCTTGATTCTGAATACTTGGTGGTGGTCCTCGGAACACTGAATCTTTTTCCAATGACATTTCATCGGAAAAAAATTCAGGTAGTCCATTAGATACAAGCCTTCTTATTTACTCTCAGCTCAATCTGTCCTATTTTGACATTTTTGTTAAGACCAAAGACAAACTTTTTTTGTTATAAACTGTGTACGCGAATCTCAGCCTAATTTGTATAAAAAATGGTAACGGCTAATCCCAAGTGGCTGTTTCTAGATACATAAAGCTACTTCTTTGTCTTGTAGTACTTTGAATAAATTGTAGTATGTATAAAATTTCTTTAACACTGATGTCTTTAGAAGCGAAATCGTTTGTTTTATTAATATGTTAAATTAACAGAGATTTAACTAAAAAAAAGTATTTAATATACGTACATGACTGTAAATAACTGCTAAATGTTATACGGTGTATATAATACTTTAAATAAATATGTAACTTGATCAACCTTTTTGTACATATTAGAGAGCATAGATAATTTTTTATCCAAAGATATCAGTATTTGTTTAAAATATTTATTTAAAACTACAGATGATTTTAAATTTCTATCAAATAAATGTTATAGTATATATTTCTTAACAAATAAATGTGGTCATCCAAATGAACTTGTTTTATTTAAAATTATAGTGATATTAAGTGCCCGCGAAAAAGTAAAATTAATATTATATATAAATATACATTCATAACATGACTTAAATAGCCATATCCTCCACAGCCTATGGAAACAACGTTTAGCCATGTTTATGTTTATTTCTCTTGGTCTATCTTCTCTTATCAGTAATCAGAATAATTTAATAAGCACTCACGCCAGCTACCCAAAGAGGTAGACAGATATTACGGACATTTCCATTTGGCACGACTCTGGAACCTCAAAGTGACTGGTCGAACCTCATCGCCAAGGTTCCTCTTGACGTTACGTACGACGTAATGTAACGCAACGTTCACGTAACGTAACGTAACGTTCACGTTACGTACGCCTAACGCCAACGGGAGGGCATACTCTTCTGCAACTTGAATAATATTTTCTAACACCCTTGCAATAACGCCGTGTAGCATTTTAGGATTATTTTTCGTAAGAGGCGACTAAGGGAAAGCCTTGAATATTCCAATGGCTACCGTCAGATGGTAGGATAACCTTCAAAATATTAAGCAGACCGATGACCGCCATTCAGACCTTTTATGACCATATAATATTAGTAATAAGCCTTATTGGCATTTTAATGAAAACCTTAGTTCTTAGTAGATATAATTATTTGAGAAAAGTATAATATTTTATTTTTGAGAAAGAATTAAAAACTTTTTTTCAATTAACTTCAAACTACCTAGTAATCCAAATAAAACACTTACGCCATTGGCCATGAATATTAACTTAATGACCTCGATGAGAGCGTCAACCTCACAGGATTTCTTTGTCGGCGCGTCGGCGACTTCAAACGCGGCAGCGGACACAGGTGCGGACAGTCAGGCGGTCAACAACCTGGGTATCAATGGCCTCTATCTTAACTATTAGCGTAAATATATCTTGAATCAAAATTAGAAATGTCTATCGTCCCCCACATACATCTGCAACACCGAAGGTGCTGCATGCGCGTTGCCAGCCTATAAGGGTATTTGAGAGATGGGGGGAGGATGAGGAGGGGAATGGGAAAGGGGAAATGGGCCTCTGGTTACCTTACTCACCGAACGAAACACAGAAGCACAAGAACCCTACATCACGCCGGTATGGGGAGACCGAGGCCGTGTTACTAACACGGTGGAGCCAACCTCTTCGAGCAGCTGAAAAAGCCACCGCTTAGCCCTACCAAGTACTCAGTACTCACTAAATAAAGTTATCTTGACCTGAACTAAACAGAGTCTGAATCTATGAAGTACTGGTATAAGATATCAGTGACCAATCGTCTGTGAAAATATTACACAACTGATAACTGCTTGCTGACTAACACGGGCAAAATATCCAAATCAACATCCAAAAGTGAGTGCATGGTATTTGTTACCATTAAACCAGGCCAAGACCTGGTTTGGTATAAACGATACCATATTAATAATAACACGGTATGATTTTATCAGAGAATGGTGTCGCATGGAATGTTTTGTACCATGGATAGTCCATTTGGATGTATTGTATTTTAGTACATGTCTAAAAGAAACGATTTCACAAGCAGATATCTGTTTCCTTATACCAGTAATTAAGTACCAGTGTAAAGTAAATTATTATAACAATTAGATCTTTGCCATGATACACACACCATTCTAATAACTATTAAATTGAGTGATCCGATTAAAAATAAATTTAATAATAATTCAAATATTTGAAAACCGTTTTTGCATTAATATTAGCTGGTACCCGCGACTTCATTCGGGTAGCCTTATATTTAATATGATTATATAGCACGCACACACTGAAAACACACGAACTGCTGTGAAACTATATGAAAGACACTCATTTATTGAAACAACTTGCGGGCCTACTGTATGATGATAGGACTATATGAGAAACTTTCAAGTAAGCAAGTGTCAATAACAACTGTATAAAGTTTCAACTCAATTGTATGTGTTCGTCTCCTCGTTTTGTAACACGTTATATGAACGCGTTCCTGCATAAAAATGCGTTCATAGAAGGTGTTCATCTGCTTATTTATTAACTTATTTATGTCCACTGCTGAACATAGGCCTTTCCAAAAAAGTGGACCCAGAATCCGGCATATATTTGATGAAAATTTATCATAATTAATACAATCACGTGGATACAACAAATGAGGGTCTGATGGTGGAAAATCCATGTCGACAGATTGATGGAAAATCCATCCAAATTTGTCAAACCTAAATCTCACAGACTAATGACCAGGAGTAAAATCACTAGCGGGGGATTTCGACACTACGACCATCAAGCCGCGTGTCCAGCGTAGTAGGTGTGGGCAAAATCCTCTAAGATCTAAGACATATTATATTATGCTAGTTAGCTGGCACTTTCTTGGATATGCCTGTGTTCTTGTGGATTCGTGCAGTGGATTTTAATAGGCTGTTGATGATGTTTGATTTATTGAAGATAATTTTTTGATTCCATCCGTCGTTCTTCTTTCTAGAAGACGTCCAGACCATCTGTCCGTCTGTTTTTGCTTTCCGCCAGGACACATCTTACTTGTATATCATCCGCGTACGCTGCGAATATACTCTTACGTTGAAATATTTACTATTGTAACAAATACACAACACAATGGCGCCTCGTGCTATGTAAATTCAACATTAAATGAATTTTACCAGAAACGTCTAAATGGACTATTAATGGAATATGTTTATAAACGTGTTATGTTTTAGCTCCAAGTTCCTTGTTACTATGATCAATTGACTTAATACGAAATTCGCCAGACCAGTTTAGACAAACACATGATGTTGAATGTTCTATATCATTAGAAATGATTTTGCCCTTCTAATCTTAGCTAACCTTCTAGCTACTGGTCTTACGAAGAAGTTCAGCAAACTATGGAAAGGGATTTGCTCTGTATTTCCCTCCGAGACGGAATCTGAAATGACGACATCCGTGTGAAAACTAGTGTATCCAACACAGTTTTACGAATCAGCAAACAGTAGTGACAAGAAACCAGCCACATAACTTGTTACAAGAAGTAGCCGTTAGGTAAGTCCTCAAGTGGAAACTTACTTGCGAACGCAGTGTATAACGACTCTCCACTAGAAGCGATTTTCTAACCAATGTTCCAGCAATTTGATGGATGTAGGTAACAGAACCTGCTTTCTAATAATTGTCACTACTCCTTTGGAGAGGTATTTTTGGTATATTCAACTTTTTTAACCAATGGAAACCCCGCATAAGTATCTCAAACGTATACATGCTCCCTATTCGATGATTTTTTGACCAGTTTCTTCTCTGTTCTTCATCAGGTGTAAGCTACAGGAACCAATTTGTTTATATGGGTTTGTGTATTTGAAAGCGTCCTTATCTATAACAAGTTCTTCAGCTTTATCACTCACTAAAAGGGCGCTGTAAAGTTATATTAGGCTCGCAGGTGGCTGCTAGCAGGTTGTAGTCAATTTGCAATGCTTAGACAAGCTTGGCATCCGGAATCTGGCAATTCATCCCATTGGGAGGGGTCAATACCGAATAGGGGATTGTTTAAAAACTGATGACAAAAATAATCTTAGTCCAGTTAATACATTTCTCGTAGATATGTTAACTTGTGAACTTGACTAACAGACGTTTAAGTAATTTTATTATAGTAACTTTAATTTTCATATCACTGCAAGTCGTGTAACTTCGATAAACTGAAATTGTCACTGTGTAAATTTCACAAACAATTGTCAACTACTGCGAAACCGCAACTCCAAAGTTTGAGTTTCAATTTAAATGGCACTGCTTTAGTAGACAAGTAGTTAACATATCATCATGTTACCTTTTTAAATAAAAACCTTAAAGTTGATTAACATTAGCGACTACCCCAGCTTCGCTTGTATTATCTCTGCTTTTATCTACTATTTTTATCTCTGTTTTACTAGGTGGTAGTCTCCTTCTCTGACTAAGCATCGTCTGCATCCGTACCACCCGCATACCCATTTCTGCCAAACAACAGTGTAGTGTTGTGCTCAGCATTGTGAGGCATTTCATCTTATAAGTAGTCGTCAGTGGTGACAATGCATCTGTAACTTCTTCGATTGAAGTTTTTTGGAGGTGTACTTGGGCTGCTTTAGCTCGTTTTTCACCCCAAAGTAATTAAAAAGAGATCTAGTGTCTTTCTTAAGAAACCCTATATTATATTCCATAACGACAAATTCCCGAAACACTCAAACATCTACATTAAGCAAGCAGCGTAAAATAATCTGCTAACCTGAAAAAACTTGCAGAGATTTGAGAGCGGCATTGATTCTATTTCAATTCATAGTTGACGTAATTCACACGTACTTAAAACTTCTTGTTTTTCAGATATACAAGTTTTGTAACGATATTTTCCTTCACCATTTCATCTGCATCTGTATTTGTAGTGGTGCCGGCACCGGCACGAAGCTAGATCACTTGCGTGCTTTAAAATTTAAGGAGTGTATTGGCCCACCCAAAGAATAATCGATATAGGTAGCTATAAATCGATGTCACTGGCTCCTCATAGACAGTTTTTTTTTTTACATAAATGGTAATAATGATCGCATTAGACCAGAAGACACCACATGATTCCGTACCCGGTCGATATCGCGAGTTTTCCCGACGTCTAGTGTGTAGTAAACCCATGATGATTTTTTCTTATACCATTACGACCACTTTACTCAACAACTTCGTTTCTATCTCTGCATAACAATGATGAATTGGAAAGCAAAAGTAATTTCTCGTAAAAAATCTTCAACAGCCAGCTTAAGGCCGGCCACAGCTCGCATTTCTGGAAAGTTTTACTCATATGTGAGCACGTGTAACTAACAAAATTATAACCAACGGTGGGCATTGAACTCTTGTCCTTGACCCAGATCGGGGCCCTTAATTTTTCAAAGCCTCCATGTACGAACCTTCTCAAATACATGGTGTTCTCAAGTGTGTGGTTGTGTTGGTGGTGATTAATAAATCACGTGGCACGACTCTCGTTGACAAGGCATTCAAATAAATCTGAATTTGTTTGTTTTTATAAACGTTGAGTTTGACCACTAAAACTGCGAACTTTAAAATATTTTAAATTATAGGTTTTTTTTTAATCTGTAGGGGGCAAACAAGCGGATCTTCTTATGAGAAGTGATTACCGTCGTTCACGTACATCAGCAACACCAGAGGACCTGAAGTTGCGTTGCCGGCATGGCGGGAAGGGGGAGTGGGGAAAAGGGTATGGGCCTTCGGTACCTCACTCACTGACGAACGAATCACAGAAGCACAAGATGCCTGTACTGAAGTACTAAGTAAGGTATTCTGCGAGGTCGTAGTACTACCCCAGACACGCCGGCCCATTCAGCAGCAAAAGTCGCCACTTGGCTCTTCCACGTACAAAAACAACATCAAACAAACAACCTATCACTACAATATTTTAACAATATCTAAACTAGGCCTAGCCTGTATCCTAGACACTAGTTTGTTCCTGAAGATTTATGTAATAAAGTTGATGTCTTTATATGAATGATGAATATTTTTGTAACGATTCGTAAACACCTACTTACTTATATACTTATTTATATATTTACACACATTGTACGTTACTGACAAATATACATAACAGTATTGCCTTCCATTTCATATATATTTTTTAACGATAAAGATCAGATTATAATTAGAATTAACTTATTATTATTATTAACTAAGATTTTCGAGAACTATATACGAGTAGTTTTGTGGTTAAAGCTATACGAATTTGATTGATATTATTATATAAGACAGGGCCGAGGTAACATTGAAATTTGAATAAAAAAAAGTTTTGCGTACAAATGGCTTCGAGTCCCCTGTTACGAGTAGTCACGTGATACGACAACCGACGATAAGGCATTCAAATGGCTTTGAACAACCGCGCCGGTAATTGTTAATATCATCGCATCGATATTATTTCTTCACTTAAGCATTAGTTTAGTACCATGTCTTTATTTACTAATAGTTTTAGTAGAACTCCTACCAAGTGATAGGACTACTAATGCCTAGGAGTTGTCTGAGTATGTACCAACTACAAACCAATTTCTGCTGCTAATGAGCAGTGCAACAACTATTTATTGTGTTCCATCATGAGACATTCCATTTCAGTACTCAGGATGAAAACGCCTACCTTTTTACCGTTGAGTGAACTGTGTAGTTCGTTGATCAATAAAAAAATTTAGAATCCCAAAGTAAAAAATGGCAGCGTATAAAAGTAGTATTTGACAGAGCGCCAGTTAACATATTTAGGGTCGGTTTTAGATTCGAGAAGTATTTACCACGCTGCTCTAGTATCGGTTGTTGAACTTCACTTTCAAAGGTACAGGAAACATTTTTTAATATTTGTGAGAAATGTGTTCTGCCTATTGTATCGGCGGCGGGAGCACTGTGGTATTTAAACGGCCTAATAAATGCACATATTTGGCCGTAAAAAACTTTTTCAAAGCTTACAGTCATGTATCCGTTACCATTTTTAAAGCTTTTTTGTCAGAAGGCGGTGTCCGCGATTAAGTTCGAAAGGACTTCAGAATTTATGAAAACCCAGAATCTAATTTATAATTCTATTTATAATATTACCATATTATAAACGTTTTTATGTAGATTTTAGGTTCAATCTGTTTAGGCGAGCCGACAAACAGATGATTTTTTTAATTTAATAACGTAGGCAAATGTACATAATGTTAAAAATATCATCAGCATTTATATTGCTTAATCTTTCATACTGCTTTGTTTATGTAATAAGTTATTAAACTTAATCAGAAGAACACAACGACGAGGAGCGCTTGGCTTAGTGGTTAACGTCTCCTCTGTCCTCTGGATTCCAATCTCAGAGGGCGTTAATAATTGTGCTACAAACAAATTATTAGTTTTCGAATTTCGTTGTTTTATTATGGAAAAGGGGGCATATTTGCAAGCGGCTCATCTGATGTTAGGTTATTACCGTCGCCTACGTACATCTGCAACACCATAGGAGCTATAGATGCGTTGCTGGCCTTAAAGGATATTTGGGGGACGGGAGGAATGATAGAGAGGAGGGAAGGGATGAGGGGGCCTCCGGTTACCTAACTCACCAATTGAAACGCAGAAGGACAAGATGCCTCTTCTTCACGAAGGTATTCTGCGAGGATGTGGTACTACCCCGGCCGAGCTGACTGTACTGCACCGTGTTGTGTTTAGTGCTTCGGACACTGCCTCTGACCCTTCCTCCGTTCTTTTTGCACATCACTTTACGGCAAGGTGAAGAGGACCTACTTCATTTTACCTCTGCATCATCCTTAGGTAGACTGGTAGAGAATGCCTCAGGCATTAAGTCCGCCTATATGTACATCACTATATATTTCATGTTTCATAATAAAAAAAAAGATAAGTGAGTGCCTCTGTGTTTGCACAAACACCTACACTTACGTCATACATCTTGTTAAAAAAAACTGTTACATATAAGTTTATAAAACTAAAACGTCGCTATCGCGAAGCGGTAACTAATTTGAGCTTTGGTATTAAAATAGACATGCCTAAATGTATAATAGTCTGTATTTGTGGGACACCAAATTCGAAGAAAAACTTTACAATCTTTTGAGTAAATTATTAGCTTCTAAAATTAGAAAATGTTATAAGTAGACGATATTAATATTAATACAGATTAATACATTAATAAATATTCATAAACAAAATTAAATGACCTTCTTAAATTAAATAATAGTGTATTTTATAATTGTGTGTGAAATATCATACATAAATGGACCGACATGGCAATCTTCCTGTACAAAAATAATGCAAGGAGTAATATAAGTAATGCAATAGGCAAATGCAAAATTCACATATTAGACAACAAAACAGCACAATCTTTGGAATGTCTAGCAACATTACAGTATAATAAATCAAATTCTATTTCTTTTGTAGTAAATAAAGAGAAACTTAAAAAAAAAAAAATAGAAAATGAATTTTGCATAGCTTTCGGTTTGATGTTGATAATAATAACGATATACTTTCAGTTTACTGATTTAATTAATTTTGTGACGTGACGTTATTATAATTTAAATTGTTAAAACTACACTCTTTACAAATACATTGAAGAGAAAATATAATTGAGTAAAATTAGAAAATGTTATTAGTAGACGATATTAATATTAATACAGATTAATACATTAATAAATATTCATAAACAAAATTAAATGACCTTCTTAATTTAAATAATAGTGTATTTTATAATTGTGTGTGAAATATCATACATAAATGGACCGACATGGCAATCTTCCTGTACAAAAATAATGCAAGGAGTAATATAAGTAATGCAATAGGCAAATGCAAAATTCACATATTAGACAACAAAACAGCACAATCTTTGGAATGTCTAGCAACATTACAGTATAATAAATCAAATTCTATTTCTTTTGTAGTAAATAAAGAGAAACTTAAAAAAAAAAAAATAGAAAATGAATTTTGCATAGCTTTCGGTTTGATGTTGATAATAATAACGATATACTTTCAGTTTACTGATTTAATTAATTTTGTGACGTGACGTTATTATAATTTAAATTGTTAAAACTACACTCTTTACAAATACATTGAAGAAAATATAATTGAGTAAAATTAGAGATTTATTTATATTTAATTTAATAACGTAGGCAAATGTACATAATGTTAAAAATATCATCAGCATTTATATTGCTTAATCTTTCATACTGCTTTGTTTATGTAATAAGTTATTAAACTTAATCAGAAGAACACAACGACGAGGAGCGCTTGGCTTAGTGGTTAACGTCTCCTCTGTCCTCTGGATTCAATCTCAGAGGGCGTTAATAATTGTGCTACAAACAAATTATTAGTTTTCGAATTTCGTTGTTTTATTATGTGAAAAGGGGCATATTTGCAAGCGGCTCATCTGATGTTAGGTTATTACCGTCGCCTACGTACATCTGCAACACCATAGGAGCTATAGATGCGTTGCTGGCCTTAAAGGATATTTGGGGACAGGAGGAATGATAGAGAGGAGGGAAGGGATGAGGGGCCTCCGGTTACCTAACTCACCAATTGAAACGCAGAAGGACAAGATGCCTCTTCTTCACGAAGGTATTCTGCGAGGACGTGGTACTACCCCGGCCGAGCTGACTGTACTGCACCGTGTTGTGTTTAGTGCTTCGGACACTGCCTCTGACCCTTCCTCCGTTCTTTTTGCACATCACTTTACGGCAAGGTGAAGAGGACCTACTTCATTTTACCTCTGCATCATCCTTAGGTAGACTGGTAGAGAATGCCTCAGGCATTAAGTCCGCCTATATGTACATCACTATATATTTCATGTTTCATAATAAAAAAAAAGATAAGTGAGTGCCTCTGTGTTTGCACAAACACCTACACTTACGTCATACATCTTGTTAAAAAAACTGTTACATATAAGTTTATAAAACTAAAACGTCGCTATCGCGAAGCGGTAACTAATTTGAGCTTTGGTATTAAAATAGACATGCCTAAATGTATAATAGTCTGTATTTGTGGGACACCAAATTCGAAGAAAAACTTTACAATCTTTTGAGTAAATTATTAGCTTCTAAAATTAGAAAATGTTATTAGTAGACGATATTAATATTAATACAGATTAATACATTAATAAATATTCATAAACAAAATTAAATGACCTTCTTAAATTAAATAATAGTGTATTTTATAATTGTGTGTGAAATATCATACATAAATGGACCGACATGGCAATCTTCCTGTACAAAAATAATGCAAGGAGTAATATAAGTAATGCAATAGGCAAATGCAAAATTCACATATTAGACAACAAAACAGCACAATCTTTGGAATGTCTAGCAACATTACAGTATAATAAATCAAATTCTATTTCTTTTGTAGTAAATAAAGAGAAACTTAAAAAAAAAATAGAAAATGAATTTTGCATAGCTTTCGGTTTGATGTTGATAATAATAACGATATACTTTCAGTTTACTGATTTAATTAATTTTGTGACGTGACGTTATTATAATTTAAATTGTTAAAACTACACTCTTTACAAATACATTGAAGAGAAAATATAATTGAGTAAAATTAGAGATTTATTTATATTTAATTTAATGCTAATCAAATTTATATATTATTGATTCTGATTCAGTATTAAGTTGGTTCAGTAGTAAGACGCCAAGGATGGGCAGAGTGTATCGAAACTTATTTGTAATGTATTATTATTATAATCTTGTACTAACAGTCTAAACCAATAAATAAGCAAGTATACTTTCCATGAAACTTTCAGCCAATAGGCAATAATAAAATAATAATTTGTACTCTGCCGTTTGATATACGGATCAATGAACAATAAAAACGATTTCTTTGTACATTGTTTGTGCTAGGTATAATATGATCCCTTTGTCGAATAAAAAAGTACAAAATTTAAAAGTGTTGATAAATTGTTATTTTTTAATCAATGAGTGCTTCAAGGCTTTTTAGATTTGGGTCATATCAACTGTGGCTATGAAGTCAAGAACTAAAGGAAACCGATTAACTGAAAGCTCAGAACATAAGCTAAGAACATGAGGTTGCAGAACTTCGCAAAGAATTGCCATAGCTTTGTCAAGAGGTGAGACGTGGTAATAAGAGCCCATTCTGCCCATCCGTCAGGCTGTGGTCAAGCACCTAGCCAGTTAGTTGCCCCAAATATATAGCATAGCTCTGCCCGTGCAGGTTCAATGGGAGTTTAATAATAAACGGACAACGCTGCTGCCATCATCTTCTATTACTTTATCATTTATTTTATAGAAGAATTAAGAAAATATTCCAAGTTACATTCGTTCAATGAAATTTATTAGTAAGATTATTATATGGCGCAAGATAGTATCAAGAACTATAAGCTACTCAAACACTAACGTAAGTAATTTTTTTTCCTAGATTTTTGATTGGACCAAAACTTAATAAATAAAAGCTGAAGGTAGACCGATTTAACTATGACATCTGGACGTCTAACACCTCAATCCCACGTCCCTAAAAAAAACGTAAGTAATAACGTCCTTTCCCGAGATTCCCGCTTATGAAAACATCAGTTTAATTTCTACTGCTGCCACTTGAATTAGTCATTGTTCACTATCTCGAACTTGTACAGTCAAAATCTGTGTAAGTGTTCAACGTAAAGTTTGTTGATAACACTGAAATTGAAACCACTTCGACACTTAACATTACGTTCGTTTTCTTCACATGCCAACCTCTACTGCCTCGTACTGCGCTCACCAACCCGCTAGCCCTGCTTGGTGAGTATGGGCAAACCTTCCAAATTGCGTACGCGCTTTCTTGGATAGGCCTATGTTCAGCAGTGAACTAAATAGGCTGATTTTAATTAAAATTAAATTAAATTAAACACAAAAGAGAGATTGTGATACAAAAGGCGTTTTTCCATACTGTCTGTCGGAGTCCAACGTCGGAAAAGAGCTTTAAAAAAGATGCGCTGAAAAGCGTGGCTATAATCGAACGTTTAACCATACTACAGATCATTTAATAGTTACTACATAACCCTTACTCACTATGTTGAGTTCGTGAGGGCTGATCTACTCTCGTACGGGTGATGCTACACTGGTCTTCAGAATTTGGTTTTAGCATATTCAAATCTATCGGTCGATGGGGAAATAAGTGCCGCAATTTCTCGTTACATTCTTTTATTTATTATTGCACAGCAAAATATATTACATAACACCAAAACATACGAAAAACAATTTAATTTTAAATATAGCAGTTATATATGGAGGGACGTGTATCGTGCGTTTAGATAATTAATTGAATCTTCCGCTAGTATATCGAGTTTACGTCGTAGTGCAGTAGTGTCAGCGTCTGTTTGGGATATTTCAAAAAAAAAAAATTATAAAAAAGTTTTTTATCGATTTGTAATCAATGCATTTATAATGTCACACTTCCAATGAAGTAATAATAGTTCGTAGTTCGTGAGTGTCATTTGTTAGTTTATGTATCTCCAACTAATTTGTGGCCATTTATTTCTCAGATCATCATGGATTAGGTTTACATATATGGATAGGTAGCTGTGAAGCGTACAGTCAAACTGATAACAGACAAAAAAGCAAAGAAATACCTTTAGAGTGACTCTCTGAGTAGAGACACGCCAGAGAATTCAAATAAACTTCTTCATAATTATCACCTGTCCATTTAAAGTTAGTTAGTCCCAGTGGCCAGAACAATCACTTTAGTTCCATAGAGCGCGAATGGCCCGGGTTCGATCACCGGTGCCGACTCTAAATTCAATGAAAGGAGGCTACAGATGCGTTGACAGCCCTGAGCCCCGAACCTACTAAAATTTTTACAGCAATTTTAAGTGCTGTATTTACCACGAGCTCAGCGGTGAAGGAAAATATCACATCGGCGAGAAACCACTTACACAGCGCTGTGAAAGTTGCCGCCGGCGTTAGTTTTTAATTTCAACGAATATTTAATGTTCCTTCTTCTCTATTCTCTCGGTGAGATAATACATATGACATAGATGTTTTTTGCTGCGATTTGTTGCTTTTTCATGTTTTTCTCACATTCATGTAACTAATGACACGCTCAACATTAGTGTTTGAATGTGGTAAATATAAAATTATCTTCGATGATCCTGTAGTTGTGAATTATTCTAATCAATTATTAAATTAGGGCTTAATTGCTCTTTTCGAGCCCAAGTAGGAAAACGACTGTAAAAAGTGCTAGATCTAGCTGGAAATGGATTGTAACACTAGGAGATTTCGTTTTGGCTCGGAACTTCGTCGTAACATGTATGAAATATCCCGACGTAAAGCTTCCAAATCGTCCTTGCCAATATTATTTTTACACAGGAAATCCTCGACTCTTGATCATTTCTTGTTAGGGGATTTCACGCGGTGATATTGCGTACTTATATCCTTTAGATAATACTTTTATTGTTGATTCATCCTGAGGTTATTTTGATATATTATTGACCGCATGTGATCTATAGTCTACATTTGTACTCAACGGTTGCGTTCTGTCCATACGTTGAGACTTCCTTGATATTTAATTTAGACGTAATATTTTTACATTAATATATTTTTTTAGTTTTATATTCGTTATAATAAATAAACAAAATTAAATGACGTTACTATTAATTTTAATACTCTTAATGAATTATCTGTGGGTGTTGTTATGAAATGCAGATCGCTGGTCCTAACTGCTTTTTACTTGCCTGTTTTATGATCTCTTCAGTGGAATTTCCAGTCCGTACAGATTCACTTAACGATTTCATGTATAGATACTACAAATAAGAATACCAAATACTACAAATTAGAAAAGAAACTATTATTTAATGATTTTATCGTGGAGAAGTGTTTGCCCCTTTCAGTGGCTTCAATTGCCGTATGTGAAAACATACAGGGCCTTGGGTTGCTTGTAGCGCAATGTTGCATCGCTATGTATTCGGGCTGCCCCCGGAGCTATGTGGAACCCCGTTCGGGGAAGCTCGGTTAGCCTGGCTGCAAGCGCTACTAGATTCAGTCTGCGACGCGCGCCCGTGCGGAGTGGACGTTTCTCTCAAACAGCACCCATGTGCTCACGAGAAGCCAATACAAGTGACAATAGAAATAGTGTCCAGTGTTCGCGGGAAACCGCTGTGAAAGTGTAGTGCTACTGAACTCCTGCCCTGTAAGTAGTTCGTACACAACTCTCGCCTCAGAGGCGGCTATTTTTAAATTTCTGTGTCGATTGTTGCGCTAGGCAACAGCTAGGTACTCATCCCTGCGCACCTAAAAGCGCGGGGTATAGAACCAGTAGGCACACACCTCCCTGCCTTTGGTAGGGAGGTTTAGAATCTCTCTCACACACGCCATTCAATGGCCGACACGACCAAGATGGCCGACGCCGACAAGATGGCCGACCATTGCGCAAATTCCGAACTAGCGAAGTTCGTTAAATTCGCATTCCCAGATATCTGGGAAAAATTCGTAGCTTTCCGGCTGGGCTCGAACACCGAGGTCGCCTCGCGCCCGGCGTTCGACACGGACAGCCCTCTCTCTCCGGACGACGGCTTCACGGTCGTCGTCAGGAGAAAGGCGAAAAAACGCGTCGCTAGAAACGAGGACGAGCCTAACTCGGACTCGTCGTTATCGCCGAAAGGCACGCCATCAAAAGGCTGCGTCGCAAACCCGCCAGCCAATAGCGAAGCGGGATCCCAAAACCAAACCGGCACAGTCCGCCCAACCAAACCGACTCGCATCAAAACCCAACGCCGCCGCGACCTCAGGCCGCGCGCCCAAACCCCGCCGCCGATCATACTCCAGGACAAAGGGCACTGGAACGACCTGTCAGTATGGCTGACTAAAACAAAATTCTGTGCCCAAAAGCACAAACCACAGCTCAAGGAATCCGCGTATTCCTTACTAATATAGACGATTTTCGCACGGTGACTAGACACCTAAAAAATAAAAACATTAGTTTCCACACCTACTCGCTAGAGGAGGACAGACGTCTCCGCGTAGTAATTCGCGGACTCCCTAAGGAGCTCCTCCTGGATAATATTAAAAACGACTTAATCGCGAAGAATATCCCTGTGCAGGAGGTACACCGAATGTACCACCCACAGAAAAAGTCACCGTACGACTTGGTCCTAGCCATTCTTGACCTGTCCCCGGAAGGCAAGGCTATATTTAACATCAAAGCGATTTGTAAACTTACGAACCTATCCATCGAGGCACCGCGGAACAAAGGCATCATAAATCAGTGCCACCGCTGCCAACTATACGGCCACTCGGCCAGAAATTGTTTCGCGCGTCCCCGCTGCGTCAAATGCCTCGGAGACCACGGCACTCCGGAGTGCGAGCGCACGCGCGACGCAACTGAACCGCCAAGCTGCGTCTTGTGCGGCGAACAGGGGCATCCCGCGAATTATCGCGGCTGCAACAGAGCGCCGCGAAAGAGACAGCGTGGCGGCACCCAAAAGAACGGTCGTAGGAAGGGCCCCGGGGCTCCACGGTCCCAACCTCCTGCGCCTGCCAAGCCAGCGCCTGCCAAGCCAGCGCCTGCCAAAACGGCATCTGCCAAACCAGCACCTGCCAAACCAGCGCCAGCGCCTGCCAAGCCAGCGCCTGCCAATCCCACTGCTGAACTCACGCAAAAGCCAATGCCTGGGCTAAACCCTAGGTTATACTCAAAAGAGCGCGGTCGCTTCACGACCTGCGGCCTCCACTCCCGCGCCCCAAGGCGCCTCAAACTTCGCCGCCGACTTTTCATTAGTATGCGGCTTCATCAACAACATCAACGTTGCTGATCTATCAATCCTAGCCCGCAAACTACGCGAGGCAACGACACCCCAGGACAAACTCATGGCCACCATCGAGCACATGCCCACTATCGACGCGATCTGGTCGTTTCAATGCGCCTAAACCCGCGTCATGCCCAAATTTAACACACACTAATTATTCCAATGGCTAACGCAGTAGGAATATTAAAACCGCGCTCTCTGACTGTCGCTGCATTCAACGCAAACGGCCTCAAAACGCAGAAAGACGAAATCGCTACGTTTCTTCGCGATCACAACGTCGACATTATGCTAGTGCAAGAAACCTTCTTGAAGCCTAGCAATCGCGATCCTAAAATAGCAAATTACAATATCATCCGTAATGACAGGTTAACGTCCGTCAAAGGCGGCACCCTGATTTACTTCAAAAGGTCCTTGCATTGCATACCGCTCGACCCTCCCGACCTAATAACAATCGAAGTTTCCGCGTGTAGAATAGCGCTAACCGGCACAGGCCGCTTGTTCTAGTATCAGCCTATCTGCCGCCAAACAAAACCCTCCATTCGTCAGACATTAGGACGCTAACAGAGCTAGGCCCCTCCGTCATCATAGGCGGCGACCTAAACAGCAAACACAGCAGCTGGAACTCGCGCGTCAATAATACAAACGGCAACGTGCTCGCCGACATACGGGACCGCTACTTGTTAGACGTAATCGCACCCGACTCGCCTACGAGATATCCGACGTATCACACTCACGCGGCGGACGTACTCGATATCGCGATTCTTAAAGACGTAAGCCTAGCTATTAACTCGATAGATACGCTTCACGAACTCGACTCAGACCACAGACCGGTCTTACTCAAGCTGGGCCAGCCGCATGGTGAGGTCCCTCAGACCAAAACCATCGTGGACTGGCGTACCCTCGAAGTCAAACTCGAAGCTACGACATCACAGCACCTAGACAAAATACCGGACAAGATAGACTCGCCTGAAATAGCATGTAGGGCAATAAACTCACTCACAGACCATCTCAAGTCAGCCGTCGAAGAATCCAAAAGGACGGTCCCTGAGTCGAACGCTCGGCACATGGAGCTCCCGGCAGGTCTTAGACGCCTAATTAGGAGAAAAAACGCAGCTATTAGAGCACATGACCGTTATAGAACGGAACAAAACCGCGAAACCATGCGACGCCTACAGAGGCAAGTAAAAGAGCGCATCACTGAATTTAGGAACACTAGGTGGGATTCTCTCTAGGAGACATCGAGCCATCGCATACTGCCTACTGGCAGCTGGCCCGATCTCTCAAAGTAGAGAACGTGGCAACAATGCCCCGCTATTACGCCCCGATTTAGACACGCTAGCCTTCGACGACAGCGAAAAGGCCGAATGCCTCGCGGACAGTCTAGAGAGCCAATGCACCCCCTCGCGTGAACCAACGGATCCGGCCCACCTGCGGCAGGTGGACGAGGAAGTAACACGTAGGGACGCGTTACCACCAGTGGACGATCCACTAGAGCCAGTGACACCTAAAGAAGTCTCTGAGATAGTAAGCAACCTGAAAAACCGGTCAGCACCCGGAATGGATGGTATGAGCAACAGGGTATTTAAAACTCTCCCAGCCCCACTAATATGCCTACTGGCAAACATCTTCAACGTACTCCTCGCCAGCTGCTCCTTCCCGGATGCCTGGAAAGAGGCAGACGTCATAGGCATTCGAAACCAGGCAAGCCCCGTAACCTCGCCTCCAGCTATCGCCCTATAAGTCTCCTCAACTCTATGGGAAAATCTATGAAAGAATAATCCTGAAAAGACTCAGACAATTTGTGTTTGAGAACAACATAATTCAGACGAGCAATTCGGCTTCCGTTCCGAACACTCGTGCGTCCAACAAGTGCACCGCTTAACGGAGCACATATTAAAAACCTAAACCTCTCCCCAAGCCCAATAGGACGGGAGCACTATTCTTCGATGTCGCAAAGGCATTCGACAAAGTCTGGCACAACGGTTTAATCTATAAACTGTATAACTTCAATATCCCAGACAGGCTCGTGCACATCCTACGAGCCTACTTGTCCAACCGCACCTTTCGCTATCGAGTAGAGGGCACGCGATCCTCAATCCGCCCTCTGAAAGCCGGAGTCCCTCAAGGCTCCTGCCTCTCCCCGATCCTCTTCTCACTGTACACGAGTGACATTCCAAAGGAGCCCCAGGTCAACCTCGCACTATTCGCGGACGACACGGCCCTATACTTCTCCGACCGCCACAAAGGTCGCATCACCTTACGACTCCAATCCGCTGCCAATCGTCTGGGCGAATGGTTCCGGAAATGGAGAATTGAGGTTAATCCCGAAAAAGCGTAGGAGTTCTCTTCACAAGGGGAACGAGCACGGCCAATCATAATTACGAATCTCGTAAATTAGGCACTATCACCCTATTCGATCGACCGATCCCTGGGAAAGGAAGGCGAAATACTTAGGGGTAACCTTAGACGCAGCGATGACATTCGCCCCCATATTAGGACAGTCAGGAACAGGGCCGCCTTCGTCGCAGGCCGCCTACATTCAATGATCTGCTCCTCAAGCAAGATGTCACTTAGACACAAAATACTCCTATACAAGGCTTGCATAAGACCTATCATGGCCTATGCCTCGGTAGCCTTCGCTCACGCGGCGAAAACACACATCGCCTCACTACAGACCGTCCAAAATAAGTTTCTGCGTAGCGCCACCGGTGCAAACTGGTACCAACGTAACGACGACTTACACAAGGACTGTAAAATACCGACGATCAAAGCATTCTTCAGGGAAACGTCACGGCGCTACTTCGAATCGGCCGCCGTACACCCCAACCCGCTGGTGGTAAACGCCAACAAATATTCCCCGATATTAAACGCAACTGTGCGTCACCGTCGCCCGCGTAACGTATTAGACGACCCGGAAGACGTAACAGCACCGACAGACCGACAAACTGAACCAGGTTTGGTTAACACTACTCAACCTGAACACACTGTACATACAGAGTAGAGTCACATACACAATCCCCGCCGACGCGTAAGAGCGTATCGTGCAAATCAAACACCCGCGTACACACCTTGCACCGGGATTCAGGGCGGTCCTTACCGCCCATTACTACCGAAACACCACGACCGTCCGAGACGAGGCCCGAACCTCCCTCGGACGGTCCCTGAATGCTTACCATAAAGGGTAAGCAGTAGATGTACTCCTGTACATCTATTTAGCATAAACGCCCGCGGCCTCAAGGCCGCAGGCGCAAACCTATGAAGCTGTAAAAGCCAAAACGGCTAACAGCAATAACTTCATCGAATATTGCTTACATATACGCTACTAGATTGAGTATCGAGTGCATTTGATAATTTAGCACTTCTGTGTGATGGCAAGGTTGACTCTTGATGTCAGCGAGTGTTGTTAATATTACTGGCACTGAATCTTCTCCATTGTGGATATTGTATGTCTGTAGGTGATGTGACAACATATATTTCGAAATAACGAAAAGGAAAGGAAATCATTGATGAAATTATTGCTGTGTTCCGGTGGGTATTTTAAGAATCGACCCTTAAAATCTAGGAGGTCAGCTCCGACGAATGACAGATCCACCTGAAATAAAACCCAGACCAAAAATACAGATACCGATAACTAATGTTGCGATCTTTTGTTAAGGACTTTATTCAATAGTGGATTTGTTACAGACTGAAATGATGATAACTTAAAAGCACAATTAACACTTTTATAGTGCTTATACCGGCTACTTTTCATTTCCCCAATATTTCAATTCGTCATTTATTTATGTAATCGGTTACCTATTTACTCACAAACTTATTGTGTTACAAACATGATAACCAATCAACATGAATACTTATAACTAATTGAATTGAACATTAGATAATTAATATTGTTAGGAAACTAAGTAGTTTGTCGTAATTAAATTAAGTTAACAAGTTGACATATTTTTTTCAGTTATTAATCTGTATACAATGTGTATTGTTTCATCTCTCTTCTGATATAAGAATCGTCTACAATAAACCATAAGCTTACAAATTGCAACATTTTCCCAGATCTGCACTTTACTCTCGCAGTGTAGGCTAAAAATAAACAGTATATCTCTTTATACAGAAATAGCATATCAATCTGTTTCCGCCGGCGCCCGTAGGATTTTATGTTATGTAGACCATAGATACGAGTACAAATAATGGTTAAGACAAAAAAAAATTCGTATTTATATCATCAACTGCATTGGTTCAGAAAAGTAAAAAAATAATAATTTGACAAGTGAAATTCGTAATATTTACGACGAAGAAGAGATCACAATTCATTCAAATTATTTAATTTCAACTTGGTACCGCTCAGTTATGCCTCCATAACTCAAAGAACCCAAAATAGTTTTCATTGAATCTTCCCACAATGGATGCTGCTAACATGGGTGATTTTAAGATTCTAGGTCAAATAGTTTGGAAATTACGTGTTAACGGCTATAGTGGGTTATTTCTCACAAGAGGTATGCCTGATAAAAATGCATGCGAACACGTTCTCATATTAAAATACCTTTACAGTAAATTTTCTTACGTTCAAAAACAAAATTTCAATGATTTTTTTTAAATTGAGATCAAAATTTCTTCAAGCACTTTTATACAAAACTTCATGTATTTTGAATAATCAGTACTGGTATTGTGTCTTTTTTTTTTACAAACCTAACCGACATTCAAAATCGCTTTTATTTAAAGACAAAAAAAAACGCGAATATCACAGCGAACATCAAAAATCATCAAAACCGTTTAAAGATGTTAATTCAATGTCTGTTTGTTGAGTTTAAATGAACTTATTTTAATTAAATAAAATCCAGTTTCAAATTTTTTTATGTAATCGTAATTTATCGTTACAGTTATATTTGTCATAATTTTTAGCCTCCGGTCTCGAGAAGGGTAAAGGGAGACAGAATAATGGTAATAAATTTTCATTATCCTTTTCTTTTAATTTATGTTTAAGGCTTTGCGTCACTTCAAAACGATTTAATATTCTCGGAAAATAATGTCTGTAAACAATAGTAATTTACATAATGAATAAATAATCATTAGTTGTTCCGTAACACCTAAATAAATAGTGTTATTAAGAACTAGTTTACTCCAATTTCACAAATTAACCCCAACAAACAAACGAAAAATATTCATGTCTTTTGCAGGCTGAATAATAAGATGTAGATTTTTTTAACGATCGCTGAAAATTATGGGAATTTTCAAACGCCTTTGTTTTTTATATCGGACCCAAATTACTTAAATTAATTAAATATTTGGAGTGAGTGATCAACCCAAAACTTTATTGATTATATTTCTAAAGTGAGATTAGGGGTGAAAATTCGATTAAACTTTAGGTCTCAAGAACAATACCTTCCAATTAAAAATGCAGAGCAGAAGTGACAAAACGTCGGCCCACTTTATATTGTTAGCAAATATAGTAAATGTCTATTCAAGCTTCCAAATAAGAACTTGACCGATAAAACCACTTTGAGATTATCCATCAAATATAATTAAGTCATTAATCTTAGAGCTTTTAATAATATATATTGTAAGACGAACACTTGTTTTTATACCACTAATCTCATATTTTTGATCACCCGAAAAGGAATTATTGCACTAAGAACTATGTATTTATGTAAAAAATATCTAACAATGTTTTTTTAATTACAGGACACCCCAAAATGATTGTCACCGCGGGTATTATGTGTGACGTATCACATATCACATTGCGAGACGGAGAACATCAGGCGGTGCCACCTGTCGGTCACATGCACGGTCGTGTGTGATTATGTACGGTATTGGCGAAAGAATCGCACACCTCCTGTCTTCCCGTGGGTATCGTAAGAAGCGGCTAAAGAGAAGTCCTTTAGATGAAAGGGTAAACCGTCTGGAATAATACCCAAAACAAAAATAAGCAGACCGATGACGGCTAGAAGCGTCTTAGTGTCTGGTACTACGATCGCCAATCCGCTTGCCAAGCGTGATGATTATGAGTAATCCTCCTCCTCATAGGAGATGCCTATGTCTTGCTGTGGACTGCAGGGTGCTAAGGTAAGGTAAGGTATGGTTATGAACGAACACATGACCGCAGCGGTAGCGCGCTCTTTCTCTTCTGGGTGCATTGATCGTTTTACTTCCCACAAATCTAAAAAAAAAAAATGTACAAACATAGTGTACTGGACTGTACTTGAACCGTGGCTGGAAATTCCAGAAGAAATCACCGGAGAGCTGCAGATGACCGCATCGTAGCTGTTAGAATCAAGATCACTTACACTAAGCGTTTCACAGGTCAAAAAGGTCTTTGAACACAAAATTAACCGCTAGCCCTTATGTATTGAATCAGCCATTGGCGGGTGTCTGAGCTATATTTCGTATTTTGCCTACACCATTTAGCATTCCGTAATAGTTAAGTGGCCCCCCGCGTGTTGTCATCGCGGAAAAACCAATTATAAATAAAGGAAATTAATAGCAAACATAATACTTAAAACATTTCACGTTGTGTATACTATCATTGTTTGAATTGAAATCTTATAACTCCATCGGCTATTAAATATAACGCATATCGAGATGCAAGTAGTATTTCAAAAGTGTGTGCAGGAATTATTTTACTCATGCAAAATATTTGCCCCTTAAGGTATTTACGAAAGTTCAAGTATTTTTCTGGTTTTGTGACGTACCGGTATGTTACAAGGCGCGACTCGATCATATGAGGCGTGCGTCATGCCTGAGTAAAAATACTAGCAAGTAGGAATGGAAGAAGGTGTCGACGTTTCAAGATCACGACTTTTCAAGATTTACCTAAATTCAATGGTTTCTTCGATTTTTATACTGCATTTCGTCGCCTAAACGTCTGTCGTTATATCTGACTATAGTCATCGCAGAAATTATGGATTTTCGTTTGGCACGACATAGCTTAGTCAAATACACTTATCACCTCTCCGGGAGATAGTACATAACGAGTAGCGAGCCTCGTCGGCGAGCTTACTACCGAAGATTGGCATTTATAACGATTAGTCGCTTTTTGCCTTTTGCATTGGCATTTAAAATAAATTTTCATAAAAATTCATTTCCCATATGCAGCATGAAAAAATCTTCCACCCTATATTAACCTGTGGATGTCATGAAAATACCAGTGTATATCTCATAATACTTATTTATACAGTATAATCAAGTACTACTTGTACATATTATTATATGTAACATCATGTACAAGTAGCAAAGCTTCAATACATCAAAAAGCAATTGATGTATTGAAGCAAGTATCCATAAAAATACTTTATCCTTTTTAAATATTCGTTCAATTATTTCAATTAAATTGTACTTTCTTCAGTCTTTTTACAGATTGTAAAAAGAGTTCAAAATAATATTTGCAAATCGTCATAGAATAATTTTTAAGCAAAATAACTTGATTATTTTGCTTAAAAAAATTCAAACAGTGCACGTCTCATGTTAATTATTAATTTAAATTATTATAAACTGATAGGATTAGAAAAGTGATTTCCAAAAGGTAGAAGAAGCTTTTAGATGAATCTGAAGATTATGATCTGATCTGATCTGAAAATAGTGTCGATAAGTTAAGCTTTTCGAGCGCAATCGTGATAACATACGTACATCCACATAGACAGACCAATTTAAAGAAAGTCTAAATAAATTAAATGTTTTAAATAAAGAATATCACGTGTGTTATCTTAGTATATTTTCTAAAATTCGTTGAAGCTTATTAAGGTTATTATTCTGGCCTAAAGTTCATGATTGAGCTAACAGTAAATTCTAGAAAAAATATGTCTTTTGAGTTATATCCATCACTTCGATCATTTGGAAAGTTTGTACAATTGAATACTGTATGAAAATAATTATTATTTAAAAGCAAGTTTTTCCTACCTACGACTTCTTTTAACGGTTCTTACAATAAAATGTTAATAATGTTTTTTTTAGCTTGAAATAATTGTAAGTCTGGCCAAAAAGTACAAAATACCACTTGCACTCCACTAGTCACGGGCGGGCCAATGTACGGGTGACGGGCATTAGGTCAGTGTAGCGCTGGCATTCGTCGGGGAGGGTTGTGTGCGACGTGGCTGCCGCCCGATTTATAACAGGAATACATAAATATTGTTTCCCTAGATCAGAATAGTGATTCGATATGAAGAACAATGTATTTTTTAAGTTAATTTTATCGTTTCTAAGATAAAAAAAGTACTTATTGCAATTTCATGTAAGTGAACTATGCCTGTTTTTATGAGAATTAAGTTTCTTTAAACCCTTAAAGAGATATTTCGGGAAAGGTTTATGAAGTTACCGTTACAAACACGTGGTTTGTGATGATAACTGTCTATTATTTATGAATTTTATTTTATTACATTAACAAAAAATTATGTCGTCTATCGATAAAACGTTATTGGTATAAAAAAGGACGCGAAAATAAAGATTAAAAAAATATTGGAGAGGGTATAATAATAAACAAAACTATGCAAGTGAAATACGAAACATTTTCCTATTAAGTTGATATTATTATTATTACATTATATAACACAATTGTATTTCCTACTAGATAATAAATTGCTTCTTATTTTTTTAGGGCATTGAGACCGAGACAATGAGAATGTGATGCAAATTGTGTGGATTGTAGTAACATTGATTACTTTGGTTGGTTTCACATTGTGTGCGAAAGCGGTTTTAGTCGGTGCGAAACCGACATAACCCGACCTTGCCCCCGAGAGGGCGGGTATGCATTAGGCATCTCCCCATGTAAATAAAATAAAAAAGGCAAGGACCTCATTGCTATTTATAACAAATACATTTTACTTATTGTTAATTATAAATAATAAAAAAAAAACGATGACATACAAAATATTTTTAAACTTTTATATAGTAAAGTACTAACGTACATTATAGCACCTGAAACGCGATGTTTCGATGCTAGGTATTGCCGGCGGGCGACGGGCGGCGATACGTTTGGCAACGGTCCGATGCCTAAGTCTGTTGGCGAAAAAAATTCTATCTAACAGTCCACCCGATGGTGACGGCTACTGTAGCCCATGTACACCTGCAAAAAACTTCAATCGAACATGATTACAGATGCGTTCTCACCCTTAAGGACTAACATGGAATGCCTCATAGTACGTAATTATACTGGCTCTATACCATTCATACCATGAATAATTGCAGAATTAAGTACAAGAGTCTTACATACCCCGACGATCTGTACGTACCTGACCGCTGACCAAATGAGTCCTAGGTACGAATCCCAGCCGAAGCGACTATTTGTACAAACACACAATTCATTGGTTTTCGGTTCTGGTTGTGTTGTGTGGTTCCGTGTCTCAATCGGCTACGGGAAGATAAAGTCAAATGAGTGTACTGTGTACACGCGTGTACTTGCGGCACTATAATATGATATGATACGATGTCCTCTTGTCCGTCTACACAACACGAAAACATTTTCGAAAATGAAGCAAGGGAATTTAAGTTTGATGTCTGTCTTTAACAAAGCTAACTACGTGCGCTTCATTTCAGATTTTAAACCAAGGAACTATTGATCGATTTACGAAATGAACTATTTCTTATTTCATGAATAGCTATACTTGTCTATACAATCTAATTTAAATCCGTCCATTGGTCCTTTGGTCATGATTGAACTACAAACATCCAAACAATCAAATATTTACACGTATAAATTAAGACAGGCATCGAAATTGAATAAAGCTCAAAATCAATTTCACGTACGGAATACGTGAAATTGATTATGTTATAGGAAATTCCCGGTCGACAGATATCGACAATACGCAGGCGAATCTGAATACAACATTTTTTTGCAGGTATTTCAAAGGCGATTTGTATATTTACAGTTAATGACTTCGTTATCATTTTTACAAAGCTTCCTTAAGTTTAAATTTGTTTCGCGTTAGAGATGCATCTTCCCATCAGAAGTCTGTGAGATTTAGGATCGGCAAGTTCAATTAGATTTTTCGCCATTAGTCGGTCACTCCAGTCTCCTTGGTTGCTTATCTGCAGATGTGTTGGCATTTGGAGAAAACGAAGGTATGGGGAGTATACTTTCGTTTTCTTCAAATGCCTATCACCTTAACATAAGCATCTACTAAAGACTAAAAAGCACCACTATTAAATAAACTTTGTTCAATGATTTCTCACGATATATTCCTTCATTGCCGAGCTCGCTGCAAATTAAGTACTTAAAATTGTTATTAACAATTAAAATGGTGCCGGAACGGAGGATCAAAGCCTGGTTACCGCTATGAAATTAAATCAAGCGCGCTGACCACTAGACTACTACGTATATTATACTATTTAGTATATATATTATAGTAATTGTACATATTTTCCACAAATTACTGTAAAATCATAAACCTTTTTCACTGGCTCTGTTGGCAAAATGCCACATCGCATGGGGCCTGTGTTCTATGCGGTCGTATGCAGTTATCATTAATCACGAAAGTCACAAACGTCTGATATTACTTTGTATGATTTGCATTCTCTTATTCGTTATATATTTTCCGTTAAATAATTTAACCAATGTTTAACAAATTTCTCTCATCAGTCAGTCACTTCAGAGTCACTAATATTTTCATTTTCATTATTAGTGACAGAGCCAAGCGGCGGCTTTTGCTGCTGTTCGTATGGCCCAGCTCGACATTGTCGGCTTCGCATAATACAGGCGTGAAGGGGAGGCAATGTTGTTCTTCTGCGTTTTATTTTTAAATTAAAGGCGTAATCTTAAAGGCCGCATATGCGCATGCAGCTGCTCTGATGTTGCAGATGTACATGGGCGTCGGTAATCACTTACCATCACCGTCTACCGTCTACCATCAGGTGAGCCGCTGGCTCGTTTGCCTCCTATCCCATACATTAAATGTTATATAAACGAGCGGCTCAGTAGCTAAGGATTTTGCTGCGTCTGGGTCGCGAATTCTATTTCTGAACGGAACAAATATTAGAAATATTATTGTTCCTTGTGTGGTTGTTTATTCATGTGCGATTTATGTCTGTTAATAGCCCGCACGACCTCTGCCTCTGCGTAATATACAACTGCGATAATATTCGGAAGTTATTGTCGCCAGGAAGACATCATTAGCAGCGTCAGGTGAATGGTTATGTTGTTAAATCTTAAGACCTTTTATGACTCTAAAACAATTATTTCTTCTATTGTACTACAAACATACTTCGTTTTCGAAGAAGATACTAAAACTAAGACAAAAATAACCATAATAATACACCTCAATATGAGTAATCACGGATTAAATTTACATTTTATTGAACTGGAGATTTTGAACTTTATTTTTCATTAGGCAAAAGAAAGCCTAAAACAATAAACAACCATAAAGTCGTCGTAAGTAAAATATAACAAGATAATTCTCTTCTTTCTTCTCCTTCAGTCGGTATATGTTCACAGACGGACACAGTCCTTTCAGTGAAACACGAAATTTCCCACAAAAAATGGGATATCACTTACAGAAGATTTGGTTTAATCTCAATGGGATAGTAGTAGTATACCAAGTATAGCCGATTGAGATATATGTGTATTTTACTAGGTAAAATATATCTCTGTGGTATAGATAGCCATAAGATGTATTACATATAAAAATGCATACCTTTTTTTAAAAAAAAACTTTGAATTTACCCATTGTCTCCTTGGGGATTTAAGCCACTGCTAGCTCTAAAGATTTTTGAGAGAGTTAATAACGTTTTGAGCAGGCAATGTCCTCTAGTACTGACCACAATTTGTTCTCTAGAGGGTTTAGATCATACCCACATTGAGCAAAGCAATTACTGCAGCCGCAACAAAAATCACGGTGAAAATTAATACATGAATTAGGGACAAATCGATCAAAGTTCTTTACATAATAAACCAATTATAATATCATCAAAAAAATTAAAAACTGTACTTTTTTAATTGTAACATTGTTTATGGACAGACTATATTATATAGTTATAATCTTTTATTTCTTTACGGGAACCAAGCGGCGGCTTTTGCTGTTGTTCTAATAGCCCGGCTCGTCCGGATTGGTACCACGGCCTCGCAGAATACCGGAGTGAAATAGAGGCATCTTGTGCTTCTGCGTTTCGTTCGGTGAGTGAGCTAACCGGAGGCCCACTCCCCCTCCCCATACCCCTCCTCATTCTCCCCCACATCTCTCAAATACCCTTAAAGTCCGGCAACGCATCTGGTAATCACTTATCATCAGGTGAACCGCTTGGTCGACTGCCGCCATTCCCATAAAAAAAACGTGCTACCAAATTAAAAATGTAGCAATAGTAAATTCACCTGATTGACTATTTGATTGATTATTCAAAGGTGAAACCATTTTAATTAAATTAAAAGTATACTGGCTAGCAGAATTTACCACTATTGATGTTAAAGTTTGACCAAGTACCAGGCTCACTCTACTAGTTGAACTTTTCTGTGTGAAACGTGGCTGAATAACTTACCTTCGAGTTTTTAGTTTTGCTTCGGTATTTTCTCATTAACTTTTACTCTTAAACTCCGGGAAGAGGAGATTTTTACCCAACAGTGCAACATTTACACGCTGCTATTTAATTTTGCTTTACTACACAGTAACATATGTCAACCGAACCCACAGTCAAACCCTTAAACACTGTGCTACGTTACAAAGCCATCCATCCTATTACAATTATAATTACATTTTAATCGCAACGTAGCAACGATACACGCCAAAAATTAGTGTCACGAGAATTGGCTTCAAAAGAATCGTTTATACGTTGTTTAATTAAAGCTTTGATCAAAGCATATTCAGTATTTTGTTTTGCTTGCTTTTAACGTATGCATGAGAATATAAATTTGCCATTTATATTAGTTTTGGTTATTAATTGCACTGTTTGATTATAATTCTAATTTTGTTCACATTTAATTCAAAATTAATCATTTAGTAAGATTCTTAATTTCTATTTCAGCTCTTACGCGACGTAGGTAGATTGGCCATTCACCTTACAAATAACTAATAATTTTAGTACGACTTCATATTTGGCTCTACGTCAAGTTAGTAAGTAGTTAGTAAGTCATAGGAACTTGCAGATTTTTTTTTACATTTATCTTCACTATTCTAAAAAATATAACAGCGTATGAGAATATGCCAAACAATTTAACCCTTCGACGCAAATGTTGGAACGGTCTCTAAGAAATTACACAATAATCAAAATTGATTATTCTGTATTTTTGATGTTATGGTTATTGTAATGATATTATATTTCAATTAGCGAAACTTTTGCAAACATACCTTTCTTGCATTTGCTTTGTTCGTAGACCTTTCCCATTAAGAGAAGTCCAATTAAAGGCATTGTGCGTATATTTGCTTAATAATCTATTAGTGTACAGTTTACTTAAGATTATTGTATTCAGGATAAATTAAAATGGTAACCAAAGTACGAGCACCAAAGGCACTGCAGCCTTTTAAATTATCTGCAATATTGTGCTTTGTTATTTATTATAGATTTTTGGTTGACTTTACATCCCGGAATTATAATCCATATGACGAAATCCTCGTTAAAGTAGAAAATTTTAAGAAGACAAAATATCTGGACCATAAAATATATTTAACACGGATACACAAACTTAAACAAAACAAATTAATTATACCTAATATTAAACATCAAAGTACCAATATACTTATAAATGGAGAAGAATTAGGCTTTTTGGATACCACTGTTTTTATTGAAATAACTCTTGATGCAGCGCTTCTATAGGCCCTGTATAACCTAACTTGCTCGCAGACATCGCTCTGCAGCATATGCTGTAAGAAAAATAAGTACTCTGACTGATGTCGAAGCATAATTTCATATGGTATTTTGTTGTGAAACTGAAATAAAAATGAAAGAAACGTCTTGCAAAAAAGGAGCATAAGAGCTATTTATAAAATTCGAGTGCATCTGCCAAAAGTATAAATCTTTTAACCTTGGCCAATATATTACATGGAACAATATAAATTTAATAAGACTAGCGTTGTCCATTAACTATGTAAAAACTAGGAATAGACACAAGTTTGTAATACTACTCCATACTAGACTCCATAGAGTCAGTAATTCGTTCATAGGGCAATTTGTACAACAAAATCCCAGTAAGTGCGCAAAGTCTTCCAATCAATAGGTTCAAAAATTTATCAAAAATTTTAAATTTTTTAAAATTTTTAATCGAAGTTTTCTGCCACGCACTTCGACTTCGAATTCGCTGTCGCCAGCAGTATTTCCGATCAGTTATGACTTAGGGACCTTCAAGAAAAGAGCTGATTCCTTCCTTAAAGGCCGGCAGCGCATCTGTAGCTCCTCTGGTATTGTGGATGTTCGTGGGCTTCGGTGATCACTTACCATCAGGTGAGCCGCATGCTCGTTTGCCCCTTCTTCTATAAAAAAAAAATTAAATCACCCCTGGAAATGAGAAAATCACTCCCAAGCGATTTTTAAGAAAATTAACTATTGAAAGAAAAACAGTAAGGTTTTAGAACTAATGTGTGAACCCATTTATTTATAATAGTTATTAGTTTCAGTGCTAACACCTACCAAGTCACCTATTTCGGTGACTGGTTATGTCGGGATCAACAAATAAGTTTTTGGAACGACGAAACCACAACGGTAGATACACTGTTGTCCCTGTAGCCTTGACAGCTTCGGAGGAAGAAACTCGCGAGCACAAGACTTACGAGCTGGGACCCATTTATTTAATTTTATACATCAGCACTTAAAGATTGTATAACACCTTTTTACCAGGTTTTAATGTATTAACGCTATCTAGTCGTACAAAAAAAATATTTGTATATATCTTAATTTTTTTCATTAATACTACTACATACTATTAGGAGGAATATGTAAAAATAAAGAAAATGAAAAAAAGTTTCACCATTCACATTATTCTGTTAACGTAACAGAAGTGTTCGGTTGAACTCTTATTTTACACGACTTAAAGACTTGTAATTTAACTAAACTAGAAATCAAGGGTGAATCAAGGTGTCTATTATGTGGGTGTTATAATTGCCTCAATTTAGTGAACATATGTGTAGGCATAATTCATAAATTAGTTAATGAGTTTAAGCACATAGATCTGTAGAGGACACAGATTTTATACATAGTATATTTTTTTTTATGGGACGGGCGGCAAACGAGTCAGCTGTTCAACTGTTGGCAAGTAATTACCGTCGCCAATGTACATCTGCAACACCAGAGGTGCTGCAGGGTCGTTGCCGGCTTCGAAGGGTATTTGAAAGATGGGAGGGAAGATGAGGAGGGGGATGGGCCTCCGGTTACCTCATTCACCGAACGAAACCCACAAGATGCCTCTACTTCACGCCGGTATTCTTCGAGGTCGTGGTACCAACCCGGTTGAGACGGCCCATTCGAAGAGCAGCAAAAGCCGCTGCTTGGCTCTACCACGTGTTAAAAAAATTAAAAATATTTGCTCATTCTTAAGTAGAAAATCGGTTGAACTTTAAAGCGACGGTTTCCGTAAGTGACAGCGGAGTGACAGCGAACCGTACCTATGTTAATAAGTTTCCTTGGAAAACTTTATCTAATGCCACTAACGGTGTTGCTTGTATTTAAGGTGACATATTATTTGCGTTTCATTGAATATGTAAATGGTTGAATTAAAATGTTATTTTATTTCACGTTCATTTGAATTTCATGTTCAACTTTAGTCTGCTCAGTACAGTGCGATCCGGGTTTGATTCCTTAAAAGATCAAGGATTTTATCGCCTTCGCATAATAGATAATAAGAAGACAATGAAGAAGGTTACAGATGCGTTTTCACCACTAAGGGACTAAGGTGGTATGCCTCAAAGCCCGTAATTATATCTTTTCTTTTTTTTTTCTGTATGGGAAAGAGAGCAAACTAACAAGCAGTGTACCTGATGGTAAGTGATTACCGTCGCCGGCTTTTAAGGATATTTGGGAGTTAGGAGGGAGGATGAGGAGGGGGGCAGGGGGGGCAGAGTTGGCTATAGAAATAGGTAAGAGTGGTACCTACCTAGAAGACTCCAAGACAGAGAACGTCTGTACCACCTAGTAAAACACAGAACAATGATTTTCGCTTAAGCTGCAGAGAGTGATTTAGGGCATGTCGTATGTATTTATTTGATTTTTGATTTAATAATTCGAAAAGGGATGCTGGCGGGAATCTTCATTTCATGCGAAAACGTTTATTGTTTTCTTATAGGGTTTCGTTGAATTCTGGTTTTGATAGCGTTCACTGACAACTTAGATCTTCATACTATTCACCCTTCATCGGTTAACCTTTCTAATGGTGAAAGTGAAAAAGAAGTGTACTAAAGCAAGTCTGGACCATTTGTTCACTGGTAGAGGGACAAAAGACTGCATTCCCATAAATGTTTGCCACTTGCTGATCCGTACGGCTACCAACTTAGACATAAGTATTATAAAATATAAATGATGCATAAATTCCTTGAGTGGTTTTCAAAACATCGCAAATACTTAGTGTCTCACCCTCGTTAATGCGAGGAATAAATTAAATTTGTAACATCCGACATCACCCGTGATCGTTTCACCGTCGCGTTAGCTTAGGATGATTAAGTTTTATCAATTCTTTTTATAAATTACGTAATATTTTTACTATTTAAAATTGTATAATTGTAAACAGCTTTACTACAACAAACTGCAGCTAAACTTTAAGAAATCAAAGTATGTGAATTCCATGTATAAAGCTTTTCTTCCAAATTACAGTATCTCATTAAATAATATTTATTACATTTATTACTTACAATAAGTAATACAACTGATTTAATTAAATAAAAATTAATTAATATATTATATTATATATATTATTAATTAAAAAAAAACACATTAGTTGTAGTGTATTCCTCGCACGTTTCTTATAATAAAACTTTGTATGTCCAAGTTGCGGACAAAAGTTGGGCGCAGTTCAAAATTAAAACAAACAAATAGCAGCTTCTGCTGCTGCTCGATTGAGCTGGCCGCAGTAGTACCAAACCTAGCAGAATACCGACGTGACGTAGGGGCATCTTATGCTTCTGCGTTTAGTTCGATGAGCGAGGTAATCGGAGTCCCACAGCTACCTTTTCCCGACCATCCTTCTCTTCCTCTCTGCTATCCCACAAATATCCTTGAAGGCGGGCAACGTACTTGCAGCTCCACTGGTGCTGCAGATTTACGTGGGGGGATGGTAATAACTTACCACCAAGTGAGCCGCTGGCTTGTTTGCCCTCTGCCTCAAAAAAAAACCAAAAAATTTGTGTAAATGAAAAAGCGATTTTTATGCCAATAAGAAAGCAAAAGACGAACAAATTGCATCAAAGTTTGGGATATGAGTTATACGCTCCGATTATTATTTTTATGATAGACTCAATTCAGCAAACAGCATATGTATTTGGGGTAGGGGACAATACCTAAATTTACATTGTTAAAGTTTTAAAGTACTTACACCTGCTATTTCCTATTTTCTCTGTGCTCTCATATAATCTCATCTCATTAGGCCTCCTCCAAAGATTGCCACGAACCTCGGTCCTGAGCCACCTGCATCCATCGACTTCCCGCAACACGGCGCAGGTCGTCACTCCATCTTGTGGGGGGTCCTCCTACACTGCGTTTGCCTGTACGTGGCTGCCACTCGATAACCTTTTTTCAACAACGGTTGTCAGTTGTGCGAGCTATGTGGCCGGCCCATTACCACTTCTCTGTCCTAATCACTAATTATTACACTACATACGTTGCTACAAATGTAAGTAGCAGTAGTCACGAAATAGTTAATAGCCACGATGTCCGAGTGGTTAGGGAAGTCAGGCGTAGCCGAATCAGGAGACTCGAGTTCGATTCCCTATGTGGAAATGAGGGCCCGTACCGATGAGATTTTTGCTTGGAAACTTGCAAATGTAACAGGAAACGATTTTATTGAGAAATGACATCGCACAGAATTATAGTGTAATATTTGTATGGCATAAGGTCCCAGGTGGACGTAAGAAGTAAAGTAGCCGCCTGTAAGTGGCCACTGCTGGCAAAGGCCTCCAATAAAATCGAATAATTGAGAGGGTCTTGGATCCAGAAATGGCTCTCCCTGATCCAGTGCGTTTTGGTGGGCTTCTATACATTTTTTTCATTATTTCTCAGACATGCAGGTTTCCTCACGATGTTGTCCTTCAACGACGAGCACAGATAAATACAGCACTTAAAATTGTTATTAACAATTTTAGTGGTGCCGGCACCGGGGGTCACACCCAGGTCACGCCTCCTGTATGACCTGGCCTGACCAGTAGGGTACCATGGCTCTTTTGTAACGATGAGAGAACGTACTGGGGCTATATTTACGCATTCCTTGTAAAACATGAAACACGCATTTCTTTTTTGAAGAATTCAATGTGAAAATGCACATATGTACGCGCGGTTCGTACATTCAAACACTCAACATTGTTTCTAACTTTGGTAATTTCGTGACAAGGATGGCGAAAGTTTGTTAACTGTTAGGTAAAATTGCATGTAACTTTCCACGTGTAAACAAGCGAGATAATGTTGTTGTTATTAATTACTCTACATTGTCTAGATTGTCATCGGCGTTATACCAATATATACTATATATATATATATATATATATACCGCAGAAATACCGACATCCTTTCTCTTTTATACTGTGTTCTATTCAATCCAACTACCCCTCCTTACCTTAAAGAGCGGTTTGAGTTTCTTGGGTATACTCATTCGATCTCTTCGCTCTGATAACAACCTTACTTTAAAAATTCCATTCCATAATACTTCCTTCTATTCTAAATCCTTTTCCATTGAAGCTGTTCGGCTATGGCACCCCCTACCACTTCATATAAAGCGTGCGCAATCTCTAGATACTTTTAAAAGGCTGGTCAAAGCGCACTTCCTTCCTCCCTAAATAGTTATTCTTTCATCTCTCATTATCTGTTTACCCTTTAACACTTACTTTTCCTTGCGTCGTATGGCTCTTATTTTATTTATTTAGATATATCAGTATATGTGAGAGTACATATATATATGTTTGTGTATATATCAATGTATATTTATTATATTATATTTTCACTTCTTAGTAACTTGCGTACACCCTTAACCCTTGCTCACTGGTCATTATTTCCTCTGCAAAATGGTTGCCGGGTAAAGATCGCTTCTAAGCGATAAGGCCGCCAATTTACCTTTGTGCATTTTATGTTTCTTTTTATTTATCTTTTTTTCCTATTTTTGCTAATTGGTGTACAATAAAGCGTATTTCTTCTCCTTCTTCTTCTTCTAAAATACATTTAATTTATCAATCTCTTGCTTATTAAACTTTGCTATTCGCCCACAGATGAACGGCTTAACATCATTTGGCAACAAGATGGTGCTTCGTCTCACGCCACAACAAAATAATAATATTGAATCATCTTTATATGTAAATTTTTTATGTAAATATTATGTTAATTGATTATATTATGAATAAGTAAAGGTTAATAAGTATTAGGTATAAAAACAGCACTTAAAATACTTTCAACCGGAACATGTTATGTTATATGTATAGGTATCGGTTGTATAGGTAATATACATTTAGTATATAACCTATATCGGTTGTCAAGCCTGTATAACTATATTATATGTACTAAGTATACATTATATGTATAACTTTAATACTACTTTCATACGTGGTAGAGCTTTTGCTTTTGCTGCTGCTCTTGCTGGGCCGGCTCGAACGGGTTGGTAGCACGGCCTCGCATAATACCAGATGGTAATAGCTTACCATTTTTAGTTATATTCAACGTAATATGAACGTGGTTTGATAATATCGTAAACTTCTCGAGTATTGAGATATCTAATATTGACTATGACTTATGTGTTGTTTGAAATGTGTATGTAATAGTTTAATTTCATTATCATATTTCGCGGCTTCAGATTATTCTAGATTTTGAGTACTTTAAATTATTTTGTCGAAAAATTTATATTTTAGATTTCCGTGGAAAGTACGTATGCAAAATTACAAATTAACATTTCAGATTATTGCTACACTTCATAGTATTACATAAGCTTCACTTTTTAGTACAGATTGCTGATAGTACGAATAATACTAATATTTTAGTAATTTCAGGTGAATACGAGATCTGTCTAAAAACCAGAAAACATGTTTTATGAAATTTGTATGAGAACTTAACTTACGTGTACTATAGATATAAGCGTTTCCTGTTAAGTCATACCCCTAAAATGTAACTAGTTGTACAATTTCGCTTCCAGAGTTAGGTATGTGGATGGTCCTTTAGCCGATGAACTTGTAAAAAATCTCACAACGCGAAGGAAAATTTCTTAAAAAGAGCAACAACAAAATAAGCTTTCATAACAGCAAGTTGTGCCAAGGTACGAAGAAATGAAAAAACTTTGTTTATTTTTGGTAAGTACAAAAAGTAAGAGCGCCATGGTACTACATTGAATGAGAAAATGAGGCAAAACGCGGCTCGCTTTTATAATTATACGCTCTAGTACTAATACTAGAGCTCATAATTATTTTAGTTTCGATTAAATTTATCTTCAACCGTATAGGTTTATAAGTAAACAAATGTGTACATAATTTCAAGTCTTTCTCAAGTAAAAACTACTCGTATATAGTGTGATTTCGAATCGTACAATAGTTTTCTATTTTTTCTTGTGCAATAATTTAACATTCACGGACTAATGGCACCTCATAGATTTTTAGTCTAGGTGGATTTTATCTTTCAGTGATATGTGTAGGCTTCTTTACTGATACTGCAAGTTCCTTCTCTCAAGATAACGATGGTAGTGTTTTATCAGGTACGAAAAGGGCGAGGATAGGCAAGTGCCTGTTTTCATGGCTTTTCCCTTAGTCGCCTCGTAGGACTCCCACGGGAAGAAAGAGTTGGCAGATTCTTAAGTTGTTACCACATGCCAACTAAACTTGCCGATTCCAAATCCAAGAGATTAGTGATAGGCATCAGCATCATTAGTGCTAGGTTGTCGGTACTGCCGCTCACCAACCCACCTGCCCAGGGTGCTGAGTATCGGCAAACCTTCCATGCTAAGCATGCCAGCTTCTTTCTATTGGCGGGTAGGCGCATTAGCAACAACATGAATATAATTTTATGAAAATATTTCTTTTTAAAAATAGTCGTATAATACTTTTAACATTATTGAATAATCGTGAGTCAACTTACAAGCGCAAACTCCACAACATCGTGTAAAATCTTCACGATAGATTATCTCTATATTTGAAGAATCCCTTGAATAAGCCTATTCTCAATAGTACCTTAACAAAGAAAACTGTTTAAGGAAAATTAAGTAATTGATTAGATGTAAGCAACGGTGGGGGGCTTAACAGCCTGGAAACGATCCAATACTGAACTGAATTTACCCACAGGAAAGTATTGCTGTAATCGCCAACCTTGACAGGTATGGCGATCACAATATCGTTCGGTCCGGGTGACCTGGGTTCGACCCAACCCAGTTGTCACACTATAGCAATTTCAACTGCTGAATTCACCGCGTGCTCGACGGTGAAGGAAAATATGGTGAAGAAACTAGCATGTCTGGGAAGTAATAAAATATATAATTTTAGGGACATATGATTTCCGCCATCGTCAACTGGAGTAATAGCGTATCAGACCATTTTCAGACTATTATCAGCTCCCCATTCGCTTCATAATAATCGAATTGCAATTATTTCTCACTTTTTTTAAGGGAAAACGTCGTGATTTGAAAATGTTATGGCTTCCTATATATAAACTTATACTTGTAATAACACAATTAAAATGTGTCTGAAAAATTGCTAAAACAAAAAAATCGTTAAATTTATTTGGTCGGTAATGTTACTCATAGCTTCTCATCGATACATTGGCTTGATGGCGCAGTGAATTAACGTTTAGCCGCGGTGCTACACTTTTTCTACAATTCTTCTGTTTTTTTTTTCATAGAAGAAGAAGGCAAACGAGCATGCGGCTCACCTGATGGTAAGTGATCACCGACGCCCACGAACATCCACAACACAAGAGGAGCTACAGATGCGCTGCCGGCCTTTAAGGAAGGAATAGGCACTTTTCATGAAGGTCCCTCCCTAAGTCGTAACTGTTCGGAAATACCGCTGGCGACAGCTGATTCCACAAAGTCGAAGTGCGTTGCAGAAAACTTCGAGTGAAACGCACTGTGGTGGAATGCCAACCATCTAGGTGGTATTGATGGAACTTGGAATTCTGTCGCGATGTACGATGGTGAAACTCAGCGGCTGGTATCAATCCTAACAGTTCCTGAGAACATTCTTCGCGCTAAATTTGGTCTAGGTGTTGGTCCATGTGCAATTTATGTATGCAAACTGCCTTCACGATACAGAACAAATTACTACAGTGGGGGGAATGTTTAACGAAAGAAAGAAGCAATGAACAGAAATTCTACATTCATTGAAATTTATACCGTAGCTTTTTATTGGCACATAAAATATAAACGTTTCTGTTTTACTTCTGGCCAGCGTTACGATCTTTCCTTTATTGCTCATATGAAAATCTTTCAGAAACAGAATTCATGAAATTAAAATCCAAATGAAAGTAATTTTTTTTATGAACCGAATTAAGATGGCGTGTTGTAGCGGTAGAACTAAAATCGGCCACCAGCCGAGAAGAGTTCGGCATCATGCTGCAATCCGCATCGACGGACATCTCATGCCCTTGAGGAATATTTTTTATTATTTCTCAGATATGAAATTTTCCGAATCCCACGGCTGAAAGGAAGGTACAGTGAAGGAAAACGTCCAAGTGATAAAATAAAAAAAAATCAATTAACAATTTTAATGGGGCACCTGGCTCGAACCCAGGTCACTTAGTATGCTATATAAGATATGAAAAATAAAATGAAATCAAATTACTGAAATCAAATTAATAATTTGAATTGAAATCAATGAATAAGACAATTTCGTTTGTCAAATGCCAAATCTTATTATTATTATTTTTACAATCTACCACCTTTTCGTAACAAGGTTCCTGTGATGGGGTAGACATGGCGAAAAAAACTTCGTAGTTATCCTCTTTTACGATTTTTTTTTTTATAATGATATAAATGAAACCATTAGTTACGGATTTTATCGCGTTTAATTTTGTTTTAATATTTTCGCCATTTTGATTGCTTAACAGCAACCGTGCTCACGAGGAGACTGAGATGTTTGACGTTCAGATGACATAGTTAACTCGGGCTACCCTCAGATTTTTTTAATAAATAATGAACATCATGAAATAAAAAGCCAGGTCCTGAAAGTCATAGGCAACTTAAATGCATGCCACACGAATATAATGATACTGAAGAGATTGCCCCGATCCCTGAATTACTGCAGCTACTAGGGTAACCTGCCAAAAAGTATGAAACAATAAATCTCAATTGAGAGTAGATGCAATTGAATATAATAACACTTTATAAATTCAGACAATGAAACAAGCTTGGGTTGTTAATTCAATTCATCAAGCGAAACCCATTCTGTGCCCTGTCAAAAGCAACATTTCATTCATAATTGAAATAACTAAACGAAAATTTCCCAAGCCTAACTGGATTTTAAAGGAAGATACTTAAAATGTTTTTCGGCCATGAACAATTGTAAAAGATAATTTATTCTTTTAATGTAAACGGGGATCTTACTAAATACGGAAAATATTAACAATTGGTTATTTATTAATGGCCTGTTAAGTTGTTGATGAACTCGAGCTTTAGTAATATATTCAATTTTGCCATCCAAGGAATACATAATACAAGTAGGTATTTCGCTATTCGCTTTATAACAAGAATAGAACGGTTGCATTTCACAATGCATGAAGTATTTTATCAATAGGGCTTGAAATAAATAAGGCTTATTGCTTGAAAGCATAGCAAGGCAACGAAGTTGTTGAACCAACGAATCAGAGTACTTGGAAAAACAAAGTGAATCAACTAAATTGTTTTATTAGACGCAGACTTGATTAGATAGTTTCATTCTGAAGAGTCTACTCAACAATCACATATGGACTTTTTTTTTATTACTACAATTTGCGATGAAAATATGTGAAATACCAAATTTTGTTTATAAGTGGTAAAAATTAATAAATGTATATAGGTCGTGTCCAACCTTATTAGATTAAGAAAAAAAATCAATACTAGTGGCCACACGTTTTAACAGTTTTTTAACCATGTCCAAATCAGTATTGCTTTTTCAAACAAATTAAAAAGTTTTTTAAATAAAGCGTTAGCGCTTTTCATCATGACTAATAGTTTAATGACTTCGGCAAGAGCGGCGGTCTCGCAGGATTCCACTGTCGGCGAGTCGGTGACTGCGGACGCGGGCAGCGGACGCCGGCATTAACAGTCGATAAGATCTTTCACCTGGGTATTGTTGGTATATTTAACTAGTAGCGCAAATATATCTTGAGGCAAAATAACAAAAGGAAAAAATTGTGCTGTGACTTAACTACTGTACTTACATAATTGATATTGGATGTGCGACTTCGAAATGGCCTGTAGAATGTGAAGTTAAACTTAGTATCGTAAACGTAAACGTCGCAGATAACCTATATATGTATTCACTCATGCCTGTCACTCCTACTGACTGACCGCACCCAAACAGGCTTCTGCAACCCATTATCAGCCTTTCTAGGAGACGGAACATAACGGGGACGAGCCCTGTTGCTAGCTAGATGTTCCACAAAATTTCTATAATATTTTCAAGGTTTTTGTTTTAGTCCTCTCCTAGGACATTCACGGGAAGAAAGTGGAGTGGCAGGTTCTGACCCCGTTACCATCACATTCTTTAGATATTGCTAAAGTCGACTAAGGAAATCTGATGGCGGAATACGCATCTCAAAGATACCTGTAAATAAGGTGCGAATTGTCTATCACTGCTATGAATGGTCATTGAAGCAAACCCTAGCTTTAGGTTAGACCTATTTGTTTTTTTTTACTACATTTGAGCGACAGGCGAACTAACATTCCATCAGATAATAAGCACCTACTGCAGCTCTTAGACACTTGTAAATATAAATCGAATAAGATTTCGTAATTTCATACGTATTCATCACTCCTGAGGACTACGATGGAATGGTAAACAGCCTGTAATTATACTGGCTGTCTATACGCCTGATATAACCGCGACAAAACAGTTGGTGCACTACTGATTAGAGGTGTCATTTATAGTAAATAGGATTAACTATTAGCCTATAGCTGCCTTTAATGTATTATCTCTTGACTTTATAAAAGTGTTGTGACCCAGCCCGGCTTTGCTTGGAGCCATATTAGAGGAAATACATTTTTGTTTATAAACAGATTGTTAATCACGAGCTGAGTCATAGTAGACATAGGGTAGACAGGAATTCCGGATTTCTACTTGGCATGACTTAGCGTAGCCAATCGGGCTTCCTCAACTCACTTTTTGCTTCTCCGTGAGATATAACGTGATGGTTGTTAATGGAATGGATGGTTGTGAACAAGTGCTGCTTGTGGAGGCTAGTCTGCTTGAGTTTACAGTGCACTTGTGCTTTAATTTAGTGGATCACTATATTTTTAATATCAATTTTAAATGCTGTATTTACCACGTGCATGTCTGAGAAATAATAAAAATATTATTTTGAGGATATGTGAAGCCCGCCAACCCGCACTGGAGCAGCGTGGCGGACCGTCTCAGGTATTTGAGAAGGAGGCCTTTATCCTGCAGTAGGCACTCACAGGCTGCTTGTTTACTTTACTATATTGTTTTATTTTATGCTATACATTATAATTATTGAACAAAAATAATCAAAAAGAGGTAACCTACGGAGTTTCTTTCGGCTGTTTCTTCTCTGTCAGAGAAGCCTCATTACTAAACAGTGGTAAAAAGAAGATGTGATTTCACTAACGAAATGATCTTTCTTTCGTCGAAGACTAAACAACTTTCATTCATTGATCAAGCGGGCAGGCATTGTCGCCCGACGAAAGTCTTGAAGGTTTTTCCCATATTTATTTTATTTATTTATTTATTAAACTTCATATACATGAGAATGTATATAGGCGGACTTAATGCCAGAAGCATTCTCTACCAGTCAACCTTTGGACGATGCAGAGATGAAATTAAGTAGATGATAGAATAGAGAGAACTAAAGAGAGGAAAAAAAATTTATAATAAATGTAAATCTATATATAGATACATATTGCTTGTTGCAACACCCACGAAATGTAAGGGGTTACTACACGGCTAGCTTTATCAAATATGTAGTATTAAAGGAGTTCGCGTTCGCTACAGTAACACCGCTCGGACCACTGGATATCTCAAGCGTTTATTAATATAAACGCTTCGAGAAACCACCCGCGTTCTCTAGCGCGGCGGCGAACACCCCCCGGTCGCGGCGAACTGCACTAGCCATGAAGAAGAAAGGCAGCACAAGTAAAAGCCCTGCGTCGAAGATGTCGGCATCTTCCAACTCCAACACCAGCACGGAGACCTCGGCGACCAGCGTGTCCACCACGGACAGCAGCGCCGAAAAGGACGACACATCGTCACCCCTAACATCTCCAGAAGTTGCCGACCTATCGCCAAGGGCTCGTGTTGAGCACGAGCTCGCGACGATACGGTACATGGAGAGCTTGGGGGCATTCGCCTGCCCATCCACTCCGAGATCCATCATCGCGGAGCTGGAGAAGTCCCGGACAGACCTAGTGGCTTCGGGCCACAACATTGGACCCGAAGAACTGGCAAAAGTTCAGCAGGCAGCGAAGGACCGTGTAGACACGGAGATACTTCGCCCTGCTAGACGCCACAGAAGCCCAGAAGAGGAATAGGCAGACTGCAAGCGCATCTGCCTCGAGGAAACCTCCATCCCCAGCGTAACTCGCGACCCGCCTGCCCAAGTAGCAGTGCCCACGCCCTTCGCCTCCCACGAAGCCCCCTCCACATCCACGGCTGGGACCACGGCTAGCACTCCGCGCACCGTTCCGGTAGCGCCAGAGTTTCGCAAACCGTGCACCACGCCCCAACGCTCACCCACACCCGTCCACCACTCCTCTCCCTCAGCCTCTCCAGATACCGCACAAAGCGGTATTGGATTGATGGCTACGGAGATCGATAACACCACGCAATCCACCAGCTATGCGAACATCATGAGCATGCAAAAAGAGTGCTCACAACGCCCTCCAAACCTGGTCTCGGGAACCTCCGACACCCAGAGGTTGGTGAAAGCTTCCCGCTTCCCACCCATCATCGTGGAACACCTGCCCAACTGGACTCACCACTTCCGAGTCCTGTCCGGCAATATCGGACGTAGACCTTACGCCCGCCCTTTTGGGAAGAGAGTCAGGTTCTACCCCGAAACAGCCCAGGAGAACCACGCCATTACCAGCTACCTAACCTGGCTGGAAAAGGAGGAAAAAGTAGCTTGGTTCACGTACTCCTTACCGGCAAACAGAAGTGTCAAGGTCGCAATACGCGGGCTGCCGGAGGGTACGGAACCAAGCGAAATCGCAGAAGACATCCGGATCCAAGGCTACACTCCGGAATACATCGAGAGCATCAGTGCGCGGAAGGGACGACCAGGCGTTATCTTCTTCGCGCAACTGAAGAAGACTCCGGACATCCTCCAGACACTGTATTCTGTCACCGAGATACTTTGTATGCCCGGCAACTTGCGCAAACTGTGGACAGGAGCACACGGCTAACAACTCCAAATGCCCTGTCTACCAGCGGGAACTCCGTAACCGCTGCGCAGGGGCAGTGGCTCTAACCAGGAACCGGACTGCCAGGACACAAGAGGCGAGGGCGGAATCTGCCGTGAGCCATCAGGCTCCGTCAGAACCACCTTGCCAACCGGAAAACGCCCAACCCCCCTCAAAGCGCTAACGGAGACGCAGAGGAGGGAAAAAGAAGGCAATAGCTCCAGGGTCTCCAAAACAACCCACAGCCACCACCCAACAACAACAACAGGAGACGAGGCCATGCCCGGAACCCCGGCCGACGCCCGTCTCCGCCCAACACCACGTCTCGCGGACGGAACCCACTGTCCCGTTGTCGACAGTGATCACCGTCCTGCAGGACATACTCCTGGCCTCCCTAAACGGAGACGACATAGGCCAGGCAGCAATAAAGGTACTGGCCAAATTAGCGGGACTACCTAGCCGTGCCCTCGAAGGCTAACCTCATCCAACCCTAAATAATCTATGCGCCGCCCCCCGCGGGCAGGACGGACGGGCTTCCCCCGAAAAGGGGTTCACCTGGCCACCAGCCCGCGTGGAGACGGGCGCAGAAACACGAAGCCGAAACGTTTACGCACCCCCATGACCCGCACGTACTTCCACGTGCGGCGAACAGAAACCACTGAGGGGGGCCAAGCGCCGATACAGTTCCTCCGACGCCCAAAAGGCGTCGAGAGAAGACTCGATAGGTTAGTATTAAAAATTTTATTCCTAAGAGAAAAAATATTTTTCCATTTTCTTTGCATATTGTTGGCTACGATGGATATCTCTAGTATGATATTAATCTACGTATGTTAAATTTATTCGGGATGGCTTTGTAGAACTTCACATGAACCAATTTTAGTCCCCTAATGAACAAAGGTCACCACAAGAAAGCGCCAGCAAGAGACGGTATATATTTTTTGAAAGGTTTGCCCATTGCTCACCTCGCTGGGTATGCGGGTCGGTGAGAGTGGTGCCGCTACCTTGGGACTAGTGATGCTGCTACTATCTGCTATCACTAGTCTCTGGGATTTGAGTTTGACAAATTTGGATGGATATTCCGTAATCACTCGGTCGCTAGAGCCTCGTTTGTTTGCTAGCGGGGTACACCAAGTGCAGGCGAGGTTCACATTCGGTGATAGAGATGTTATATATATATATATATATATTACAACCCTTATAGAACTTATTAGAGTTTAATTCAAAACAACCTGCACCGTGGCGTGGCGGACTATTTCTGTCTCTATTCTGTCTTATCCAAACTTTATTCAATAATCTTAATTTAATTAATTGCTATAACTAAACAATTTTTTTAGCCACTTCGGTTTTGCAGATCTAATGGCGCGAAGCGGCGTGAGATAGCGTTTTATACCCGACATGTCCAGGTCAAGCGATTCGGCGGTCTTCAAATACCTCATAGGTCGTCCTGAAGAAGAACTAAAGTCTGAAAGAACTATTAATTTCTAGGAGCCACTTGTTCACTATTCGGATAACAACGAGTAAGGTGGGTGAGAACATATATACAAGTAAAGAAGGAGATCTTCTGTAGAGTAACTACAAAAAAAAAAACAAATACAAGTGATCTAAGACTCCATCAGCGTAACTGCGTACTAGTCAACAATTCAATTTTATGTTTAATATACCATGAAGCCCCACAGGTTAAAATAAATACGAATATACACAAAGGTCGAACCTTCTGTAATAAATAAACGGTCCGAGTATTCGAAGTACACAGAAGAGTTACGTAAATATATGAAGGAGGTATAAATATACGCAAATATATTTAAGACGGTGCCTTCGCCGTTAAGTCCTCAAGTAGCCGGCTCAAACAACCGGATAGGAGGTCGCTTTCACTTATGTTTTTGAAAAAGGGAAGAGAAATTTGCTAACAAAAATCACATATACACAACATTTACTTCCAACATATCATCTACTTCAACATCTTTTTAAATTGTGCAGACGATAAAGCAAATAGGTCAATATCAGTAAAATAGACTTTAATCGAATTATAGAATTATACACTTTCATAATTCACGTTAAAGGGCCACATACACCGTTATTTTAGATAATTTAGGCACAAATGAATAATTAGGACAGGAAGTCCGTATGAATATTTGATTGCCTTATTACAAATTTCGTATAAAACTTTTGTATCTAGGAATAAATCCTTTCAGTTATGCAGCCAGAATTGATCCAAGAGAACGCTGTGTAAGAATCGTCTACATAAGCATTTGTACTCGTAATTAATGAAGCAATGAAATTTTTTCTGGACTGACTCTAGTAGATTACTAAATTTCTGTTAGTGAGGGTTTCATACTTGTGTTGCATATTTAAGTTGAGGTCCGATTATAGATTTGAACAATAATAAATAAATATGTAATAACAATTTTTTTTTTATAGAAGAAGGGGCCAAACGAGCGTGCGGCTCACCTGATGGTAAGTGATCACCGACGCCCACGAACATCCACAACACCAGAGGAGCTACAGATGCGCTGCCGGCCTTTAAGGAAGGAATAAACTCTTTTCTTGAAGGTCCCTAAGTCGTAACTGTTCGGAAATACTGCTGGCGACAGGTGATTCCACAAAGTCGAAGTGCGTGGCAGAAAACTTCGAAAACAACAATTATTGCAATACCATAATAAAAAGCGCATATCTGCCCTTTTATCCAATGTCTGTTGGTTAAAAATATAAGTGATTATCCGTGTCATCTTGTTCTCGGAAAATCACAATACATGCAGACGAAACACAGGCAAATTTTTTTTTCTTTCGCATAAATGTTGCAGCTGCACCGAGGTACTCTGTCCACTACTGGTATCACTGAAATTCAGCGCCAAGACTTTTATTACAGCCACGGCCATAGATGAATGAGGTCCTTTTCTCGGCATCATGTTGCAGCACAGATAAATCGTGGCAAAGACAGCATTCAAATTTTTTAGCATTTCTTTGCTTTTTTTCTTACCTTTGCTTAGTTTTATTATTGTTGAAGTATTTATTTTATTTCAAATTAGTGAATATTTAATCTTAATTTTTTATTTTTGTCATGTTTCGCATTTATTTCTTTTTATCTTTCTATAATAAGCAATAGGTTTACTTGTGCCGTGAATAAAAGGTTTTTCTTTCTTTTTTTCTTCTTTCATAAAATAATTTCAAGAATTACATGCACCGATTATTGTTAAACTAGTTTAAAATATAGTTAACAGGAGCATCGAAATATGGTTTAGAATGATTAATAATACTCGGTGGAATAGTTGTATCTTACTTAGATGCATATGCTTTACTTTTTAAATATTTATCTCTAATGTATGTCCCTGCCAAGCAATGATCCCCCTTTGTTTTCCACAGTTTCCTTAGTGATTTACCTAACTTTTAATGCGAAATGCGGGAAAAATATCGTATTTGCTAAAACGTGTAGTGTTACCGTATTTTTTCTTAGAAATTTCTTGTATTTTTCCGTTAGCAATGTTGTACTAAATAAATATAAGGAACGGAAGGGCTCATTATTTGATACCAACCACTTTTTTCTTTTATGTTCTTTCCTCTAATCCTTAGATAATAAAAACAATGTTATCCAACAGTTACGCCTTTTTAAGAGTCATGCCGCAAGTTTTTCTAGAATTTCATGTTTACTTTAAGTACATAGTACTATATGAAACATGCATTAATAGAAGACGATCCATTATGAGTCTCATAAGGTTGAAATCGAATCTTAAATAAAAAACGTATATATTGATGGATCTTGTTATTGTATAGTACTATAAGTCAAATTAATTAAATTTAAAAAAAATGAATTGTTGTTCATATCGTCATGATCTTTTTAATCACGTATGAACATATTTAGAGGAACGTAAAAAAACTTACAGAAGTTCACACAGCACTAAAATAATAAGAAGAATACTTAAAGCGGCTGTATTAGGGACATATTGTCTGCCATAGGACCTATCCTTACCATAGGTCATCAAATAACTCGATCTAATTTTGCTCACACAGAAACTGGAATGATGATGCTTGGAGGAAAGTACTATTCACTGACGTGTCTCGATTTTATCTTAACCCAGATGATGGAAGGATCAAAGTAAGGATCCGGAGAACGATATGCACTGTGTAACATTGTTGGAAGAGAGCCTAATGGATAGCAGCAACAGTTTCGGAATATCGTAGAGCTGTTGAAATAGAAGTTTGAGTGGCCAACCCGCTCGTTAGACCTAAACGCGATATTTCTCATGTTTAGGATATACTAGGAAAACAAGCTAGACGTCAAAAGTGCATTGGTAAAAGAATTGAATCTAATACCACACAGTTTTATTGAAGATTTAATAAAAAGTATGTCCAGACGACTGCAAGAAATTTTCACAGAAATTTGACGAGAACGATGAAAAGACGTGTTACCTCAACAAAATACACAGTGTAGCAAAAAAAAAATTGCTATTATATTAAAATTAAAACTTATTGACTTAAAATATTTTTTTTTAAACTTTACTATATATACAGTATAATTTTTTGGCCCCTAACTTTTTTTTTTTTTAATCAGTATAAACTTTGATTTATTCAACAACGCAAATTTTAAAAATTAATTTCAATCAAACCCACAATAAACATGATAATCGTTGAGCTGTTTTAATGCGAAAATACCCCTTTATTTTGCGGTTCTCTGAAAAATTTACGTGAGTGTTAAACTACACATGTTGAGTGCATTATCACTCAAGAGCCAAATCAAAGACAATACTTAGAGGACAGTCAATAGTCAAATCAAAGACAATACTTAGAAGTAAGACATCTTTATTCGGGTAAGTTCGTTTTTAAAATTATAACATTAATTATGGGCAGTTTTAGTAATATAACTTTTCTTCATCATTTCACCCTATCACAAGTCCACTCTTGAACATAGGACTCCCTCAAAGATAGCCACAAACCACGGTCCACGGACCTCTCGCCACATTGTGTAGGTCGTCACTCCATCCTGTGGGGGTCATCTCACACTGGCATTGCCTATACGAGGTTGCCACACAAGAACCCTTCATCGCATACTATCGCGCAGAGAAACACCTAGCATAGCTCGCTGAGCTACTTCAAGATTCATCATTCAGCCTGCGGTGAAAGACCAGGTCTCGGTTTCGTGTATATGTGATGTAGTTTCCGAACGCAGCTCAGCCGAGACTTAACTTTTCTTATATCAGGCAATATCAATAAATTTTCATCTCAATAAAGTATGAACAGAAATGTTTGAAGCTTCTATTTATTCTCGACAAGCAAACAGCGTTTGACGAAATTACTTTCTTTTCTTTATTTGACATGAGTACTGGCAGTGAAGTAATTTCATATTTCAAAATTAAACATAAGTAAATATTGTATATACTTTGTACAGTATTGTTACGAACAACAGGCTGCGGGATTTGGGTAGAAGGCCGGTATTTTGTTTTCTTTGCGCTATCTCACGTATACTATCTTCCACGGGTCTTCCTGCCAGTAACCAATCCTCTGTCTTTTGCTGACTACCTTTACTTCTCATTCCTCGTCTTCCTCTTCTATTTTCCATTTTCATCTTCTTCAATTATTTCCGATAGTCCTAAGCCCAAGTAAATTAAGTAGGGAAAAGGAGGTATCATTTAAATAAGCTGCTTTACATTAAAATGTATGACACGAATTTCATAGTTACTACGCCATAGGCGAACTAACGAATGTACGTATTGGGTATGTCTCATTCAGCTACAGCGCGGGCGCGTTAAATAAGCTCTCGTTACTACACGGTACCTACCTATCCAGAACTACTGCTACTCAGCAACAGGTGACACTATTATTGGAAATTACAGGGTTATTGTCGAAGCTTTTTAATTCCACTAGTGACATAACTGCACAGACTTTTGTCAATCGTATTAATTTCATACAATATCACGGCACGATAATTATAGTTACATTGTAATTTCACTGGACACAATCGGTGACGTTATAAATAACCTGAAATAACTATAGTTAATTATCGGTAGTATTAGCGACACTAGGATTTGGTAAGAGGCCTTGCGCGTTTTAATTAATCTTTTCTATTTTGTAATGATTTTATTGGTTTTGATAGTATTTTGATTAGTTAAATGGTGGATTTGCAAAATAAAAACATACAAACATATCCATTCGATTTATCTTCGGAGTTCACAAGTTTGACCATGTATTATCATTTCAAGCGGCTCCCAATTCGTTTTCATAGAAACACTATAATTTAATCTGCTTTTTAATATCCTGTATCACTCATACCCTGCCACACCTGCGTGCGGGATTCACTTACGATCGTCTATTTCTTACTGCCTGCAGAACCCACCTTAAACCCTTCCCTTCATATTCCTTGCCGGCGAAGCGCTAGTAAAAGCTAAGCCGTTTCTCAATTGAACAGTGATACTTATTTAGTGAAATTTTCAAAAACCCATTGATAAATAATGTTATTTATTAGGTCTAAGGAAATTACAATGTGGCTTATATATACATAGAAATGTAGAAGATTATAGATAAAATCTAGATTATAGATAAAATCTGTGCAATTGTAATACCTCCTGTGAAATTACAATATCACAGCTTTGACAACCCTGCGACTTATACAAAGAAAACTTCCCGCAGGAAGTTTTCACATTTCCGCGGCAAGTTTTCGCATTCCCACGGCAAAGTCAAAAACGCCCAGATACTTCATTTAATATAATAACCGATTTACATTATTATCAACTTTTACATTTGTTTCTTTTATTTTGTTACAATAATAATTTTTGTTCCATGAAATAAAATGTGATGTACATAACGTTATTCATCATCATCATCATCATTTCAACTTATAACGAGTCCACTCCTGAACTGCTCCCCCAAAGATTGCCACGAAGCTCGGTCCTGAGCCACCTGCATCCATCGACTTCCCGCAACACTGCGCAGGTCGTACATAACGTTAATACTGTGTAATAATAACCATAATTTATTTATACGTATGAAATATATACTATATTATTGCTGCGGTGCGTAGATATAAGTACAGAACAAGAAGATGGATAATCCATGTTCTTCGGCGATAAGAAAAACTAAACGGCCCCAACACTGAGCCCCGTGCTTTCTTATTCACTGCCACATGAGACTTCTTTGGGCGCGTTGAGAATAAAATATCAAGGTCGAATTTGCGGGCGTTTCGATTAGCTGTGAGTGTCTTTTTTGAAATTGTATTTTGAATTGTATATTACACATTTATACTACAATTAACTTGTAAGTATAGTGTACGTATTTCAACAGTGAGTAAGGTATATTGTAAATAATATATGTTGATTACATTGTTTATATACTAAGCAGTTATTTTCACGTGAGTTACACACACTCTTTTTTTTATAATAAAAGCATTGGCAATAAAATTAATATTCTCGTATGCCAGTTAACCACTACAACTAAGAGCTTATATCTGAAGGTGTTCACGACAATAGACGAATGGTGGGCTCGAATTTGAGGCTTACATTGTATTTCATACAAAATCTACATCTCCTATATTCCATACATGTGAAATAATATCGGTACGTATAACAATCTCAAGATAAATAAAGATTTGTTACAAAAATAAAATATAAATCCTGTTATATTACTCAAAGTCAAATATTTCAAAGAAAGAAGAAAAGTCCTCAAAGATGTCTCTTTGTATAAAAACAAAAACATCAGTGGCGAATAGAAAATGAAGGCACAAATGAAATAAGTAAAACGTTAAGTCAAATATAAATAACTTAATAACTGAGACTGCCTGACTAAGAAAAATGTGATAATAACTGAGAATTGTAACAAATAGCTAAATATAAATATTTTTTTGACCGGCGTAAGTAACTTCGTATAAAAAACTAAATCCTGACCTAAGACTACCTAGTACTAACATACATTTATTTCATGTATTAAGATCAGTTGCTCAACTAAAACTAAAGATATGGTAATTAAAGAGGAAGAAAAAAATAAAATTAATGTTCACGGAGTTTATCGCAATCAATTTTGTTTTAATTTCCCCGACGTTTCTGGTGCTTTACAGCACCCGTGGTCACGGGGGGACTGAAGAGTTTGACTTGTTGATGTCATAGTTAACCTGGCTGGTAGCTTCATAATTATAAATTTTTGGTCCGATCTACGCCAAATGAGTAAGCCCACGGTGTCTTGAGGTGGTATGCTTGGTCTTGGATTTAATTTAATTAATTACCGGACCCCGAGCAGGTGATAGCCAGCCCAGCCATCTTCTCTGTTGAAATTAGGATTTATTTTAATTTCAATAGCCTTGCGAACCATCCTTGACAGGAATTGGTGTTCTTCTGCGAGGATATGTGGTCTGTCAAATCTAATGTAATGGTTGGGGCGATCCGGAATATGATCACAGACTGCAGACTTCCCAGAGCGCGTATGTTTTACATCATCTATGACATATTAACCAAAGCATCAGGACGACAAACACCTCAGTCTCCCCGTGACTACATATGTTCTTTACAGAACCCGAACCGTCGGGATTTAGTGGAACGTCTAATTAAACACTATGAAATCCGAAAATTACTATTTACTACACTTTTGAAATGAAACAATAGTGCAGTATTCGCGTAAATACAAGAAATCGTTAAGAAAAAATAATTTATAATAAGGCGGTAAATAAACTCGTGGCTTAGACGAGCTCCTTACTTAGGTAAAGTAAAAACGAATTGTGTGATTGTAATAAAATCTTCACTGTGGTAACTTATCTCTAGTAATTATCATAATTACGCAAGTAATGTCCCCTGCTTTGCTTGCATAATTCGAACGTAGTGTTATACTTACATTTAATAGTTCCAGTACTTCGGCTACTGTGACGTCTAAGTCACTACATTAGAAGCTCTCAAATAAATTGGGAGACATCAATCAGCAATAGTGAAACTCCCTCATAACCCTATCAGAAATTCAAACTTATACTAGGACATCATTATCGTAAATAGTAAGCCTGTGTAAGTTTACTTCATACTCATAACGCTGAAGCGGCGGGTTGAAGAAAAAGAAAAGGCTGGGCTTTGGGTCGATGTTTATGCACGAAAAAGTTTAATGAGTCACGAAGCGTGATACCTGAGGCTTAAGGAATTTGCTCGAAACTCCTAGATGTCAACGCTGTTATACAGCTGATCAAGACAATGAACTTATAAATTTATCAACCCTCGAATAAAATTTAACCTTAAATTTTATCCACAAAGATATATGTTATGTTATCCATAAATGTACACCTATGTGCACGGACAAAACCCATGGCATTATTATAACAAGAAATTCCTACCATTATGTGATTCATTAAAAGGGATTATGACCTTCTGCAATGAAGAATGCCACAGTGCGGAGCACTCACATGCCACAATCACAGATTAGACAATAGACACTTGAAAAAACGCAGAAAAGTACGAAACCTATTTCCTCAATAATTCAGGATCACTATTGCGATCTATAGACCATAGTCATTGTTACCATGATATAAACCAGAATGCTTTTTGTAGACCTTCCTTCCCTTATAAAAGAACTTTATTAGTTTATCTTAGTAGTCACCAAAATTTAACAATGGCGAACAATCACTGTTCTTTAAAATACTCTATAGAACACGATTCAATGAAAAATCTCTTGAGTAAAGAATGCGAAATCAAAATTATATAGCAAGTTTAATGGAAAGATAAAATTTAGCGAACAGAGAGGAATGGAAATGGTTTTGCTACATTCCCCTGCGGCAATTATTTCCCGTCAATTAAGCTTTGTATCGACATCACTTTTCACGAAATTCGTCGTGAAGTTCCATGGAAACCGCCCATGGCCCTGGCAATATTGTTAATTCGATAAAAATGTTATGAATTAGTTTTTATATAACACGGGGTTCAATTTACATGAGTCAATATTTTATTGATTCATAATGAAACATGTTACGATTTTACATAGGACATAGGCCTTTAATGAAAGCGCCAACTGAAACCGGTATGCCTAGCATAGAAGATTTGCCCATAGTCACCACGCTGGCCAGAAGGATTGACGAGAGTATCTCTTTCTTATAATTCTACACCCTATAAGTAGTCTTTGGGATTTAGTTTCGGTATTTGTCTAGATTTTTCAGCATTAGTCGGTCGCAACAGTCTCGTTACGTTAGTCACCCAGATGCACCACGTGTGATATTTTAGACAGCATCGTTACTTAAAAAATACTTTAACGATAGCCCTTTATACCTCGGTTATATTTTTATGGCCCTGTTGGATCATTCTCCTTGGCGGTTGAACTTCACAGTGTTTAATCGCATGATAATGCTATTTTGCCTGGGGAAACTATATACAATGTTAGTGCGTAGGAGACGGGATACTGACAGACTGACTATGTTCTCAAGTAGGTTTGATTGTCGGTACATGAACTGTTGTTGTATGTTATATGTGCTGATAGGTAGATCTATATAGTTAGTAAATGTTCATGTGTCATTACTAACAATTGTAATTCTGCGTGGGTCGAAATAAAGAACTGTTTCTGTTACTGAACTGTATCTTACTTAAGAGATATTTGGTACATCCAAATGTAAGATACGCTAACCACTATATAACGCGTACGTCTTTGTGTCTTCTATAATATTAAAGTAGAGCTATACCAATAAAACTTAATAAAAGTTCGTTCCATTGTATCGTTGTATTACGTTTATGAGTTTTTAATAAACGGTAGAGAAAGAGTGCTTCTTTCAAACTATGAACTTATTTGAGTACAAAGTTCTTTGAACAAGTTTGCGGTATATTTGCTTGTACCGAGAGCAAAGTATTTTTCGACGCCAGTATTTAACCGGTAGCATGAATTAAACTGAATCGTAGCGTAATCTCGTTTCCTACTCACTTGTTTCCTATTTCTCGTTTACTACGTTTACTTTCACGTTTAGTATTCATCACATATAACGGTATGATTTAAATATTTTCATCTTTTAAAAGCCGTCTGCTAGCACCGTAAGAAAATCTGCCACCTGAAACCCCTATTTTCGACTCAGGGTTAGGGTAACTCTGGCAGACCCGGCGACATGGTTCGCCGCCGTAAGCCTGTCAAACTAAACTGGGTTGTGTGCTTAAAATTTTCCTACAACTGTGGATAAATATTCATCCCATCCGTTTGTTGATGTGATTAGAATTCAGAAAGGATCCAAATAAACCATCGCTATAACACCGATGTCAACCAGCATTGCACCACGTGCATGTGAGTTTGGCATTAGGATAAAAAAGCTTGGGTCCTCTCTAACCTCGTACCTCTGATGCACTTTAACAGTAAACAATCTCGTCTACCGTGAGATTTATGCAAATAAAAAATCACACACCAATGTTATTCAACTAATTTCTTTTTCAATCGTTGATGTTCAACCAAATCAAAAGTGTATAATTAAAAGTGTCAAACTGTTTCAATTAAAACTACATAATTATACAGGTCCACCAAGTGGTGCAAATAGCCGGTGATGAAAGATAAACATCAACTGAACTGCGACGCACATACCTGGTATACTAAAATATAAGAATTCCGCATCGGTGTTCTCCACCGTCATAGACGGCTTCCCTGTGTCTAATGATCCAGCATGTGACCTATTCAGAAAATACTAAATAAGAAATCAGAACACTAATTATTTTAGAAAAACGCTAAAATGTTTCTAATGGACACATCATTTTGATCACAGATAAAAAGAATTAGAGTAGAAGTAATAAAGTTTGATGTAGTTTAAAGTGAAATATAATATAAATAATATTACGAGAGAAGAACGGAGTAGTTTTAATAAAACGAGTTGTATTATTTGAACTACATCGTTTGGAAAACGCAAGCTATTAATTAAGCTATTGCCGACTAACTTTTAATCCTTTTGCAGCACGTTCATTAGTGGCCGGAGCTATTAGCTTTTAAATTAAGTCTATGAAACGGAGCCTTAAAACAGAACTTTAACTTAGTAAAATAATTACTCTTTAGATAATTGTATTCTCCAACTTTTTAGGTAGTAATTATGTACTTAAATATGCACATTTTGCGGTAAGAAGCAGGTACTTATCTATGTTATATGGTAATATTAACCTGCCTACTTAGTAATGTGAGGCACCAGATATCTTTTCTTTTTTATCATTATGCATGGTTTCGTGAATTCCTTTTCATGGGTTGGTTAAAAAGATGGATTTACCACTACTTAGCTAGGCACTAGTTAGGCACTCAATCGTCTCTACCTCTTATGTCGACGTAATGTCTGTATAATATTTCGTCGGAAGAGTTGCGACTATTCTAATAGACATAAAAGGAGAGGAGATACAGTAAAGCCCATCGCTACACCGTCTACTTGTTTACAGAGCTGTTCCTTCCACAACAGATAGCCAGATGTGAGCCAATTTCTAAGTAATACTGCATATTCTGCCCGCAAATTTATGAAAAATTTATAGGTTTACACTACAATTTGTGTTCTTAAAGTCAAGTACATTCATTTAATCAATATATTATTAAAATAGTGTTCCGCAGCTACAATAAAATTACTTTTAGGTCTAAAATAATGAAAAGTGTAAAGAATAAAAGTACTCGTTAATACCCTATTAAATATAAATAAGCTCTCACAACCGTAAACCCAATACTGGGGTGGTCAGAGATCTAGACATAATTTATTTTAGTAAAACATTTCAACTCACTTTCCACCAGAGCTTATTTGGATCTACGTGACAGGGGATGAGCCAGTCTTAGTGTTCAGACCACCGATACAAATCGCACATAATTTCTAAAATAGTTCAAATAATAAACACTGTATGATTACATTATAACGCCGTGGTTGCCTAGTGATCAGAGCGCACGCTTCAGTTTCATCGAGCGCGATTGATATAGGTTCGATTCCCGATGCCGGCAACTCTAAAATTTTTAATGGCGATTTTAAATTCTGAATTTACCTATAATCAAAAAATATACAAATTTTAATAGAGAAGATGGCTGGGTGCTATCACCAGCTTGGGATCCAATAATAAATTAAATTAAATCTAAAACCAAGCATATCGCACTATCTCAAGAGATTGTGAGCACGTTCTCCGTAGATAGGACCAAAGTTCATAATTAAAAGCTGAAGGAAGCCCGATTGAATTGTGACATTTCTCCGTGACCACAGGTGATCAAAAGTACTCGAAATGTCGAGAACATAAATAGACATTAAACGCGATAAAATCATAGTTTCATTTCAAATGTGTGCTGGTTGTGTGAGTGCAACCATTATGAATTACGTATGTATGTCTAGCACTGAGAATATTCTACGGAGGATAGATAGTTCTCCGTAAGTTTGAAATCACCTAAAGCACCGCAAGCTGGTATTGTAGGCTATTTATATAAATATTGAGAGACGGTGCTCTTTTTAGATATGCTTTTTGAGGATAAAGTTCAGTTGGAAAAATATTTTTCCGTTTTATTCGTTCAAGGCGATATTCAGTACAAAAATTATCTTACGCGAATTGTTTCAAGCAACAATTATTTTAGCACACGTTAATAACTACAGCATAAATTTGCATGTGTCTAGTGCAATGTTGTCTCGTTCAACGAGCAGCGTCTCATAAAATGTCTGTTTGAATTAAAACCTATTGATGACTCTAACATTATAATAATGCAAAATTAACTCTTCATTTTTATTCCAATTGAAATTGTTTATGTTAGTGTGTGGTGGAGAAATAAGAAAATCTCCTATCCCTATAGAATCTCCTGGAACAAAATTGGCGATTAAGCTCGCCACTCCGCACGTTCTTTTTTCGCATATTCACTAAGTACCTTACCGGTAAGATACATAGCCTTTTTTTGACGTGGTAGAGCCAAGCGGCGGTTTTTACTATTGCTCGAATGGGCCGGCTCCACCAGGTTGGTACCACCGCCTCACAGAATACCAATAATATAAATAAACATAACAATTTTTACACTGCATAGTGGCAGCAGAAATCGGTAAGATAAAGTAGATACCACAGACCTACCGAGACGACTCCTAGGCAGAAGAGCCGATCTCTTACGGAATGTAAGCTTTTTTTGTCAACCCAATCTAATAAAAAAAAAGTTATATAAGCCAACATACGACCCACTGATAATTAAGAAGAATATATACTTTGTAATAAAATACGAGTGTATGTACATGTACGTCCGAGCAAAATAGAAAATTTAATGTTATCATATACACATACAGATTTATCCTTCGGTGAACACTCTAGGCAAGACTGCGTCAGATAAGATAATAAAATAGTTTCATATTCTTTAATTGCAAATTGTGTAATATTTCCTCTTAAGGTATAGTGTAGATTAGATTCATATGTTATTGATAATGTAGGAGAACTTCCTGTTTCCTTTTTGAGTCCGGGAATTTGTATCATACAAAGGAAATAAAAGGTTAGAGAGAAAAATTTTAGATAACAAATCCCACTCAATGTTTATTAGTGGCTAGCGAACCGCGTTAGTTGCGCATGGATCTGTAAAATTACGGTATGAAACTTTGTATTAAATATAGTACCTGTAACTAATTTTCGACTTACTTTTTAGTATAAATGTCACAATTTCTTACAAAACTTGTCGTCGCCCACGCAAACGAATATGAATTCAAAATAAAATGAAAAAATGTTTCTTAGAGATACAAACTTTTTTCTTTGGCAGCCAAACGTAGGCCTTCTCTAGTTTTCTTGAACTCATCGGGATTAAAATTAGCCTATGTCAAATGCCATTAGAACTCATAGTATCTTCATAATAAATTTCCATCAAAATCGGTTCAGCGGCTTGTCTGTCAGTTTCGCATTAGATTATTGCTTATTGGTAAAATAAATTCCACCTTAAATTTGTTTCTATGTTTCCTCACATTTCTTTTTAAGTTAGTTATTATTACTACCTTACGTTATAATTACGTTTGATATTAAGAGAAGTGTAACTTTTAAGAAATATATTAAAAAAATCTTTTGCATCGGTTTATTTAGTTCATACAGTACAAAACAATATTACCTTCTTCCTATAAAATTCAGAAAATGAAACGAAATCATTTACTTGAATTTAATGAAATGTTGCTTTTGATAGGAAGCAAAATGAATTTCGATTGATTAATTGAATTTTGAATTGAATGGTTCATGATCAAATTGTAATATTTCCATTTTATTGTTTACCAACTCTCACTGAAGATTCAGAATTGAATACTACAAACATAATCATCGCAATAAACACAAAAAGTTTACGATAGCCTAGTCCGGATCTTCCTCATAATCAAACAAAAACATTTATTTTGCGTAAATTACATAAACTTTGCAGAGATATTGAGACAATTTAGATAGATGCCAGTTACAGGAGATCTCACTCTTCCATAACCATAACCCATATTTCTTAGTTTATTACCTGATTTTATTCTAATACAACTACTAACGTAATTAATTAATAATTATTTTTAAAATCTATAAATAAAATAATAGTTAATGTATACAGTGAGTGAGTGAGTGTATGTTGCGTGTGTGTTTATCGATGAAGGGTGCTGTATCGTATTGTAAGATATCTGTAAGTATGTGAAATGTATTATTATTATCTTGTAGTCTATTTTGATGCATATGCTGCATTATGTAAAGTATTTATGTTAAAAAATAGGATATAGCAGAGCCACAGTATTCAGTCAGGCAAACAGGATTTTTCTACAGTCATAGTGAATCCCTAACTTTTGTTAGCACTTTGGGCGACTTGCGAAATTTTATGTTAAGAAGTCTTTAGGTATAACAATGTCGCACCCCTTTTATTCAAAACATTACAAATTTCTTTGTATTATTGCTTCTTTACATTTAAGAAGTCGGATAGTTAATATAGATCTTTTGTGCAAAAATTAAAGAAAGGTTTAAAATACAATAAACTCCAGTTAAAATACATACATAATCTCCAGTTCTTATATACCGTTACAGTCTGTTATAAAATGGAGTTCCAATATTTATAAGTTAAGTGTAAAAGTGAAGTGACATAAGCTCTCGAGTGAAATATTACACAAAAACCTTTTCGAAAGAAAGCCATAAGAGGGTGTTAAGTTTTGAAAGGTATAATGGCTGAATGGTAATAAGAGCGCATGTTTTGACGCTTTATCACTTTGTGTCGATAGAAGTAAAGGAAGTTATATATTATGTTACTCTTACGTAGCCTAAAGTACCATCTAGAATCCTACATTATAGATGTATGTTCAAATTTAGTATTAGATTGAATTCGAAGTCCCAGTTAATGTTGTTCTTTTTTTTTAAATAATCCCGAAAAAAGTTTTTTAAAATAAGCGTTACCTTATTCCACTGCATTAGTACTTTGAAGCATCCATAGTTCTTTATGTGTCTTACGGTACCGTATCTAATTATACAAGTAACGTTTCAAAAAAATTAAGAATATTTTCTCCAACAGAGATTCAAACCGCATTTCTTGTACATCTTGAAGATAATTAAAATATGTGATGTAGCAGGCTGTTAATGCTGGTTAAAGTTCTCTCGATGGTTTTGGAGCCGAATTTTAAAATCGTAAGCCGGAACCCTCAGCTTTAACTAATCTAGAATAGTATATATTGTACCATTTTAATCAAATTTTCCTTATGATTCCAGAAGTGCTATGTTTTATCTTATTTAACTTTTCTCACAGCAATGCTTCAACACGTGAAGAAATAATACAAATGTATTTAAATTATTCCTTTGAATTTGCTTTTGATTTTTCGAATACAATATGGTTTTAATCATTATTTAGAATATTTGACAAGAATAGTTTATATTTATAACACAATTACATTTGGTTTATATAAGTAAAGAAATATTGACGTTTCGTAATCAAGCCGTTACAAAACCACCTTTAGGGTGTTTACATAGTTACTAGCATAATAGATACATCAAATTAAGGTAAGGAGATGTAGCTGTCGAAAAGGCCTAAAATAATAAATTTACAACAGAATATTATTATGTACTTTTAATTCTGAGGAAAATACAAAATAACCATTTTCGTATTTCTGAAATTGCAATCTCAAATCGCAGTGCACCCTACCAACTACTTAATTAAATATACGATCAGGAGCATCTCTGGTGCAGGGGAATCGGCACTGCGTTTACCAATCCATCTATCCAGCGAGGTGAGTATGTCGTGACAGCTTTTGACACGGTCATACAAAGGCTTTTGGTGCTGCACGAATGGGCCGGTTTGACCGTAGTAGAGGCATCTTGTGCTTCCGCGTTTCGTTCGGTGAGTGAGGTAACCGGAGGCCTACTTCCATCTTCCCCTATCCCTCTTAATTGTCCTCATACTCATCTCCCAAATATCGTTATATAAAGGCTGGCAACACATCTGCAGGTCCTCTGGTGTTGCGGATTTACGTGGAAGACAGCAATCACTTACCATCAGGTGAGCCGCTTACGAAGAATACTCTGTACTTATATGATGTCCAATTTATAGATTCTACATTTTTGTTCGTACGTACGTTTTACCAAATGTTTAGAAATCAGAACCAGAGGCTATTGAGTCCACGCTCTATTTTTTTTGTTTCAATTAAAAAATCCATTAAAAAAATATTTTTAATGTTACCCCCGATTTTACTCACGTAAAACCCAAGACGTGAAGCACATTAAGACCTAGAGAGAAATCCATCATTGCCATATGTGAATCATATCGCCTAGTCATGAGTGTGATAATTTCCATTATATACGTTATATACGTAGAGCTCTGACATATACATATAAACAAACAAAACAAAAACATCAAAAATTACTATTTCGTTTCAAAATACGTTGCAATTATTTACAAAAATATACATAATTTTCAATGTTTGAGATCAGACTTTAGGATTATTACAATTTTATAGTAGAGAACAAACGTTAAACATTTAACGTGTGACGTTAATTTAATCAAAAATAAATTTAAAAAATATTCCCAGTTCCCAATTCCAAAAGGATCCAATTATATCATACTCATATAATTCATTTCACGATGTTCAGTGAAAGCCGTACAACTTTGGGAAAACTTTTTTAATTTTCTACTTTACGGGCTTTTGAGCAGCTGATTCTGTAATTTGCTATTTAAGGCACTTACTTTGTCTTTCTTTCCTCACTATTCTGACTTCAATCCTTATTATTACAAAAATTTAAGATATTTTGATCGAAATGTTCACCCCTCTTATGCCTAAAATACTGAAGCAAAGTAAAGTAAGCCTGTAAATATCAATCTCCCCATGTTTATGAGCCGGGCCGAGTCCCCTGCGCTGTTCCAGTGTAGGTTGACGAATTACACATATTCTCACGTACTAAAAAAATGCCAAAGTGGAAAATGACCGAACCTACTTTTTTCTATGGGTAACATGATAGTACAGTTCATATCTACCATGAGATTTACTTAGGGTATCCGTTTGTTTGACGACACAAAGTCGTCATCAGAACGTATTAAATATAAATTAAATTCGAATCTGAATCCCATAGCGGGTTTCTTAAAGAAATTTCTAACCTTGAGGAGACTGTGTAAAATAATTTATGTTTTTTGCCTTGCTTGTCCTAATAGGCGACTAAGATATCTCTACATAGAGATATAGTCATTAAATATAAATATTAAATATAATATATGGATGTTCCATGACAGTTAATTTAATATCTATGTTTATGACTATTTTTATATATTTATTATTATATATTCGTTCCATGGGGAATTCAACCCGCTGCCCATGTCTTTGAAGGCAGGCTTATTCACTAGGCAATCGGGCCCTCTTTATTTATGTATGCAACTATAGCGCTGCCCTATCACGTTGCAAAACTCAATATTCCAAAGAATCCGCTTGAATAACAAACATACAAGTTTATTGCCTTTAAATTAATCATATACTTTTTCTCTTTGAAATTTTCATAATTAACGATATTGCATTTTTCTAAGAAGTCCTACATAACATGGAAAATTATAACATTTATTACAGTTTTCATAGAAACTGCCTACTACTATTACAGTATCATCACATTAGAATAGCTTTCTTTTCGGAATGTTTTAATAAATAATAATAATTAATCTCAAATAATAATAGTAATATTCTATAATATAATGAAATAAAGAAACTGAATATCCCAATATACAGTTACGCCCAAAAATATAATAATAGAAACGGATATAGGATACTTTTCTCGTATGTCAATTAAGAATTCTCTTGGGACAAAACCGTACATAGTTTTGTACAGCAAAAAAAACTTTGAGGGGAAAACTTTAAAGAAGAACTTCTAGCACCGTAATATGTCAAAATTTTCTTTACATAAATTCACAAACACGAACAGACCCTTTTTACTTATAGACATATTTTTCGTTCTCACTAACGAATTTTAACTTTTATTATTTTAAGTTCATTTCTGTCGTGAATTTAATTGATAGTACCAGATTGCAACGTAGTTCAAGTCTCCCAGGCTGTGACTAAAATCTACAATATATATAATATGCCTATGCTACAATATGCCTAAGCTTTACCACCAGACTGGTCGAACAGTAGACGATATTCAGAAAGTAACAGCACCTAGTTATGACGGAATTATTGTGAGCAGTGGGCATAACAATCATACTTTCAATACTATGAAGTGACTACTGTGAGCTAGGCTCCTAGAATATTATTAAAAATATAAAAAACCTTATCGCAAAGAACCAAAACACTATGCGAGTTTGTCAGTGTATTTTGCTTTTAACATCTAAACTATACTAATTAAATATATTATGTTCCCTAACTAACATAAACTATAATTAAATGATATAAATGTGAAGTGCTCGCGTAAATACAAGGATTTCAATATCATTTACTATATTTCATGAAGAAGGTATATATCTTTAACTCTCTTACACTAAGTTACGAGTATATCATTATAGCAAAATCTAATTTTAGATATTTAAATAATAGTTATACAGATTCCTGGATTTTGTCATTATTAAATATATTTATAAAACTATGTTTGATAAAACTCGTTGATAGTGTAGACAATATAAATAATTAATAACAAGAACATTGTTACTCGTTTTCGCATCACAAAGTTCTATGCAATATTACAAGCTTACTAACTTTCACCATCCTGGTTAGGATATAATAAAAGTTAGAAACTATGTTGAAAGTTCGATTGTATGAAACGCGAATCGGAACCAAACTTTATAATTTCATAAAGACTAAAAAACTACTCGACGGTAGAAAATGCCAGGAGGACATATTAGGTCAGCACATTGTGTATTCAATATAAAGTGTCAACAATGGAGAATAAATAAATGTGTGGTGAAGTTGTTAACGTATACTAGCTGTAGTGTTATAAGGATCGCACACTCACACAACGTCAACGTAAAACAACTGCTTCTACGTTTCTTATGTTGGGAGCGAATGCCCAACTATCCGAACTGCGGCATTACATCATAATCTTTGGAGATGCTAACGCACTGTCTTGATTACGATGAGTATTTTAATCACGGCGCACTCACATTTTAATCATCTCCTGAGTTGTGAGATAATTGTTCAAACGCGCTTCCATAATATAATAATATATTTTTTTATAGAATGACGTGTCAACGATTATCCTATAATACTTAAATAATTAACCTAATTTTAAGATCAAGCTTTTTTTAAGATAATGCAGAAATTACATGGCAACGCTCATTACTTATTTTTTTATTAGACGTTTTTCAATATCCATTAGTTTATTGCATTTCACGCATACATAGATCTTGAATTATTTTCCATATGTCCCCAGTTAGGGCCCAGTAATTAGAATCTATCTTTTGATTTCGACCGTCCGAGACGAGGTCCGAACCTCCCTTGGACGGTCCATAGATAGCTTACTGTAAAGAGTATAGATATGCAATTGTACATCTACTTAAAACATAACGTCTGAGGCCTCAAGGACGCAGGTGCTAACCTATGAAGCTGTAAAAGCCAAAACGGCTAACAGCAATAACTTCATCGAATACATATGCCAGTAATTAGAAAGATGTATTTCATATTAGAAGAACAATACGTCATACGATCGACCATTTTCAATAGTATTTATTTATTCTATACTTTATTTAAAAAAAAATTACCTTGTCTTTTTATTAAACTGTCGTAAAATTGGTAGTTTTTTTTATAACATAACATTTGGTCCAAAACTATGTATTTTAAATCTGAATTAGGTAATATTACTCTACGTTCATTTCTTGTATTGAAACGGTGCAGTTGTAAATATTTTGAATAAAATTGGATATTTTTTTCGAATTCACATTTTTGTTTTACAAAATAAGGTGTGCTGCTCTCTGGGGTCATTGATCTATGTAAGCAAAACACCACTGGCTGATTACAAAATGACCATGTTCGAAAAACATAAAGAGCAGTTTTTTTTGGTATAGAGATAAAAGATTTAGAAAATATGTGTATTCGACTTGTTTAAAACTGGCCCTCTCTATAAATGTATATCGCAGTATTCCGGGTAGTCAAAGTTCCAGTACTATGGAAACCACAGCAACAATAGCCTTGTTTTATACGACTGGTTTGACGTCATCGCAAGGGGTGATCTCCGGTTTCACTAACTTAATTTATTTTTTTGCATTAACCAGAATAACACAGACACTGTCTGCGATGTTATTCAAATCGCATAATAAATAAAAGAATCGTGATTTTATAGGAATTTAAAGTTCTTTTAAAAGGCACGATATACGTCATCAAATATTTTACGATATAAAATCTTGTTTTTGTTAGAAACTGAGCTGCGATCCGCCAACTTACATATCCTTGATTTTATATGCAGATTTCTAGGAAAAGCTTCACGACCTGATTAACAAACAGATAGCGCGGAAAATATAACAAGCGATGCGAGCAGAAAACGAGGGGTAAGTGATTACTAACTCCCATGAACATCCACACCATCAAAGGAGTGGCAGGTACATTGTCGGCCTTTGAGTAAAGAGTAGCCTCTTTAATTGAAGGTCCCTAAGTTGTAACTGTCCGGTAATACCGCTTACGAAATACCCGGACCAATTATTAGAATTACATAAAAATAGTTACCCCATGCGGGAATTGAAACTGCACTGCTACGCCACAAGTAAACGCTTATCCACTGTGCCAATGATCCAATCAACTATTATAAGTAATAATTGCACACACCTATTGACAATTTAGTAATAATTACCATCCATTCGCAATTCACTTTCCGTATGAATATTTTGAATCGAATTCGAACATCGTTTCGTTTGCAAATGATTCCCCATTTTTATTTTCTCAAGTTAGGAACACTAAATGAAGTTGACGGCTCGGTGGCGTAGTGGCTAAGGCGTTTAGCTGCGGCGCTGTGGGTTGCGGGTTCGATTCCCGCACGGGACTAGTATTTGTATGGACAACAAATAATAGTTCCCGGTCTGGGTGTTTGTCCATGTGCAATTCATGTATGTAAACTGCCTCTGCGACACAGGAGAAATTCCTACAGCGGAAGGTAACGTTTTCAATTTAAAAAAAATTAAAAAAAAGATAACTAAATGACAACAGTGTTAAACTATCTGCCAGTGTCAAAGATATAATAACAATTTACGTATACAAATCACCAGTCTGTGGGATTTGGGTTCAGCGTGGAAATCCGTTCTTTTTCGGTCGCCGGAGCCATATTTCTCAGCTAGCGGGGTGCACTACAAGCAGGTGAGATTGGCATTTAGAAGTAGATGGTATATCTAGTCTTAAATTAAAACAATATGTAATAAAAAGGTTTTTTTTTTGAATATTTTTCTAAATTAACTCAAATGAGCGTAATAATTTACTTTGGCTAACGTTTCATAAAACAATAAAACAAAATCGCCTTTCAACATTAAACATTCTCAACAAATGTTTATTTATATAAACCTTGTACGTAAACGAAGGTGCAAAGATAATATAAGGTCAACGTAAATACTAACAACACAATTAATTGCATTAGATAGTGAGCTGTTTCCAACACAGGTTGGGTTCGCTGTCACTTCGCTTCACTTCACTTCTCTGTCACTTGCGGAAACAGCTGCTTATCTTATACTTGGACCTTAATATACTACTTAACAGTTTTGGTCACGCAAGTGTGTAAACACTTCTTTACCTTAGCGTTCGTTTTTTACAACAGAATATTTCTAGAATACAAAAAATCTTTAATTGCGATAAAGTAAAGATAAGCTTTCACGTAAGAATTAGATATAATAAACAGATATCGATAAATATAATATATAATGACAGTGCCGTTGACAAACTCCACTACCACTATTCTAGAATATTCCGTAACAAAGACTAGAGTAGAATGTTAAAAAAAGGAACCATTTTGGTAAAGCAGGTGGTCAAATGTCACAAAAGTGTTCTTAGTTGGAAATCGTGCCGTTAGTCTACGTACGAGGGTAACAAAATCAAATATATAAACAACCGCGCACAAAATTACACAAATTTAATTTTTAATAATTCTTTAGTAAAATAATTCCTTGCAGCACATGTTTAGTGTTCCGAGGTAGGTTGAAAACGGTTTTTCCATGTGTCCATTCCGTTCCTTGGTCCGTGCATTCGACTTTCATAACTAATCATGGACCGAAATGTATAGAATCAGCGGTTTATACTTCAACCTGCTATAAATATTTTAAGTACTTTTGCACTTCAGACGCCCCAATTCAGGTCCCAATTTTAAGGAATTAAACGTTATAAATTACTCGTAAACCGATTGAAAAATATTGTATTCACTTCTTCTTAAGGCATATCAATGAACTGGTTTTTTTATACGAGGATATGTATATACTGTACTTTAACAGTCGTTCCGTTATCGAGTTATATCAGTTAAAGCCATTTACTAACAATATGCTCTTTCCTTCCCTCTTGTACTTCTAGGCCGTGTAACCTTAAAACTCGTAATACATGCCCGTAGTTGGAATTATCTATAATAGGTATACCGGTATTATGAGATTTAAACTATTTCTCAATTCATACTTCATCCATAGTAACAATTTGGATATTATGTACCATATCAGAGATTTTACGGTGTGGATTTAATGCTTAAATCACAAAATGCTACACCTAGGGCTAGCTCGTTTTATATCAGTGGGAGCTCTTGCACTTTGACCCATACATTTCACATTCTGAAAGATGAATGAGATCGCTTTATAGGTGTCTGCATCCGATCTCATGATCGTATACAACTTGAACGTGGAATATAACTCGCGGATTATTGCAAAAGGATACTTGGAATTGTTATTTAGATATAGTATAAGATATGCTTATTTATTTTTATTATTCAAATGTTTATTTACTTTACACTTTTATTAAGTTAAATATTAATTTCAATACTTTATCATCACCACCAATATCACACTAAATAAAACTATAAATGTGGGGTACATTTATAGTTTTATTTAGTAATATAATAAGGACCTCAAGTAATATGGTGTACACTTAGACACCTTTTACAGACAATTTACACATGGGCAAACACCTACACACGATGTATTACTGAAACCGTAAATTACGAGCATATTACCATCACTTGTAACGAAGATTGTATTCCAATATAAGTCGATTCCCATCCCATTCAGTTGAAAGTTCAACTGTCACATCGATCAAGTTTATGTGATTCTCTTAACAATACCCTAATGGGAAGCTGATTTTATATAGAAGCGGGAAAGTGAGCTGGGTAATGATAATACATGATAATTATTAGACATCTCGAGTTCATTTTTTCGCTTATACAATGTGAATGTCAACTGCTTAACGTTAACATCTCAATTTATATGACCGGGCTTAGTTCGGAAGCATTTTAGGGAGACAGAAATAAACAATGGGATTTACCGTCTGCCGCCTGTCATATTCAAATAGGTGGAAAGGAGACGGTAATTTATTTATGGAGCAATTTATACATAAATATAATTGCACGGGATTTCTTTACTCGTGATATATTTATAACTCATTACGTATTCTACAAACGTGTTATGGAATGAAATTTATGTATAAATTACTGTGAACATCCCAGTAGAAGTACTAGAAACTAGAAAGCTGAAGTTATGAAATGAAACGTTAAAATGTTTCAATATAATAAACTAATATGTAGTTTAAGGAAAAATTACACAAGGATTTTTTTTTATATTTTAATGAAGTATGTATAGGGTTGATAAAAATGTTTAAAAATAGCAAATTTTATCCGCCGTCGGAGTGTGTATTGCGAACGGTGAACCGTAATATGCATGAGTATGCACGTATTATTATATATCTATCTATATATCTCCCATATTCTATTTTTATCATTAAAATTTTTTGCCGTGGAGACTATCTGACCCGTGTAGATTTAATGTATTATTGATATAATTCTTAATATTTATTAGGGTCTAATTTAAAATGGATACTTCTACATATTTCCGAGTACACCAATAGTGACTGCTCTGGCTTAACGACCACTAGTCACAATCTTGTACGGATTTTCGCCAGTCGCTAGCATTTTAAACGGGGTAGAGCCAAGCGGCGGCTTAAGCTGCTGCTCGAATAGGCCTGCTCGACCGGGGTAACACGCCTCGCAGAATACCGGCTTGAAGTAGAGGCATCATGTGCCTCTGCGTTCCCCTTCCTCGTCCTACCTCCAATCTTCCAAATACCCTCAAAGGCTGGCAATGCACTTGTAGCACCTTTGGTGTTGCAGACGTACGTGGGCGATGGTAATCACTTACCATCAGATGAACTGTTTGTTCGTTTTCCGCCTTTCCCATAAAAAAAATCAAGCTCGCTCAAGTAATACACATAAAAAAATGGAAGGAAGATCTATTGGGTCCATCGATCGGTCGACATCCGGTCGGCCGACCCATTCTAGCAGCAGTATATATAAAAGAGATAGCTGCAGATAATACAGCCGTCTAGAAGCCCAAGCCAATGGAGTCTGTGAATTTTGTCACTCTGATTATATTCGGCCATCACGAGCTCTTCCATCTCGCCATTTTACAGGACTCTTATACTTCCATCGAATCTATGCTACAGGAATAATGCGGATACAAAAAATAAAATTCAAATTTAGAAAACCTTTCAGAGATTCAACAACATTTTCCTTAGGGAGTAGTGGACATATTTACTGAATTCGCTACGAGCTAATGTTATTCAAATGGCGTTGAGGCCGTACTCGAGGAAATTGATTCGATTTACTTTCAAAATGATGTTAGCATGGCGATTTTGTGTCAGCAAATTTATATTGTATGCGACGTTGTGTAAAAATTTGATTTCTATAGAATGCGTTCATTCGGGAAGTGTCGGAAATACCAGGAAAATCTCGTGGCCTTTAGAGAGATGGCGGAATAACTATCTCGAGTATGCCAGATCAAAATTCTCCATTATACAGACGATTAACATATAACAGCATTAGAAGTGTGACGTGAACATCTGTCGACACCCCTGGTAAGAAAGGGATGGCTGATTTTCTTACGTCTCAACCACAAATCACTTAACTAATGGAATATTAATAAGAATTGCTAATTTTATTTCTATTGTTATGTTTTAATTGGTCACCTTGCCTTTCCTGGGCATAAGCCTCAGCCATGACAAAATCACCACGCCCTGCAAGCGGATTGGCCATCGCAGTAACAGACACCTCGCACCTTAGACACTTAGACACTGTCGCGCTGACCTTCACCGGTCCGGTTAATTTTGGCCTAGTAATTTTCGAGATAGTCATCTCACCATTTGTTGGTGGCCTTTGCGATTCTCAAAACTTATCCCTTTGTCACCTCTTACGACACCCACGGGAAGAAAAATTCTTAAGGCAGTTAATTCATAAAGCTATTAAATTTACACTATTTTTGGAAGTCACTGCAACGAATGTGGTCTTCGTGGAACGAAATTCAATAATTATTCAATTTCGCTAAAAGCTTCGAGTTAAAATGTTTAATGGAGTTTTTCGAGGAATTTTGTGTTTTCAGATATTTGTGGCTTACAGATAGCTCTTCTTGGAATACATCATCTGTACAAGTTCTTAGAAGTTTTAATTTCTTTGCAGACAAAAACTTCAATTAAATTGTAAATAGCTGTAGAAGTTTCGCAACGCTAATGATCTTTATAAAATAATATATCGAGATGGGTTTCTTTTGAGGTTTCGACAGATTTGACGGTCTGACAGAGTAGGTCGTCGGGACTTGTCTAGTTTACTCGTACATTTGTTTTGAATAACCCTTCTCGAGTATTACTTTAAAACTTTCAAGGAGACAGACTTTTTGGCACTTCTGTCGTTGTTTATCTTCAAACACAACACTATGTACGTACGGAAAATATAAATTTATTTAATAAAATACAGACTGTATTAGAATAATATGCATATGAATAAAGTATAAATATTATGTTAGATGTTGATTTAAATGGTTTGTTTAACTACGAAGGAGACGTCTTGTTTGCCATTGACTTATAATATGAGGTTAGTTACATTCTATAGTGAAACAGCTCACAATCGGGCTCATATTATTACCTTATTTATTGTTACACCATTCATTAATATTCAACTATATTACCACGGTTCTAATTATATTAGAACCATGTTAGCCTAGTAGTCAGGGCTCTCACTTTTCTTTCAAAGAACGCGAGTGACCTGAGTTCGATCCCCTTAAGTGCTGTATTTATCACGTGCTCCGCGGTGAAGGTGAAACAATCGAGAGGAAACCTGCATGTCTGAGAAATAATTAAAAATATTATTTCGAGGATATGTGAAGCCCACCAACACGCACTGTGGCAGCGTGGCGGACACTTCCCGGCTCCAAAACTCTCTTAAATACTCTTATTTGAGAAGGAGGCCTTTGCCCAACCGTGGGTACTTACAGGCTGCTACTTTACTTTACTTAAACACTTACCTTATGACGCGATAATTAAATAATAGACCCTCAAATCCCTGAGCAATGTTGGCTTAGACGAACGGGCACAGTACACATAAATAGACATTAAGGCGTACAGTTTCACAAGTAGATATAATAACAAAGTGGTTTTCTTCATATAAAGTACCTTTAACGTAAAAAGATAGTTGGTACAAATGTGTGACACGAACAAAATAACTCTATAAAGTTAATGCTGTCATCACAGGGCCAGTAAATTGTTTTATAAAAGAAGTATAAAACGGTAAGAAGGATACTTCCTGGCAAACCGAAAAGTCCTTTGCTTTTAGAGATAAGTGGAACGTGACGTTTGAAGCCTTAATCCTTGAAACATTTTTGTTATTTATAAGTAGAATTTTATATTATGCAGAAGTTTTTGTAGGATATTTTTTATACAAATAACTCTTTAGTTATATTTTGTTTATTATGATGCTTAATCCTTAGTATTATCTTTATTTGAATTATATATTTCAACACTATTATTATCGACATTAGACTCTATCTTGGACTGTTCAAATCACTGCTTCTTAATTTTCGTCAGTATAAGCTTATCTTCTAAACTAAATTCTAATTTGACTTCTTCCATTGTTTAGCTAAGATTTTTTTCTTGGATGTCTTGGATGGCGTTTACAGACAAAACGTGCTTGATGTACTCAACTCAGTTCTACAGTTAGCTTTCAGGGGTGTGAATAATGCAATGAAGTAGTATACACCACTTTACCAAGAGAAAAATGGTTTACCCATAATTTTTGTATAAATAAACAAGTGCGGGTCGATAGGTAACTATAAATTTGGCCTTATTAAATGCGTCGGTAATAATCTCATGAAATCTTGTAATCTTAACGCGTTAAATGAACTAACGTAATTGTGTACTAAAGCTTTTACTATAAAATTTATGATAGATACTTCGGTCCGTCTACTAAAAAGACGCTTTTGGAAGATCATTAACCTTCACCTCGACAATAGCCCTTTCAAAATTTTATGAAATGTGATCTACTAAAACATCTCTTTCAGTGTTTAGTACCTTTGTTGAAGATTGTTATGTATAAAAAGATTTAATTATGATATAAACTTAACATATGATAGCGTAATGAAATGTAGGTTTTTTGGAAAACTCGTCCTAAAGAAACCGTGCAAGTTAGAATTATTCTTCATAAGAATGTGTATTTCTAAATACTCTCATCGTCAGATTTACTAAGGTTTGTGTAATTAAATTAAATTATAGAGCTATGGAGTATCCAAAGGTGGATATGACGTCCCGACATTAATTTAAACCCCCATATTCTAATGCTATTTCTAGGTCTATAATATGCCAAATATTTATATATAATACGAAATAATTTTTATTATTATTTTGACCCAAGAGGTATCTGCATTATAGTTCACTAAGCCTACAAAACTAATAACAAACTCGCTACCTTTTACTAAAAAGCTCATCTATATTTCTCATTCTGTCATTTTCTTAAAATTGTATGACTCGTAAGCTTCTGAATTAGAGTAAAAAACCATGAGACTACAAATTAATCCTGCAAAATGGCCGCTCCTCTAGATAGTTGTATAGTGGGTACATATTCTTTGCGGACCTTACGGTTTATTTAAATTTTAGGCTGTTAAATTTGTTCGAACATATCCTTGGTTTCATTTGTAAATATTTATTACATTATTTGAAAATAATTTTGAGTATTATGACCCCATAAGGAGGTACCATATTTTTTTCCAAAGGTCAATCTCACTGTACCTGAACACTGCTGATTAACTTTTGATTGCGCTTTCATAGAAAGTCCAGCCGTGGACTTACCGTACCGATACTCTACCATCTGCTGAAAAAAGTCACATGAACTCTATATGTATTCTCATAACTGTGCGTATCTCACTGTCGTCTACTGAGTTTTTTGTCTGTATACCTTCAAATCCTCTTTTTCAGTCTCTCTTTCTCTCTTTCTCTAACTCTCTCATTATTACCTTAGTTGTTTTTACTAGAATTCACACCCAAACCGTTCACTTAAGTGTTAGCTCCTTTAGATTTCTTTAACTTGCTATCGATCGTTGCTTCTTACACTAGAGAAATTAGAATGATAAATTCTCTTAAAGTATTATGAAACAGATAATCCCTCTGATTTAATTAACGAAAGCAAATAAAATTAGTCATTTGGTTTATATTACATTGCATCAGTTGTACGGGTACAATCAGATTCATGACTAACTTCAGACATATTTACGTTTTATTGTTATGGGAAACATCTTTTCTAATTAATCTTAATTTTTATATTCTGTTTTACAGCCGAGTTTCATTACTTTGGTACATCGCTACTAGTCGTAAATAAGTGAATCACATTAGAGGTTCCTTGGTATATAATATATTATAGTCACTTATCAGCATCTCTTAGTACAATGGGCCTCTTTCACATAGTTCACCTAACGGTAAGTAGCAACTCCAGTCCAAGACATCAACATTGAGACAAACAACTTGAATCGGAGAATTTTACAGATTATTTAGTTTTTTTTTCTTTAATTTGCCACATTTATGTGTAAAAGATATAGTAACAAGTGAGATCAGAGGTAAAAAATCTTTTACTTCGAAATTACTTTTCACCAGAACTTATTTGGATTAATGTGACAGGTGGTGAGCCTGTCGCCTTCTTAGGACAGGGCCAACGATCCAAATTGAACGCATGTTTTCAAAAACTCATTGGCACGAGCCCTCCACACGGGAGATCGAGCTCGGGTCTCCTCGGGATTCGGATTCGGGGATTAGAATCTAATACTATCATTTTTTAGTATGTATTCTGACCTATTCTTTTATAGAAACCACATTTTTAAAATGCTCATTTATTTATAGACATTTACATAGTCACGTATCTTTGCATAAAATTCCTCTAAAAATGGCTGATATAATTAAGTTCATCAAAGCATTTGCATAACGGTAATAAGTAATAAGTAGGCATAACATTCATCACAAGAGTAAGTAAAAATTACCTACAGGTTTTTAAAAGATGATTATATGATTAACAGATAAAAGTACTTTTACAAAAAACTCATATAAGAGTATTAAGTTTTTATTGTGTTTAATTGGAATTTGATTTTTCGTGAATGCAGTCAACGCTTACGTTCGTATCAAGACGGTTGCACCGTCGGTTGTGGCGTTATAAAACTCATATGCCTATAATTGACTCAACTAATTAACTCATAAAACCAAGTAACAAGTGTTAATGGTTTTAAGTAATTTTACTGTAAGGAATCTCTTGCTCCAGGAGACTTTTGCGCATAAAGATAATGAAATGTCGAGGGTAACTTACAGAGTAAGTGTAACTAACCAGAGTTGTTAAGACTTGTTTTTAGCTTGGGAGATTTAAGCTTATACTAGCCAATAAAAATTATCTTATAAACTCTTATATGCTTGTATTTTCTCCTTTCATGTTATTAAAAGTACAGTAACAAATACAAAAAACCTTAAAAGAGTTTTATTAGTGCTATACTCCTACGAGATTTTAGTTCTTCTAAGATTACTTTACCTGTATATTCTCCCTTTCACCAGACGTACGAGTTCAAGCATTACTCGAAACCAACTTTCTTCTCGATACTTCTTAAAGTGTAGGTCACCCAGGACGTTCCTGGTAATCTGTGACTCATTCATAATAATTAATAAATGAATAACACATTTATAGCACACCATCTGTAACTAAAAGAGTAAGAGATGATATCCGTTATGCCACCGCCACCATCTTTTGATACCATAAGAAGAAATAGATTCGTGATATGTGATAGAATCGTGCAAAAGCTAGTGAAGGCTTCAGTAGAGGCTGCATGTAATGTGACAAGTAATTGTCCATTTTATGTTTGTTTTATACACACATTTATATAACATTTAGAATACATATGTTAGCAAATGCTGTTTCAAATTGCTAACATAGGAGGCTAGCGGTATCATAAGGCATTAACAGATTTTATCTTTATTATAATTTACACAAAACTTTAGGCTTTAAATAGTCTCATAGGTATAGAATATCTCTATACAAAAAACTCACGCATCTATAGGAAATTTCTGTCCATGATGGGTTAATGGTAGAGTCGAGAGAGGAAGACCTAGGCGATCATTTCACTATCAAATTGGAGACGTTCTGAAAAAATACCAGGTTAAGAGATTGATGAAAGTGGAAGAAGCGAAAGACGTATGTCAGGACCGTAGCAAGTGGAAGAAGATTGTCTCTACCTACCCAGTTTGGAACAAGGGTTAAAACGCTAGGAGTCGATAATTAGATATTTGATTTCAATGTAAAATATATTACAGCAGTACATACAAATGGTATTTACCGTGGACCTGGGTTCGATACCCGGTGCCGGCACCACTAAAACTCTTATTAACAATTTTGCGTGCTGTATTTACCACGTGCTCAACGGTGAAGGAAAACATCGTGAGTCAACCTGCATATCTGAGAGATAATAAAAATATAATTTCGAGGATATGTGAAGCTCGCCAACCCGCACTGGAGCAGCGTGGCGGGCCCTTCCCGGCTCCTAAACCCTCTCTGATACTAGTATTTGAGAAGGAGGCCTTTGCCCAGCAGTGGGCACTTACAGGCTGTTACTTTACTTTACATACAAATATTATGAAAATAGTAACAGGACCAACGTGATATACTCGAACAAATAGATTTCGAATCTGATCACATTGATATAATAACCGTGTCTATAAACGGTGATTCAAAAAAGGTCGCCCGAATTTAATTTACAATGTCAATATTTTCCTTAATAAGGCAATAGTTGTTTTAACAAAGTGGACGCCTTTGTTAAAGCAACGATTTTCTTCAGGGAAAATGTTTTTTAAATACCTTAATTGATTTTTAAATACTCCGCAAAAATTCTGTATAAATATATGTGTAACGATTCATTGACATTTCAATTGACAATTGTAATGTTTTAAACAGTTAAAAATAAGTTATATTTTTAAATTTTTTTTTGTTTTCTCGCTTTATTATTAGCGTTATACAATCGCGGTACTAGGCAATCATCGTCTTTCCCATTGCATTTCTGACGTCACGGAAATATACATATGTGGGGTTTGTTTGGGTGTTTTAAAAGCAAAGAAGTTCGGCATTCAAATATTTTTAATAGCTCACCTGTGCCGGAAATCCAACCAACTAAAATGAAAAAATAGTCACTATTTTATTGAACCAAAACGATAGGATGATAGATCTATGATAAGGATAAAATCTCATACAATTAAATACCATGAAATCTAACAATTCATACATATCGACTCTAAGTCCAACCTAACAAAGACTGTTTATTTTTTAAAAATAAAAGATATTTTATAATTTTCTAAGAACTCTTCGAAAAGACAATTTAAAGATAGATTCCTAAATAAAAAATATATAAAACTCAGCTAAAAAATTCCTTGATAAAATACAAGATAAAGAGAAGACAAATTTTGTTGTCTAAGTATGCCTATTTCTGGGAGGCCTATGTTTAGCAGTGGGCTTGTGATAGGCCGAAATCATGATGATGATGATGATGCCCAACAACTATAATAATATAACGTTTTGTTTTGTAAATGGTGTATCAAATATATAAAAAAAACCGAGCTTTTTTGATTGGCACATCAACATAATAGTATAATATCCAACAAGAGTGAACCCAGTACCGTTAGTTCACGCTTTTACGACAAGGATCTTTAGGTGTCGTTGAATTTTTGTTTTATTGCTGGATTGTACATCGCGTGGAAATTAGCACATGGACATGCATCACCACTAAATACTATATTTACAAACGAGCTTACGGTTCACCTTATGGTAAGTAGCTACGTCAACATACAGGTGTGAGGCAGACACCTGTACTATCCATCTACTCATACTAGCTCTCTTTAGGAGTCCTACCACCGAGCAGTTAACTCACGCTCTATGATTTGAAAAGACCGCCTCCCTGGGTTCAACGCGCTATCTTCATGTTTATAATGCATGCACACCATTTATTAATTTTATGACTCATGCAATATAGAATGCTCTTCCTTCTGTAATATTTCGAGGCTAACTCAAGTAGTAAACCTTTACTCCTGTATGTAAGTACTTAAATAAAAATTAATGTTTTGATAAAATTAGGGTTACTTTTAATGTTTCCATTACCAAAACTGTAACGGTATGCTACTATGGTGTTAGGTAGTAAATAACGAAGTAATGTGTTGATATCGTAACTGGGAGATAATTAAATTTGACTAAGTGCTCCACAGGAAGCGCACTTAAGTTATTTGCATATGATTGAAACTAATAAAGGCTAAGGAATTATTACGGTGTATTCCGAATACTACGTCTAGAATATTATACTAAAACGAACTTTCGTGTCTTAGTGAGCAATTCATTTCCTAATTATAACAATTGTTAACTGAAGTTTAAAAATCAGAGGAGCATCTAAATTATTTTTGCAAACAAAGTTCTTTTAAATGAAGAAATGCCTATCTACCATTTATTATGAACATTTCACATATTAAGTTCTTGATATACGATACAAACCTTATAGGCTTACTGATACTTTTAACAATTCTTTGTCATTACTCTCTACCAAGGACTCGTCTGAGTAGGTCATCAGCAGTGACTACTATTGTATTCCGGTTTGAAAGGTACAGAGAGGCTGTGAGGTAGTACATCTTATTCCTCAGTGGTGGGTCTTTGTAACCTTCTTCGATTGAAGTTGTTTGCAGATGTCCATGGGCTACAGTAGCCACTTAGCAACCGGTGGACTATTAACTCGTTTGTCTCACCATCAAACAATGTGTGAGACTCTCGTGAAAGTCTTGTGGAACGTTGGAAGTGAAACTTAAGCGTTTCAATTATCCTCACGATCAGGCCAACACATGCTACCGTGGCCATAGGAATACTACGTATACACACAGTACGCACTACACATGTGTGCATTTGACTCATTAGAGATTGAGAGTAGAAACTATTATTTCAACTGCTGGATGAAATCGGAGAAGAAGAAGCGTTTCACTTCCAATACGGACAAATTTGCCCTACCGCGCCTAAAAAAAATAAAAATAAGTGATATTAACGTTTAAATCTAAATACCGAATCCCCCAACCCTTTTATACCATCGGTCTACATTTCTACTATTCCTTTGTTGAAAACGAAGGAAGTTCGTTTATTGTGTTTCGTCATTTGTCATCTCTGTGCTGTCACGAGGTCTGTTTGATAGTTTGGGGTTGGTTGTGGGTTGTCATTACCTTGACCTTTGCCCTTACTACGCATGGCGAACAAACCACAGTGACAAAACAGAATTTTAAGAAATTTATTGGTGGCACAGAGTGCTCTTTTGTTACACTAAAAGGAGGAAAAACAAAATGTGTTAGAGACCGTTAAAGCTTTTTTTCCACAACACACAGAATTATATTTATAATACTTAACATTAAATGCTACTTATGGGTATATAGGTAACTAAATAAGTAAATAGGTACTTAACAGTTGTAATAGATTATATCAGCCTGAAGCTGGCAGTACTATATAGCAGTATAGTGTTATGTCACCGCATAAAAAACAGACAATGTCTATTATGTTAAATTATATTAACTAACATGCCAATGTTTTCCCTTCTTTTAATTAAATAATTTTGGTCCAAACTCACACCGAAGATCTTCCTAGGATGGGTGAAGTGCAGAATTTCCTGGTTGTCACCTCAGGTATGAAACATTGTTTGCGATATATCCCTAAAGGCCGGCAATGCACCTACAGCTCCTCTGGTGTTGAAGATGTACGTGGGCGACGGTAATCACTTACCATTAATTGAGTTGCTTACTGGCCTTTCCCATAAAAAAAAATCTCCCTCAAACACATTTCCTGAAGAGAGCATCGCAACAGCTGAAAAAGCTTTGAACATGATTAACACATGGCAAAGCCCTATATCATAGTAAGATATACCAAATGCTGAAATACGTACGAACTACACAAAAATCGATAAAACAATATTAACGAAACATAATTATCGAACCTAGCTCTTACTCGTACGCTCGTACTGTGAGATATTCGTATGCACGACAATATTGTAATTTTCACATTTCATTGCTCAATGCGGTTTATAACATATCATACATTGGAGAAGAAACACAGTAATTATGTTTTTCATTACATATATTTTTTTCATTTATACTAGAAATTTCTTTTTGCTTTAAAAAACATACCTTCGAAATTCTCTTTATCAGTGTCGTTACAAGTTGTGGAAGATTTTTGGCAATTGAATGTGCCGCTAAACACCATGTTCAAACACCATTTAACTGTCGGCGCATCGGGCAATACTGCACTGCAGATGTGCCACTTCAAGTGTCTATTTATTTACATTTCTATGGCTTAGCTCTTCCGTCGGCAAATCGGAGGTGAGTGATCTATTCGCTTGATGTTCAAACCGTATCCTTTTCAGTTCAGTATCTTGAAAACATTTTCCAATGGAGCGGTAAAGAGTTCCGCAGAAATAGCAGCACCGTTATGATATACTTAGGTATTCGTTGATGTAGAATTAATATAATGGATTAATACGTGAGAGCATCACGAGATATGTTTGGTGGTTTGGGGTTGGTTGGGGTTGTAATTACTCTGACCTCTACCCTTTCCAGACCGGGTGAACAAACCACATACACAATACAGAAATTTTTCTTTAACCTAAATCTTTTTTAATTTATTTAACCGAGCTCCTTCTTAGCTGATCCTGCCCGGATGCCTGGAAAGAGGCAGACGTTATAGGTATCCCAAAACCTAGGAAACCTCGCAAATTACCGCACAATAAGCCACCTCACCTCTACGGTGAAAATCTATGAGAGGCTATGAGACTTAAAAGACCACCAAGACTATGTCTTTATAAAACAAATTCCTTCCCGACTAGCAGTTCGGCTTCTGATCCTCGCACTCGTGTGTCCAACAAGTGCACCGCTCTTAACCGAGCACATATTAAATAACCTCAACCGATAACTTTTCTTTCACGTGGCAAAAGCGTTTGTCAACGTCTGGCACATCGGCTTGTCACAATCTTAAAGTCCCAGACTCGTGCACATCTTACGATCCTACCTAAAAACTTTCCCTATCGATTAGATGGCACGCGCTCTTCAAGCCGCCCTCTCAAACCAGGTGTTCCTCAAAGTCCTTGCCTCTCCTCGATCCTTTTCTCACTTTACAAGAGTGATTAAAAAAGAGGGCAAAGGTCAATTCTGCACTTTTCACAGATAACACAAGCTTGTACTACGCGAACCGACACAAAAATCGCATTAAGATTCGACTCCGATGCACAACCTAGCTACTAGGTTGAAGTCAACCCCGAGAAAAGTGTAGCAGCACACTGTACGAGAAGAATAAAAGTTGCCAAAATTACGAAAATAAATCCTACCTCTAGACAACTAGGTACGATCATCTTATTCGACCGCCCGATCTCCTGGGAAAGGTAGTCGAAACACTTAGGAGTAACTCTCGACACTGAGATTCGTTAAATGATACGTTCCGCGGTCATTCTTCCGGTATCTGCCCATGTGAATTACAGTAAGGTTCATGTATCGTTAAATACACAGAGAACCTGAAATAGAAAAGAATATTGTCTGTTGTCTTAAGTTTAAGAATTAAGTCGTGGCGCAACCTATTATGTTTAAAGGGATTCTATTTCTTTTTACCTTGCCAATTTGACGCAACATTTACTTCTCACATCAAGGCAGTCAGAAATAGTATATATAGAAGTCGCCTACGTTACTGGCTGCCTAATTTAAATGATTTACTCTCTATCAAAATGTCTGTGCCTATTATATAAGGCTTGCATAAGACCTATCATGCAATATTCTTCGAAGACTACTACAGTTAGTTCACGTTAGGACATGCTTGTGCAGGTGCTATTTCAAAATGGCCACTGAAAATATAAACCGGGTGGTACCGGGTGGCACTATTTACAGTACGACAATAATCGCAACGGTGCGTCGCCGATGCCTGACTAACGTAACCGTCGACCCGAACTATGTCACCCCGTCAGACCAATCATTCGACCCTGATCCAATTAATTCGTCTCATTCTAACACTGAACACTGAGTCAGCAATTCAGAACCCAAACCAACGCCGACGCCCGTCGCGCCATCAATACAGCCACGTACACAAGATACACCTACCAGGGCCATTCTCACCGCCTAGAGATATCTCTGACACTACTCATCCGAGACGAGGTCAGAACCTTTCTTTGACAGCACATAGATGGCTTATCATAAATAAATAAGCAGATGTATAATATTATTGCTACTTTTGAACCGTTTTTTAATGACTTTTAGACGTATTATAACCGGGAAGACCTATTTACCGAAAAATACGGAAGGTAAACTTTAAAAAATATAAATAAAATAAAACCAGCTGTCGAGTCAACCCGTCTCGTGCAGGAAGGGTTCTGTTACAAGGCGGATATCAGATTAGGGTTTAAAAATGTGAAAATTTTCTATTTTCCGCGACTGAGAACTTATTAAAAGCAACGATGCTTGTATAAAGCTCAAGCCCGATCTAAATGTAAAAATTTAATTATAGGGTATAATGCTTATCCGAATATATAGAAAAGGCACATACATCAACACACAGTACAATGTGTTCAATGATAGGTTCATTATTGTGATAGGTGTGTATGTACTGTGATAGGTAGGTACATTAGTAATGAACCTACTCGACGTCACAAACACAGAATAAAGGCAGTTCGCATTTGTTCTGGGTTGCAATCAGGTTTGCGTTGGGTTTGCGTAAGCTAGGTATAACAAATATTACGTCAGCCACTTTAACACAGGCGGTAGTAACTAACCATTGACACAGTTAAATCTGCTAACCAAATTTCACATAAAAATTAAAATTCGTTTCGAGTTGCCAATGGGATTTCAATAAAATGTATTCACGTTCCACGTCACATTTTTCTGCTAAGTAATGTAATTTACTCTTAGAAACATTTCGATATTTTTTCATCTACATAAATGAATAATAAATTAATAATTACGAATAAGAATTTCAATTAAAACTACAATGACATGTGATGGGGAGGAGTATCGTTGGTGTGGGTGTAGCGCCACTGCGCCCACCGAGCCCATGTGGCGAGTATGGGTAAATATATCACAAGTCTCACATGTGGGCCTGGAGCGTGACATATTTACCCATGTGGCAAGTATGGGTATTTACCCACATTGTGGAGTACACCTGGAGTGTGACATATTTATGTCACACTCAAGGCGTCTAAAAATATCCACCTACGCCCGATAGTGAATAAAGACAGACAGATATAGAAGAAGAAAAATAATGTAACAACCTTTCTTCCCATGTGTGTCGTTAGAGGTTTGTTGTTGCCAGAGATTTCGCGTTTTAGTACGTAATTTATAATATCAGATTTATTTCTTACTAGCTTTTCTGTTGAATTCAATATAGTATTTAATATATATACAATATATATCTATATATATTCAATATAGAACTTAATATATATACAATATATATTAATATATATTCAATATAGTATTTAATATATATACTATATATATTAATATATATTCAATATATATTTTATACTAAATCGAATTCAACAGTCCAAACGAAATAAATTTTGGTGTACCGACTGTAGGATCTAAACGAACCTTTCCTCTTCGTCATCCTGTGAGTCTTACGGTCTCTGACAGACGGAATGACCATCTCCAATAAGTCAAATATATTTTTAAGTCGGGTGACGAGTAGCAGCATTTGCCTGGCAATGAAATCTCAAACCTAATAAAGTAGGACTAATAAAGTAGATACTCCTAAAAAGCCAAGAAGGTTTTATATGTTATGATGTGAAAATTTAACAAAAAAGGATTATATAAACTATCATCAATCAACAGCTAGGTTGATTTTTACATCTTTGAATGTGGACTACATTTCCCGACCGAATTCGACCACGGCGACAACAGCCGTTGTAAACTACGCAGAATATTAATGATTGCCGTTGTAAACTACGCAGAATATTAATGATTGCCGTTGTAAACTACGCAGAATATTTATGATTACCGTTGTAAACTACGCAGAATATTAATGATTAAGCTTCGTTAAAATTTAACAAAAACCTTTTAAAATCCTCACTAGTAGGCATGAGACTCGTTAATGGACAAGAGACTATCTGAATTTAGATTACACAATTATTCTTCGCATTACAAAGGTTTCGCTTAAACAAACACATTTCAACACTATAGACTATTGTTCTAACGGCCACCTCAACCATAAAAACTAAGATAATCAAAGCGATTAATTTAATCCACGAATATATAAAAGGTAAACGTTAATAAACGTAGCAAGTAACAAACATTTATCGTAGACGAATTCTATAATGTGTTATCGATTTATTATTAGACTTATCATCAGTAGTAAAATTACTCGGTTAAGTAAATTTGAGACACTATCGTTCACAATAATCGTAAAACAGATACATAAAATTTTCGGTTGTTTTGTAATTCAACAATGGAAATTGCAGTAAAATTATGTTACTTTTAATGCAATTTGCTCTCGTATATTTATTTATTAAATATCATATACAAGAGAATATATAGGCCGACTTAATGCCTGAAGCATTCTCTACCAGTCAACCTTTGGGCGATGCAGAGCATGAAATGAAGTAGGTAGGTTATAAAATAAATGTAAATCTGTATATAGATACAATATATCAATACATACACATACTCACTTGCATACAAACATATATCAGTACCCGTGTCGTGTCAAATGAAGTGGTGCTGACTCAGCACAGAGTCGCTGGGTTAACCGCAACGTTGATTTTCAGTCAACGTTGCTTCAGACCCTATTGTGCGATGTACTTCGCATACTATCTCATAATCGCAGTACGCAAGATATGTTTGCTGAAAACGCACTGCTCTTCCACATACAGGCATAACTAAGTTACTATTAACAAATTAGTATAACATTAACAATTAATGTATAAAACGAAATAGTCTCTAAAACTCGATACAAAATTTCATTATTAACAGTAATTATAATATTAAAAAGAAATATGAATAGACCATTACTGAAACGATTTTCCCATTTTGTTTATTATACAGATCAGTAACCCAAACTTGTTTCATTTCTTTGCGCCTCATCTTATCTACTCATCGTCATGCTAACAATAAGTATAAAGTAGATTAATTTTAACTTCATATTTAATGTTACCATACAATATCCAACATGATCTGAAAACCAATTGTTTGTTTTGTGCACAAATACTCTTTCAGGCTGGTATTCGTATTCAAACCCAGGAGCAACAGTCAGGTATGCTGACCACTTAGCCATGCGTTCGTTAATATAACATTGTAAACGATGAATTATAACACATATGTTAAAAATCGAAACTCTCTAACCAAACCAAAATGAAAAAAAAACAAATAACAGTAACTTTAAATAGTCCACTGAAAGACATAGACCTATTCCATTAAGAGCATTTGATAAAATCACGCGAAATGGCAATCGCAACACCGGACCCCATGCACCCCAGACTGCACACGCTGCTGCCCGTGACTGGTCAACTTAACTTGGCGTAGAGGAATTAAATTAAATAGTAGGGGAGGCAACTCCATCGGCTCTGCATATTCCGAATAGTATCACATGAGTTAAGATCCCTAGAAAGTCAAAGCTCTATAAAAGCAGCCGCTCTATAAAAGCTGTTAAAGTCAAAACGGCTAACAACAATAACTACACTGAATATATACATAACACTCACACATAGTACGGTTAGAGGTCACCTGACACTAGCTAGTTATTTATTGGGAAAAATTAAGAATTGTACGTGATTGTTACTTAATAAGGTAATAATCCATATTTTCCATATTTTGTTTCTGGAAAACAAAAACATGCCTGTGTACTCAGCAGCAAATTACAGAGATATGAGACAAGATCGAAGACAAACTTTATCGTCATTGAAGTATTCACTAGAACGAGCATCGACCGCTTTAATCCTTGCTTAAGCTCGACGACCATAAAATTACTTGAAACTCTCTTTCATTCGCTCTGATGGAACCTTAGTAAAACTTAAAGGCATCAGAATGTTCCACAACATTTATCCGAGGCGACAAAATAAGTTTAGCTCGGCGCTCTGACGTGATGACGAAGTATCGTAAAATGCAAATCCGAAATGACATAATTTTGCAATTTATACCAACAACATTTCTATGCAAATATGCGTTTCGACTCGTGCATGTACTCCGTCACATAAATAGCCACTTAAGGTCCCAGGTGATGCTTTAGACTGTATAAACAATTTACTTTTACTTAATTATACCTTAAAAATCTTCATATTAATACGTGAACATCAAGAATTGTAGTACCTTTTTTTGAGTGCGTATACATATATACAGGGTCCCTATTAACAATAAATGAAAAGTTCTTCCGTTCTAGTGGTCAATTGCGCGTAGCGGCAACCTAACTTACCTTCTGCTCGCGTATCTCTGCCGCTGAAGCTGTCAAGGTCGTGGGTCAACAGCGTATCTACCGTGGAGCGTTCAGCCGGTCCGACAACCTATTCGTTGTTCCCAACGTAACCAGTCACCGCCTTCGGAGACTGGTAGATGTCAGCATCTTCCCTCCACGTGAAACTAAAATAAAGAAACATGGTCTCGGAAATCTGACGTAGCTACTGTGCTTAAATAATTGACATTTAGTGTATCACCTAGAAATTACCTGTGAAATACGAGATAAAATTTAATGTCGTGACGTCGCATCCGTTATGTATATACGGATCGGATATGATTATTGACTTTTACGGGGATTGTTTGTGAAAAAAGAAACAATCTTACATACATATAAAAAATCCATTATTTTTGAAAATACTTGGTTGTGACACGACACGACACGAGGATGACGTGAGTATCGCGACAGTTCAGTTGTGTAAGACGAAATTTGAAACACGGTAATACGTCCAGCAATTAATTTCCGTTCTGGTGACCTCCCTTAATGTGACCACCTCGAACACGCGGAATGGGAAACACAGTAATTACTGAAACTGTTAACAATTTCTATAATAATCTCTTCAATAATAATAAATGAAATTCTTAATATCAATTTTAAACGCTGAATATACTACGTGCTTGGCAGTGAAGGAAAGTCTGAGAAAATAATATTTCGAGAACGTGTGAAGTAGTCCGTCGACCTGCACTGCAGCAGCGTGGCGAACACTTCCCCGCTTCGAAACTCTGTCCCGTGTTCGAGAAGAGGCCTTTGTCAATCTGTGGGGTTTTATATGCTACTACTATCCAGTAATAAAAAAGAAACGAAAATAATATTTTTTTTTACATTTTATTAGCAAAAATTATCATTAAACTGACACTTCACATTTATACTATTATATACTTTTATATGTAAAAGGGGTAAACGGGTAAGCGGCTCTCCAGGTAAGTGACTACCGACGCCCATACGTCTGCAACACCGGAGTACCTGCAGGTATATTACCGGCCTTCATGGTTATTCGTGCGATATGGATAGGCTCTGCCGATATGCGAAGATGTGGACGACTGTAAGGTTTCGGATTCGAATTGTACCCTTGTCAATTAAATATAGAAAGACAATGACATGACGAATTCCTAAATATTATTTATATAACAATATACCGATTGGAAGCGACCTTATTGACATTTATTGAAAAAATGTTAATGGTTAGCATTAACATTTTTTCAATAAATGTCAATAAGGTCATAAATATTTGAAAATAGTAAAAAATATATTAAAAAAAAAATATTTCAAACAGATAAAATAGTTAATCCAAATAAAACGCAAGCGCTATTCGTCGTGGCCAATAGTTTATTTTACTGACCACGGCAAGAGCGGCGACCTTGCAGGATTTAATTGACCGCACGTCGGCGACTTCAAAAGCGAGCAGCCGACTTCAAAAGAGACACCGGTGCCGTTGGTGTTAATAAGGTCTTTGACCCAGGTGTTAGTTACTAACCGTGTTACTAACTAACCTATGTGTATTTTTTGTCAGAATAAAAAAAAATATCTTGTTTTGTCATTGTCTAAACTACTATACGTATATAATTGATACTCGGTGCATGACCTTGAAATATTTGGAGAGGGGATTTTTTTTACAAATGATTGTTTTTTGCCATTTCTTGTATCTTTTTGATTTTCTGAGAAGTAGCGATAAGTAGCTTAGCGGAAGTAAAATGTTTATGATAAAAGTAATTTTAAATAGAACGCACATAATATTATGTTGGTTTTACTTTAATTTCTTTGATATAGAAAAACCTATAGCTTGTTTACCCGAGATACGGTATTCGCGAATAAGTTATAAATAACAAAAAGTATTAGATTTTCTCATTTAGATAATTAACTATAATGATAATTATTTATTACATTAATGTTACGTTCAATTGAATTAATATATCTACAATTATTAGTCAGCTCTCATGCGATATGATTCTATCAATCAAAAGTATTTTACATGACATGTATTTATTCTATTAACCATCAACACCGTGTACTGTGACTACAACACCATTGTTTAGCTTAAGCTCATGGCATTAAAAACCATCTGTGCTAAGGAATACAAGAATAATCCAATTTTAGTATTATCTCGAGGAGAGGATCGTCAAGAGGGGCGGTCCCTTTTTTTTATGTGAAAGGCGGCAAACGAGCAAGCGGTTCACCTGATGGTAAGTGATAACCGTCGCCCAAGTATATCTGCAACACCAGAGGTGCTGCGGATGCGTTGCCGGCGTTGGGTATTTGGGAGATGGAAGGGAGGATGTGGACGGGAATTGGGAGGGACAGTGGGCCTCTGGTTACCTCACTCACCGAATGAAACGCAGAAGTACAAGATGCCTCTACTTCACACCGGTATTCTGCGAGGCCTTAGTACCAACCCTGTCGAGCCGGCCCATTCGAGCAGCAGCAAAAGCTGCCGCTTGGCTCTACCAAGTTTGCCACGCTGGTGAGGTCGTGGACAATAGAGATTGCGTTTTCGTGGCCCTGCTTTTCAGCGTAGGGGGAACACCGCGTAGTATTAGGAATGGGTTAAATATTTTACCGCTTCTTTTAATAAACAGTGACAACAACCAGAAAAACTTTCCCCTGCAATGTTAAATTTTTATATATGCCCATAATACGATGATTGACAAAATTATAATACCACTAGTGGAATTATAACATCAGAGCTTTGACAATAACCCTGCGACATATACACCATCCGAGCGCTAACCAATTAGCGCAGCGTGGTGAGCATGGTATCCATTCAAGGATACGTCCTGGTTTTTGCTGATTGATTAATAATTAAATATTATTAACTTACTACATTTCACTGAATTGGAAGAATGCATTATAATACTCGTAAGGCCAGGAGGAGGATCCATGAACTCAGTATTCAATTGAAAATAAGCTTTAGTGAAAGCTATATATAATTTTAAAATATAATTTGCTACTGCTGTTTGCTATGCTAGGTATTCCAATAACTTCTTTACGGATTACATTTCTTTACAGACAACATTACCAGTAGCTCCCACGCGCTTTGCCTTGCAATGAATTATGTTTTATTTACGCTTTTCAATTTTTCCTATTTCGAGTAAGAGCAATTTAGAAAAGAAATCCTTTGAATAACGTCTATAATGTATTTTCCCTGTGAGTTTACTGCATTTTATCGAGATGTAATATAATTATTGAAATGTACTAACATGGACAAATATTCTATATATCTTTATGGTTGTTTTTTGTTCTATACCAAATTTGAATTATTATGGTTGAAGTGGCAAAATTATTTATACCACTGAATTAAAAATGAGAATCGAGAATAATTACTCTAGTTATTCCTTTGCTTCTTCCAATCCTTATTCACATATTCAACTACTTCATTTGTCCTCTTTCTTTCGGTCAGGAAACAAGCACAAATTATTCCTTTCCCTAAGATCTCTAATCCTTCTTCTCTGTCTCATTTTCGTTCCATAACCATTTTCTCTCAAAAGTTCTCGAACATATTAACCAAAGACTACTTTTCTGTCCCGTCTTCCAACTCTTTGATCTCTACTCTACTCTACTTTCCATCAGTCCTTTCTCTTCTTTTATTTTCTATTTTATTTAACTCTATAACGAGTGTTATCACATCGAACTTCCATCTCTACGCGGATGACTTGCAGCTGTATCAACACTTTTCGGTGGGTGATACTAATGAGGCAATGGCTGTTATGAACTCCAATTTGTCACGCATAAACTAGCTAGCGTCTAGCTCCTTTGGCTCTAAAAATAAACAGCAAATACCAACGAAATAAGTTAGATTCTTCAACTGTACTTTGCGTGTGTCTTGATGGCATTACTATGCCGATACAGTAAAAAACTTAGGTGTAACATTTGATCAGCTTTTGTCATGGTCCACGCACGTCGCTGTGATTAGTCAAAAATTTACTTTACTTTGCATTCGTTTGCCTTCCCTTCAAAATGTCTTGCCCTTCGAAGCTAAAATCACACAAGCGTTTACTCTTGTTCTGCCCATACTTGATTATGCAGAAGCCTGTCATTTCGATACTACAGAGGAGCTACTAAATAAACTTGAACGCTTGTAAAATCTCTCAATTCATTTCATCTTTGGACTCGAGAAATTTTACCGAATATCTCAGCTTCGCAAGAACTTCAAGTGGCTTCCAATTCGACTGTGCAAAAACACTCAATTTTTATGTCTCCCTTATAACATTCTGTATAATCCATGCTCTTGGTATCATATCTCAGGAAGCTATTTTCCTACGTTCACCCTCCGGATATGCCATGAAGATCGCATGTCAGGACTCTCCTTAATACACAATTCCACTCCTCCACAATTCCAGTTTTTATTCCTATTCCTTTGCAGTCTATGTAGTTAGGTTGTGGAACTCACTACCATAAGAGATTCCGGAACTATACTTCTATTTAAGAAACGTGTAAAAGACCACTACTTAGCATCTTGTTAATCGAATATATATTGTGTATTTACAAATGTATTTAAATGTGTATTATTTAATTATATGTTATATGATTACATATTTACATGATATGTTATATATATTTATATGATTACATTTATATTATTTTATATGATTTACATTACACTAAGTTTCCATTTCAATAAAATTTACTTTTAGGGTCTGCTGGAAGAAATTTCAATGTATGGAATAAGTAGTATCCTGGCCGGTCGGCTCATTCTGGCAGCAACAAAAGCCGCTGCTTGGCTCTACCGCGTGCAAGAAGATGTATGAATGAAATGGAGAAGTATGAATGGCCTGGGGAAAAACCAACGCTGGTGATACAAAATAGCTTTTCACAAGCTTACTGAGTGAATATTTACGATCAGTAATCGTTTTACATAGTCCTTTATTAAATTTTTTTTTCATCGTCAACTCGGCGGAGCAGTGATATTTGAATGCGTCGCTATGGGTCAATCAAATCAAGTTTCGATTTTCTACGACAGGAGGAAAATTCTTTTATTAGGGATTATTTTTTTTTAGAAAGTAAAAATTAAATAAATAAAATTCCGAACTATAATATTGATATTCTACATAATGTCCTAGTGAAGCCTGAACAGAAAAATAAAAGACCTGCATTGGCGGTGTGAAAATGCCTGTAGTCTTTCCGAGCGAATGAAGTAATGGAAGTACACATAACTCATGCCGTAATTTACAACACGATTCGAATCGAAGCAACAACCTTTTAATAGATTCAGTGAGAACATCCGTTGCTTTTCGATTTATTGGACCGTATTTTATGACGAGGGTTCGGGTTTAAATTACAGACGAAATAAATTGGTTCGTAAAAGTACACCTGGGAAATTAAAAGCTCTTGAGAGCTTGGCTGTCAAGTAACCATTGTATAAATTAACTAGATTTCAAAATAAGTAAATAGGATAATTTAAAAGATAAGACATAAGACCTTTGAATTATTTGATAACTGTATAATACTAGTACATTTAAAAAATAATTATAGAAATTTTTATTCAACGCAGCTTTATAATAACGGACTGTCTCCTGTAAAAGTTCCTAAATTTAGATTGGCGAAGAAGAAAAGTAATTTCTGAGGCGATGCATAAATATTATCCAAAGGAAAATGTCTGTAAATATTGTGAAGCAATCTGGCATAAAATAAAAAAAATCGAACTTTGTTAAAAAAGGCTTACTGTAAAATATGTCAATATATTGTGGAAATAACTCCTACTCTGCACACTTCTCAGAGTAGGTCTTGTTTTTGGCGTTGATTTCGTAGTTCACCAGAAATTTAAACAAGCCTAAATTGAATAAAATAAGTTATGACTCTGAAATAGCTTGGAACTATTGTCGTCTATTTTTACTTTATTGCCTTTAATATGTAGCCTTTTTAAAAATCAATCCATTAAACTTTAATTATCAGCGTTGAGTTATTTTCCTTTAATCATAGTAAATGGAATGAGGGGTTACTTTTCGGAAATCCATTATTTTAAAAAAATTACATAATTTTAATCGTTAAGGTTCATCTTAAAGCTAGTAAAGTACTCGATACAGAATCATTTAATGAAAAAGGTACTCCCTGCGATTCAGTTAGTTTTGTCTGCGGTTACTTTACAAACATTAGAAGGAAGATTACTGAAAAAAAACTTCCCCTCCTCCAACTTTTCATATGATATATTCATTGTTTTCTTCTTTTGTCCTTTTGAAAACATTTCGGAAGTTAATACTGTTCTGTCTATTCTTAAAAGAGAGTTGCCGTGGCTGGGATAATATCCCTCCAAAAAGCATTGAGCTTTCTAGTTCTTTTTGTAACAGATTTCACTAATCTTTGCTTCTGGGCATGTTACTTTCCGCACCTTTCAAAAGCCTTAATTACCGCAACTTAAAAGGTAGCAGCAGAGGTGATATATTGATATTACCTGTTGTTTCTAAAATTATAGGAAAGATGCAATTTTAGCTGTTACATAGTTAATATGTCCTTAACTTAGAACTACCTTAAAATCATCCACATATATCTTCTATCAGATCAGGGTTAAAAGTGCGTAGTTGTTTTCTTAAACTTAAAAAAGACCTTAGACGTCGTCTCTGTTCCCATCTATTTACAAAACCTTCAACTGGAACTTAGTAGCCTTGGCTTAGTATTATTTTATTTTATGGGAAAGGGAGCAAACGAGCTAGTGGGTCATCTGATGTGATTACCGACCCCAACGTACATGTGCACCCGAGGAACGGCTGTACTGGAACTTGAACTGAATGAAACTGAGCGGAACTGGTACCACATTTATATGAGAAAACATAAATACGGTGTCCCTCTTATAACACGAATAATTCGTACCGTGCTATATGGAAACCGTATTATACGAAACAAGGTCAACCGAGGCCTTGTCTTGTACTATATCGAAACCATGTTATATGAAACCTAAAAATAATATAAATAAAAGCAACGGGTGCCGTATTTCATAGAAACCATGTCTTAAGATGTAAAATTTTATGATAGCTGAAATTGTGTTCCAAACTACATAAATGAAAAAGTTAGTTGACTTAACGATTTTGTTAAAAAAAAAATTCAACATTGTGACGAAATACAAAAGCTAAAAATATATTCAAAAAATAATAATTCTTGAATATAATATATCTTTGGTTGTAATTTTAACTTTTGTATTTTGTCACAAAGTTGACTTTAAATTTTTTAATAAAAACTTGAAGTCAACTTACTATATAGTATTTGGAACAAATGCATTAAAACGCATACTGTCACTTCTCAAAATGAAATGAGAGATTTTTCAGTAGCAATAAAGTTGGGGATTTCCCTTATTGAACGCAATTCAAAGAAAAATTTAAATTTCTAATCCATATTCGATTTTTGAAATTGTGTTATATTAAAACCGTGTTACAATTATTCTTAACTCTGGTACCGTGTAATGTCGTAACCGTGTTGCACAAGCACCGTGTGTAACAGTGTTATACAAGGGATGCCTGTAATTATTGCAAAGGCTTTGTAGCCTTTCTCATAGCTAAACGTGGCTTTCCTTTCTAAAGACTACATTAGCTGTAACACCTTAGTGATGGCAGAATAATGACCTAAAATGAAACGTGTATTGAAGTCAATTTATTTGCATTTTTTTGCGTATCTCGGTATTCTTGAAGTATCTGATCAAAACAACAATAACATGAATTGATGGGATTGGATTTTTAAAACTCAATCTTTATAATGATTTAGTTCTAGGAAATCGAAAAAGGTGAACATTAAAAAAGGACTGACCTAGTTCTTTTCCATCGCACTTCTTTAACGATTGTTCTTATTATAAACATTTATTAATTCTGCTTTGTGGTCTTTCTTTCTGGCCGATTTCGACCACGGTGACAAATTCCGCAACCTATTTTCAGATTCTTACTTTATGCAATTTGCACATTTGACAGAAGCTAAATAGAATTAAAGGTTTTTGAAATCCAAATTTTGAAGGCAATCTTCATACATAAAGAATGTTAAAATATTTCCCAAATATGTGGAAGCTCACTAAATTTGCCCCTTCCATAACACCGTTGACTGTGTACACATAGATGCATGAAAGATGAACAGGGCTCCGGGATAAAAGGAAAAGTTCTTGAAACCTAAAATCTTTCATAAAGCGCCGTATTTTGTCGATATTTTCTTTTCACGACTCTCTTTAAGCTGTCATCTTTATTGTAAAGAAAACGCTATTATGATTCTGAAATGTAACATGCGTTAGTATAATTTTAGATATTTACTGCTGTGAGAAATTTTAAGTTTTGTCTTTTAATATTATAGAGTCTGAGGGGCAATTTCTGGAAACATTAAATAGATTTTAAAAATTAATGTCCATTTGTCCTGTCCTATATGAAATCTACAATACCCTGGGTGCTAATGCTGGAAGCGCAACATGCCTCTACTTAACGCCGCTATTCTGCGTGGTACTACCCCGGTTGAGCCAACCCATTCGAGCAGCAGCAAAAGCAAAAGCTTAGCGAATGAGAATAACTCTGCGACCATCTTAGACAACGTTTCATCGTGTCCGATTCCGACGTTATGAACATTTTTGCAGTGGTATTTCAAAGAACTGGCGTTCTGTAGTCTATGGCATGGTTCTAACCGCCATAGATATAATGTAAAGAGGAAAACCGTTCTTTTATACAATACATTATCTGTAAAACTTATATTCAAATGAAAATATATCGAATGTTAATGAACACAACACAATCACTATAATGTTGAAATCTTGAAAATGTATAAGTCAGTATATTAGGCAACGTATAGTGCTTCTGACATCGATAATAATAAGTTAAAATCAAAGTGACCGGTAGAAAATATTGCGTGATTTTCTTCATGGTTTATTTTTTAAGGATATTATAGTAGCCATAAGAGTTATTTTCGAACATCTTTGTCCTCCGTATTGATTATCAAGAGTTTCTTAACAACTTCTCTAAGATTGAGAATATTCTGTTACATTATTTTTACACTTTTGTTCAGAAAAATCTCCATCGCAACTTTTCTTGCCGCCTTGTACAAGTTACACACAATTTATTATTAAGTAGTGTAAAGTAGTACATGATTTAAAAAAATACCGGGGTCTAATTTTTTTGTTTAGACCTAAAAAAAGTGACATCGTAACCTTCGACAAATGCTGAAATGACCATCTCAAATATTCATTATCTACATTATTGAGACCAGTGACGGGCCGCAGTGTCTTAATTGCGATTTGTCTGATGCTACGATCACCTATCTACCTGCTTAAAGATGATTACGCTTACGACCAATTAGAAGAGCCCTTTTCAAAGTCAAAGTCACTATATTTTTTCAATTTAGGCTTCTTTAAAGCTTTTATGAACGTCAAAATCTACACTGGTTCACAAAACAAGACCACAGAGAAGAACCGGCAAGAAACTCTGGGGTCTTCTAACGCTGTAACGCTTTCTCATAATTATAATTTACAATAAAATCAGTACAATGTCAATCATAATAAAATTGATACAATGCCAAAATATACATAAGAAGTTTTCATGTATTTTTTTAACGTCAATTTTAACAATATAGCTCACTCTCCTGTAAGAGCTATTTCCACACATCTTTGTCGTCGATCTATTGATATCTTTAAAAAGCTTTTAAAAAATGGCTGTTTGTTCCTACTTGGCTTTATAAGGAGTGTTACGATGAACTTACCTTTTAGTTTAACAAAGACATGGTCCCATAAAAGGTATATTGGCTTAATATTCTGTAATTTTTGTGTAATTATTTTGTATATCTCATAAGTAGTAACGTAATTACCAATAACGTAACTATTTATCAGTAAGTGTCATTGTTACTGAGCATTGTTTCTAATAATTGCTAATGCCTCGTCTGCTTCCTTGACAGTTTGATTGATGGCCTAATGTAACTAACGATGATGCCTTTGAAAAGAATATGCCTTTTAGGAAATTATCATTTTCTCTCTCACGGCTACCAAAATTCTTAACGCGGTCAGTTTTGTATTGTTAAATCACCGAAATTAAATGAATCATAAATTTTAGTTGATTGAAAACAAAATATGATGTTGTAAAGTTTGGATATTCCCAAACTTCGGTCCGGAAATACGTCGCGCCTACGATTCAAGGTGTTTGGCAATGCGAACTGGTACCAGGCTGCCTGGTGATTACGGCCAATCTTCCTAGGGTCTGTATTACATTATGATATCTGTGATCCTACATCTATGACTCATAATGTAGTATATAGTCACGCCTTGGTCCCAACGGGATAGGCAGAGACAATCTTCTTCCACTTGCTACGGTCCTGATATACGTCTTTCGCTTCTTCCACTTTCATCAATCTTAGCATGCATGCTCGTTGGTGTAGACTACTCTTGACGTCTCCGAATTTTCCTTAATGGTATGATCATATCTAAGATTATATCTATGAACATGAAAATAAGGCAATGTTATCCGGGCCTAATTAAGAGGAAAACGATGTTCAGCCGTGGACCTATAATAGGCTTACAATTTAGATATTTTAACTACAATATAAACCTAGAAATAATTTTAGATACGTAAAGTGGCAGCCTGTAAATACCCACTGGTGAGGTAAGGCCTCCTTCTCAAATATCTGTGAGAGTTTTGGCATCGGGGAGGGTCTGCCTTGGTGCTCCAGTGCATTGTCGAAATAATATTATTTATTATATCTCAGACATGCTGGTTTCCTCATTATGTATTCCTTCACCAACAAGCACGGGGTAAACAACAGCACTTAAATTTTCTATTCGCAATTTTAGTGGTGTCGGCACTGGGGATTGAACCCTGTTCATTCACTCTTTGAAACTAAAGCGAGCGTCTTGGCTACTAGGCTACCACAGTTCTTTAACAAATAATATTAACGACGTAATTTAGTATAAATTATATAAACATGTTTACCAAAGAATTTTCTACAAAACATATCTTTACTAAGAGCAATAGCGTGTCGTGTTGAAATATTGTGAGAAATCGTTCCTCAAACATTCTCAAACGTAGATAATATACGAGTATGCTCAAAGTTAGAGTGCAGAAGAGCACGTCTAGCCAAGAAGAATGCCTTTTTTTTCGAAAGATTGTCATCCTTACAAAAATTTATATTCAAAGTATACGCCGTGATAATAAAACTACTAAATAAGCCTATATATATTTAGCCCACAGCTCAAAAGAGCCAAAACATAAGCCTGTCCAAAAAAGTCCATACATTTCTTGGAAGGGGTGACACAAGTGACGTGAACCCAAATCGCATAGATTAGTGATGAGGAGCACATCACTAGTCTGTGGGATTTGGGTTCGAAAAATCGGTATGAATATTTCGCTATCATTCGGTCGACAGACCCTCATTTATTTGCAAGGTTCGCCACGTACAAATGTGGTTGGCATTTGGCATATGGTATATACTCCCTGGCAAGATAATCCCCAATTAGCTGTCCCATCTTTAAAATTGGTTGTGTGTTTACAGAGGTATAAAAACTTCTACCCACTCGGTTTTCCCTACCCTTTTCCCGAGAATGTTGTAAGACGCGAAAAAGAGCAAAGCCTCCTTGCAATAATCGGGAATCCGGTGAAAGACCAAAATGTCTAAACGTCTGACCACCCCAGTAATGGGTATTGTGAGATATAATTAGGAGAGTTTATTATTCTCTTTGAGATTTTTAGATTGTGCTAACTATGGATGGTAATGATTTGTTTATAGCATTTTCTTCAATCTACGAGAAAAGATGTGGTGGTGGGGTCTCTTAAGCCGGAGGCTCTATTTGGCTACTGAATTCTTTAATCACTTAATTCCTATTACAATGTGAAATATAATAATATAAACTAGCATTATAACAACTATAGCATAATTAATTATAAATAGAAACATAACGTCGAAGATTAAAAATACATAAATTAAATTTAAGGTAGGTGCATTAACTCTGTCAATTTAATAAATAAGGAATTCGAATTATCTATTCCAAGTTGGTTTCAAATTGCATTTCGTATTAAAACATGCAGAATTTAAGTAAAGTTAACTTACACTTGCAACCTTCACTTTAATCTTACAAGTAGTGCTTTAGCTTAGATAGCACTTCGTTTCTCAATCGTTTATCATTGTCAACGCAAGAGCTACCCGACCCCATTAGTTTAATATCGCATGTAACTTGTACACCTTTCTAGTTGCAGACACCTTCAGAATCCACTATCATTAAAAACATTAAAGTATAAAATAACCAATCTAAACTTAGTATCTAATATGAAATGTGATGCAATATTATTTTATTAAACTATAAAGAAAATGAAATTATTAATAATGTACGACGTGATAGGGGAAACGCCAAGTAACATATAGTATAGTAACACATAACGATATTATATAATTATTATAACATTATAATAATATATAATTATTATAATGTGTGATTGTGTAATTATAAGAATATGTAATATAAGAAGTTACATTATCATGATGTTTGCACCATAGTCATAGGTGTTTTTAAAATACTCATACTTCTACGTAATAGACTGCCCTGGCTGTAATGGGCTGACCTGTGCTGTAATGGACTGGCTTGGGCTGTAACAAACTACGAGAAAGCGTCATCAAAAGCTAGCATACATTTTTTGAACGCTATGCCCACAGTCACCACAGAGGGCAAGCGGGTTGGTGAGAGCAGTGCCTATATCGTTGTTCTACTGACGATGTTTCTCACAACTAGTCTGTGGTATCTGGGTTTGGCAAATTCGGACGGATATCCCCCCATCATTTGGTGGCCAGAGCCTCGATAGTTAGCTAGCAGGGTCCATCACGTTCAGATGAGGTTGGTATTTAGAGAAAGAGATGGTATATTGCCACTTACACTCCCAAAACACTACAAAGAAAAACACGGAGTTTATATGACAAGTGTGTAGTTTAGCTATCAGGTTTAAAAAACGAAGCATAGCTGAATACAGTGTGTCAAAACTGTCGTCGTCTAGACCCTAAATCCTAACGACTAAGATAGAATTTAGTTAATCTTGCTATATACCTCTGAAACCGGAACACAATTACAGTGGTTGAACAGCTAATTATCGGCAGAAAACGGTACCTACCCTAGGCTGAGATAATCCTGGAAGGATTCCTGATCATGATCCTTAACTAGTGGAGACTAAATACCGGTTGCATTAAATTCATACAATTTTTACAATATACTCACAGAATAGTAATATTTTGTATATATAGTTTTTTGTATATATTGCTAATAAATACAATTTATTGCATTACATCAATACCTGTCTAGAATTATAGTATCATAGCTATATGAATCATATAATTGTCCTTGCATCTTACTTCCACCTCTACCCAGACAGCTTAATTAATAATAAACGCTCCAGTAATGATCAGTCGTAGCTCCCAGCGATCATTACCGTTGCCGGGTTGCTTTTTGTACAACAGTTTTATTTGATCTTCAGTTTCTCATTTCCTACAATATTATTTCGTATTTATTTGTAATATAGACTACGATAATAATAATAACATAATACGCTCTCACGGCTATTTACCCTATAGTTACTAGAGTGATCAAAGATATTAACTTTTATTGTTTTACCCGCTTTTCATCGGAGATTTGGGCTCTAATTTAATGCAGTGAATCTGTCGCCTTAGCAATATTATATTTATTAAATGTTATTCTGTTCTAGTGTTAGTTAACATAAATATATGCCTGTCTGTGCATTAAATATATCAATATATGCATTATATATTTAATTTATATTTAAAAAGGCATGGTTAAATTTATTATATCTCAAAGCGAATTTAATTCTTTAAAGAATTATTAGAAGACATTTTATATCTAAGCTTCCTTAAGCTTTCCATTAACTCTCGAAAATTTCATGAAATTGGAAATTTTCAGATATCGAATTCACTTAACCAATTTTCACAGATTAGAGACAAGTTTGGAATACCGTTTCAAATTCATTCCTAGCAAAATTAAATAGCTCTCTGAGAATATTTGTGATTGTGCCCTAAGATAATTCGTATAAAATTACAGCTTGCTTAGTCACCAGAGATGCAAGAAAATATTTTAGAATATATTTATAAAATATATTTTAGAATAATATGTTAGTATATCAGTACAGTACATGTCCTCTTATTTTACATATTAATCATGAAGTCAGAGGTTTTCTGTACAGGATACCAAAGCCGCAGCTGTGCTGGACCGCCGCAGTACTACGTTCGCGTCATAGCCTGAAACCGTGCAGCAATCGCACAGTTCCACGCTACCAGCGTGGAACTGTGCGATTGCTTCTGCGAGGCCGTGGTACCAATCCGGTCGAGCCGGCCCATTCGAACAGCAGCAAAAGCCGCCGCTTGGCTCTACCACGTATAAAAATTTAAACTTTATTTTTTAAACTTAATTATAAATTTTATTTTAAAAATATTCAACTACGCTACTACAAACTACTAAAGTCATACCATTCATTTAAACTTGCCAGAGCCGATTTAACTCGAACGCTTTTCTGCACCGTTTATCAACGTCACCGGTAAGGCTGCGGTAACTTGCTAGATTAATATTAACTGTTAACTGCAGTTCTGTCTGTTTGTAATTTTATTTGCCATTCAATATTAAACCACGATAAGAAATATAAAAACTACTGTTACGCAAACCATTACAAAATAACGACTTTACGTTTAGTCCTCTTTTTTGCAGTCGCGCCAGAAATGTATTTTGACTATGCGGGTTGTAAAGAAAAAAGTCACTAATCCCTTTGCCAAAAATAATATTATCATATGTACATATTGCCTAGTACTATGAAAAGAAGAGCACCTACTCACCGCGTTTTAAACGATGGTGGTGTTTATTACCAAGTTTGAGCTAGTTTAAGTGATTGTTGAGGTGAAAGTGCATGGTGTGGAGCGCGAATATGTGGTGATCTTCTTCTCTTTGAACCACGTAATATATTACCATTTTGTTATTTTTGCGAGAGATATAGTGCGATATAACTTCTTTTTAGCATCTTTAAAAAAAATCGTCGGATTCTATTAAGTATGTATGCATATTGTATTTGGTCCACTTATTACTTCGAGGACATAAAAATTTATTACGTAGAATGTACCTCATTCGGGTAACAGGGAACATACCATCTTTCTCTCTAAAGGGTTGACTGGTAGAGAATGCCAAAAGGCATTAAGTCCGCCCATTGTATTCCTTTTTTTTTTTAAGGACACAATAAATTATTAATTAATAAATAAATAAAGCTCCACCTGTCCTATACGCGATGCACCCTGCTGGTTAACGAAAGAGACTTTAGCAATCGACTGATGGCGTCAAATTCTTATGCCGAATCCCACAGACTAGTGATGCGGAGTAGCATCTCCACTGCGAGGACTCTACTGCCTGCTCAGCGTGGTGAGTATAGATAAGTATAGTGCATGGCATGTCTGGTGATTTCATGAAAAGGTCTAGTATCTTCAGCTGTGGACTTATATAGGATGAAGAAGAAGAATACCGAAATACTGTGGGGCTATTGAATAGATCCAAATTTTACAATTTATTTAGACACTCCATATATTTTGATTTTAACAATTATTTTTTTATTGTATTGGAGCGACAAACCCGAGTTTCCAGTCCATGTGATGTTAAGTACCTACTGCAGCCCATAGATACCCCCAAACAACTTCAATCGAAGAAGGTAACAGATGCGTTATCTTCCCTGAGGGCTAAGATGGAATCTAAATCTTTCAAATCGGAATGCAACAGTAATTGCACTGCTGATTAGCGGCAGAAATAGGTAAGATGTTGGCACTTAGCGAATTTACCACTTAGTATGCCAAGAAGTGAAGCAATGAAGCCTTGCCTAGTGGTAGTGGCATAAGAACCTTCCACCCTCTTTATTCCCGTGGTGTCGTAATAGGTGACTAAGGGAAAACCCTTAAAAATCTCATGGTATTCTCCAGAAGCAAACCCAAATCACGTTAGGCAACTGTGCTGATTCGTGTCTAATGGAATCTCAAACTAACCCTACATGGCTGACACGCGGGAGGGCTTTACTATAAACTAGCTGTTGAACCGACACTGCCCCGTTTAAAGAATTAAAAAAATGTATATAATATTTGTGCCTATATCCTTCGCTAGATCATAAGAAACATATCTAAAAAAATCCAATCAAAATCGGTCAAGTGGATTGGAATATTAGCTTGCACAACAAAATACATCTTTATATACATAGACAGAATTCATATAACTCTCCTTTGTTTCGTATACACAATGTTACTTGAATATTATACCAAATATAACATATTAAGACAAAATAATAACCACTATTTTTATCTCTTTTTGTTACTTAGTAAAACCCATCGACGTTAACAACTTCGGAGTCATTATTTCTGAATGCACTTGTCTGAATAAATGGCATGCAACAGATTTCGATGCTTTGTTTTTTCTATCGCGTACTGATTTTGTAACAGCTCTAAGAGTTTCTTTCAGTTGTTTTATTGGAATCATGTTGTTTCCTTTATTAATTGTGTGATAAATGACCGGTATATTCTATTTTCATTTTATACCTAAAAGAAATCCATTGTCTCTGCCTACTCCTATGGGTGACAGACGTGAGTGCTTGTGTACGAGAATATGAATATTACCGCGGTTTGTGTATTGAAAATCAATGCGTTTTTTTTTAAAGTCATGAAAAGCACTTGTCTGCACTCCATATTGTTTTAAAAATAAAAGTCAACACAATCTTTAACAATTCATTTGTTGTAATAGAAACTTCAGGTTAAGAAATTTTATAAAGAAACGTTGTAAATTTTATGACATAGTCATTAAAAGCTTTGAATGATCCACACAAAGCAATATTGAAAGTTTACAACGCTTTTACGATGCAACAATTGTAATTATTTTGGAATAAATAACATCGTGGTTTTATATTTTGTGGAATATCTTATCATAACGCATAAACAGTATTTTTATTTGATTTTAATAATTTTTTCACATTAAAATTACTCACTCGAGTTTTCGGTATTATGTTCAGGCCACAAATTCTCTCTAAAGAAATAAAACAATCAAGCAGTAGCAAGACTAATTTTATGAGGTATTTCCAGATTGTTATGCACTTTTCGGATGAATACAGTAGCATTAACAAAATCGTAAAGATTAGAATTAGAAAAGCGTATATTTTACACAATAATATACTTGAAATATCCTTAAAATATGAAGAGAAATATTTCTCAAAAGCACTCGCATATTTATCATTCTCTCGATTCCAATAAATTGGCGCACATCTTTCAGTAAACGAATATGCTCACGCTGCGTGGTAAATAAAGTTACGGCTCCAATTTCAGACCTGCTTAGTACGGCACTAATAAAACCCCGTTGTCTATTTGCACGAACCGTGTCACAAACAAAATTGAATCGAATTGAAGCTTGCGACGCCGAGTAAAGTAAATTAATTTAAATGTTTATCAATCGTGCTTCAAGCACATATATGAGTTCTTGTCCTAAATGGTTTTAAAAAGCAATCAAATAATTGGTAATGAAATGAAAAATCGTTATTATTATTATATGAAATCCAAATTTCGTTTGTCAGATATTATATCTTACAATCTATCAACGTTCCTTAATACAGTGGCATATACCGAAAAAAACACAGGCGAAAGAGACTATTTTGTTTCTTTTCCATCAAAATTTAGAAAAAAATATAAAATGAAAAGCAGTCAAGCCCATTCAAGATTATAAGATTCGAGATAATCAGCCCCAAAGAGCAGCACCTGTCCAGTGGTCAAACTACCACATAAGTATAACGCATGTGCCAATGCAGCCATCATTTACATAATTGATAATAACGCGACATGTTTTCTATCGTTTATGCCATCAAAAGCTGCAAATACGGCTGCGTTTTACCGTTGTTAATTAATTAATATTAATGCCTAACTGTTTCCTGCCTATTAACATGTCTATTTGTAATGCATTGTCATCTTTATTGTTAAGGTGATTCTGAACCACAATTACACTAAACTGCTTTCGATGCAAAACCACATAAGTGGTGTGTTTAACAAGTGTAACAACTATTATTATTATTTACCTTAGCTTAACGGCCTGTAAACAGTCTATTACCGGAGGGTTATCACGCCATCTGTCGTTTTCATTGTGATTTTTAAGGGTAATATTATTATACCAACGGATCCAAAGATAAGGATGGAGTTGGAGCGGCTTTCCTTGATGTTCAGAGCAACAAACACATTTGTCTACGAATTTCAACGAATATTTCAGTAATGCACGCGGAAATGATTGCTAATATTCGGGGCGACAGCTTTGTTGTTCTGTCAGACTCAAAAAGCGCGCTTCAACATGTGGCTCGTTGCACCTCGAATTTTCGAGGTGCAACGAGCCTCGGGCCTCTGTCCCCGCAAGTCTCTTTAGACGAAGCTGTAAAGGCCTCCGGGCCAACAGCAATGTGGATGGGTTTTTAGTCGGTATGTTTCTCCTTCCGAGATACGAGTCCGACATAACCCGTTGGGAGGCCTCCCGGCCAACAACGGGTATGATTAAATAATTTTCCTTCCACCAAAAAAAAAAAAATTACTAGTTCGCCGTCTTTCTCATTAAAAATAAAATTATGTGTTAGCAGCTTATCAATTTTGTAGAAGAACCAAAAGTAACTCTTAAAACAAATGTGAGAAAATGAATTTGCTTCTTCCATCCTACTTATAATGGGCTACCGTGTGGCATTTGGTTATCGCATCTGACTGCTGAGTTTGAATCCTAGCTCCTAGCACGTTAGTTAACCTATTTTAATCCTCCAAAGCTCCAGCTTACAGTATACTTCACTTCTTGGAAGATTTACCCATGCCATGCTGGGCTAGTAGATTGATGAGCGCAGCGCCGATGGCGGCTCTCAGACTAGTGGTGCTTCTTCCGATCTCTAGTCTATGGGAATAATAAATTTCATTAAATATTATAAAGTCTTCTATTTTAATTAAACACTTTGAATTTCAATAAAGAAAACTCAAAATAGAAATCAAAAAAGAGATTTTCGTCTTTTACTTTATTACAAAAACTTGAGACAACTAGTTTGGTTTATTACGAACTCCTGGCACGTCTGTGCGCAGCATGTTAAAAAAGTTTAACTTCGAGCATCTTTCATAGAAAACCATGGCGAAGTAAATTCACCAACATAGAAACCTTAAAGTTTTTCTCCAACATGTCTTACGTAAAACAAAATTACGGCATTTATTTCAAAAAGAAAACTATAAGCTCATCCAGTAAAAGCTGTTACGCGTCTTGAAATATACATAAACGCTGAACAAGCATACATGTGTAGTATCTCTGTTAATATAAAAGTAGTTTATAGATATAGTTTCCAATAAATAAAATATAAACATTCTATTTATTGGAAAACAGTAGCTTAATATAACGAATGACCGTTATATTTTCTGTATATAAGAGCAAACGAAGAGATTATGTGAGTAATTGGACAACAAAACAAAGTTGCGTCTAACTCGAATAAGCTCTTGTTGCGGCGCTTCCTTTGCGACCTGATGTCTTAGTCTTCAAATGTGGTAGAGCCAAGCGGCGGCTTTGCTGCTACTCGAATGGGCTGGCTCGACCGGATTGGTACCACTACCTCGCAGAATACCGGCGTGAAGTTGCACTCCCCCTCCCCATCCCCCTCCTCATTCTCCCTTCTATCTCCCAAATACCCTTAGAGGCCGGCAATGCACCTGCAGCACCTCTGGTGTTGGAGATATACGTGGCCGACGGTAGTCACTTGCCATCAGGTGAACCGCTTGCTCGTTTGCCGCCTTTCTCATAATAAAAAAACATAGTAATTATCTAAAAAGGGGTTAAACAAAAGTGGTTAATTTTAAATGACACAAATTAGATTGTCACAAAATGGCGTGACGGTTGTTCTCGGACGTGGCCAGCGTGGCCATGGAGAATGTGGAGAAGATAAACATTACGGAGGTTTATAATTTTCCAGTATCACATAGCCTTTTTTAGTCCACTGCTAAACATAGCCCTCTCCAAGAAAGCGCCAACAAACTCCACGCTACAAAAGACCTCGCCGGGCAAACGGTTTGGTGAACTCAGTGCCGATATACTCGCACTAATGAGTACTCCCCATCACCAGCCTGTGGGATTTGGGTTGGAACTAGAGTTTCCAATTCCCGGCTTTTTCAGTTAAAACTCCCGAGTATACAAGTATATTATAGCGTAGAATAAAAGAAGGATAATGAAACTTTTACTGTACAAAATTGCATCAAAAAATCAACTTATAATCCTTACTCTCTTCTCTTATATAATAATAGAAACAATGCCGAGCTGTCGTTGTCATTTAAGTATCGTTAGGAAAACGCTTGTATTCCCGGGAACATCCGGTACCCGGGGTACCCACGGCGAAAACCCTTGTTCGAACCCGTCATTAATAATTAACACTGCTGACAACAAACATCTGACGAATTTAACGATATTTCTATCTTTATTTATTGGTAAACATAATGCGTCGTGTATTTCGCCTGATATATAATAATATCATGATTGTATGTACTTATTTATCTTATGTTTAAATGTGCAGGCTTGCAGGCGTACCTTTCTTGGATAGTTTTCCCACACTCGCCACGCTGGGCAGACGATTTGATGAACCGGATACTCTCGCGCCAGTGATGCTGCTCCCCATCACTAATGTTATCTAAAGTAAATGGCAATAGTGCCTCTGTCTAATATATTTTTATAAATGTAATAATTTTTCTGATCACATTTACTCGATTATAATTACTATTATTATCTATTATTGCATAATTTTTAAATTGAATTTTAATTCAAAAACTGTCTATTTTAGAACTGTAATGATAACCTTTGTCAGATGGTATTTTCGTTAACAAAATTAAACTATGTCAAATAATTTCATAACATTTGTTCAAAATTCATTAAATAAAATTAAATATACATTCATTTATTTTAATTATTAAAAAATTTAAGAAAACTACTTACCAGGAGATTCCCAATTAAATTTTTTAAAATCTGATGATTTTTGTCCGATGTTGATCGATTTCGGCATGTATAAGTTGATTGACTCACGCAACACTGATTCTCAGCGTGACCCGCTTTGTGTTAGGTTGGTAGTGCCCGGATGATTGTTTATTTTCAATTAAAATTATATCAAGTTTAAATACAATTTTGTAGCAGGTAATAGAATAATTAAATTAAATAAAGCAAAGAATCAGTTCAGCTTAATTTCGTAATTCTCTTTGAATTTTGTATCAAATTTACTTTATCTTATAAAAATACTTAATTCAGGCTATGCTAATTTCGTAAAATACTGTTACTGGGTATGGTTTGTGAAAAAATTAGCTTTCATTTCAACCAGAATAACGCTGCTCTTATTTATCTACCAAAGAGTTTTGTTAATATTGACTGGAAGATATAAAACTTTATTTCTCTTAACTTGTTATTTGACAAAGTAATAATTGACCAGACCAGAAAATTTAATCACTACGTTATAACATTATCGAGCATACGTGACAATACAATTAAATAAACGGAGGATGTGATATAAATAAATATATATGTACAATACGTAAATTTGTCTTTGATAAAACATAATACTACCCAGATCCACCGCAATATCTTCTTACTAAACTGGAGCGCCTTCTCAATAAATGCATAAGATTTATTTTCGGTTTGCGTAAGTATGACCATATTTCCTTCTATCGTTCAAAGCTAAAATGGCTTTCTATTCACCAAAGGCGTAGCTCCAGAATCTTATCAGTACTTTATTCCGTTTTAAACGATGCAAACTCTCCTTCGTACCTTAAGGATAACTTCAGTTTTCTTTATTCGAGTCATAACCGAGTGCTTCGAACTTAAAACAGCTTGAAGGTTAGTGTTCCAAAATATAGTACTGGTTTCTTTCTTCTTCTTTCACCGTTCAAGTCACACTCATCTGGAACGCTCTCCCCGATGATATCAAGAAAGCTCCGAACAAAAACTCCTTCAAAACCCTGCTCCGTCGTCACTATCTGCAGGCAAATGCCATCTGAGATTTTTCTCTCCATATTTAATTTGTTTATGTATGTATTATATGTTTATGTATAGTGTATTATATATGTTATAAGTATGTAAGTATATTAAAAGGGTTATATATTTAATATTTATATTTATATTTAATTTATATTTATTAATTATTTTGAACCTGCCAACATGTTTTCTTTCTCACCCAGGGTTGACTGGTAGAGAATGCCAAAAGGCATTAAGTCCGCCCATTGTATTCCTTTCTTTTTTTAGGGACACAATAAGGAATTAATAAATAAAAATAAATAAATAAAATACTTTTAAGACGAGGCAAGCCATCCGTTATGTTCTGCATGCGGAAGGAACCCATCCTTCGGAAGCCCGTTTGGTTACGCTGAATCATCCCAAATAGAAATTTATCATCTCTGCGTACCCCTTTGGGAGACAGGCGTGAGCGCTTATTATACATAATGAATTCTGTTTAACTATTACAATATATTTGTTTTTAATGAGATAAAAGCTATAGGTTGCTAAACTGTGACTGTGATACCAACCAATCTGGACGTCAACTCGGCATGAGGTACCGCTAATTTGGGAAAGCGATGCTTTTCAGTTTTGGCCGTTTGCATTTGTAATCATTGAACCAAAAACAATACAAAAAAGATGCCACGCCTCCAGCCTTTTGGTGGGAAATCTGGGTGTAATATTCGATCGTAGCTTGCGCTTCGCGAGTCATGATACTTGAAGGTTTCCGCAGTTACATTTACGGTTTTGAAATTACGATATAGAGTTCGGCAGTACCTTGGTATGCACATTAGATTGGCAGAGAATCGTTAATAATTTCCAAGGTAAATTATGCAGATGCAGCTTATGGGCCACGTTTATTATGAAGAACTCTTGGACATTTTCTCTTGGACTTAAAGCGAGTCCAAACCGCATGCACCTGATTTTGTTTTTCTGTCTCTCCTCGTACCACCTTACTAAATGACGCCAATCTTCTTAAGATGAATGCCTGTAGTATTTTGCATTAGCACAAGTTGAAATGGATCCGTCCATTCACTCGTAATAATACTACACCGTATCGCTGATTTTGGTGGGAGGTTCAAATTTCCAGCAACGCGTTGCTGGAATGTCCATACATTTTGAAAATAAATTAAAGTTACATTATTTGTCACAATAAGCCCTACAAACACACCTTCCGTTTCGAATGCATAGTAAATATGTCAAATGTTTGTACTTCTGATATTTTATATTATGTAGGATGTAGGTTCCTTTTGATGAAATACTTTAATTTTATAACATCTAAAATCTGATTATTTTATTTTATTATTCAACTTCTGTACACAATGCAATTGAACAAATAATATAAGAAGTAGCATACGTCATAATGTTAGTAATATTTATGTTTACATTTATTTTTTATTTTTTTTTACTTTCTTATACTTTTCTTTTATTGACAGATTTTTTTATTTCTTCATCTGCATCTGCATGAGAAGTTATAAAAAAATAATACTTTTATAATACTATTACAATAGAGTAGTAAATACAGTTATTGTATGATCGAATACCGAATTGTCGGTGATGTCACAAGGCTCCAACTGAAAATCAGCGTTTCATCCTCTGCAGTATTACGCAGAATTGGAGACTTATCATTTTAATGACTGTGTTAAAAGTTTTTTATCATTATTAGTAGTAGTCTATACCACATTGTTAACAATTAGCCACAATGTAAAGGATAACTTTTTTGATCTGTAATAAAATACATGCTGTACAGAAATTTACAGTTTTAGTTTCCTGTAAAGGTGGAGGTAGGTTATTCCAACAGTCAGTTTAATGTATCTAGAACTGCTACGGAATTCAGCGGTGCGTTGCTGAGGCATTTGTAAAATACGGCTTACATCTCTAATATGCATTACATTAGTGAGCGGCTTGGTGATTGCAGTGCGGAATCTGGCACTAAAATGCTGCTCCCCATCTCTAGTTTTTGTGATTAAGTTTCGGCTGCTTCGGGTGAAAGTTTCGACATCCGTCGCCGGTGCTTTTTTTGTACTCTACCCACGTACAGGTAAGTCTAAGCATTTGGAGCAAAAGATTGTTATAATAACCTCTACATAGAATCGACATATTTATTTGAATGACATGTATTTCTCAGATTTTTAGTAAGAAATTGGTGTGACATGTGGTAACAAACATTAATATGTTGATGACGATCGAATCATCCGGGGTTGGCGTAAAAGTTAAATGTCATGGTGGCCGAGGAATAGTGAATTATCTATCGCAAAATATTCCAGACCACAAATTGGTGAAGAGTATTAATCTAAGCACGTGTTAGTTTATAGTTGCTACGTAAGTCTATGGTGCGAGGTGTCCGGTACTGCGGTGATACATCCGCTTACGAAATGTGCTGATTACAGCAAACCCTTTGTAATTTAGGGAAGATCTTCGGAAAGGCTTTGTCCATATGCTAAAGGAGAACATAAAGAATAAAATCGTTTATTTTTTATTTCCAATAAATACAGCTTGACGGCAGAATACTAGCTATTCCGGCGGTTTTACTAATCCAGAAAGACTTCTGCAGAGGACTCTCAAAACGTACCAAAAATTAACAAAATGAATTCATTACATATAAAGTCTTACATATTAATATTAACAAATACTAATAAGGTGTACGAGTTTAATGCAATTCCTTGTACTTGTCAATAAGATCACGTCGACGGCATCTTAAGTATTTATTAAGTCAGTAGACCCAGATAAGATGAGTATTCTAGCTTCGAGACAAATTTAATTAATACGGCGTTTGTCTCTTCAATTTTCCCGACATCCAATTTCGCATATTTAATTAAACTCCTCTTTTAATGATGTTAGAAAAAATTACTTTGCTCAATTCCGATTGAAAAAACAATGAAATGGCATATATTAGGTCGTAAAATAAATTGTAAGTAAAAAAGTATTTTTTTAAGAAATTATATATTTGATCAAAAATAATATATTATCTATCCTCTTTCGCCATTTTATAAGTAGTTCATTGATTCCATAGCTGAAAAAATTTTGGGAGTGTGATTAATAGAATCTTTGAAAGTGGTTTGGACTGCCTCATTGAAATTGAATTAGTTTCCTTGCTAGAAATTTCCGAATTCCAAAAAAAGTGGTAATCCGTTGGAGCAAGGTCCGGGGTGTATGGTGGGTGTCGGAGGCATTCCAGTCGCATTCGTATAATTTAGCGACCGTCTGTCGTGAAGTATGGGTTCCAGCGTTGTCATGAAGCCATGAAGACCTAATATTACCTAGTCCGAAGGGAAGATCACCTCCCTCCCACGAATGCGCGCACTATTTCTTTCAAACCATGAGCCTACACCAAAACTATCACCACTATATATTAAAGATTAGAAAGTGATTTAATATATTGTTTTAAATAAAGTATCGTGTGAAATATGGTGAGTCACTAAATGCATATAATTTAATTTGATATAACGAGTATTATTAAATAGTCAAATAGAAAAAGTACACACTAAATAAATAATTAATTTTACTTATACTATTCATCGACCGTATTATAGCTGCTTATCACTATTTGTTGTTCGTTAAGCAATAATGACTTATATTTGGTCTGTTACTCACTAACTTTGTTTTCAGGTCACGCAGGGGAGGCGAGAGGTTGTTCTAACACTTCGTCGATTATATTTGAAGTTGGCTCTAAATGCGGCCGAACGTTCGAAAGGATATACTATGTAAAGATAAGATGATCTGGTATTTAAATATCTTATTTTGATCGTTGAATTGTGTAATCGTTAAAGTTATTGTAAAGGTATTTAGGCTCTTCGTCTTTTGGTTTACCAAAACAACGGTTGTCGAAATGTATTCGCCTACGGAGATATTTATCTTTAACATATTTGCGCTGTTAAGAAAAATGGATACGAGCGCGCGTGGCGGTATTTTAAAACAAAAGCGTGCACAGGCGTTCCGTATCCACTGTATTATTTGTCTTGTACGTGATAACATACGTGGCTCTATGAGATAATCCTCGTAATTAAATTTTGTAAGGACAGAAGACTCGCAAAGGTTCACTCGTAAAGTAAAGCTTAGATAATCATGAATGCTACAGAACTTTCTACCTACGTGCAATATCATCAATATGCATCTCAGATCGACTACGATTACTATCTACAATCTATCCCATCCATTGCTACCACCCCAGATTTCTAACTTCCGAAACGATTACAATAGTATCGTCTTTCACAACAATAGCGGGTAGTCTTGAAATAATCTTTCGTATTTGGGTAGACGTCCCCAGAACCAAATACTGATGATTGATAATTTTGATAGAAGTAATGGAATATTAAGTGTTTTGAACGCGCGTGGGAAAACCAAAAAGGTCATAATCATACCCTCACCAATGACCTGCGCCTCAGAAGGTCGTCTGTAACCCCTATGTTATGTTATGTTATGACAGGCTGATATCCGCAACTCCACAACTGTGCGCGTATTTTGCGTGTGGGCAGGAATATGATCTATTCGAGCCAACCGAGCTCCTCAAGGAAACTCAGTAAACCCTTAAAGCTACCGGTGACCTCGGGGAGCGACCTCGGCGAGCCAGGTACTTATCTCTGTACTGCGCGACCGTCGGACACTGCAACAGAACGTGGGCCGTAGTTTCTTCCTCCTCCATACTCCATACATCAATTAGCTTATATTTGCACGGTAGAATGCTAATAGGTCGCAGATCAGAGATACAATTTTTTTTTAGGTATAGCTTTCACTATAGCATGTTTTCAGATTTGATGTATTTGTCTGAAATGATTTATTAATGAATAACTCTCGACTTATTTTACCAAAACCATATCATTGACTCATCCGTTCTGAAGGGTGATCCACTAGACCCAAGCACCGTTTACTATTCGACCGATCATTTAGAATTGGAGAGAACTTCAGGAGGCAAAGCATATGACGTGCAGAATAAGCTTCACCAATTTTTTTTTAATAACGTAATTGTATAACGAATCTCGCTTAAGATAAAACTTAAACGATTTATTTGGGCGTAAAGGACTAATTTAAAGAGATATCAAAATACTGAATATACGTAAAAGTAGAGAAGAAAACATTAACTAGAATGTGGCATCAAAGCATTACCGCTCTGCAATGGTTTGAGCCCGGGATATAAAGCAGCAAATGCCGCTCTAAATTAATAGACCTGCTTGATAGCTCGGGTTACAAAAAACCAGGTCCGCTAATTCAAAACAGAAAGTAAAAGTAAAAGCTTCGCAGCTACAACACAATACAAATACATATTACGTAGAAAAACAATATAACAAATATATAATAAATGATTTTCACATTAATATTGGATTGCCGCCACGAAAAATCACACAGTATTATGCTACAGCCTACACCAATATTACCGCAGCGCCGATATTCTGTCGGTTCCAGTGATAGAAACAAGAAGCTGCAAACGCGATAACAACAACATTTATTCATACAGACCAACCGTATACTGTTTTTGCTCGCTGTTTAATTTTAAAATGTTGTTTTAAATACAAAGAGCTGGAGAGTTTCTTCAACAAGGAATGATAATATTTAAATATTTTTTTTATTTGTACCAATACTTAAAAACTAAGAGCTATTTAGCCATTTAATAAGGGAATAATAATATCACGATAATATCATTCCCTGGTGTAATACAGCGTAATAGGTTGTCAGATGAAAATACTAATGTTTTGCCTGAATGCGGCTTATTGAACAGAACAGAACAGGACAAGTATGACAGAAATGTCTTCCGAAAATTACAATTCTAAAATTGCAACAAATAAATTATTAGATGCAGCCATCAATGCGAAGTTATCAACACTGCGCTCGACAACCTTCCTGTACAGTGATCATGAGCAAATGGTTTTTTTTTATGGGTGAGGTGGCAAACGAGCAAGCGGTTCACCTGATAGTAAGTGAGACCAGAGGTCCTGCAGGTGCGTTAGCTTTAAAGCTAGCTATGAGGATATTTGGAAGATGGGAAGGAGGATGAGGAGGGCGATGGGGAGGGGGAGTGGGCCTCCGGTTACCTCACTCACCGAACGAAACGCATAAGGACAAGATGCCTCTACTTCACGTCGGTATTCTGCGAGGCCTTGGTACTACACCGGCCCATTCAAGCAGCAGCAAAAGCCGCAGCTTGGCTCTACCACGTATATGTTCAAACAATCATGCATAGCTTACTTGGAGAGTACATGTATTTCTAATATTACTGATTTATAAACCTCGTTTTAACTAATATTCGCAAAGGTAAGGCAAAGTTGAACTCTTTTCTTTATGCAAAGACCTTTCTGGAAAAAAGTTATGGCGCAATGCCGGATATCTATATCCGATAAGATAAATACAGATATGAATACCCGGCATAGCGTCTTCTAAAGAAGCTTAAAACTCTGACAATATCTCTTCTTCATTTAACATACTTAAGTTTTTAGAATCTGAAAGTAATGAAAAATTATATTTGTATTAATAACTAAACATGTAAAAATATTAACTGTAGAGGTATTTTGTGCTTCTGGTGGTATCATGATTCCATAAGAATTTTTAATTCTCAGAAACACAGTTTATTTTTAAAACGTGCTTAAAGTAAAAATACAGTAGAGAGCTGATTTTAACCTATTTATCTGGCTTTCTAAAGTATGAGACTTTCCCTGATATATCTGCTCAACAGCTTCCATATTTTAAAAAGACTTGTCCTTGTGCTAGGAGCTTATTTTTGCTCGTAGAATTAAGGAAAACGTTTGGTTATATTTCATAAACGATTAAAAATTACGATTAAAGCCTTTTTTAATTACCTATTTTACTTGATTGTATAGCGGTGTAAGTTATATTTTATTACGTAGAATATACAGATAGAATGTACGATTGTTTGTACGAGCTGTGAGAAGAGAAATTCGAAAACTATGAAAAACTTGAAAAATTGGCTCCAAATTTATATTTTATTAATTTTATAAAATTTATTATATTTTAGAATTTGTGGGTAAATTTTTACTATATAAAAATTATGGTTCCGGGTACATTGCTGCCGTGTCGATCGTTGAATAAAATTTATAATGCAATAAAATAATGGCTTTTGGGCTCACACGAAGGACATACTGGTATTTTGCCTGTTGATGAAGATCTACAGATCTTGGTTTTATAGCTTAATAATAATAATATATAATTCCGTGTGGCTGTCGGAAGTAAAGAATAGCGCCAACCCTGTCTAACCATGGGTGTCATAAAAGGCGACTAATGGTAAAAATTATATTAGGAGATGGGCATCAGCATCTTCCTGCACTAGAAAAAAAAAACCGCGGTTGCCAACCCGCTCGCCAGGCGTGGCAACTAAGGCAAACCCCCCCATGATGAGAGGTAGGCAATCTTTGGGGGAGGCCTATGTTCAGCAGTGGACTTCTGATAGGCTGAAATGATGATGATGAATATATAAAGTACATCCATAGTACGTATAAACGTTTTTGGAGGTAACTAGTCTTTAAAGATTATTCAACAATAACAACACCTATTTGTTCAACAGTAACAAATAGGTAAAATGTGAATTGAAATCGCACTGTACGTTACCTTACGGGTACCTAGAAGGCCGGCAACGCACCTGTAGCAGGAGCTACAGCTCAGAGGACTGCGTTGCGGATGAAAATGGGCTTCGATGATCCTTTTCCTCTTTTTGTATTAAAAAAAAACGCCTCTCCAAAACAACGCCAGCTAAAGGCTGTATATATTTCTTGGGCCCCACGACGGGCAAGCGAGGTGATGAGCTGCGATACCCTCGCATTTATGACGCTGCTCCCCATCACTAGGCTGAGAGATTTGGGATTATCAAATCGGTATGGAATTTCAGCAATCATTCAGCGGCAAGTAAACATAAAAAAAACAGTAAATATTAAAAGAAATAAGCTCTCACGGGCGTTCCCAATACAATGTGACAAGGTGCCAACAACAATAAAATACATAAGTCTAGTAAATATCACAAAACAATTTTGTATGTAAATCTTTACGGTGTATTTAAGCATGGTATAAGAAGGTAAGGTGATGGCATTGAAGGATTAATACCCGTCGAAGTTACATTAGGAAGGCGACAATAAAATTTGCATCGTTGGACGTCACCCGGCGACGTGGCGACATGTTTTTATTGTTATTTTGACTGAGTAGGCAGACTGAAGCTGCGGCTCTGCTGAGCCAAGGCGCTTGAACGTCAAAATGGCGGTCTTAACTGAAAAATAACGTTTCGAGGAAATGTGTAGTCCGCCCACTCGTACTGACACTATAGCGCTCTTAATAAAACCGCCCAAGTGTGATTCGGACTCGTGCATTGTTGGGAGGATTCCGTACAACCACACAATATATGTACAAAAAAAATTGTGTTTTTTTTATTTAGTTCGGGTGCCATACGCGTGTCCGGTTCACACTTGCCTGATTTTTATTATCTATTATTTTACTTTATAGTTTAAAACTCAATCTCCTTTAACTTTCCGTATCCCATGTAACGCTTATGCGATAAGATCTCAGGAAGGGAGATGCGCAATGTCATAGACACGGGGAGCAATGCAACATAACCAAACAAGAAAACCAATCACTCTTGACGTATTGAAAAAATGAAAATGCTTATATTATGAAACGATTAGGGATATTTATATACCAATAACCAATTCGCGACATATAGTTTTGGGCCCTGTATTCTCGGCTCAGAAGTTAGGTATGCTGAACACCATTACGGTTCTACATAAATAATTATCGGAATGTACTATTTTCAAGTTTATCTTAGCCAAAACCGTAACGCTAGTTAATTAATTTACCTTCTAACTCCTATATAAACCACAACATTGCAATGTACATAAACATGAAGTAAATTACTGCAAGTCACGCACCAATATGCTCAATGAACTGTGCCCTGCCAAGAACATGTTACATGATTCACAGATCATTTATCAGACATTTAGTTGACAAGTCGGGAAGATGGCAGCGTTAATCCAAATGGAATATCTTCGTAAACTAGACGTGTTGCAATATTATTGATAATCTGTATCTTAAGTATTCATATATAATAATAATAATAAATACCTTACTTTATAGGTATTTTATTGTATCTCTATATATATATATATATATATATGAATCTATATATTAACATGTTCAACCCAACCAAATGTGTATGTATATTTAAATACTCCTAAATGATAATAATATTTGTTTATTTCTACTCACAAAAACAGACCATTAGAGTGGTTCAAATTATAAAAAGTTAGGAAAAATAAAAGATTAATACGCTTATTAAATATGTTGTGTAGTGTAATGTCATGTGAATATAATGAATAAAAATATATGATAATAAATATTACAATATACAAGGAAAAGTGATTACTTACTTGTATCGTAAAATAATAAGTATAAGATAAATAATATATATCTTATACTTGTAGACAAGTAGACATCGCTTACTGCGACATGTTTACTACTCGTACATGTCTGTCTATGTTCACTGAGTTTTGGTTGACTTTTACTGCAAATGATTGTAGTATCAAGTTTTATTTTTTTTTCATTAAAATTAATAATTTTGTCACAATATATTCAACAGATAATGTATTTTAAATACTTTTAATAAAAAATTTAACCCAGTAAGCCAATGTTCTCGTCAGTACCATAAAAATTATAATAATCAATTTAAACACACCTGCTTCTATTCAAAATCTTATACAAAAAAAATATTCCACCGACATATGCAGTACGCCAACCCCCACTTGGGTAACCCTTCCCGGCACTAAAACGCTCTTTACGAGTACTTAACTGTTAAACATCTTCAGTTTCATTCGAATAGTTTATGGCAAATAAAACAACTCACTCACGCCAAAAAAATCGTACGATTTTAGTCTGATTAATGTTAGATAATTTAACAGTAAAAATTTAAAATTAATCTACAGTCGTAGTAAGTTCTACAGTTCATTTTCAAATGTGATCGTGTGGTTTAGTGGTTAGTGTACGTGATTGCTGAACCATGGGCCTTGGGTTCAAAACCTAACCGAAGTCAGTATTTCTGCAAAAACACTTATTGGTTTTCGGTAAATAGTTGTGTTGTATCCCATGTCTCTGACGCTGCAGCCGATCCTTCCTTCGAGTTTATCGCATAAGCGTTACATCGGAAATGGGAAGGTAAAGACGTTAAAGCTATCAGGTTTGCGCATATGTTTACGGCACTTTAATATCTCCTGCGCAGTTGACAACTGCCGATAGTATTCGGAAGTTGCCGCCATGGTCGAAATCAGCCCCGAGGACATCATAGTTTTCAAAGAACTACTATGTGTTTATTGATATAAGTAATATTAACAACAGACATGATTAATTAAATCTACTTTTCCTAATAGCCAAAATTGACTTTACGATGTCATAAAACTTAGTGTGATCAGATATGGGCTAGTATTTAAGATGTTATACAAAAAAGTTTTGAAGGTATGGGCAGAAGCGGACTCGGCCAAGACCGTTCTGCCCGGTAGATGTTGTAAGATGACTAAAAGAGGGCCTTGAACATCATCAAGATCGCCACGCGTCACGCTCTGTTATTATTAATTTAATTCATAATCAAATGTTGATCCTAATTCAATTAATTACCTTGTATGAAAAATATCGCCAACGTCTTTTAACTTAAACACCTGCGTCGAATGACATGTCATCGTTATATCTTGTTTAATAGCCTCAGCAAATTAAAATAATGCCCAGATTACAAGATTATTTATAGAAATTGCACTTATTTTGATAATGTACTAAGATCTCTCTAATATTAATATATAATCATTAAAACCTCATGCTATCCATGATGATAATGAAATTTTAATTAAAAATCTTTAACCATTTCCTTTAAATTTATTCTACGAAGTATTAATTAGCTGTTTTTGTGGGTAAATGTCTTATGAATATACGCCATTCCGGAAACAATGGTTTACATAAGATTTGTAGTCTAATCCTTACTCTATGCTGGTTAATAAACCTATGCCATGCGATCTTTATCGGGTCAGAGACGAAAACATTTTCTGTAAGATAAGTCAAATAACCGGAATTTTCGAATGTCAAAGCTTGTTGAAATGATTCAATTCTGTTCTCGGTGTTACATTTAATGGTGTCACTATATACAGTGTGTATGTGTATATATATCTAGTTGTAAATACCTGAAACACTTGGAAATAGACGACCTGGCGGATAATATAAACATTTGGAGGGAACGTAGAACGTTGTCAGTGTAATGTATTTAGCAAATAATATAAGATGACCCACAGATTCTCCCGATGTACAATTGTAGTCAAAATAATTTCGGGAATATGAAAAAAGTATGGCAGGATTCCAAAATACAAATAGAGCAAAGGAAGTTTTTAATTAAATTGGGAAAAATGACCTCAATATAGTAATTTTTATGAACCTTTTCCATTTTGATTCAATAGGAAGAAATATCGTATAATTCCAAATTTTAATATTAAACAAAGACGGTCTCACATGCTTTTAGATTTCCGAATAAAATTACAGACACTTCTTCACTTCAGAATTTTTTTTTTCATTTCATTTCATTTCCTACCATTTCCATTAATTGCTTGCTGTAATGGTGGTTAATTAAAAGCTTATTACTTAAGGTTTTGTTATTCAGTATTAAGTATTTTTCATTCATCAAAATCCCCATCGGTTTTCCGGTAATCAGTTTATAACCACGTTCAGCTTTTAGCTGAAACTGGACACATTGACGCTATGACGCTTGACGTTAAGTTCATTACGTTCAGTGTCAGAGTAATTGGCAGCATGTCGTGTCGTTAAGAACATAATTTTACGTTTCATATAGAACGACGGCTGCTCGACTCATTGGTTAGTGGACACGCTGAAATGATCGTCTGTGTATTATGTCAAATAATGGATATCGTAGCGGGAATTGTGTGTAACGTATCTGCGCTTCGCCTAGCCCAGGGGTCGCCAACCTTTTGAGTCGGAAGAGTTAAAAATTACAATTTACAAAATTTAAACAGCCACAAAAATGTTTCTTGCCAACAATAAATAGTACTTGCGTAAGTAAAGCATTTTTGATAAAAAAAAACTAACTGCGTATGGAACTAAAGACCCGCAGCTTCAAATCCGAAGAGCCGCAGGTTGCCGACCCCTGGCCTAGCGAATCTCTTTTCGCCTCTTCTGCTGGACGCAATGTAAAATATAGAAATTAACCCCGGAACTGCCGGACACTGTGCGCACGCTATTAATGCCCATATTCCCGGTGTCACCGCCTATTTATATTACTCAATGTTTTGGTATAAGATATTTTATACCAACATTATATGCACAATGTATATGTCTTAAGTACTCGTATTTAGCAGAAAAAAGTGTTTTCTTTCATTCAGTTCGGGATACACTTTTTATTACTTTAGAGTTTGCACTATAATTACACCAAGTTTGAAACTAGAATGTATAACCGTTTTTACGTCAGTGTAAAAACAAAATGTTGAAGAAGCAATAATTTTTACTTTTTGTTTTTTTATTATTTGTAAGGATATCCATCATTATAACACATGCTGACACAATGTCCTTCCTTTAACAAGAAACATGCTACACCCTTATTTTATTGTTAATTAATCGATGTTAAGATACGTACGTGATTTCTCTACAATTAAAATAAGTAAGAGAATTTTCGAAACAAGCGCGTTCCTCACTTAAGCTATACTTTAAAAATTAGTCTGTATTGCTGTGTTAATTATAATTATTGTGTTAATTAAAGGGATTATATTATTAATTAGTTCGCTCTTCAGATTAAAGCAAGGCCTACAGCTGATCTTTAATGAGGCCGGACGCAAATACGAACGGGTGCACGCCATTTTCTCCTTTTTATAATTAAACTCTTTTATCTTAATCTTAATCCATGAAAAGTCATGTAAAATTCGTTCATGTCATCAGTGGTTTTTACTTGATCTTTGTTAGATAAATATATTAAATATAGTTTTAATAAAGTACCGACCGTAATAAAGTTCAATGGAATATACAAATTGTTTCTCAAAACTCAACTGCACGCGATATACGTTACATACTAACGGACGAGACTTTTAACATTTAATATTCCTGTTAACCCTCCAACTAAGCATTAGAGCTTGCATCTGGAGTGGTTCACGACAATAGTCGAATGGCAGGCACGAAGCTGCGACCTCATGTTTCGCAGTCCGCACTCTAACCCATAAGGATATTGGCAGTTTGAATTCATCCGGCTATGGTGCATCGAAACTTTTGAGAGTTGAGAGCAGCATCTCTAGTGCCACTAGGACACACTCACCGGCCCACCTGTCCGACGCGGTGAGTTTGTGAAAATCTTCCAAGTACTGCACGCCAGGTTTTATTACGCCTTAATGGTAAGTTAATGAACTAACTAGGGATAATAACCTTAAACAGGCTGATAAAAAGAAGATAATTATTTAGTTACAGCATCCGTAATGTCCCTCCCATTTTTTATATCATTTTTAGATTTTAGTTTTGACTCAATATTGTGTTTTATTGCAATTTATTCTCGTTATTGGTTTCAGTACAACAGAAAAGAAGTGATGTAATAAAACATTCTAAAGTAATAAAGTGTTTTTTTTGACACTCAATTTGCTCAGCATTTCTCATAAAGCTCAAATGTTTGTGCGTAAAATGTTATTATTGTTACGAGACGTGTTCATTCTACTGATTTGTTTACAAACCAAAATTTGTCTTAGGTATATGTTAGAAGCTTTAAGACAGGTAATGTAATTAAAATGCATTGATTTTCTTTTAAATAAAAACTCTACCCATGCTAATGTGTGAACTACTTAATTTTTCCTTTACAAAAAGTAATAATAAAAATAGTTTGCTATATTAAATAAGCAATTTAATGCCTACAATTTTTGTTTACTACAAATATAGTTGTATTTTTTCTTTGAAAAAGAGGCATACATATACGGTATATAAATACCTACATTTATAAACCGTATCTTTGTGTATGTCACCGTTTTCCACAATACCGCTTTTGTGTTGAAATTTAAAGTAATAACAAAAGTCATTCAGAAGGACAAGCGCAATAACACAGCCTGCCTGATTTATGAAAAAGGAATTTTATAAATTCGTCATTCGCCTATTTTAGTACTCTCTGCTGAACATAGGCGTCTCCAAGAAAGCGCTTGCAAAACCCGTCATGCATATCTATGAAGATTTGCCCGTACTCACTACGCTGGGTAAATGAGTAGGTAGGGCAAAGCCGGTACCCTAGCACTGGGGACGCTTCTCCCCATCACAGGTCCATGTGATTTGGGTTCGGCAAATTGGGATGACAATCTCGCCATAATTTAGTCGCCAATCTCGTTTGTTTGCTAGTGCACACATAGGTGAAAGTTGGTATTTGGAGAAAGAGATTGTAGTCATCACACCCTTAAATTATCTCTTTTTGAATAAAAACTGTAAGGTTTAACGGAAGAATTCTCAAGCTTAATGTGGAAACCATTGATCTGTATCACGGAGGTGGAGCGCTTAGATAATCCTCGGCACATATTAATGACGCTAAAAGATACAAAGGGCGGCATGTTCCCATTTTTCTTCCATATTTGAATTCCGTAATCCAGTATAAGTTATTTTTAATGTCGAGATATTTTTAAATTGCAATTTCTCCGTGTAACTTTGTCTTATCGGCTAAAAATTTAATTATTTAATGTCTTAACTTCACCTATGCTTTCGTTATCTCCAGCACAAATCCGGGCCAATTTTAGCGTATTTTCTTAAAAATGTTCACCCTACATCCAAACCCTTCACGTGTCAACATTTTGAAAAAAAAATGTTTTTTTGTTACGAGACGTATCAGAACTTAGGACACTAGAAGTGGTAGCTCTTAAATTTCTGTCTTAGCCAAATCAAAATTCCTGAAAGCTTCATCATACTACATGATAGACAAAAACAAAAGCTGACCGTGTGATGCTGTGTAAGAAAGTCTGCCAGTTTTTTCCGTGGGTGTGGTTGTTAGAGCCGATTACCGATTACTACTTGAAGATCTCAGAGTCAGAGCTAATGGATTGTCATACCGAAAATAAACAGACCGATGACGGGCAGCGGCGTCAAAGGCCCGTGACGTATGTGCTTGAACACCAACCCGCTTGCCAAGAATGGTGATTATGGCATACCTCCCATTAGAGAGACATCAGTCTAGCAGAAGACTTTTTAAAAGCTGAAGAAGAACAGTAAAGTTTATATTTATTAATGATAAATTCAGACACACCTTGAATAAAAAAAAACAAGAACATCCTTTTATCCACTCCAACTAAAATTAAAAGCTTCATATACATTCTTAAAGATGACCCTGAAAATAATCAAATAGCGGGCACGAACCTCTTGTCAAATGCTAGCCAATATTAATTTATGAAATATTTTGTCTTAAGTAATAAAAGAAAAAAATATTTCGTATTTACGAGGCAAGTAATAAAAGCAAGGCTCTTGAGATTTCTTAATTTAATAATATCCAACGTTATTTTCGTAATTATTACCGTAATAATTCTTTATAATCTTATCGAGTACAGGCTCTGACGTTGAGAGCATTATGCTTATTGGATGAGAAACAATTATCCTTTAATTACAGAAATGAGACAATTTTTTTATTTTCATGAAAGTATGCGATACTAATTGTTTTTTCTTCCAGGATTGACAAATTATTACTAGAACTCTAAGTAAAGAAGTCATAAATAAATATGCATAAATAAGTTCAATTTTGATATCGGGACTATAAAATGTACTGCAATTTTAATTTAAGTGCATATTTGTAAAATCACTGTAATTTGAACATTAAACCAGCGCATCGACTAAGAACATCCGCTGCCTTCATTAGTTGAGCGTTGAGTGGAGTTTGGTGCACTTAATATGACCTCAATTTTTTCACCGTTTTTTCCCTTCGGAGAGTACATAGAAATTTTACTCTAGAAATTCTTTTTACCGTGGCCTGCCCGCACTCGGCCCACTTTTGAGGGAATGATAGCTTAGACTTCCAACTGGTTAGGATACAATAGGATAAACCACCGAATTACTTATGTACTCCTTATTCAAAGTCAAAGTTTAAAACTTTTTTATTAAATTTAGACTTATTTAAGAATTTCCGTAAGAATCTACCATTTGGGTGTCGTAATAGGCGACTAAGAGAAAAGTCTTGAAAATTATTACTAAAAAAGACTATCGACGGATGGCGGGATAACAACCTCAAAAAATACCAAACCAAATTTAAGCAGACCTATGACGGGCAGCAGCGTTTGGGGTGCGAGGTGTCTGGTACTGGGATCGCCAATTCGCGTGTAGCGATTATGGTAAATCCTCATTGTGGAAAGAGGTCTACATCCCGTGGACTTTATACAGACCGTTTAAGTTAAAGTTAAAGCTCTTATGAACGTCTGAATCTCATCCGGTTCATAAAACAACAACCGACAGAGACGGCAAGAGAACAATCGGTTAGAATATCATTTACAATTTACAATAAAACCATTACGATCTCAAATGCACATTTATTATCGTAGGTTTCGTAAAAGGCGGTCACCTTGAAAATCTCTCTTCAATCCCCGGAAAGAGACTTCCTACTTGACGTTTAATTTTCGAAGAATATGACTTTCAGAAACCCATTACGCTCCACCGAGTCGTGTCTAATGGTAATCCGAACTCTCTGCCTACTCCTATGAATGACATGCGTGAGTGCATACATACATTTACATATTTCAGACGTTACTTTTGAACATGCTTTAATTACTTACACTCCAAATCCAGACCCGAACTAGACCTTTTATTGACACTTTGGTAATTTATAACTGGAAATCACAACAGTTAAACTAAATGATAATATACTTATAGTACACCATTACACGCAACAACAACAAAGAATATAGTGATGAGAGTGTAAACAAAAACATTACAATAGGCGGCCTTATGCGAGCGATCTCTTCCAGGCAACCTAGAAAAGGAAATAAAAACAGGTTCGGGTGTACGCTAAGTTAAAAATGTCTGTCGAAGAATATATAAGAAATTATCGGTTTCAATAATACGCCCACAATTCAACCTAAAATTAATAAAATTTAACACCGGACGTCACCCCTTATTTACCATCAACTTTGTCGTTATCCGACAAAGCCTGTTGGTAAAGGGTCGACCCATTTATCTATAACGTATTGTACCCACTATATTGTAATTATGTCGTGTGGCACTTGTCAATCTTCATGCTTCATATATTGATTTAAAAGCTTTATTTGCACAAACAAATGATGAACAATTTCCGGGCTTAACGAGTTAGCTGCTCACTTGATGGTAAGTGATTACCGAAGCCCTCGTCGTCGACGTACATCTGCTACACTAGAGAATGTGCAGGTGCGTTTCCAGCCTTGAAGAATATTTGGGGGGTAGGGGGGAGATGAGCCTCCGGTTATCGCGCTGAACGAAATGCAGAAGTACAAGATGCCTCTACACGCCGGTATTCTGCGAGGCCGTGGTTCTACTACCCCGGCTCGAGCCGGGAAACGAGGTAACAGTAGAAATTATAACCCGGTGTTAAATAAATTAAAACTATTAGCTACTTAATTTCTTGCTTCGTGCTTTCATTTTTACACAAACAAAGATGAACCTGGATTGGCATTTTATACACAGATATTTAATTATTACATGCCCACACTCGCCCATTCATTTTGTTTAAATTCTTCTATTTTTTAATTGTTTTTAAAGAAAAAGGCACAAACGATTTCAGTGGTGGAATATTTTCTTCAAATTTTAATGGCCCACACTCGAACATTTCAAGTTTATATTTTTAGGTTATCTCGAGACAAAGCCGTTTTAAAATCCGGTATTCGGTAAAAAGGAATCGAATTAACATTATCTATGGAGTCCATTTTTATAGGGTTTTAATATTAAGTAGTAAGATGTCATTAAAAAAAAATATAATAGGCCTAAATATGGGACCAACATTAAAATAATTAATGAGCGCTTTACAGTCGACCGTTGTTGATCCAATTGAGAATAGTTCTAAAAAAACTTTAGTAATAAAAAGTTTCCGGCTTACTATTTGATAACTGCTATTGTGGATCAGTGACTCGCTTATTGATTCAAAAATTACGTCGTAGATCCACGCAGCTGCTACGCCGTAGCTATCACAACTATAATTCTGCAAAACCAACAAGTACGAAGTTATCTCAGAACTCCTACGTAATATAGGTACATAACGGCGCCGTGTTTCATATGATGAGAAATTCCACAACAGTCCTCATGTGTGGCAACGCATACTCATCTTGATTCACACAGGCATGCATTATAGAAAAGGCTACATTCAACACTTGTCACAGCAACCGGAAGGTGACATAGTTGATTTATTTGTAGTTTGGAGAGATGATAACACGCAAATTACATAAATACGAATATAATATTAATTATACCTATTTAATTAACTATTAAACTACAAATTATTGTAAATATCGGTTAGTAATCATAAAAATTTATATGCTTTTATACGATTTTGGGTTTTGTCGAGATAAAACATATTCAAACAAAAGCGAGTAAAAACGAGTGAATAATGACGAATGACCTTGGTACACAGTATTATAAAATAACTAGTTAGTTACTATAAAATAAGTTTATTTTACTAACGTGTGAATGGATATTGACATCGGTTACAATCATATTTTGTCTGTCACCAAATGTCATCATGGTTGTCAAATTGTCATTGACATTATTTGTCATTGTCACTTTTCACTTGTCTGTTTTGCAAACCATCGCAAAAAAAATATAATAATATCAAATATATTCACTATTAAACTCTAATTCCTAAATTTCTTTCCAATTTCCATTTTGTACTACTACACTTTTTTATTTGAAAAATGATGTCGGCGGATAATTCGCCGATTAAGCCCTCAAAATCTTTAAACGAAATAGAAACCGCCGAGGATTTTGAAAATCAGGTACAAGTTTTGTTTTAATGACTATCGATGACTTTTTGTTCTGTAACAAAACATAACCTGTTATACATTTTAGGATACTTTGCTAAAACATGTGGACATATCTATTGTGGAATCAGAGAAAAGGGCTAACGGGACCCTGCATGTACGTGATCACTACACAGTGTATCTAATTGACCTAAAGTAAGACTTCATTGTTTCACATATGAATTACGCCCCTATTGTAATGTAATTAGCAACAATTTATGTTACGTTTGCGTATTTAATTCAAGGATATGTTTTGTTAACTGTAATTGGTAGTAATTGGTTTTAAATTTTCTTGTTTCGTTATCAAGTTTTAATAACATCTCAATGAGATGTCATCATCTATCCCAGTCTTAAAATATTCATTGATTTTGTAATTGTTTACAAAATTCTCACTTTTTGTTTAAATTTACTGTTTCATAATTTGTGCTCATCAAAATTTTACTTATCTCTGTTAAATTGCTAAATTTCAGGGTCACAGACACAGACTACAAATCATTACAATCTAAGATAAATACCATTTGGAGACGGTATACGGAATTTGAACAAATTCATGATTATCTGCAGGTCACATATCCTCATGTTGTCATTCCTCCTCTACCTGAGAAACGGGTAACATTTTCACCATATATACCTTTACATTTAAAAAAAATATCTTAGTGGGTAAAGAAATTGGAAATTTTGCAATTTAAGTATGTTTACATGTTTGATGTTTGAAGAGGGTCTCTCTTTTAATCAAATCTCTTAACTATTTTTGACCATAGAAATATTATGATGATAAGTATTATTAGTATGTGTAGTTGAAGAATGGGATTATAAATGGTGGTTCATCAAGTATCATATCTGTACCACATTCTACATTTATTATAACTGTATTATCTGATAACACATTGATTAATTATAATGTTATATTTGATATAACTATTTCTTTCGAACTTATTTTGTTTATTATGAATTGATATTTTAAACTTTGATTGAAATAGTATGGTACTTATTGGCTAGTAAATTACTCAAGAAAACTTATTACACCAACTTGTCAAAGTTACTAATTGTTAGCACCTCATCCACTTTCTAATACTTGGACAAGTTACATAGCAAATTAAAACCTATAATTTATTCTTTTTTTAACATCTTTACTGGCAAATTGGAGTGTAGACAACAATAGTGCTTGAGCAAGAGGGCAATTAAGTCTATAATGTATTACAACAGAGTTTAACAAAATGTAATGTGTGTAAATATTCTTATAGAATAATATAAACACTGTAATGTTTAAGCTTTCCTTACAATATTGCTGTTTAATATGAATTCAATTTCGATATCATAATTAGTCCATATAAGTCACTCTATCGGTATAACCATCAAATGATTTGATAATTAGTAATTGAATGTCATGTGTCATAGAAAACTCCTTAAATATACTGCACATTCATCATATGTATAAATAAAATTGTCATTAATAAACTAAAAAAGAAATACAGTAAATTAGCTTTGTTTAAAAAAAATTAAAATGAAAGTCTTTTTAATTGGATTTTTGTTTTTATTACATCATATATTGGACATTAAATAAACAACCCCTAAACAATCAGGCGACATGACTACCGTTGTTGCTATCAAAACCTGGCGATAATCTATTTGTCAGTATAAACTAAATCTGCGGTCTACTCCATTTACAATCCCATTCTTTATCTACATGATTGGATAGCATGATTGATTGTGGAGGTACTTGATACACAAGTATCTCTGACGACCACATGGATTAGTGGTAAGTGTACCTGACTGGTAAGTGATGGTTCATGGGTTTAAATCATAACTGAAGCCAATATTAGAGCAAAACACATATGATTGGTTTTCAGATCTGGGTGTGTTGTGTTCCATCCCATGTCCCTGGTACTGCGTCGGGCCCTGCTGTGCTTGGGCATGTAGTGCTTATGAATTACATTGGATGTAAAGTATTGATAGTAAAGACGAGTGAGTGTCTTTGTGTTTGCACATATACTGCATAGTTGACAACTGCTGATACCATTTGTAAGTAGCTATAGTAGAATGTGGCCAGCTGGAGAGTACTATTATTATCATCATGCAAGCTGTCTTGAAGAATTACATTTTATCAAGAAGATGACTTATGAGTTCATGATTGTTTGTGTCAAAACTGTCTCATTTACTATGTGATAGTAATGGTAATTTCCTAAATCATTTGTCCTACATAATCTTTCAGGTATTATATGCATGGCGTAAGTCAGACACAACGGATCCAGAGTTTGTGGAGAGGAGGCGTGCAGGACTTGAAAATTTCCTTCTGCGCGTAGCATCTCACCCTAGGATTTGCTTTGATGACCTATTTATTAATTTTCTGCAACAGGAACATGGCTGGCGAGAGACTATCACTGACAGTGGTAAATATGGTCATAATTTATTAGTTATCTTATAATACCTTTTATAGCCTATCTAAATAAAATAGAGCTATGCTCTTAGCTATTTATGCCACCAATCAATCAGCATTTCAACTACTACTGTGTTCTGGTTTAAATGGTTAAAAGATACAGTATAATTACAGGTACAAAAACCTGTACAAAAGCACATAGAAATGCCTTGCGTGCTTCTTTACATTGAAATGTATTATTTTTTTATATTGTGCGAGAAGGATATTAGATACGCTATGCCCATGCTTCTTCCCATATGTATCATAAATGTGCTAGAGCCAAGCGGTGGCTTTTGCTGCTGCTCGAATCGGCCGGTTCGACCGGATTCCAACGGTATGGGTACCACTACCTCGCAGAATACCGGCGTGAAGTAGAGGCACCTTATGCTTCTTGCGTTTCATTCGGTGAGTGAGGTATCCGGAGGCCCACTCCCCCTCCCCATCCCCCTCCTCATTCTCCCTTCCATCTCCCAAATAACCTTAGAGGCCAGCAACGCACCTGCAGCACCTCTGGTGTTGCAGTTGTACGTGGGCGACGGTAATCACTTACCATCAGGTGAACCGCGTTCTCGTTTGCCGCCTTTCTCATAAAAAAAATCAGTATCATCCTGCTCTATTCCACTTTTTGAGTGCCACTTGAAATTGTATTCAAATATTTTTTTTATGTTTTATTTCTAGGATATTTATTGCAAGCCGAAAACAAGCTCAAATCGTTGTCAGTATCCATAAGACTGAAAAAACCGGATCCTGAAATAGAGAGCGTCAAGAATTATGGAAAGCAGTTGGAAACTAACTTAGGAAACTTTTTGTACACTAGGTATTTTATAATTGTTAAGTTATAAAATATGTCTGCCAACCGCCACTAGTTGCGTAATGGACTAGCCCCCACAATTAGTGATCTGCACTGTGATGCGGCAAGTTGATGGATGCATGTGGCACAGGACTCCGTGGCAATCTTTGCGGGAGTGCTATGTTCAGCAGTGGACTTATGACAGGCTGAAGTGATGATGATACCATAGAGTAAAAGATTCTTTAAGGCATGTTGATGATGTCCTTGATTTTTTTTAATTAACTGTATTCAATTCTGTAATGACAAACTTAGTAATATTTCTGTTGTACTATATAAAACTAACCAAGTGCTTTTGAGAAATTAAGGTTTATAATTATTACATAGGCTGACTAGCATTTGTAACATTTTGGCATTGTCTTTTGTCAATTTGTCATTGATCACCTCTTAAAATACCAATGACCTTATTGTGCCTTCATGTTGTAATTAAACATTTGTCAATGTAAATTAAAGAATTTAAATTAATACCTAATATTATTATTATTTATGTATTTATTACAGGTCTAAAATAATAGAAAAAAATTATGCTTTGTGCAAACTCCATGCTAACTATGGCAAACTGTTCAGCGAGTGGAGTGTAATAGAGAAAGAAATGGGCGATGGCTTACAAAAGGCCGGGCATTACTTTGGTGAGCACTAGTGTTAGCAATTTCATTATCATTAACTACATAAAATAGTAGAAGCACCCACATATAATTAAAAACGGCTTTTGCTGCTACTTCAATGGGTTGGCTCAACTGAGGTAGCACCATAACCTTAAAGAAGTAATCTTGATTTAAGATCCTCTAGCTTATCACATTAACCCTAGTTTGTTTAATTCCGAAAGCCACACATGATCACCATAACTATGTTGGTCAAAATATATATGATTGATATTTACCCTTTCTGTCTATTAGTCTATCCTTTGTCACCTGTATGTATGTATGAGTTTTTAACCTAGATATATAGACACAGATCCATATATCTAAGTAATGTTATTCAGTAAGGATGTCAAACAAGCAAATTTTCCACCCGATGGTTAGTGACCACGCGGGCCTATATCTTACGCCTCCATGTATTGTAGTTAAATATTTTCAGATTCAATAGCGGACAGTATAGACGCGGTGGCAGAAGACGAGGAACAGTTGGCGGACCAGTTGAAGGAGTACCTGTTCTATGCGGGTGCGCTGCAGCAGCTCTGTAGCAACCACGAGGCGTTGCAGCGGAACTTGGAGATCGCTCACGACACGCTGAACAACAGGTCCAGCTTCAATAAACATTTTATCATTTCACCGTCTTGACCTATCTCACTGTAATATATATTAGGGGAGTATATCGTTTTACAGTCGATTCAATGGACAAGCTTGATTATCCGTTTACATCTGTTTTTTAATAATAGTTTACACTGGTGAAAAGTTATAAACTTTTGCCATATAGAAGTCAGTGCATGCGAAAAGAAAAGAAACCTACGAATGTTGTTTTGTTAAAGCAGGATAGCAGAACGCAACCGCGCGGCCGCGGGCAAGTCGGGCATAATGTCGCGGCTGTTCGGCACCACGGACCCCGACATCGTGCGCGACCAGAGCACGCGCGCGCTCGACGCCAAGATACTCGCCGACAGGGACGCCATTGAGAAGGCGCAGAGAGACCTCGAGTGAGTATAGATCTGTATTTTCGGGAATTGTAATAATTTACGATGGGAGTTAAACGCAATAATTTCCGTAAAAATTACTTTCGTATCAATGTTTGATAGAGTAAAAAAATATATTTACATAAAAAGAGGTAAATTTTCTCTAAAGGTAAACTTAACTTGCGCGCGGTGCGCCCTGTTAAGTAAAGGACTTGGTGACCGAAAATCTATTAGTCTATTTAATTGCCTAATCCAAATCCCACAGACCAGCGATGGGCATCACATTCATGTGTGTGCGTAGTGTGTTCGTTCGTGCGTGCATGTGCGTTCCCCCCATGATATGGGCATGAAAATAAAACACTTAATTGTTTTCTTAACAGGGACTTCACCAAGAAAACATCGGTCGAGATCGACTTTTTTCAAAAACAGAAGGACAGAGATCTACACGAGTCGCTCGTTAGCTTTATAACACTCCAAGTAAGAGCAGCAAAGAAGGTAATTTTGTTTGTTTTTTTTATATATGTAACGTAACCTAACCGACCTAAGATACTGTGAAAGGTGACGGAGATACGTCTAAGGTGCTTTCGCTGATCCGCAAGCCCAGCGAGGTGACTAAGGCAATACTTTCAAAGTTTGATTAGAATTCTAGAAGTTGGTGAAGAATTTCATAACTTATTTGCACTATGACATATCCTGTGCAGCTGACTACATCTGGTAGTTAGAAGCTAAGTGTTAGTTTAAGCAGGACCAGCCGTACGAACGAAGCCCAAAAGTTCTCCGATCACAATCTAAAACTCATGGAGGCCAGGCGTGAAATAAAGCTGCAGTATACGTCACGGATGCGTCACCATATCGGCAACTAAATAGACAGATCTCCAAATCTATGAGACATACGCAAATTTAATGCAACCTCTATTGAAAATCTTCGCCAGATATGTGTCTATCGGAAAGAGAGTCGTCTGACCAAGATAAAACCGAAAGCGGTGCAATTATTTCCGCTGGAGCAGAGATCTTGAGTGAAATCGAGAGATTCTACGAACAGCTGTACACATCGTGGTTGAAACTAAAAGCTGGTATGAGTAACGATCCAAGAGCCAAGCTTATCCAACATTATTCCGAAGGCATACCGTACGTACATATACGTCAGTCTGTGCATGATTAGGATGACTCTAAAACAGCTTAAAAACGGCAAGATACCGAATGAGGACGGAATTACAACTGGGCTTCTGCAAGCGTGTGGAAAACCTGTACTTGTCATAGTCTAGTAAACAGACTACCTCCCTCTTCCTCTACCCTCCCGAACACATATTTTCAAGCGGCTGAACTGAAAAGGATACGGTATCAACATCGATGGACTCACCATTTGATTTGCCGACGACATAAGTCTTATGGCAGACTTACACAGAGTCTGCAACGACGACATCCGCAGCAGAACAGAGATAACCGACATAGCCGTCAGGATCAATAAGCGGAAGTGGCAATGGGCCGGCCACGTAGCTCGCAGAACTGCCAGGCGTTGGAGAAGAAATCTTCTCGAGTGGCAGCCACGTACAGGAAAAAGGCAGTGGGGGACGTTCCTCCCACAATATGGAGTGACTCAGACTGAGTGCTCCACATAAAAGGCTGCTCAACTTAAACTGAATACCAACTAGTTTCTCGTAAATATGAAACCGTTAATAATAACTCATTTTTATTTTTTTCCAGAACTTGCAAGCTTGGACTCAAATCAAAGAGTGCATTCAGAATATGCCATGAGGTGTGACGGGCCAGCCTTTGAGCGCTTTATACCAAATTTTTCCTACAGATTACACTATTATTTTCTGTAAGCGCGATAGAACTTTTGTAACTAATTATTTAAGTAGGTACATTTATCAAATTGTCGTCGCGTATTAAGAATTAAAAATGAGCAAAACCGGGTGCGTGATTAGTATTATCAAAAGGAAATTGAGCATGCTGATATTAATTACTTCAAATTGTTTATACTAGCAAATTAAACTTGTTAGTATTATTTCTTGAATTTCCACAACAAATTGAACAAACTCCATTACTCAAGAAAAAGAAAAATCTCAATTTCTAAGATAGCTTAATTTGTATGAGGTAAACCAATTATGGTTATTTAAAATAAAAGTATTCATTAAACTATTAATTCGATCATTAAATCGGTAATCAAATTAACAATTAAAACCTATTTTTCCTTAACTACACATGATATGTATATAAGTTCGCAATAATTAACTTAAAACGCTAGTTAAGAAATTGATCGGTGAGTCCTACTGATTATAACACTTATGAATACCATTTCAATCCACTTGTTCGACATTTCAAAGGAATATTTGGTTAAATTAAAAATTATATTTTACGTAAATTTCATCGCTTAATTTATGTAAGACATAATAATGATCTCTCAGTTTTTAATGAGGAACAATATAAGTTCAGCATTTAATTAAATAAAGACGAACACATAATTATCAAGAGTTTGAGTGCATGGTAAGACCTAATAAGTTCACTAATAAATTGTAAAATAAAAATTAAATAAATAAAAAAAAATTGGATAATTTCTCGTGAATGTCGAACAAAATTTAAGTTTTAATTAATTTATTTATTATAATTATTTATGGTAAAATAGATAATATTTTAGTCTATTGGCTTACTGTTTAGGACATTTTAGAAGTCTTACATAATTAAAACTAATTTAAAATATGGTGAAATATTCCGATATTATCTTGTATTATCATATCATAACGTAGCATAATGAAGGAAACTGAAAATAATATATTTTAAGAAAAATCTTGTGATCTAGGTAGCAATACTATGACATATTCACACTAATTGTTATGAGTATAATTTTTATATATATATTTAGTATTTCATGTAATCCAAGTGAAAGCCACAATAATTTCGAAAGGAAATTTTATTTGCGTTAAAACAATTAATCACCCACGTAAACAAAGTAAGACGCTTAACGCCCGTCCGTGGTTATACTTGGTTAACCCACGTCTTAAGTTGCGTCTTCATTCGGGCGTTGACGTGGTTGTGGACGTTAAGGGGTAATGTTCGATGGAACGCAAAGAAACAACGTGCTCGAGTGCCGAGCCTTGTAACGCTCGGTTCTAAGTGCCCACTGCTCAAATGATCGTAACTGAATGCATATTTGCGAGCACTAGAAAGCGAACGTTGCCGTGGTATTATAAACGGGACGGGACAAGCATTCGTTTACGAGCAAATAATCGCGAGGCGAACGGCGGTGTTCATTGGAGAATACATACGAAGAAGAAGTTTCATACGTAATGCACGGTTCAACGTGCTCAAATACTAGTAGCCGAATGTACATAAGATGAGGCGCACGTTTTGCTAATGTCTTCTTAAAATATTATTTTAAACGTATATTTGTTCCGCACGCTATGCCCTGGTGGAAAAAGACCCTATTCATTATTCCGCCTTCGCCCTGCACATCGATGAATTCCACAAGAAATAATATTTTCAATTAAACTTTACACCAATTCAATGTTAAGTTGATATTTTTCTAACTTGTAACGTATATAAACAAATACATTCATTTACTTTGATGTTTATAGATACCTTGTAATATTATATTAAATTGAGAGAGAAGTAGACGCTTTGATAATTCAAAGCACATATAATTATTCTTTAAAAGCATAAGCTTTACCCACCATAGATATTTTATGATATAAAAATGTTTTATATTATGCCGTGGCATATTTACATAAGTTAGGTCTTCTCACACAATGCTATCCAAAAGGACCAGTTACTTTCGGTTTTTACAATAATATTTCAATGTGTTATAACTTCCCGGACGCGGAGGCACAGTCGCATAAAACGTTTCGTTATCGAATGTTTGTGATCAAGAAGAAATAGCAATATAAAACTATTAGTTAAGAGCATATACAGTTTAAAATAATACTATTAAACAATAACGAATCATTATAACATTGGCAGAAATAACACACGAAACCAATAAGAAAACTAAATACATTTTGCGACGACTGTCTACTAGACGGTGCGAACGACAGCGTGTCACTCTCTGCTCGCATTCCGTCCTTAATCTGAACAAATAGTACTGGAACACCATAGCCTAGTTGGTAGTGACCCCGCCTTCGTAGCTGAGCGTCGCTGGCTCGAATCCCGCTTGCAGCAAACATTTATATAATGAATATAATTTTTTTGTACTGTGTGATATTTCTTTATTTAATATACCGTTTGGATGGACCCTTAAATAGTAAATTTTAATAGCTTAAAAATCTAAATAATTTATTGACCTCGACAAGGACATCGATCTTCGTCGATTTCTATGTCGGCGCGTCGGCGAATTCAAACGCGGGCTGCGAACACCGAAGCTGTGGGGGATATGGATTTTAACATGGGTGTCGACCGGCCTAGCCTGTTTGCGCAGATATATCTTCAGTCAAAATAACAAAAACAGAAAAAAAATCACTAATTTAAATACTGTACTTATATAATTGTCTTTTGGTGAATAATTAAAAGTTTATTCATACACTTTTTCTTAAGCAACCGTGGTTCTAGTGATTTATTTATACAGGTTGGATGCGAGGTTACCAGATTATATTAAACACCAAAAATGAAATTACATGTCATATTTTAATGATTTGACAATAAATTGAATTTAAACCGCGTAGCATCATGTGTGAAGGGCCTAACAAATGTTTCTACTGTGATTTAAAACCAACTCTGAGTTTAAAATATCTTGTGTTATAGTGTATAATTACTTTATTATTAAAATGGTAATAATTTAGCTGTAATTGTTCATTTATGATTTACTTCTGTTGATTATGTTTAATTATGTTATGTATCAGAGTTGTAATTATGATTAAATATCAGATTTTAAAGTGTCTTTTATTTGCATATAAAAGTCAACCAAAAAGAGCTTAGTAATGTATAAAAATAGTAATAAAAAAACATTGCATGTGGTCTTTGCCGAACAGTACCACTGTTCACGACATCTGTGAGGGTTTGGCGCCAGAAAGGGTTCGGCAAGCTTGTATCTAGATATATTTTTATGGGAAATGTAGCAAACGATCGAGCAGCTCACCTAATGGTAAGTAATTACCGACGCCTAAGTACGTTTGCAATACCAGAGGTCTTGCAGGTGCGGCGTCGGCCTTAAAACATATTGGGGGGAAGGGAGAATGGGGCCTCCTCACTGACCGATACCCAGAAGCACAAGATGCCTCTATTCGTACTTCAATGCTGATATTCTAAGAGACCATGGTCCTGCCCCGGTCGCGCCAGCCCACTCGATCAGCAGCAAGGGCTGCCTCTTTCTCTGCCTGTTGCGGTCAGTGGATGAAATCAGACGATCAGCAGTGGACTTGTAATGATGATGGTGTAAAATTAAATTGAAGCACGACAGCAATTTACATTTTGGTTCGATCAGTTCAACAAATCTTCACAAAAAGTAACTAATTATGTGCTTATAAATGTTGGGCTAAAGCAATCAACACCATAGGTCCTGCAGGTCTGGCATCGGCCGGTCTTTATGTCCTCTTTCACATGATAAATTTGACACTTAAAATTGCAATCAACATTTTTTGTGGTGCCGGCACCGGGATACCAACCAGGTCACGAACTGTGAAATTAAAGCGAGCGCTCTCTGAGGTGGGAACCACGGCTCAATAATAATAATTAATATTATTCTTCATTGGCCGAATGATTGACGATGAGATTAGAGAACCTCACGCATGCTGTGGCATTAGCTTTTAGAAATAGACGCACCGTTAAATGATCATCAGCTCGAGTATGTGCAATTCAAAAAAAAATCGGTGACTTAGGTATTAAAATAATACTATAAACTAACCGTAAGTGGGCAAGAAACCTTGCCATTTAATGTGGTTGAGGAAGGTTGCTAGAAATGTTATTTAAATCAGTCATTTTAACCACCGTTTTGTAGCTGGAGTGCCTATTAATGATTTCTTATATTTACGCGAACACTACACATTTGAAATGAAACCATTATTTACGGATTTTATCGTGCTTAAATTTATTTTTATATTCCCGACGTTTCGATTGGTTTACAGCAGCCGGGGTCGTGGAGGGACTGAGGAGTTAAACGTCCAGATGTCATAGTTCCTTACCTTCAGCTTTTATTTATTAGTTTTTGGTCCGAAAGCAATCGAAACGTCGGGAATAAAATACAAAATTAAACGCGACAAAATCCGTAAATAATAGTTTAATTTCAAATGGAGTGCCTATTGTTTATGATACTTTTTAGTGCTTTATTATTGGCTTACGGAAATTTGATCACGTATCCTGTTTTCGCTCCCAGCTTTCCAGCCAGCACCAGCTCCTGTACTTTGTACCTTATTCTCCATGTTACACGATCAGTTTGTCCCTGCATATCTGTAATGCAAATTTCATTATCAGGGTGACTCTCTTCTTGTACCTTTCTGCCGCACGTGTTTCTCATATAATTCCTTTAATCCAAATGATTTATTATTTTAATCCAAAATACAGTTTGTAACATGTTACCTGCTATATTACAAGCAGCAAAAAGCACAGCTACCTTTATAAGGTTATTTTGGGACCATTATTTATCGAAAGGAGTATGTTTTTCCTGTCGGTCAGCCTCTACAACTTGCACTTCGGATTGTAGAAAGAAAGAAAACATGTTTATTCCCGGTCTAAATTCTCAGTGCAACAACAAGATAAAAAAAATAATTGAAGAAACCAACAAAATTAAACATTGACTAAAATATCCTTAATCAGCGAAGATGAAAAAGAAATCTGTGCTGGTCTATAAGACTACGAAATAGACTAGATTACCGTCGCTACTGATATATGCCACTAGGGTTAGATTGTCCAACTGGACAAGAATGTGAGCTTTCTGTAGGCAGTGCGACTGATTCCAAATTAACGCATATACTGAGAACAGCTCTTTCCAGTTCGAGTGTCATTTCGTCTATTCTTTCGTCCAGACCGCTGACTTCATAATCTAGTTCAACTGCGCACCCCAGCCTGAGTGATCCACGACCTGAGCTCGTTTCGTAGTTGTGGTGGTAGAAATCGTTGGCTCTTCAAATCTCGCCTGAAGCGCTTTAGAATATCTGAAGGTAGCAGCTGTGCAGGCGACCCCTTTGTTTTGCACAATTGGCGCAGTTTAGTCAGTCACCTTTTAAACCTTTGAGGCATTCCATCACAATTCTCATAGGTGACAACGAATCTGTACCCTTCTTCGATTGAATTTCAATCTTCGTCGATCTAGAATCAAGATCTTCGAATAAGATTCGTCCATGGGCTACAGTAACCACTTACCATCACGTGGACTGTTTACTTAGTTTTCACCTAAAACCAATAAAAATATCAAGGGATATTTGTTAAGATCAACCAAGTACTTAATAAAATGTCTATAATCGTTTTAAAATAAACCGATTCCTCTTAACGTGTCTTAACAATAGAATTTCTGATTTTCTATCACGTCAAGAGTTAATATTTGTTCACCTCTAAATGAGCTGTACATGTGTTGATGGTTCCCAAACTACAGCTGGAAGTTGCGCGACGGTCAACCATTTGTCACAGTCCCACGGTAACAGATAATTGCCTGCATCGATTTATCGATGTTATGTGTCCTCAACTTTGTAAAAGCCTTGGGAAATTGGTGCTTCGTTTTCTTTTCTTTTTGGTTATTTTTTTCATGCATTCGGTTTGACAAACGAGCTAACAGTCCACCTGATGTTGAGTGGCTTCGGCAGCTTCTAACGAAGAAGGTTACTGATGCGTTATCACCCCGGAGGGCTATGATGAAATACGGCATAAGTCTGTAATTATACAGGATTTCAATACCTTTCAAAGAGATCTTCCGATAGAATACGATCAATATTTCAGTTATTATACTTTTGAATTATTATATATTAATAAGTTGAATATGGCGGAAAACCCATTCTTTTTTTTATGAAAAATAGGCTTACGTTTGTCCTCAATCTTGCCCGATGGAAGGCGAAGATGAGGCCTAGGATGGTACACGTTTGCCTTTCTAGGTGTCTGTTCACTTTGGCCATTCGACTATGGCGACCTGCTCCGGGTGGTGAGTATTGTCAAATCTTCAATGATCAGTATGCCAGCTTCTGTTGACACTTTCAAGGAAAGGCCTGTATCCAATAATGGAGCAGGTGGCTGTTAGCGGGTTTGTTATTCTCTTATTTTAAAAAAATACTACTCAGTCATGTTGCTAATTTACTATGAACGTGCTTTAGCTTCGTTGTTTTATATTGTAAGGCTGTAAGGGAATCAATATGTTATCTCTTTCTCCAAATGCTAACCTGCACTGTGTTTGCTAGCGAACGCGGTGCACTGTGCTTTGGCGAGGTTCCGGCGGCCGAACGATGGCGGAATGTCCACTCGAATTTTCCGTATCCAACTTGGGATTTGTGTGTGTGATGACTAATGATGCGAAGCCGCACCCCGGGGGTAACCTACCAAGAAGTGTACGCCGGCTTCGGCTGGCGCTGTCTTAGAGAGATATTTTATGTTATGAATATGTTCAGTAGTCCTTACTAATATAGGTTAAAGCAGAAAACTAATTTCAGACTACTCGAAAATTATTTTTTCTTAGAGCCCACTTACAGGTCTTTAGGTCTTTTTCAGGTAAGATTTCGTGATACTGATCACTATAGTGAATAGTAGCATGCAATAATTCAAAATAGCTAGATAATTATATCTATATCAAATCTGTATATATGTAATTTAGGAGAAAGGTTTTATAGTCGTGAAAAACATAAAACAAGACTCGTACACTCGATTTAAGCCACATCTATGTTGGTACAATTTGAAAAAAAATCAAATCTGTCGAAACTTAGTATATTAACCTCTAACTATAGTAATAATTATCTTTATAAAAAAAAAATAGTTTGATAACCTTGTGTGGTTGGTCACACCTGGCGACCAATAAATAATTCGTGGAAACACGTCATGTTAATCGATGGGAAATGGGTCACCATTATTCCGCTCATCGTCCGATCAAATACACGTAACGCATACACTATAAAAATTATTAAATAAAAATATAAACACCGAAGTGATAAAACTTACACAATGAAGCATCAGCAAGTTACCATTGATTATTGGTCAATGGCTAAGACTATGTTTGTGTATGCAGCACTGACTGCACTGTGTTGGATAATGCTAAGATTATTTAACACTGTGTTCACACTGCCACGTAGATTGCGAGCGCAGCAGGAAAACATTCAGAGCTCCTTAAAAGAACTTCAGGTATGTATATAACTATAACCAAGTGTGGGTGGAGATATACGTTTATATTACTACGGAATTTAGTGTCAACATGTTAAACATTGAAAACATTTATGCTACGTCTGTTGAGGTTTTAGATTTGTCGTAAAATTTGAAACCCTAAGGGTCTCTTATTAGAGAGTTAGTCTCTCATTAGTGTCTTTCTGTAAATAAGTTTTTCTAAGGAAAGGTAAGACGTATCAAATAGAAATTCACGACAGATAATAAAATCTTCGGCGTCATAGCAGGCATAAGGCTCTTAATTAAATGCTATAAAAAGTACGGTTTTATGAATGCGCATTTTCATACTAGCCTATGTGTTTCTCATTCTTGATCTCCTTTCACGCAGAGGGTCTTATACTATATGCCACAAGAAAAATTCGAGTGACCTCGTTCCCTCTTAAAATCATACCAACATCAATAAACGGAACCATATCTTGGATGGGAAAAATAAGTCGGTATGATTTTATCGAGGAATCTTTGTGAAATATTTTTGTGCATAACGAATGAATTCTATGTTGATCAATTCATGTGGTAGCTGTTATACAGCTGGAGCGTGTCTCTATCACAAACAAAATCTCTATGGCTGCAGTCCTTTTCGATTGAAAGAGTTTAAGTAAACGCACAGTTTTACTTTAAACTATGATTAGGTAATAGTTATGTATGCTAAGGGTACAAGAACATGTGCTAACGGTACACTATGTGAAAGTAAAAAAAACTAAAACCTTTTTAAAAATCACAAATTCGAGTTGATTATAAGTGATTAGAAGTATGTTATAATGACATCACATAGCTTCGGACATACGAGCCTTAAACAAAGCTATGACAAAGCTAATGCCACCCTATTTATCCAGACATGATAAGTAGCTTAGGAGCTACTCGGGAACAGATGAGCATACAAACATAAATACATACATTAACTGCAATAAATATGACTCTCATCGTAGTCGGGTACAAAATGTTTTAGAGATCAAATTCGAAACTATAATGTGAAAATTTAAGTTAACAAATTAAGAAAGATTTGGTACCTTACATTCTGCTTTATTATTAAATTCGTTTTATAAATACTTATATTGTAATTACTTATATTGTGAATGTATATTCATTGTAACCCTTACAACAATCTGTATACTTAAATTTCGTTTAAAACTTATGCGTGTTTTAGAAACGTTTCCCAGACTTGAATATTACTGAAGAGGATTTGTTAAACGCTGACAAAGAGCTGGAGAGGATCATTAACGAAGACGATGAACCTGAAAACAAAACAAATGAGGATTTACCGAAAATTGAAGAACCGCCCGCGGACGAAAGCAAGAAAACTATTTAGTATCAAGTTCGATATTATTATTTTTCCAGTTATATATTATATTTCATTCAACACGACTATTTGCACATCAGTTTTTAATAATAAAGTTTAATGTTTGAATTGAAATATATTTGAATAGAAATTGTATTTGTACATATAATAAATAACGAAGACTAAGATGCAATGCTGATTAGCGGTAGGAATAAGTAAAAGGAAGTAGTATCTCCTAGCACGGTACCCATGCAGAAAAAGAGACAACTCCAAAATTAATATTAATCTAAAGGAAATTTGTGAATTGGTTATACAAAAATTCTTTTACAGCCGGCTCAATTTTAATTAAATATTAGCCTATTCACAATAAACAATAAAAAACCATGGAAATGTTTACGTAATTTTTAACATTACTAGTTTGACAAACGTTTCTTAAATACGTTGAATATTTATGGATTTTTTTCAACTATGCTGTGATTTTTGTCTCCTTGACCGTGTTACGTTAGTAAGCAAACAGAATTGATCTTATAAATAATTGAATCGAAAATACAAACCAATTTTTCGATAATCTTTCGTTTGAGTATTATTTTTTTTAACGTTTGGCCCTCCTGTAGGACGTTGATCTTTCTAGGCTGTAGAGGCGTTTTACACATAAATTATGAATAGACAAACATCTAGACGGACGGAATTATTTGTTGTATAAACAATTTTTTTGTCATGCGGATATAGACTCACGAACCGCAGCGTATATCAAAACTAATCAAATAATTTATTTATATAATTAATTAAACTTCACTTAACAAAAGTTTTTTTTCTTTACAATCTAGCTCAGAAAATGATTTAGCTCCTCTAACGGTATTCCGAAAGAGGCGAAAGCAACTCCACCGACATCTTTTTGTCATTACGTACATGAATTAAATTCTTTTACTTCAGCCTTTTCGGGTATGAAGCCAACATTTATTATGGAAAAATTAACGTTCCTTTATAAAAACCTCGACAGATTCGAACTTATTAAATAACATTTCACAAGAACAGGTAAGCTCGCTAACTTCCTCTTTGCACTTCCCACTCTTTACTCACAGCGTTCTGTTAAGAATGGTCAGAACTCTGACCACGAGCGATACTAGTAAGTATTGTTGATTCCATACGTCTTAAAACGATTTCAAACCTTAAAATGGATTTTATTTAGGTTTTTTAGTTGTAATAGTAATATTTAGTCTCCATAAAACTTAATAATTAGGATATAAATGTCAATGTACAATAGATTTGTAATTGTCAGCGCCAATAGCCTAATGGGTTAGGGTGCGGACTGCGAAACATAAGGTTCGCAGGTTCGAGCCTACCATTCTACTATTGTCGTGAACCAATCCAAATAAAAGCTCTAATGCTTAGTTGGAGGGTTAACAGGAATATTAGTAATGTTAGTTAAATAGTATTGCTAGCATTCTTTCAAAAAAAAAAATGAATATTTTCGCTTTTATCTTTACGTTTACATGCCCTTTGGCTACTGGAAGCGTGAGGACTGTAGTGATATTCTATTATAAATGTTAATTGTATAAATAAGTTACTAGCATAAAAAGGGGCAAAATAATTACATGATTACTCGCCGGTACTTCAATATTAATCAGTTATTTCAAAGTGGGTCAAAATTTAATCGTTAATAGGAATTTCCCTCACACATGCAGATGAAGTGCACCTAGCTGAATAACTAACAAGGCTTCGACGACTAAATCAAATCATTTATTCAACGTAAGAAACATACATTTCACTTGTCGAACGTCATGTTTATTTAAAATCTACCACCGTATCGTTGACGTTCCTCTGACGGAGAAGAAACCGATGAAAGAAACTTCGTAGGTAACTTCTTTTATTTTTGTATTTTATTTAAATATACAATATGTTTTAATAATCTCGTATACAAGATTATTTTCTAGAAACAGCTTGAGAGCGATCAACACATTCCCAGGGGTTATTACCATCAAAGTCTTCCTTTATATTATAATAACCCTTTCTTATATAGTCTTTGTTAAAAATTTTTTTAGTGGAAATCCATCCAAATATATCGAACCAAAATACTACAGGCAAGTAATTGCGGGCCTTCTGCACACGAATCTCTTCCGCTGAAGGTGTCAAGGCCACCGGCCCATCAGCGTATCTCTAATTCCATGGGGGTTTTAGTCCGTCCATTTTTGCGTGACGTAGAGGCATGTTATATCTTCTGCGTTTCGTTCGGTGAGTGAGATAACCGGAGGCCTACTCCCCTTCCCATCCCCCTCCCTTCCATTTACCAAATACTCTTTAAGGCCGGCAACGCAGCACATCTAGTGGTTCTGATGTACGTAGGCTACGGTAATCACTTACCATCAGGTGGACCACTTGAGAGATGGTATCGGCACTGCGCTCAGCAACCCGCACGCCCAGATTGGTGAGTGTGGGTATATAAATGGGCAGGGAGCACCACGTTATCGTTCACCAACACGATACTTTCCTGAATCTGAGCACTTGCAAGCAATTACTTCTTTCTCCAAATGCCATCCTCACCTGCTCATGGTGCACCTTGCTAGCTGACCCTAGCACGGGTGATAGACACTGCAATCACCAATCCGCTTGCCCAGCGTGGTGATTATGGTCAAAAACCCTTCAAGAAATGTGTTCCGGCTTTGGCTGGCGCTTTTTTGGAGAGGCCTACATTCAGCTGTGGACTTGAGGTAGGTTGATGATGAAAAAGAGAAAGATTCTAATACAAAAAAACTCCGTATAATTAATATTACTTACACTGTCAATGAACGTGTTTTAACGGGCGGTGAGTTTTAAACTTGATAATCTTGTGCCAAATCATTTTTATGACAGTATTTGCGTACTCACGAGTACATTAAATACTTCGCAAGATCTAATCTATATATCGAATCAAGCATAGCCACGTGTGTTACGAAGGCAAATTATTTATAGAATAGTAATTGCATTAAAAAATCAATACGTACTAACTTTAATTACCCGTAAGAGGCAACATAGACGATGCTTACGTTAAACTATAGTCTGTGCAATTGTCAGTAGATGGAGTTGAAATATTAAATAGGAAAGCTGGCCGAACCGGCCCGTAGGCGTGGTTAAACTCCTCCAGCGAGCTTTCACCCCAAGTTTAATTTTATTGATCGCTCCATTCACTGTAACTGTATTAAACGTAAATAGTTTTAAGTTGTATTCGGTGTTATTACGTTATCATTGTCTCGTATAACAAAACCATCATCGATAATAAAGCTCGATGTGTGATAGATAACGAGTTATCAACGGAGCGGTCGGTGTAAACAGTCGAAGCCAAACAATGGCATTTAATCAGTCGTAGAAATGTAATGCCGGCTGTCAGGCGCGCCGTTTGCTCGTTTAAAATGTACGTGTGATAATGTTGTGGTGTTACTGTACAGCTAATTAGTAACAAAGTGAACGTCACTAAAGACTTGAAGATGACTCGCTCGAGCTACAGACCTCTTGTTCCGCGTTCATCCAACAACTCCTTGGAGAATCGTGACACAGAGTAAGTCTAGTTTTCCTTTTTCGTGGTCTTAAAGGAGAATTTGCTTATTATAATTTAACAATATTATTTTAATTTAATCACCATTTGCGTACATAAAAATATATTTTTTAATAAATATATTAAATTTTAAATTGTTTATGTTTTTTTACACAGATAAAAATATTGTGGCTATAATTAAATGTTAACGTACTTATCACACTACCACATTTTTTCATTTTAAGTTTATGACAACAAATTAAATATAATTAAATCCAGAGAAGAAATAAAACAAACATGCATTACTTTTAAAATAAATATTTGAGTTATTTAAAAAATATTAATGTGCTCAAAAAATAAACATTAAAGTGTTGTGTAATAATAAAATATATTTGAAAGTGCGATATTTATTACCCATTGATTATTTTTGATTACAATTTTGTTTTTTTTTTTGCGATTCCGGAATTCTTTATATTAGTAAAACAACACATTTAATACAATATTTTCTTATTGAGATATTTTATTTTCAATAAACGTAGTATATTAATCATGAAAACTAAACACGTTCGTTTTATGCTCGCAACTTAGTTATATGGACCCTTGGGATATTATAAAAAAAGGGCTGTTGGTGGTTGCAGGGAAATTTTATATATGTGTAAAATTTGTTATAATTGAGCGTTAGCGATAGTGTCATAACCACAGAACCCATATCTGTTGTGGCGCCGAATCCCTTACAATGGAGGCGAATGTAACAATACATACCTACTTTCAACTCTAAACTTTCTGTTGGCATAAGTAAGAAAAACTGTAAACGAAAAGATTATTATATGGCGACAACCGACATGCAACAAGACACACTCATTATACATACAGTAACGTTCCAGGTTGTTAACCTGTTGTCGCTATTCTGGTAGTACAAAAACTATGCAAAGATACTCGTATTAAACATATTCACGGCTAGCTGTTACAGATTGTGACTGTGAAAGATTAAAAAACAAGTTATATCGTAATAGGGTCAATAGTGTCCGATAAAGTTACTTGTTAATAGGTTGAAGTAATACGAAACTAACTTAGATTACTCCCCTTATTTCAAAGGTTTGTTATAAATTCCAGGGGAAAAAAGAGCTTAAATTAATGTTATATCCCTATGAAGTCCTGTACATTCTCGTGAAAATCACATCATTAAGTTAAAATATTCGCGAAGGAACCCTAAACATTTTCCGGGTAAAAGTATCCTAAGTTTCTCCCTGCAGTCCTCTCTAAATTTTGTCAAAGTCTCGTCGAAATCGGCACAGCTTTTTTCTCTTGTGCAAATAATTATGAACAAAGAAACAGTAATTATTTCTAAATCACAGATAGACACTTCAATTTTATTTATCAAAAGTCCCGTCATATGTTTAACCGTTTCCAAGGTTAACCCAGACAAACAGACAGTTTTTGAGTTTTGGTATCGCACAAATAGTCTAATGAACAAAAGAAAAAGCATTTTTTTCGAAATCGCAGACGGACACACTTCAATTTTATTTATATGTAAAAATGCGTTTGCGTCTTACAAAGCGAGTAATGTAGACAAGTCGCCTTATAAGACGCATATGCATTTTTTATGTCAAACCGGAATTATACTTTTTACTTAATTAGGTGACACAAAGGAATGGCCAGTTGATTGCCTCTTTATCGTACTGCACTCACAAACAAAGATGACGGTTTTGTCTTTTGTTATTATTGGTGAAGAAAGTTTCCTCTTTAATGGTCGATTCATTATAAATCTGCCACCCACATGAGTCAATTCTTAACCGAAGTCAAAATTTTTACAAAAACAAAAATTATTACTATTCGTGTCTGGTCGAGTTGTGTCGTATCCCGTGCCTCTTATACTGCATCTCACCCATTATTCCTATTCCTTATGCGTTTCATCGGATACTGGAAGGTCAAAACATATGAGTGCACCTGTGTTACGTACACTTATATTTACAGCACTATAACATCTCCTGCGCAGTTGACAACTGCTGAAAGTAATCGTTAGTTGTCGCCTTGGTCGCAATCGGCCAGGTGTCTCATCACCATGAATTGTTGGAATACTAAAATGAATAGAAATACTAAAGTATTCCGAAAGAACCATGGCGGTTTAATTGTTAGAGGTTCGAACCCCATATAAAAATAGTAAATTTTAAGTGCTTAATTTCCTTATTCTCGGCGATGAAGGAAAACATCGTGAAGAAACCTCCATATCTTAAAAATAATAGAAGACATAAAATTTATACAGTTTTAAGGTGAAACTAGGAATATTATTTCTAGAATATATAAAGTCCGCCAACTCGCACTGGAACAGGGTGGCGGTCCATTTTCGGTTCCAAAATCTTATCAAGCCCAGCACTGGAACATTTACAAGCTGCTAGCTAATTCGCTGGGAACTTGAACCCAATATTCATGATGATGTTTCATCTAACATCTTACATGTATACAAGTACATATTACAAATAAAAAAAAATTAAATGGTTGTCTGTAATTTTTGCGCGATACCAAACCTTAAACACGTTTTTAAAATTCTGTCTGTCTGTTATTGTTGGTCAATTGTGTAAACATCTTTGGTGAGTAATAGCAATCCAGATGTTGCAAAATAAAATTTAAAACTAGAGCGAGAGCGAAAATATTCAGAAAAATATCAATCCTACACGTGTATTAAAATGAATGTACAATTTTTTTTTTTTTGGAATTTTAGGCAAACGTCTGACTCACCTGATGGTAAGTGATTACCGACGCCCACGTACATCTACATCTCCTGAGGAGCTGCTGTGCATTGCCGGCCTTTAAAGATATTTGGGAAGAGCTATGTGGTCCTCCAATTACCTCGTTCACCGAACGAAACGCAGAAGCACAATATGCCTCTACTTAACGCCGATATTCTGCACGGCCGAGGTGCTACCCCGGACGAGCCGGCCCATTCAAGCAGCAGCAAAAGCCGCCTGGCTCTACCACGTACAAAATTACGAACCACGTACAATTGTATGTACACACATAAGACTGTAAATTGATACACACGAACAATATGCGCAAGCAACAGAAGCTAAGTCATCGCCACGTCGCGAACGACGAAAACGTTCGATAAATAAAAAAAATGCTATATACCTATTACGTGTATTTTATTTATTTATTCTTTATTGTTAGCCTTAAGCTTAAGGTGACAATGGGCGGACTTAATGCCAAGTGGCATTCTCTACCAGTCAACCCTTGTTATGGTGAAAGATAGTTGGCAGGTACAAAACAAAGAATAAAAAAAAAACTCTAATAATAATAAGTTGATAAGTACATATAAACACACTATATAATTAAATAAATATTTATAAAATACACAAATACGTATACAAGTATATAAAAAGAAGAGAAAAGAAGAATATGCTTGTTACTAAGCGATCGTGTATGATATCTCCACTTTTCAAGTGCGCAGGAGATATTATAGGGCTGTAAAAGCACGCGCAAACACAGAGACTCTCACTCGTATTAACCTTCCCGTATCTGATGTAAAACTGATGCGGAGGAAGGGTCAGATGCTGTGTCAGAGACACGGGACACTCGCTGCACATCTCAACCAGATCCGATAACCAATAATTTGTGTGTTTTGAGCCAACAGTCAAGTACGGTAACCACTAAGCCACGCGGACGTCACGTTACGATACTTACACTATGGTTGGCACTATGATATATCCTGTACAGTTAATAACCGCTTATTTACCATTGACATTGCTGAGATTTAATTCGGCCAGGAGGACATTGCTGCAAAGTTAAGACGCGTGAAGGATCATCATCATTTCAGCCTATCAGAAGTCCACTGCTGAACATAGGCCTCCCCCAAAGATTGCCACGAAGCTCGGTCCTGAGCCACCTGCATCCATCGACTTCCCTCAACACTGCGCAGGTCGTCACTCCATCTTGTGGGGAGTCGTCCTACACTGCGTCTGCCTGTACGTGGGTGCCACTCGAGAACCTTTTTTCCCCAGCGGTTGTCAGTTCTGCGAGCTATGTGGCCGGCCCAATGCCACTTCAGCTTGCTGATCTTTACGGCTATGTCGGTTACCTTAGTTCTGCTGCGGATATCATCGTGAAGGGATACTAAAAGTAAAATAGCATGCTTCAAATGGCCCAGAGCTGAACAAAAGCCATCTCTCTCTTTTTGTTCGATGAGTTCTGAAGCAGTAAAGAAGTCGCCACGCGGTTCGTCAGACTCAACGTGTCCTCGAAATATATTTTAATATTCACCAGACGTGCAGGTTTTCTTCAACGCCGAACACGTGGTAATCAGTACTTAAATTCGAACTCGAAGCGCCAATAGCCGAATGAGCTAGGGTGCAGACTACGAAACATGACATTGTAAGTTCGAGCCCGCCATTCGACTATTGTCGAGAACCATTTCTGATACAAGCTGTAAGCTTAGTTGGAGGGTTAACAGGAATATTAGTAATGTTAATAAATAGCATTGCAAGTATTCTTTAAAAAAAAAAAAAAAAGAACTTAACAATTCTAGAGTTGCCGGCACCGGGAATTCGAAGCCAGGTCCACTCGCACACTGTGAAATTAAAGCGAGCGTCCACTCACACACTTCACACCTCCACACCACAAAGCTATCACGGTATTAAATGAAATTATCCTGAAGTTCTAACTTCAGGAAATTAATGTTGAGATATTTATAGAAGCAATATCTAGCCAACAATATGTACGTTTAATTCAGTCTTTTTAATATGCATTTTATATATTTTATAGGTCAAACTGAACGAACAAGTGCCCTCTATTCTAGAGAACAACTACTTAAACATTTTTTTCTATTCACAACCTGCCTCGTCTAACAGCCACTAGTTCTAGGTCACAGCTCAGTAAATATCGTTGTGAATTCTGTATTCACCTACTGCATTTCAGAGTTCTGCGGGCAAAATATCTTAAACTAACCGGAGGTTTTACATGTTCAATTAATGATCCCTCAAACTATTAATACTATGTGCATTTATAAAGTCACCGACGCTTTCTGGTAGACTTTTCACGGCTACCAGAATATTACAGTTTGATCGTTGAATAACATCATATCTTTTCTTCTACAATCTTTTACAAAAGCCTTTAAGTGTATTTACTTACAAAGGAAAGTAAAGTAGAGCTTATATACCTAATGCCTCACTACTTAAGGCCTCCGATTATTTTTGAGTGGTTTTGGGGCCGTGAAGAGTGCCACGCTGCTTAAGTGTAATTAAGCGGAATTTACATTTCTTTTCTCTAAAGATCTAATATTTTTTAATTTCGTGATTCAGTGCGGGTTACTTTCTGCCATTCACGTGGTCAATTGGCTACTAAAAATGTTGTGTGCATAGTGTTTCCAGCACCGGAAACCGAGCACCCACCTGAGCCACCAAGGGTCATGCTTATACAAATATACTAAAATCGTTACAGGATTAATATATATTCGATTTCTGTAATAATATAAACGTAAAATTAAACGAGTGGAAGGAAACATATACTATATTTTTCTCCAAATGACGGTAAAAAAACCTGCACCCTGTTTACAAACGGACGAGGTTGTGGCAAGCGCACAATGGATCAAAATGTGCAGAACACAAATTCCAGAGACTAGAGGGGGCAGTATCACTGTGCTCACCGACCTGGCTAACTCTTTCTCTTCCGTAACGGGATAAAACCGAACGAAGGATCGGACTATTTCCGCTGGTTTGGCGCGGTCGCTACATAATAGATCGTTATTAAATAGCAAAAAGTTATTTTCGTATTTTATGTGGAATTTCAAGATATTTTTTATCATCGTACATTTACACTTGATTATAATATATATGTGCCATTTTGTTCGATAACTTGTTGCCATTTTGTAGGTAGAAATTTTGGGACTTCTGATCAAAAACTGCGACGGGTAGTTTTGACAGTCCTCTCTTGATGTTAACCTAACACTTCCTAAAGATTTCTGAAGAGACCAAAACAGGTAAAAATCTGAGGGTGCAAGGTCAAGGCTATATGATGGATACATTAACACTACCCAACCAAGCGCTCACAATATTTTCTGAGTGGCTAAAGACGTGTGTAGTCTGGCGTTATCGTGATGAAAAACCACACCCTTTCTGTTGATCAATTCCGGCCGTTCTTTCTCTATTTCTTGCTTGAGTCCCATCATCTTATGGCAGTAGAGATCTGAATCGATGGTTTTGGCCGCCGGTGATAGCTTATAATGAACGATTCTCTTCCAATCCTACCATACACACAGCTTCACTTAATTGTGAGTTAATGCCGGTTTCGTCTATAATCTGTGGAGCTTGACTGTCCTTTGACCATGATCTTTTTCGCACGTTCTTATCGTAGGTAATCCACTTTTCATCACCACTGATTAATCTTTTCAAAAACGGTACTGTTTCATTACGTTTCAATAGACAATCTCAAATGAGTACACGGTTCATTAGGTTTCTTCCAGTGAGCTCGTGTGGCAGACAAATATCGAGCTTTTTTGTACATTTTCAAATTGGTCAAAACTGTTTTGTGGTCAACCCCTAGCTCTTCAACTATGTCGTAACTACTAATATTGCAACCTTGCTCCACTTTTTCAAAAATGACATCGTCTCTATCCGTAACATGTCGACCAGACCGAGCTTCATCTTTGACCTCAAAATTGACCCGGACTGAAAACGCCTCAACCAATTTTGTGCTCCTCTTACTGCCACTACGTTAAGTACATCAAGGTCACAAATGTTTTTCGCGGATTGAGTCGCATTTTTCCCGTTTTTGTTATAAAACTACAAAAAAAATAAGTGGAAGGTTGGAAAGGTAGCAAAAGTGTTCATATTGATTTAGCTACCATACGGAATATGTGTTTTCAATTACAACTAATTCCTTTCTAAGCCTTATTCAGACGTCTGTCGGCTACTTATCTCTAATCCAAGTGAAGACAATTCGCTTAAACCGATGCGAATATACGAATGCATGCTTGATTTCTTTAAGCTGTTAAAAATGAAAGTGTTTACACAAGACATTACTATTAATTCATTTAACAACTTGGCAATGTTTATTTACAAAAACCCCTTGAGTCCCATTGTGTTTCCCGGAGAGGTAGATATCCGTTAGGGTACGATGGTAATCCGTACCTAGTACTCTACCAACTTTTACGCATATCAGGCGTGATACTAGAATAACATACTCGTAATATATATACATACAGCGGCCACATAATCGTAAAATACTTAAATCCTCGAGTAACATCCGTATGATAATCAGGAAATTATATTATATTTATTGTTTACCGACATTCAGAGTATCTTGTAACTTTCATGTTTGGTGTTTTATTTTATTTTAAACGGAATCGAGGCTAAAACTAAACATTGTTAAGTGGACGAACACCATTAAAATTCAAGATATAAATAGAATTTATAGAATTTAGCATGTACTCAGCATGTCTGATAAATATTGAAATGTAATCAGTGGCGCGGACTGAGGAGCTTAGTCCGAGGTAGCGCTGACGCGTCCGTGCAGGTGCGTCGGAACCGCCGACGTGCTCTGCAGGACAGGGCCCTGTCAAAGTGTGCCGCTGCAAGCGCGTGCATCGTGAGTGATGATCGGTAAAATTTTAAGCAACATTAAGCGATTAATTAAAAACTTTATTTTCCGTAGTGGCTGCTTTTGGCTTTGATACTGCCCTTTAATCTCTGTGGCCACCAATCTATGGATTTACTCACAGAGGATTTAGCCACAGCTAACTCATAAGAAGGATATAGATAGGTAGGTAGATAGTAGTAATCTAATAATAAGCTATGGAATATTGAAGTTTCTTAAAAATCACTGTCGGCTACAATCTTACCGTATACCCCCCTATAACCTATAAAAATTGATGTGAAATTGATCAAAGTTATCTTACAGATTAAAAGCATTCCATATTTGAATTAAGAAAAATAAAAAAAATTACTTTGACATTGGCACATTATTTATGGCCCGACTGGTTATTTAGCGAGAAGATTGCGATACTAAATAATTTTTGAGACATCGTAAAGTAAATGAAACAGACGAAACCTGCCTGACTGAGAAATAAAAACATTTCGAGGACATGTGAAATTCTTCATCACGCAATGTACTCCATTGCGCTTTGATTGGACGTGAATATCCTGTCTCGGTACCATTACCCCATATTAAACTTACACATTAAAAGAGAACCATCATGGTTTCATAATTATTTCTGCATTTATAGACATTTAAAACTTAATATTAAAGTTATAGAAACGTTGCGTATGTTCAAGACTAACTTGATAAGTAATTATATTAAAACATGAACTCCGTATTATGTAGCTGGTATCTACGTTAGTCGGCCATTAAAATATTATCGCAGTTTGATAATGTTAAGGTCGATAAAGATTAACTTAAATTATGATTACATAATCGCAAATTAAGTACAATGTAACGAGTAATGAACATTGCACGTGATTCCGACCACACTGATTATTTTCAAGCTGTTTTGCGACATTTTAACTGTTTAATTAATACATTTCAAAAGTATGGTCCACAGTCCTACGGTTCTGCCTGCGTGGTTCGTCGCACCGTTGTAGGATCCAAGTCGCCTGTGATCCGTCGACAAACACTACAGCACAGGTCCCTCCCACCGTGCTTCGATGCGAGCCCGTGGGCGTCCGTAAAATCACGCACCATGGGTGCCATCAGAGACTAAAGATGTAACAGAGATTGATATCTACAAGTACATAATCGAGATGTTTCTCTACTTATGTAAAGCCTCCTGCAATGGATATCTTATTCTTCTTCTATGTCTCATACTCAATGATTTTCTGTTGTCATGTAAAAATATAAACACTTGGCTTATTTCTATTTTTAGATGTATTTCTTCCTCTTCAATTTATAAAATTTGCCATTACCGCCACGCTTGGCACGCTTGACGATCGCAGCACCGGCGCGTTATATGCTGCCATCCGTGTATTTTTGTACTCGCATCTATTGAGATGATTAATCACGATAGCCGCATGGCAAGAGGATCTACGTCCGAAGAAATGAGTTTTTCGTTACTTATCTACGATTCTTATCATTGTCCAACATTAAGACGACAAATAGCTCACCGTCTAAACTAACCAAATAAGCTCTGGTGAAGAGTGAGTTGATAAATAAATGTCTGTTTTTTCTTTATCTTTTAGACAGCAAAAGATTTTCAAAGCTTTTAACTTTTTTCCAAAAAAAGAAAAGGGGTGGCACATGTTCTTACGTCCCTTCTCCACCACGCGACATAATAACGATAAAGATATAATGACATCTGTGATAATATTTGTAAAATTATAATAGGTATAATATTTTCTATTGTCATGAAAATAAAGCTATGAATAGGTTTGTTTTTATGCAAACTATTTCCAACCTTTAGTACCAAAGACGTCAGGCGGTCAGGGACACTGCGGGCCAGGCAGAATGTTTACCAGACAGCTCCACTGCAGGCACAAATTTTAATATCAAAGCGGTGTTACAAAATAGGAAGAAAAGACGAAATTTGTTTATTTAAACTAAACTCCTCTTACTTATTTATTTTTATTATGAAATGTTATAAAGAAATATTAAAATAAAATGAATAAGTTATAAAACAAATACACAAATTGCTGGTTTCTAAATTTGATTATACCATAGTTGATCACTTAAATGATACATTATGACAAAACTGCTTAGTAAATATACGAGTATATATGTATATATGTGTGGTGTCGGCGCAAGAATGACCACCTCCTTTCTTCCCGTGAGGGTTAGAGGCGACTAAGAGAAATCTAGAAAATCGTAATAGATGCCGACAAATGGAAACCATCTCGAAAAATACCAGAGCAACATTAAGCAGACCGATGACGGGCAAGGGCGATTAAGCAGACCGATGACGGGCAGGGGCGATTAAGCAGACCCATGACGGGCAGGGGCGATTAAGGTGCGCTTGGCACTGCGATCGCCGATTTTCTTGCCCAGCGTGGTGATAATAGTAAATCCTCCTAAAGGGAGTAGGCTTTTGTCCTGCAGTTGACTATTAATAGGATTTTAAGGTAAGCTGTTTTTACTTATAAATATAAATAAAAAGAATCACTTTTATTTATTTATTTTTCATAAAAAAACAATTATATAAATTGATATGTGAATATATGTGAATAATCTTAAACCAGTCCTTCTTTCTCCTCTCTCCTAATTACTGTGCCCATCGGGGTCCATAATAATCTCAAATTATATTTCATCTTTTATATATTACTACAAGAGCGTGAGTGACCTGGGTTCATGGTGCCGGCTCCACTAAAATTGTTATTAACAATTTTAAGTGCTGTATTTACCACGTGCTCAACGGTGAAGGAAAACATCGTGAGGAAACCTGCATGTCTGAGAAGTAATAAAAATATTATTTCGTGGATATGTGAAGCTCGCCAACCCGCACTGGAGCAGCGTGGCGGGCCCTTCCCGGTTCCTAAACCCTCTCTGATACTAGTATTTGAGAAGGAGGCCTTTGCCCAGCAGTGTGCACTTACAGGCTGTTTCTTTACTTTTTTTATACATTACTACCTATATCACCAACATACATTATGAAATGCAACAAAATATTAAGTATCGAGTATTAATTCATTTGTGACATTGGCGTAATGCGCTTTCGTAGATACTTTGTTTACTTGTTGTTATCTGTGAAATAGACAAAACAAAGAATTTTAACGATTTATCTTTATGAATCAACTGAAAACAAAAGCTGCAATTATTACAGCCAGAACATGTTCGTACATTATATAAGTATATTGCCACAAAGTTATCTGATCCGGTGACAACGACGATATCTGTTGCCATGCAACGTGTTGCTTTGAAATGTTTTCATTATCATTTCTTTCTTTGTAAAATTGTCATACGTATCACATTAATTACAAAACGGATCCTCCGTTTATCTAGTATATGTAAAATTGCAAAACAAAAGTCGAGGGGCAATCTAGTAAAGGCAAATGTATGGTGACTCCTACAGGATAGAGTGATCACCAGTACAGATTTTTTTATTAGTAAAGGGGGCAAACAAGCTAGCTGCTCACCTAATGGTTAGCGATTACTGACGCTCGCGTACATCTCACAACAACACATCTGTTGCACCAGAACTGCAGGCGTGTTGCCGGACTTTAAAGATATTTGGAGGGGGAGAGGGGGGGGGGGAGAATGGGCGTCCGGTTATCTCACTCACCGAATTTAATGCAGAAGCACAACTTGTGCCTTTGCGTGGTTCTACCCCGGCCAGTCGATGAAATCCGGTGGTGGGATGGATCTTTGAGGTAGGCCTATGATTATTACTTGTGACAGGCACAAGATAGTGATATACGTTTTGATTCTATGCGAATTGGCGGACTTCACATGTCGTTGAGAATATTTTTATTATTTCACAGACATGCCGGTTTCTCACGATGTTTTCTTTCAGTGGTAAATCCTATTATTTATCGGTAATACCCTTTACATAAATAATTAAACAAGTTAATAAGGCGCGATATTTTAGCGTATTTCTGGAATTATTAGCTTAGAGCATAGTGCAGTGCAATAATTATATAAAAAATAATGTCAGCATTTTTTCCTACAATCGTTGTAAATGGGATACAAACTTAACTACAGAAGCCTTTTTACACAACATCGACCTGTTTTACAACAAATCATGAAAATCGTTTGACTGTCTTTGAACCGATATAACTTAAAAATTACAGATGGAATAATCCCGTTTCCAATTTTGACTGCTAATTTTATGCGAATTTAAAATCATAAACTTAAATTGTATGGCATTCGAGAGGCCGCACTTGATCTGTTATCGTAATATATCTCATATTGAGAGCAAAAGATTGCAATCAGCAGGTGTGTTGTCATCGGGACGTGTGGTAAAAATGGGTGTCCCTCAGGGATCTATACTTGGCCCTTTTTTATTCTTTGTCTACATAAATGATCTTTCTTTTACGGTAGAATAAATGTCTGAGATAGTTCTTTGCTTTGATACCTCATTTCAAGTTAAAAGAAACGAATGCGCAATGGAACAGCCCTACCAAATACCGGACATTGTTTCCAAACAATTTGCTTCTAAACGCAGAAAAAACAAAATGTTAATTTAGATTTCGAAAGTTTAATCATATTTTTCAGAATTTTTACATACAATATTTGGACATTTCCAAAACTTGAAAAATATAAATTTATTTTGTAAAAAACGGATTGTTTCTTAAAAAAATATCGAAGTGATGCCAGAAAGATATCGAGGGGCAGCCAAAAGGGCTTAGTCGTCACTTGGGACCAACGGGAAGAAATAGGGTGGCAGATTCTTATGCCACTACCACACGCACGAAAGTTTATATAATTTTTAAGTTACATCTGTTCATAGACAGTCACACGAGAACAAGAAACTATCTTAATGGCTACAACTCTGTAGGTGCTTCATTTCATATTTCCATTTGTTCAAAATTCTAAATGAGAAAAATTATAAGTTTGTTTGTGTGTCAACAAAGTGCCAACATTTTAATGAAGAAATCACAAACAGATAGCTTCTGGAATGCTCTTTTTAGTGTGTTATAATTAAGTTGACTGTAAATATTTATTATTATTTAACAAGAACATGTAAATTGATAAAATTGTGACGGCGTCGTAAATTAGTTGCCAACGTGGCAGGCATGCGATAATAACACCGAGGTTAATTAAAACCCCGAGAAATGTGTCTAATTGGTCAGATCACAATTAAATTATCGTAATTTTTTCCATCCTGGAAATACAATTGACAGAATCGGAAATGGTCATATACGACAAAAATCAAAACAGGGAAAGGGAAATCAAAACAACTCTCCAAGCATTAACGCACCTTTCCCTACCTTTACAGTCCGGTAAACAGTCCACTACACCACAGGACTTGGGCCTCTCGTGGAGCGTGGCCATAATCGCAACGCTCGGCAAGCGGATTGGTGATCGCAGAACCAGACACCTCGCAACTTGAACGCTACTGACCGTCATCGGTCTGCTTAATTTTGGACTGATGTTTTTCGAAATCGTTATTCCGCCATCTGTCTGTAGTCATTGCAGGTTTTAAAGCTTTTCCCTCAGTTGCTGCTTACGACAGCCACGGGAAGAAAGGGGGGCAGATTCTTTCGTTAATACCACCCGCTACCACATGACACGTCAGGAAATTCTTAGACTATAGGAGTGTAAAGAAGAAAATACCAATCATTTTCTACAATGTTCAATCCCACTGATGACGTGGCTTTGTAGAAAGAAATTTATGGAATAGTGACGGAGAAAGGCGTCCCTATGTTCTGATCACTCTTAAACATCTTTAAATTTGACAACCACATAGGTAATAATTTCATGTTTTTACGCGAACACGACACATTTGAAATGAAACTAATATTTACAGGTTTTATGGTGTTGTTTTTCATATTGTCGACGTTTATTTCGTTTTTAAAATGTACAATGAAACTGTTTACTTTAACATTAATCCCAGCCTGTACAATAAGTAAAATTTGTTTGCAAACAAATATATTTAGCTTCTTTTCGCATATAAATATATTTGGGTCACGTTTATCTTATCACTGAATCATATCTCCCAAGGATGTCCGAACTCATAGAAATTGAACGAATTCCTTTTTTGTTGTATAGTTTTTAAATTGATTTTTGTACGTTCACTGATTATTACATGAAAACCTAATATCGCATTAAATCCAAAAACAAAAATAATCCCAAAATTCAGAAAAACCTTGTTTGAAAATAGAATTTAACTCGAAATCTTGCGTAAGCACAATACCAGAGTAATCTAGTGGCAGAATAAATTCTATGTGTAGATAATAAAAAAACTTCTGTAACTCACATTTAATGCTGTATCACTAAACTTTAAATATGATCACGTCTCTTATTCCAAGCTTAACTGGCTTGCTATTCGTTAAAGACGTAGCTCTAGAATTCTGTGTTTATTTTATTCTGTATTAATTGATCGTAATTCTCCTTCTTATCTTAAGTATAATATCCAATATCTTTATTGACATGAGCTCATGACAGAGAGCCTCGTTCCATAAATCAACTTAAGATTCGCATTCCACAACATAATACAGGATACTATAACTCTTCTTTTACTCTTCAAGCTATACTCCTTTGGAACGCCCTGCCCGATAAGATAAAATCAGCTCCTAACAGGAAGTAATTTAAGAGTCTAGTTCGTGATTACCTAATAGATCATTGACAATATTCGTCTTATCTATTTTCGATTTTGATTATATATTTATATATGTATCTGTTTATATATTTGTATACATATTTTTGTATTTCATGTTATAAATATTTGTTTAATTACACAGTGTGTTTTATGAATATATTAACTTATTATTTTTAGGAGTCTACTTATAGTTTTTTATTATTTATTTTGTACCTGCCAACTGCCTTTCACCATGACAAGGGTTGACTGGTAGAGAATGTCACATAGCATTAAGTTCGCCCATTGTAACCTTAAGCTTAAGGCCAAAAATAATAGAATAAATAAATAAATAAATATTTCTTGACGTGTTATAACAATATACTAAACATTTAATGACCTCGTTTAGTATGTTCTTCTATGTTCGTGGGCGACGGTGATCACTTACCATCAGATTAGCGGCATGCTTGTTTGCTCCTACTTCTATAAAAACAGGTCAACCTCTCGAAAGAACCATCATAAGAAAAAAGAACTGTGTTGTAGAACTTACGAGGGCTTTGAGCAAGGAACAAGGCACATTTTCTACATTGCCATTAGCACTTATATAGTAAATGTAGACTCGCTAAGACTCGACGCAGACACTCGACAACGCTCTTTGGGAGTTAAACCCAAGGCTTACCGCTATGAGCACGGACCACCAAACATGCTATGCGGTCGGTGGGGTAAGAATAACACAGCTCTCAGCCCCATTCGCTGTTTACCTGTGTAGAAACGGACTAGTGGTTAGTTCGAGTGTCCTAAGTTCGATTTCCGATGCCGGCACCACTAAAATTGTTAATGGCAAATTTAGTAGTGCCGGGTGGTTTAATTAAAACTATTAACCACGTGCTCGGCGCTGAAGAAACTGTACAGGTTTCCTCCTGCCTCCTGAGGAAACCTGCATGTATGAGAAATGATAAAAAATATTATTTCCGGGAAATATGAAGCCCACTAAACCACACTGGAGTAGCGTAGCGAGCCCTTCCCGGCCTCAAATTCCTCTCAAATATCTGAGAAGTAGGCCTTTGCCCAGCCGAGGGCACGTACATTTACGACGTACGTACGACTCCTACTTAATTTTACTTTTTATAATAAATAAACAAACGTAAAGCTCAGAAGGTACGACGTTATTTAACAATAGAATCTAGTTACACGACTTTTCTAACGCTTTTATATCAGGGTTGAATTGAACAGGAAACTATAATAAGAAAAGTTAGATTCTATTTCCGTAAAGTCTAAGAATACCAAAGTTCTTATTACAAAGAGGCGCACTATTGTCTTTGAATACTTCGTAAACTCTACGTAAAAATCATTATTTTTACGTAGAGTTTACGAAGTTCATAAACTTTTGTAGACATGAAACAACGTTAATTTGCAAGAATTCAAAACTTTTTTACGTCGAAGACCCCTCACATCAATACTATCACAACCACAACACTTTCTAATACCAGTAACGCGTAAGGAGGACCTCTCCCATAAGGAGGAGTTACCATAATCACTACGCCTGTCATTGGTCTAGTATTTTTCGAGATGGTTATCCCGCCGTCTGTCGGTGGCCATTGCGATTTTGGCTTTTCCCTTAGTCGCCTCTTACGATGCCCACGGGAAGAGGAGAGGAGGGGGTGGTAGATTCTTACCCGCAAATCTACCACCGATCCACACGGCAAACTACTAACACCTATCTAACGAATTTACGTATTAACAACAACCAAGGAATACGCAAGACCTCACACATAACTGTAAATAGTAGAAAGTAAATTACATTAAAATGTAACGTTATGTAAGTGTATTATAATTATAACATAATTAAATTACCCTGAAAAATTAAAAGCGATTACAAAAAAATATGAGAAATGTTAGATAGTATTTATTATTCCGAGAATAGTTGAAGGGGATGGAGAGCAAGTGGACTGTATTTTATGAATGCTTTATATCTCATTAGGATGAGTGTTGTCGTATTTGAAACTATGAAAGACGAGCTTTGGGGTGCTGTGTCATGAGTGGAGATCTTGAAATAAACTCGCAATCATGCCGTGACTTCGTTTCTTGCAGCAGACTTACAAAAAAATATACTGAATAACTTTAACTACACAGTATTTATAAATATTCGTGTATACAATAATCTTGCTGATTGTTTCTTTGTTATTTCCAGAACCGCCGATGAAGGTCGAAGCCTTTTTGTTTTTGTGTAACGTGGGGAAAAGCTCTCACTGAAGGCAGTGACCGGTTACATCGGGATCAAGATTAAGTGCCGGACCGATTAATACCCCCTTCGGCTGTGGGCGTAGCGCCGGCATTTAGCGGGGTATGTGAGGACGGTGGGGAACGACATCCGCTTGTTGACTCCGCCCATTTCTGGTAGTTCTTGTCTTCCGGCGGGCGATTATCGCTGTCCGTAACAATAATATTAAGAATTACTATATAGGAAAACGCGGCCGTAAAGTAAAGTAGCAGCCCTTAAGTGCCCTTAGCTGGTCAATGACCTCCTTCTCTAATATATGATAGAGTTTGGGACACGGGAAAGGGCCGTCACGCTGCTGCAGTGCAGGTAGGCGGGCTTCTCACCCCTAATAATTTTGTAAAATAATTGAAATCACAAGCGGCTGATCGGCTGATATATGATACCGATCGATTCACGTTTTTCCTTACCTCGATTTTGTTATTACTTTATCAGTATTCTGAAAATTTATAACAGTTTCTTAACAACACAGTTTTTGATTGAAAAGGTTGAACGCATCACTTTTATTTTCACCGCCGTTGTTTATTTTTCCCGTTAACGAATAGGCGATTAAGTATAAACACAATAAAGAACATTAAAATTAATGTAAATATAACAGGAGCAAGTTGGCATTGAAATGCCCAGCTTGACGCAAACACATTCGTTCTGTGCATCGTTAATAATTTGAAACGATATCGTGAAAGAGTAAACATGTTACTTTTGTTTAACCATAAACCACAGTCGTCATAGATGTGAGTACGATGTTAACACGAAGGATTGTCTTAAAAGAAGTTAAAAAACTGCGGATGTCAAGAGAAACACCTGTTCCTCATTCTGAACTGATTTTACATTTTTAAAAAATAAAAGAGTCGCTGCTGTTCGTCATCAGTCCAGTCTGCTGTCAGTCACCGGTTCTTATATGCTCAATATTAAGACCGTCATAGTTAAGTCTAAGATCAATGGCGTAGCGGTACTTGGGGCTAGGGTGGGCACGGTCTCTCCCAGAAAACCCGTAACTTTTTAAACTGATTCAATCCATATTATCGATCAATTATATTTAAGTTTCGCCCTAGGCGTGGCAGGCTAGTGGTCAAGGCGTACGATTTAATTTCATACTACGCCAGAAAAAGCGATTACCGGAAGATAGAGTGACGCGGGAAGTCGGTGGGTGCTGGTGAATCAGGACCGTGCTTCGTGGCAATATTTGTGGGAGGCCTATGTTCAGCAGTACATTTCTGGCAGACTAAAATAATGATTATGATGAGTTACTTGAGCATGATAATATTTTCCAAACAAACACCTCTAAGACACCTTCTAGGCAAACGTGTACCATCCTAGGCCTCATCTTCGCTTTCCGTCAAGCAAGATTGAGGTCAAACGTAAGCCTATTTGTTCATAAAAAAAAGGTCAATGCGTTTTCAAGTTTCAGTAATCATTGATTTATTTCACATTAAAACATCATTACTCTTGTTTCGGATTACTTCCAACGTAGTGGCATTATTACAACTTTCTATTTCAAATTTCAAATATCAGATACGAGACGATACTACGTGAGATATTTAGAAAGTGCTGATAACGCTTCGTACTTGGTTATTTTCGAGAAACATTCTATACGTTAGGTTTATTCTATCTGTCCAGGCATGTATTCTTTATTCCCCTCATAATCTATTATAAAGTCTCGTGGTTCAATGTTTGTGTTTCGTTTTATTCAGAGTTCTTACAACCGTCCATTAATCTTACAGTGTACGTTACGCAGTCACCTTCGGACCGTTTTTGTAAATACATGTAGTTTACAATCAGTAGTGGGTAGCGCATAGATAATTAGTAGTACGTAGCAATTAGCAGTATGCTAGTACGAAGGGCGTTTAAGAGTTGAGTTTTAATTAGGAAAGGACTTCATCATTAGGTCTTTAACCTTTTTATCGCGACGATGTTAACATTGTAAGCGTCGTTAGTTAGATGAACAAGCGTTGAAACTATTGGCTCTTTGTCTAGCACTACAACAATCGATACATTTCCAAAAGCAATATCCAAGATGCGGTTCAGTTATCAGTACGAATCTTGAGTGCAGGCAGCATCTTTAGGCTTATTTAGACTTACATTACATTCCTTTATCTGATTGTGATTGTTGTGTGGGTGATGCAAATTACTTTTCATATTTCATTATTCACATTTGTTGTACGTAGTAGAGCCAAGTGGCGACTTTTACTCGAATGGACAGGCTTGACCGTGATAGTATCACGACCTCGCAGAATACCAGCGTGAAGTGCTTGTACTCCTCCGTTTCGTTCGGTGAGTGAGGTAATCGGATTCCCACTTCCTCCTGCAGGTGTCAGGAGGAAATATATCTTCGGTTTTTCCAAAGGGCATGCGGTGCACCCTGCTAATGTACGAGACTCTGACGACCTCTATACTTTTCCTACATGAGGAGCAACGCGTAGTTTGGTGCTTCATAAATAATACAACAGGTATATTAAAGCACTATTGAGGTTTAAATATTCCAGCTACCTTTCTAGCAAACAATCGTGTCTTTGGCGAACAAATGAGTGCGGAATATCCATCCGAATTTACCGAACACAATTACCAATACCAACCCGTATCCCCAATAAAAAAATTATTACTTCGTAGACATGTAAAGTTCAAAGCTCACTTAAATATTTGAGAGGAGGCATTTGCCCAGTTGAGAGCATTTACATGGTACTTAAAACCGTGTAAATTAATAAATAAATCGCAATAAAATAAAAAATGTAACAGTAATCGCTTTATAGGCAGTAAAATAAACAATACAGTTTTAATTATGTTATTGTTAATAAGTGACGCCAAACATAATGAAACTGGCACAAAGGTTATCACTAGTTGTATCGAGCATTATTCTACATAAACATACATTTAAACGTATAATTCTTGGTACATATATAATGTATCGATTAACCAATATAATTAGGAATTAAAGTATGATTATTCAGAAGCTTGGAAACCTTAACAATTGTTTTACATTTAATTTACAAAATAGGACCACCTAAAGTTACTTCATTACTTATGTAATAATTAATTATACTAGACTCCACGGTAATAATGTTTTCAAAGAAAAACACGGGTGGTGATAACAACAGTAAATAAGTCAATCACAAGAGATAGGAGTGGTTGATAACGAGGCAGATGTGCGCATCGTATTTATTTGACACTGGTATCACTTGTAGTCGAAATTCGACCATTCTTGCTTGAACACTAGAAGGAAAGACTAGGAAAGGGGTCAACGTGCACCGAATAGCACGTTTTATATGGAAAAATCAGTACTAGTATGTTCACTTTATTTCACCTGGTCTTAACGGCAACATACACATATGATTTTGTTTTGTATGCAGATCTACGGCACAGTACCTTAAGAATGATATAGTTTCATTCACCCTCTTTTATAATAAATACTGATGAAGATGATGATGATACTAAAATTTTTGATGTTCACGTATTTAAAACAAAGATCACTATTTTACTCCTTAATCAGTCCTGTTAATAGTCCACTGCTGGGCAAATCGTGGCGATCGCGCAGCCTCGTTCTAATAAAGACAGTCACTGGTCGACAGTTTTTGTGATTGTTAATTCGCGATCTATCGACCGGCATCGACGGTAAAGAAGCGGTAAATCCCTTTTACAGCGCAAACCTACAGCTTTCCTTTCACGTGTAATGGCAAAATAAATTTTAACTCTCGATGTGATAAGAAAAACAATTATCGTGATTTGAAATGTTTATTTTTTGCAACTGCAACACCAGAGGAGCTACAGGTGGGTTGCTGGCCTTTTAGGATATTTGGGGAATGAGTAGGGTGTGGAGCGAGGGATGGGGCTCCGGTTACCTCACTCAACGAACGAAACGCAGAAGCTCAAGATGACTTTAGTTCTCGCCGGTATACTCCGGACGAGCTGGCCCATTCGAGCAGCAGCAAAAAGGCGGCTTTTACTGCTGCTTTATATGTGCGTTTGTTTTTTAGGTGTATATTATTTAACAAAGATTGCCACCTGTAAATGTCCCACTCTTTTGCAAAAGTCTTATATATTATTCTACATCATAATCTATCGTTTTGCCTTATTTCATTTATCTCCGATTAGTCGTTAGGCGTGATAGAGCGTCTAACACAGACATATCCTTCATATTTTAATATTAAACGCAAATCTGCCACGCCTGGCGTATCTGTTTTTATTGACGCTTTATTAGAAAGGTTTTTGTCCTGCGTCGGATTTAAACAGGCTGATAAAGAAGGGTATGAATAACTGCGTCCCACGTGATATAACTTATCTGTCGACACATACTCCCTGGATCACATCTAAGGGCAATGATCTTCAGAGAAATAAGAACGAGTGCTTAATTACACAAGTAGACAGATAGTCCTTTATTTTCTAAGTTTCTTAACAATGGGTTAGTGTGAAAAGGTAAATAATGCATTATTCTTAGTACCAGGACAAGATAAAGTGTTGGTGACTCACTGACTGACTGGTGATTGCTCATAGTATAGCGTGATTTACCTGGGTCAGATTTCCGGTGCCTGCACCACTAAAAATATCGTTTGTTATTTTAATTTAGGTGCTGCATTTACCCCCACTCACCAACCAGCCTGCCCAGCGAGGTGTGTGTGGGCAAATTAAAATATATGCCATGCAAGCATTACAAAAGCAAGCGATACAGACAATCTATCACTTGGGTCCACGCGAATGGAGACCTATTCAAAGATACTACCTACTATCTTGACACTTCTGTAACGTACAGAAGAATATGGACATATTTAACAAAAAAACCTTCTATCTCCTGTAGAGGGTCGAAGTGATACGCTACAGCTTCCTAAATTTAGATTGGTCAAAACCAGAAAATCATTTTTGTGTAAATGCATAAAATTTTACAATAAAATCCCTAAACATATAGTTCAACAAACTTTATTTAAGAAAATTATCAAAGAAACTATTTAAAATGGCCTACTATAAAATAGATCGAAATATCGAAGAGATGTGTGGAAATAGCTTTTGCAAGTCCCCCAGGTACTGAAATATTGTTAAAGTGAACGTAAAGAAAATATTAATGTGCTCGTGACATGGTATTGCTTTAATTTAATTGACATTTTATTGATTTATTTTAATTGACATTGTGTTGATTTTTAATCAAATGAGATGCAAAAACTTAATTATTTATAGCATATTTTACTTTTAGGCCCCTGGATTGAAATGTAATGAAGAAGAAAAATTTATTCTCTCTTATACAAAATTAAGTAAGATTAGACAGCGATTCTGGTTCAAGCATTTTTCAATTAGTAAAGAAGAATTTATATTTTCTATCTTTTCAATTTCTCTCTTTATAATCAACATATTTTCTAAACCATTTCTTCATTAGACATGACGCAACTAACCCTTCTCGTGTTATAACAATAGATTTAAAAAGAGAAAAATCAATGGGATGTGCTGAAAGAGAATAAGAGGGTCAACCATTTTTTTAAATAGACACGTAAAATTGCAATTTAATATATTAAATAAGCTATTTGGTATTCAGCATTGCTAACAGCTAATATTGTAAAATCAGTCCCTTTAGGCTAACGAAGTTACGTTAATTTCCACCCGCGTGTAACACGCAGTTTATTACTCGACATCATACATATGATGTTGTTAAACAAAAGCACGGGAGCTGATAGCAACGTGTTGACTTGGTAAATAAGTCAATCACTGGTTACGTCGGGCGAGTGATAAGAAGACTGATACAGATATAAATAGAACATAATGCATACATAAATAGAACCGTAGAATGTGTTATTCACTTTATCATCATCATTATGACAGAGACAAGTCCACTGCTGAACATATGCCTTCCGCAAAGATTGCTACAAACCCAAAATTCTGCCGTGCAAAGGCCTCCTCTCAAATATTTCTGATGGTTTTGGAGCCAGGAAGAGTGCACCACGCTGCTCCAATGCCGTGCACGTGTTGTACACGAACCTGTTACTGGAAAATAAAATATTTTTTTACAATGCAGCTTTGTTTTCTTATAACATAAATTGTACTAGGTTGTTGGTAATGATGCAAAATATAACAAAATAGTTTCATTTTATCAGTTCATTGTCGCGAGAGGTCTACGTTTTAAGACATAGATAACTTCAGCGTTCCGAAACGAACTATCTTTTTTTTTTAAGTCCGCAGCTCTATGTGGTCGTTGGTTTTATTCAGCAATATGTTCCTATCCAATTCTCAACACTCATGCGTCTTTTCATTACATCTTATTGCTGGAAGATGAATCCGTTTCGATTAACTTTGTCAATTTTATCATATAACATTTTATGACGTAAGTAAACCGTTGGATAGAAAAGCGTTGACCGTCCACCCTTCGAGCAGACGCCTCTATAGCTTCAATAGTGATGAGTCTGCAATAAGCTCATATAAATTTGATTTGACTAAGGATACGTTACGACTACTATAAAAATAAAAAGACCGTCATTTGACATTTGAATAATATTCTGTCATATCATTATAGTTATTTCTGTATCGAGAATAACTTTATAATCTTTCCAATCACCATTAGCATACTTATCTTTAAATAAAATATAACAAAGCCGCAATCTGCTTTTTGTTGTATATTCGCTTATAACTTGAAAGCGTCTTAGTCGATTTCTATAGGCTTTTCATTTCACATTTCATGGGGAAGATTTATACGTATAACACATTCACATTTAGTTTATATTACAGAACAAACCGAGTGAAGCCGGCGCCGTTCGCTAGTGAAATATAAAATGTTGTTATAGGTGATCTCGATTGTCATACAACCTTTTTATCGCTGTATTAAATCAGCTTTGCTTCCTCTGTGCCAATTTACGCACCGCTATATTTCAATCACTTGTAAAATAAACTGATATGATGACGTCCTTATGGCCGATGGTGACCACGGCAACAACCTCCGATTACAATCGGTAGTTGTCAACCGTGCAGGACTTCACTTTATCCGATGTAATACTTATGCGATAAGAACGGATGAAAGGTTAGTTGCAGTATCAGATATACGAGACGATACGGGACGATACGGAATACAACCAGACCCAAAAACTAACAATTAGTCTTGGCAGCGATATCGGCAGTCATGTACGCTGACCACTAAGCCAGGCAGTCGTTAACGCCCGATAATAGAATGGTGTTTAGGTGACAGACTTATTCTGTGCCTAGGAGTCGCCTGGGTACTTACCTACCTACTTATTTACCCCCCTTTCTTATTTCCGCCAGCCACAATTTTAAAGCATCTCTCCTAATGGAAGGATTGAATACGAAACATAGTATGATATTCCTATACGGCAAATCAAGGAATATCACAGTAGCGTTAGGATGGTTAAATAATCCATAGTTAATATTTGAGCAAAAGTATATGCTAAAGTATCTAAATGCTTCTGTTACATCAAGCTCAATAGCCTTGATGCGTAAAATGGACGCTGTAACGAGAACTTTATTCCACTTCCACAGAACTATCAAGTGTTGCAACTCAAACGGTCTGACTTTAAATGGGTCGGATTTAACTTGTTAATGAGGCACGCGCCGCATCGCCTGCAGTTCTCTTAAGCTTTTGCACACAGTGAATATAAAATATTTAATTAATTAATGTATTTCTGTGGAATTACATTTGCTAGTAAATTGTAACAATTTAAAGTTTAAAAAGATTATATTATTAACGATTTATTACACACGACTTCTATTTAGAGTGCTGTATTTATTAAGCGAAAACATATTTTCCTTCGAGTACTATGAAGTACATGCAGTGAAGCAGCGTGGCCCTTTCTCAAAAAAACATCTGAATTATTGAGAAGAGGTCGATGTTGCCGTTAAGGCAGGTACGATAAAGTGAAACACATGAGTTTTGATACAAAACGTGCTACGGGGGTAAGCATTAACTTCCTCTATGCCCTTTCCCACTCTTTTAACAGTTGTAATAACACGGCCAGCTATGTTACTTGCAAGAACTTACAACTGCTGTTCGAAAGCCGATAATACGAATAAAGATAAGCAACATTCGAATTAATTCTTCCAATTTTTTTTCTTGTATATAGCAACTTTGATTAAAATTTCAACTCCAAAATGGTATCTAGTCACATTATCGTAGAAGATCCTAGATGAAAAAGATGTTAAGGTTGGGATCTGGGGCACGTAGGGGTGTTATTAAATCGTCTTTAATGATGATGATTGCCTCCTCTAGTCTTCCTGGGACTGACCAATTTCTATCACAGTCACAACTTCTAAATACTATTGGCAGTTGTCAGCTACTCCGGTAATATAATATATGTAACGCATAAAAAGATCGCAAGAAGTGACAGAGTACGCAACACAACATGACTTGACCTAAAAACCAATAACTTGCGTTTTTACACAAATATTGGCGGCTGGGAATTAGAACCCAGGACCAGGACTCAGCAGTCAGCTACACTAGCCACTAATCCGGGTTTATCTAATAAAGTTTCCCTAATCTTTCCTATAAAAGTATGCATTACTTTGTATCGAAGCCAATGATCGCGGATATGAGTACTTCAGACTGGGAAAATATATTCAAATTGAGTGGTTCGCGTTATGCACGCACATAATTATGAACAATCTTTTAAAGTATATACATACAGAGACTTTAAATTTACCTCCATTTTAAAGCGCATTTACAAGTGTTCATATTCACATTTAACATTTGTGTGCATCACTTTCACGTGATGTGAATATCTGGCGATCTGTTGATGGTAGAAATGCATTCAAATTTACTGGTGAGACACAACATCATTTAATACTCAGAAATCCTTCTCACAGCACTTCTTTTTACTCTAAATCCTTTTCCGTCGAAGCTGTTCGGCTTTGGAACTCTCTTCCAGTTCATATTAAGCGAGCACAATCATTACCTGTCTACAAGCGCCTGTTAAAAAAATACTTTATGCCTCCTTAATTTTTGTTTTCTTTTCCTTAATGTCGTTGACTTGTATCTCTGTAATAGTATGTACGTGTATATGTATTTCATATAGTCATATTATGTATATTTTTTGTATTTATTTTATTTGGATATTATGTGTATGTATTATATCTTCACTTTACTTTATATTATGTGTACACTCGCACCCGATACTTATCATATTTCCTTTTTCTTTCTGGGTTGCCTGGAAGAAATCGCTTCTTAGCGATAAGGCCTTATAATCTTTGTATGTTAAATCTGTGTGTGTACAATAAAGTATATTTCATTAATTCATTCATTCATTCAACATCACCAAATGAGAGGTATCATAACTACTGTCTGTCCGGTAAGTATGAAACAACTGTCAATAAAATGCATGCCGTGCCGCAAATATATACCTAGTAGTCTTAAATCCTAGTTGTGTTGAAACATTTGTAGAAGTTATACCTACACTACGTTGCACACAAACACTCACTCCATGGTGCACAAAAATTACTCACACCATGGTGCACACACATCGCCCATACCATACACAGAATTTGGTAAAGTTGCGTGATTACGCAGATTTGGAAGAAGTTGTAGCACATGTATTTGTGTAAATTCTGGTAAGAACTACGAATATACAATTATATTTATTTCTGAATACGACATCGTGCGCAGTAATTATTTTCTAACTTCTCTAAAATAATGAAATTCCACAAAGTAACGCCAGATTCTATTATCTATCTATCTTATAGATTCACTGCACAAAGACAACAAGTTAATGGAGTGTCTAAAACTCAGATTGATTATGAAAACACTAAGTTTTAATTTCTTGTGAAACTTTATCTTGAATATTCAGTCCGCCGACGTTGTCTAAATGACCGCGCTCCTCCGCGCTTTCTAAAGTTTTTCGCTTCATTATTTACAAAAGTTACAGCCTTGGAAGAAAATTGCGAACTAGACGAGGCTATTTTAAATTTAACATCTAGGGGATATACTAAAGTTATCTATAAAAACTCGTAAGAACTCAACCATATTTTTTTTTTCTTGCTGCCTATCCTGGAGTCGTGGTAGCCTAGTGGTCAGGGCGCTCGCCTTAGTTTCATAGAGATATGAGATATATGAGAAGGAGGCCTTTGCCCAGCTGTGGGCACTTACAGGCTGCTACTTTACTTTACTGGCCTAATCCCAGCTAGAGTCAGGGTCAGCTTTCCTGTCTCATCCTCAACAACAAGGTCATGGGAAACCATCTCGTTTCGTTTGGCATCCAGCCAACGCAGTTTAGGGCAGCCGCGAGGTCGAAGGCCCGGTACTTCAAAGGTCAAACACCTGTTCCCGTAAACACGTCGTCCATAGACCTCCGAAGTGCGTGACCATACCACCTCAGTCGACTTTCCTGGACCTTATCCGCACGTACATCTAAGTAACCGCAGACATGGGCGTTGCGTAGTCTATCCTTTCTAGTGATCCAACACAGCTCTTTCATTGCGGTGACATGAAGCTGCTGGCTGCATCAGTTCAGGTGGCCAAGTGCAAAAGAACTTAATATACCGTTTCTAATTCACTTGTGTCCTTTTATACATGTTTATGTCACATTTATGTAAAAAAAAAAAAGTTTCGCGATTTCGTTATTCGTGTATATAACTAACGCCTGTCTCCCATAGGGGTAAGCAGAGACTACACTATGTGCGTTTGGAAACAAGCGAAGCGAAGCCGACCGTGCTTCCTCAACATGCTTTTCGGCTATCCATGACAGAGAAGGTCGTTCCTTCCCTCTCACTTCTCTCTCTCTCTAGCGAACCTCGTTGCCGGGTTTACTTCTAGAGATCTCCATGAGTTTTGAAGGGTTTTAGCTTAGTCGCCTCTTACGACATCCGTAGGAAGGGAGAGAATTCTTATTATTATGCCAACATCACACGGCACTTAATTCCGTCATGTCTTTCAAATCATATCTTTTCTAAGGAACAAAATATAAAATTTTCTTTTTTATTTCTAGAACATACTATTTAAAAATGAAATTAACTGTGTATTTATCAAGATATTGGAATCCAAAGAGAACATCATAAATACTCAATTTCTCAATCACATTACGCATAGTGTGCAGTATTGAATACAGAAACGATCCAATTTGTATTGTATAATCGCATTGAATATTTCATGTTTCGCTCGAATATGTTTGAATAGGATTTGGTTTGCATCACGGTATTTGAAACATAAAATGTATTGTTTTGGTTTTGGATTATAAATCTTTCCGAATCAGGAGATTCGAGTTCAATCCCCTGTCTGGAGTATCTCGTACGAACTATGAAATGAGTTTTCTTTTTCTTTGTATAAATTTCTTCTGTGTCACGGAGGCAGCTAGTATTTTTTAATACCTATCATAAAATTAATTCCAAATAAGTACGATTACAAGTGTTATATTAATAATCATAATGACATACAAGATTTACGCGAAAACTACACATTTGAAATGAAACTATTGTTTACGGATAATTTTCGGTCCTACGGTCTGCGCAGAACGATCTCGAGGTATCTTGAGGTCCGTAATCCGTAAACAATAGTTTTATTTCAAATGGGTAGTATTCGCGTAAACACACCAAATCAAGAAATATATTATTTAAAAGTCGTTGTGGGTTTAAATACATTATCTTTTTTTGTTTCAGGTAAGAATTCATTTCTATCACCACATTGTATTTGGGATTAAGTTCATCCACATAATAAAATATACTTAAAACATGTAAGTACACCTTGTTTCACTATTAAAAAAATAAAATAACAGTAAAACAAACAAGAGATATATATATATATAGCAAATAGACTTCAAGAAACATTTTCGTAATGACGTCATGAATAGGTTTTAAATTAAGTTTTTGAATTGAACAACATTTTTGGATTTTTTTAATGGAAGTATGCGTAGTACCATTAGACTTACCTTGGCATCGTTACCGATGCCCACGTACATCTGCAACACCAGAAGAGTTGCAGGTGGCTTTTAGGGATATTAGGGGAGAGGGAATGTGAAAGTGAGCCTCCGGTTACACTCATCGAACGAAATGCAGAACTTCATTAGCCTGAATAAATCTACTGCCGGACATCGGTCTTTCCATGAGAACGTCAACAAAGGCATGCCATGTATGAATAATTTGCCAATACCCCGCTGGACAGGCGCAGTGCGTGTAGCATCGCACTGGAGATGCCGCTCCTCAGCCCACGCCTGCGATCTTTGGGTGCGGCGTATTCGAATAAATATTTCGCCGTATATCGGTCGTCAACAGTCGTTTGTGCATCGGGTGCAGGTGACGTTGACCTTTGGTGAATAGATAGTTCAGTTTGGCTCGACATACCGCTAAACGTTTCCCCTAGAGTTATTTAAATACGCTCTCTCTCCGATTGAAGGCGATGACCGGTATCTCGTCGCGGCTAGACAAAATAAATTCCTGTTTACATCTCTACAGCGTGCACGCCTCGATATAATCTCGACATTACAATATATATATATAAATATATAAGAATTCATTCGCGAACGTCCGATTAATCAAAGCTTTCAAGCAAATTACTATCCACTTAGAATAACTTATTAGACAGCTTTAAAATTAAATATATTCCGATGTTTCAAATATAAAAAGTTTTTTTTTTTAGTTTTACGTAGGGGAAAGGTGCTAACGCCTACCAATCACCGAAGGCGGTGACTGGTTATGTCGGGATCAACATTAAAGATGTTGGACCGACCCCCACGGTAGACATGCTGATGGCCCGGTGGCCTTTACAGGTTCGGCGGTAGAGATTCGCGAGCAGAAGGTCCGCAAGTTAGGAGTAATTGGCAAATAATAGATGCAGATTATAAAAAACCACTTTAATATTTCCAATGTTATGATAATAATATATAAATATTAGGAGATGGACAGCAGCATCTTCCTGCATTTGAAAAACTGCGGTTTGTCAACCCGCTTGCCAGGCGTGGCAACTTAGGCAAACCCCCCCCATGATGAGAGGTAATCTTTGGGGGAGGCCTATGTTTAGCAGTGGACTTGTGATAGGCTGAAATAATGATGATGATGATAATACATAATATGTACTTGGATTCCAACTCAGGACCTGCTCAGATGATGCTTTAACTCGTCACGCGGTCCTCAGCTGTAGTGACCGAAACACTGAAAAGGCTCTTCACAATTACATCCCGAAAAGTAATGACTTATGTAACTTAGTATAAAAATATTGACATTTTTGATATTCAAAAACATTTAGAGTACGGGAGTTTAATATTTTTTGGTATTAATATCTAAACCTACTAGGAGTTGAGTGGATTCCTTCAGCTTTTAACAGATCTGGGCCGTGAAGTATTAATAAAACATTATTCACTTTGCCTACGCACGCCGATACTCTAGAAATTCAGTTAATATTAAAGATTTTCTGGCCTGGCTATGACGTATAACTTACATACTAGTTAATCAGCCCGTCTCCGATCGGCACGCGTAGTACTTATCAATCATAGACACAAATAATAGTTTAAACCATAACAAAAGTTTTTGCGAATTTTTCCTTTTTAAACTGTATGGATTTAGAGTGAGAGAATATATAATTATAAAAAATTAGCTCTCACGACCATATACCAAGTACTTGTTCGATTGGTGCAGTGACTAAGTGACTAAGGCTGAGGAACTGCATGATAAAAGCCAACACTCCACCTGGCGGTAAGAGACAGCTGCAGCCAATGGACAGCTGCAAACAACTTCAAGTGTCTACTTCATTTTTACAGACGCGTTGTCAAAAGTTCTAGACCTAATTTGATTGTCCGAACTAAGGAAACAATTACACAATTACATTCTCACAGCTGGGCAAAGGTATCCTTCTCAAATATCTGAGACGGTTTTTATAATCAGGAAGGGTCCGCCACGCTGCTCCTTTGCGGATTGGGGGACAGGTACTATTTTATTTCATTTATCGGAGATGCAGGTAAATTAAGCCGCCGATCGAGGTTGAGCCGAGGTCGCTCGCGAGTGACCAAAACATAACAAAACAATTAGTATACAAAACCAAAAAAGCAAGGCGAAAGGTTGACAGCGGAAGCCCGTTTGGGGACCATCACGTGGTTCGAATGCCAGCCGATGCCAATATTCGGGCAAAACACACAAATTATTGTTGTTTTGCACACATGTTGGCATCATTATTATAGGATTTCGAGTTTGGTTACATTGTATTCGTCCCGTGTCTCCGACACAGTATATAACCCTTCTTCCGATCTTATCACATAACCATTACATCGGATACAGTACAGTAAAGCCCAGTGATTGCCTCTATGTTTGTTTTATTACATTTATTACATTTATCTCCTGCGCTGTTGACAACTGCCGATAGTATTAGGAAGTTATCGCTGTGTTCGAAATCGGAGGAGGAGGACATCATCGTGCCATGGAAATCCGTAGTCTCTGCCCATTGGCAGTGTGGCATCGGCGTAATTATCTGCCATCCATTTCTACCCGTGGGTGTCGTAAGACGAAAAATCGCGAAGGCTACCGACAGATGGCAATCTCGAAAATACAATAATTACAATAAATAAATCAAATTAAAGTTATTAATTAGTATCTATACGTATTTATATTTACCACCGAACCCGATGAGAAGATAAAGATATATCCCATAACAACAAATAATACCGTATATTGTAATTATTTGAGAAGTGTCTTGTACTGCGATCGTGGCGTGGCGATTGTGGCAAATCCTCATTATAGCAGAAGTCTATTACCTGCACTAGCTACGTTCTACTGCTATTTACAAGCAGGTAAGGTAATTATCTGTCTACACCTGCTTGACTGTAAGTGCTTATGCTTATAGGAAATCAACGGTTTTTTATTCTAAATGTAAGTACGACGTTTTCGAGACAAAAGTATTTAAAACAAATTCTTAAAAATGCAACACGCTATTATCTTATACGCTAATCGGATCTTCATTGTATTCCCGTATCATAAAATATTGAAAACCTTAAAGATTGATTCAACTTTCAGTAGATCCAGGTTATATATATATACATTAATAAAATATTCGCTTCGCTTTCGAACTCAGATCTGTGGATAATAAGGTTAATGCTAGTAATTTCCTTCTAAGTGAGCTCTAAAAGCAATACATTACAGATTATATTGCCTTGTTATGACACGGTACAGCTTAGGTTTCACAATAATCTCCAATCACCTCGTTTAAACCCATTTGAGATAAACAAAAGCGTTACAATTTACTATTCCGTAAATAAATATAAAGAGAGCTTACATTTTAATTGTGAGCCAAGTGAGTATTAAAGAGTTTTGAATGAAAACCACGTGAGCAAACCTGCATGTATGAGATATAACTAAAAGTTTTGAAGATATCTGAAGTTCGACTGCCCGCACTGAACGTAGTGGACCCTTACCGCCTCCAAAACCCTTCACAATATTGAGCCGCGGCCTTTGTCCGTGGGATATTTACACGCTGATTTGCACATCAATCTGACTGACAAAAAAAGTCCAAACGAAAATCCGATTGAAAATGCAAATACCATAGTCTTATGATGAGGGTGGATCATTCATCAGAGATTGTTGAACGGACCATTGCCAACCTGACTGCTGCGAGTATTGCCAAAGCTTTCGTGAAAGTTGCTGAAGACTTTTAAGATATTAATGTGTATCAATGCATCTAATATCCTCATAGCATATTTCAACGACAATGACCACTTCCTATAGAGTGCCGCAAGTTGGGTCAACATCGTGAGGTGATCTGCCTTCGTCCGACAGTGGAACATTTACGGGTAGCTTTTAACGAGGGTATGTGAAGTCCGCCAATCCGCACTGAAGCAGCGTGGTACACCCTTCCCAGCTCCAATCACTCTCAAAAAGTATTTGAGAGGAGGCCTTTGCCCTGCAGTGGGCATTTACTAGCGAGACACCTGTACTTTTGCTCTATTTTATTTACACTTTATAAATATGGGTTATATTTGTTATTTCTTTTCCGTCACAAAATTAATTGTAGAAGTAAAAAACTCTGTAAGTGCCTACTGAAGGCTGCGCTGCTGCTGAACCTCCATCGCGAACATCTGAGTGGGTTTTGGAGTCGGGAAGTGCCCGTCACGAAGCTTTCAGTGTGGGGTATAGCGCTTCACATATCCTCGAAATAATATTATTTTATTATTTGTCAGACATGCATGCGATTTTCTTCTTCACCGCCGAACAATTGGTAAAAGCACTTAAAATGTTCTATTAACAATTTTAGTGGTGTCGGCACCGGGGATCGAATTCGTGTCACTCGCGCTCTATGAAACTAAAGCGTGCGCCTTGACCACTAGGCTACCAGGGCTGTTTTAATTGTATTATACAATAAATGTAAAATCTTAGCATTTTCAATATTTTAAATGAAAAGAATACATTTTTACTAATCAATGTTGAAATATTTTACACGAATTATATTTATGTAACTAAATTTAAATAAATATTTTCATCAAAACAATTTTATATTTACCAAAGATTAAAAAATTTCTAATAGATACAGTCATTTCATTCAGAAATTAGACAGCTCCTGGTTAGTTTATAGTTAATAGAGAAAACGATGTGACAGGTTCTCTTGATATTTTTAAATAAACTGCCAGAAACAGCGTCAGTAACAAGGTTTTACTAACGTATAAAAGAAATATCCACGGTAAATCATGGAGATATTTTAAAATAGTACTAAGAATAATCGTTTCCAAGCTTCCGGTGTGCTCCTAAAATAAAAGTTTTATTCCACGTACTAAACTTACTATTACAAACTCTCCACGCGAACAAGGTCGTGTGTAGAATTACTTATTATTGTGGATTATTTACACAAATACAAACATGGTATATAAAGGTTATATGCACATTAGTTATTATTATTATTATGCTTTTATTAATCTAAATATATAGATAGTAATCTTAACTATATTAGAATCATATTTTGCGTCCTATATATTATTTTAAACAAAGTCATAACTTTACCGAATCCACATTGGCGATATGAAGATGTTAACGCGATAACATATGTTTTCAAAACTTCCGATTGATGTCTCTTGGTGGAAGTTTATTTAGTTTAATTTTTCTTAAACTCTTTAACACATAACGTTTACTTGATGTGATATATATTGTATGAAATAATAATAAATATTTAAGCTCTCACAACCGTACACAAATACAAGGGAGGTCAGAGGTCCTTTTCAAGTTTCATGGCACTTTTCACCAGGGCCTGTTTTAGGACAACGTGACAAGCGGCGAGTCTGTCGCTTTAGTGTCAAAAAGTAATTGGTGCGAGCCTTCCACGTAGGGAATCGAACAAGAGTTTCTGATTCGGAGGCAGTTCCCCTAAAACTATGTCTGTCTCCTAATACTGTAAATCTTTGTGTACTCGTACAATATTATTGTATCTTCATTTTAACAATACCTTTAAAGAAACCGATCAGGTGGTAAATTAAAAATAAATACTTACATATGTCGAATCAATGTTTTTTAAACGCGTTCTCTTTTCCAATGTTCATGTAATCTATTTTATGGTTATTTTATATCTTCTTATTAGGATTAAATAAAAGATTACCTTTTCATATCGTTGAGATGTGCTGATGAAGATCTTTCGGATGCAGTTCCTTCACATAGTAAATAGGGACAGAGATCTAATACTGCTGTACCAAGAGATAAGTACACAATTATTAATGACGAGGAGTATGATTAAAAAGTAAGCCCATAATATGCTATAATCTTCTCGCATATTTTATTATAATCACATTAGTAAATATCCCTATAGACATCGAGCTCTGTAACAATGTCAAAAATTGTTACCTAGTCTAGAAGGGTTGGCTTGAAACACACTAAAGTGAATAGTAGTTAATTAATTATAAATGACTAACTGTATACAAATTTTCTTATTTTTATTCTTACTATTTTATTATTTATTTTTATTGTATGGTATAAATATCACAATCTAATGTATAGTTGTAGTTACAATCGGTCAAAAAACACTTGGCACGTGAAACGTTAAACGTCAAAACGTTTATTTTTTTTTTCTTAAAATGAAACAATAAATATTTTCTTACGCCATCATCACACGACTCTTACGCCGCAAGTACGCAGCACGTGCCGAGGGTATATCTTATGCGACAAACCTTTTTGTTCTGACGATATCACTATGCCTTTTACAAGGTTATAGCCATGTTTAAAAAAGAAGAAATATTTTTTAATTAAAATTTTGGAAAACTTTTGCTGCTTATCTAAGTTATCTTATATAATCTATACTCCGTAACAAATGTGTAAATGTAACCATTATAACAATTTTATTTCTTTTATTTCATGCACATCCATGCAGAAAATGTTGAGAAACCTAACAAACGTTCGTACCAGATTACAAAGGTATATCGTATAGGTGGCACATATGTATGGTATAAACAAAATCATCTAATCGGATATAAAGAAGACGTACGAAAGAAATAGTGCCGTAGTCGAATCCCGACCGTGTATGATTTAGCAATCACATTGCACCTACCTACCTGTTCCCTTTTCATATTATGTATGGAAATAGAACAAAGGCACGTACATTTCACGTGGCTCAAGGTCATTCAACTCCGTGTTAATAAACATTGATCTTTTTAAAATCATTTGAGTCTTATTTATTTCTATCGGTTGAAATAAAATATTAAGGCTTAATAAAATATCTTATCAATACTATATACAGAACACTCTTTCTTGTTTCTTAGTGACATAGTTACATAAAACTATTATTAACGGATTTTATCGCGTTTAATTTTGTTTTTATATTCCCGACGTTTCGATTGCTTTACAGCAGCCTTGGGTCACGGGGGTACTGAGGTGTTAGACGTCCATAAGTCATAGTTAAATCGGGCCACCTTCAGCTTTTATTTTTTAATTTTCCGATCCACACAGAATGTCTTGAGGACGTACAGTCGTATGGTTGGTTTTTAGATTTAATTTTGTTGATGTGGGCTGATATAATAGTTGGGGCGATCAAGGATATGATCACAGACTGCTATGTGTTCTTTCACGCGGGTCCTTACAAATCTTTTAGTTCGCCCTATGTAAGAGAGACCACAGATTGTTTGTGTATGTGGATTGTGATAGATCTGTATGTAAATAATAGTTTGATTTCAAATGTTCGCATAAATACAAAAAATCATAATAGGTACATAATCCAAAAATAACTATCTTACTACTGCACCGATTTCAATAATTTATTCACTAGTAAGTACAAAGCAGCATTACGCTGATTTATGTAAACATTAAGTTTTAAGCATAAAGCATAGAACAGCATAAATAAAATATTCTAGGCATGAACACATTACCTACGCGGGAGCCGTTCGCAGTGTCGCAACAATTTCCAAGCGCTGAAGTGATCTTTATCATTTTTACCGTATATCTACAGCTGGTAATCTTTTATGGGGTATGTGCGCTCTTAGACACTGATTGTTCATATGAACTGTTTTAAAATTTTGCTTAATCTGTGACAGCTCTAGCTAACGGTATTATCAGCCAGGGCCTAACCAATTGGTACGTTTTTAAGTTTTTAGAAGAATTATAAAATACTCCTATGTAAAATAAAGTATTAATTTCTGATTTAGAGCTGTTTACACCCTCTGCCAAACAGAAAATCTTGCTATAATTACTTCATGGTTGGTAAAATAGGTATAAAGTAGCTTAAAACGTGGTAGGGCCAAGCGGCGACTTTAGGTGCCGCTCGAATGGACCGGCTCGACCGGCTTGGTACCACGGCCTCGCAGAACACCGGCGTGAAGTAGAGGCATCTTGTGCTTCTGCGTTTCGTTCGGTGAGTGAGGTAACCGGAGGCCCACACCCTCTCCCTTTTCCCCTCCCATCTCGCAAATATCCTTTAAGACCGGCAACGCACCTGCAGCATCTATGGTGTTGCAGATGTATGTGGGCGACGGTAATCACTTACCATCAGGTGAACCGCTTGCGCGTTTGCCGTCTCATCCATAAAAAAAAAAGTCTAGGGACAAGAAAAGTTGTTATATGAAGGGATATTAATTCTGATCCATTTTGTGTGATTGAGGTGACAAACGAAGCAACAGTCCACCTGATGGTAAGCAACTACTGATGACCATGGGCACCTGCAAACAACAGTCGTAGGTGGTTACAGATGCGCTGTCACTCCTGTGGACTAGATGGAATACTTCACAGCCTGTAATTTTACTGGTCTTCTATACTCTTCAAACCCGTACACAACGGTGGTTGTACTGCTACTTAGCGGCAGTAACAGGTAAGAGGGTGGAACCAACCCAGAAAAGGAGTCCATGACCAAGGAGATACCTTCTCTGAACTAAAAACTTAGTTATACATCACAATAAATCTCTCGCATTAATCAACACGCTGTCATATTCTCTGTCTCAAGCAGTTTGAGATGCTCAAGCTTAAAGAAACCCATTTGTTTGTGACCCAGATGAGAGGTGACCGTAAAATATATGTCATCGTTTGAATGTTTCGTAATTTCTATTGAAACTTCTGTACATTTCTTGAACTTATATAACATAATGTACTTGTGCATAGTACGCCATACCGTTATTTTATTTTTGAAACTAATGAAGAGTTAATGGTAACACATTTTTATTTTATTTCTGATCGTTATAACATTATATTTATATTTTAACTTTAACCCATCATAAAGATTGATTATTTGTAGGCAGTGTGATAATCCCCAAAACTAGTGGATCATCATCATCATCATCATTTCAGCCTATCAGAAGTCCACTGCTGAACATAGGCCTCCCCCAAAGATTGCCACGAAGCTCGGTCCTGAGCCACCTGCATCCATCGACTTCCCGCAACACTGCGCAGGTCGTCACTCCATCTTGTGGGGGGTCGTCCTACACTGCGTTTGCCTGTACGTGGCTGCCACTCGAGAACCTTTTTTCCCCAACGGTTGTCAGTTCTGCGAGCTATGTGGCCGGCCCATTGCCACTTCAGCTTGCTGATCTTTACGGCTAAACTAGTGGATGCTATTTAAAAATTATGTTTGTAGTGTAAACTCTTTTTGACTCCAGATGGACAGAGGTAATTGTTTAATTTATAATTCGTAAGAAAATTTGAAGTTTGTTTGAGGTGTTACCGTCTACTGACAAATCTATCTTACTATCTTAAATATTCTATAAGGAACTGCCAGTAAATAGTTAGTAGTAGTAAATACTTCTCATTTAATTTAAAGTTTCTTTTTGTTTGTAAGTTTTTACTCAGAACATGGTGACAAATTTGAGTGATAAAATGAGAGCGTCAATGACAAATCATAGTTCTTACAACGCTAGCTGCATTGTTTACCTTTTTAATTCTTCATTTAGAATAGATGTTGATGTTGATAGACCAAAATGACAGTTTAACATTGAACTATGTCACCATTACATCGTGTTGCCATGGCCAGATTACCGAATCAAATGTATTAGTATGGCTTCCGTTAATTCATCGTCGATATCGCCCTTATCCCAATTAAATCGATATCACTTACCTAAAATAAGGATTATTTTAACTAAAGTACTTGATCATCACTACATACGAGTAATACAATATTACTTTAAGCGGCTTCAGTTTAACCTTCGTAGCCGAATAAACAGCCGGATTAGTTTTCCAAAATAGCGAAGTATAATAAGTCAGACAAGGAACGTGTCCGATCCTTTGAAATTTATCAAACGATATTGAATTAGGCGTTATATCATTATGGCATTAAAAAAATACATGAAAATCATCATCTTTATTACGCCCATTTAAATAGCAGCAAGCAGGTAATAGCAGGTAAGTCCAACTTTGACTCAGAGGTCAATCGACGAGTCCAACTCGACTGGGCTGCATTCGGGAAACTACGGCATATCTTCTCGTCGAGTAGTAGTCTCTGCGTGATAGAGTCTGCAACGAAAATATCCGCAGCAGAACTAAGGTAACATACATAGCCGTAAAGACCAGCAAGCTGAAGTGGCAATGGACCGGCCACATAGCTCGCAGAACTGACAACCGTTGGGGAAAAAAGGTTCTCGAGTGGCAGCCACGTACAGGCAAACGCAGTGTAGGACGACCCCCCACAAGATGGAGTGACGACCTGCGCAGTGTTGCGGGAAGTCGATGGATGCAGGTGGCTCAGGCCGAGCTTCGTGGCAATCTTTGGGGGAGGCCTATGTTCAGCAGTGGACTTCTGATAGGCTGAAATGATGATGATTATCTTTGATCTATACTAGCGACCACTTCGGAAAACAATCGGCAAGTGTTGCAAATGTACGCGCAAATACAGAGGCACTCACTCGCCTTCCCATATCCGATGTAACGCTGTATGCGATAAGATCGGAAGAAGGGTCAAATGCAATTGTCGGTGACACGGGACGAATACAAGACAACTAGACCCGAAAACCAATAATTTGTGTTTTCGCACAAATATTGACTTCTGCCAGGATTCGAACCCAGAGCACATAGTTCAACTGTTAGTACATAGGTATAACCATGGCATGTGGACAGAAAATAATCAAAAGTAAAAAATTATAATAAGATAATAAATTAAATAACGTAACTCTTTCTCAAGAAGCAATAATTCTAAATAATTTAAGTGGTGAACGTTTGATACAAACAAGACTTAGTGAACCAACGAAACTGGATTGAGTCCTTCCACCATTTAGTTACTGATTCACGATGTCATCTTAAAAATTTTCCGCATTTCTTACTGAGTATTCAGCGCTTTCAGTCTGAATCAATAGTTTATTTTTATCCCCACTGACTACTTATCCAATTTTCATCGAAATTCGTAACCCATTTTTATGTACACTCCTGGAAAATAATGAATCATTTGTAAATATTTCAATGAAGAATATGAATAAACTTTGAAACCATTAGGTTCAATGAACACAGAAAATTCGATATACCCGTGATACAGTATTCTCCTTCATTAGTCTGTAATACACTGCTGGACATGGACCTTTCCCAATAGGAGGGTTTATCAGAATCTTGGCAGATGAGTTGGCGAACGCAGTACGTACGCATCGCATCCGAGACTCTGCTTCAATCTTCAAAGACAGGCTTTGGTGTTTGCATTTTCTGTCCATTGGATGCCATGAGGTTTTCCTTACTGCATTTTTACAACACCCATAGGAAAAAGGAGTGCTAGATTTTTATTTCCAGCACAAGGCAATGAATCCCATAGCTTAAATCACACACACACTCATACACACCGGTAAAATGAAACACGAAAACGATAGAAATTTTAGAGATTCTTAAAATGTAACTACGTACTTGTTGGCGGACGTTCAAGTTTTACCGGACTGCGCTCAGTGCTCAGTATTGCCAATTAAATAAATAGACATTGTCAACGTCCAGCGTTAATCTCCACAGTTGTTTTTTTTTTCTAAAATGCAATTTGTAAGTAGATACATTTAGTTTATTCTTTAGATCTGTGTGAAGAAAGAAATGTAAATTCGAATAAATTATGATGACCTACCTAACTGATTCATATCGGCGATAACTTCAGAATAATATTATAGTGCCGCAGGTGTTTGCACAAATACACAGACGTCCTTACCTTGCCGTATTCGTATGTAACGCATATGCTGTGAGATAGGTGAAAGGGTCAGATGAGACGCAGTATCAGAGAAACGGAACGCAGCTAAATACAACCAAACTCGAAAACCAATAATTAGTATTTTTCATAAATATTTCCATCGACTGGGATTCGAAGTTTGATGCGCTACTCACCAACCTATATGGTCGGCAGACGTGTGACTGAATGACATGGGATCATTCTGCAATCCAAAGTGAGATCAAACGAATGAACCGTCAGCCAAAGAGGGGAGAGCACCAGGGACAAGCGTAATTGGCTTTCAGCCCAAAGATCGTAACGGATTACTTATATATTTAGAAAAAACTACTATTGTTAGGTATTGCAGGTACAACTTGCCAAATAATAATAATAATGTGAGCAATTAGTTAAAGAGCATTACCAGTCTCAATCTTTCGAACAATATCGGGACGAATTACTACTGTGTTGAGAACAATACGAGTGTTTGAGAATTTTTGTACTTTATTTATTTATTTTCATGTGTAAATACGAATGTATGTATGTTTTTACATTTATTTATATATGTTACATGAATACATTTATTAATTTATACTTTATTGTGTACACCAAAAGGATTACAAAAGGCGGACTTTACCTTTTGGCATTCTCTAACAGTCAACAGTCTACATGTATGTATTTGAGTTTTATTTTGTTGTATGTATTGGTTTTAGTTGTATAGTATGTATATTTATAATGCACCGCCTATGACGTATCAGTAGCTTTGTTTCTCTACACCTGTGGTTGGCTGGAAGTTGCTGTGTAGCGATAAGCCCGTAAATTTGTACCTCCTAATTTACTCCCTATTTTTAATGTTTCCTTTTTTTTGTTTTAGGGTAAACAATAAAGTATTATATATTCATTCATTCATTCATAATAATAATTAAATTATTTCTCACCACACACTATATACCCAAGAATATTACACATAATTGAGGCATTTCTAAACGTACTATGGGAGACAAATGCCTAAACTAAGCATTGGGCTTGCATTTCAGGACACCTGGTTTCCCCCAAACAAACAAATGAAACCAAACATACTTTTACATACGCAAATACTTTATTAGTTTGCTGTATTACTGCGAGTTTTACAAACGTGTGTTATTTTCAACATTTTGCAGTACTATTGTACTACCATACTATATTTGTAGTACTTTAGTTGTATAGTAGTAGAAAAACCTACCTACTATCAAAACGGGAGCGCCGTGTATAGTTTAGTAAGTAGGGATTAGTTCTTATCTATCGCAACAGACAGATAACTGGACTAACAGTTGATTAACTTTGTTTGTATACCTTATTCTTTTACCAGCATAATTTTGTATCCGAGCCTATATTCAAGTTAAATTTTGTGCAACATTTAACAATCTGGCATTTTGAGGACGTGTGACGTGCGACAGAATTTAATTTTTTTTTCTTTTATGAGCATCATTTTTAACGTGCAAGTGGCTCACCTGATTGGAAGTGATTACCGTCGCCCATGTCCACCTGCAACACCAAAGTAGCTGCAGGTGCGTTGCCGGCTTTTTAGGATATTTAAGGGACGTGAGGGATGATCACGAGGGGGGGGGGGGCTCCGCAGCCGCCGCTTGGCTTTTAAATTTCTATTCATTAAATTTTACTCGCAAACGAATTAAGTCGAAAGTTAAGTCTCATTATTGGAAGCAGTACAAATTCCAGTATTTCTCAATCTGAAATCCCAGTGTACAACCTTAATTGCCACTCCCCTCCGATACTAAATAACACTTCTTTCCACTTTAAAGTTATCCGTATTTGTAACTACAGTTTTATTTTAGTGACGTAACAGCTGAAGTGTAGTATTGGTTGGTTCTTCTTCTTGGTTCCTCTTTTTTATTAGCCTGCTAATAATAATAATACCGCCTGACATGTACGTACCTCTCCCAAGAAGAGGATTTGCCTCCTTCTGCTGCTGCTTGGAAAGTTGGGTAGCGGTCGTAGTACCAGCGTAGACGCTGCTGTCCGACGTCAGTCCGTGTGTCAATTTTTAAGGTTAGCCATTTCTGTCTGTAATTTTTTGAGATGCTTAATTCAACATTTTTCGAACGCAATGAAATTTTAAAGACCTTTCCTTTTGTGTCATGTAAAGCCAGAAACATTTGAAAGATTTATTGTAATAATAGACGTAAATTATCCAAACCAGTGGTATCTGAGCTGTCTATTTCTGGGATCATGCGCCTGCTATGCGTGATAATAACGACAGGTCTATCACACATCCTATGTCTAACAGTGGACTACTTAGAACGTGCTAAACAAAATAATTACAAAATGGTAAAAATATTACTGAGATGATGTTTTATATATATCTATTATCAACATTCACAACAATCTTATTCTTTGTTTTCCAAATACAAATCACGTCATCTAAAATCGCTGTGAAACTCATCAGAAAGAAACAAAATGTTTGGATATTTTCAAAATTGTGTCCCGTGACGAGCCTGCTGCCCCGGGGCGCTGACACGGAAAATTACTTGACGATTTTAAACGCAGCGTCTTTTTATAAAATCTAGAACAGAACGCAACGGAAAAGAACGAGCACGAAAAACTTTTTATGGACCCACGGTCGCATAAACATTATTTCAACGTTTTAATGCTAATGCTTGAAAGGATGCAGTTCCGAGTGAGGAATGATCATTTAATTGGTCTCGGGTTCTGTATTCAACAAATCGGTAATTACTGAAACTCTGTGGATTCACTGTAACATCACGCTGAATAATAACCTTTTAAGCATGACCAGAAATGTACAACATTCATATGTAATTAACCAAACAACTAAGCATTTAAATAGTTATCAGTCGAAAATTAAATATGTACATAAATTTTGTTTTTATTTTAACTAATTCAATGTCTGTGTACGTGTCGTGTGGTGTATGTCGATGATTTGTGTCGAGTACTTTTTTTGTTATTATTATATCAGTCTATTATAGTCTACTGCTGAACAAAGACCTATCCTACAGAGCGTCCGCAAAAGGCAGCATACATTTCTAGGATGGTTTGCATCGAGGACCTATTTCCTTTTTTACTTTATCTTCTGCACTCTTGTGTTTCAATGTTGATTTTTATAAAATGGAAATAAATTCACCCCTACGCCACTTTTCTTCTTGTGGATGTAGTAAGAGTCGACTGTGGAAAACAACTTGAAAATGTCATGGCGACCCTCAGGTTGTGTAAACCACATACATCTCAGACCACAAAAATATCAGATCAAATAAAACCCATATGGTGTATTTAAAGGTGGGTAACGTAAAACCCCGTTACCCGCCTGCCAAAAGGAGGGATTATGGCCAATCCTCCCATTGGGAGAGGCGTATGCCCAGCAGTGGACTATTGGCTGCCTGGTGAAAAAGAAAAGAAAGTAAATACCAGTGATCAGAATTCCATATTGTGTGTTACATTAAGTGTAACACTATGAACTGTCAATGTGAGTTTCTTTTTAGGGGGGTTTGGTGGGTGGGTAGTGCTTTTATTTAAAATATTTATCGACTAATAACTCCTAAGGGGAACTTAAATTCAATACCATCTTTGACAACATCACTTCCCTAGGCGGTTGGGATCTATGAGTTACTTAACCAGTTGACTTGTAACTTATACAATCATTACGAAAGCTTTAACTCGAGCTCAAACTATGTTGAGCAACGAAATAAGCTTTAAAAAGTTTTATGTTTCCTCATCATGTTTGTTTGTTACTTCTAAGATTAAACGATCGCACCAAAGTAGAACAAGCTTACGAAACGTTTCACACACTTCAGTCAGTAACCTCACATATAAATAGTTTCATAGACGGATTTAAAATGACTGCGTTGCGAGATGAGATGCACTTTGTTACGCTACAAGAGTCTAACAAAAATTAAATACGCTAAATTCTTTTAACTTTAAAAAAAAATTATAAACAATATACTAATACTCTTGGCGTCTGTCTGACGCCTTAAAATACAAAGACTTAATATGTATTTACTGTTCTTATTTCAGAGTGCTCTGTTTACTAACTTTACGCAACGATTTGAACGCTTGCGTTGACTGCTGGATGGTTTTGAGACGCCACATGCCGTAAACAATGCGTGTATCCGAACGGAACGGCCCACTGCGTGGGATATGTTGCACGATAATAGGTACTAATGGGTTGGAGGAACGTTTCCCATACGTGGTAAAGACACATTACAGCCCGTGCTTACCAGCGCTACACGTCACACGCACATACAAACGAACTAAATACGCCATTAGTCCGCAAAGTATAACAACGCTCCTTCATCACTTTTAATAAAGTCGTTGTATTCTTTAAAGAATAGAAAATCAAGCATTGTATCTCCGCTGACTAAATATTGAAATAGTGAAATTAGTCAACCTACTCGGTCGACGAAATTGATAATATCAAATTAAATTGCTAATTTAAAATTGAGCGAGTAACATACAAGTGCTTCGTTTGTATATCTAATCACAAAATACGGTGTAATTACAATTTAGGCAGCTATTTTTAATTAAAACATTATTTTATTATAGCGTTCGTTAATTAATTTAATCGCACTAGTTGTATAAATACTAATTGAAACTGCAGTTTGTTGTTTAAGTACGTAAGTTACTCCCTTAGCCCCTTACCATTACCCATATAACATATACCTAATTATAGGACTTTTCAGAATAAACTATAAACGTATTGTATTTTATGGGAAGATTAATACAAAAAAAGACAGTTACTTATTTTTGTCGTTGTTCCTTATTAATGTGTTCACAAAGTGAGGGATTATTTTGTTATAAGTTACGGTAAAGATTCTTTCAATCTTTGATTAAGAATCTCTTGAAAAAGATCATCCAACTGATATTTGTACGCACTGTATATTTCTTCTACGACATGTATTACGCACATCCGCAATACAGTACAGTTCTCTATATTGTACGTTAGACGACCGTACTACCGGTACTATGATAGGAAGTAGGATATCGTGTGCATTGATATACACTGATTTCTTAGAAAATGTCAGCAAGGGTTTGCCAATAATCGGGTATTGCCTTGCTGGGCTTGACTCGACCAGACAACCCCTGTCATGCCGAAAAGTAGATGGCAGGAATAAAACAAAGAATAACAATTATAATAGGTGAACTCCAAAAAACAGTCTATATATAAACTCACATTATGTAATTAAATAACTAATAAATATTTATAATTGATTAAATAATACATGAATATGTATACAAATATATATATAGAAAGGTATATAGATAAATATAAACATAAAGACCGATAAGCCCAATATTGTTAATCATTCATTAAGTATTCACGAACTAGTGTCTTAAATAAATTCCTATTAGGAGTTGATTTAATCTTATAGGGCAGGGTGTTCCAGAGGAGTGTAGCTTGAACAGTAAAAGAAGAGTTGATTGTTATGTCGTGGAATTATATATATTTAATCTAGTACACTGAATGTAGAAAACAATAAAGTGTCCACTTCATTCAGTGCGGGATGCCGGACTTCACATATCCACAAAATATTTTTTTTTTATTATTTCTCAGCTTTGCATTTCCTCAGATGGTTTTCCTTCACCACCGAGCATGTGGTAAGTTCAGCATTTAAAATTGCAATTAACAAGTTTAGAGGTGTCGCCACCGGGATTCGAACTCACTTCGAACAGAATTAAAGAAAGATATAAATTAAGTACACGTAGTCGACGACCGCGTGGCTAGCGTAATTAACTTTAGGGCCACGAGTCCTGAATTTGAATTCCAGAATTAGTGAAACGCACAAATTATGACAATCGTGTACGTGGTAGAGCCAAGCTGTGGCTTTTGCTGCTGCTCGAATTGGCCGGCTCAGCCGGGGTAGTATCACGACCTCGCAGAATACCGGGCGTGAAGTAGAGGCATCTTCTGCTTTTGCGTTTCGTTCGGTGAGTGAGCCGAACAGGAGACCCACTCCCCCTCCGCCAACGGCCTCGCCACTTCCTATCATGGGAGCCGTTTGCTAGTATGCCCCCTTTACCAAAAAAAATCTTCCATGTCAATTACAGTATTTATTTATAGTATATATAGTAAGTATTTAATTAACAATAATATTTACAATAACTACAATCTAAAAATGTGAATTGTAGTAAAGCCTCTTGGCATGGTACCAATAACGGTCGCTGCATTTTCACGCTGAGTGGTTAAACTTAACCTTTAAGCGAGAAAACTGACTACTTGTCTGCGGCGGCAACGACGAAGCGGTTCAGGGATTGCACCGCGGACCTTAGCATGGCTCTGAGCTTGCGCTTGTATTGGCACTGTTATATCCTGCACAGATGCCAGAGTGATGGTCAGAATCGGCAAGGACAAAGGAGAAGATATAAGATGATCATACACTATCATCATTATCAACTTTTAATATCCTTAAAATGACGATAAAAAATATTAGAATGCACTTATTAATGCGCTCGTACATACGGTGTTTTAAGTCCTTCTCCATAACCTGTTGTCGAATATCTAACCACAAACAATTATTTCGTCTGTACTATATATCTCCTTATCTTCCCGTCCTTATTTTGTGTCCAAAATATATGAATAAATAAATATATGTACATACAAATTGTCTCATGTTAGTCACAAAAATAACACAACAAAAGCTAACGAACTCGAATAGGCCATACGTCATTTTTATAACCTCTCTGACCTAGTAACAAGGAACTTCCAGCACGCGACGATTAAATTAACAAGTTCACAAAAGAACATAGAACATTTTCCGTATCTTCACGACGACGGTAATAGTTCCATCGTAACGCTGTTCTTTTTTATCGCTATTGTAACAATGCGTCAGAAAAAATCAACTCTACTAGCCACGATTTAGAGAAGAGACCACATTTAGGGGAACGTAGTGTAAGATGCATAAGGTTTTCTATAAGAGTATATTTCTATAGACATAGGAAATCAGCATGTCAGTTCACTAAACATAGATGAAATCCTTGAACGCGCCAACTAAAGATTTTTTGATATTCTTCGCCAATAAATTAAAAAAAATGCAAGCATGCCATAACAGAAGCTTTGCCCATACTCAACGTTATATAATAGGGGTAAGCAGAGATATGAGATATATCAATCCACTTTTCCGGGAAACCGAACGTTACTTACTTATTACGTTAGTCTCGAGTTTCATCGGCGTGTATGCCCTCGGAGATTACAATGAGTCTTTCTGGGCCCTACTTAGTCTGTGCGTAATGCACAGACTAAGTAGGAAATTGGAAACGGGAAGGTGAATATGAGTGAGTGCTTCTGTGTTTGCGTTTACGTTTGCGGCACTATAGCTTGCGCCGTTGATAACATCCGATAGTATTCGGAAATTAGGTGGTCCTGGGACCTTTTTCGCTATTCCACTAAACAAATCACCAAAATTCCGTGTGTTATCATTATCATTATCATTCCTCGTTTAAATCATACCGTATTATTTTTTAATTTTTTTTTAGTTTTATGGGAAAGGCGGCAACGAGCAACAGGTTCACCTTATGGTAAGTGATTACCGTCGCCCACATACATCTGCAAAACCAGAGGAGCTACATGTGCGTTGCCGGCCTTTAAGGATATTTGGGAGATGGGAGGGAGGATAAGGAGTGGAATGGGCAGGGGGAGGAGGCCTCCGGTTACCTCACTCATCGAACAAAACGCAGAAGCACAAGATACCTCTACTTAACGCCGGTATTCTGCGAGGTCGTGGTATTAATCCGGTCGAGCCGGCCCATTCGAGCAGCAGCTGAAACCGCCGCTTTGCTCTACCACGTTAAAAATGGTTTTAATTTTCCAAGACATGGTTGCCAATTAACACACGAAATTATTGTGCAATATTTTTTTTATAAAGGATAAGTCTCCTGGTAGACACCATAATTGCATGTTATTATGAATGATGATGATAGAGCGCAGCACCATAGCGAATGTTTTGTATCTTGATAATATATTATATTATGCCGACACTGACCGCAATATTTATTAAAGCCGCAGCCCGCAGCCGGCAGCATCCGCCGCGAACACGAAAATGCGCCTACTTTCTTTCCATTTCCAATGCATCCAGCGAACATCGTGATGAGACAGCGTTAAAAAATAATACAGTCCTAACAATCGTAAATAAAATATCAATTAAATTTGCACTTTATATTAATGTTGATACGGTCGATATGTAAAACCATTGTACGCAACCGATATCGTCATTACAAAATAAGCCTTACTTTATCTGTCTACAGAGTCGACTTTTCAGTAAGTTGTTTTTAAATCTAGTACTTATACCGTTCCCATATTCTACTCTGAGCTCTGAGTAGGTATAGTTGGCTTGCCTCAGTTAGTCGCTCGAGAGCAGCGGCGAAGTGCGGACTTGTTGGGTGGCTGTCGTTTGCAACGAACGGTTTTGTGTGATATATTTTTATATTCATATATTGTGATTAACAATGACTTGTGATACATTTTGCATACTGTGCGGAATAGTGTCTTCAAGCTGAGAGGAAGCGATGCAATTGCGCTCGCTGTTATCTGAGGAATCGTGTGCCGGTATGAAGGGTCAACCGGTTTGGTGAGTTCACTTAACCGAACACTCGAATGTAGATTAGAAAGCCCTCACTAAACAGCTAAGCTTATAGTTGCATTCATTTTAAAATAATCAAGAGTTAAATGCACAAGCTCGTTTAAGAAATTGTGAACTTTTACTCCTTTTGATTCAATTACAGAATCATATCAAATATTATAAGATGGCATATTTTATTAACAAAAAAAAATTTTGTTTTATCGTGTATGTTATGATGATCAACTGCTTATCAATTTAAAAATCTGTTAAAAAATTAACTTATCACTTCCTAATAGAGCACTTACTATCTATAAGAAAATCAGATACCTGAAGCCTGAAGTTATTATAATTCTATCTATGACATATCCAATAAATGTAGATATATTTTTAAACAAAATAAAAATCCAAAAAAGAAAACTAAATTATAACTACCTACATCAATTATTAATTCTAAATAGAAATGTAAACATTTCGCTGTTGTATTCATAGAACAAATGGGGCATTAAATAACAAATATAGGACAGTTCATACAACTCTTACTTAGTGTTCAGCTTCATTGGATAATCATCCCTATCACATCATCCGCCTTATACATACAGTATCCTGGTATTAAATGTCTTTTGGAGACTACAGTAATATTTTCGGCATATTACAACGAATCCAATTTCTTACAAACTAAAACACGAAATGGTCGACGACAAAGAGATAAAGGGAACGGCAACAAGAGAAAATTTGTGATATCTTATTTGTTATATATTAGAGATTGTATGTAATTGTAAGCGACCTTACGGCATTCATTTGTTTAATTACGGCACTCTTTTCCCTTTTGTTTTCTCATTAGTTATTCGCTAAACGCCGAAGATCGCGACCCTGTCACTTGGTGTTATCTTGGATCAAGGCGTGCCAAGACACCCCAATCTTTTGTAATATCTGAAGAACTATCATTACTTATTTCTCAGAAATCCGAAGCTCTCTTTAGATGTAGCCGAAAAACTGGTTGTACCTCCGAAAAACAATTTTTTTGCTGTAATATGCAGTATTGAGTTCCATTTAATTTTGCATCGTTAATTTTGTTCAATGCATGTAGATTGTAGATTGCAAACGTTTTAATAAATGGATTGTTGAAACAGAGGTATAGTGAAACTTGCTAAACTTGTAACATAATATAGTCTGACAGCTTTTATATTTTAACGATAAATGAAATTAAGAAACTTCGCTTTCCAATACCCCAATAAAAGAACTAGCATCGCGTAATCTGATAAAGAAAGGTAACATGGCAGTTTTATAGATAGTAACAAATGAGGATATATTTTTTCAAACACATCTTATAACGATTAACAAAATCTTGTTCCCACGTATGTAGTAATTAAATTTGTCTATCCGACTAACACCTCGATGTCTTTGAATTTTGATGATTTGGCGATGGTGATCTACGAGCATAAAATGCACATTTACTTCTCAATCTCCTTGTTACTACAACACAGACCAACACACAGCTATAACTATAACTGATATTCGAATCGAGGAACCGCTCCCACTCGGTCCGAGGTTCCTAGCTAAATAATCTAATACGCTACCTACACCTATTTCAAAACCATATTACATTATTTTAAACCTTTGTATTGTCTATTGGGTAAGTAAATTTAACGAAAGAATTCAATAAAATATCAATCTTAAATTAGCTGCTTTTACTTGTTTGATATATTACTATAGGCGTTTAAAATCAATGCAAACCTAAATTGAGGCTAAAAAAAATAAAATTTTGGTTAAATATAGGACGGACGTGATATTATAGCATAAAATGGTTTGGTAATGAATTTTCATTTCAAAGTTTCGGACAAATTTATTTGCTTCAATTTAATTCAGAAATAGTTCCAAAGTTTCCACCGAAGCATGTCTGCGGAATTACTATTTATCATCCATTTGCCTCCTCCGAATCAGAGAGGAACTTGTTACGCATTCCACTGGCATCGCCGTTGTTATGAGATAGCCTGAGTAAACTTTCTTTGGAATTGTGTTGACACTAGCCCGCCGGGCTCAAGACCGTTTTACGTTTGCAATTGCACTAAACGACTTATTACGAAATTTTAGTATCATTATTATATGTGGAGATTCAAAAACCAAGGTTCTTTTTTTTTATAGTGACGTTTGCCTAGGTACGTGGTACGTGCTTCACAACGGTACCACCTAGTGAAGCACGTACCACTACGGTAGAGTTTCAAATGATAATTAGTTTCGTTAAATAAGGTATATTGTTACTTGCAATCTGTGCAAATATCGCAAAAATTTTGATTTTACAATTATAGGCCAAAGAGCCGTGGTAGCCTAGTAGTCTGGGCGCTCACTTTAGTATCATAGAGCGCAAGTGACCCGGGTTCGATCTCCGGTTTCGGCACCACTAAAATTGTTAATAGCAGTTTAAGTGCTGTATTTACCACGTGCTCGGCGGTGAAGGAAAACATCGTGAGGAAACCAGCATATCTGAGAAATAATAAAAAAAATATATTATTTCAAGAGATATGTGAAGCCCTCCAATCCGCAATGCAGCAACGTGGCGGGCCATTCCCGGCTCCTACACCCGCTGAGATATTTGATAAGGAGGCCTTTGCCTAGCTGTGGGCACTTACAGGCTGCAATTTTACTTACTTTACAAAGTTTAAATTCACGTTTGAAAGGAATATCTAATAGGTAGTCTATCTTTAAATTGCCAGTAAAAAGATTGCCTAGAAACGTTGTATTTTATTCATTTAACATTGAAAATGCACTTTGTTCTCATATACATTTGTTCAAGATTTGATGATACTATTCTTTGATATTTTAATTGCAGATTATATAAGCCTCATATTATATATACTCGCAAAACAAGTAAGTAGATGTCATTTAACATCTTATACATAGAATACAATAAATGACAAACATAATGTCGCTGACAGGAAAACAAGAAACCTAATATGAGAAGTACATTATATAGCTATTACTTCAGGGATTATTCTGTATGTACCTATCGCAAAAGACATTGGGTTGAAAAAAAAATAGCTTTATGACACCTATAAGACGAAATACGGAGGCTGATTCCCTTGTGCCGCAAACACACGCAAAAATAGTTATGACACCAGTTTAGTCGTGCATGTTGTAATACGCAAAACAACGTTTCATCATCTTCATCAGAAAGAAATAATCATCACAACAAAGTGCCTTGCATGTATTTCTTGAAAGGTTTGCCCACTCACCACACTGGGTAAACGGGTTGGTGAGATCTCGGCCCAAGCACTAGTGTTGCTGCTCCCCATCACTTGCCTGTGGGATTTAGGTTCGGTATATTCGGATAGATTTTCTGTCATCATTCGGTCGCCAGAACACGTTCATGTGTTGTTTGCATTTGGAGAAAAAGATAGTAGTTATATATTACCTCGTACAGCTAAGCCACGTTTATTTAATATTATGCAAAATATGGATTATTAATTATATATTAAAAGTTACGAATTATTAAGAAAATACTTGACTTTCTAATGAAACAACAAAACATGCGTTAAGAGTAAATAATAGAAAGGCAGTAATTGTCACTATTGTACTGGTATTTTTTACAGTAGATATTTAGTATTTAGTATTTTTACAGTAAAATTAGTAATTTGCGTCCAAGATTTCTTTTATATGGCATCACTTTCACAACATTGAACATCAAGTATAATATAGGTCTTAGTAACCTATTGTAAGTAAATAAATAAATAAATAAAAATATTAAATAGCCACCTAAAACTAGAAAAGTCAAGTCAAAGAAGGAGTTGTGGACGTAAGATATTTTACTGTATATCATCAAACAATAAATACAACGAAAATATTTGTTGCGTCAATAATCAGAACTAGGTAGGTACCGACTGCTATGTCATTGCACCCATTTTTTTCTTTTTTCATTTATACAAATTAAAAATGGAACGTAAAATGATAACCGGCACTTAGCGCGTTACACTTTTTCTTAATTGAACCCAATGACCCCATTATTCCTGGTAATGATGCTAATTATCTTTCTTCTACATTACAAATTATTTTCAGAAAACGTTCTGATGATCTAAATGACGTTTGCCTTCAAAGGTCCATTGTATTAGCGAATTATAACGCATTGTGTTGCTTAACTGTTAACTAATTATGGAGAGTTCGTGTAACGGTAAACAAGGCTGTAATCGAAAACAAATGAATCATTCAGCCGTGCGTGCGTGTGTGCGTTTTTTTTATTATTGGCACACAAAGCACATATGTCTTGCTGCTATCTAGTTTATGTAGGCTAACTACACCTTTGATTAAAACGGAGAACTTTCTCCGTGTAATGGTAATTTAAAATGTAGCTTGCTACAAATTGTCTGAAAAAGGTGCTCTGGACCCAGAGCGCTCAGGCACTCGATTTAATTTTATAGCTAGTGATGTGGGTTCCAATTCGGCGCCGAAACAACTAAATTTCTTTTTATATAATAAACTTATCATGTGCTAAGCTATGAAGAAAATTATCACTAGGAAAATGGCATGCCTGAGAAATTAAAAAAAAAATTATTTCGAACACATGCTCAAACCCCTCTCAAACATCTAAAAGAGTGCAAATCTGAATGGGAACCTTTCGTTTCTCTTGGTAAGGTATTTTTATGAAATCTTATTACTCGTAAGTTATAAGATAACATGTTGTTGCATGTTTACGGATTGTCCCAATATAATACACAAGCATGGTAAACATTATTATTGAGAGTTGGAAAAAATCACACTGGCCTGCAAACTATGGTTATCTTCGGGCGAGTACATTGGGATTTCTGGGTCACGCATTTCTGCTTCTTCCGCGATTTATCATTAAAGGTTTTTAAACTCAAAAGAATATCGCAGCCGTTCTTTTTATATTACGCACGATTTTAGGTTATTTTCCTCACCAAATGATTTAAAGAAATTAAACCGGTAATTTTAGTTAATTAGTATAATATGACACGATTAATGATTAGAAATTCAATTTTTTTTATAGTTCACAAAGTACATCGGGAAACGCTTGGAAAGCTCCTTTATCGTCCTATGAGAAATTTCGTTATATCGAAAGTTCGCTTGAAGGAGAAAAGGACAAATAGTTTATCTCGTGCGGCCTTCATAACAGACACGTCGACATCCTCAAGACATATTAGATTTGTTTTCTTTTCAACAAGAACAACTTTATTCCCGAAAAACGGCCAAAATAGTTAAATGTTTATTTTTCGTTTTGGTATTAAGCCACGATGGCTGAATGGTTAAATGATCTTCCTTGGAAGACCCGAGTTCCATCCAGTGTGTAGAGCGCGCGTACCCGTGAGGTTGTCGTAAATTATGCACCTTTTCTATAGTTGACCAGAACCAGACACCAACGTAGAACCAGAACACTGTAACTGTATTGGTCCTGAAATAATTTCTGAAATCTTGATTGAAACGACCAAAATAAATGTTTAATCCTTTCTATGATTGTCGTTAAATCACTCTTAGAGTAACGAATGGGAAGGAAAAAGGATACTTTTATCTCCATAAAAAGTTCTCTTGGAACAAAACAAAATTATGTCCACGCGGGTGTATCCGCGGGCAGCCGCTAGTTTATTCATAAACATAAACCGTAATAGAAATCGAAGTCCATTTATAAGAATAGGGGTCCTGAAGTATAAGGGTTATTTAACATCGTTCCAAGTATATAAATGTAGAAAACAGAATACGTTCGCCACTCTTGTTACTTTTCTATAACCGCTCCCTTGAAACTCAATTTGACAGAGCACGTGCCACGATTGCTCTTCAAATTCCATACTCCTTTTGTATTGTCACAAGCAACCCCTTTTACGCTTGTATCAAAAAGATGATGTGTTTTAAAACGTTTCGTGCCAGAATCACGTACCGGTAGTATATTAACCTAGATTTCCTTTGATTACGACGTATTTTTATTGGTAATAAGAAACTACATAATAAAGCTCTGAAAATGTTATAAAAGCACATAAGCTTTCAGGTAACTTTAGTACACTACCCACTAGTATATAGTGCATTCACCTAACTATCTATAGCGAAGGTATTTCAGTTGTGAATTTTACTATCAGCAATAAAGTTTTGAAAGCACGAGAAATACGAAAACAAGAAAATCAGGTTCCTGTGATGAATCAACTGCATCGATGTCTGACTACGTTTTGGTTCAACGAACTTTACATTTTTCTTGTATAAAAATAAATGTAAGTATAATTTTTTGCGTACCTATCTATTCTCTGCGGTTTTTAGAAGACAAAAAAATAGATAGCCACTTAAGAATAAACGATATATATGAGTATAACCAAGCAAACCGATAATAGGAGAACAAGATAAACGATTCTGATACTATGAACTAAGGAGCATACTCCTTAGTGTGGTTTGCCCGTTAGCTATTTAACTCTAACAGATGATTTAGCGATAAGTTCAGAATGATTAAATGTTCTTCCATATAACCGATTCATGATTAATAACCTGCGCACAGGGTATATTTATATAACGGTAACCTAAGTATAGTCGTTATGTAAGACGCTGTGTGGCAAAGGTGTTCAACTAGATTGAGTTTGAGAAATCGTCCAGGAACTGTCTTCTGTCACGCAAAGTCAGCCATTTTGTTTCGCTGAGAAAGTTTATAGGTACTTATCTGATTAACATTAAGACTCGTTACGATTGATCGTGCAGTTGCTTTTATAAAATACATATGATGGAACACTGTTTAAAATTCATTGCATTATGTATCAAATGTCTGTGAAAGGACGCAATAAAACGTTATGTAAACATATCTACGATAACGATTAATCTGAGTTAAAATGACTGCTCTTTTATATACAAGAATATATTAAATCCCCGTTCCTATGGGATTTAACAGTAATCTGATGAAAATAGTCAAACGTAAGCTTTTGGTCAACAAAAATGTAATCCTGTTACAAAAATAGCTCTGAATTACAACTTTGAACAACATCTAATAATATAAAAATATTATGTTATTTTTTGAATAAAAGAGGTCTAGCATAGACAAATATGTCATTTTATGCTAAGGATAGTAAAGAAAATTTCTGTTAAAAGCTTCTGTTTAAAAATGTATTTCCTTTTAAATAACACTCCTGGTGATGCACCCCACATACCGTTCTTAGTATCAGCGTAGCTATAACATTTTACTGGCATTTCTAAGACTCCTTCTAAGACGCCTAAGGTATGGAGCATGGTGAAAGAATCAGTGTATTACGTCGCCTCCATACGAGGTGAATCTTGAACAAAATTTTGTAGTCTACCTGATATTTATTACCATATTAATTGAAAAATTTGTTGGTTTAGTTCTTAATAATGATTATCACTTAATAAGTTATTTGCTAACGTTATAAAGTATTTAAAGATGTTAAAAGAAGCAGCTCGTCGTTCCATACATTTTATGATGCCATTAACATCATTTTGGATTTACTCCTTCAAAAACATTTGTGAAACTAATGCGCATTAAAAATGTAATGGGAGTTAACATAACCTTGTGAATTTCAGACAGTTATTGATTTTCTGATAAAATAAATAAAATATTCGAAATAGTGCATGGCCATAATAATTCACCTTTAAAAAGTTGACAGAAAAAAACAACAATTGACATTCAATGTGCAAATTTATGGATACTTGGTAGCTTAATAGTTCTGACCCCTGACACATGCTTGTTGTCATGTTACCCGAGAGACCAGGATTCGTATCCGGCACCTGTAAAATTCTTATTTGCAACTATAATTAAACAATATTAACTTTACTGAATTTACCACGTGATCGGTAGTGAAGGAAAACATCGGGAGGAAACTTCCATGTCTAAAGAATTATAAAAAAAAATTGTACTTTCACATGTCCTAAATATAGACACACTGGAGTAGCGCGAGCATATTCCGTATATAAAAGCTAATTTTTCACGCAGCAAGCAGCAAGCTTGATCAAATTTGACAGAAAATTGAACTTGACATCTGAAAATAATCATAAAAAATAACATTTTATTATACAATCATTCAAGTACTACAAGTACTTACACGTGATATCAAAAACAAACTTAAAAAAAACAAAAAACAAGATTGCGTCGATGTTTTTTTAGCACCGTATATAATGGGACAGATAATCGCTGCTTCCTTTCCGAAACGTGCTTTATAGTAATAAATAACGTTGAATTTAATTGTAAAGAATTTTCAAGTCTTGCGGGCTCCGTCGCCGACTGCCACGGTCTCGACCTTCGAGCCCCAGGGTCACGGCTGCCACGTGAATCGACTAATTTCTAAAGGAGCACCATCTGAAACTGTTCCTTTGGCACGCTACACATTATTTCATGGGAGCACGAAAGGCCGCTGTAACTTTTACACTAAACGTTTCGAATTAGGTAATGAATTCCTGTCGATATGATATTAATTTTCGATTAATATATTTTTTCCTCTTTGGAATATTACGGACTTCGGTAACTTTTTTTAATTTTACTCAGCTCTGTAAGTCTGCATTTTATGAGACTTCACATTACACACGGTTAAAAATACTAACTCCCTCATTTTTCCATTAGACATACATGTATATAGAGAAAGTAATTAAAAAAAAACATTCGCCGGCAAATTTAATACATTGGATACATTTTATTCAAATATGAAGTACATACCTGAATGCTATGTGTTAGCTATCAAAGCTTTCTAATTAAATGTTGTAGTATTTGTGTCTTTTACTAAGTCATAGTCGGCGATTACTTCAATTCCGCTAGAAATTTAAATATTTCATTACCAAAGTCTTTAAACCAATTGAACGAAAACACAACCCCCATAGTAATTAATTGGCGCTACGTACCTAGTAAAACCTTATCATGGTGAAGCTGACCCTGAATTAAATTATCGAAGTGACTTATGTCAACATTATTAATGATTTCAGGAAGCTTGATTTACAAATACCGTTTAGTTCGTTTTCTAGTTGTGTAGTATTTGTAGTAGTAAATAAGATACACCGAAAAGTTTAATACTTTTATTAATGCGAAACAGGTAAGGAGTTCTTTGTGTTTCATGTATTTTAAATCTAAATTGGCGTGGATGTTGGTTGCATAATTGAAAAAGAAAAACACATTTTCAAATTCCGCGCATGTTATGGCGTCGTAAAGCAAAAGACAGGTAGCTTACGAATAAATAAAGCAGACGATGTGTATTCTTTTGTGCACACCATTATACTGTTGTTTTGCGTTCTCGATTCGAATCCCAGCCAGGACCAATATTTATGTAACGCTAACTTTCTCCCGAAGAGATGAAAAATGGTTTACGGAAGCCTATTGATCCGTAATCTCTGCCTACCCCTCTGGGCTTTCAGGGATAAGTGTTAATCAGTGACGGATTCACGTACACGATCATTATGGTCATGACCATAACCGTCTGCTCGTTCTAGTTTTTTTTTTTTTTGTGTAAGTTTGGTATTCTACTGCCACGGTAATTCTTTCCTCCTTAACCGCTGCAGCAGCTCAGGCTCCTTTCCGATGATAAAAGGCATCAAAGGAAGTAATTAATCTCATCTTAGTAAAATTCGAAAACTTAAAAAAGAAGATACAGAATAACGAAAAATATCTAGATATTGCTAACAAACATACGCGTATAAAAGTATAACCTCGCTTTCGTGCCGACGAGACGTCGGGCTGGGCTTAAAAGTTCCTACCCGTGACCATTCCTTAATCTGAAGGCTAGATCCGACCCTGGCGCTTATAGGTATTAGTTTTCAAGTCTGGTTGTACTGTCGTCTTATGGCTTATATAATGATTCGCATCGAGTACGGGAAGGTGAAGACGGGTTGAATAAATTTCATGTTATCTTTGTTAACAAGCTTCTTCAAAAAAATAAGACTGTTGTTTACTGACTTTGTTTATGCCGAACTGAGTTAGATTTATTTTTTAATCAATATTTGCGAAACAGACAAATTATTGATATTCGAGTCTGTAGAGTGTTTCTCTGTATTTGTGGTTGCATCCGTATTCTCGTTTGATCTAATCGCAGGCTTTACATCGGGCAATTAAGTGAACTTTAATTTATCGTATGCTTTAATTCGTCGTTTCGATAAGGCTTATATTATTGTATATCGACCAAATAAATTAACCATTCCTTATTTAACTATTCTATGAAACAGACTAAGACGTAAAGCTACGGTTGTGTAAGAGTGTTCGCTTGAATCGATACCGCCGGTGGTATTTGTCCAGCTTGCGTCCGCATGCGATTGTCTTTTCCGTTCCATAAGAATTCTTTTACCTCAAATATGGGTCAGAACGTATCTTACCTATAGTCATACATTATGCCTTTTAATGTGTTTATTATTCTGTACAAACAAAGAGCAATGAGCTCGGTGATGCATATAAATTGTGGAAGTGTTTTTCTTGCAATAATGTTGATGTTTTTTAGTACCTGTAAACATATTTGAAGCATTCCTTTTGTATTGGATCTGACTACGTTTTCTCGCCAATTATGTTTCGCCGTCGTTATAATACATCGCGTGAAAAATATAACTTTTAGTCGAATGCTAATTGAAATTGGAATAGCAATTTTTTGCGATATTCTTTATTTAAATTTTATGGGCAAGATAATCAAAATAATATTAGATAATAATAAAATAAATCCTGATGAGGCGTGTTCCTTTTTACCTTTCACTATCCGATGTAATTCCACAGATTAGGTAATAGTACACTATATTATAAGATTAGAAGGGACAGATGCAATGTGAGACACCAGATGCAACGCTACACAACCACACCCAGACGCTACAAACCAATAATTTGTGTTTTGCACAAATATTGAATTCAGCTGGAATTCGAACCCTATACCCATGGCGCAGTAGTCAGGTACTCTAACAAATTATCCATGCTGTAGATTATGAAGATGACGACGATAAAATAAACATCACATGTAATTTTGATTCAGAACAGCGCAGGCCATACTTTTTAAACCTTGCCTCAAATATCATAACATCCTTCAATGTTTTGAAATAGTATCGAATTAAAAATAGTAAAGCAAATTTTCAAAAAAATGCCGAGCCTAAGCTGTGTAAAACTGAGTAGAGTGGTCAGGTCTTCTAATAAGGAGACGTTTTTTATAAAAGAAATATTTTGTATGCGTATATTTGCAAGCAACATATTATTGCTAAATAATGTTGCTAAATGTACATAAATGGATAGAGACTAGTATCATATGCCTTTCAACATTCTACACGCCCGGCTTGTCGTTAGTGGCATGCCCATAATTTTAATGAGTTTAAGGAAAAAATTATGACAAGTGATCACTTGCGATTCGGGTTCGCACATGGAGGGTTCGGGAGTATCTTCTTGAATATAAAATTATACTTTTATGTCAAAGAGAGATATTTTGATAGGTAATTTTAATATCCAACGTCTTCTATTTGTCGGTCGCAGAATTAAGTTTGTAGTGTGTAGTGTAATTATTTTTAATTAATAGAATGGCAAATAATAATAATAAAAAAAATAGTCGATTTGATGGTAAGTGGCTACTACATCCCATAGGAAAAACATTTCAATTGCAGAAGGGTACAGATGCCCGTAATTATACCGACTCGCTTTATCTTTCAAACCGATACACGACAGTGGTTGCATTGCTGATTGGTGACAGAAATAGTAAGTGGGTATTTTGTAAGTTACCATAATTTCTATGTACTATGTAGATGCATTGTATATAGAAATGTTAATAAATTAATGTTGTAAGTACAATATATTCTACACATTCAGTACATGTTGCATTATATACAAACAACTTTTATTTAATATTATAATTTTAGAATTTGCACATATTAATTCTGTTTACTTCCATATACTTTCCGTTGTATCATAAATATCTGACATCAATATTATATAACGTCTAAACAAGAACCTCGTAACGAAAGCCTCTTGCGGGCATTTTTGACGCGAACATAAGAAATGTTTGAAACGAGGACAAGACGGATTTCTCTTTGATCTATTATTTACATCCGAGATCATCTTTTGGTACTTGCGAGTTTACGAGGAATTGAAAAATCTTACCGCATTGTTCTCACTTAGTATTAAAATACGACGTATTTAAGCCTTCTATTTTAGGTTCTTTAGTGATACAGTTGCAAAAATAAATAGTAATAAATTGATCAAGAGTTGTCGACTGCCAAAGAAAAATAATAGTCAACTGCTAAATGTGTAAATATTAGCGTAAGCATAACGGCCCGCAAACATTTTCTGCTTCACATATTTATGCGAGGTACGGGAGCTGTGTCGGATGCATAGATAGTAGAAAACCACCATACCCAAAATCTATTAACTTCCATTTGTACTATTTTTTAAACGAATCAATTCAAAAATTCAATCTTCATTTTTTTTATTGAAAAAAAACGCTTTTTTTCAAACTAATTAAAAAGCCCAAATATCCCGCTATTCGACATGACTAATAGTTTAATGACCTCAGCAAGAGCGGCTACCTCGCAGGATTTCATTGTCGGTGCGTCGACCACTTCAAACGTGGGCAGCGGACACCGGCGCTGACGGTCGATTAAGTCTTTGACCTGGGTGTCGTTGGTCCCAAATAATAAAAAGTAAAAATATCCTGTGACTTAACTACTGTACTTATATAATTGCTAATACGGAATAACAAAATATGGAATGAATAATCAGAAAAAAATCTGCTACGTGTTAAAATATTATTTTTATAGGTGATGGATTCGTTCTCTCACCCATTTTGCTGATGGACAATCTCATTTCATTTTTGACAAAAACATATCATTGGAGTGGAATACGTATAGCATAATTGGTGTATGCCATAGAAATATCCTGTAGAATATGAGGTTAAATTTTGTGTCGTAACTTTGCATCCGGTCTGTATATTTATAGAATTAACAAAATTAAACTATACGACTTTGAGAGAAAATTAACAGTAAAGTATGGAAATGAAGAATTGAGTATAGGAAGAAATAGTGAATAAAATTTACAGCGAACATACTCTGAAATAGTTACGATGTGTCCACATGTACACGGCATCTATTTTAAATAGACCGGAAGTAGCAATTACGCGGGATGAGCGATCAATTTACATAAAGGCGACTATACTGCCAGAACAAATCAGTGACGCATACGCTTTATTGTGCTATTAATATATATTGAAAGGTGTTATTAAGGCAATATAAATATCAAGTGTAAATAAATACTCGTATGATATGTTTTGTAGTGATGTCTATAGTATGCACAGGTGGTATCGATACGCCATACCTTCGTTCTGTACACGCCTTATTAAGTAGAACAATTGATTTTTCTAATTGCAACATATACTTTATGTGACTTCTAATCGAAACTTTCTTCTTACCAAAAAAAAATCTAAAAATTAAATTTACTTTTACAAGACAATATGCAAAAGTATATCTGTTTATGTACATTTTCATTAGGTCCGCTATGTCCTACAATATCAGTGAAATATAACGAATGGGGCTATATAAGAGCAGTTTGTACACAAACAGAAACGTGACTGTGTATTAAATTAAAGTAACAGCCTGTAAGTGCCCACTGTTGGGCAAAGGCTTCCTTCTCAAAAATCTAATAGGGTTTTGGAGCTGGGAAGGGTCCGCCACGCTGCTCGAGTGCCAGTTGGTGGGCTTGGGACTGGGTACCCTTATATAATTTGAAGCGAATCACGTATTCTGTTGATGATAATGTAATGTAATGAATGTCGGTATCATACACATTATTTATATACATAAAGATTACTCTGTTTTGCTTTTGGTATCGTCAAAATCGGCATACTTGTGTCCCGCAAATTGTTCAAGAGACATTATTTAGCCTTCTTTTTTTAAGGCATGTAAATATTTTTTTTATTCCATTAGAAGTATTTTCCGTAAGCACCTTGTTAGGCAAGCGTGTTTTCGATCGCATACCCACCAGACACTTGGCATCTTATGCCCTGCTAACCATCATCGTTCTGTGTAAATAAGGATGAGTTATTTATGCTATTTATCAAAAGAAATAATATATTTTCCAACAATTTTATTAATCGTACTGCAACATAGTGAGCTCAAAAAAATTTTTTTTTCTTCCTACCACGATGAATTTAGTGTAACGTGGACCGGATGTTTCCAATATACCGCGTATCCCGGTGGGGAATCATTTGTAAACATGAAACCCTCATATTAGTTCAGCCATTTCAACATTGCCAGCGTTTACGAGAGCGTTTCTAATTGCAAAAGTTTTGTCGAAAATGTATGTTGCATATCCCACAAAATGTCTCTTCAAATCTCTCGTGTTCTTTTTTTCAAACCACTGTATAAAGAAATGTTTCGGTTACTTATTAAAGTTGTTTACAAATTATGTAATAAAGTAATCTTACCTCGTCTAAATAACGCTTTATTTAATATTCTTTGTGCTTGAATAAAATGTGGTACACTTTGAGAATTTTCAACGTATTTCAGAACCCTTTACCCGCATTTTCGACTCCGTGGAATTCCATCACTATGACACATTTCTGCACTCACCGGAGCGATAAACTTGTAAATGAACTTACTGAATTAACTCAACCCATAAAATGTGGTGGTATTACGGCAAATCCTCCCTTTAGGAAAAGCCTATGTCCTGAGCTGTGGACTATTTCAAGGCTGATGAAGAAGAAAAAGACTGTTTTTACTAACTTTACGCTTTTTTACAGCTTTGTAGAGACAAAACAAGTGACTCTGTGTGCTCGTACAACTGCTCAGATAAGTAAATAAACACAGTGTATCTGTAACTAATTGCGGACTTTGAAAACATTAAGCAATTTCAGCAGAACCGTATGCGATTAATCTATCGATCCCTCGTGACACGTCGGTACGTGCGTTCGTCATTCGATTGAATATGTAGCAAGTAATAGAACTCGTTCGGTATTAAAAAGTGAATTAATTTTATTGATTGCAAATGGCGTCGGTAATCTCATGGCAGAGGATGACAAATGAATAATATTTTATTTTTCTGTTTCAAAATATATTAACATATTGTAGCAAGTAAATATCACTCGAGTAAAAGAGAGTTCAATGCTCTAAGGTGAATGAATAAAACTGCGCTGAATTTTTTTAAACATTTCAAAGAACTAAGCTAACTAAGTTAAGAACTAGAACAAAGTTACTTATACAATTTTCTTACTTGTAGAATTACTAAGAAAGAAAAGAAAAAGTCTAAAAGTCTTTCTTACGATATTTGTGCAAGTGGAGTGAATATATATATTTATAAAAGTAAAGAAATGTAAATGCCTACTGCTGGGCAAAGGCCTTCTCTCAAATATTTGAGAGAGCTTTTAGAGCCGGGCCTCCACACATGCACGAAATAATATTTCCTAAATTCATTACATTTTCTGACTTCTTAGGAGTTAGAAGTAAGAAAATTTTATGACCAATTAGTCACGGTGCGCAAGATATACAGAGTGACCTTGACCTCAATGACGAGTTGGGTAGACTTGTTCCCCCATCGCGCACAATGATCTGGGCGCTGCATCATTGCGATCTATTTGTGAATGGAAGGTAATCTTATGGGAATGCCTACAGTACTGCGAGCCACTATCACAGTGATGTTTACCTGATATTGATAAATTTATAGTTATTTTTTTTAAATAACTGAAAAATAAACCTATAAAGTTTGCTAATGAATTAGATGATTTATGATATCAAAGCTTTAATCTTAACTTGATGGTAATAATTCTAATTGCCATATTTACATATCCAGTTGAATTGTTTATTCAGATAAAGTTTTTATATCATTCTTTTCATTATTACTTGAAAGATTATTGATGTTTAATTAATTAATGAAATCCGATGACCCTTTTTATTTAATTAAAGATGAAAACGAAAGGATTGTCAAAGTTGGTTCATTTATTGTTAATAACATTAATGGCCTACAGCTCCACTGATGTGTTGATAAGACTCAAAATTATTATTTTACTTAGTTCTAATATTGTATTTTAAGCGTAGTAGAAAAGCACAACAAAAACTAATATTTACCTCCAATACAATAGATGGGTGACCTACCACATCACGTTTAAGTTGTCGTATGTGTACTTACATTACCAATCAGTGAGTGGCTTTTTATTAATTGGTTGCTAATGTCTATATAAATGAAGTAACAAATAATGACCGGCATCATAAAATAGAGTCCTTAAAAACTTAGTTATTCATACAACGGCCTGTGACGTCAGAACCTGACTGTGTTCAGTCGACAGCGTACTTGCTTAAATCGTTGATAATATGCTCCATATACTAACCTTAATCTAAATTATTCTCTCAAAACTATGGATGTCGGCTCTGATCAGCTATCCACTGAGTCACGCGGTTTTGATACATCTCTGAAAGTAATTAATTGATAGACAGGCAGTCGAGACAGTTGAAAGTGGAATCCGACCCTGAACTTCTCAAGAAACACCGCAATAGCGTCACGCGCATGACTTCTTAACACTTAAGGTGTCATCGTACCACATTGATAGTCACACAATTATCACTAGTTCCACTATATTCGTATTATAATTTTATAATCAAATACCTAGCAGCATCTACCTATACATATGATTTTGAATTGCGTTTTACCTCAATAATAATTTTGTTCATACTGTCGCATACATATTGGTTGTTTATTACTAAAACAAATACACAAGTACATGTATATATACATGTGTAAGAAGTCTTCTGTGCCTTCACACATTCTTACTAAATAATATACCGATTCATTTGTTATCCAAAAAAAAGATTTAAATTAGGATTTCAATAGCTTAACACGAACTTCCCACAGAACAAAAAACACTGGTCACATATACCAATGATGAATTACCAATGTTTGCAGATGGAAAAACTCTTCAAAGTTTGCAGGTATGATGAATAATCTGCTTATTCAGGGATCTAGAAAAGGAAGGGAGCCTTTGGATCTTAACGCCCACCTTTGTTTTACTTAGTAGTGAGAAAAACACCTGGTACTATTAATAAGTAACCTTTTCATTAGGCCATACATAATACAGCGACGCCGAGTGTCACTTCACAACGGTGTCAAGAATATGTGATAGCTATAAATAGAGCTTTTGCAGGGTTAGCATCAACGGAATCGCACAGTCAGTGAGCTGAAATCACTTCTTTCCTAAACCGAAACACTTACACACACACACCTTCAGCAGATACCTATACGTAAGGAAATAACTAAAGTTATGGGAAGTAGTAGGCAGTGCTAGCCTAGTGGTCAGGACGGAAATCATTCATGTGAAATTAAAAAAAAAATGTGTTCGCCAACCCTCACTGGAGCAGCGTGGCGGACTCTTTCCTGCTCTTATGTCACAACGTCGAAAAATATATAAGAAAAGGCCTTTGACCTAGCTTGAACATTTACAGGCTTTACTCATGGGTAAGCAAATTTTCGTTTCGTAAGTTCTTTTTTCTTATTTTGAATATTTGATAAAAAAACATCTAAGACTATGTAATGGCAGTAAGCTTATATCAGAACTTTATGTCTAACTAGCTTGGCCACGTAAATTCGTCCGCGTGAAATATTTTCCCGGTATCAAAAGGACTATATGTCCTTCCCCAGAGCATAAGGTTTAATCCATACAAAATAAGCCATCACAAATTGCATCGAAATCGGTTCACCGGTTTAGCCGTGAAAAGGTAATAGTCGGACAGATCGAGTTACTTACGCGTATTTATAAACTTAAATAAGAATAAAAGTTCCATTCTTGTTCAGCACAGTTTGTCATGTCATGATCGCGTTAATTAATCATTCTTTTTTCCCCACGGGAGACGTGACAACTATCGGAAATATCAGAAAATAATACAATCTTCGTCTGGTGAGTGATTGACACCAACCTTCCAATTTGAAAGTCTGAACGTTACAGCAGACTGCTTACACACTGATGAGTAACCGTCGCTTATTGCCTGGATGCTTTGACATTAAACGGACAGAGTTAAATAGTGTTAGCATCTAAAATATTTAGTACGTCAACTTCAATAAACTCAAACACAAATTGCTCGTATGTGAATGATACGAATTTCCACCAATTAATTCGAATTGGAGAAATCTACGATACCAAAACGAAAGGTATAGCAACCCTGAGCTTTCGTTCACCTCGTCAGGTCTCACGTGGTTCACCCTTGGGAGTCATTAATTTATAATGCATTCTTTAATAGTCAATACACCCGCAGGTAGCGCGCACATGACCATCACCACATTACGTAAGCAATAAAAACTTTATCCATGGGTTTAAATACACTTGATGGTTTTGACTTTCAAATGACCTTAATTATTCATCTAATTAATTATATAGAAGGCAACACTTAACTGCCTGAAGGATAACTCGTTCTGTGTTCATCATGTTATGGTTTTCAAACAATGTCACATGTGTACATGCGTGACATATCGCTAATTACACGTGTGACATTTTAATGTTTTAAAATTAGACTACATGTCTAATTTATAATGTAATGTTTCTTATTAATAGTAGAAAATGTATCTATAACAGATAACAATTTCATCGATAGGCCTTATAATTTATGTTGAGGGTTTTGCAGTTTTTTTTTGTGACGCAGCGTATAGAAATTCTAACACCCTCTTTCTAGCCGTGAAAGTTATAAGAGTTAACAAAAGATAAAAGACTTGTAAGTCTTATTGCATTCGACAGATGGCGAATTAACCATCTCAAAACAATCTATTAAGCATAAATATACACAGATCGTTATAGGACAGCGGTGTCTGTGCGAGACGTCAGGTTCTGCGGAGAGGAGGATTCAAGTCAGTCTGCGCCCTAGGCTTAACCTGGCGCCCTTTTTCAACCAATCATACCATAAATAGCATTTCGTTTATAAATAAATTTGATTTAATACTTGTTAACTTATTTAGGATCTAATTTATCATTTTGGATGTGCAAAAGTTTTTAAAAGGTTACATAAAAATGGATTAAAAGCTCTATATTTTAAATGAAACTATTATTTACGGATTTTATCCCATTTAACTTTGTTTTTATTTTACCGTCGTTTCGATTGCTTTACAGCAGCCGTGATCCCGGGGGGACTGAGGTGTTAGACGTCCAGATGTCATAGTTAACTCGGGCTACCTTCAGCTTTTATTTATAAATTTTTGGTCCGATCATCGTATCATTTCAGCTATGTGTTCTTTCACGCGGGTCTGAAGGTAGCTCCAGTTAACTCTACTTTAATTAAAAAAAAGCTAAGGTTATTTTTGTCTGGAAAAACAGAGGTCTATATAAAAACTCTTCTAACTTTCCCGTGTGTTTTAAAAAGAGGCTTGCTGTCGCGCCCCTTCAACGTCGAGTTTACTCATTATTTATTTTACACTAACGAGAGACATGCGCTAGTTAGGTCTGTCAAAGGCCAAGTCTGAAGCACGCCCATAAATACTACAAACTGGCTTGCTTCCACTTTAAGGCTGGTTTATATTCACGCACAGATACGGAATATTGATTGACAAGTTTAACTTGTGGTAATACAATGCGCAAATAATGTTTTGTATGCTAATTCAAACCAAATTGATTTGTTGATTCGATGCTGAATGGATTTCAAGAATTACATACATGGTAACGCATATGTACAATGTTACTAACATACGTGAAGAAGCAGGTTGCAAATGTCCCACTGCTGCGCAAAGAATTTTCCATAAAAGCGACAACAAAAGCCGACATGCCAACATGGACTATTTGCCCATACTCACCGCGTTAAAATATGTAATATTAAGACTGTGGTGCTGTTGATCTTGCACCAATGACGCTACTCCCCATCACTACTCTTTCGTATTTGCGTTCGGTATTTTCGTTAATCAGCAGAGTGCACCACGTGTAGGTGAGGTTGACACTTGGCCTTTTTTACTTAAAAAAATATGACGCTTACATACATTCGATGATTCTAGACACAACCTAGCCACACAATTGACAAAGAGTAGAACGATTTTAATTCACGAGTCATTGAGTTTATAGTGATAAGAGAGTGATTTGCAAAGCTTATTACTACGGCTTCGGGCCTCGTGCTGAAGCCCATATTGAAGTGATGTCACGTTATAGTGTGCCGGCGTCTGGCAGACGTATTGGGTGGGGCGTAAATCCAATAACATATTTCGTTGACGTTGTTTCCGCAAACATGATACGGTGTCGCTTGAGTGACTCGTGTCTACTATATTAGTTACTTTTCTTTACGTAATACATATTAGCACTCATATCTGTTACCCATATATGTTAGTAGTTACCCCATTGGTGTAGGCAGAGGCTTCGGATTTTCATTTAGCGTGCCTTGGCCCACCGAAACTTTAAGAACCCGTTCCACAGTACGTTCTCTAAAATATCTTCTTTTTCTTGAATTAAATAATATAAAATTAAATCTTAAACCGCGTTTGTCTGTGTATTCACTTACAACTCTTAATTTCTAAGTGAATTTCAATGCGTTTTCACCATATATAAAGAATATTTTCTGAGAATGGTTTATATGTATAACACATCACATTTAGTTTATACATACATAACAGATCTGTTCGTGCGAAACCGTAGCGGTTATTTCGTCTACACTCAAGAATCTATCGCAATAATGGATTTAAAAAAAAAATACTGTCCATCAGATTTAACTGTAAATTGAAAACATAGTTATAAACGAGCGAAAGTGGTCGCAGTTTAACACGCTCGCCTACTTTCGCCAACCGAATTGCCATATTAATAATTTTGAATATCTTAAACAACAAATGAGCATTAACAGTTTTTTTCAAATATTTTATTCCTATCTTTGACAGACTGTAAATAGTCCAATTTGTTGTAAGATGGAATTTAGTAGAACAAAGTTTAAGCTCGCCTTCACTCGGCGCACCCTGTTGACTAACGGACGAGGCTTTAACGACCGACTGAGGACAGAGAATCCATTGGAATTATCAAATTGAATTGACTAGTGATGGAGAGCAGCATCTCTAGTACAAGCGTAGCGAGTATTGGCAAATCTGCCATGGGCATGCCGGATTTTGTTGGTGCATTCATGAAAACTCCTATGTTAGCTTTGATTGGCTGATGAAGCGAAGAAAAAGATACTACTCACTACTGAACATAAGTCTCTCAAAACGTACTGAATTTCCGTTAACCCCACGCTTGTCGAATTGGCAATCGCAGTGCCAGAGAACTCGCACCTCAGACGCTACTGCCCATCACAGCAGTCTTGATAATTTATATTTATTTTTTGTTTTTATTTATATTACATAGTAGTCAACTAAAATCCGCAAAGATTACACACTTCATTGGGCATAAAAAAAAAGAATCAGAGAAACACTTCAAGTAAACAAAAGTGCCTCGATTATAAGAAAAATAAACAATAAATATTTATTGCGAGCCGTATCTCGTTTGATGATGTGAAAGAGGTTAGAACACTTTCCAATAATTGCGAAATCCAACAAAGTGCTTCTTAAAAAGTTGACATTCTTACGTGAATTATTCGAGCGGATCAGGCAAATTGAATCAAAGCAATCGAGTTCAAAAACCTCGCGTCGAAACTCCGGTCTGCATCATTTGCAATGAAATGAGACCTGATTAACTCTCCTACGCGTGATTTAATGGTATAGATTTATAAATAATAATATATAAATTGTTTTATAGGTAATTCTTAGTAAAATGAATTCATATGAGAAGCCTTATTATATTATATTAATCAATCGGGTTTTTTATGATGTGTTCAACTCTCAATGTTTTTTTTGATACTATGACTATATTTCAGTACATAGTTCATACCGTTGATGAGAAATCAAATAAACATGTAATATATACATTAGAAATTAAACTATTGTTTACGGATTTAATAGCGTTTAATTTTTTTTTAAATCTTGGTATATTTGGTCTTGGATTTTTGGTCAAGGCCAAGCATACCACTGCACTGCCTCAAGATACTGTGAGCTCATTCTGCGTAGATCGGACCAAAAAAAATAATAAAGCTGACGGTAGCTGGGTTAACTATGACATCAGGACGTCAAGCACCTCCGACTCCACGTGACCACGGGTGCTGTATAGCACCCGAAACGTCGGATTTAAAAAAAGCTAATTAAGCGTCGTCACCGGCAACACGCACTGGGTGTACATTTGGGTTTTGAGGTTAGAACAACTACTGGTATTGGTGTCACATGGACGTTGGACATGATCTTCGTCGTATTCATGTTCAACTTGTGTGACTATTTCTACTTTTTCTAACTTACAAAGCCTCTCTAAGTCCGCAGTGTTCGACGCCAACTAAAAACGTACTCAATTACATGTCTGCTGGGGCCTCATTAGCTGTACCACAAAAATATTTAAAAAAAAATTTGTGTGAAGTCATTCCACGATACAATATTTCCGTTTTATTTTTCACGTCATTCACATCGGTATTAAAAAATAACACTGTAGGAATGATTTTAAGGAGGAATTATATCACACATAATTTGTGTAAAATCGCAGATAAGGCCCTATGAGTTTGTAGGGGAATTATTGTTCTTTTTTGACATAACGGATAAAACTCCTGAAATTTAAAACGTGCTCTCCAACTTTGCTTACAGCTTCTGATTTTAGATATATGCGTAACGAACTCTGTAGTTAACGGCTGACGATCGCGCACCTGCCTAAATAATTGTATTAGGTATTGGATAATATTGCATGTCTAAACAATACCAATTGGTTGCCATACATCAAATCATAAATATTGATTTAATTTATTTATTTTAATATGAATTACGATCAAGGGGTCAATGGCCGAGTCTTAATCGGGTTAGCACGTGAAGCATCTTCAAGGTTGTTTTTTGATTTATGAAACGCTAGCAATCCGCCCCGGCTTCGCACGGACATATATGTAATATACAATGAAGATATTTGTGTTATACCATATAAACCATCCTCGTGGAATGTTCTAAAAGGTTGTTGAAAATCGAATTGAAATAGAATTTAGAAGTTTAGAAATTATAAGCAAATACACAGACAAACGCAGACTTCGTTTTATATTATTTATGGATTAATATCCATAAAGGTGTTTATATCAACGCCATATACAATTTTTTTTGTTTTTTTTTCTTTCCATAACATTTTCCACAACTGCACGTTATTATAATTTTCCCGGTAAACTAACGCCCGTAATTCGTCACGAGGTAGGCAGAGTGCATAACATCGCTCAACTTACAATGACAGTGCATGACTGCAACAAATCGCTAGTAATTTGCTTATTCATTCTATTAGCGCTTACTTATATCAATATAAGATTTCTAAGTGTAAAACATATTTATGTCGTGATATAGATGGCGTTGAACTCCTTACGTGTTATTTAATTTGTATGCATGACGTGGCTTACATGTGATAATTCATAACTATCTCTGTTGTCCGGTATTGTAAAGAATTTCTTATGACACTATAATATAATGTACATTTTCAAACTTGACAAACTATTGACTTTTGTACAATTTTTTATTAAGAGTTGAAATTGTTTATGCTCGATCCTTTTATGTACTTTTTTATTCTATGTTTACAGAATCAATATAAGATATATATTAAACTATTAGAATGTACTTACATTGTTAATATTTAATTTGAAAATTTGACTAAAACTTTTTAGAAATGTATGTCGGCTTTTCTTGGAGAAAGTGTTCAGCAGTGAACTAAAATATAAGCTCTCACCAAAATAAAAACCTAATAGCAATAATGGGGTGGTCAGAAGAGCATCTTTTACCAGAGCATATTTTTGAAAAACTCTATCGAGTGTCCAAGTCAACGATAATAATCGTAAGTGATTCGACAAACTCATTGATGGGAACTGTTCACATAGGAGATGTGATCCGGCCTAGCGGGAACTAAAGCCACGATAGAATGGTTTGGGGATCTTTTAATTATTTACAAATAAACATAGAAACATGTTAGCCTTAGCCGTAAAATAAGATATGATCTGTATTGCAGCCAACCTAACGGATGCGTTCCGGATCAATTCGTATGTTCACAGCCTGTCATCGGGATAAACACTTACGTAGCATATTTTGCTTCTCTGCTTTTTTGTAAGAGCCTTGTTATGTTAGGTTTGATGCAAACTTGAAACTCGGCCCCACATGGACTACTGTTCCCATCTCTGGGCAGGGGCACCCCAGTACCAACTCCTTCCATTTGACCGCATCCAACGTCGAGCGGCTCGAATTGTCGGCGACCAAGCTCTCTCTGATCGGCTTGATCCCTCGGCCTTGCGAAGAGATGTTGCTTCTCTTTGCATTTTTTACAAAATTTTCCACGGGGAATGTTCTGAGGAACTGTTCGGATTGATCCCAGCTGCTGAGTTTCACCATCGTACATCGTGACTGAATTCGAAGTTCCATCGATACCACCTAGATGGTTGGCATTCCACCACAGTGCGTTTTAATCGAAGTTTTCTGCCACGCACTTCGACTTTGTGGAATCAGCTGTCGCCAGCAGTATTTCCGAATAGTTACGACTTAGGGACCTTCAAGAAAAGAGCTTATTCCTTCCTTAAAGGCCGGCAACGCATCTGTAGCTCCTCTGGTGTTGTGGATGTTCGTGGGCGTCGGTGATCACTTACCATCAGGTGAGCCGCATGCTCGTTTGCCCCCTTATTCTATAAAAAAAAAAAAAAAAAACAAAATATTCCATGAACAATAAAGTATGGCGAGCGAACCTGCGTCGCTTACTTATATCCCGAACCTTGTTACATCACAAGCTTGCGCGCTGCGGCGTTCGCTTGATACGTTGCGTAATTAAAACATTTTTTGCCTTCTTTCAGAAATATCTTTATAGCACAATGGCGCGCTTGTAAAGAAACCCCAAAAGATACGTATAATTACGAAATTTGTAAAGAACTTTCTTAAAGCAGAGTTAATTAACGTAGCTATGTAGCATTTCTTTAACAGCCTCAATATGATCGAGCGCCAACATAAGCTGTCATGCCATGCATGGAAGATTTACCCATAAAATAGAATACGCTGAGCAGGTGGACTTGCGAGCGCAGTCCCGGGCACTACAGATGCTGCTCCATATTACCAGTCCCCTTCCCAGTACTAGTAGATTTTCCGCCACGAATCGTTCGCCAGGTCTTCGTTCTTTAGTAAGCACGATGCAGCGTTTGCAAGTGAGGTTGACCTTTGTACAAAAAGAAGGAAGGAAGGAACAGATAGAAACGTTCCCGCTTACACTCCATATAGGTACTAGGAGTAATGTTTACTAGTAGTAAAATCCTGTCATAATTTTCAAAAGCATTTTTTAAATTTGGAAAAGATATAGAGAGCAAAAATAACGCCAACCTCGGATCTTAAGTAACACTACATTCTTGAATAGGGTAAAAGGAAATTAAAAGTACTACGATATCGCAGTAATTAAAAAACTGTGCTTAATCTTAATGTTACATTACATGATGTGTTCCGGGCCGATTTCTACCACAGCGCCATCTTCCGAATAATCTCGAGAGTTGTCAACTGCGCAGGAGACTCGCCCGTCTTTGCCTTCCCGTATCCAATGTAACGAATATGCGATAAGAAGAAGATAAAGATACGCGACAACACATCACAACACAACACGATCAGACAACTGTAATTTGTTTTTTATACAAAAGAATAACTGGCTTCGACTGGGATTCGAACCCGTATCTCCGCAGTCGGTTTTTTGGTACATTATGTACGTAATTGGTTACATTATAGTTATATATACAGACACGCCTTTGAAAAGTTTTATGGCAGCACTAAAATTTATAAGCTCAATTGAGATGATTTACATAAGTTTAATTATTTCTTGAAATAAATACTGTTTATATATATATATATATATATATATATTGTTTTATTGAATAATTATACTTATTGTAAAATGTTTGTAATTTGTGATATAATTATTTTCGACACTGCATTCCGGTAAGAAAATTTCGCTAATTTAAAAATTTATACAATTCCTTTTGTTTTTATATTTTCATGCAATATTTCATTTTCATTAAACATACAAACATTCATACTCTATCGTATCTATGATTGATGATATACTTTTGCATATATGATTGAATTATTGAATTCAGTCAGTGTTTTAAATTTAATTCTAATTATAATCTGTGTGTAAAAAACCTTTTATGGATTATTGTTAAATAATTTTTATTAATAAACGAAATTTTGAAATAGTGCCTTATAGTAGTTATATTAAAAAACATAACAATAGTACCCATAAAATAATGTATGTAGGTATATTATAAATTAATTACTTACAATGTTATTTAGCAATGAAAAAAAAGTTTTATTTCTTGGCTTATCCAAGGATTTTTGCTGCAGAGATTAACAATACGTCTAATCCCGAGGTTGACCTGGTTGTAAAGAAATTTAATCAGAAAAATAGAAGGTACAAAATAAAATAAACAAAGACGTTTACGACGCTGCGTAACACCGGCTATTTTCTCGCTTAATATATTCCTAAATGGATGGACTTCTTTGTTAGTTTAATAATGGAGTTCTACTCGTAAATAAGTAAATTATATAAATTGCTAGGGTATTCAGAGATTTAAATATTTTTTTAATTAACTAATGAATCAGTTGGCGCAGTGTAACCTACAGTAAATAATTGTTCCGGGTCTGACTGAGTATTTATATTTGTATCTATTATTGTGTCTAAAGTTGTATCCATGTTTCTCGCTCTATTTCTCGCTATTCCTCGCAGTTTCGGATTTAGCCATACACGCCCATTTGAAAATTAAATCTATACATAATATAAGGAAATATTTATATAATAACTATTTTTTTTTTATTTTAAACTAAAATTTCACGTAAAAATATAGCAGTGTCTATGTTAGAAGCTATTAATTCAGCAGCGCTAAGGTCTGGAGCTTAATCTTCATAATCTAATCTAATCATAATAATCTTTCGTTTGTGATTTTCATAATGTATTATCGTGTTGATTCTCCGAAATAAAATAACATAGAAATAAATACTAATGCACGTTTTTAATATGGCTATAAAGTAATTACAAGAACCTCTCTTTGATACTATCTAATGCGTATAGGGCGATCTCTCTCCCGATCTCTTCATTACCTATACGACACGTATTCACTATCCAATCGCTCCTAACATCTTTCTTATGTTTATGGTTAACGGTTGTTAAAGTTCCAACACTTTCGTTTGTTTTATTACTCATAATACTTCAGCTGCAGAAAGCTGTGACGATTTTACTTCTCCCTCGTATCTCTATTTTGAACACCTATTTCATTAGATACCTATCTTTATAAGTCTGTAAAGTTTCTTTCTAAATTTTTGTTTATGTAAAATATATTTATAAGTTTTATATTACTTGCGTTTGTGCTTAGGAGTTGGTTAAACTTTTATTTTGTTGGATTAGGGTGACAAACGGTGCTTAAGAGCCTTAAGAAGCCAGCTCCGGGTGGCAGACTCGGTAGGCGTGTCTGTGTTTCCGCGCGTCTAGCCAGGGCGGTGTGGGAGAGAACATGTTCTCTCTCGAGAAGGGGCCGCCTAAAGCGGACGGCGCTGGTGGGGTCGCGGATGTGTGCGAAAGCGTTCATGTGACCCTGCCGACATGCGGCGAAGGTGGATGGAGTTTTAGAGTCGGTGCAAACTCGACATAACCCGTCCTTGCCCCCGAGAGGGCGGGTATGCGTTAGGCATTTCCCCATGTAAATAAAAAAAAAAATAAAGAGGGTGAAAACGAGCTAACAGTCTTATGGTTAGCAGCTACTGCAAACAATTGACACCTGCAAACAATTTCAATCGAAGGAGGTTACGGATGCTTTGTTATCCGGAATTATTTTGGTTCAGTGTACCTTTCAAACCGTAACATAGCATTACCCAGTCGACTGCTAGAAGGAGTCTTCCACCCAGTAAATAGTAAGTAATAGACATTGTTTATTATATAAATAGTAACAAGAGTGTATTTGTTGTTAAAAAAACTGTATCCACGTCCTATTGAATAAAAACATTAAAAAAAGCCCAAGCCAGTCCTGTTAAGAACGGGACGCGGTAGGACGTTGAACCGCGCCCAGCTACCACGCTGTCGCTTCCACTCGTTCCGCGTGGCTGACTCCTTTGTTTACCCATAAAATACAACAGAGATTCCATTTAATTTATTAACAATATGTATATGCACGTCACAGGATTCTCAAAATGTTTTATTATATTTCAACGCCATACATTCGGAATAATTTACTTGCATCTGATACAGGTATGGATGAATACAAATTACTCTATATAAATTGGTTACGTGACAAAATTTACAATGTAATTTCACCCGAAAAGTCTTAGAAAAAGATTTAAGTTTATCACTATTTTTATATTCTATTCACGTGGGTGTTGTAAACGTCGACTATGGGAAATGCCCTAAAAAAGACACAACAAAGATAACCATCATCAAACCATCTATGTTATGCCAGATCTTAATTATTCAAACATGTGACGGGCAGAGAACATCGTGCGAGAAGTCTTATACTGCATACTCTAAGCCACCTGTCAAGCGTGGCGAATATGGCAAATTGGCATGGTATCCGTGGTAGTCCAGTAGTCGGGGCACTCGCTTTAGTTTCATTAAGCGCAAGTTACCTGGATCCGATCCCCGGCACCGGCTCGACTAAAATTGTTAACAACAATTTTAAGCGCTGAGTTTATCATGTGCTCGGCTGTGAGCTTCGTGATGTGAGAGATGAAACCTTCGTGAGGACACCGGAATGTCTGAGAAATAATAAAAAATATTATTTAATGCCCGCACTGCAGCAGCATGTCAGACCCTTTCCGGCCCCAAAACCCTCTCTGATATTTGAGTAGGAGACCTTTACCTAGCTTTAAGTATTTACAGGCTGCTACTTGTAATTTTACTTTTTTTCTAGTCCACTGTTGGACATAAGTTATTTAAGAAGGATAAGAAGAAATTTAAATATTCTACAGCACATTACTGATTGATTTAATCGTTAACTTTAGGGTCAGATAAGAAACATCGTGACCGATATTCTAGCCAGGCATTTTTTATGATTCTTCCGCCGGGTTATATCTTAGAGACAGCAGGTGAAAAAAGAGATAAATGAATATGCCGAGATTGCCACGAGCTGTATTTTGTATGTATCTCTTCTATTTTACTTATCTGTGGATTGCAAAATGTACAACGATCACAATTCCGATGCTCTACAATCAGTTCAGATGAAATTAATGAAATCTGGTTGTGCTCTCGATCCCATTTCAGTTCTTGATCACTTACTGATGAATTTTTGAGAAGTGTTAGACGGAAGACTTTTTTCTTTACTGAATCTATACAAACAGAATACCTTACTCTTGTCACCTACATGGGTAGGCAGCGATTACGTATTTACATTTGAAACCGATTGTATACCACCTTTCCAGCAGTTACAACGGAATGGGGTCCCAGGTTTGTTTCCGGAGAGACTTTTAACGCTTTTCCCTAAGTAGCATCTTTCGACACCCACGGGAAGAAAGAGCAGCTTCTTTCGCCGTTACCACATTGCTAGTTTTTATTACATTATTAGAATTAAATAAATACTTAAAGGAGGAAATTGAACTTCTTTTGGTTTTGTTTTTGTGTCTCAGTGTTAAAGGTTTAGATTATACTAAGGTTTTATTTTATAATAAATGATCGTCTTTAGTATTTATTACTTTAAATATTTTCTTCGGCTACCAAATAATGATATTTTCTATCGTATTTAAACAATACTAGATTCGAAATCACGTACTGGGAAATACATATTATTCACTTTTAAGTTCAATTGTCGCTAACTGGCCGAGTGATAGTGGAGATAGTTGATATTCCAACCGCAACTCGAGTTCCGCCGCGAAAGGTAATCTGAATGCAACAAATGGGTCTTGTCTTCCGCTAAAGACAACTGATTAATTATTTCATTTCCTCTACACTTACAGCGCACTTTATACTGTGTTATATACATATGTATAATTATAGGCATCAACGTTAATGATTCCTTTGCCAGGCTATCATTATAAAATATAGGTCGGATTATTACAGATACAATATTATTTAATTTCACAAATTCTTAATTGCACTCTCTTACAATTAAAAAGGCTACAATGGGCGTACTAAATAACTTAATCTAAAAATAAAATCAAAAACTATAATTATGAAAATCGGAATAATTATATATATATTATTAACAACAACACGACTATAATCTTTTAAACCTTCTCGTGTCGTGACTGAAAAACAATCGAAATTCTATAGTAGTATAGAGTTTATTTTATTAGAGAGAAAGTTTCTCTCTTAATATTACGGCTCTCTTAAAAGGAAGGTCAACATTGGCATTACAACACTGTGTTATTCGTGACAGTAGGAGTATCTACATGTGACAAAGATCTAACCTGATATTTAAAATGTTGCTTCTTAAAATCTTCTTCATCGGTTTATGTAAAATAATTAATTAAAAAAAAAATTTAATTATGTAAGTCCAATGCTGTACAGGGGCCTCACCAAGAATGGATCAACAAAAGTATAGGATAGACATAGATTTGCCTAGTTAATTAGTTATGCGTCTCCCCATGACTAGTCTGTGAGATTTTGGTTCGGCAAATCCGGTTAAATTTTTCGCCATCATTCGGTCGTCAGAGTCTCGTTTGATGCCCAGCAGGATGCACCACGTGCAGGTGACGTTCACATGCGGATAAAGAGATGGTATATTCCTCGTTACACCTCAAATTGTACTTGTTGCTAAATACATTGTAAATCCATCAAATAACAATCATCAATCCATCCATTCGACCAACGAAACGCACGAATGATATTTCACTCTCCTATTTAATTAAACTTAGTTTTTCAAGCGGTTGGACAATCAGACACAAAATATAATAATATTCTACCTTTCCTAGATTATAAATAGAACTGTTTGAAGGCTTTTTATTCCTTTGTTTAATATCACGCGCAGAGAAAAAGCCGACACGGAACTCTCCTAGTGCATCGTTAGGCATGCTTCACGTAGACAACGATTTCTTTGAGAACTAAAGCGGATTGGAAATTCAAAGAGGCACCCTCATATACTATTCCATATTACCATGTTTCTGAAATGCATAGTTTATTGGTGTTAGGTGCAAATTACATTTCTATCCATATACGACGTCTACAATCAGATATTCGCATCTTCGCTGGATTTATTACATTGCGAAAGAAGAAACGCAGAAAAGGAAACATCCGTTCGCTTTAAACCTGCTTGATTTGGTAAAGATGGAGACGCAGAAATACTTTTGCATTATGACGGGAGAAAGAACCAGGTGCAAGCGGCACAAATATTGACTTTGGCTGGGATTTGCACCCAGGAGTTGTTACTCATACAAATACGCAGACCATCGAGTCACGCGGGCGTCATTACAATAATTTAAAGTAGTGTCGAGTTCATCCTAAAATTGCAGACATGCCTGCTGCAGGAACGAACTTGTCCGTCGTTATTTTAAAACGGTTAACAATGATAGTATGTCTTATCAAGAATGTTTTCAGTAATATTTGAAAGAACAATCATAATAGTGATTTGAAATAAAACTATTATTTACGGATTTGATCGGGTCAAATTTTTGTTTTTATGTTTTAAGCTTGAGCTTTTTTTAAGCTCCTATAAGAATAAGTAGTAATGTAATAATATACACATAAAAAATATAACATCTAATCCATACGGCGCCATACTAATCTCATTTTGTACGTTTATTAATTCGGTTGCAGAACAGAAAATACCATAGACATAAATTCTCTCCTACACAACTCGTTTGATTATGTTTATTTTTGGCGCCAAGTCGAGGTTGTCCCTCTATTTCGGACCAATATAACATACATTTGAAAATCACAATAATAGCTTTCCCATCGCCAACGCTGTGCAGGTGGGTTGGTGATGTCGGTGACGGTATCCTCGTTGCTCGAATTAATGAAAGAAAAAAGGCACTGGTGACGCTTAAACTTTTCTCAGTGTCGCCTAATAATTATTAGCAGAATAATTTTCGTAAAACTCATTTTGATCATTTAATACAAGAAGAAATTTGTTTTTTGTAACTTAATTAACTTAAAAGCCTTTACGGAATTATTCTGACACAGAAAATAAGCTATGATTATGTCTCATAATAGCATTAAGTAATTTCATTGTGCAGTTATTATCTGTGCGAACTCGTCTTTTAAAGCGTCAATTAAATTTCTTTATTGACATTGATTATATTTCGTGATCGAGATAATTCGCTTTTACGATGGTTCACAGAAATAGGTTTGTAAATTATATTTACCAAGATAATTAAATTGAATTGAAATTAATTTTAATTTTCATTATTTAATAATGTTTTTATATTCAAATGAATTTTCTGCCATCTTTCGGTCGCCAGAGCCTCATCCATTAGTAAGAAAGATGGTGCATTGAGATGTGAATAAAGAAGAACGGAGAAAACGGTGATACAGACCCTCTTATAATATATTACCATCCTAGGCCTCATCTTCGCTTTCCATCGGGGAAAATTGAGGTCAAATACAACCCTATTTTTTCATAAAAAAAAAAAAATATTAGTGTTATAATGGGGTGTTCTACTATTATAATATAAATTGACAAAAATTTTAGCGCATTTTGTCCTACTCACAACTGGTAACTCGAGAATCGTTAAATATTTTTCTTGTTTCCTCGTAACAAGTAGAACAAGAACTTATCGAAGAAGCACCGACTCGCCGTGTTTGAGTTTGCCAATTGTAAGGGACCGTCGGCAAAATATTTACATTGCCGAGTACTTTCAATATTAACAACAAAAAAATTAAATGATCTTGAAAAGACTAGAAATATATTTTACATACAGATATTCAGAAACATACCGAGCACACGTCAAACCATTTTGCTTAAAACATTCAAACTGTTTACAATAATGTCGATGAACGATCTATCAACGCCGATACGTAAAATTTTAAACTGTTGTTTTTGTTTGAAGACAAAATTTTTGTTAACCCGCTAGACGAGAAGTTCTCGTTTATTAAAGGATTTAGTTTAGAGCCCACTCCGCCATGCCACTTCACTACAGCTCGGTGGAAACTGCAGACTGCAGTGCGCCTGAAATAATTCATAGGTACATGAGAAAATATTTACTTTTTTTAATTGTGGTGAAGGTTTCATGCAATGTCGTACTTCTGATACTGCTTTTAATAAAGTGATAAATACACTTTGTGAAAAGCAATAAGGATTCTATTGATAATCATAAAGTGTAATTCAAAGCTTTTTCTTTCGCCATTAAAATCGAAAAGGAAAAACATTAAGGTTTATTTTAATATGGGAGAGTATCATGCGCTTACTTACGACACAGAGTAAGGACAGTAGTCTTTATACTGCACTCACGATCTAGCACCGAGTAAATGGTACAACTGCAACTATTGTAAAATTGTTTGGCATAGCGGAGGAGGAGGAGGAGCTGTGAGTTAATATAATTAAAATAATTGATCACTTATCACGATGACGATATACATGATACACATACTTCTTTCTGTGATTCTACAATCAATTATTATTCGTTAATTTTTCATTCAGCGATTTGTTATAGTATGCCTTATTATCAGACATTCAAATCGTACATAAGTTTCTAAAAATCGTTGTTACGTCAACCCCTTCGTGTAGGGTACCGAACTAGGATGTTTAGATTCGGAGACAGTTGTACATGTACATATGTATATCCATGGAATTTATAAAATAAGAGGTGGTAATCTCTTCTCTGTCTAGGAGTCGCCAGGGTACGTAACATACTCTTACCTATTTCTGTCGCCAAACTTCAATGCAATTACTGTCATGTTCTGGTTTGAAAGTTTGAGCGCCAGTACAATTATCGGCGGCGAAGCATTCCATTTTAGTCCTCCGGGGTAACAATACATCCACCTTCCATCAAACTTCTTCGATTGAAATTGCTTGCAGGTGTCCATGGGCTGCAGTAGGCACGTATTGTAGTACAGCCAAGCAGCGGCTTTTGCTGCTGCTCAAATGGGCAGGCTCGACCGGGTTGGTACCACGTCCTCGCAGAATACCGGCGTGAAGTAGAGGCATCTTATGCTTCTGCGCTTCGTTCGGTGAGTGAGGTATCCAGATGCCCGCTCCCCCTCCCCATCTCTCTTCTCATCCTCTCTACCATCTCCCAAATACCCTTAAAGGCAGGCAACGTACCTGCAACACCTCTGGCATTGAAGATGTACGTGGGCGACGGTAATCACTTACCATCAGGTGAACCTATTGCTCGCTTGCCATTAAGTACTACCTAGTATTGATAATCTTCTTACCAAAAATGGATAAGTATAGTTTTGTGATACATTGCTGAAATAACTCACATCAGTAGCCCGATTATAGACCAGCCATATGATCGAGGGTTTTATATTTGTTACATACAAAGTGGAGGACATTGTCACTGTCACCTAAACGCAGTGACGGACAATTTATATTTAGACAGAAGAAACGTGAAGGCGCACTCACTCATCAGGTACAATTGCAGCTTCAATGACAAAATTAGTGTCGACAATAATTATATCCGGCAAATAAAGTGTGAAACTCATACAATCAGGATAGCGCTGATGTAAACAACGCGTCCTGTTAAGGTAAAGTGCTAAAGGCGACAAAGAAACTTCGTCAGTTATCGGAATATATTTCACGGATTGTAAGTAATTAAGACGAAAACTAAGAGTGCCAACTCGCTCGCCAGACGTGGCAACTATGGCAAAAAATAACCAAAGCAGAGGTAGAGCTTTGGGGGAGGCCTATTTTCAGCTGTGGGCTTGTGACGGGCTCTAATGAAGGAAATGATAATTGTAATATATTGTGTCTAATTATATTTTGTCAGTTCATAACTTCAGGCGAGCACTAGTGAGGGGTTACAATGAGTAATGATCCTGATCAGACAGATAATGTTGTAGCTTAGAAATTGCTGGATTTTGTCGACGTCGAAAATCAACCAAGACGTACTTATTTATAAATATTTAGTTACGAGCATATTTCATTTATCAACGTTAACTTCGACTTAATTTATTTATCCATAATACGATATGTACAAAATTAATTAGTAATGTAAGTAAAATCGAATTTAATATGCTATGACATGCTCAAAACGTATCAATCGAAGTGGTTAGCTTACCTTAACAGCTTGTAAATAGTCCACTGCATGACATAGGCCTCTCACACAAGGAGGATTTGTCTTAATCGCCACGCTCGACAAGCGGATTGGCGATAGCAGTACCGGACACCTCGCACGTAAGACGCTTCTGCATTAGTTACACATCAAGTTCATTCTTATTCTTGTACACGCATGCGTTATTAAATCATTTCTCATTCAGCCCCTGATAGATTCAGCACCCCATATTATTAGCAATTATACTTGTTTAGACAACAGATTTCTAATACAAAAGCCAACGTGTGTGGATGCCGACCGATCCTATATCTGAATAATCTGAACCTCTTACGTCATCGCCATTGTGGTTAACAATGACCGAGCTTTACACAAATAATTGCCTTTACTTACAGTTTACTTATATAATATAACTGTCATAGATCGAATTTGGGAGAGATGGCTATTTGTGTAGATTTGACTGTTTACCTCCTGTTATGCATTTAATATTTTTAATTATTTCAAGCGCTTTTTTGTCTTCGTTTTTGGCAAATTCTAAGGAAATTATTTCCCTGCTTATACTATCCTATACTACCACCGTACTTGATATTGTCGCCGTATTCCCGATAGGTACCATTAGATTACTTCTACCTGAAAGGTGAAGATAAATCAAAAATGTACCGATTCAACTCGTTTTAACATTCTGGTGGCGTGGTTATAAGTAAAACGGTTAAAGCTGAAATTATTTTATTTGAACACATTACATGTTACACGCGGCTCTGTCCTTGTGTTTCAAGATCGGAAAGAGTCATTCTTTCCCTAGATCAAATGGCTAATATATTTATTAAGCCACGCGTATAACATCATAGTATCATTACAACTTTATGAACTTTATTTCTGATTTGTCATTTAAAATATAATTGAGTTGAAACTTCAAGTAAGAAAGAGTAACGTCAAGAACTCATTCATTCATCACTGATCGGAAAGATGTTCCGGAGCTGCGTGACTCTTTTATCATCAACTAAAATAATCTAGGTGTTGACGAGTTAGCTAAAATTTATTATTAGCGGAGATACTGTATTCTAGCCAAGAACGTCGAAACGTGTTAATTTTTTGCTATGCTCTGGCCTTAAAACTCGTTTGTGATGACTGCAGGATATGGTCGTTCCGTGCGTCCTCTGTCACTCAATTTGTGTGGGGGACGGAGACTATTTTTGAACTGTCTGAGTCGCGGCTAATGACGGCAAATTGCCCCCCCCTAGCGAGCAGAGTAGATGCGCTCCAGAAATACACGCCGCGTGCGATTATCTGCTACAAAAGTATTCGTTGAATATTAAAAAATCAACATACTTTTAATATACAATTAATATTTATTTTTAATGTCTGGTTTTTTCTTGTATAATAATTACCTGTCTACATCAAGGGGGTCAAAGAGTATTAAAGCTTAGAACACAGCCCAGCTTCACACAAAAAACCTAAACAAGAACTTCAAGTTTAATTCCTGAATGACACAGTAAAAATAAACAGTCGTTTAACATATAGGCAATAAATGTTGTAGCAGACTAAACCTATTCTCACGTAGGTATCCATGTGTTTACATATATCGATCACACAGATGACACATAAAATGATATGCTTTTGTTCAGGTGATCAAGGATCATTCACTATTACAATGACAATTCAAGGACCGACCCTGTTTTTTTTTCAAAGTCGCCAATTGTATTAAAAGCTAAGCTGAATTACGTTGAATTTCTGAAAAGTATTGAACTATCCTTCACTATGACGAAAAAACGATTGTTTATATTAAAACAAAATGGTTATATGTAATGCCTACATGAGTGAAAACAACACACGAAAACATAGCCGGATTATCATTTATAGGTAAATTGGTCCACGGGTTTGTACATACCTGAGCGGCATATTTGTGTGTGATTTTGGGGACGTTCTGTTACTATATTAAATATCTGTGGTTTAACAAGTACTTCTACGTTTTCTTCCTCTTCACAGAATCCATGTCCGGTGCATTCCATATAGGCAAAAAGGCTGCGCTGACACTAGCTAATTTCTTAAGTAAGGGTACGTCTTTTGTGATACAAACACTTTGCTTTTTATAACATATACAAGGTCAAAACCCATGCATGCAGTGGCATGCAATCAGTGGATTGTGATCATGTTGCAAATGTCCAAATTATCCGTTATTTTTATGTAGCATTCGCACTATAATGAAAAGTTAGCTGCCTGTACTGTATGTCCCTATACTGAGCAAAGGTCAATAGAGGGCTTTTGAAGCCGGGAAGTCGGAATGTTCTCGAAATTATATTTTTTATTATATATCTAAAATGCAGGTAGGATACCGCGATGTTTTCTTTCATCACCGAGCTTATCATAAATTCCTATCAAAAATGTCAGTGGTACTGCCGGGATACGGATCCTGGTCACTTGTGTACGCATAGAAATTGAAACTAGCACCCTGAGGACTAGGCTATCATGACTAGTGGCACAAGAAAGTGTCTCTAGCTGATTTTTTAGTGATCTCACCAGCGTTTAATGTTTAGTTCATCCTGCCCTCTTGCCCTATTGTATACCTACTACAGCCTGGTGACTCCTAACAAAAGATTAACAGTTTTTCATTTTGAATCTGTGCCAGAGTGCGGTCTGTTTACAGTTGTAATGTGACGCACGAAACTATTGTCGATCAAACACGGAATTGTGAAATAAAATAATAGCATTGGAGCTGATTTCCGTGGCCGTCGGGCCGCTTGTTCGCGATCACTGGATCGTAAACTGTACGGTAAATTCCTCCATTGAGCGACCATCGTTACTACACTGCTTATTTTTTGGAAATTTAATGGCCTGATCTGATGATGATGATAATGATTCATCATCATCTTTATTACACCCTATCACTACACAAGTCTACTGCTTGGCGTCTTTCCTGTATTATTTCTGCAACGCACATTCCAGGACCATTTGGATACATCAACTTCCCACAACGCTCTGATCATTGTAGTCGTCCCACAATGTACGAAGCCACACTCGAAACACTTTCTTACCGTAATCGATTAATGTCATTTGATGGGGGCGAAGGAGAATTCGGCATCAAGTGCTTCATTCTTCCATGTCGATCGGTTGTGGGAATTAAAAAAGAAGTTTATATCACTGCGGTTGTTGCCAATCTTCTAATTGGGCACACCCAATCAGTAGATACAATTCAGTAACCGTTACCAGCATCATATGTACAATGATTTCACAGCGTCTAACGTCAAATAGATATATATTTTAGAAAAATCACGCATCGAAGCACCGAACGCCGAGTGTAAGTAATGAAATCGCAATACGCCGACATTCTGAAATCGATGGCGTATTTTCAATCGATGTTGGATATCGGTAGGGAAACGCGAGTACTAATAAAAAAGTTACACACTCTTTTTTCTTCTTTCTAACCAGCCAGTATAGAATACCCTCCGCCATCCGATACGCTTCACGTATTGATTGATGACTCGGTTTTTGTGCTATTTCAACATTGCATTGATGATTTCTATATTGATATTAAACGAATTTTACGAAACTTATCCCATTTAACCGAATCTTTCTATTTCCCAAATTTACGGTGCTTCGCATCGCCTATGGCCTCGGAGGGCCTGAGCTGAGGTTCGTTCGGATGTCCGGAGGTACGTCCGGATGTCATAGTAAATTCGGGCTACCGTCAGTTTTTAAATAATAATTTTCTTTCGATCTACGCAGAAGGTGCTCACGGTATCTTGAATACGGGCCGTAGTTAACTTGGCCTATCAAAAAAGCTTAAAATTAGATGCGTGAAATTTATTTAATTTCAATAAACAGGAATGCATCGTGGTTAACATTTACTGGAAACGGGCTAGTGCTTATCATTATCAGGAAATAGTAATTCGATAATATTTTTTTAGACATTAGCAAACGAAAACAATACCTGTAATATTACATATAATAAGTGATTTTCTTTACTGCTATTGTAAAGAAAACCACTTATTATATGTAATATTCACTTTTAAAATACTTAATGAAACATGGGATGTATCATAACTTTGTAAGTATTTCACGCCTGCTACAATTTAATACAAGTATGATATTATTATACTCCACGTCTATATTCTTTTATTGATCTTTGAAAGTATTAGTTACTTTACAGTGAAACAAAGTTCAAAAAAATTATCTAGATGTTATTAAAAGGTGCATATTTACTTACTATTAATATATATTTATGTACTATTAATACGAAATAATTTTTTTTTTCATTAATTGTATGAATTTAACGATAAATCATCACATCGTCGAATCTTGATACTTCCGTCACAAATTAACCTCATCTTCTGAGGTTTAAAGAGGTTAAACAATTAATTATAATCACTATTACCTCCACCTTCTGTGTGTCAAATAATATAATCGACAATGCTTAAGTCTTAATGAACATAAACTTTGCAATAACGGGAAACAAATTTGTTTTCAAAATGTGAATTTCCGAGCGCATCACTAATACCGCAATATCCTTCCACATCGTTAAAAGATATGTTTAAGCAAGATAAAAATAAATTTAGATAAGACTTTTACTTTAGAGTGATTGTTTGTCTGCATTCCCATCGATCTCAATTCTGTGTGTTCCGTCGGCGACGTAGTTAACTAATAGTTCCATAGCGATGACACCACGTCTGTACAAATTTTTATATTTGTTCTTTACCGAGTATACCTAAAGGTGTCTCAGAATGATTTTCGTTTTTAGATTTTAAATAAAAAACAAAATATCAATTAAATCTCGTTTTATTTAATGTTAATTTAAAGAGCAATTCTTGAAGTTTATTTATGAAAAACAACCGTTTCCAAATGCGCACCATTCATTTGTTCACACTCATTTAACCTGGAGCTAAAATTTTCAATAACTCGCTGAAGCATTACAAAGCTCAACACCAGAGTATACAATCAGTGCGTGTAGTCAGTGATGACTTAAGGAACCGAGATTTGGTCTTACGCCGCTAGCGGTATAGGGAAGCTCAGACAGATTTTTTCGACACCTACAGGACTAAACGGGTTGGCAGATTTGTACGCCGGTACCAAAAGACCTTAACTGACCTTAATGTACATTTAATTTTGAACAACATTACCGAGCCTAACATAAACATGCGCACATCTAAAATAGACGGAAATGGTATATTGTTGAGGCTTCCTCAGAGTTTACGTAATCAATGTACAGTCAGCTGCCTTCACCAATGTGGATTTGTCCCAATCGCCACCTTCGACAGGCGAATTGACGATCACAAAAGCCTTGTAACACCTTCAAAGCTGCGTTCCTTCACCGCTCTGGATAATTTATGTCTGACTAATTTCAAATGATTATTATTTCGCCGTTTTTGGAGGCCGTCATTTTTAATGGTATTGCCTAACGATCTGTATAGACATACACGTACTATATACTATACATACATAACGTAGTAGAGCCAAGCGGCGGCTTTTGCTACTGCTCGATTGGGCTGGCTCCACCGGGTTAATACAACGGCTTCGCAGAATACCAGCGTGAAGTATAGACATCTTGCGCTTCTGCGTTTCGTTCAATGAGTAAGGTAACCGTAGGCCCACTCATCCTCCCTCCCATCTCCCAAATACCATTAAAGGTCAACAAAGGCAACCGCACCACCTCTGGTGTTGCAGATGTACGTGGGTGATTGTAATCACTTACCATTTGCCACCGATTGCTCGTTTGCCGCCTTTGCCATAAAAAAAACTAATTGAAGCAGTCAGTAGAAACCGCATGTCCCTGTTGCAGTTCGGGGATCGCAATTCAATTTGTTCACTTTGGGCCAATGACAGAGTAGTGCGTCTAATTTATTTTACTGTTTTTTACAAATATTTCACAATTTGCCTTATCGATTTCACAAGTTTAAAACACCTACAAAAATGGCGATGGAGTCTCTTACGTCACTATCACACGACACTAGCCTTTTTCTCATATTATGCGAATTGAATAGTAATTTTAACGCAATATTTTGTTTTCATACAATTATAATAGCAACGTTTAATATGATGAATAAAAACACCCGTAGCTTAAATGTATGCTGTCGAGTGTACTTTTTGGTTATGCGATCTGCCATTGTATTGTAATTTATTCCCATTTTATTCGACGTAACGATTCTCTCTGCTTACTAATTACTAAGTAACGGAGAAGCAAAATGAAACTCTAAAGACTTAATTAAAGTCTTAAAGTAGCGGCTGCTTTATTGTAATAAGTAGGCCACATAACAGAGCTTAAAGTATCATATAGAATAGATTTGTATTTTAATTAATAATTATATATTTATTTACGTATTTTGTTGTTAGTTTGTACGTTTGAAAATTCTCCTTATGGGAGAGGCCTATGTCCTGCAGTGGACTATTTACAGGCTAGTAAAGTAAAGTAAGGTTATGACAGAATCAAGGTGATTTACGAAGTGGTAAGCTGATTTCTTTTAAGCCGATTTAACTTACTTTCCACCCTCTGTGGCTTAACTTCAGTGATAATCGTACCAGCGATGGCTTTCAATTTGAAGTTTAGCCAGACTCGACAGCTTGACAGATTGCATCGTAAAAACTTGTCTTTTTTACTCGGAAACAAATATACGATTAAGCGAGACAAGTCACTTCGACGTAATAAAAAGCCGAACGCTGTTACGATTACCATCAGAATGGGCAATAGACCCCAGCGTAGATTTTGAAAACCGTGACAGGTGATGAGCCTGTCGCCGTCCTAGTGTTCAAATCCAACGACATGAATCGTACATAAGTTTCGAAAAACTAATGGAAACGATTTGTATCGTTGGCCGGATTAAGACGGTGTCATGCCGACCACTTGTCACGTTATTCCAAATAAGCTCTTGTGTAGAGTAAGTTGATACGACTATAACATATAATTATTTTTTTTCTAAATAATCACAGTAACATAGTATCCACAAAATGCATAACCATTAAAAAAAATTACATGCCTATTTAAAGTTTTTAGGGTAGCTGAGAAATGTAAAAAGAGATGCCAATAAGTGACGTCGACATTATTTGGTAAACACATTTCCAGCTACGTGCGGTAAACGTGGCTATAATTATGCTCAGGACAGTTGAGTTGAAGTGCTTCAGTATACCGAACACATTACTGCCTTTTGAAAAAACGAAACTATTCCAATAACAATTTTATACTTTGACTATGTTCCTTGAGAATATCGTGGCTGCTTTTTCGTATTCAGGATAAAATAAAACAGTAAACATATTCAGGATAAAACTAAAAAGAAAAAAGATATCGTAGAAACAAATAATTGATCTTCAAGTCCATATTATGTCCAGATATTAGTTGATATGAGTTGATAACTCAATCATGTGACCAACTCGACTGTACCACGTTATTTTCCTGTCATCAGATATGGCAGAGCGAAAATACCCTGACCGATAATGGCCAGCAGCTTTTAAGGTGATATTATTGAGTTATTTAGTCATTAAGAAGCATGTTAGGCGTGACTTCGAAAGATAGGCTGAAAAATTGTGTGGGGAAAAAAGTGTGGTTTGCAAACAATGTTGTGACCGGGATTAAAAAAGGGGACGAGAAGAGAGTAACAAACAAAATTTATGCTGCCGACGAAAATTTATCGCCAATTCGTGATATATTGAAGATGGGCCAAATTAAGCCAAATTTTGAGCACGTATGCGTAGATGTATGGATATAGAAGAGGCGAGAGACGTTTGTCAGGAGAGTGCCAAATGTGAGACTGTAGTCTTTCCCTATCATGTCAGGTGTGAGAGTTTATATAAGTAAGAATTTCAGTTATGTACATTAATCTGATACACGATAGCCTACTATCATACTACCAAACCACAAATTCTATCATTTAGAATGACCTATGTCCGGATGTGGACTACAGCGAGAGCCTGATGATAAAGAATGCCATATTGCCTTGGTAGAAGCAAGGGGAGTCTTTTGAATACAGATCAAGATTTATATTCCGATTGTACTAGCTGCACCAGAGTTCGTCAAAAAATTTTGTTACACGTTTTTCACGCACTTCGTTCCACATCCATTTCAAACTTGTAATTTCATAAACTTTTGTTTAATTCAAAAGCCTAAACAGTGTTGGTCTCGCAGTACTATTCGACGATAGATGTAACTCCGGCAGGAACCCACAGTCTACCTACTAAGAGAAACTTCTGAATTACTTCTGAATGAGAATCATACCTAGTAAATGATGATTCCCCACGTCTTTCCGCCAAATTGTTTCAAAGTTTACAAAATTGTATTGTACAAATTGATCAGTAGTCATTGAAATTTACATTTTTATTAAGAACTGTTTCCAGAATGTTTAGGCATTACGTAATGCCCCAAATGTAACCGCACATTAAACAGATTGTTTGCGTTAACTTTTACGAGTCATTTGCAGTTTTCTTCAGTTTACGTTTGTTTACTTTTTTATGTCTTCATTGCGACTGTTCGACGTACGCAATTCACGTTGCTATGCTATGAAATCAATAAACTGTCGATTAGAGATTCAGCTATTTTTGAATTTCAACTTGACAAAAATGAAATTAATGAATTATTGAAATGAATGTCATGTGAATCAGTAAAAATTAAAATACATAACAATGCTGTTATTCCTTTTTTATCGTCATGATCAGCCAGTAAACTGTTATCAGGTGTTTGTCATTAATTTATGCAATTTAGTACAATCACTATGCTTAACATATGGTTTGGTAATCGCAATAGGGTATTAAACGTCTCGCTTCCTAGACACTTATTGTCAAAAGTTCGGATATCTATTTTATGTCTTGATTGGGAATGATCACGACTGGATCTATATTGTTTCTGATATTACCTTTAGTCGAGACCACCACACTATCAAAAGCTTTCCCTTTTTCATTAACAATAGTTCGCTAGAAAAAAAAAACCAACGCAATGTAATTCGATTGGCAAGTGATTTTATCTTTTTAGCTTATTTTATCGACGCATTACAATCTCTCGTGCTTCGTGTCATCTAAATTTCATAGCGGTCAGAGACGTATTGAGTAAATTTAGGTCTCATCTTACGCACGCGTGCTCCTCGCATGCGTCACATGCAATAAATATCTAGGTATGTACCTGCAGTCGTATAACGCATAATATTAAAGATATGTGTATATAACATTATAATATTGTTGAAGATTTCATTATTCCCGTCAATTAAGTATGAATCATTGATTCTCATATTGGGCATTGAAATAAGTTGTCATGGACCTGATGAAGTAATTTAATAATAGATATTAATTCATGGTATTATTATCTATATTAATTCACTTGTGAATTTAGATATTGTGTAAACTGTTCTTATAAACTCGTAGCGTAAATGATGTAAATGAATTATTATTGTTTTATGGATTTTGTTACTCATTTATAAAAGAACTCAAGTCGTATCTTTCTCATGTATCTATAACGTACGTGATTAAAGCACATACAATGTTTACGTGCGTGTGCAGACCTTGTGTTATACACCTAGATATACCTACCTAATTAATGAACATGCATAAGTATAATCTTGCGTTCAAGTTGCCAAATCAGGAAACGAATGCACAGACAAAGACCGTTGTAGGTTGATTTCAAATGATATGTCTATGACTACTGATAATTATGTAATAGCTACTAAATATGGATATTTTTTTTTCACATACCTTTAATCAGAACATAAAAGAAATATCTTTAGCAATTAGGATGTAATAAGGATGGAATTAACTTGACACACGATGTCCAGCAATACATCCACTGATCTAAATCCCACAACTCACTAGTCAGATAAGCATCCCGAATAACGGACGAGGAAACCTCTGGTTTAAAAGTTACTCATTGTCTTTGTTGTCTCGCGTCGGTTTCTACATACTACTAAAATAAACTCAAAACAGAACATGGTTTTATTTATAACAAATGCGTTTTAACTTGATTTATACGCATATACACTGGTTTCGAAGTTTTTTGGATAAACTTGGACCACAATGACTTTTCTATAGGGTAGGAAACTGCCATTAAAAAAAGTTAAGACTTATTTATACATATCTCGCTCTCAACTAACGCTCTATGAATATGAGCTTCGTCCTTCCCAATTAAATGATTTTTTTTATATAGGTGCTCCTTGCGGAGGCTGGTATGCATTAATGCTTTAATTTTGTGGGATGAATCAAAGAGTTGTCTTTGGTTGGTCATCAATAAATAACAATAAAGTTCTTTAATTAAAATAGGTAGTGTCACAACAAAATCGTCGAATTGAAACGCTCTGAACTTTTGGCAGCAATTCAGTTGAGTTTTTATTGAATTCTGTTATTTCTGTGTGTGTAGTTTTTAAGTTTACCTAATACTGATACTATATGCCGCAAGCACTCATGGATGCGTATGTGCGGATTCAATTCATGACGAGATCACCAAATTTGTAGCAGTTATACAAATATTAAAAAACAAAGACGCAAATCCTCAAGATGAAAGTATACAACCAGTGCGTGTTGCCAGTGATGACATACGGATCCGAGACTTGGTCCTTCACTGCAGCCCGTATGAGGAAGCTCAAAGTTGCTCAGCGCGCTATGGAAAGGGCTATGCTCGGTGTTTCTCTGCGTGATAGAGTCTGCAACGATGATATCCGCAGCAGAACTAAGGTAACCGACATAGCCGTAAAGATCAGCAAGCTGAAGTGGCAATGGGCCGGCCACATAGCTCGCAGAACTGACAACCGTTGGGGAAAAAAGGTTCTCGAGTGGCAGCCACGTACAGGCAAACGCAGTGTAGGACGACCCCCCACAAGATGGAGTGACGACCTGCGCAGTGTTGCGGGAAGTCGATGGATGCAGGTGGCTCAGGACCGAGCTTCGTGGCAATCTTTGGGGGAGGCCTATGTTCAGCAGTGGACTTCTGATAGGCTGAAATGATGATGATGATGATACAAATATTCAGTAGAAACTATCATTTTATGAGTGATATTTTGATAAAATTTGTTTGTAAAAATATCTCCCGTAAAAACCGGACAAGCAACCGGAATTGCAGTTTCGTCATTCATCTGAAAATTGTTTGAAGAACAAACTTTGACAGTGACGAAAGTTATACACTATTTCCACCAGAGGGCTTCGAGCACGATACTTAGACCAATAAATATAACATAAACGCTTTATATAACCTCTATGAAGACAGGGGAATCTTTTAATTTAGTGTTCTAGACATTTAAATAAATGCTTTTGAACTTTGAATTAACATTGTCATCAACGTCATCAGCAAATATGAGTAGTACCCTGGCACTAGAGATGCCTGAGCACTGAATAAGGTACGGCATATTTGGATGGATTTTCCGCCATCGCCAGTGCCATCTCCGTCAGTTAGCAGGATACACGACGAGTAGGTGAGGTTGATTTTTAGGGAATCAGATGTTGGATACCACCATTCATATTCAAGATCTCAAACGATAAGAAAAGGCCTAAATTTATTATTCCTATTGTATCGTTGCTAGTTAATTAAAATGCTTTTCTTTTTTTATAGGACAACTTCACCACCCGGCGAGCCGCTTGTTCGTGCCCCTATTGGCAAGCCAAGATGTCCTCCGGCTATCTCCAGACTGCGTGTAGAGAAAGTGGAAGGCGGACTGGCCGTGGCCGGTGTTGTCGTTGCAGCAAACTGTCAGATCATCTTACCGATCTTCGGCTTTCTGTTCATGCTCGTTGGATGTGTGCTTACAGGTATGATTTTTAAAAAACTAAATATATATATATATATTACTCTATAGCATACAATTTCATTATTAATTTGAATTGGTACTAGTATATATGTACTAGTAGGGCTGTGGAGTATTATACTCATAGTATTATTTCTCATAATAATAATATTTTATAGCGTAGCTTTCTTTCATCGATAATCGTGCCTGAACTTTAATGATGTGTCAATGCATCATGCACACCTGAATTTTGATTTTAAATGTTGATGCCAAATAGAAGGACTTTAAGAAAGATATTATTATTTTTTTATGTTGAACACATTAATAACCGATAATGAAAACTTTGGACATGAAATGAGGTTCGTATATGATTTTACATTAAACCAATAGAGAAACCGTTTGCAGATAAAAAAGTGAATCTAAAAATAATAGCAACATCTATTGAAAAGTAATTTTGGATACGTCCCCCGCCCACACACCGCAACGCAAGTTTCACGTTCGCAACAGACGAAGTAAATGTAAACCGATCGTTTTGCGGTTGCAGCGGCGTCGTACCGCGGCTGCGGGGAGAATGAGGAGCCCGACCACTACGCGGCGCGGATCGCGTTCACCGGTAATTCGAGGGTGCTCGGACCTGTCTGCATCGTTGCAGGCGCGCTGATGACAATCGCCGGTGAGTACTCTACCAATCTCAATTATATTATATATATGCATATAATGAAACGACTGCGAAACATGACGTCGCAGACTGCAGCCCTCCATTCGACTACTGTCGTGAACCACTCCAAATACAAGCTGTAATGCTTAGTTGGAGCGGTTAACAGCACCAGTAATATTTATGGTATTGCTAGTATTCTTTTTAATAAAAAAAAAATCGTACATTAATTTTCAGCATTCAAATTCATGTAACAATACCGCGTAATAAATTTTAACCGTTGTTTGTCATAAAACTTTTTCAACTGCCATCCATGTGAAATACACAACATCAGGGCCGCGATGCAAACCACAGGTTTTATGATTAAATATACAGTGTAAGATTATGTATTTAATATACAGTGTAACCATACACCGTACATATAATCATAAAATCGACTCATGCGCAGTAGGTATCTCGAAAATTAACATTACCAGATCCAAACCATTATCTTTACTAAATTAACACGGGATTTGACTATGTAATTGTACATCACACATTTGAAGTAACATTCTAAAATTTAGTCGAATTAATTAATTTAAATCGGTTAAAACGTAGCACCTGTTCAAAGATTTTCTTTTTTTTTATTTTATGGGAAAGGCAGCAAACGAGCAAGCGGTTCACCCGATGGTGAGTGATTACCGTCGTCCACATACATCTGCAACACCAGGGGTGCTGCAGGTGCGTTGCTGGCCTTTAAGGTTATTTGGGAGATGGGAGGAAAGATGAGGAAGGGGATGGAGAGGGTTACCTCACTCACCGAACGAAACGCAGAAACACAATATAGTTCTACTTCACGCCGGTATTCTGCGAGGCTGTGGTACCAACCCGAACGAGCCGGCCCATTCGCGCAGCATTAAAAGCCGCCGCTTGCCTCTACCACGACTGTTCCACTTTCTGTATTAATATCATTTAAAATGTGCTAAAAAGTTATTATTTTTAAATACTTAATAGCAAATAGTTAAAGTAATAGCAAAGGCTAGTTGTTTCTTGGCGTGATAAAATCGGTTACGAAATACACAGACTGCGAGTAACCGACACGATAAAGCATAGCTGCAAGAGCTGAAGTGACGATGGTCGGCCATATAGCTTGTAGAACCGATAAATGTTTGGAGAAAAACTGAAGTGGCAACCCCGTACAAATGGATGCAGTGTAGGAGAACCCACACTAATAGAGCGTCATCCTGCACAGGTGGTCGAGGGATCCGTGTAGCTCATGTTTATATTTTGTGTCAATCCATGAGGATACTTATGGTTGTAATAACTCTCAAGTTCACGTTTCGGCGATTAATTCTTCTTACCGAGTATGAAGAAGCTTTTCGTTGTCTAGTGCAATAGTTTGTGTTACGACGATTGTCAAATCGAAAACTAATGTAAAATATAATCGACCTTATCGTAAATACAAATACAAAGTAAGAAACACTGATTACAATGCAAAACTCAACACATATAATCATATTTCAGGTATCGTACTGTGCATGTTGATGCGCGCCGCTCAGCGTCGACAACGTCGGCTCGCTTTCCACTGTCCGATCCACGGAGACTTCTATCCGCTTAGTCCTCAAAATAGTAGAAAATTTACCCGTGAGTAACACTTACTTAATGTTATAAGAATAGGAATTATGTGTGATCAAACCAAAAACGTAATATTGTAGCTTACGACAGTCGGTAGCTTAAGGGTTAGGCCCTTTTACTTAGCACGCAAGGGAGTTAAGTGGGTTCGAATCCTAGAGTTTGCATAATTGCATAATAATAAAAAAAGTATTATTTCGAAGTTATGTGAAGTCCGCCAACTCGCACTGGATCAGCATGACCAGGACCAAAACCATTCATCAAATAAAGCATTAAGAGGGCCTTTACCCAGTTGTGGCACATTTACAGGCTACCAATAAAGAGATTAAACAATTTTCTTTTTATTTTGTATACCTACTGGGACTGTTTTGTAAAATCATTGTTTTTTTTTTTTAATTAACAGGCAGCCCTAGTGGGCTGTGGCACTGGCTACGCAGCTGGCTGGGGATGGTAGAGGAGGGCGAGGCGGCGCGCTGCCCGCGCTCGGCCGAGCCTGCGTCGCCGGCGCGCGCCGACGCGCCTTGCCCCCCGCCCTTGCCCTTCCTCGTGCCGTCCGATTCCGTCGTGTCAGTATACGATTGCATATTATATAGACACCAGCAGAAATATCGAGCAATTGTCTAAACTTTTACGCAGTAGCCGATCGACGACCACTTGGCTTAGTAAAAAAAAAGATTCGAATACCAGCCGAAGCCAAAACATGGGCAACGCGTAAAGTTTTCGGATTTGGAGATTCCCTTGTCTCATCAATCATATCTGATACGGAAAAGTGAAGGCGAATGAGTATCTCTTTCTTTTTCGTATAATCAAAAATTCTGCTAACAATCAGACTTTCTAAAAATGAAAGAGACCAGTATTAGCACATATCGAAGGCTTTTTTCTTAGTTACTGAACCTGACCTTACATTTACATGACCAAGAGAAAATTAAACTTACCCGCTGACAACTGAAACAATTCGCGACAACAGCGTCACAATCTGCACAAACACAAAGGCAAGCCGGAAGACAAAGAATAATTTCACAGAGTAAACATGCAAAACACGTCCACCGTAAAACATCGTCTCCATCATTAAAATGTGAAAACTTAATCAATTAATTATCATTACAGCGGGATGGCATCAGTGTTAGGAGCTCCGCTTAGTCCCGAACAAACTTTCGGCTCTATCAAATCTTTAGCGATATCGAGGGAAGTCGCAAGTTTCCCATTGTCACGGTCTCCGACTCCGCCGCCTCTGAGGTAAATGGACACGATGTTGATTCATTGCTCCTTCACTCATATTAACACTGTTAGATGATTTTCAAAGTAAGGCTTCTAAATTAGTTTCGATGATCGACACCAGACGGCGGTAGCGTATCCTTCTTTATTGTCTACAATACCGTCTTGACGTGGTGCGTCTCGAAGGTTAGAAGTTTTTCTTAAATTATTTAAGGTTGAGATTTAAATATAAGAAAATTACATTTGCTGAAAATGGAGAAAATCGTTCACGCAGTAGCAAATTTTAACAAAAATTTGTTGAAATTCAACGAATCTTACTATTTATATTGATATCTTATTTATATTTTCAGCTGTCCTCCATTCAAAGACGAATCGAATATCCTTAATGACAGCATACCGAACGCAATCATACCACGGCCCGAACTCGACGCCCCCACCTGTAACTACCGCGTCGTTGAATGCAAAATTACAACCACTGATGAAATACACCGAAGTGCTCCGACAAGCGCCAGTGTTCATATCTCAGATAGGCAGAGACCTAACACAGTATCTATTCATATACCCGATGAGGGCAAAGGTTAACATTATTAAACCTAACTATAGACAATATAAACTTTTTTTTTCAAGTGTCAACATTGAGACGGAAGCGCTGTCCTTAAGATCAGTTGAAATGTGTTAGATAAAGTCGTTTGTGTAAACGTAATATTTTACTGTTAAACACTTTTTGTACAATCAACAATGCTAGGTACAAATAGATGAATACTGCGCATTTATGTATGTTAAATTGTACGTGGGATGCAATAAAGTTGAACGAATGGTCGGTATTCATCTTGGTCACCGATCATCTCCACATTTTATTCCTTAACTATCTGCTCAAATAATCACACTCGTCTTCCGCTCACCTATTTGATCACTTCCCAAATAAAAAATTAGAACACATTTTGAAAAAGCAAAATTATTTAAAATTAAAAAGTTACCACACGCAATTTTATTAACTCATGGCGTGTTGCAACAATAGGTATTCTAATGTTATGACACTTTATGGGATAACTGTCAAGCTATCACAAATTCAATTCTGCATTTTAATTGTTACAAATGGAATTTATAAGTAATCTGCAAATACCTGTAATATATGAAAATTTTACAGTTATATTTTGAACTTTTGTCGGAGATAGCAATTACGCCGTTTATATTGTAAAATTGTTACAAGTGTTAACTAAAGTAAAATTGTAATAATATGAAAAAATTGTTTGCTCGCATAAATACACATTAATGTCTATTTCACTTTAATAGCCGGTCCACTTCTCTTTCTTACAACACATTTACAATTATTTTAAAGTTTAACAGATCCTTAATCTTCTTATACAGGCTTTCTAGTCCATACCTTTAAATTCTGTTATTGCAAGATAAGACAAAATAGAACCAGATGAATATTGTTTGGCTCAGTATTGTTCCTAATTTAAATTGAATGTAATGTTTGTAGAATGTTGTCTATTGTATTCATTTCAATGTTGCTACTATATAAAGGTTAATGCATGTCATAATAGTTTAAAGATAAGGTTCAAACTCGTACTCTAGAATTAAATTTCGAATTGTGATATATTTTTCTGTCATTTTTAAATTGTATCGATTTTACACTGCTCCATTATTTGTCTTATTTTACCATATTCAATTTCTTGTATTATCAGTTATATTTTAGGGGCTGTTTAATTATTATGTCAGCGAGTTTTTCTCGTTGATTTTAAACAGATATATGTTATAACAGATCCTCTGTTATAACATATTTTCATAATGAATATTTTACTCAGTAGAAATAAAATTCAAATTATTTCTAAAACGTGGCGTATTTTGTGCGTTAAATGAATTTGGATTTAATGAAGAAAAGTAATTTAATTAATTTCGAACGATATCCGTATTTAATAATATGCTATATTTTGTCGTTTTTACCTCATTACTGATCTCCACCTTTTACTGTTATCCGTAAAAGTGGGGAAAATCAAAGAACTCTAACTGGCTTACGTAATTCTTGGACATCCCTCATTAGAGGTATAGCTTAAATAATGACAGATAGAACTGCTAGTTCTATCTGTCACGTTACCCTCGCTTTTTTTTAGATTTTATTAATTAGTCCTGTCGCATATTATGAGAGGCTACTTCAACTTATTATTATGGTGAAGAGCCAAAAGTGTTGCCAAAACTACACGACCCATCACGTCCATAAATATCTAGTGTTTGCGTTATCGCCTAATTTTTCTAACAATCAAGAATTGTGCTCACAAAAGACAAATAGAAGAAAGAAAGGATGAATGTAGGCAAGAGATGTAGTTTGAGCGTATTTAGGGATATTTGTAGGTCATATTTAACTAAGTTTTTTGTGATGAAGGCATTTATTGGCCGAGTTATTGAAAATTATATGGAACGTAATTTTTTTATAATCAATAGTTAAGTGCCACGCCTAAGTGAATTATACTATATACTTAATTAAGCTTATTTAATATTGTTATAGATATAAGGATAATGAGAAAATACAAGTTTGGAGTAAAATTAATTGACTTATGTTTTTAGCTTACCTCACTGTCTACTGTGCCCTACCTTTCAGTAATTCACAATGTAGTACATGGTCAGTATGTAAACGAATTTAAAAAAAATAAAGTTACGCAATTTGAGAAATTTTTTTTTGGAGTAAATAGCAATAATACGAAAGCGAATAGCAACGATTCGGGCAACGTTTTAAAAAGGGGAAATCAAAATATGTCTAAGAAATCGTAATAATGTCGAAAATATAAAAATAAAAATATGTCGAAAAAAAAAAAAAATTTTTTTTTTTTTTTAAACAAAATAAAAAAAATTCTACCACCAGGCAGTAGTGCAACTATTGTAGTGTTTCAGTTTAAAGAGTATGGAGATCCAGTATAATTACAAGGTGTTCCATTCCGTCTTAGTTCTCAGGGACAGCAACGTATCTGTAACTTTCTTTAATATTTTATAAGTGCCACTGACCATCAGGTCGGCCCTGCACGTTTGGTCAATTGAAAGCCTTACCTTAGCTTAGCTTGTAAATAGGTATGCAGGACATAGGCCTCGGCAAGCGGATTGGCGATCATCGATCTGCTTAATTTTGTTCTGGTATTTTCAGAGATGGTTATCCTGCAAACTGTCGTTCCATAGCCATTGCGATTTTTAAGGATTTCCCTTAGTCGCCTCTTACGACACCCACGAAAAGAGTGTTGGATCCTTACGCCGATACCACATTGGTTATTATTTTGTAGTGAAATTGTGTCTTGTCATAAGATAGCATTCTGTTTTTTATATAGATGATAAGTTCCCCTGGGACAACATTAGTAACAATTGATATTATTAACCGACGAAAAATAAACTAAGCCGTACAAAATTATACAAACTACTTAACTTCCTCTCGTCCTGTGTACAGGTACTGTGTACCACCAAATCTAAAGACATGGTCTTTCATCAGTGTCCCATACACTCCATGTCCAGTAGTGACATAAGAAACCAAGGAGAGGTCTTTTGCTGCTATAACTATACAAGTTTGCTCAAAGTTACTTAGCTATGAATATGGCAATGCTCGGAGTTTCTCTGCGCAATAGAGCATATGTAACCGTCACCCAAAAAAATCAGTAGGCTCTCGTGATGATGGGTCGGCAACATAGATCACGAAGCATATAAGTAGCGTAAAAAGGTTCTTGAGTGGTAAACATGAAGGTAGATCAACGAAGCGTAGGAATCCTCAAAAGGCCTCCTATCAAATAGTTTTTGAATGAAATTGGAGCCGGGAAGGCTCTGCCACACTGCTCCAGCACATGCTGATTGCCTCAGGATGTTTTAATTTAATCGCCGCCGAGCATGTGGTAAATTCAGCACTTAAATTGATATGAACATGTTAAGTGGCGCCGGCACCGAGTATCCAGCTCAGGTCATACGCGTACTATGAAATTAAAGCCTGATGACTACCACGGCTCACTACTTACGCAACTTACCTCGAAAATTATGTCCTAGTTATATCGTGGAACTGAACACTGAGATGGTTAAAAGCACACTGAGACGTTGTTACAAAATAGCTGGAGGAAAGCATAAACGCTGTTTATTAGCGTGCGCTGATCAAACAGTTACATACAAGTGAATACAATGTACTACAAAAATATTCGTTTTTAGTAGTTTTATAAAAAAAAATAGCGACACTGTTATATATCTATGTCTTATACTTAAGACACACTAACGATTTTTACTTCAAAAGTAAGTAAGTAAGATTAGGCATTGAAATTTAATAATTGCAACATATAGTAGACGCGACGTTAAGAAATTAAATTTAACCGCATATTTTACAGAACATTTCTATATACAAGTTTTTGAGTTTCACTAAAGACATTTTAGCAAATAGTCCATTAGGTCAACGACACGCAGGGCAAAGACATTATCACCTTATCGACCGTCGGAGTCCGCTGCCAGCGTTTGAAGTCACCGACGTGCCAACAAAGGAATATCATCATCACATAATTACAGCCTAACACAAGTCCACTGCTGAACATTGGCCTCCACCAAATATTGCCACAAAGCACGCTCCTGAACCATCTGCATCCATCGACTTACCGTAATATTGTGCAGGTCGTCACTGCATCTAGAGAAGAGTCGTCCTACACTGTGCTTGGCTGTGATTCTAGAACCTATCGATTGTCAGTTCTGCGAGCTATGTGGTCAGCCCATTGCCACTTAAGTTTGCTAATCCTTACGGCTATGTCGGTTATTCTATCTGTTGAGCATATCTTCGTTGCAGATTCTATAACGTAATGAAACACCGAGTATAGCCTTTTCCATTTCCCGATGAACAGCTTTGAACTTTCTCATACGTTTTCTGGTATATATTACTCTACTCAACCAGTGCGTGTTGGCAGTAATGACTGACGGAACCGAGACGTGGTCTTTCACTGCAGGCCGTATGACATAGAGCAGAATAATATACACCCGAAACCGTTTTGAGGTATACATATTTTATATCGTAGTAGAGCCAAGCAGCGCCTTTTGTTCTTGCTCGAATGGGCTGGCTCGACCCGGGTAGTACCACGGCCTCGCAGAAAACCGGCGTGAAATACAGGCATCTTGTGCTTCTGCGTTTCGTTCCCTCTCCATCCCCAAATATCCTGCAGTTCCTGTGGTGTTGCAGATGTACGTGGGCGACAGTAATCACTTTCCATCCGGTGAGCCGCTTGCTCGTTTACCCCCTTTACCTTATAAAAAAAAACCCACTCGCCAGGCGTGACATATATTGCAAAAACCCCCATTATAAGGGGTAGAAAACAGGTCCAGTTCACTAAACTATGATTCATGACGAATGACGCATGACTTTTTTTGGGATTATTGAACTTTCTAAATAATTGGGACCACTGCCCACGAAGTTCTCATTAAATGTCAATAATGTCGGAACCTTACCTTAACGTTAACAGTCATCGCCACAATCGGCCGTTTGCCGAGATTGGTGATCGCAGTACCAGACATCTCGGAACTTAGACGCTGATGCCCGTCATCAATCTGCTTAATTTTGATCAGGTATTTTGCGAGGTGGTTATACCGCAAACTGTCGGTCGGTACCCATTACGATATTCTAAGTTATTCCCTTAGTCGCCTCTTACGATACTCAAGGGAAGAGAGTTGTAGATTCTTACACCGATACCACACGGCACATCAAACCTATATAAAATTAAGGAAATACAGGAAAATTCATATAAATAAATACACTGTCACCGACCAACAACGCAGCGTTTTCGTAAATCAAGTATTTTTCATCGTATATCGTTTTATATTCGTTTGATACTGAAGCCAAATCAGAATTTTTATAAAATTTTAGATCGCTGTCTGTCTGTCTAGATTTAATAGCAAACACTTAAGGAGATAAACTGATTGTCAGTGTCACTTAAAACGTGTAAAAAAAGCGTGTGTAGCGTAACAAAACAAAAATAACTAAAAATTTTATCCCGTTGTAGTACTCTTTGTTTGTGATAAAAATACATTAAATGCTATAACTACTACAGATAACGGTTTAATTAAAAAAATATAAATAACTTTAGAAAGCTTTAAAATAAACTATTTATCAAATAATAATGTAATAAAAACAAATAAAAGAATACATACCGATTGCTAACCTCAAATCAAACAAATAAACCTACCTAAAAAGTTTATAATATCAAATACCACTTTTATCACGAATACTCACTTTAAATTATCATTCATCACCGTAAAAATAATAAATTCACACACAAATGCACATGTATATTTATGTATGAATATATTTTTTTATCTCTACTAATGTAAAAGACGTGTGTTAAAGTTTCATAAATATTTGAATAACCACTTTGTTTTTACTATGGAGATTTATAGTTACTATGGAGACTATACAATCCATAGTAGTGTATAGTGTGCGCGCGCATCGTAATAATTTAAGAGACATTTAGAAACCAACTTCATCCTGTAATTTTTAGATGTCGGTGTGCGCGCGGATCGTAAAAATTCACCCTCATAATTTTTCCCAAACGCGCCAAAAGAAGTAACTTGAAAGTTTATCTCCGTTGTCTTTGCCTTAAAATTGCCTTACAAACCAAATAAAACAAAAGCGCTATTCGTATCCAACCTGCGGGTACGACCTTATTGACAAGGAGTGAAAGTTTTATTAGTACTAAGCCATAACAATTTGCGAAACAATTTAAAAAAAAATTGCCTTACAAACCAAATAAAACAAAAGCGCTATTCGTCATAACTAATAGGTTAAATTTATTTTTGGTCGAATATGAGGTTAAAATTAATGTCGTAACGTCGGATCCATCCTTTATGATCCTGTATGGTATTTCCGAAGGTTATGAGATGACACTCATGGGATGACGGAGTAGCAGATGCACATCCTACACGGAAAAACTTTCTTTTAAATTCTAAATTGTCCCACAGCTGGGCGAGATCCTCCACGCAATAAAATTATATTGCTAATCTTAATTCAACACGAGCAAAGTGGCGGGGAAAGGCTAGTATACAGTAAAATAAAAAAATTGCAGTTTGAAATTTTCAATACAATTTCATTAAAAAATGTTATGTATTTCAATATTTTAGTTTTTTCCATTATATTGTGGTATGTATAACATAAAATAAATGCACTCTGGGGTCGTAACAAAACGGACAAAAGCATCATTTGCGCATTAGTTGCGCAAATGGTTTCCGAACGCATATTAGTTCAGTCTGTGTGAAAGAGTAATGTAATATAGCAGCCATCTTGAAATAAAAATTACAGTGGAAAAAGTATCCATACAATTTAATAGTGATCGTAATTAATAAATCACAAAATATAATATTATAACATACAAAAAATACAAGTTTATGAGCCGCTATTTGAAATAGCATAATTGATTTTAAGAATTACTTCTTAAATAAAAAAAGATTTCCATTTGCCAATAAAGTAAATCAGCTGTTATCCGTCAATCGATGTCAACAAAATTACGTAATTTTGTTTAGAAAAACAACTTTTTATTTTTGAATGTTTGTGTCATTTATGATATGAAATTTCATTCATCCATAGAGTAATAACATTCTAGTTAAATTAAACGTTTCATAATTAAAATTAATCAAGTAAATGCGGGTTAAAGACTCATAATTTTTCTGATTCATTGGTGATTTTATGGATAATGTAGTCAACATTATTAGATATGGATAATAAAAGTATAATAGAAAGTGGCGGATTTTATTTTATACATAATTTTGACTCAGGAAATCTAGGTCATGTAGAGCAAGTACCCACGGAGCTTATTGGTAAGTCCGTCAGTGTTTATTTAAGTACCTAATCTAAATTACAAGATCTTTCATATGATATAAGTTGAAATAATTTTCCGTGACAAGCATATGAGAAACTGAACGTCGAAATTGCAATTTATACTATTCATCGCAAGAAGCAATTCTAGGCAAGAATTATTTCATTTACCTTATACTTAACTGAAATATTTCTTGAGGATGTATTTTTATATTATTTTGAATAAGTGAAATAAATTTTTTATAATTAGATACTATATTAAAATATTTAATAAGAAAAAGGATAATATCGTCTTAGTATATGAAATGGTACAAAAGAATTTTTAAATAACTCAAATTCTCTTTATTTTAGCTCCCGGTGTAAACTATAAAACAAATGCTTCGGAAACACCTGACTATGAATTTAATCTGTGGACAAGACCAGATTGTGCTGGGACAGAATTTGAAAATGGCAATAGGACTTGGTTCTATTTTGGAGTACAGGCGAGTGAGGCTGGAGTACTGGTAAATCTTCATTTAATTATTTGTGTTGTATTGAAATTGTATTAAATCATGTCAGGAAATTGAATATTTCATTGTCATTATTAAGGTGATTTACTGTAATCTCTGCTTTGAAGCTCACCTAAGAAGTAGCTCTGGAATACTATTTTATCATGTGCTTCTTTATGATATAATTTCATAAAGATTATGTTTAGACTAGTTTCAATCACTAACTATGGTGGGAATTTGAAATCTTTTTAATTTTAATTGAACCTTACATACCAAATTTCACCTATCAAGGTTTATGTCAGTGGGTGGAATTTGTATTAGTATATATTTTATATTGAAGATTGGCAGGCAGATAATTGGGTCAGTTTAAGAATAAAATAGGTAATTCTTCCTGAAGCCTAACTGGTTTTTTCTTTGCATTATTAATCTTAGCAAAACTGCAGAACATTTAGCTAAAATTAATATTATGAAAAATATTCACCATAATCTAACAATAGGAACAAAGGGTGGACTTAATACCTGTTGGCATTCTCTGCCAGTTAACTCAGGACATGGTGAAATACATGTGGCAAGTACATCAAGTGATATATAACCTTGCAGAGAGAGGTTTTTCAACCACCTTCTTGACAATCAAAATTAGATAGAGACTTGAAATTTGATATAAGAACTTCTCAACATGTGCGGTTGATGACAAAAACGAAAAGTATACTATTACTTATTTAAACTAATTATTAAAAAAAAAACGATTAACCAATAGTAAATTAAACGGGTGTAGCTTTGATGACTTTAATCATATATATACATATTTAACACTTATGAAAAAGGGAGGTTCTTTTTTTCATATGAGACATGTCCAGAAAGTAAGAGTTGTTGCTCTCTTGTGCTGTGCTGTTTTTACCAAGGCCACACAGACATCTAGTGATAGCAGGGGTTCTTCTGAGCACAGAGAACATATGTGGACCTCTTTAGTATGGAAACTCGCCTTAAAGTGTTTGTTTATGTAAAATATGTTGATAAGCAATCCTGACAAGTGTGAGGCTTGCACTGTCATCAGATTCCTTCTTGTTGAAGGAAAAACAGATTGAATGTTTTCTGTGAAATTGTATGAGGTGCCTTTAACTTGAATTTTACTAACACCAGCAAATGCTGATACTGGTTTATCTGATAATATTATAAACTAATACTAACCCCTTATATTAAAAAATTTGATGTTTGCAAATACTGTTAGAGTATCATAGAAACTAAATACATCTCTGATTAATCTCAAAATGTAAATGTAGAAAGTCTGTTGATCCTTTAAACCTACAGTGCTAAAATGTATGCATTGGATCATACTGTGCCAGTGGTAGTGGTGCAAAAAAGGTGGAAGTCCACCTAAACCCGCCACAGCCATGTAATTTTATAATTCTTTATATGAAAATGTATACAAAACCGCCAACCTATTCGCACCGCGCGTGCCGCACTTCAACTTAATGCTGTAGGTATACAGACTTCAGCCGCGCGCGCTGATTATGTCATCAGATTCAGTGCGTTCGATGCATATGGTGCGGGCGATTCTGATGACGTCATTCGCATTCTACTCAAAATCAGTTCGCGTTATGGATGCCAGATTGGAAAACAGAAATATCTTGATAAAATTTTAAAAACACGCGATCTTGGATTTCTTGTGGTGCAATCGCAATTCTATATTTTGTATATTTATATGCGGTTCTAGTATATATAATATTTGAAATTCCGTCCTCTGTTAACTATATATAATGTATGATACTTTCCAAACCGCTGTCTCTTTTAAGTTCATGCTATGAATCCACAATTACGATTTTTCTTTTTAGTATTGAATTTTCTTCATCCTCAGCAACTGACCACAACAGTCTCAATTAAAAGTTCCATAGCACCTTAAGAAAAAGATTCACAAAAAGTAACCTTCGGTATGGTCTAAATTTGACCTTAACCATTTAAAAATGAATAATTCCTTAGGAATGTACGAGATCACAGAATTATAACTTTTACATTAACTATACTACAATATATTTTATACAATACATGTAATCTTCTTAGAAACTACATAGATTAAGTATACTTAGTATAGGTATAGGTTTTATTAAAAATGAATGCACATCTTCTTTAAAGTGTAATAATAATAAAACTTACATATTTAGCGAAGTCTGTCATTAATTAAAAACAATTTGATTCAAAGTTTGAGTCAGGCCTCTATTTCTCTGGCCACGATTCTATGGTTTTTCGCATGTCTCCATGGGGAATTTAGCCACTGCTAGCTCTAAAAATTTCTTAAGGGTCTCAATAATTATAACACATTTATATACATTAATTATAAACGCAGTATAGTTTTAAGCAGGCCATGTCCTCTAGTACGTAGACGTCAATTTGTAGTTCAATTTTAGCGTTGTGAATCTGTATCACTGAGATACTTCACTACACGACCTAAAACAGTCTCTTAATAAACTTTGGTCGAAGTCTTTACTCCTTTTCCGCAAAATAATGCTATGTGGCTCCTTGGTAAAACACCGCCCGCCAAACCATGATCGATGCTGGATTGTGGCCACGTTGAACATTTCCAACAAGTTGCGAGGCTTCTTTAGAGCTAGTAGCCGTAACTTTGTTATTTTGCTTGCTGTACTGCTCTTCAATCTTTCAAAATTTCTGTGTCTTCCTCCAGCGTATCGGGACAGCGAACGTTTTGATCGATCCACTCTCTTAAACAACAGGGATTGATTTAAGGTTATCCTATGTATCGACGATAAGCACCTAGCTTCAGGTCTTGTTTAATTTAAGACAGGGTTAGGACCCTGTCGTTCACGGGTTAAAATATTTTTTGTTTCCTAGTCTGGTGTACCTGTGCTCTGATAGTGCTATAAACAAACAACCTAAGCCTAGCTTTTAAAGCACTTATAATGACTAACGGCTCCTTACCCACTTTGTGCAAAGCAATTACTGCAATTCTGTTTTCTTTAACGCTCCGATGCTATAATAACATTTTACAATCACGTTGTAAAGTCATATGTGAAGTGACGTTTCTTTCAGAAATAAAGACCTTTTAAATTATAAATTACTTACGACCAAACTAGTTAAGCGCGTAGGTGTGTAAAAATATGTTAGAAATAATAATATTACAATAAGGCTGCGTATTGTGTATAAAACTGGCAAGCTAAAACTTCTTTACGTCATTGTTTGTTTCTCATGAAGGTGCGGCTGAACCTAATAAACTTAAACAAACAAGGCAAGATGTATAACCAAGGCATGGCACCTGTCACAAGGACATTGCCTGGGAAACCTCAGTGGGAAAGAATTAAAGATCGTCCAGTTCATTCAGTAAGTAAAGCGTTACCTAACAGTTTTAATTATTTGTGGAACGCAATGAGGTAAAGCGACATATTAATTTTTCAGACGGACGACAACACATTCACATTGAGCTTTAAATATCGGACATCGGAGAATCTTAAAGCAACGACATTCTTTGCCTTTACGTACCCATACTCGTACGCGGAATTACAGATCGCGCTGAACACGATCGACCTGAGGATGCTTCCACTGCCACCGCCTCAGTCGCAAGATGATATCTATTATTGCCGGGAATGTCTCATCTATTCTCTTGAAGGTTATTGAAATTATTTTTTATCTAATCATATAAGAAGTTTACATACTTCCAACATCATGCCAATTTTAAAAAACTGTGTTGTTTTGACTTTAGTTTAACTTATTTTTTTTTTAATAGAATATTCCACTACATGTTAATGTAACATACGGTTCATAATAGTGTGCATGTTATTATTAAATACAAGAACCACTTGCACACTTTAAGCCTCCTTCTATCCTGTTCTTTTTATAAAAAAACATACTTTTATCGATCGCAATTATATAATCTATTTGTAATCACATCATGATGACCTCGCCACTGTGCTTCATGCTCTGTAAAGGAATTTTTGTATTATTATATCTACTTAATGTAATGATCCTCCTGACTGACCACGGCTACCACTGTCGAAGATTCTAGATATAGTTCCAAATGTGTACGCTTAAACACAGAAGCACTTACTCGTCTTTCCCATATCCGATGTAACGCATATGCGATAAGATCGTAGGAAGGGTCAGATGCAGTGTCAGAGTAAGAAGTTCATACGTAGATATATATGCACTTACGCCTCTATGAATGAAAAAGAATGTCACCAATAGGAGCAGACAGAGATTATGGAATTAAATTTTTCGTAACTCTCTTCCGCAATCCGTTTTTCTTCTAGAACGTGATGGGTGCCGAGCCTTGTCGCCGGGTCTTATACATGTGTGTGTCACACACGCATGTATAAAATCATTTTCATTAAGAGTTTTAACTACAATACCACTAAAATAATTGTTAAAAAGTTTCTGAAAATTCGATAATTCTATGCTGGGGAGATGCACGTTGTTAACGTTAACTGAAAATATTACATTATATTACAATCGGTCTTTTCAATTAACCACACAAAGAAAGGGTTGAATTTACAAATTTTTTTTTATCCCAACTATGTGTAGTAACTATAGTCCCTAATTAATAAATTCATAATATTGAGATATTACTTAAATTATCTTTCTACCAAATTTCATGCATTTCGGTTCATAAATGAAATTATGCCGTTGTGATAGACGAACGGACGGACGAACTCTACGATCTTATAAGGATTTGTAATATGGAAGCCAAGTAGATAAATAGATCTGAAGATGCTTTTTTACAGGGAGGCGAGTAGATCTGTTGACAATAAGCTCCCATCACGGAATTACCGCAGAGAGAGAGGATAGGTTAAAAAATTTGTTTCCGGACAACCAAGAGAGACCATTTAAGTTTCAAAACAAAAAAGTAAGTAGACACTTATTTACCGAGAGCCTTTATAGTTTATAAATACTTACATTGAATTGTTAACAATTCTGGTAAATAGTTGCCGGACAAATTTTTGATATTTTAATGTACTAACTTTCGTGTTGCCATACTTTGAGCAGTGAACAATATGTCCCAAAATGATCAGGAAACATTTTTTTATGTTTCCAATAGATCCTTTGCTTATTTATAGATTAATTAAATATTTGATTGGGTGGTCGAAATCCGGTGTCCGTAAGATAGATATCTTGAAGTAAGCTGTAATTGTGCAAAAAGAAATAGTCAACAACACGGTTAATATGATTACTGATTGAGGACTCCTCGTCTAGAGTTGTTTTATTAATTTCAGTCCTCAGGGGTAGGTAGGGTGACAACGTATCTGTAACCTTCTTCGTTTGAAGTTGTTTGCAGGTGTACATAGGCTGCAGTAGCCATTTACCATCATGAGGAGTGTTACCTCGTTTTTCAACCCATTCCAAAAAAACTATTATCATTTGTTAGTTATTAAGCCACGATTGTCAGGGCGCTGACCTACATAGAGCCCGAGTGACCTGGGTTCGATCCCCGGTGCCGGCACCACTAGAATTGGTAAAATATCGTGAGGAAACCTGCGTGTCTGAGAAATAATCAACAAAAAAGTATTATTTCGTGGATATTGAAGCCCGCCAAGCCACACTGGAGCAGTGTGACGGGCCCTTCCCGCTTGAAAAACCCTCTCAGATACTTGCCCAGCAGTGGGCACTGACCGGCTGGTGCTTTAAGGGATCTGCTTCTGAATCAGCAGTCACGAGTTCGATCTCTTCTGTGGACAGCTCGTACCATTGAGTTGTTTCGAAACTTTGTACGATTTATATCGTTACTCTGGACTCTTAGACGACAACAGGCTCACCACCTGTTACATTGTTCCGAATATACTCTGGTGGGCTAAAGTGGATAGAAACGACTAATATGTCTAGACCTCTGGCCACCCCAGTATTGGGTATACGGTCGTGGGTATGGGCAAACCTTTCAAGAAGTGCGTCCTGGCTTTTCTTGTTTGATTTGATTTCAGCAGTGAGTTTAAATATGCTGATAAAGATTTAGCTTTTGTTGATCGATTAATAATATTTCAAGTGGAATTTCACAGGTGATCTTCATATCGGCGAGGGTACATCCGGGAGAAACTCCATCGAGCTTTGTATTCAACGGGTTCCTTAACATATTACTGAATAGAGCAGACCCTGTAGCATCACAGTTGCGTAAAAGCTATGTGTTCAAGCTGGTCCCGTTCTTAAACCCGGATGGAGTGGCCCGAGGTCACTACAGGACTGACACAAGAGGTGTCAATTTGAACAGAGTCTACCTGAACCCCTCTGTGACTCTGCATCCCACTGTGTACGCGTCCAGAGCTCTAATTAGGTATGCATTTGTGTTAAACATATTCGGGAGAATTTGCCATCTTTTTCTCAAAGGCCAACCTTACCAGATTGTGGGGTGCACTCTGCTAACTAATGGACGAGGCTATGGTGAAAAATCGATCTGAATATGCCGAACCTAAACCGAACAGCAGTCAAGAAGACAGCTTTTTTTTTGTTTTATCAGCATTTGAAATGCGAGGGTACCGACACTGCGCTCACCAACCCGCGTACCGTACATGGTGAGTATGGGCGAATCTTCGAATGGTAACAGTTTTCATGGATGTCCAACAGGACTCACACAGGCTGGTAAAGAAGAAAGAACAAAGATTTTCGGATTGTTTTCCATTATCAATCGGGTGCATGTGTCTGATTATATAGTGTACATCCTTATAGTGGGAGATCGTTATATAGTACTAATAATTTACACTGCAACACTGCAAATTATGTGCAGGTATTACCACTTCGGCTGCGAGAAAGAAGATATCTACGATGATAGCAAGAGTCTAATGTCCCGAAGCATGCAGAACATTAGCGAAAGCGCCGAGGTAAAGTGAAGTATCTTGTTAGTTTGTATATATGCTAGACCTACCTGCTGCTGTAAGAATATGACGCTGCAATCGACAATAGCTCCAGATTGTTACCACTGAAACAAACCTCCTTATATTAGCGAAATGCGTAACTCATATCTGTCGAGTGCAAGGACGGGTTATAACCGACTAATACTCGAGCTTAACGACATATCGGCAAGGTCACGGGAACGCTATCCCCTACTTCGGTGACACCTCATGCGCCGGCCAGTCTAGGCTGCTCCTCGGGAGAGAATACATCCTCTCCCTTTCTCTCCTGGCTAGAAGCGAAACACGGACACGCCTTCCTGAGACAACGAAGTAACCCACGTATCCGCTACCCAAAGGCTATCAAGGGATCCGGAAGGCGAGCGCTTCGTTAGCACCAGCCCTCCTTAGGCACACCGCGGCGCACCCCTGGTCTATAATCCCAGCCGCCATCAGGGGTAGGGAGAGGGTAAAGGTTGGAGGTCACTCCACAACGGCTGCGGAGTGTTTACCAACCACAGTCCAATAGCTCTTATCCGAAGTGTGCTGGCTAAGCCCATATGAGCGACACCCTGTCATCCCACTGTGGCAGGCAAGCCATCTAGTTTTCCGTCAGGGGAGGAAAGAACAAGCATGTAATAAACTATTATTTCCCCACATAACTTCCTAAGTTAAATCTAATAAAAATTAACGGCCTGCTGTAAATATAATTTACAATTTAAAGAGTACAGTCTTACAGGCAACCTTGAAGAGGCCGGAAGCACGAACTAGAAAAGATAAAACCCAGAACGCTAGCATAAAATTTATTTGATTTTACCACAGTTAACAGAGAACGTGAAAAAAAAGAAGGGTACGAACTCCTACAAGAGCAGCGAAAACTTGAAGAAAGACAAGATATCGAAATCGAGCAATAAGACATCCATGAATATAAAGCAGCCTACCGACTCGTCAAAGAACGACGCCATCTTGTTAAGTGGCGAAGCGGCCAATTTAGCGGAACAGGTACGTAACACCATCCCATCCCATGGCTCAGGCCCAGGCTTATGACTTGGGTGGATAAAATTTAATAAATTAATATAAGCCGGTGCCATATATTAACGATTTCCTTCTATATTATGTCGAAATGAAACAATTATTTACGAATTCCATCACGTTTAATTAAATTTTTTATTATATACCCGACGTTTCCTGAGCTTCACAGCACCCGTGGACAAGGAAGTGCAGAACATGACAGTCTCTTTCCGGCTCCAAGCTTCTTCACAAAAATGGAAAGAGGGAGAGAAGGAGAAGAATGGACAAAAAAAACTTTTTTAAACTATTTAAACAGGAATTTTAATCCAAAGGAAACCCAAACTCCATTCCTAATGGGTCACTGACGTCGGCAAGAGCGGCGATATCCCAAGATTTGTTAGTCAGCAAGATTGCGATTCGAAACGCGAGCCGCAGACGCCGGATCCGGACGGGCCATAATGTCTTAGATCCGAGCACTGGCCTCATTATTGGAAAGGGGATAAATGTGCAAGTGGCTCATCTGATGGTAAATGATTACCGACGTCCACGTCCATCTGTAACACCAGAGGAGCTACAAGTACGTTGCCGGCCTTTAAAGAAAGAATAGGATTTTCTGTTGAAAGTCCTTAAGTCTTTACTGGTCGAAAATACGCTGGCGCCAGCTGATTCCACAGAGTCGAAGTGCGTGGCATAAAGTTCCGGGATCATTCTGAACAGTTCCTCAGAATATTCCCGTGGCAAATACGGTAAAAATGCATTGATTATGGTGTGCCCCGGTCCTGAGATGACCCAATTGCCAAACCCGATCAAAGGTCTTCGCTACGTCCAAACTATTCGCCAAGGCCTCACTCTTGGCAACCTTGGCCCAACTATTAGGCAAATGTATCTTAAGTCAAAGTTACAAAAACTAAAAAGTATCCTGTGATAACCCTACTTATTTATTTAATTGAAATTTGTTGTATGACGTAGAAATGTCCTGTACAATATGAGGTTAAATTTAATGTAATGTCTTATCATTATCATCATCATCATCATTATTTGAGCCTATCACAAGTCCACTGCTGAACATAGGTCTCTCCCAAAGATTGCAAAATTAAATTAATTCATTCACTAAATTTTATCATAACCATACTGTATATGAAAGCCTAATGCTTAAGCTTCATGTGATTTTTTTGTACTTTGTGATTAAAAAAGAATTAGTTACGCATCGCTTCATAAATAATGTTTCCGTTGCCAATTTAATGAATTTCCGATTTAATAATAATGACGAGCTTATCGAAAAGGTTATCAAAGACGTATTATTAGCTTTTTTTTATCTAAAACACGTTCCAACGTAATCAATAAATCGAGTTCGATTACCTATGTGAAGGGGTACGTAACATACATACATATATTCACGCCTTCTTCCCAACGGGGTAGATAGAGACAATTTCCTTGAGCCAATGAGTTTTTTGAAATTCAGGAACTATTCGTATCGTTGGCCTGGACATTAAGACGGCGACAGGCCCGCAACCTATCACGTTGTCCCAAATAAAGTTTGAAAAGTAGGTGAAAGGACCGACCTGTATTGCGTATACGGTCTTGAGAGCTTATATTTTATTTTTAAAGCTTTGTTTAGATTTCTGAATAATAGATGAACACCCGTTTTATTAAATCGTCATCTAATTTGTCCACAGGTTAAGAAAAATAAATATATAGTCCACTTCTAGACATGGTCTCTCTCTAGGAGTGAACTAAAAAAAGTGGGAGAGCTTAGTACTACAAAATTAAATAACTTAAATTTGAAACACATTGGCAATTTCTTCGTTTGTTGGAAACTCACAATTACTGAGGTCTTATCCGCCTTGCCACAAAAAATTCAGTGCGATAACATTCCCCGATAAAATCATACCGTGTGATCTCGTTTGAATTGGAAGTGAAAAAAAAGTTATGATTTTATCGAGGTGTTCCTCGACCACCCACAGAATTTTTTGGCATAGCGGATAAGGCTCCAGAAAATATATATATATTTTTTTTCATCATTAAAAGTCTCATCATTCCGGGTGGAACTCTTTAAAAAATAATATTGCATAAGATATAGATCTACCCATTCGAAGCTGGGCCCGGTCGCTATTGTTTTAATAAACAAACAAGAGTTACTATATATTACAATATCTGGTCAGGTGTACGATTTGAAAATTCAAGAAATGCCTTCACAGCTGAGCGCTATGACATGCAAGGAGTCTAATACAAATATAGAGGAGAGCTCCTCCCTCCTCAATGACAACTTACTACGCTCTTGCCTTGGCTCAAACGTCCATGTCAGTACGAGCGAGGAACTGAACATTCAAGGCAGCAACCCCTTGAAACCCCTGCGAGAAACATTGAAGAACAGCATAAGTTTGTTGATGGAGTCTGGCTCATCAGTTGCTGGGTATGTATTAATTGGCGTTAAGACTATTTCTTACTTTGCCTTAATGTTTTTTGAGGTAAAAAGTACATGCTTTGTGCTCCGAAATGGCCATCGGTCCAGTGGGATACTAAAATAGGTAAATAGTTATAGATTTAGGCAGTTTATATATATAACAGCAAGGAAGAATCATAAAAAATTTGGTTTCAAATAGTAGATTAAAGTGTAATTTTCCCGTAAGACAATTTTATTTATTAAATAATAACATATTTTTTTTTGAATTGCTTTAAAATAACCCAATTGACATTGCGATAGAATACTAACTAAAGCTAGTGACGTCAAGATCTTTCAGATATGACGTCTGTAATTTGTGTTTTGGTAAGCTAGCGGAGTGCCAATTATGACGTCAAACTCAACGCCATGACAGATGGGAGCGTTTTGGAAGGAAAAATTTAAAATTATTTATATAATGCAGTATGCAAATATTAAATTTTTTGATATAATTGATGGTAAAACTAGGTTTTCAAAGGCTGTCAACTACAGGGTAATTCTTCCTTAAAATAATAACTAACTGGTAAGATGAGGCCTTTTTTTTTGTGTTTTCCCCTATTTAATAACTGCTCTAGAAGCAAAACTTTTTACCCATCATTCACAACATTTAAATGAAATAAATTTCTAGTATGTTAGCCATATGAAATGTTACAGGTAATTCTTAAAGTCTATGTTTTTTGCCTCGATTATGAATATTGTAAAATAATCCTTACGTTATCCACAGTGACAGTTCATTAGAATGTACGGAATGCCGCACGGCCAACGTTAAGGTGGGCTGGTGCGAGGACTGCCGGCGGGCGCTGGACCGGCTCGAGGGCTCCATGCCTGGCATCACGAGCATGGTGCCAGGGTACAGCGCAACAATTGTAAGTTGTCATGCCCAATTATACTAAGATTGATTGGAATATATAAGATATATTTTAATGTGGTAGAGTCAAGCGGCGGCTGCTGCTCGAATGGGCCGGCTCGTTCAGGTTGGTACCACGGCCTCGCAGAATGCCGGCGTGAAGTAACCGTACCCCGCAACGTAACCCTCTCCATCCCTTTCTTCCGATGGGAAGAAGGATGATGGGAGATGTCCCAAATAACCTTAAAGGCCGGCAACGCACCTGCATCACCTCTGGTGTTGCAGATGTACGTGGGCGACGGTAATCACTTACCATCAGGTGAACCGATTGCTCGTTTGCCGCCTTTCACATACAAATAATACTTGAACATGATTCATATTATTTAAAATTTACTTTCATAGTTATTAAAGTAAAATCAAAATGTTACTCGGTGCTAGGACACTCAATTATCACTACCCGGAAGAATATTGGGATTATTATTCCAAGTTATACCACCAGTAAGAATACTGGGAACATATCCTTTCAATATTAACTATATATATAACCTTGTTAAGTAAAAGAGCGGTTATATTGAAAATAAACGTATTTTAGCTAATCATTTTATTCTATGCTGGTAATAACATCTTGAGAATCTTATGCTTAAATAAATTACTTTATGTCAAACTATAAAATGTATGACTAATGGAAAGCCTTTGTTCATGCGGTTCATATTTCTTTTTAAATCAAAAGCTCTTCGTTGACTAATAGTTAATGTAGCTGATAATATAGTTTCGCTATTAGAGAATACATGTTATGTGTGAATATTTGAACTAGAAAAAAATATTCACCCAATTCTTACCAGTACTTTAATGTGGAAACGATATGATCTCAGTTTTATTATTGATACTAAAAGTTGAAAAAATACTCCCAACGTTCTTACTGCTAGTAGTAATTAGTAGTAATTCTGGGAAATGCCCCCCTATCCTTGCCTAAGATCCGTCTGGTGAGTTCGGTATGTAACACCTTCTTGTCTATTTCTGCCGCAAGCAGCATTGCCAGCATTGTTGTGTTCCAGTTTGAATGGTATGCAGAGCCAGTGTATTTACTGGCAGTGAGCTATTCTTTCTTAACCTGCTGGGCTAACAACACTTCTGTAACCTCTTTCGATTAAAGTTATTTAGCGGCCACAACCACAACATCCACTTGGCATCAAGTGGACGGTTAGCCCCGTTTGTTACATTTTCCCAGCAGCAGAACCAAATTAGGAGCAGAACGATACTCTTAATTAAATTTAAATGACTCCCGAAGATTATGTCCTTCCTCTAATTTCCTCAAATCCTTGCGTATCCTGTGTAGATAACACCAGGGAGTCCCACCTTCAGTTCCATTGACGAGTACAGAGAGTATCAGAGACAAGAGTTTAATAAGAAAGAACGCAAGGTACTTTATAAACCTTTGTGATAGCACTAGCTAGTTTATCGTTTGATAAGTGAATTTAGATCGGTTACAGCTAAAACCATAGTGTTACCATCTCATCCAGCTTGTGCCGTAAACCAATCTCATTGACTCCGATAGCGCGGTGTGTCTGGTCCAGCGGACGTCGATCCGCCTGCCACGCGTAGCGATTTCGACAAACCCTCCCGACTTAAGAAGGTCTCGTGACCTGCAATGCACTATTTAAAGATTGTTTCCACATTCATTCGGTCATTGGTCACGATAATTGTAAACAGCTGTATTTTTCCAGTTACATTCATATTTTCTCTCATTAAAGCTTCTATTGTTATCTGTGAAATGAACGGCAACCCCCTGCCGCCAGGGTCACAAATTACCTTACTGTTTCAATTTTCTTTAACAGTTACTTACTCCTGAACGTAGACCTCTCCCATAGGAAGATTTTCTGTGATCGCTTAGCAGGCGTGTTGGCGATCCCAGAACCAGACACCTCACTCGTTAGACCTCACCGGTCATAGGCCTGGTATATTTTGCCATGACTATTCCATCTATCGGAGTCCAAAAGATTTTTCCCTTGGTTTACTTTTACCATGCCCACGGGAAATGAGAAGTTGGCAGATTTTCATACTCCTCCACCACACGCACATGATAAATATCCATAATTTTCTTCGTTTTACAATTTTATATAATTAATTGAGGTGTGATTGAGTATAATTTTCTTCCTAAACCGCACCGCTCCTGCTCCTGCTGTATTCGCCGAAGCCACATCTCACAGACTAGTGATAGGGAGCAGCGTCAGTAATGCGAGAGTACCGGCGCTGCGCCCTAGCGTGAATATAGGCAACAGTGATGTTAACCGATCACAAAATTCTGCTCCGGTGTTCCTCCCGTTAACATCCGTAAATATCAAAACTTAATATTTTTAATTAAAAAATAAAGTACAAATAGGAAAGAGAAATAGATAAAGCACATAACGTAAAAGAAAATTGTGTTTATTTTAAAAGAACGTAATTTTTGTCCATAGAACAGATCATTGTGTCATTAACTGTACCTACGAGTATATCCCGCCAAAGAAAACATTATCTCTAATGGGACGGAGATATATTTGGTGAGAATATTATAATAGTGAACAATCGAGCAGTGATTTTTCAAGTATTTAACTGATGATTATCGGTTTATTAAATAACCGGTTTTTTTTTCGGTAAAAGTTGAGCCGGTTAACATCACTAATGGGCAAACTCGCCGAGAAATGTATGCTGGCTTATTGGCGCTTTCTTGAAGAGGCCTATGTTTTGCAGTGGCCTTAAACACGCTGATGAAGAGAAGGTGTTTTGTTAATTTATTCAAATTTCAGCTCCAAGACACGGAACAGCCGCCTGGGGCAGAATCTGTGTATTTTTGTACGAACTGCTTCAAGAGATACGTTGTTACGAAACCTAGCGTGGAAATTGTAAGTGTATTATTCCACGATATTTAGGCTCACTGTCAGTGCACTAAAAATAAAAATTATAATATACTAGACTAGCGACTGCCCGCTGCTTTGCCCGCTTAGTCATAAATGTTGTCCCAATAGAACTCTCAGATAAAGAGATAAAAATAAAAAGTATCTTTTCTCATGGTATATGGTATATCTACGTCTCTGCCAAATGATTGAAATCGTTTTTCATTCTTTCAGTCTTTTATGCGTGATTGAACAGAATCAAATATAGCATATAACGTTTTATGAAATATTAGGAATATTTTGAAAGAGTTCCACCAAAATCTGTGCAATTGCTTTTAAGTCTCTTCAAACGTTACACATATACAATCATTTTAAATATTTGTTTGTATCAACAAGTAACGTATGGTTTGTGTTTATAGAAAGCTGTTGGCGCGCCTTCGACGGCGAGTGTTGCAGTGTCGGCGGGCAATGGTGACGGACCTGCCACTTCTCCTGAAAGTTCAGTTAAGGTTTGTTGCGCAGTTTTATCTTCCACGCTCACACAAGCTCACTCTCTCTTTCAGCCTCGGTCTCCTTTCATATACATAAGCACTCACGCCCATCACTTAAATCATCATTAGTAGTAGTGAAATAATATAGTTACATAGCCGTGGTAGCCCAATGGTTAGGGCGCTCACTTTAGTGTAGATACAAAAAGATCATAGAGCCCGAGTGATCTCGGTTCGATCCCCGGTGCCGGCACCGCTCAAATTGTTAATAGCGATTTAAAGTTTTGTATTGACCACTTACTCGGTGGTGGAGGAAGACATCATGAGAAAAACTGTCTGAAAAATAATAAAAACTGTTTCGAGGATATGTGAAGCTCGCCAACTCCACCAACGCCTGCTCCTCGGATATTTGAGAAGGAGACCTATGTCCAGCAGTGGGTACTTACAGGCTGCTACTTTACTTAAAACATTTATATTTGAAATGGTAATAGAAAATAATAACAACATAAAATAAGGCGCGCAGTGCAAACAGGAAATAATAATAAATAATTGTATAATGGTAAATAAACGACGAAAAAGTACGGTGTGACGGTTAAACCGGCGCTGTGCTGTAGACTAATAATTTGACCTTGTCGAGAAGTTTTTTAAATGTGGCATAGCCAAGCGGCGCCTTTTGCTGTTGCTCGAATGGGCCGGCTCGAGCGGGCTAGTACCGGGCCTCGAAGATACCGGCGTGAAGTAGAGACATCTCATGCTTCTGCGTTTCGTTCTATCTCCTCTCTCCATCATCCTTCCCATCTCCCGGCCGAGCTGCTTGCTCGTTTGCCCTCTTAATAATAAAAAAAAATTTTCGCTGCTACATGGTTAACACTAATTTACATTTACTGGTATTGATTGTGCTCGAAATTCGACCGACTGTGTTTGTAAAGTAACAAAACATTTAATTGGTGAAATCATGTTTGTATGTTCCCTTTATTTTACCAGCCTTACCGGCCTATACACATGTTTAATCTTTTTGTGCACATCTACGTCACAGTACCTTTAGAATGTCACCATATTCATTCCTCAGCTTTTGTAATAAATATTAAAAGCAGGCACTTAAATTTTCGATGTACACGTTAAAATAAATATCCCGTTCATTGATGTTCATAGCAGTCGTCTCTGAAAGAAGAAAAACCAAAATCCCAGCCGGCTAAGCAGCTCAAGAAGAAAGCAACGGCGACCGGCGCCGCCGCCGCCACCCGCACCGCGCCCAAGGAGCCCGAGTCGGGATTGTTTCTCTACATCGACTTGCACGGACACGCATCCAAGAAAGGTGGGTTTCAAAGATTCTCATTTACATATTCATTAACCATCAGGTGAACCGATTGCTCGTTTGCCGCCTGTCCAATAAAAAAAAACTTGCAACTTACCAGTAGGATTTCTTGTTTCTTGTTGTTAACTGGAAAGAAAGAATTTACTTACATAGATAATCATATATCTAATACACGTACGTCTATGATTATAACCATCTATATTCATCATACAAATATTTGCACCTAGCGGGATTCAAACCCGTTACCCTCGTCTTCGCTATCAGACCGGATCACTACCAACTAGACTATCGGGCCGTGTGTTTTGAACAAGGAATAAAAAAAAGCTCCTAAATCCCACAGAGAAGCATCGTTCCTGGTACCAGGATGGATGGAGGCATGCATGACATGCCTCTTTTTATTGTCCAGCAGTGGACTTTTACAGATTGATAAAGTAAACGTAAGAGGAAAAATCATGAAATGCAGCTTCTAAAGAGGACTAGCGTATAATTTATTTAATAATTTAAAAAAAAGACCTAATTTTAGATAAATTATGGTAAGCCTTTTTAGTTATTTGTAAACAAACTGGTAAAAATTTAGTTCGAATGATTTTTCCATACGCTTGAATTACGCGGTTTGTATTGGAATGTTCGTCCTTCTCTTTATTCAAGAAAAGTGATCATAAATCGTGACTAAAATTGATCGCAGTGGTGCTGGGGTCGAGTTTTAAGTCTTCGCAACTCATCGCGCCACCCGCCGGAACGGGCAGGATAATGTCTCCATAGCCTTAGTATATAAAATTAATACAAATACATAGAGTATCAACTTATGTAGGTGAATTCATGGAGAGGTCTATGTCCAGCTGTGGACTAGCACAGGCTCATGAAGAAGAATTGTTTTGTACGTTTGTTGCAGGTATCTTCATGTACGGCAACCATTTCGAGGACGTGGAGAGCTCGGTGGAGTGCATGCTGCTGCCGCGGATAATGTCGCTGAACAATCTACACTTCCATTTCTCCTCCTGCAACTTCACTGAGAGGAATATGTACCTGAAGTATGCAACCATTTGTGCTTTTCGTTGAATACAACTAATGTGTAATGTCTGTAATTGTACAGTACAAATTAAAACCGGAATACTTTCTAATACTTTCTATTTAAAAATTATGGTGAAACGTAATTATTATATTTCGTATTATGATGAAATAATATAAATTATATTAAATTAGGGTTAAACATTGCCTTTTAGAATTAATACGTCACTTCCATAAATACTTCTCGCATTTTTATGAATAAGGGAAATAATCTTACAAACTTACGCAGTCCTTTCAAAATAATGCCCATCTCTTTCTAATGCTATAATTAAAAAAACTAGCGTTATTTATTTCCACTATCTAACGCGCATCCTTTGCTTTGTAAAAAACTAAAATGACCGACGCTTGGCAACAATTATCAAAGTTGTAGCGGTTCAGGTTGCTAGAAAGCGTTTAAGAATATCGACAGTAAAATAATAGCTCTCTTTTACTGAAGAACTGTACTGATAGAACCAAATCTTAAAATTGGCCATCTCCGATCTTGAATTGAGTATTCCAATAACCCTATAATTCTACGAATTGCTTCTGGAAGTGCTATACCAATATGTTTTAACTACTTTTTAAGTCCACATTCAAACCATATTTCGGCGTATTCTAGTTGTCCGTAGCAGGCATCTCTCACTCGAGAGTCCCGCCATAAATACCTACCGCTCAGTGCACGGCGGCCCTCCGCCACACGCTTGCCTGTACTTTGCGTACATTTGTTCTTGAGCGAATTTTTCAAGTAGAATAGAATATAAAGTAAAAAAAAAAGTAACAATTATAGATGAAAAAATGAGACAGACGAAACCACACTGTAGTCATTACACGGCTTTAATAAAGAAAAGTCTTACGAATCAATAATTATGTCGTAAACTCAAAGAAGCATTCTTAAGTAATTTTGACAATCTATAATCAATCGACCGAGTAGTACTGTTATATTAATTATTTTTCGAGAATCAAAGTCCTTGACTTAAGAAGTATCGTAAAACCTACACACATTTGTTTAACAAAGACGTTTCTTAGTCTCAAATATTTTATTTATTTTTTAAATCTCTAACAACCTTAGCGCATTCGTTGGATTGCGTTAGATTTTCGTTTTTGTATGGGATTGAAGTACCTGTTACCTATTCTGTGCCCGTAGTACGATCAAGGTTGTTAGCGGGTGGGGTATGGTCGTGAAGCTACGTTTGTAATGCTCCATGTTGCGCCGACGTACGCGCGAGAGAGGGTACGTTAATACGAAGCGATTTTTTTTAAATGTATAACTCCAAGTCAATCAAAAAACATAGAAGAGAACATCAGTAAGAAACCGCCATTACTGGTCGAGTTGGTGCTAAGAGTCGATTCCCCCAGACGCAGAGTCAAAGGAAGCGATTCGACATTCATCTGTGGGTAAATTTTAACGTAAAAATTTTATGTTCCTTCGACTCTGCGTCAGTGTGAGCCGATCCTAAAAGTTCAAATTCGTTGTCGCTATGAGGTGCGCCCGTCCGCAGGGACCGCCGCGACGGCATGTCGCGCGAGGGCTCGGGCCGCGTCGCGGTGCTGAAGGCCACGGGGCTGGTGCGCTCCTACACGCTGGAGTGCAACTATAACACGGGCCGCCTCGTCAACGTGCTGCCGCCCGCGCAGCGTGACGCGCCCGCCCCCGCCCCCGCCCCCTCCGAGCACGAGACCCACCCACCCAAATACACGCCGCACATATTCGAAGAGGTAAGCGTGCGCTTGATAACTATTGCTCGGGGTGTACTGTGGCCGGTTTCATGATAGCAAAACTTTAAAGGCGGTTTCCGTACTCTGCATCTGTGAATTGACCTCTTACGCACTTAGTCATTTACTCATCGACATTAATATTTGTCTTTCTCCACCAATCGCAATTATTTATAAAACTATTGTTTTAAATGAAGGTTCAAAACTGTTGTCGATGTCTATGGACAGAGTATTGAAACCGCCATATTTTCATAAAAAATGCACTTTCATCCTTACTTTCTTCAACTAACTAATGTGCGTGCCGTAAAGATTTCCTGATGACGTTTTAGTGTATTAAGTGATTGCTAAAGATTATTTCAGAAGTGATGACCGTTTCAGGTAAGACACAGTCGCGGTAGGAATCTGGAGGTTTTCAAAGAGATAGACCCGCTGAAGGTTTGTTCTAAACTATATGATTCGCTAATCTCATGTGATCGTTGCCGTCACGTAGTTTGCTGTCACGTATCACGTATGGCCATACACAATTGTATGCTAAAATGCACACGTAGTGTCAAGTATTTAGAAGTTATTTACCTTTGTTTTTCCCATTAGTCTCTTTCAAAATCTCCAGAAATGTCACTGCGGCTTCGGAAATGCACCTTTGTGTAAATATTTCAAAAAGTAAATGTATCAATACTTACAGTTCATGTTGCTGTAACAATGAAGCAAACCAAAAGTGCACCGATTATCGATGTTAATACCATCGAATATTCTTTTATTACAAAGTTTTTTCATTATAATACTCGGTGCTACAAATAGATTTAATTTCGAAATATATTTAAATACAATACTATAAAATGCGAAAATAAATAGCATCTTCCTTAAATATCTCAATTGAAATTACATATTATAAACCTGAAAACTAATATAGAATTATTGAATGAAACCACTTACCATCGGTTAGGCTGTTTTAAAAAAAATAACTCACTGCCTGTAATTATGGCGACTCTCTATACCCTTCTCATCGGAGCACAGCGGTGGTGTCACTGCCGCTTAACAGCAGAAATAAATCAGTGGGGTGGTTCCTACCCAGTCGGCTCTTAGGCAAGAGCCAAACACCAAGTTAAACATCTAAAAAACAAATGTTTAGAACTCGCGCTATTTATTAGTACACCCAAGTGTATTGTGGCCCAATGTCCCAGGCACCCCATCCGAACCTTATTCTTCTTTATAACAATAATTAAGTTACAGAGGCACGTACGTGCAACACGTGAATAATGGACGTGTGTGAGTGAGGTGTGTCCTTCGCGCAGGTGGGCCGCTCGCTGGGCGCGTCGATACTGGACGTGACGGGGCAGCATCCCAACTCGCGCATCCCGTGCTCGGAGCATCGCACGCTAGCCGCGCTGCGCGACTGGCTGCGCACGCACACGCGCACCGTGCGACCGCAGGTACACAACTCGTACTCACACGCACACACAAGTGCACGGAGCACCGCACGCTGTCCGCGCATGCACACACGCAGCGTGCGCCCGCAGGTACGCAACTCGTATTCACACACACAAACACACAAATACGCGTGCGCAAGTGCTATGAATACCGCACATTGACCGCGCTGCGGGTTTGGCTAGGCCCACAGCTCGCGCTCGCACACAACGCACTTGCTCGGAGCTTCGTATTTGGTTCGGAGCACTTCATTTCGGTATAAGAAGAACAGCGCCTTAACATATTATCTCGCACTACAACAAACAAAATTACAAAATATTAGCATACATTTTGTCATTTCGCTTCTTTTGGGATTTTTGTTTCGGCTGTAAAGCCTCGCAACTGTTATCTACGGTGGACTTTCCAGCAAGACTCTGCTCCTGCTCACAAGGCACGAACCTCCACGGAGTAAAACCTGGCCCAAGAACAATGTTCCGGACGTTATGACAGCAGAAGACTGGCCCACGTTCTTTCCAGATTTGAATCCGTTAGTCTGCTCAAAACGTTGCTCCGATATTGTCTCTCTATAAACCTTTAAAGCTGTCAGTTGTTAAAGTCCCCTTGGAAACGAGACACTATTCGCAGTAAAAAGCCTGTACCCAAGCCAAACGAGCCACTTTGAATAAAATGTCTTGAATTAATTGCTTAGACTTCGATGCCAAAAAGTTGATCTACTATGGTCAAATTTGACTGGAAATTGTGCTGCAACATGCCTTAAGGCTTAGTGCCTTTTCGACACGCTTAAGCCTTCAAACTGTAGCACTTACTTTAGTTGCATCGCTTTAAGAATTGGTTGCTTCTTAGTTATGTTTTGCAGAAAATGCCTTATCCCCTATAACACATTAACATAAATACAACTTGGAAATCCCGTTTTGATTGGTACGTAGGGCATCGGCAACCACATGGTGGATAGTGCCGGCTACTATCCCTTTAAAAGCCAGCACCCTTACAAATGTTATTCCTTCTTAAACGTCGACGTTGCATGTCATTAACATGATTATACGACGCGTTACTAGACTCCATAGAATAAGTAACTCGTTCGTGAGATACATAGCGTATGTTTACAACAAACAGTATTACATTTTTTGATTTATTATTATTTGGAAAAGGTAAGGGGGGGGGAGGGGGTCAAACGACCGGCTCACTTGATGGTAACTGACATATGCAACACCAGAGGAACTACAGGTGCGTTGCCGGCCTTTAAGGAAATTTGGGGGTTGGGAGAAGGAGAATGAGGAGGGGGAGGGAAAGGAGAATGAGGAGGGGGAGGGGAAGGAGAATATTATTGTATAGCTCTTAAAAGACGATACGTATCTTTCTCCGTCAGAGAAAGGTTGTTATGAGACGGTAAAAGATTACAAAAAAATTGACGTTTGAAAATAAATTTATATTCCTTATGCAGGGTACAGGCGCTACAATACTACAATTATAAATTTACCGCTCGTCTTTATGCCAATTCCAACAAATTGTTTCTATTGCGTTTCATCAGACTATTTAACTCCACTTTTGAACTGCAAAGACCTCTACAAGAAAGCCGACTTACATTACTCAGAGTTTGGTCATAATCACCTAGTGACGCTGCTCCCCATCACTAGTCTGTGGGATTTTCCGCCCTCAATAGACCGAAGCCAGGTTTGTTAGATAGCAGAACGCACCAAGTGCAGGCAAGGTTGATATTAGGAGAAAAAGATGTTCCGTTGTTATTCTTTATATAAACTTTACTATTTTTTATTATTTTTATGGTTTAATTTGTAACATATTTCTTTAATAATCTCTAACACTTATAATATACTTATTTTCTTCCTATGTTATAACACGTGTCTTTAATTTTCAGTGTTACTCTTCTATAATTAATCAACCAGCATTTTAATAAATATCCAGGGTAAGGAAACCGATTTCAGAGTGGATTGTGTGTTGTCCCAATTCAATTTATTAACATCATACTACAACTTAGAAACTTACTAAAACTTAGAGGTGTGTGGTTTCAGTAATGTCTGCCGAATACAGCCTAATCGTCACTTCTATTCGGCTCTGCATAATATTAATGTCAAAAATTCGATTACAGCTTACCATGTCCCGGCTGCGACCAAAGACTACATCACCGACGAGGGTGCCGCTTTACGCCCGGACTAAGACAAAAGTCACTGACGAACGCAAAGAGAACACGTATGTGGGGGCAAAGAGCGATTCCGAGCGGAAGCGAAGTCCACCGATCCTCGCACAACGCTCCGGACATGACATCATTAACGTCAATGTGAAATATGTTAAGAAGGCCGAGCCTGTCAAGGCGTCGTCCCGAACGAAGTATTTATCTGAGAACGAACCGAAGCCGAAGACACTGTCCACCAAAAGGCGAAACATATTGGCGATACGCAAGCCGAACTCTAGCAAAAGCCAAGCAGGTGTTGTCAAAGCCAAGGCGAACAGGCGTTCGGCTGACGACACGGAAAGCTCACGCTCTGGTATAGTATCAGCTAAATTGTCCAAACGTAATTTCGCGAGGTCGTTACGTGGGGCGATAACGAGATCGGGAAACAATCGCTGTAGGCCGATAGCGTCCTCCTCCTCGGAGGATATAGGAGGAAATTGGGAGGACATCGCGGGTGGGACGGTGTTGGGGTCTCAGAGTGGTATGTCCCATCCGGAGTCGATGTCGATGCCGGGTAAGCGAAGGTCCTTTCCTAACCCATCGCCGTCGCGCTTGAAGAAGATAAGGTTAAAGACGGCCTTGTAGCGCAAACCGCGCGCTAAGCCCGCTACCGAGTCGCATAACTAACTGGTTATATAAAAGAAAATTAAAATAGTTTCGCAAATTTTCTCGATTCTATCTAAATAATTTATAAAAATTTTCTTAGCCTTCTTTACTGTTCCCGAAGCCGTTAAAAAATACAATGGCCAATTGATGAAACCGGATCTCATAAGTGGGCTTCGGACGCAATTTATACATATTATATAAACACTCGCACACCTATCACCCCTAGGGTTAGGCAGAGATAACGTTATAAAATAGAAATAAACTCGGATGGTCTCCAAAATCTTGTAATAAACTGTAGAATAAAGAGGAAAACTCTCAAATGTTGAAAAAACGAGAATAGATTGATTTTAAATATCTGATGTAGGACTGCACTCGATAAACTGTCTTGTGCTATCCTAGATCATTCGTATTACATAGCAGCTAATGTTTTAGTTGAAATACGTATTGTAACTACTAATTGTGACAATGCGTCTAGCATATTTTAAAAAAAAAGTATTCGAAAAAATTAAAAAAAACGTGACATCGTATAGATATTGTTTTTATGTATAAAATAAAACCGGTTTTCCGTTATATATAGTTTGCAGGTAAATTAAGTTAACATATTTAAGTTTTCTTAATTATATACTCTATGCTTTTTTGCTGAAGACTGTTATACATCTTTGTCTTGACGTGACCGATGACTTGCCATATTAAAAATGAACGTTTTTAATATATTTTTGTGGTTCTTGTAAATAGATTCATATACATTTACAAATTTCTATTGTATTGTGTTACTAATTTTTTATAATGGTGAAATTCAAAACAATGTTATAGTTGGAAGCAAAGGATACAGAGTATGATCAACTTTGTACGTCATAACCTGATAATTTTCTTTTTGTGTATTTGGAGATCTATGTTACAATAGTTGTATAAAAAATTATCTGTATAATAATAATACACAATTAGACTTTAAAGAGACTTAGAAAAGCTACGTATTAATAGATGTTGTAAATTGTAAAGTGTAATCAGAAGCTTAGAATAGTGTGCTCAAGGAGCAGTTTTTGATATACCTATTGATCTCATAAAATTATAGCTGAATCATTTTAATCGGACGCTGGTAATTTTTGATCAAAAAATACATTATATATCCATTAATACTATAACATTTTAACTAAGGGAAAATAATAGACTTAAAAGAAATAGATAGCAGCGCTCGAATGATATGAAACGGCCCGTTTATTCTATTTTTCATAGACTAACTTTTTGTGTATGAAATTTTTTTTCATAATAAAATTTCATATTGTAGTTTAAGAAAAATTTTAGAACGTTCTAAACAATTTATGTATTAAACTACGCGCCAACATTAAAATGTGCAATAACTTTAGACTTAGTTAACACTTCAAACGATTACTAACTTAATCCGAAATTTTATAAATTGTGTAACAGTCATATTTATCATAGAGATATAGTATGTATAAAACACAATAGTTTACTGTTTATTTATTGGAAATATTAATATATGATTAAATAACATAATACATGTTTCACAGAATTATTGTTTTATTTATTAAACTGTTCCCTTTCTTCATCATCCTGCTTGAAGTGCTGCTTTCCAAGTTAAACGAATATTTGTCTTTTTTGACAACGAATTTCCATATGTTGACTTATAATAATGTAATTTAAATTGTTTCAAAGTTATGATTATAACACGGACGAATAAAAAATACCTACGCGCTCTCAGTTTTTAATCACACATCTGAGATCCACACCAGTCCGTGTTAAATATTCAGGTACCCGCCGACAATGAATCGAGCTATTTCGCCGCTCCTGTCACGGTAAATGGCGTTCGTCTTACATTTGGATGATTCGGCAATTAAATGAGAGCACTTTGCGCATTGATTCGGTCCACGAGCCAAAGCGCACCGGTTACAATTTTTAGGTACCAGAGCAGCTTGTAGTACGCAATGTATTTACATATAATACAATTTCCATTACCTTACTTTTTTGAACACTACAACTGTGCGCATCGAGTTGAGTGAATAATTTTATTGAAAATGGTGATTGCAGCTAACGTGTTAAGTTGTTTACCGTTACTGGATGTGACTAACATCACCGAAAAAACATCTACTAAAGATTAGATCAACTTTCATTATGACTACTAAGGGACAGCTGCTCGGTGATGTCTATGATCACCGGAGGGTTCGAGTTAGGTACATTGAACTTAAGACAATATTTGCGCCTCACCGTTACTACATAGTATAAAACAAAGTTCCCCGTCGCGTCCGTCTGTTCACAATTTTCATCGAAACTACTGAATTACTAAAAGAATTTTATCCGGAATATTATCTTATGAAGTCTTGCAAATGGAATGTTTAGGTATATAATTTATTACCATTTTCCGAGCAGATTTGCAACAATTTTAAGTTACTCACGAATTCAATCCCAGGAGATGAATTATCGCGTACCCTGCTTAAATAGTGATAACTGAAAATGATGCATGTCAATGTTATTGCCCTTGAATGGTTCTACAAAAATGCTATGATAGCATAAAAGGTTAGCCCAAATTATCGAAAAAAGGTATTAAGTATAGAACGTTTTGAAATAGGGAATAGTGTTTTTTTTTTCAGATTTCTCAGACTCCTGCTATCCCAAAAAATCACGTCAATCATTTGCTCAGTTTTGACATGAATATTCCACGCGGACGAAGTTGCGGGCACAAACTAGTAGTATTATAGTATATCTATTTTCGGCATCTTTGCGAGATTTAACGGCCCCCCCTTACAGGGAATCCCGAGTGCACAGTGATAAATATTCTTCCCATTGTCTTTACAGGGATAGGATTCATCCGCTGCAGACATGGTGATTGTCTATATTTTGATAGAGGCTGCGCGCAACGCGAAGTTGATAAGAATAGCCCATCCATCGTCGTTTAATGATGACAGAACTAATTATAATTGGTCCATCTGTAGAGATCTTAACCGTTTCATCTGTTTATATATTATTTAATGAGTCACAGGTAGTCTGGAATCTTGAAGGACAGGAAAGAAATATACACTGATACTTAATTTGTGGAATAAGATGCCTCAGGATATTAAAGTCTGCTCCTTCAATAAACTTAAAAAAAAATTGTTAAATTGGTAATCATTGTTTCTAGAAATAACACATACCTTGGTGGGTCATATAATTAGAAACACTTCTTATGAATAAAGTATAACTCCAACGTACAAATGTTCGTAAAAAATGTACACATTCAATAATATAGCCACTCAAATAAAACTCATTAAATGCATAAAATATAAAAAAATTCTTACTTTTAATTACAAAATGAGTCTTACACATGTACGAGCTTATTTTGTTACTGGCCGCTTGGACGCCTAATTAGAAACATTTTGGAAAAGCATCCATAGCTCGTGTTTTTTTTGAAATTGGAGAATAACATTTCTTTCTTGGCTTTTTCTTTTATTATGGCGGCAATTAAAAACTTTATTTTGTTCAAAATGGGCAAAAATAAGCATTTCAAATGGTCTGTTAAGAAAGTTATTTATCATTATAAAACGTGGAACTGTTGAAAATGTTCTTAGAAAGGCTCGGCCAAGAAAAACTTCTCCCAGAGAAGATACGCTAATCGTTCGTGTTGCTAAAAAAGACCCAAGTAAAGGCTCCAACCAGATCAAAAATGAAGTTTTTTCGCCTGATGAACATCTCGTCCGACCCGAGAAACATCTCGTCAAGACTGATACGCCGAAGATTAGTGGAAGCTAAATTGTTTGGAACAATTACAAAACAATGCTTTTAATTATAAATACACAAGGAGTATAGTCGAGCACGGTGGCGGTAATATTAAAGTTTGGGGGTGTTTTTCCGGATGTGGAGTTGGACCCGTTCGGAAAATTGAAGGTACAATGGATCAATGGCAATACAAAAATATCTTAGAGCACACAATGATTCCATACTCGGGACGATCATTTGCCTGTAACCTGGATCTTTCAGCATGAGAATGACCCTAAACACACGGCCAATAGCGACAAATGTTTCCTTAGCGAAAAGCGTATATCCGTTTTAGACTGGCCAGCAAATAGTCCGGATTTAAAGCCAATAGAAAATCTCTGGTATATTGTTAAAAAGAAAGTCTCAAACAAACATAACACCAGTCAAAACGAATTATGTGAAGCCTGGAATTCAAAAATGTATGAAATTTATTGAATCAATACCGTCGTACCAGTGCTGTTATTGAAAATAAGGGATACGCCACTAAATATTAATTATAACTATTGGTAGGCTGTGGATAGTAGCTATTTCGTAAATAACAATACTAATTACTAATACTTAAAAAAATACTGTTTTTTATACTTTTTTGTTGTTGTTTCTAATTCGTTGACCATTATTGTTCATACCTTAAAACTGATTTAAATGTTTGTCCATAATGTAATATGATAAATGATAAATCGTTGAACATATTGTTGTCCTATTTATTGTTTAATTTTAAAATAAAAACGAGTGCGGTAATGTATCTTACATAATGTCAAGGACCGTTGGTAGTGTTTCTAATTATACGACCACCACTGTATATGTACATCAGTGTTGTACATATGTCACATTCTAAAATTAATATATAATTATAATATATTTCATGATAATGTGATCAGGCGGCACACATTTTCTTTCCACAGCCAATGGTAAATGTGGTACTGGATAAAGAAAATTGAGAATGACTCGCCCTTTACTTTTGATGCCGTTTCACAAAACAAGGATAAACTTTAGTCTCACTTTAAACATGGTAGGTCTATTGCATAATTATGATGGATATCTTAATAGTAATCGAATGAATCTCTTGAGGATTAGACAGATTACAACAAAGAGTACTTGCCTAATTTAATCAAATAATGTTTCAGAGCATCATTACAATAATTTTAAAATCCTCTGTCTAGGCTAAAACTAAATTTATTTTATAATGAGGAGGTGAGAGTTGCAGTAGGTATTATAAACAGTTGAGAAAAAAACATGCACCTGTAAACCTGTTTATTTCAGTTCACAGCTGACTTAAACTAAAAAATTACAGCCTGCGCCCTCTACGACCTCCCTTCCTGCGCGTAGAGTCTGATGGCACTGGGGTAACATCCTCGATACGACCAATCTTCATGCTGGAGCGTGCCAGGGCACGGAGTGCTGACTGAGCACCAGGTCCAGGAGTTTTGGTCTTGTTGCCCCCTGTAGCACGTAGTTTGATGTGCAGTGCTGTGATTCCAAGAGTCTTGCATTTTTCTGCAACATCCTGAAGAAACATTGTTGATTGTTTAAGATTGAGATATGTTTATGTGATTAAGATTGTTGTACATAGTTACAGCTCACCATGGACACTATAATTGAAGATTAGTATAACTAAATGTAAACAAACACTAAAGGACAAAGTAATCACTGGGCAGTAATTTTCTCCATTACCTTATCCTGCTTAACATAGGCCTTCTAAAGTATATTTCCTCTATGCTATCCCAAGTAGGTACACGTCTAGTGAATTGGAAACCAGTTTATAATCTTAGTTTAAATAGTAATTTATTGCATTGTAATTTAAAATAATATAAACCATAAACTTCATGTCTTATTTTAGTAACGAAATTAGTCACTGACAATACAGATGCAAATATTGAGGTACCAAATTACAAGCTTTACATTCTTAAACTTTTAAGTGTTACACTAGGTAAAACTATGCATAGGGGAAAGTGAAATTTAGTTCAAATAATTAAGGCAAAGTCTAATTCATCGAACACTAATTCTAATGCACATGGATGTCATAACACATTCGGGAGTGCCTTTCAAAATATCAATACTTTTTAAACAGAGTAAAAATTTTACAGTATATTTATGAATTATTGCATCAAACACAAACCTGTGCAGCTAACATTGCAGCGTAGGGCGAAGCTTCATCACGATCAGCCTTCACTTTCATGCCACCAGTGACCCTTGCGATGGTTTCCCGACCGGACAAGTCAGTAACATGCACGAATGTGTCATTGAACGATGCGAAAATGTGGGCTACGCCAAACACTGTCTCTCCTACTAAATGCTGTGGCCCGAGAGTCACCTGGACCTCTTCTTTGGCAACTTTGTTTTTTCTTGGAGCCATGGCTTATCCTGTAAATTATAACACCACTGTAGCACCGATTTGTAACCTTAAATAATCCAAGTAATCCGGGCACTATTTCTAAAGAAATTCAGCAAACATGTGTAGACAATGTAACTCTGTTGTGTGAACGTGTTATTCCTGTTAAAATCATGTATTTAAGCAATAACTATAAACATTTAATTCAAAAACTCCGAGATACCTTAAGCTTAAAAAGCTGTCAAACACTAAAAGACTTCCGGGCGCCTGTGTTTCCACAATCTAAAATAAAATTAAAGATCAGTTTATTTGAGTATGAAAAAATATTATTTTCACTTTCCTTAAATATTTATAAAAAATACAGTTCTTGAGCTTCTGTTTATAAATTATATTCAGTAAGTGAAAAGTGATTAATTTTTTTTTAAAAAACGTAATTAATTTTCTTGAAATCCATATCCTCAATACATAAAGCATATCTCCGAGGGTTAACTGGTGTTGAATGCAATATCACAATACCACTCTTATAACCATTCAATTAAGGCAAATGAGAATAAATAAATTTGTATTTTATTTTTGCCTTGGAACTGCGTTCGATCACCTACGTTGAGGATAGGTACCAATGATTTTTCTAAGCTTTCACATCGTTTGCCTAAACACTAATACTGCAATAGACTCACCACTCGTTACGTTGTTGCCAAGAAACTCTATTGAAATAAATGTTTAGATCTCTGACGATCGAAGTATTGGGTCGAGAGAGCTTATTTTTCACAGAGTTTTTAATATATAATATATAATCAAGTTATATTCTTCCATACTAATCATAAAACTGAATCTGAATTCTACCAATACATTGAACAAATTTACAAAATTTTGATTCGGCAGTATTATACTACCGATACGGAACCTTTGGGTATCGGTAGTATATCGGTAGGATACGGAACCTTTGAGTTCTGTATCGGTCGTACCACATTTCTTTGAGTAAAAGTTGTTTGTCTTACACACTGTTGAGTTACTTGCAGGACTGCGCAACATTTAGGATATATATCATCACACTATCTACTAAAGAAGACATATAGACAGTAGATGTGATTGTCTTGATACATAACGTAGAAACCTATCGCCAAATTTAAATGGTGCTTTCAACACTGTAATACTATATAGTAAATATATATCTTCATGCTATTTATGAAAAGAGCTGGGCAATATACGTGATTATTTAAATAAGCACAACTTAAACGATGTGGACGGATTTTAATAGGACCACTGCCACAGGGTTGTTGCCAGTGGCCGTTATATGAGTTGTTAGTGTCTTTTGCTTATTACGTTATCTAAAAATGTTTAAAATTGATGTTATGTGGCAGATCCAACAGTCCACTTGGAAGTAAGTGGTTACTCTATTCTATGCATAACTTATAATACTTATAACTAACAAGGCTACAAGAGCATTTTCATACTTGAGGACTAAGGCGGAAAGCCCCACAACCTGCAATATTGTACTGGTTCCTTAAACACAGCTGTAGATGCATTACTGTTTGGCAAAAATAAGATAATCAGACGGACTTCTTAGCACCTAGCAAATGTATAAAATAATAAAACAGCAACAGATGTTTTGTGAAAATTTATTTCTTTTTGCAACTACGATTCGGGTGTAACTACCACTATTTTATGTTTTAGATATCGTCCACGACTTAATACTTAATGCTCATTGACAAAAACAACAAACATTATTTTTGTGGCATAGGGCATAAGGATAATCCCTGAACGGATTTTGATAAAGTTTAGCAGTTGACTGAATATACTTTTTACTCCTGGGTAAATATACATTTTTGGAAAACTACTTCATGCACAGAAAGCGGCAGCCGGTAATTTAGACTTATTCATCATCAGAACCTACTTTTACATAACTAAGTTAGTGGCCGACATGCCCACCTACAGACAACAACTCTTTTTTTGTGTGTGTATCATGTGTATGTGTAGGTTTCATATTAGTTTCGTGTGACTTTTACGTCAGTGCTTTTGAGTTAATATTAATTAAGCCTATATAATAATAAATCATATGCCAGTTCATCACTACAGACTTACATTTAGATATGGTAAGCAAGTGTATTGATAAGACTCTGTTTGACCACTTTGTTAAACGAGAAATCGTTAAGTAAGACTTGTTTTCACTGTGCATATTGTACAAAATCTTTACGGCGCTGGTTTATTAAAGAATGTTGTTTAACAACGGTGTATATAAAAAGTTTCCCATTTTTTGTATAAATCCTTTGTGGGATAGAAGAAGTGTTATGATAAACTTAGTTTTAAAAATGCTCTTTGTGCTCTTTCGAATCTTAGGAAGTGTGCTTTGGGTGAACATCATGTTTTAAATATTGCTATCAGTTTTCGGGTTCTGTTAGTCAGCAAGTCATTATGATTTTGAAAATTTAAATTTCTTTCGATCATTACTCCGAGTTATTTAACTTATGCCGTGTTCTGAAACTTGCGACATCTACAGGTACTTGAAATTAAAACATGAGTGGGATATTATATTAACTGAAGATTCGGAATATCTGAACATTGAATTAAAAAGCAATATACTTAGTTTTTTCAACATTTAACGTTAATGGGTTTTTATGTAACCAGACAGTGGCGAAGTTTATTCCATTCTGGGCATTTTCAAATGCTGTTTCCCATGTGTCTCCAGTAAACATCAATGCTGTGTTAACGTTCGTTATTATTTTCGCATCTAAAAGTTCTACAGGTCATTAATGTACACAAGAAACAAGGTCACTCCAAGAATACTTTCCTGGGGAACTCGCGATCTATACTTTAAGTATTTCTGTCTGTCTGTTAACATCTTCGAGTGTCACTTATAATCAATTACGCGGCTAGAAGGCGCAGTAATGGACCACAGCATTGTTGGTCGCAGGTTGATACCTGCATGGAACCAATATTTGTATGGTCTTCAAATAATCGTTTCGGGTCTTGGTGTTTCTCTATATGCAATTTATGTATGTAACCTTCCTTCACAACACAGAAAAAAATCCTACAGAGGTGATAACGTTTTCAAAAATATTATAGAAATAATCTAAAGGATTTAGACTAAATTTTGTAGAGTTATATCATAAGAATCTATTTGGAAATTTTTGGGGGAGGCCTACGTTCAAGAGAGGACTTATGATTGACTGAAATTATGATGATGATATCTTAAGACATGATCTTACATATGTAATAGTTTACGACATATTTTAGTAGTTAGTGGGTAAGAAGTAGACTAAATACCAAAAATAATATATTTCATATAAAAGGCGCATGCTTTCATAATGTATAATTTTTAGGGATGGACATGAAAGATGCATTCATTTTTACGAAAATAGGGGTATAAATTTACTTTTCGGTGATTGAACATTATGCTATTTTAGACATAAGAGTTCCATTTCGTTAATAGCCACGGTCCCCTGGCCATTTGGTAACTAGCATAAAGCCATTAATGAAAGAACTACAACAGAATGGACTGTGAATAGAGGCCTGCGGAACGCTCATTGTTATTTATTTATTTATTCTTTATTGAACCATATAAGAGTACAATATATGATCAAAAGGTGGACATAATGCTAAAAGCATTCTCTGCCTGTCAACCTGGGAGTGATAGAACATCAAACGGCGTTACAGAATAGATAAAACAAAATAAAGGTTTAATTCAAAGGACAAGACATTAATGGGCTATGTTTATAAAATACATAAATTAATAATATACGTATATAATAAACTACGGAAACCATATGTACATACATATACTTATATACACATACATATATATTTATGTGTGATATTATGATGACAAGCACGATTACAGCCTTGCACCAGTCTCTCGGTATTAGGGCCCATTGACCAATAGAGGTTGAAAAGGCGATACAACTGACTAGCTACCACGCCCTGTCCAGCTCTCAGCATTTCAACCGCCACCCTATCATATCCCGGTGCTTTACCTGCTTTTATGCTCTTCTGTGCTTTCATAATATCATCCATACTTATGTCTCTGTCTGATTCACTTTTATTTGTTTCTTGAGGAGGCGTTCCTGCATCTGATGGTGCCTCAACTCTTTCAAATAGACTTTCAAAATATTCCTTCCATCTCTTTAGTACGCATTCTTCTCCTTTTATAATATTACCATCCTGACTTCTATTTAACTTATCTAACCTCATCGTACACTTAAAATTTAGAGTTATTTTATTAGTGGTGGAATATAAATGCCAGTGCCAACCATGTGGGACTTATACATTTCTTTCACAGTCATCTTCATCTTCTTCAGCCAAATTAAGTCCGCTGCTGGATACAGGCGTCTCCAAAAAAGCGCTAGCAAAAGTCAATAATAATTTATTGAATGGTTTACCTTTACTTAGCATGCTGAGTAGGCGGGATGCTAAGCGCAGTGCACTTTCACTTGAAATGCTTCTAATGACTACTTTGTTGTATTTTAATTTGGCATATACGGTTCGATTTACCGACGTCATTCGGTTACCATACCCTCGTTTATTACCTAGCAGGTTGCGCTACATGCAGATGAGATTGGAATTTTGTAAAAAATTTCCCTCGAATTCAGCAGCGCAGTATGCATTTTTTTAACCTGATATTATTTTTTGCTTAAATAACTACTCTCTTAAAAGTATACGAAAAAGGCAATCTGTTTTTTAAGAACTTATATTTAGCAGTTATCATTAAATAAATTAATTATTATTCGTGATGAAGAAACTAATGACGCTAATTTTGATTAAGAATTAAAATTTTAACGAAGAAAACAGTTTAAATTTATTTATTAAAAGTATATGTATTTTATTATTACATAACAAGTATGTTGTATATTTAGAAGAATTTTGTAGAGTTTTTTTAATTTGGCGACATTTGGAACTGATTTAGGGAGAATATAATATTCCTTGCCGACAATACTTTTCCGGAAGTAGAGTACGTCATTGCCAACAAATTGATATTTCGTCGCATATTTTTCTCTTAGTGAATAAAGTCGATTTTAACGACGAAACATATTGAAAATTGTAACGAAATATTGTGATAAGCATTCATAAGCATTATTAAATCTAGTTCAATTTAATAAGTGAGCATTTGATTCGTTTTTATGTGTAATATTGTATTATATTTCGACTACGTAAATGACGTCTTGTCATTGTGTCATTCATATTACTTAATTCATAAAGAATACTCAGCCTCTGCTACTCAAAATTTTATTTAAACAAGAAGTTTGAGCTCATGTGTGTTCAATTATAATAAATGGGTATTCTACTGTGTTGCTAAATGAAACTACGAGATTTTTAACTGAAACTTGAAAGACGTTCCATTTTAATATTTTTCTTTGTGAAGACGAATACGTGTTGATATAATACTGTTTTCTACGTTCCAGATTCAAAATGTTTATCTTGGATTGGTTCACTGGTGTCCTTGGATTCTTAGGTGCGTAAAGATAATAGCTAATAACAATGAGTTCTAATTTGTATTGTCTATTTCGTTACATTTGCTTGGTTAGGTGTCTTGACTAAAAACTTGTAAATTCTGAAATAAATTTACTTAATTATGTGTGCAAAATGATTTTTGTGTATTCAAATAAATGCTTATTACCAAATAAATTATCAGTAAAGCAGGAAGCAAGAGCTATATGCAAGTCATATAACCTGCGTAACCTAGTAATATTTTTAAATTATTTGATTGGGGTGATAACAAGCTAACAGTCAACTAATTGAATAAGATTACAGATGAGTTGTCTTCCCTGAGGACTTAGATGGGATGCATCAGATATACTGCCTCTTAAAAGTTACACTGCTGATTTAGCGGCAGAAATGGGTTAGTGAGTTGTACCTAAAGAAGGAGGCTACCCCCTACAATTATTCTAATGATGTATAGTGTAGAAATTCTAATAATTTTACAATTCATTTATGAAGGCCATATGAAATGTTCTAATTTAAGTTTTATGTTTGTTATTTCTTCATCTAAGGATGCAGTGGCCATAGTGCTTTCCTGATTTCTAAATGTCATTTAATATTTTGAATTTTTTACACCGATTGTATGGTGTCTTTGACACTGCAACAAAACTTTAACCCTTCTTGTATCTTAACTTTGAAACAATTAAAATTTTATTGTTACGAATTAATCATGATTAATTACATGAGAATAGTTAATCACTCACTGTTTGTTCAATACACATGACCTTAATATCAGTATTAAATATCAAACAAGATGGTTCTGGTTTTCCAGTCTGTGTATCAATTATTTTCAAAGATTGTACACCCAGAGAAAGAGAGTAGCAGATTTGAGAAAGGCAGTAGACAGAGGTGTGAATAAATCACACTATCAATTGACTTAGTTCTTTTTTTAATTAGACTTTGTTCATTGTCAGTTTGAGAATTTACTTAACGCTTAGCATCTCATAACAATAAAAGTTTATTGTTTCCTCACATTAATAATGAGTACATGAATAAGTTTATTCAATGAGTTTATTAAATAATTCCTGAATTCTATTTCCTCTATGGGGTTTAGCTTACTAAAGATAGTTATTTGATGTAATTTGTGTTGAGTTTATCTAAATACTATTTAAATATTAAAATTAAGGATATTGCACCTTTGACAAAATGAATTTAAGTAAGATTCCTCTTACGTCCCAAAATTTTAAATAAAGTTTTAAGTAAGAGTTAGGTTATTTTGGTATATTTATTAATTTCCTAAACAATTTGATGATTTAAAACATCAATTTAATTACTGAATACCCCAATAATGAACAATATAACTTAATTTAATTAAAAGCTGTAACTTAGAAATTTAAATAAATTCTTGGTATTGGGGTGATTTACTAATGATGTGGGTAATTTGACTAATGAATTAGATATTTGAGGGACAGTTGTGATATTTATTAGTTTGCTAGTTATTCTTAGTCAAAGATAAGTAAAAAGTGACAAACAACAACAACAACACTTATTAAATTTCTTGTAAAACAAGGCTAAATAGTTGTTGTATAATAAGATTCTGCACATTCATACTGCACTGTTCAAAAGAGGTCCAGCAAATTTAAGAGGGGTAGAGAGAGTAACGACTACATAAAAAAGTTGAGAAACATGTATGAATGTGTGAAGGTTGCCTTAATGAAGGTTAAAGTGACTGTGACTATGGAGATGGCTAACCTAATACGTAGGTGCCATTACCTTTTTAACCTTACAAAAGTCAGTGTAAGATGGGTGGCGCAATTGCTTACAGCGCCACAAGTGCAAGTCAAGAGCTGTAGAGAACTTTTAGAGCTCCTGTGGTGAAGATCTCCATCAAATATCACTTTGCATACTTTACAGAAAAAAAGTACATATATTTAAGTCGGGGTATAGCGTCCACCAGTGTTGCCTCTTCACAACAATGTCTCGTTCACACAGTGCTTTTTTCCAAGGCTGCTGTGTAAGATTGTTGAGTTTTCGAAACTATAGATTTACCACACATCTTATAGTGTAGATTTAGCTCATTGTGTTGTGTGAAGAGAAGTATTTACTTTCGTTTTTTTCATGCCAATACTGAGAATACATTGAACACTCCTTGTATCATGGACTAAATTTAAATTTCAACTTTAGCATATTATATGAAATTTATGAGCTTTTTATTTATTAATTTCCTTTAAATGTCCAACTAGGATTGTGGAAGAAATCAGGCAAGTTACTTTTCCTGGGTCTGGACAATGCTGGAAAAACTACACTTCTGCACATGCTGAAGGACGACAGATTGGCACAGCATGTACCCACTCTTCATCCCAGTAAGTGTTTTGATGCCATAGAAGCCATGCTATGTGGTTGCTGTAATGTAGCTGTAAAAACATTAAGCCAGGATATTTCTAATGCTGACATAAGTAATTCCGTCATTGTCCCATTTTTGCAGTTAATGTACAATAGAAAACTGTAATACTATCAACAACCTATAATGTTTGTGGTGCATCATGAATCACTCTGTGTAAGGAGGTACCTTGAACACAGAGTGATTCATTTGTTCTTTTAACTAATTCAGCTGTTTTCACTTTAATAATAAAAAATATAGGCATAAGATATCAAAGCAATATAGGTAATAATGTCATGAAATTTTACTTCACTTGCAAACTCCCTAGCCAAGCATAGCAATTTTCACATAATTAAATATTTTTTATGACCTTAATTATATATGAATGAATAAAATTAAATCAAAGAAGTCATGTAATTTACCACAAGTTTAGAAAAAGAAACTAGTTCAAGAGACTAGTTTTGAAATTTAAAAGATACATTATAAATAAATAACAAATAAACACCAACAATAACCTGGATTTATTTCCATAAATCCTTGGAATTGATGAATTTGTAATGTTTATGCTTATTTGTTGTATGTTTGCATAAAAGTTGTTTTGGCCTTCCATTCACTAAATTTATTTACCATCTTAGGACTCGTACAGAATTTGAGATGAAGTTAAAAAAAATTATGCAATATTTTCAAGCTACATTTATAATTGCCTTTGTTAACAAATTGATTTTATAAAACGTTTTTTTTTATTAAACGTTACCTTCCACTGTAGGAATTTCTCCTGTGTCGCGGAGGCAGTTTACATACATGAATTGCACATGGACAAACACCCAGACAGGGAACTATTGTAGGGCATTCAAATACTAGTCCCGTGCGGGAATTGAACCCGCGACCCACAGCGCCGCAGCTAAAGGCTTAGCCACTACGCCACCGAGCCGTATTGATGTAAATTACTTTCATAACATGCATTCATTAGAGTTATACAGTATAAGAAGTTTTTTTTTAATCTGTTCTTATTTATTTTCATGAAGGCAAAGTTAGTGATTGTAATTTGTATATACAAATTCAATATCTTTTTTGTCAAAGTTTATTTACATTTGGTTGTATATACAGTGGTGGTCCTATAATTAGAAACACTACCAATGGTCCTTGACATTATGTAAGATACTTCACCGCAATCGTTTTTATTTTGAAATTAAACAACAAATAGGACAACAATATGTTCAACGATTTATCATTTATTAGAAAAACAATATAAATCCCATTACACAAGTGCAGTTTCAATATTACATTACAGACAAACATTTAAATCAGTTTTAAGGTATGAACAATAATGGTCAACTAATTAGAAACAACAAAAAAAAAGTATAAAAAACAATATTTTTTAAGTATTAGTAATTAGTATTGTTATTTACGACATAGCTACTATCCATAGGGGACACATTTTTCTTGGGGGGTTGAATTCCATGCTTCAACAAATGCTTCATATAGTTCGTTTTGACTGGTGTCACGATTGTATGAGACTTTCTTTTTAACAATTTACCAGAGATTTTCTATCGGTTTTAAATCCGGACTATGTGCTGGCCAGTCTAAAACGGATATACGCTGTTCGCTAAGGAATCATTTGACGCTATTGGCCGTGTGTTTAGGGTCATTGTCATGCTGGAAGATCCAGGTTACAGCCAAATGATCGCCCGAGTAGGGAATCATTGTGTCCTCTAAGATATTTTTGTATCCATTGTACCTTCAATCTTCCTAACGGGTACAACTCCACATCGGAAAAACACCGCCAAAATTTAATGTAGCCGCCACCGTGCTCGACTATACTCCTTGTGTATTTATAATTAAAAGCTTTGTTTACAGGACGTCTAACATAGCTCTTTCCATCGGATCTTTACCATATTTATTTTTGTAATGAAAATAACACTTTTTTCCATTCTCGTACCGTTCAATTAACATATTTTTTTAGCGAATAATAATCGTTTCTCTCGATGTTGCTTGGTAAGAAGCGGTACCTTTCGAGAGATTCTTCCAAACAATTTAGCTTCCACTAATCTTCGGCGTATCAGTCTTGACGAGATGTTTCTCGGGTCGGATGAGATGTTTATCAGGCGAAAAAACTTCATTTTTGATCTGGTTGGAGCCTTTACTTGGGTCTTTTTTAACAACACGAACGATTAGCGTATCTTCTCTGGGAGAAGTTTTTCTTGGCCGAGCCTTTCTAAGAACATTTTCAACAGTTCCATGTGTTTTATAATGATCAATTGCATTAAAAACTTTCTTAACCGAAGAATTGAAATGCTTATTTTTGCCCATTTTGAACAAATTATAAAACAGATGTAATTTTGAATTGCTGCCAAAATAATAGAAAAGCCAAGAAAGAAATGTTAAATTTTAAAAAAAGAACGAGCTATGGATCCTTTTTAAAATGTTTCTAATTAGGCGTCCAAGCGGCCAGTAACAGAAAATAAACTCCTACATGTGTAAGACTCATTTTGTAATTAAAAGTAAGATACGTTTTATATTTTATGCATTTAATGAGTTTTTTTATTTGAGTGGCTATATTATTGAATGTGTATATTTTTTACGAACATTTGTACGTTGAAGTTATACTTTCTTTATTCATAAGAAGTGTTTCTAATTATATGAACACCACTGTATGTGCCACTCTGTTCGATAACTTGTTGCCATTTTGTAGATTTGTCCCAGTGCTGTAGAAATTTTGGGACTTTTGATAAAAAAAAACTATGACAAGTAGTTTTGATAGTCTTGTCTTGATGTTAACCTAACAAGACCCAAAGAATTCTGAGACCGAATCCGGTGAAAATCTGAGGGTCAAGGTCAGGGCTATATGGTGGATGCACTGACACTTCCCAACCAAGCTCTCGGAATGTTTGATAAGTCGCGAAAGATGTGTGTGGTCCGGCGTTATCATGATGAAAAACCACACCCTTTCTGTTTATCAATTCCGGCAGTTTTTTATTTATTTCTCGCTTGAGTCTCATCAGCTGTTCATATTGCAGTAGAGATCCAAATCGATAGTTTTCCCTGGCGGCGAAAGTTCATAATGAATGATGTCCTTCCATTCCCACCATACACACAGAATTACCTTATTGCCAGTTAATTCGGAGTTCGCTGTAGTCTGTGGAGCGTGACTGCTCTTTGACCATGATTTTTTTCGCACGGTCTTGTCGTAGGTAATCCACTTTTCATAACCAGTGATCAATATTTTCAAAAACGGTTCGGTTTTATTACTTTTCCATAGAGAATCGCAAATGAGTATACGATTGATTATGTTTCTTTCTGTGAGCTTGTATGGCACCCAATCATCGAGCTTTTTTGTACATCAATGTGAGTTCTTCTTCGTTGACATCAAAATTCCCGTACTGAAAATGCTTGAACTTTGTATCTCACTGTACCCTTTTTTGTAAGAAAACTTCAAAATTTATCTCATTTTGGCGGACAGAAAAACTATAGGAAAAATTGTGGGAAACCGTTTTTACTTTTTGTTTTTCCTGTTTTTCAAATGTAATCTATTTAATGGTATCAAAACCAGCCCGACACATATAGTATAACCAAAGATATTTTACTGCAACTTTTTATTTATAAAATACGAAAATACTTTTTGTCCAACTTATTATATTTATATATAACAAACAAGATAATCTAGCTCTATGTATAATTTTTGATTATCTTAAGAGTTGTCAAGATCATTTACATTCCACTTTGACATCGATTGCCAACATTTTTAGATGATATCAAAACCAGCCCGACACATATAGTATAACCAAAGATATTTTACTGCAACTTTTTATTTATAAAATACGAAAATACTTTTTGTCCAACTTATTATATTTATATATAACAAACAAGATAATCTAGCTCTATGTATAATTTTTGATTATCTTAAGAGTTGTCAAGATCATTTACATTCCACTTTGACATCGATTGCCAACATTTTTAGATGATATCAAAACAAGAATTGATAGATTATCCAAAGAGTAGACATCGGCTTTCTGTGTCTAAACCACAATATCAAAGGCCATACATTAGTAAAAGGAATAAAACAATGACCACTAAAAAATTGCAGCATCAGAGGAGCTGTCAATAGGCAACATGCGTTTCACGACGTTCGACCTGGGCGGGCATCAGCAGGCGCGGCGCGTGTGGCGCGACTACTTCCCCGCGGTGGACGCTATCGTGTTCCTCGTGGACGCGAGCGATCGGCCGCGGTTGTCCGAATCCAAGAACGAGCTGGACTCGTTACTCACCGACGAGACGCTGAGCAACTGTCCCGTGCTCATCCTGGGCAATAAAATTGATAAACACGGTGCCGCTAGTGAAGATGAGCTGCGACAGTTTCTTCATTTGTTTCAACAAACTACAGGCAAGGTAATACTCGACCTTCTCTTTACTCAATTATTTCCTTATATCGAGTCTACTACTACTACTTTACTAAGTAGCAGCCTATAAATGTCCCACTGCAGGGGGAAAGGCTTTGCAGATTTGGAAGCTCAACTTCAATGCTGGTTAGTGGACTTACATTTTTTTATGGTGTCATGTGGTAAATTCAGCACTTTAAAATGACAAATACCCACTTCTGTGCTTTGAGTTTGAAGTGCACCAGAATTTGAACCCAGGTCACTCACATTTTGAAATTAATGCCTACATGAGTTGCCATGGTTTTGGATGGAGTTGGACATTATATAAATGTTATCAAAATTATTTGTGGTCGGAACCTCAAAGCGTTGATTAAAAAATCAATGGACCTAGAATCATAAACATTAAAATGACGAAGAAATTGATTTTTCACATTTTAATAATTTCCTCAACTATTTCGAGATTAGTGCGAAAACCTTTAGCATCAACGAGGTAATCTAAGTAATGTAGATTTATAGTAAGATTACTTTGTCTTGGTTTCTATAAAATGTGAAATAGTAGTGAGACTTGTTCATCAAAAGTGGCACAGATAGTAATTATATTGTAGATATACAAATACTTCTCGTTCGAACTCAGGATCAAATAGCACATGGACTTAACATTGCTGCGTCGCCGGAGCGTTCAGTAGCCCAAATTCAGTACTACTTAAAAGATCATATATCCTCGACCAGGATGTAAAAAACTGTTTGCTCACGTTACTTTTGTAAGTCGCCTTTGGCCAAATTTTATTTTCGAAAACTTTATTTTTATTAGATTTATAACATCCATTCAGAGGGTTATAGATCTATTAAGAGTCTGTCAACACCTTTGTTCCTGTAGCTCACTCTCTCTCTCTCGCGTTAAAGAGCAAAGTAGAAAATCTCATGGAAATCTCGGCCTAACTAAATGTTATTGTTTTAATTACGTTATTCTTTAATTGACTGTGAATTAAAAGAAGCCCTTCATAATATTGGATGACATCGCACTTAAATCTGTTAACATGTTTCTGAATATATTTATTTGTTTATTGATTGAATTAATTTGTTTAATTATTTGAGTATTGATACAATGAAACATTAATTCTAACAAGATGCATATTATGTACTATTTGTTGCTCATATTTCAGGGTAAAGTACCCCGCTCGGAGCTGCCAAGCAGGCCGTTAGAACTGTTCATGTGCTCGGTGCTGAAGCGCCAGGGCTACGGCGAGGGCTTCCGCTGGCTCGCTCAGTACATCGACTGAACACGCCTATGTTACGCACTGGGCTAGCTTATAATCGTATGCTTTTCATGATTCAAGTCTGGACGTAGCCATCTTCATCATTATTTCGTTGTAACTTTTCGAAGTCTGGGTGAGCTGTCAAGATAAAGCATCGAAACTTGCCTAATCTATGACATCTTTATTCTGCAATTTGCAACTATGATATCTTTCTAAATACGCGTGTAAGTTTCCAGTCACCATAACTTAAAACGTATAAAAGATGACTAAAAATAAATAAGTATAAAGTTCTTTATAATTTTTTAATTTTAGATGTTGGCTATGTTCGTACCAAAACGCACCCGTTTGTAAGCAGCCTAATAATCGCTCACTAGTAATGCATTATCTAATAAGGCTCCAGTAACATGTTTTCTTCAAACTCTGGAATCATATCTACAATTGATTGCTCATAATGGAATGCTATCGTCAGTAACAATGTCATAGTATTGGTTGTTTTAAATAGGCTGTTTTGTAATTCGGATAAGACATAACTTGTATAGACTAAAAATCAATACCTAAAACTAATAAATTGCAGAAAAAAAAGTTTTTCAGTGAGAATTGGCTCAAAAATATGTTTAGATTTCACATGTTCAATTATTCAAATAATTTAATATTTTATTCACATTTAAATTAAGGTACTTTGTTTCTCTAAAACATAGCAGTCTGTATTTTCCAAAAAAATCTCTTCAAAATTACACACATAGCTTTTAATTTTGTGTTATTTATAATGAAAGTTATAAGAATGTCACTTAAAAAATTACATTTTACAGTACAAATATCACTCATTTGTGAGCCAAGCATTACTAGATAGCGATATGCATAATTTGGAAGTTTCTTAAATATTTGCAAATAGCTTTAGATTATATTCAGTTGTTTTAGGTTCCATGATACAAAAGAATAATAAAAGGATAGTTCAATATTTAAATAAAAACTGTTAATATAAAGAAATTGGGCAACACATTAATAGTTTAAAGTTAACCTTTAGTGTTACCAATTTTTTTTTAAATTAATTTTTTTTTTTCAATGTATAATAGGCAAATCTTGACTTGTCATTTATTTAGAATTATATGATCCTTTGGATTTGTGCAACTGCATGAAATAAGGAATATTATTACTTCATTAGTTTCGTGAATAAAATTTTTGTTTGTAAATCAAAGTAATGGTACAATTATATGGCCAATAAAAAAAGTATTTACCACCAAAGCTGATAATTTTGTTTACTTGGGTCTATCTACTTTTTATTCATTTATAGCCTGATTTACAAGAAGTAAGTGCATCGTGCAAACTATATATACCTACATAAATACAATTATTGCAATGCTTATTAATTTCATTCCAATTGTATCAAGTGACAATTTTTACTAACTCACAAATAGTGCTCATTTTATTGTATACATGTGTAAAAGCGACAATTGTTATATTTTTGTAAATTATTTCTATCATTTGATTTATTTTCAACAAATAAATTAACACCAAATTCTTTGTTGATCGAAACGGCTTTACTCGACAGCAATCAATTTTAATTTTCAGGTATTTCATGATATCACGCAATCTTCACTCTTTGTGACTGTTTTTTTGTAAAAAGGTATATTTATGGTTTTGATATGATATATTATCGACAGATGAGCACCATAGTAAATCATCACAAACTGTAAAAAGTATTTTTTCGTTTATTGTTACTTTGAATAAAATATATGGTAAGAGGAAAAGTAAGACATTGAAAAGTCACAGATTGATTGACGACAAGCCGTTCCACCTAATTAGTTGCGATCAATAACTGACCCTCCCTCCAACTTTACTTAGAATGTTCTTCGATTATATTATTTGCAGTTAAGTCCAAAAAAAAAAAAAGAAGTTTGTAATAAAATTTATACAAAACACCTATAAAGAGTTTTATTCCGAATGGGTTTCAACTATGTAGCCAAACTTTAGGTTTATTATCACCACATTAATTATTGAGGTAAATGCAATAATTGGATACAAAAGGTGGACGTAAACGGCGTAAATTCTGTATGTTCTTAAACAAAATGGTTATGCCACAGGGATCCATTCTTAGTCAATGTTTATGACTAATTTATATAAGCGATCTGCCATTCCTGGTTCAGAATTTTACAAACATAGTATTATTTGCAGATGATACTTCCTTACCTTAACAGCCTGTACAGTGTCCACTGAAGGACATAGCCTCTCCCATAAGTAGGATTTGCCATAATTACCACGTTCGGCAAGCGGATTGGTGATTGCAGTACCAAACACTTGGTATTTTTCTAGATACCGCCTTGTTAGCCATTGGTATTTTCAAGGTTTTTCTCTTAGTCGCCTCGTACGACATCCACTGGAAGAAAGGGTAGCAGATTCTTACGATGACATCACACGGTTATTTGATACTTCGTCAGTCTAAAAACTGTATCTGAGTGAAGTTAATAATAGCGATTTTGGCCTGGTTTCATACAACTTACAGGCGGCTAATATTTTTTTACACACTTACACTTATCTGAAATAAAAAAAAAACTGGATCTTACGGAATACAAATTAAAAAAAAAACATTCAAACGAGTTTTTACTCCAAGGCTTTCTATAGTTTGAACGATTATTATATTGATAAGGAGGCGTGGTAGAACTCGTCCAGTCCAGCTACTACTCTTATAACTTGTTCATAATTACGTATACATATACGTGTGTAATTAGTATGTTCAGTAAAGTTATAACAACGTTCCACGGACACGGTTGAACTATCGTTCTGTGTGGTGTACTTAGTGTCATGCTCGCGGCGGCGTTGTGTGGCGGGTCGACCATTGCCCTTTATTATGGTTGTGAAGGGCGATGGCTGCCACATGCGTCATGCCTGTGGGGGCCGGTCAGCACGAGTATGTAAACCGGGAATTAGTTATTTTTTAAACATACGTTTTATTTTTATTATTTAATTTTATCTACGAATAGGCTTACATGTGAGACTATTCGTTGCTTGAAGATGAAGGAATTAAAGAAAAACAATTATCATACTAATCAAAAGTTTTATGAAAGGAAAATAATACGATAAAAATATTTAGTATAAAGATATTTCTAAAGAAATAATTTTACAAATACACAGTTTCCTCGTGTGAAAATAAATGTCAGTTAATGTTAACATATGGGAATGCTTTAAATAAATAATTTGATGGAAAAGCGATGCAAAATCACTTCAACTAAAAACTTTATAAAACTAATACATGATTATTCAAACATCTCTTCGTAGGTTTTATTATTTACAATTTGAATCCGCGATATGATATTGCACATTTAACACTTAAAATTACATTGCATGAAATAATGCACACTGATATCAACCTCTTTCAAACAACTATGGAATAATTCAAACGTTACGCTTCACAAAGTACACAAACAATCTAGTTTGTAAATACTTTCGATACAAGTGTTGAATAGAATATATTGCTGCTCGGTTTCATCTTTTCTGTGCAGATAAAAAAAATATTTTTGTAAAATAGTTTGATCAAAAACTGACGCACATTCCCTTGCGGCTAAATTTTGCTACCTATCTTTGGGACTAGACACCAGGTAAATCTTAAAGTAACTAAAGACCAACGGTATATTCAAAGTACATAAAAGACAGCGGGATATATTCAGCAGGCAGAAACTTTTTTGTTGGGCTTTATCAGACGGAACTCGTAGAAAATGCATAGGAGTAATGATACTGGTCGTAAAATCAAACTTATCGATTGACATTCATTGCTACGTGATTTTAACTATAGGTTGGTCAAACAATTTTGTCAGCGTTTTTAACAGCAGTGCACGTGTTTGTCGCGCCGTTTTCGCAAGTTAGGTCTGAAAAAGCGTTTAAGATCTACGGTATCCACATCCTGTGAAACTTCTTTTCAGACCACCTTCGAAGCACAAACGACTAATATCCATACAACTCAACCTGTCCGCCATTACCGGCCAAACTAAGTCACTAATTACGCATACGTTAACATGTGAGGTAATGTCACACTAGATTCTACATAAATTATTATAAAAATTATACTATCTACTATACGCGCACGAATTCGAACCGTTTATTATTCGGTTATAATTCTTGATTTTCGGGTCTATGGTGTCGCCAAAGGCGGAACTAGGACTGTAATTTAACGTCAGAGACTTTAATAACCCGGAGATTCAACATGTAACATGATTTAATAAAAATAGAGAGAAAATTTACAAAGATAAGCTGGATAGCATTAAGGTGAATTAAAGTATATTATCACACGTGACGGTTGGAATGTTTTTCTTCTTCCTTCCAGTGTGCTATTAGTATAAAATAAAAACAAATAACAATAGTTCATACTAGAACATACCAGCAGGATCCGCGCCAGTGTGGTGTGTGGTGTGCACTCAAAGCTATTGTAAGTACAAGTGCCACAGTTTGCGATCAACTTTACGGCACTATACCATATTCAAAGTCTGCGTAGGCAGACTTTAGTCCAAAATCACAATATACTGGCGTCATAAAAATATCTAGGAACTTTTAGATGTAGACGATAGTCCAGAACAACTTAAAATGTATTATTTTTAGAATTGTACAATAACGAAATTGAACGCCATCGTTCTGATGTTAAAATTGTATTATCCTCTTCCAAGATTTGCGAATAAATATGACCATTATTATAAAACCCTGTTTACACTTATCGTCATAATCATAAAAATTTATCTAATTCCTAATATTCACGAGGTGAGAATCCGTGCGCGCCCCACTAACTTACCTAAAAGCTAGTACATACATTTATTCGACCAAAGGCGCCGTGTGGTGTTCCGCAATATTAAAACCTACCACATTACGAATATAGACATACAAAACGGGTCAGGCACAAAGTGGCATTACGTTAGGTCTCTAAACAATCCGTGCTATGCGTACTAAATGCAGACTCGTGTATTTGGTAACTAAACCTAACTATTCACCATTGAGATTATCGTAGACAAAGTATGCAAATCACAACGATCATTGGGTAGGAGCAGTGATGTTACTTACATCCGTCAGGAGCTAATTCTGATTGGGTGCAATTTAATTGAGATGAAAATCATTTATGCCAACAGAAAATAAATATCTCTATAATGAAATTTTAAAATGTCAATAGAAATTAGATGTAGAATATGTATAGAATACATGAAAACTTATATTAAAATCTATAACCTAAATACATTCGGAAAAGGTTCACATCTAAAACGTCAAAATGTAACAACAATGATTTTATATCACTTAACACTATATACAAAATGTCTGATTTTTTATATTCGATCACTAAATTGAGTTATAAAATTACAGTAAAACGAAAAATATCTGTAATACTCTGTAGATATTGTCTTATTGATAATGTTAGATCACACGTCAGCTTATAAAAGTGAATTCATTAAATATGCTAAAATATTCACTCATGTATGTTACATGTAGTAAAATCACTTTGGTACGTAAAATAACTTCATAGCCTTTACGACGAACGAAGTAATGTGATTTCCGCTCACTGACCGCTGGAAGAGTCCGAGCGCATATCCGTGCATCGGCTGGCGGCGGCCGCGCTCAGTTCATCCACTTGCGGCAGTTGGGCGCGCCGCACATGCACATTATTTTGTGCGCGTCGTCTTCTATATCGAACTTGTAGTCGTAAGCCAACTGAAATAGTAAAGAAATCCTTTAAACGTCCCTTCCTTCTGCCAGTGGGCTACTGGACAAACCTTTTTTGATTTTTGCGGTTTTTACAGCCGGCAAGTCTACCAAGCTGCTCTAGTACGGGTCAGTGAATTTCACGTAGCCTACTCATACTAACGATGGGCAAGCAGATAGACCGTGGTAGCGGGCACATACCTCCGTCCTGCTTGCTGCCTTTCGACTCTTCCTTCCATCGCTCCTGCCATTCTGCAACTATGTCTATCTTTATCATTTTCCACCTTAGATCTTCACCATACATCGAATTCACAGCCCCAAAAGCTGTGGCTTAACTCGGCTACCCTGCCGGCTCTTGATACTTCTAGATCCGCGGGCAAAACACCAGCCAAAACAGGAAGAGCTGCTGCACTAACTGAGCGATAGGCTTTCGTCAGTAAAATTAGGGACGCTCTCTGTGCTCTAAGTAGAGCAGTCCTAACCTCGTAGGTCCCGTACGCGCCCCCACCAAAACACTGCCGCGTATGTTATCGTCGCCTCGCAAGTTCCCCGATATAAGGTCAGCAGTGCTGGGTACCAAATCCCCCAGGAGGATCTTTATACCCTTGACATCTTACCAAAGCATCGAGTCGCGCGTTCAGTAAATATATTTGCGTGCTCCGCAAGCGACTGCCCGGAATCTATGTATAAACCAAGTACCACCGACCACGTGACAGTGCCGGTAGAGGTTCCTTCTATTCTAATGGTTGGAGGACGTGGGAACCTGCCCTTAATCGTAATATATTTCGATTTATGCGGAGCAATTCTGAGGTGGTTCCTGGTGCCCCACTCTAATACATTTCTAACAGTGACTGCAGCTGCTTCTTCGATTCGCGGGCGGGAGTTGACCTCAACCACCACTGTCAGCAAATGCAACCAATTGGAGTCCCTCTTTCAGGGGGATGCGAAGTATTTTTCTACAAGGATGTTCCACAAGGTAGGTCCCAGAACTGAACCTTGCGAGCACCCCTGAGTTGACACTTTTCGACATAAACTTAATGTTCCCTAGAAAGAGGCTCTTGGCGACCCACAAAGTAGGTAGACATAATTTTGTGGAGATTCGGGGGAAAACCACCTCTTTTGTCCTTCACCATAATCATAGGCCGCCAAGCATTGTCGTATGTCCCCGAAATATCTAAAAACAGTGCCTACACGTATTGTTCCCATGCTGAGCATCGGAGATCATCCCTTCTATTAAGGCTGCGCATGCAAGCATTACACGCTCCAAAACCTTTCCTAGTACTGGGCCTGCCAGGTCCATACGGTTTGGGGTCAGTCAGTGGTTTTCCATTGTTTTTCGGTACAATTTCCGAATTACAGCTTTCCAATCTTCTTTACATCGGTAAACACACCCTAAATCACACATCTCGCATACATCAAATAAACTTCTACTACTTCTACTACTTGGCACTATGACATTCGTCAGATATTTTACCAATTCTGATGCTGGCTTATTATCATTCATACCTCCCACGCGCACCCCAACGCAAAAAACTTCACGAAAGTAGTCCTAGCACACCCTGCTTCCCCTGAATCTCGGTGGACCTTCAGCAAGCTCTGTATATATCTCGTGCGGGGCGCGGGCGTGGGGAACGGGGAAACAGGGGCACGTACGTACCTCCTCGCCGCGCGCGATGCGCCGCTTGGCAAAGATTATTATGCGCAGGTGGCGGTCCACCTCCACGGTCTCGGCGACACAGTTGGGCTGACACGAGTGATTGATGTAGCGCGCCAGGCCGCCGCTCAGCGTGGCATCCACTACGCGCCGCTCGTCTAACCGGAACATGTAGATGCCTCGGTTCTAAAACAACATACACAGTTAACTAAATCTAATCACCTCGTATATACGGGTTGGATCCGACATTATTGACATTGAATGAAAACTTTGCTTTAGTAATAGTGGTCATAATTTTAGGGAAAAAGTGAAAAAAGTTCTTCCAAAAGAAATAAAAAAAACATATTCAGCCAACTTCCATAATCCAGTTCAGAAAATAAATAAATTTATCAATCAATATTTCTTACCTTGGCTTCATATTGCTTCTCCCGTATTTCAGATAGTTCAGAGCGGATTAGTTCCCCAATATATTCTATGACCATAGTGTGTTTCTCTAAGTCACGAGCTGCATACAATCCTAATCCTTGGATTTTAGACCTGAAAATTGATTAATATTAAAAAAGAGAGCGATAAACACCCATGTCCAAAGTCATCTTTTCAGCATTTAACTTAAAATCGTCGGTTATGGAATGAACACGGACTACAATTTACCATTATGTCTGGCTTACGTGGACTCATAAAATCTTGATGAGATGCAGTCGTAATTTGGGTGATCTACTTAACTTTTCTGCAGAGCCAGATATACTCCCGGTAGACCAGAGTATGAAACCCATCTAAGTGCAGAAAGGTGAAAGACAGAGTTACCTGACATACCCGAAACTCTTCACCTCTGCATTGGAATGTTTTCAAGCCATTGAACTAGAAAGGATACACTATCAACATCTTGTATAGTATACAAGAATTTGTTCTTGTTGGTTTTAGAAGGTCTGTAGGCGGTGCTACTAGTGTTGTTTAGATACCAGTGCAAAATTTATAAAAAAAAAAAAATAGTATCCTATCTTTGTAAGAGCTTTTTCCAATCATTCCAAGATGTTTATTTTAGTTGTCCACAGTAATTTGTGTTTAATTATATTTTAATGTAACCACATTACATTATAAATCACACTCTGCGTTGAAATCGCTGTCTATCTTATGGTATAATATGCTCATTGTTTCATAAACATTTGTCCCATATCACCTGACAATGTTTTTGTAGGTTTACTCAAGTCATATCTTGAATTTTCAAAATACATTACTTAAAAAAGTAAGTCATGCGATAAAGGAAATTTAATATAACTTTTTCCATTTTTCAAAATATTTTTGTTCGGCGATTGTGACGATTTGATTGTCCGTTACAAAAAATGCAGTGACGTTATTTTACTATTGCATGCTGGTTTTCTGTAGCAGCGTGAGGTTCTCTCCCGGACGAAGTGACCCAGTTGCGATAGTAAAATACTTCGATAGTGTGTTCGAATGAAGACATTTTGACGTGCGAAAATAAAAGTAAGTAATGGTGTGTGTACCTAGCCAGGTAGACGTTGTTGCGCCACTCGAGCTTCATCTTTTTGTACTGCGAGCTCTTGGTGTGCACGAACTGCTTGGAGTAGGGGCAGGCGGGGTGGTCGGGCGCGGGAGGCGCAGGCGGTGCGGGCGGCGCGGGCGAGGGGTGGGGGCGCGGCGCGCGGCCCGCACCGCCCGCGCGGCGCCAGGCGCAGCGGCCGCGCGCTTCGCACCGCGCGCAGCCCGACGGGTTCACCGCCAGACCGCCCTCCAGCAGCGCCGACCGTCCGAACTTGAACCGGTAGTCCGTCAGCGTCTCGACCCCTGCGCACGTCACCTCAATGTTAATCACGCTCGCACTCACGGCTCGCTCTCGCTGCAACCTGCGGAATTTTGACAACCTCCGTTCGTTACGCGGCGCTCGCGCTGCGCTACGTCGCGCTAGTGTCGTTCGACGCTTTGCCCTGCTGTGGGATTTTAAACACAATTACATTTATTAGTGCGATATTTTGTAAATATTAAATAAAATGAAAAGTAACCAAAAGTGAAGAGTGACTACTCTCTGATACCACGTGAAATAAAAAAAGGTGTCGCGAATATTGAACGCCAAGAATTTACTAACCGGGCAAACTCTCCAGTACACGCACGACTGCCGGCTCGGTCAGTCCGAACAGATCTTCCCCGGTCACGTAGTTTGGCCATAACTTCAGGACACCCTCTTCGTCGCGATTTTCACGTAACGAGGCAACCGCGTCTAGCACCTATCATTAAACATCACGCATAAATTCATACAATAATTGTTATCCCTACACGTATCATAATTTTGAAACAATTGAAATTCTTTAGTCATATAACTATAACTAGAAGGGTTTTCCACTAGGTTACCACGGCTCTGCCTGCACACCCTAAGCAGTTGACAATCATCGATAGAATCGGTTGCGCGCACGTGGAAGCGTGCAATAGTGAGAGGCGGGCAGTACTCACCGCGGCCCAGGCGGCGCGCGGCGTGGGCGCGCACAGCTCGCGGCGCGACTCGTCCTGCGCGCGCACGTGGAAGCGAGGCCGTCCGTCTTCTTCCGAAATCCAGCACACGTAGCGGCAACGGCTGTTCGCTCGCGACATGGACCAGTAGAAACGCACCTGCACAGCATTCATTCCTCATCGTAAAAACTTCATCAAGTTTTTCATATATTTCGAGTTTTTGTTACATTTTTTATTGGCGCTCTACATTGATGATATGGCCAAACGTGGATAAATAAATCCAATAATTTTTACCATCAAACAATTTGGCCAGTGCCTAGTACCATTTCATGGTTGGGCACTTAATGATGTAATCAATTCTACGGAAGGGCAATGAAATACCTGTATGTATGTTAAACTAAATTACTTGGTGAACCAATAAATGAACGCCACGAAATTAATTTAAATTCCACTCTGCCTATGGTGTATCAGGATGTACGATCGTGTTATTTGACTCTTTAGGACTTTTTTTTGTACGTCGTTGAGCCTAGCGTTTACCGCAGTAGTACCACGGTCTCGTAGAATACCTGAAGTAGAGGCGTCTTGTGCTTTTGCGTTTCGTTCGGTGAGGCCTTATTCGCTATGCCACAATCTTTCTTGGATAAACGAAATCATATCTTGAATGTGATTTAAATTTAAGTTACCTTTGATAATTACATTTGTGTTATCATAAAATTAACGAACACAATAATAGACCTGAATTCATGGAAATCGGAATTGATTCCAATTGTTTTTGTCCGAGTCGGTAAATCATTAATGAGGTTATAGACATTGCGTAGCTAGCAAAAATGGGTAGAAAGTACAATTTGTGTGTGAACTAAAGAACCTACAAATGGGCTTAACAAATATTTGTGACGACAGTTAATACCAAGAATTAAAATAAACGAACGTAAGTCATATGGAACTGTTATTTATAAAATGTATTTCAAATCAGTGAATACGTGCAAAATAAAAAACCAATCTTACGATTTTGTATCCAATTGGGTATATGTAGTTGGGTGTGTGAAAGGCGGGCAGCTGGTGGGGCAGCAAGTGGCCAGGGCTGAGGAAGATGAGCCCGCCAACACGGATGAGGTGGTTGGTATCCGAGTGCAGCATCACGGAGGCCACCTGTCGCTGCTCGTCGCGCGACACGAAGACGCGCCGCTGCACGCTGAGCGTAGTCAGCTCGTTGTCTTTCTCGTTCTGTTGCAATAATGAACTGATTCACTCTTTTTTATTATTTTGCAACACCTTAATTATAAACATAAGCTAGACATAGCGAGAAATTCTTCACGCGGAATGTTTGTTGGATAATGTGTGGCATAGCGGATAAGGCGCCTGGCGACTGACTGATGGCGGAAAATTCATCATCAACGACATCTAAAATGCGAGGGCATCAGCACTGCCCAGCATGGTAAGTATGATGGGGACTCCGGCATATCGTGTTGCTGCTTATATGTAAGCTATCTCTAGTAGAGGTAGTAGTATACAGATAAAAAAACTGTCTAATTCCTAAAATGTCATTTGTTGTAAAATTACAGATAATTCACAAATGTGTGCAAAATACATGACCGAAAAAAATATAGGACTAAAAATTAATTAAAACTATATTATTTCTTATTTTTATATACATAGGCCATAAGACAAAAATCCTTACCTTAGGGGCATGCGAGGCGCAGAAAGCACTCTTGTTCTTATAGAAAACGCAGTTGTCTTTAACGGCGCATCCAAGATGATAGACGCTGCCGCATCGCACCTTGAAACATCTGACAGTGGCGCCCAGCCTGCGGCACACGGCACACGTCGAACTCATTCCCGCTGCCAGCGCGCTGTCCACATTCATTAAAGCCCCGCTGACCGTCTCGTACACGCCTTCCGACCACAGCGCGCAATTAAGATGTACCCATCTATCAACATCGCAATTCAACAGTCTTGATACACCATCTGCAACTCCGTCGCCCTGTATACCACACAACTCACATTTACGAGTATCTTCATTTGTAACCGGCATAATAGCAACGCCTGTTCGAAATACCAATTCTGTAAGCTCCCTATCCGTGGGTCGTTTATATTTAACAGGCGGCCCAATACAGCCCGGAGACCAAGCTTTGTAGCGAATACCCCTGTATTTATCTCTTTCAACACTTTGATTACTCTTTTCATCTTGTTCAACGCTTTTTAGATCTTCGTCTAGAGCACTTACGTCATCGCCGACTTCTTTCATTATTTCGTCATTGTCTAGTGAATCGATAAACGACAAATCCATTTTTTCATCTTTAATGTCTGGTTTGATGTCCAAGTCATCAGTTTCCATGCTCTCTGTCGAAGCTGTGTCAAAATCGTCTCTGTCCTTCGACAAATTGGTTTCAATATCAGACTTATTATCATCTTTGATAGTTGTTTTAGACTTTCCATCAAGGATAATATTAGTTGGTCGCCAAGCGAATCTTTCATAACATTGAGTACTGCAGAAATATAATTCTGAATCGCTGTCGCAAAGAATTTCTTCAGCATTGCCTTTATTAGCGGAAAGCAGAGGAAATTCGGAAGCCTTAGCACGTACCACAGAATCTAATATTACAACATCACAGTGCCGACAGAATTTTGCTGCACCATTTAAAATGCTTTGAATGTCAATAGGTGTTCCCTCTTTACCATCTTTTCCTTTAGATCTGTAAAGACCTAACTTATGTGAAGGTGGCGTCGCCGTTCTTTCGATTATTTGATATGCTGTCGGAGGAGGTATGTGAAGTATGCCAGCGAGTTCTTTCAGCACGCCAAGAATATCTTCAGCGGCACCGGAAGTTAGAGTGAGCGTAACTGTAACATTTTCATTGCTTTCTGTGCTTCCTGGAGAATCATCCAATTTAGTTCTTAGAGGAGAATCTGCATCAACGCTTTTTATTGGTCTTTGACTATCATCTTCATCTTTGAGTTGGTATAACGACAATGGCTTCACTCTTATAGGTATAGGCGCAATAGGAGGCATTATAGGTGACACTCGGCCTGATGGCGTATCGCTATCCTCCTCTTCGTCATCATCGTCGATAAATCTTAGACCGGGGAATCTATTAGCAGATTCAATTTCGAAACCTTCTGGACTAGAACAACTAACAATGCTATCAGGAGTATCCGTATCCCTTTCTTTGCATATAAAGTCCAATTTTTTATCATCTGGGTCTTCATCAAATAAGATTGGTTGAAATTCTTGATCGTAAAAGCCTCGTTGAGTGGAAGCAGGAGGTTTTTCTGGTAAGGGTTCTTCATCACCAAATGGTTTAGTGTTATAGTAGTCACCTACGTTAGGTATTTTAGCATTTCCAAACTCGCCAGTGAGATCTCCTTTTAAAATATCACAGTCTTTATTTTTCAATTTGGTTAAGTCTCCAGAACCAAACAGTGGACATACTGCAAAATTTGTAGTAAGCGTAGGTTCCTGAATTTGCATAGGTGGCAATAGGCGCAATTGAGTCATTAAATTGTCTATAAATGTATCATAGTCTTCTTCATATCTAGATCCTTTTCGAGGTCTTTTTTTAGCATTCGATGTATTCAAATTATTTTCAGCAGCAGCTTTCATGTTCATCTGCATTTGTTTTCGCTTCTTTTGTTGGTATTCTCTTCGTTTTCGTTTCTTCGCCTCTGAAGGTGTTTCGGGGGCATTGGTTTCTGATGTTGAATCCATCATAGTCACACTTTCAGGATATTCTTCTTTCATAGGTTGATCTAATTTTCCTTGATCAGAAGCAGTGGAAACTCCGGAAGTAGCAGACTGTTGAGAGCTTTCATCGAGCAATTCTTTTTTAACGTCCATCGGCGTAAATGGCCTATGTACCGGACTTTGTTGTGGAGGAGCAATCTCTTTTTTTATTGCTTGGTGAAATTGTTGATTTTCTAGATTCATTGAATAAATTGATGTAGATTTTATGGTCGGCGAACTTTCTGGAAGAGGTGTTGTTTCTTCTTTGTTCATTATTTTCATTGGTTGTTTCCGAACATCCATCAATGATTGGGTTGATGTATGTATTAATGGCGAAATGGATGATGTAGGAATTGACGTCTGTATTGGGCGATTGCCGAAATTCGAACTAACAGTCGTCAAATGTCTTGGTGAATTGTTTGGTATTTCTAGTTCTTGGGTCAAAGCCAAAGTTGGCGGTGGTATTGATGGCCTGGCTAACTGAGCTTCTAAAGATGGTATAGTGCCTAAAGCAGGCGCTGTTCTCTGCATTGTCATTGTGCGTTGGGGCACTACATTCGCGGCAGTAGTTGTCGTCTGTAAAAGTTGTTTAAGAAGAACATTTTGTGACTCATCATTTCTTTGACTTCCGTTACCCGGCTGTGTATTTTTATTACCAGCACTATCATTTGAAATAGCTGTTGTATTAGATTCATCTGTTTCCATAGGTTCTGATTTAACAATTACTGATTCCACACTATGTCTTTTTGTGGGTTGTATGTGACCTACAATTACTTCACTTTTTGGTTCATCCGTAGATTTTGATCTCTTCAGCGGTGATGTCAGTTGTGTGTGTAATAGTTTTGACGACGTTATAAAATTTATTGAGCCAGATGTTTGATTGGGTTTCATTTGCATCTGGCCCATTCCAGGACTGACTATTCCGTGCGTTCGTACTGTAAGATTAGATGCGGGTTCTTTATGACCAATCACCGATCTGGACGTCATAACTAAAGCTGGTGGTTGACTAGAACTAATATTCTGAGAATTAAAAGAGATATTGCTAGTATTAATTTGTCTCGTTGGCTGTAGTAAAGTATGACCTAATATACTTGTGGGTAATGGTGGACCCTTTTGGAAACTGCTTACACTTGTGGTAATGGTGTTATTTGAATGAATCATAGATACTGGTGCAGAAGAATTACTATGAATTTTAGACAGCGCTGGCATTTGAATTACTTGTGAAGGTACATTTGTACTATTAGTATCTTCATTTTGCATGAAAGATTGATTACTTATAAGAGGCGATTGTGCGGGTGACTTCATTAACGAATTTTGCATACCTACAGGTGAATTTATTGGCGATACTGTTGGTGATTTTCTTATTTGCCCCATAGATGACAAAGTGTTCACACGTGAGCCCATCATTTGAGCTGCACTTAAAGGTAAACTATCAGAACTTTGAATGGATGTTGCTGGCTTCTCAACCCTTTGAACAGGAGAGGGCCGCGATGTAGAAATTTCTACTTTGGATGACGGCAATAAGTTCTCAAAATTAACTTGTGTGGGAGTCATTACATCACTGTTTTTTCTCATAGCAGGCACATTTTGAGATTCTATTTTCGATGTGTTTGTATTTAGTGAGGACATAATATTGCGCAACTGCTGCGATACATTTGCCATGTTAGAAGTTAACTCAGCTGGTTGTGACAATGGAGATAGTTGAGGCACGGTGGCAGATTGTAGAGTCAACTTGTCTTGTTCTCGTTTTATTAAAGTTGTTTGTTCTTGAATTTCTTTGTTATCTCGTTTGACAGTTGTGTTTACATTCATATTTTGATTCGAAGGGTTAGGGACATTTTGTTTTGGGTTTGGATGTTTTACGCCGTAGGTCTTTGTGTCATCAGTTATATTTTCGAAAATACATAACATATCTTCAAAAGTTTCTACATGCTTTGTGTTGCCCTCAACTGCTTCGGAGTGTTCTCTCATAGTGATGTCATTTAGGTATCTCTCCTGAGATGGCGTTGGCGACGGAATAGATATTTGAACCGATTCTTGAGTCATATCAGATTGTATTTGCATATTTGAATCAATTACCATTTCCTTGGTTTGATTTGCTATAGCTTTAATAGTCTTAACAACATTTTCATCTTGCTTATTTTCTGTAGTGGTATTCTGAATTGATGTTTCATGTATTGACTTATTATATGATAGCAATAAATTTCCTTGCAAATTATCCTCAGGTTTATCTTCATCATCACCTTCCATAATATTATCAGGAATTTTTTCCGGAATTGGATCTGGGCTTTTTATATCAGCCTTTCCCAACAATAGTGGCGTTCTGTCGCTTATACAAAGAGTGTGCGGTAATTCAGTTTGTTGACTTATTTCATTTTCAATATCAATATCTTTATTTGTTTCTTTCATAATACATAGTGGTTTATGATCTTTGTGAGATCCTTGAGATGTCAAAGAAAGTAAGGACACGGATGTACTAGGGTTCTGTATATCGGAATTATGTTCAGCAGAGACAGTACTATCCGGTGACGCTGCTTCGTCTTGGAATATTTTGGCAGGCAGGGTAACATCATGACTTACCGATAAGCTAGATAGTTTAGTATTAGACAGTGATAATGCTATTGGTTTTTCGATAGTTTTTACAATTTTTTGTTTTATTTGATGTTGCGTTAAAATCGATACCGGAACTCTGGACGCACCAGCATTCGACGTTGCAAGCGTAATCACAGGATTTAAGTTTGCTACTTTGGGAACATTAGACGATATTACACTTATTACTGAACTAATTGGCTTGGAAAGAGGCTGTGAAGACATATTAACTGTCAAAGGCGAATTAGAGAGGTTGAGAGGAACTTTTTTCATCTGAGGCTTCGCACCACCGGCGTGTCCAGTGACACTAGCAATAGGAACTGCGAGATTCTTCAAAACTGGAACCGAAATAGTCTGATTAGCTATAGAAACGGAGGCGACGGTCGCTTGCGATACTTCATTGAGAATTTTTGAGTTTGTATGTTGGGATAACATCGAAGCGCTGAGGACCGGTAGACGAGAAAGTGTCGAACTTTGGGAGGGGTTGACTATTTTGTACTGTTGGACACTCGCCGATGCCTGTTTAGCCGTAGCAAGGCTTATCACGGCCACAGTTTTGGTAGTAGTTTCGGTCCTAGTAGAACACTTTTGTGCTACCTCTTCCTCTGCCTCATCTTCAGGTTTACCGCTGTCGATCAACTCTTCGAAGTCTTCCTCGGTAGCTATACGCTCTTCGGGCGATATCGCTCCGGGTTCGACAACAACTATGTCATCGTCGTCCAAATGCTCGACGAACTCTTCTATGTCGTCGTCGTTATCGTCTTTGGAGAAACTCATACGGGCAGAGTCGTCCGTAGCCGCGGCGTACTCGACCCCATCGGACGCGTATAGAACATATTTCCTTCCGTCACTCGTCTCTCCGATCTCATCGGAACGGCTTTCGGAACCAGGTGCAGCCGTCTTTCCAGCGAATCGCGGTCGAGGAGGAGTTCGTCGCTTAAGAATGGAAACTTTATTCAGGTGAGCGGGGTGACGTCGGTCCTCCTCTTTGGGCCAGATAGGAGCTCCGCCGAAGAGTCCCGGCTTGAAGTACCGATAACCGGGCGGCACGGGCGCTACGCGGTGCGCGCGGCCACCGCCGGGCCCAGGCGTCGCGGGGCCGGTTGGGCCTGTACCGGGCGCGGCGCTGGGCGCTAGGTGGTGGTGGTGCCCACCGCCGTGCTCGTGGTGCTGCGGCGCGGGCGAGGCAGCCGGCGAGGCGGACGGCGTGGGCGTGCGAGCCACGTGCGGGGAGCGCGACAGCGACGGTGACGCGGGCGCGCCGCCCATCGGACTGTATTGCTGCCGCTGAAGCAACTGCTGACGCTGCGAAATATAAAATTATTTCCTATTTAAAAAGAAAATTAAAAGTCTAATGATTAGTCGACAGATCGACAGACCAAAGGTTATTCTGTCGATCAAATGCCGTTTAATTTTACAATTATAATTATTTACAAATAGTAGTTCATTCACCACATTTTTAAATAATTTGTAAAATTAATTATAATCAATTGTCTACTCACAGTCATTTCATTAGAATTGTTGCCAGGGGACGGTAACGGTTGCGGACTGCCAAGTGGCGACGTTTGTTGGCGACCGCCGAAAGGAACACCGACTCGCATGCCTGTAAAATATTTAATATTGCCTCATATTCATCAGTATATTTTTAACTCATTCACGAAATTTCAATTATATAAATACAATATGACACGATTATTATTTAGTTAAGTTTGATTTCTTAGTCATGATGTAGCTCTTGTGTTTTATTTGGATTATTAAACCGTTTATTTATAATTTTTACTTAAATTTAATTTTCATTATTATATAATAATATTTATGAGTACTCTTAAATTTTTCGTTACTTTTCTTAAAGGTCGCATCCAATCTGTATAAGAAGTGATCCTGCTGTCTGCAACACATTTGAATTCGAATCCACTATCCTTTCTAACACAAGCTTTTATTTAGCTTTAGTTGTAGATATATTTATATTTTATTTTTATGGTAAAACTTTAAATAAACACCACACTAAAAAAAACTTGCTTACCCTGCTGATGATGCGGAGGTCTCGCAAAACGTGTCGGTAAAGGTGAGCAACCTGGGGCAGGTCTTGAAAATCTGCCCGAAGAGTAATCATTCTAAAAATAAATACAGTAAGCAGTTAAAATTTCGTATATTTAAGATAACCAACAAAGTAAAGAAGTAACATTAGAAACAGAAAACAACAGGATATAACAACAAGAGATTACAGATTAACAATAACATTACTTACATTCTGAAGCTGTGGTGAGTGTGAGGCAACCGGGCTTTGAATTTGTGACTGCTGATAAATCTGAAAATGTCCATGTCCCATATATAATGCGATTAATTAAAAAAAAAACACCAATTTATAAAAAGAATGGATGTAATATTTTTATTATCAATTCATAATATTCCACTGGAGATAGATTTTATCAATTCAATTTTAAACAATAAAAGCTTGCTTCCTTATTAAAACACAATGTCAGAATAATGAATGAGCTAAAAGAATATAATAACATACTGCTTGCAAAGAAAGTTCGCACAAATATTTCGGTGACATTGATTTCTACAAATCTTAGTGGTGTCCAAGAAAGGTTTAACCAGGCTTGCCTCACTCGCCACTGTCATTTTTGAAGAGTAAAATATAACAAAATCGATGTAAGTGAACTATACAATGTTCCTATGAGAATAAAGATCTTTAAACACATTATAGCATTAGGTATTTTCGTTTTTATATAAGAGTGAAGTATCTGTTAGGAAATAACTAAGACCTAATCTGTAATAATGATCAAAGATCAATCGGTAAACAGTGTCAGTTTCATCAATAAATAAAAGTCTGGTCCCAAAAAAATATTAAAGTTACCTACACCTACTTCGATTTATGCAAAACAAAATAGTCAATAATAGTTAAAGTAAAAAGGTAAAAGGTTTCACTGTAATCAGCTGTCTTAAACAATTCGTAGAAAACGTTAAAAAAGAATAAAAAAATTATTGAAATATCCAATGACATGGACTTAGCATAGCCATACAAAAAGAATGTCATGATTAGGCACACATGTTTTGGAACCCATTAATAAATTGTTTTAACACAAAATGAACAATGTGAACTATCGACCCTATTTCAACAATTTAAGAATCATTGTCTTATGCCACGGGTATTCAATTATTTCACCTTATTTATTTTCGATTGCTAACAATAGTATGCTACGTAAACTAATTTAGACTTGGAAAGGAACAAAGAAAGCCACCGGTGCGGGTACCACCAACATAGTTCGAAAGCATAGTATAGTACAAAATGAAATAGGTAATAATTACAATCAAATAAAAAGAAAGAGCGTGTAACTAAGTACAAGTGACAAAAGTTAAGTAGAAGCTCACCTGTAAATATGTTTTAGTATATTAACAATTATTAATTTAACAACAAATATTAATTATATTACTCACTGTTGAGACACGTACACTACATAAACAAATGAATATAACAGACTTCCAATGCAAAATGCAATACACTCACAGCGAACCGAAATGTTGTATTCAAATTCAACCTTGAAATTTAACTCTCATCGCTAAGCATAATTTCATCGCTATTAATTTACGAAAAAAATTTTGAAGGTAAACACGTAACTAAAAATCTGTGTCTATTAGCTGTGGTAATGTGTATTTAATAAGCACCGCTATTTCTACAACTGCAAAGATGAGTGTATCCGTAGCTTTCTTTTTCGTCTATATTCTTGCACATAGGAATTTCAGTTTTTCAGAATTTAATTTATCCTATTATCCGGTAACCCCGTCCTGTTATCGGGTCGTCAAAGTATTATTCCGATAACATTTTAAATTTCAATATGGCATGTTTTCGACGCGGTAAACAAGGGACTAAGGGTAAAATTGTGCTTACAGCGCGTTTAAGCACATTTTTTTTGACTCGTTTCGAGCGTGTTGACCCGTAGTTCATGTATTGAGAATGTCGTTGGGTACTTTTTTATTTTTATTTATTTAAACTTTATTTAAATACCTTTAAACATAGTATTATAAAGGGCGGACTTAATGCCTCTTGGCATTCTCTGCCAGTCAACCCGGGGCGTGGAGAGATATAGTAAGGGTGCCGAACAATAAATTTGTTAAAAAAAAAAAAAAAAAAAGATACATAAATAAATATATGAAATACACATACAATTATATACATAAAGACGGAATAAATACATATAAACAAATATGAATAAATATATATATACACATAAATACATATACACACATACATACATATACATATATACACATACATACAGCATACAAAATATTATTATAATTACAATGACCGATGATATCACCGATGGTATGTCACACAATTATGAAATTTAAACTAATTTTAATTAACCTAACCTATAGAATCGAATTTTATCGGAAACAAATTTTACTTAAGCCGATTTTATATATTGTACTTAAGGTTCAATCTTATAAATTTATTAAAAATACTCTAGACATATTCTCAAACCATTCGTTTCCACACAATCAAGGCCTATACTACAAGCATAAGAAAGTAAAACGAACCAACCTGAGGGCTGCGGCTAGGCGTTGGTAATTGTGGACTTGTCCTCTGCGCTTGTAATTGTTGAAGAAAGTGTTGAGGAGACATCGAAGATTGCATGGGAGATTGCTGAGTGTGCATTGGCGACTGTTGTATATGCATTGGACTTTGCTGTGAATGCATCGGGCTCTGCTGAGGGTGCATGGGACTCTGTTGCGGATGCATCGGACTCTGTTGCGGATGCATCGGACTCTGTTGCGGATGCATCGGGCTCTGTTGCGGATGCATAGGTGAATGTTGAGTCGGTAGTTGTTGTTGGGCGTGAAGCGGCGACTGATGTATCGGCGACTGTTGCGGATGCATCGGGGATTGTTGCGGATGCATCGGCGACTGCTGCTGCATATTCTGCGCCTGCTGCACGTGCATCGGTGACTGCTGAGAGTGCAGCGGCGACTGTTGCGTGTGCAGCGGCGACTGAATGGACGGATGCAATGGAGACTGCGACGTGTGATGCAGTGGCGACTGTTGCGAATGTAGCGGCGACTGCATCGGCGACGTGAGATGGTGCAGCGGCGACTGCGGCGCGAGGGAATGTAGCGGCGACTGAGAGTGCGGAGACTGCACGTGCAGCGGCGACATTGCTGGCCTTGAGCCGGCCTGTCGCGGGGTCTGACTCCCGGCTGGCATCGCGCCTCTGACTCCCGTTAGCTGCTGCTGACTGAACTGCACCATTCCACTGACAGATTGTGGCCTCTCTTGAACACCGGATAGCTGTCTCACTAATTGTTGCTGTGGCGCTCCAGCTTGCTCTATAACAAGTGTTCGACCTCCAGGTAGAATTCTTCCCTGGTTGAGAGGTGAAGTCACTAAACCTATTCTCTGTTGTGACATCGGTTGCCCATCAGAATTTAAAAGAGTCTGTTGGGTGCGTATGAGCGTCTGCTGTTGTTGCGTGGGCGTTCCTTGAAGACCTATCTGCATTTGACGATTAATGGTAGTCTGTTGCTGCATCTGAGGAGACTGTCCGACATTTTGATTTTGAGCGAAAACACTCTGATTGCTACTTATTTGTTGCGGATTTATGACCGTTTGTTGGGTTAGTTGTTGAGGATTTTGTTGACGATGTTTAGTTTGGTATTCCTGTGAAAAAAAAAACGAAATATTTAATTTGAACTTAACATAAGAGACACAAAAAAAATTGTTAGAAGCGTTTATATAGTAGCCTTAGCCAAACCTGAATAAGCATGCTGTGTTGTCTGGCCTGCTTTCTGGCGGCCTCGAGGTGCTTTTGCAGTGCTTGCTGTTGCGTTGAAACCTGTTGCAGTGCGGCCGCGTCGTTTGGCATTAACTCATTGCCAGACTTGCGCAACTGACGCTGCTTGCTGTTCAGCGACTGCAAGATTGATATCGAACATATAGAAAACGATAAATATGATGAATTACGTCAGGTGCTCGATGCATCCCGGGTTAGTCACAGTGAAGAACATATTAAGATCCCGAAAGGCAACCTGTAAATGAGATCTACGAAACGTCGTATCGGAGGAGTGTAACACGCTACTACCGAAAGCACACGAACACTGAAGCAGCTACGGGGCTCACCTTGCGGGTCTTGCGTAGCTTCTGGACCTCGGTCTCGTAGTAGCGCAGCTGCTCGACGGCGAAGGCGTTGTACTGGTCGAGCCACTGCTCGTACAGCAGGCGCGCGTGGTGCTCGGCCTCTGTGAGCGGGCGCTCGGGCGGCGCGGGCGGCGCGGGGGGCGGCGCGCCCGCGAACAGTGCCACGCCGGGTGCTGCCGGCACCGTGCCCACGGGGTTACTGCCCGCGCCCACGCCCACGATCGTGCCCGCGCCGCCTGCACTCACACCCACGCTCACACCTCCGCCACTCCACTCGCCGCCCTCTCGCTCTTGCTCCCGCTTCTCCTGCTCCAGAAGCTCCTCCAGAAGCAACGGTTGCTCCTGGTTTACGTTCTGACGGTTAAATTTTGCTTTCGTGACGTCGCTCCTCGAGTGACGTCACCCGCCACCGTTAACGTTACCGCCGGTTGCGTTCAATACAAATTAACTTACAATTTTTTTTGTCCAATATTACATGATATACATGATAGTGATACTTGTTAAAAAAATCGAATCTTTTATTAACGGACAACTGACCCATCTCATCTATAAAATAAAATTTACTTCTTTATTGAGTATAGCCAAGATAAATTAAAAAAAAAATTAAACTTTTCCAAAAAACAAGAATACGTACGTACACACATTTATTTGGAAAATTTTTAGTTCATTTCGAATACCGATTGGTCCATTAGAGAAATAATGATTTTGAAAATAAAACATAAACATGAAGTGCATAGAACAGAATGACAAAATATCGCTAATCTAATTCTTCAATTTTGAAATCAATCTAAATACAAGGCACTTGTGTAGGAAGGCATTGTGTACTTAATATGTTAAAACATAACATAGTCTGGTTTATGTATAGTATGTTTATGTATAGCCTCAAAACATGTTAAAATTCTAAAACTTTCCAGTTAGTACGTTCATGTTGCATATGTAAACCAGTAAGGTTTTTGCGATTTGGAATATTATATATTTACATTAGATTAACAAAAATTTCCTTTCATACTTTTGATAAATGTAGTATATTCTGTGTGTTATACTTTGACATACATTTTGCTTTAAGCTCAATTAAATGGTATGGATTCCCAACACCGCGTGAGACAACAGGACAAAGATGAGACAGGCAATTGACATTCTTAAGCAGTACAATAGCATTGACTGTTAAGGTTAATTAATAGTTTTAGTGCTGATACCATACATATTGTTTTAGTAGTAGTTGTATCGTGTTAGGATAGATGCTGAAAAAGGATTAAAAGGTTAGTCGATACGCATGCGTGCGGCGTACAAGCAAAGAAAAAAGCACAAAAGGTGATCAGCTGTGACAAGGCCACTAATAGTTTTAAATGAGGGATTGTTCATTCAGTGCTTAAAGGAATCTATTTCGGTATAGTTTGAAAGGAAGTTGAAGGATACAAGTTTGGTTAGGTTAGGTTAAATGTTCATATTTGTTGCCAAGAAAATTAAGTTAACAACAATTTTAAATTATTTAAAAGAAATCTGAATTAATAAATTCCTTGGCAAATAGTTATGTCATCGAAGTACATAAAATTTGCATTTAAAAATTTAAAAACGGTTGTAGGTGAATAGGACTCAAAATTGGATTATTAAAATCCACTGGGCGAAGAGAACAACAGGCCATAGATGTGTGTGTCGGGAGGACCAAAAGGAAGGTAGTGGCAGTAAACGCGAGGCTTAGGGGGTGCCGGGCGGGGTCTGACCTGCAGCAGCAGCGGGCGGCGGTGCAGCCAGTCGCCCCAAGCGTCCGCCGCGTCATAGGGCGCCTGTCCGCCAACAACCAATCACCGACATGCAAACAACACGCCTATACTCGCCTGCACTCGCTCCTCCACAAACCTACGCCTCGCTATCCTCATCATTTACAAGAGTTTCTTTCGATGTTCTTTTCGATTAACTAAATTTTTACTAATACCATCGATCGACTGTCACTAAAATTTCTTTTTAAATATTTGTTTAGTAAATATTAAGGTGTTAATATACCATATTATTGTAACGTTTAGTCTTTCAGATATAGTATCATAAAATACACAGTACACATTTCTCTGATTAACTATCAACGTGTAAAACAACATATACGAGCATAAAGAACTATGAAATCCATGAAATATCAGGCAAATAATTTAAAATACTTATTAATTCGTTTCAAGAAATAATTCGTAAATAATCTTTCAGTCACATTAGATTGAAAGTTGCGTTTTTATTCATAGTGAAGTAGTCAATGGAAATCAGTATTTTCTTTACCGATTTCTTAGATTTTCTAATAAAAAAATTATTGTAAAAAAAACTCGTATAAACGTGGGGAAATGCCTCGAAATACCCATGCAATATAATTCTTTATAATTTGCCACATATGAAATAAGCAAACTTTATGCCTGTAATGGAGCCTCCACCAGTACCGATGTATGGTCGAATTAATATTGCTGTGGATATTGATACGCATAATACAAATAACTTTACTGCGATATGCTTAAAATCAAGCGACTTATAAACCTCATCATAATGATTCACATTTATTACGTAGGAGTAAGGCATGTTTTTAATTATTTCTCATTTACTTAGGTTACAGTTATTTTAATTAAAATTGTAAGGTATATCCCACCATTGCCGGCATTAATAAATCATTTTGACTTTTATATTTTAAAACCGTAGCACAATTAATACAATTATAAAATTTCATGTTATAATGATAACCATATTAATTAAATGTTCATATTTACTATAAATACTATATTATAAATATCTTTCGTTTTTAAAACACTACAGACCCATATTTAATTAATAAATCAAGAAAACTTCGGTAAGATTTTAATAAATTTTTACAGATAATTATTATAAATGTGAACCATGGCGCCAACAACGTACATCTAAAGCATAAGAACTTGTTTTGAAGTGAAATGTAAACTAAGCAAACGTCAAAACAAGTTCGATTAAACACATATATTCAAATAAAAATATTACTACATGCACGACAACGTATCCAAAAATCCTCCAAGATATTTGTAATGGTTTTGACTACATATTACTTCGATTTTTATTATTCAATTGAACAGGTATTTAATACGAGATGCTCTACTTGATCGTGATAAACCGTACGGAGTACCTTCGATGAATTATTTTTATATTGCATAAAAAAATATTAAATTAATTTACTGTTCATTATATATACTGCAAACAAAAGCCGTGCCCGTAATCGATACTGGAGTATCGCTACTTCGTCAGTATTAAAGATCGCCAAATGTTATAATGTGTGTGAAGTGCAAAATGACAATTTTTTTATTGAAAAAGACTATGAGATAATTCTATAAGATGTATTAGCTAACTATACTATGTAGATAGAGGTTCCGTATACATCATTCTGTGAGTCATTCAAGGCAGGAAGCAGGCTCACGAGTTGAGTGAAGTTCACCGAAGGTACTGGGTAGTATCGAGCGATCGGTATAGCGGCGTGCTCGTTACCTGCGGGTAAGGCGGCGGCGGCGGCTGCGGAGGCTGCGGCTGCGCAGCGTGTGTGGTGTGCACGACGTGTGTGGTGTGCCCGACGTGCGCAGCGTGAGTGGTGTGCGCGGCGTGATTGGTGTGCGTAGCGTGCGGCGGCTGTGGCTGCGGCGGCGGAGCGCGCAGCGTGCCCGGGTACGGCGGCGGCGGCGGTGCTCGACCCACGCCCGCAGACGCTGCGCAACCAATAACACCATACTGAATGCACACTAGGGTTACGCGGCCGCCATCATTCACTTGCGTAGTGGTACAACGCAATTGGTGCTTTACACATTTCGCAAAAACGTTTGGAGGTGGGCGCTAGCCTCAGCGAGCAAACTGAGTTACGCCGCCAAGTCCGCCAACAATTAAAACCTCGACTTCTCTTTTCTGATAAAGACGAAATTTATTGAAGGCCCACGGCCCCGTCGGCACCCTGCAGTCGCATGCGCGGCCCGCCGTCTGCACCTGCGGGTGTAACGTACCGGCGTGCGGCAGCGCCGCCAGCGCTACGGAGCGATCGTGCCGCACGACGCCCACGGCCCCGTCGGCGCCCAGCAGCCGCGTGCCAGGTGCGATTGCGCGGCCCGCCGCCAGCGCCGCCTGCACCTGCGCGGTCATTGCGCTCACAATGCTCTGCGTGTGCGCGCTCACTGCCGCGCCCTGCACAACGTAAAATAGACTCAGCGGCATTCCTCACTACTATTTCGTTTTTCATATCAATATGGATGGCAGGATTCAAAATATGCGTACAATAAATCAACTTAGGGAAAGGTCAGGAATCTCATGGCCTCCGACAAATTTCGTAATGTATTTTAACTGGTTTCCAAAACATCGTTACCAAAAAACAAACACACACAGCTAGTACAGTAGACAGCTAAAATTAATACTAAAAAGCATTTAACATTGAGTAATCTTTTATATTGACATCAATATATTGTGTACTATTGTGTGTACTCTTGAGGGTTTCGAGTTTTTGCTACATCACCCTTCACATTTTATTACACTCTAACATATCTGAATGAATATTATTCTTATAATGAAAGTAAAAAATAGTCAAGATCTTTAAGAAGTGACTATGCAAATACTTCAAACAAGCATAAAAAGGACATTTTAATAAAAACATTTTAGAAAATAATGTTTTTTTTATTTCAATATAAATACAGTTTTAAATGACTAGCGAGCCGAATGCTTTATATAAGGAAGATTAACAGTAAATTCCTTGGAAGAGTTCTATGATTCTGTCAATATTTTCTGTAATATTTTTAAGGCATTTCATTGTGTCAACCAGACGATTTTAATTGGCTTAATAAATATTATGGAATATGTGACATGGCACTTCTAATATCCGCATATATCAATGATGTAGTGACATCGAATCGTGTAATAAAAATGGGTGTCCTTCAGGAATTGATACTTGATCCATTTTTGTTCTTGGCCTATATAAAATTATAAATGATCTTTACTATAAGATATAAAAAATGTCTGCGATAGTTTTGTATGCAGACGATATCTTACCTTACCCTCAGAGTCTGTAAATAGTCCACTATAGGACATAGGCCTCTGTAATAAGGAGGATTTGCCATAACGGTCACGCTCGCCAAGTGGATTGCAAACCGCAGTACCAGACACCTCGCATCTTAGACGTTGTTGTTGCGGATGCTGAGTCTGGGTAGCTATTGCATTTTTAAAACTTTCCCTTAGTTGCCTCTTACGGTATCCACGGGAAGAAAGATGAATGTTATTCCATACACACTGGAACGGTTCTACAAAATACTGGATATTTTGTAGTTTCCAAATGGTTTGAGCAAACAATTTACTTCAAAAATATATACAGTTTAATTTAGTTTGGACTATTAACGTATCTTCTCAGAATGCTCTATTCTTTTATAAAATACCAATAAATATAATAAGTCCAAACTTCGAAGTTTGGATTTATTATAGTCGACTGTATTTCTCGGAAATCTGTTGATTCAAATCTTTACATATTGATAAACAATTTCTTTTTTTATGGTTTTTAGAAAGATCAGACAGTTGCCTGACGACAAAAGCCAAATAAACGTTACCTTATATACCTTTTTAAGACCTTTTCAAGGAGACTACAATTTTAAAGTTTTAACTTTTAAAAATACCGATAACTTCTCATTAACGATTTACTTTCTGATGTTATTGATAAATCATATAGTTTATGCTCACCTGCGCAAAATGCATGTTATGTTGTCCAGAAAGCTGAAGTTGCGCTCGTTGTACTAGTTGTTGACTTATCACTTGCTGCGTAGGTTGTCCAAATTGTGTTGCCCGCTGTCCCATATTTTGTTGCTAAGGGCAAAAGAATAAGCTTTTTTTAACCAATAAGTAGGCGTATATGACATTCTAACATTTATTGATTAAGTTATTTTTGTGTCCCTTCATGTCACAACTGTGATTATATGCAACTCAAACAAGGGTAATAAAAACTTGATTACTATTCTAAAACTATTCACTTGTACAAACGACTTCAACCGCTACCATTGCCACTAGATATATCTTTATTTTAGGACGGACGGTTATAACGGAGTAGGAATTTGCGCAAGCACAGACAGTGACACGAAAATAACAAAACATTCAATGATAACATCTAGTACACAAAAATAATTAATGTGTTTCGCAAATATTAGCTTCAGCTCGAATTCGAACCGCTGCACTATGCAATAAGAGATAACAGTATCATATACACTATTAGAAGAAATAATTTCAGCCTATTAATGTACTCAAAGACAATGACGGGGTAATATATTGTTGTAATGCAGTCATGGCAGAGCAGATATAAAACAAAGTAACCTGTATCGGCACTTGAAGTCTCTGTATGCTGCCAGCGAACATCTGTGAGAAAACAGGTCTTTGGGGAGATTGGACGGCGCGCCATTCGCCTTCTGACTTTACTTCATCTCCTTCCAGCTTAATTTCTGACTTGATTTCTTGCATTGCCGTCTGCACAGTTAAAAACGATTGCCTTAAACTATTTTTCAATTAAATAAACATAAAAACATAACAATTGATTGACAACGTGAAATAGTTAGGAAAAAATTATTTAAGATAATGTTAATTGTACCTGAATAGCCAATTGCTGATTTTGTGTGATGACTCTGTGAACTCCTTCTGAGAACATTTGTCCAACATTAGGCGTCGATGACCGCATTTCGGTTTTTACTTCATGGCTTTCTGTTTTGATTACTGTAATTTCAGACTTGATTTCAACCTTCTCCGCTTCTATGCTCTTGACAGCTTTCTGAAGCTCGCTGTCTTTGCTCTCTGTTTTATTTTCATGTTCATCACTGAAACTAATTACGATTATGGAATGTCATTGTAGTTTAGCCGAAATGTCAAATTATTATGAATCGAACGAAATTTAATTTTTTATCACTTCCCAATTATTCTTAAATTAAATTTTACTTTACTAAGAACGTATTATATTTCTTTTTAACTATTGCGTAATAATAATACCTTTGACGACAAGGGAGCCGTTTAAGCGTAGAGCGATATGCAGATTACATGGTAATGCTTACATAAACCGAAAATAAATGTTACGGAATTGTTGAGAAGGCGGATCAGAGGGTAGTAAATAATAATAAAGTAGTGTCGTGCGGATGCTCACACGCGTGCGCGGCGCGGCGCGGGGTGGGCCAGGTGCGCGGGGTGGGCGGGGTGCGCGGGCACGTCGGGCACGTCGGCCAGCTCGAGCCCGTCCAGCAGGTGCGCGTCGTTGAGGGCTGCCAGCTCGGGGTCCGCATACTCCAAGATGTTAAACTGCTCGCCCATCTCCGCTGTCAGCGACTCCAGCAGCGCCTCGTCGTCCTCGCCGCCCAGCCCCGTCAGGATGTCCACCTGCCACATTATCTCGGCTTACTAAGATAAACCAGGCTCGCCTACGCATCACCTATCGCCTTCACCTCTTAGATTGGGGAAAAAAACAAGCTTAAGAGTTTACCTGATGGTAAGGGCTGCTGTAAGCCCATCTACACCTGCAAACAACTTCAATCGAATTAGGTTACAGATGCGCCATCAGCCCCGAAGATTAAAACGGAATGGCTTAGAGTCTGAAATTATGCAACCTCTATAACTTTGAAACCGTAACACAACAGTGGGAGGTTGCACTTCTTATTGGCGGTTCAAATAGCTAAGAGGGTGATAGTAGTCATTATAAAACTAGTAATACTAAAAAAATATTAAACATATCAAACATCATATTGTCATTTGTGTCTGTTTTTTACACTTCCATCCTGCACGTGAACCTCATGTTAATTTGAGAATAGTATTGTCAGATCATTTTAACGTAATATCAAAAACAACCTGCAAAATACACAACGAAAAATATTGGATGTAAAAAATACCGCCTTCGCTGCTTGTGATAGAGTTCAAAGCTGACCCTCGGATCACCGATGCTAAAATACTAAGGTTTCTTGTAAGGATGCTAAAATACTTTCTGTTGAAAATTGCTTAGCAGCCAATATAACTTTTCACACATAATTAGAAATCTCATGACAATCTCCGGAAGCAAGCATAACGCTGAGAACGATCGAACAATTACGTGCGGTCTTCCGCAGAGGTGAAAAGTGGGCCGCCCACTTTTCATTGATTACGCTGAATCGTACCAAATGGAGATGCGTAATCTCTACTTATTTCTGAGTGATCAGCATTGCACGAGTACGCGTACGAGTGAAGACGCATACAACGAGCGTGCCGCTGTAAACTAGTAAGCGCCGGTGTTTGTTGTACGCTCGGCAGTATTAATATTGTTGTATCATTTAATTAAAATTTTGATTTACATGCCTTAAATATGATGCCTTATCATAAAACATACCTCTCCAATATTTCCAGTATCTTGCTCTAGTTTATCCATGTCACCCATGTCCATTTCATCCGTCCCATGCTCAGGCCCGCAGTCCTGCTTACTATCTCCTCCAGGGTTCGAAACTAAGATCATTGAGTTTCGAGTATTTAAAATATATTCACCTATACGAATAAATAAACTTAAAATATCTGTCTATGATTTCGATATTATAACTTCCTACCTTTTAATCAAAATGTAAAAAATATAAATGTTGACTATGTGGTTTCACAAATCTGACAGAAAATGAGGTAACTCATTGGCCAAGCTTGTGTAATTGATACCACACAGACAATCTATTTCCTCCATCCTAAAAACAAGGCGATGATATCTTCAATCTACTTGTAGAACGATTGTGGAGGTAAAAACAACAGTAAAAATTAAGACTACACTTATTAAGATATATCTTATAGTATCATAAATATTGTTTTAGCTAGACGTTGGAATATTAAACATATTGTGTCATTAGTTCCTTTACTGTATAGAAATTACTACATTCTTAGCTATGTTGAGTTCATTTTTTAAGTATAAAAAATATGTCGTACCATTTGATTGGGAGACAAGAGATTGTTTCTGCTCCATGAGGTGTTGAGTAACCGGATGTGGAATATTTTGCATTTGATTGTTGTCTGTCGCCGCAATACGTTGTTGCATTATCACTGTAATGGTAAGTGGTCGCTGTAGCACATACATATCTACATCTAAGGTTTGGTGTCGCCACTGAGCACTAAGATGTAAAGTCAAGCTACTAGTGATTGGGGGGTCTCCTATTCTTTCCATTTATACTGGTCTAGCTTATTCATTTAAAACCATAATCATGGTGTAGCGTGGTACATATACATACTAAATAGGATTGTTTAATAGTACTGACAACACACCTACTGACGGAGGAATATTCATCCGAAATTGCCAAACCGAGCACTTACCAACCCGCTTGCCCAGCATGGTGAATATGGGAGCACCATCCAAGAAATACATGCTGACTTTTGCTTTCTTGGAGATGTCTATGTCCAGAGGGGAATTAAAATAGGCTGATAAAGTAGTAGTAGTGATTGGCATGTATGAGTATTAAGTTTATGCCATAAGCTAAAACTTAAAGGCTTACATTGATGGTCAGGTCTCTGTCCGGGCTGCAAAGGCGTTCGCGGACGTAAGGCGACCGGCAGCGGCTGTCTGAAAGGTTGCCCTTCCAAGTGTCCGCCTTGGACTGAACCATCTTCACCTGCTTCTGTTAAAAATTCGTCTAATTGTATTATACAAGAAGAACACATAGGTTCGGTCGTTAACCCTTACTTTATATCAAATTATAATAGCATTTTGCGTAAATTTAAAGCTACGAGTTTGGGCCCAACATCCGACAAATGCCGTTAAAATATCTCCTGACAAAAGCATTCGATGTTCCTGGGAGTGCTACAAAAGAATTATTTTCTGTAAAAATTGTTATGTTAATATTATCTTATTGAAATGCGATTATTAAAGAATATCGTCCCGTTGTAATTAAGCAAATGATTACTTTGTGCACGAGCGGTTGAATTAATAATGCCTTTTCCGCCATTAATGTCTGGTGGTATAAGTATACTTATAATAGCGAGTACATGAAAAAAAGGTAACTAACGAGGTGGCCACATCTTGTGTGGGTGTCTCTGCAGTAAATCTCGTAGCTGCCTGTTAATGTCGTCGTTGGTCGCGTAATGCAGTGGAAAGCGCTGGGCGGGGAAGGCACTCCGCGGCGCTTCGGCGGACTGCGTGGGCGTCGTGGGCGAGGGCGCGGCCACGGGGGGCGCTGTGGACACAGCGCTGGGCGCTGCGGGGTTACCGGGCGGGGGACTACTGTCCGGAGCGCGCATGCGCTGCATCGCTGCTTCAATACAAACATCTTCGTTGTTACATTGTTCAGCTAAAAAGAAAAGACTAGAAATTGGCAGGTACCGTTAAGTCAAATGTTCAACAATTCCTTTCATATATATGAAATTGTTTTAAAAAGATATATGATACTGATAAAATGTATCCCTTCGTGTTAGAAATCATCTAAAGAATGCGATAACACGAAAGTGCGGACGAGGTATAAGGCACGGGACCTACGCCGCCTGCACTCATCTCGCCGTACTCAAGTGTTTAACGCGCCGGCTATTAATTCTTGTTGTGATAATATTATATATTATGGGAAGGGTTTAACGGGTATTATACAATATTTTTATCTTAAGGTCAACCTAACTTGCACGCGGCACGCGCTGTTCACTAACAGACGAGGCTCTGACGACCTTTTGATTGCAGAAAATCCATCTAAACATGACGAACTAAATTCAGCAGCATCTCGAGTGCGAAGGTAGCGGCACTACGCTTACCGATCCGCCTACCCTGCATAGCGAGTACGGGCAAATATTCCAAGCATGACATGCGTGTCCTGTTTGGCGCTATATCCAGCAGTGGACTTTGCACACAGATAAAGATTATTTGTTGTTAGGTGTATGTTTCGGATTAATCCTACTCATTTTACCATGACATTGCATGGACTAACCAAAAAAATTAGTTTATAGTAAAGCTGGTGTGAGATTAATGTGGAAAATGCCACGAAAATATTGACTATTGCTGGGAATCAACTAAAAATACATAGCTGAAATCAAAATTTCTTTTCGTGACACAAATAATTGGTTATCGAGCCTACTTCTAACACAGCATCTAATAATTCCTCCGGTTATATCGTAAACCGTGACATCAGTTACGGGTAAAGATGAGCTAGTGCTTTTATGTTCACGAGTACACTTGCGGCAATCTAATACATCCTGCACAGTTGACATCTGCCGTTATTTTTAACAGTGCTATTAACACTCTCGCTACGCTGAAGTGTTATTAAGTAAAAACCTGCTACTGTTGCCTATCAACACTTGCAAACAACTTCAAGCGAAGAAGGTTACATATGGAATGCCTGTAATTATGCTGACTATATCTTTCTAACCGGAACACATCAATTGCTATACTGCTGATTGACTGCAGAAAAGGGTAAGTGAGTGATACCTACACAGAAGAATCCTAGGCAGAGAAGGAGCCAACCGCCTAGTAATAGTAAAAACTAAATCTGAAAATTACGTAGTGAGTTACAACAATAATCGAATGGCGACATCGCCTGCAAATATGACTTGCGACATTATGTTTCGCAGTTCAGTGTGAGCGTAGTGCGAACAGGTACCTTGTATGCGCTGGTCGTGTATGATCTGCTGCTGCTGCTGCGTCTGCTGCTGGCGCATCTGCTGCAGCTGCTTCCACTGCCGCTCCTGCTCGGCCTCGCGCGCGCTGCGCTGCTGGCCGCACGCGCGCTCCTGCTCCTGCACACGCACGCACACGTCACACGTCACCACCGCCGCACACACCATCTCTACCGAACTCATCGCTTTTTCCAATCATCATCCCATAACATGTCAAAATTGTACAAATTTTTGCGGACAACGCTTCTAAGGTGTATGTATTTCAGCAGTTTACAAAACATTTGTGTAAAATCAGTCAGTGCATGCGGTTAAACATGCAAATCTTTTACCGTCACAAAATTAACCTCTTAATATTTCATCGCGAAGTTTGAAGAATATACACGGCTTTATATTTACGACAAACCTTTAACCCCTTCTCATATTAATATCGCAATGTCCTTCTGAACCATATGTTTTGTTAAGTAAACTTGGCCAATGTGGTGGCTATCTGTACCTGTGTGCCTACCTAGCAATGAAAGAATATTTTAAATTGGTCATTGTCAGTACATAGTAATTGAATGTGAAATTGAACAGTGAATAGATCTCCGATTCAATCACTCATCATACGAACAAAGAACATAAAACAGCAGCAACATAAAGCCAGTAAAAATAATACTATGACTTTGTGAGTGTGCTCTGCGCCGATCGAATCGTCGCCATCGTGCTGGTGTAGTGCAGCGGCAGCATGACTGTAATACCACATATAAACGGAACTGCTGTACTGCTTTATATAGTTGGTTGCATGCTCCTTTTAAGTTTCACACGAGTGAGCCGGGTTCGATTAATAACAAATGCTCGGCGATGAAGGAAAACACCATGAGATAACCTGCGACATGCGAATGCGCCAATTTCGCACTGGAGTTGCGTGGCGCCCCGGCTCCAAATTCGTTTAAAATGAGAGGAGAAGCCCCTTGCCCAGAAAAAGGACATTTACCGCCTGCTGCTTTCATTTTCAAGTATTAATTGTCTATTAAAGGTTATTTCTTCTAAATAATATGACAAACGTGAAATAAAAGAAGGTTAACTTTGTGAGTTGTAAGATTATTATCACCTTGAAGTTCCACAAATGTTTTTTTTTAAACTTTATAGTTACAAGTAAATATGACTATTCAGTTTCGTTTCGATCGTAGAAAAGAATTGACTAAATGATAATAGGGACTGGTCAGAGTAATGAGTAATATATTCGCTTAAGAAATCAAATACTACAATTCTTAAACATTACTAGACCCGAAATTTCGAAATTTATTTAAGATAAAAATATCTAAACAAAAAATATCCAAAAGCGTTGTACTTTTGTCTAGTTACTTATGATTTGTACTATTAATATAGTGAATATAAAGTCAGCGTTGCTCATAAACAAATATATAAACAGCGGGTTCTAGAGGACAAGAGAGTTAACTGCATAAGAGTCTGCCCAACACAAGGAGAACGATAATCAACTAACGAAATGACACAACCTAATGTCATTTACATTTATATTCAGATACCTAGTGAACAAATTCAAAAAATTTGCCGCCACGCTTTAATCTATTAAGCACGAGTGGAACCTGCGACACGTTTTCGTCGCGTTTGCGTTACAAGAGAGTGGCGAATGTAAGAAAAACCTTAGAGTTTTCACACCTGTGCACCTTGCGGCAACGATGCCCGCATGCGTTGCGTCCTGCGTGCGTCGTGCTCGATGACAAACCGAGCGCAGCAACGTCGCACGCGTCGCGCGAGCCATAACGCTTTATTGTGTGCTACTAGAAAGGCATAACGCACTGCGACGCACATGTGCCGTGCAACAAACACATGGCTGACGGATAGACCGTTGTTATAACTTTAAATATATTCGTATGTTTTCAGAATGAACATGGAACTAAAGGAGAAGCTAATCGAATCGGTGAGAGATGGTAAGGAGGGAGATAGAGAAGAGGATTTATTATGGAAGGCTTTTGGGAAAGTTTGATGATGAATGTATTAATGAGAGCCTTTTTACAGTATGTTTGAAAAGGAACATTCTTCCGACGAACACTTTCTTTCATCACCAGAATATTAATAGGTATTCACGAGAAAGAGGTAAAGATGGAAGCCAGATCGATTTTATAATTGTGGATGGTAAAATTAAGAGTGTAGTGAGGCGGTGCAGCAGCTACGTAGGGACGGATCACTACTTGGTGCTATACTGGATAAATGGTATATTCAGGGGTTGGCGACATTAGACACCTGTGGCTACTACTTCGTTACGGCGTATATGAATAGAAAGTTTACTAGATGAATCTATGAAAGAGTATCAATGAAAATCGAGAGAAATGTCTATGAAAGATTCAGACTTGGAGACTGTATACGATAGTTAAGAAAGTATACCCGAGGTGTGTCAGGATCGTGCTAAATAGAAATCCATAGAATCTGCCTACCCTACGGGATGACAAGAGTGAGAGTATATCTTTGTGTATCTATTTATTGTACCTATAAAGAGAAAAATGATAAAACATAGCTGCTGTCGCCCAAGAGTACGCTGCGGTGTATCGCTCAGGTGTAACGTCTGACGCAACGCAGACATGTTGCAGACGGAGCGCGACGCATTCTGTTAGATACACGCGCGTAACACGCACTCACAACAACACGTGAAGTTAGTAGCAAGTATGAACCGGTGTTTCGGAGTCGCGACAGACTCTTGCAAAACAGAGCGAGCCACGTATAAGTTAGAGTTGTCAAACTTATAATGAAATCGGTATTTGTCTTAAATATTTCAATTCAAAATATTATAATTATAAAGTACTAGAAATAAACATTTGTACAAATGTTTAAAATCTATATCGCTATCGCTATATATATATATCGCTAGTGACGAAATATTACGCCATAATCTCTGACCAACCACGCGTGGGATGTGTGAAAATAAAAACCATAAGTGTGAAGGCTATGTACAAGATAATTTACTGCTGTTAATTGAGACTAATTGTTTGAGATTGAGACTTTGTACACCTACTATTTAATATATGTAACATGCTATTGTTATTACATGTTATTGAAACCTAAAAACATCAAAATACTATTTCATAATTTGTACTTAAAAAAGAAATTCAAAAATAAATAAAATAAGTGTAAAAATAAATACAAATGATAAGATAAATAATGCTATCTTTAAATGTTAATTATTGCTACAACAATATTATTTAAGTGTATATATTATTTACGTAACAGATGCCTATAAAATCAAAGAACTTATAACAGGCTATTAATATAAAGTTAATTGTTGTTTATTATTAAATTTCCTGTAAACTTACATCTAATTAACAAATCTATACAACTGAGCGCAAAAACGCAAATCAATATTCAACTAAAGTAAATCTACAGTTAGAACTGTTAGCACACCACAACCAGCCACCAACGACCAATGTTAAAGCCAACAACTACCAAGGCAAAGCATGAAATAAAATTAAAACAACATTACGGAGACAGGGACACGAGTCCGGGAGGCGATCTGTGAATAGGACACTGTTCCCTCAATCGAAAACAAGCTTAAAGAAAAATAAATAAAAATAATCACACAGCTTTACAACGCCATTGAATTTGCCAAACTTGTTTGTTGGGTGACGATAAATTTTGAAATAGGTGAAAGAGGAATGGACCGCGAAGTGCAACGCGCGATCACCCAACAACCTTCATAATACGTCTCGTATACACATATCTGCCTTTTGTGTGATTTTGTTATATTAAGTATAGTATTTTGGATTAATTTTTTCAAATTATTGTTGCGAATATGCAAAATGATCGGGGAAAGGAAATAAGGTAGTGGATTATACATACTTTGTGATGAGTTAGGTATTTTTATTTTATTTGCAAAACAAGAAAGGTAATAAATTAAATGATAGGACGCATTATGGTTTATACAGTATCTCATAAATCGATTTTATTATTATTATTGTTGATCGAATATCGCAGTATAGTGTTGTGGTGTAGGTGTATGTGTAGAGCGGAGGCTGGACGGCAGAGGTGTGTGTACGAGCGTGCGACAGCAGCAGCGCGGTACCGTGGGGGCGCGCGGGGACGGGTGCGGGGGCGCGGGCGCGTGCGCGAGTCGCGGCAGCGTGCGCATGATCTCGGACGGCGTGAGCACTCGAATGTGCGCGTCCGCCTCCAGGAGCCCGTCCGCCGTCACCGTCACGTTGGGCGCGCGCACCGCCGGGCCCGCGCTTGCCGCGCTGGGCACGTTGGCTGTGCTCGCTGCGCCGGGCACGCCGGTCACACTGGGCACGCCGGTCACGCCGGAAACACAGGACACGCCAGGCGCGGCGCTCGGCAGGCCGGCACCGGGAGCGCTCGGCACGCTGGTCGCGCTCGATGCGCTCGTCACGCTCTCGGGCTCGCTCGCGCCGCTCGTGCTCTGTTGCGCACGCAACTCTTAATATCTCCCGACGCTCGGTGCGCTCGTGTCGTACGGATATATTCCAACAAACGAGACGGTACCGGCGACCGATTACCGATTGATTACACAGTTTGTGATACTTACTGTAAATCATATCATCATAATATATTAAATGTACGATGATATGAGCATGATATGACATAACATTATAAAATGTATTGTCTGTCAGATCATATAGCTGCGTTTTTGTTAATAAAAGTACTTATTAATTAAACTTAACTAAACTTGTATTAACGAAACGGCACTGATTTTCAAATCATTCCATTTGCTTCTTGTTATTCTATACAATGGAGTAATAACATGTTTTTTATTTTATAAGACAATCAACATTTTTTGATACAAATACTAATTTAAGATATTTTTGATATCATCACAATCAAAAATGAATGTCTGACATTTCAGACAAAATACTTTTTGAAACTATTCCTTAAAACTATTATGCCATAGTTGTCTTTAAAACTTGATGATTTCTCTTTTGTTTTAAAAAAAACAGTATAATTTCAATGTCGTACAATAATTAATTTGCAAATTGATCTAAATTTATTGATAATTGAAATCCCTAACCTGTCATCCATATACAATGGTGGTCATAATATAATATAAACAAACGTAATACTATAATTACCTTTCAATTAAATAAACAACAAAACAATAGCAAACAACTATAGTAAAATGAATACATATTGATTTAGCATCTTTTTAAATTAAAATTGTTAAAGATAAAATGAAAAGATGGCAATATGGTACTGTAGATCCTTTCGCTTTTATATATATCTAGCTTAGCACAAAAATCCCACTAAAAACTATATTACGTACTCAAAAACTACACACTCAACTAATATTATTTAAAAAAAGAAAATTTATCAAGGCATAGACGATTAATTTTAAAACCATGAATAAAATTTTCAACAATCAAAACTACAGATGAATGCACTTTGATCATTTATTTGCGAAGATTTTGCACACATTTATTTACAGGTGCATTTGCTGAACTCAAGCGACAGAATCTACAGCCTCCGTAGTGAGATATCGATGTTGATATCAATGAATTCATAATTAAACATTTCACTGCGTATACCTTAGTTTAAAAATTAAGGCGTTTCTTATGCAAAACCATTTTAAACTTCGTTACAAAGCAAGGTATGCACATTAAAATAACGCCGTCGCTTAAACTCACCAAAAATATTTGATCGCAAACATTGAAAACCATTATGTAATAAAGAAAATGATAAAATACGATATAGTCTTCGCCAACAAATATTTTGTGGTGTGAACAAGTTTTTATATAGGAATGTGAAGGCACACATTGTAAACACAGTGATAAGTGAGTTGGGTTAGCACACACATCTTACACGCACGCAAAGCGGACTTACCTGTTGTGCTTTTTTCATCCGTATTGCGCTTCGGTTGTCCCTGGCGCGCTGCAAGTAAGGTGCTTTTTGCTCCGAAGGCAGAGCACGCCACTTCTTTAGAATTTGCTTGCAGCGGTCAACCCAGTTGGGAAACTCGGTCTTCCACTCTGGGTGGTTAGTGTTTGCGTAGAGGACTGCTGAAATTGTTGCTGCGGATCCTAAGCCTGGTGAATATGAAATGAATTTTAACACAAAACTTTTTCGTCCATCGGAACACGCAGACTGGTCTACAAGTTTCTCACAAAATGTAAAACAAAACAGATACGTGAGGTCGTAGTTGAGGAAAAAAATATTTCAATCAAAAAATTAATAATTTCAATACAATCGGGACGAAAACTCAAGTATTCAAATTGTCAAAAGGAAGAAAGTATAACCTAAATGCAGACCATTTCTTCCTACCATATTTCTTTTTTCCGTTTTACATAAATAAATTGTGTAAAATAATTGTGTACATAAATAATTAAATAAAAATAAGAAACAAAACAAAGCAAAAAAAAGAAAGAAAAACAAACGTCTCCTGATATAGATATTGACAGAAATTAATATCGAGACAGTTAATAACATATTTGTGCGTTGTGCACTCACTCTCGTCGGCGCGCATCTTGTCGGCGCTGCGTTGGTTGTAGGAGGGCGGCGGCGCGGCCGGCTGCTCGCCCCACGCGCTCGCACCCCCGCCCCCGCCGGCACCTCCACCCCCGCCCGCAACGGCACCCGCGCCCGCGCCGCACTCCGAGAACAGGGGACTCAGCGCGCTGTTGCTGCTGCGATACCACAAATATTCAATAGGTACATAGTCATTGCATTTTATGTAAACTGGAAATACCATTTGTTTTTGTGAGATCAAGTTCTATATCGTAGATCTACCAGCACGAACTGTCAGGATTATCTGGGCTTGTACTTACTTGCTTAGTACGAATTACATGAGGAAAACGAGAGATTGTATGCTTATCTTATTACTGTCGGTGCGTGATGCATTTCCAACCTATATGAAGATAGTGATTGTTTATTTAGTTCCCCACCTTTTCTCAATAATAATACGTATATAAAAATAATATTTGTAATACCTATTTTTAGGATGCGCAAGTTAAAAACCTTTGGGTCCGCTACAATTTTTATTTTGAACCCTGTGCTTTAGAGAACCTCAATATGACAATACATGACATAATTTTAAACATGAGTACGAGATTTAATTACGAGTTCTATCCCTCAGCGGCGCTCAATGACTTCTCAGAAAGAAATCTACTAAAGGACATCTCCACCCAACGCATGACAGTGCGGTGCCTACGGGACGAAGGATGGTATTGGCCTTCACCTAATAGCAAAGTAGATCTTCTTTCTTCTTCTTAAGCAGCCTCTAAACAGTCCACAGCTGGGCATGAGCCTTTCTCAAAAGAAGGATTTGCTAAGGCACAATCGAACCACTTGGCAGGTGGATTGGCGACCGCAGTATCATACTTACCGCCTTCTTCCTTCGCACCTTTAACTCTGTTGGCTGTCGCAGGACTCAATAAGATCTGCTATACTGGAGAATATCAACATTTTCGACAATTACCAGTGATTCTGCCACAGAGCTCAATAGCGTACATGAATATATTTACCTGCTACCAAATTCAGTGTGGTAAGGCGACGCGTAGTCCATTGGACTTTGCAGCTGTTGTCTCTGCTGAGAGTACGGCGTGCTTGCCATTGAGTTCACATACGATACAGAGGACTCTTGAGACTCCTTAAAACAAAATGTTTTAAGTGTTTATATATCGATTATACTTTTTTGAACGAGAAAAAATATTTAGTTACATATGGCCGTTGTTCATCACGGGTTAAAGCCAAAATATTCTATCAGATTTGGATGGGATATACACTAGTACAACAAAGTAAAGTAGCAGCTCGTAAATTTCTCATTGCTGGGGAAGACGTCCTCTTGAGAGGGTTTTGGAACTTGGAAGGACCCATCACGATGCCCCATGTTGGCAGACTAGTACTGTTTTCATCAATGTTTCATTTAAATTGGTTGAGTTGAACCGAAAGTACACCTTGTCCTCTCTTTATTTTGAGACCCCATACGATAGACAGAGTGGTTTATGTGGTGGAGGAAATACCAGCTTTTGAATTTAGAGACGTGTGTGGTGAAATGTAATAACTTTAAAAAATTGTCTAACAGTGGGACGCCTGAACCTCACAGAGTAGAAAGAGATACCAATATCTTCAACTATCATAGGACAGTTATTCTATGACAGCTGGAGTACATCCACGGTTTCTTAAATATATATTACCAAAATGTGGCAGGTTATCTGACCGTAGTCCGGTTTGTGTCGCACTACTGGGCCCTTCATTACTCACACCTCCGTGTACTATGCCACACAAAAAGTTATACTCATAAACCAACTTTAACCCGGGTAGAAAATACAAAAGATTTTAATCAAATTTATTTTGAAAAAAATATAGACCTTACCTGACTGTCATCAGTGAGCACACCTTTGAATATCTCATCGACATCGGTGCCGTCCATATCGGGCAGCGTGTCCCTCACCATTGCGTCCAGGTTCACTCCCAACAGGGATAAGTCGTCTTTGGGCGAAATTGTCGACCCTTGGGAAGATCCGCCTGTTTCTAAATGAGTTTCAGAAAATACTTATTATTTAACTTAGTTCTTAACGTTTTTATTATATTACTCTTAACCTTCAAAAAGTCACTTACAGTACAAGCAGTGGAATATGTAACAAATGTTCGTTGAACATATTGCCTAAAGATTTCTATTCATTATTCGGGCCTAGCCATATCATGTAGACAATAGACAGTGTAATATTTCATGAAATACTACCATTTCCAGATGTGGCCAATTTTACGATCCTGCCACGAGATTAACACCACAAAGCCGTGAAAGATTAGAAAAGTGTTGTTAATAGTAATAATTGTAGGATTTCATGATGTAACAGTATTACTAAATTTTGTCAAATGATGTAGAATATTATATGGTAAAAGTATATCGCAAAAACTGCAAGTAGTTTGGTTTGGTTCAAAGTTTCTTAATAGATATTTATGTATTGAAAGTTATTTTTGTGGACTTTCAATGAACTTACCACTACTGACAGTTTCAGTCTTGGTGCTGTGCACAGTAGGTATATTTTCCGGCGTAGCTGTGGGTGGCGGTTCGGATTCATTAGGTTGAGGACCCAAGATTGCATTCTTCAAAGCTGTAGAGTCTTCAGTATGCTTTAAGGGCCCATCATCAGAGGTCTCAAGTTTAATTGTCAGTGTGCCATCTGAATTCATACAGTTAGTGGGATCATCTTTCTCTTCTTTTGGTTTTAAAGAATTTAACAGCTCGATTTCCTCCTGTTAAAGTAAAATATTTTAGATATTAATCAGAAAAAGAAAAAGAGAAGAGTATTAGGTCTGTGGTCTGGTCCAGTCTGTTTTTATTTATTTTTACTTTTGATAATAAAGTTAAATAAGTGAATTTAAAATAAAGTTTTAGAGAATCTGTTTTCCCTCTCATTTATATGGAACCACCCTTGAGGTATTATCATATCATCAAAATTAGTTCACAATCAGCGAAAGTATCGCGTCAAAAAAATACAGACTATTTGTTACCTTCTTTTTTTTAGGCGGTTGAAAATCCTGTCTCTTCTCCTTATCCCTAATTCCATATTCAAAAAAACTATGGCAAAAATTAATAAAACTAAACACCATTGGAATCCTTAAAAAAATGTCCTACTGAAAATGAAAGTGTAGACGCTAACAGAGAATTGACGAGTCTTACTTGAAAAAATGTGATTAGTAAATAAAACACTTGAGACTTTGAAGTCTGTAATACAAAATGTCTTATTAACTAAACGGTATCATCAATATTTTTATGTAAAGAAACTGAAGTTTTCGGCCGCTGCGGCCATCAGATCATGCGCGAGTCGAAGAGACCACTTTCCCTTCCTTTTTTATTATCAAATTTTTTACATGATCCAGTAGCTCCGGAGATCACCCCACACTTATATACAAACACATTATCTCTTTACGTTAGGTTATTGTCAGTTCGATTGGTACGATTCACGCGTGAGACAAGTATTTGTATGACACTATTAAGTTGTTCCGGGTCTAAGTCTAGGTTTACGTGCAATTCATGTCTGTAAAACGCTTCACAACACACGCTTATAATAGCGATAACTTATTTTTTTTATATATTTATCATTATAATTGAAAAGTAGCTTATAGCATATGTTATAAAGGCGATTTAATTCAAAAAAATAAAAAAAAACAATTTTGAAAGACAAAATGTTTTACATGAATCATTCAAACGCCATATCAAAGTATTTCTCAAAAAATTTACTGATCATTGACATATATGTGTTTTCACCGACATAAATATAGGGAAGTTGCACGTGCGTGAAAGTTTCTGATATAGCGAGTTATTTCAAAAAAATAGTTTATTTTATATAGTTTAGCGGTAGTTTGTATGATATCGGTGTATAAGCGCTATATTATCGCATTAAATTTAGACAACGCGAGCGAAGTCGCCGGCATTGGCTAGTATACTAGAAATATGTCCATGCAAAACCGACGCGGTCGCTATTATTACGTTAATTAAATGTTTAAAAAAATAAAAATATTTACATTTTATTTTATATAGGAAAGGCGGCAAACGAGCGTCTCACTTGATGGTAAGAGATTACCGACGTCCATGTACATCTACAACACCAGAGGTGCTGCAGGTGCGTTGATGGCCTTTAAGGATATTTGGAAGAAAGGAGGAAGAATGAGAAAGGGGATGGGGAGGGGGAGTGGGCCTCCGGTTATCTTACTTACTGTACGAAACGCAGAAGCACATGATGCCTTGATGATGCACTGATCTACTTCACTTCGGTATTCCTGGTACTGTGAGGTTGTGGTACCAAACCAGTCGAGCCGGCCTATTCAAGCAGCAGCAAAAGCCGCCAATTGGCTCTACCATGTGTACTACCTATTAGACTACCATATTTAGTTCACCCAACTGTGTAATGATATTGGCAGTTGGCCGCTCACCGTGTTGAGCGTGATGAGGATGGAGGTGTCGGTGTCATTGAAGACAGTGAGCGCGGCGAGCACGTCCTCGCCCTCGCTGTCCGAGTTGTCCGCGTCGCGCTCGCTGCTGCGGCCCGCGCCCCCGCCGCACGTACCCCCGCCGGCGCCTTCCGGCGAGTTCGCGTGCGCCGTCCCGCCGGGGCTCTCCACTGCACCTCCTGAAGTTAATTATGTTACTTACTGACCGATTTGGACTACAGTGAGTGAATATCGGCAGTTGCCAACTACGCAGAATATTTTATAGTGCCATAATTGTACCCGCAAACACAAGAGGCAGTAACTCGTCTTTACCTTACCGAATCAGATGTAATGCTTATGCGATTTGCTTACGAGTAAATGAAGAAAAAAATTACTTATGTTTTAATGGAGTAATCTCACCTATTTACATTAATTGTAAATATTTATTATTAGTTTAGTTCAGAATTTAATTATAAATATATTCCACTAATGTTGATAAAAAAATACATTCTTAGACACCTGTTGAAAGTCACCATTTTTTATCATTATAATAATGTCTTATATGTATATAAAGTCTTAATGTAAACTTTCTACTACAAAATTATATGGGTTAAAAAAAATTATGTTAGATATTGATTAGGCTCGCAACTAACCAGTAGAACTACCGGACGGTTTGACGGGGTCAAGTAGCTCCTTGCCGAAAAAGGCCTCTTGCATGTAGGACGGGAACTGCTCCATTAGCTTCGAACGAGGTTTACGGCGCGGCTTTCGTTTATTACTTGGCGATTCTAAGAAAAAAAAATTTTAATTATTGCTTTCTTTTATTTCAACTGATTACAAGAGAGATATAGTAAGAATTTTGATCCCGACAAATTATAAATTTTGCGTGATGAATTCAATCGGCATGGTCAGAGGTCTCGTCTAAAACTGTTAGTAAAATGAACAGTTCTTAAATTCTTGATATCATCGTCTTGTATTCACGATGAGTAAAAGAGAGGGACCAAATTCTTGTATCTGCGATATCATTTTATTTATATATTAACTTACTTAGTAAACATTTAAAAAGGAGATTTTTTTTTACATGGGCTCTTCAATATTTTTTTTAAAATCTCTTGCTCATCTTTACTTATAGGTAAAATTATACAGCTCTTATGTCATATTCCGGAAATTTATTTTTATTTTTAATTTCATCGAATGTTAAATTTTGTTAATATGTTGAATTTATCATATAATTATTTTAAAATATAATGTAATTATATTTTTTTTTGAACACGTCATGCTTGATTGAACGACAGACATACAAACTTCCACATTTGTAAATTTCTCTGCTCGCAAGCCACCACCACGTATTATTATATTTCATTATCATAATTCAATATTAAGCTAATTACACCATTTAAATTAATGCACCATTATAAAATTTCCTATTCGAAAGTGTAGACGCTAACAGAGAATTGACGTCTGTTTATTTACATTATCTACATTACCAAAAAAATATTATGGTGAATCAACATGTATATTAATCGTCACAAATTCATATACATGTTTATGCGTACCAATAGACACGGATTTTGTTCATCTTACTCACACTAATGAATACTTCCATAAGATAGAGAGAGATTTTTATTAGTATTGACAAAAAGATGCCGGCCGTGCCTGATCGGCCATTACCCGAATCGGTGCGCGGCTGCCATCCCCGAACGACGAACGAGCCGAACCGAAGATTAAACATAGCCCAATAGCCTAGATGGTAATGATCCCTGCCTACAAAGGGATGCGTACTTGAATTCCACTAGGAGATAATATTTGATAAGATGAATAAGTTTTGTAACCCTGTAATGGATCACCATATCTAAATATAAGATTATTTATCTATTTAGGTATATTGTACATATATCTTATCACCATCCAGTTACCAAGATACAAGGAATCCTAAATAAGGACTGGATGATGTGTGTGATTGTTTAATATATTATAGCCTACATATAGCACTACTGGAATCATAAGAAACTTTTCTAAAAATCCATTAAAATGAGCGAAATGGCTTTTAAGTTAAATCCGTTCAAGAATAAATAGGTACATACGTACATACATACATACAAAACAATTTATAAATTAGTACAGAAATGTAGAGACATATATCATATCTATGTGCCAACATTGTAATAGGAATTTTGAGTAAGTGTGAATAAATAAGATAATAAGCTAAATTTCATAAGAGGAAAACTTACCTCCAGAAGCCTGAGTACCATCTCCATCCTTCTCCTCGTCGGCTTGCGCTTTAATGGTTGTCTGCCTCTGTCGCACTACGAAACCGCCTATACCGAGTTTGTTAAGATTTCTCTGTCGCTTTCGACGTAAAACCGTGAGTCCGGATTCTATAGTATACACTGTAAATCCTTCTGGTGGGGGACCATCATTTGCGACGTTCCAGAGTGTGCCCTCTTTGAGATTCGTATTCGAAGGCATACCTAGAGACAAAATTGAAGACTTGCCTTTATCTGATATAAAATAAGTAATTTATTTCGTAATTAAGATAATTTAAATAGTTGCTGTGTACCGTAAGACAATTTACTACGGCATCTCATCACGTGGGTGTAGCAAAATTCGATTAATGAAATTATGAAAAGCGCCTATGTAAAGTTGCTGTGTATGACTAATCCTCCTATAACTCATGACGTATTGCAACAAAGTAAATTATGTTGCTTTGACATAATATAGCGCACCCAATTAAGGTCCCCGGTATCTTGAGCACATCAAGATCCACCAAGTTCTAGAACTTATTTTTAGCGTGATGATGAAGAAATGTACTTTCATGAGCATAGTGTTGCTTGTGTATATACAGATTGGATGCGACGTTAGGGATTTGAATTTTACTTAATATTTCACAAATTTCTAGCCCATATCACACCCCGGCAACTAAAATGTATGAAATAATCACCTACTACGCCCACATGCATAGGATTATGAAGATGCACGGTGTCCTAGATGTGCGGATGGATTGGAGAGATTAGGGTTAGTTGTTCTTAGTGTCAAAAACATGAGAATCCCATGCATTCGTGCGCTCTGTGCGCGGTACGCAATCTTATAACGACGGGATATATATTTCGTACGTATAATTAAATTATTGTTTTATTGTACAGTATTAACATTACGCATATTTGTATTATATTACAGAAATAATCATTGTAGCAAAATTAAAGAAATTAATAATAATTTAAATAGGTTGTTATATTAATTACAAAACATCTATTCCTTTATATCAATACTATATATCTCGATGTTTCCATCATATATATCGGATATTATATACAACCAAAACATTTATTATTAAATGTCTATGAAAATTTCACGTACAATGTAAAATCTCACAATAATCTATATGTCTTTCCAAATCAATTGTGTGCATGGCAATACTACAAGATTATTTTTTTATTTACTTATGGTAATTACAGAAGGATAATAGAAAAATGAAGACTAACAAAAACATATTATTACTAATTATGTCCATCTAAAAAATATTTCAGAAATTATTACGCTGCCATAATACGATCAGATAGCTAGCTTGGTTTTTCTTTTTCGTCTTTAGCAAAGAGTAAATAACCACTACGCGTCTTTAGTATGTAGTACGGAGATGACATATGGCTACTAATGATTTAAGAGTTAAGTCGACGACGCAACCGACGCAGTCAGTGGACGTCAGTCGTCGAAATTTACTTGACCAAAATTGAGCAGGCTCTCGAAGGGCAGCAGCATCTAAGCAACAAGGTGTCTCCTACTGCGATCGCCAACCCGCTTGCCGATCGAGGCGATTATGGCAAATCATCCTTGGGGGAGACTATGTTCTACAGCGGACTATTTAAAGGCTGTCAAGGCCAAGTAAAGGCCACTAGTACTAATCGAGTTTTTATTGAATGTAGCATCCACACTGTATACAAAGACAAGTACCTGAATTATAACATTTGTTAGTTTTTAAGGATGTAAGGGGGCATATACCATCTTTTTCTCCAAAAGTCAACCTCACCTGCACGTGTTGCACCCTGCTGAGTAACGGGTGAGACTCCAGCGGCCGAATCGTGGTGGTAAATCATTCCAAATATGCCGAACCCAAATTGCCGCTATTCTCGCACTAGTGATAGGCAGGACCTCTAGTGCGAGCATAGCGGCACTTCGCTCACCATTCTTCCACTTGCCTAGCGTGGTGAGTATGAGGAAGTTTTCCATTCATGGTATGCCTGTATATTTTGGCACTTTCATTAAGACATAGACTTCTGGAGGTCTTGACTGATAATGATGATTGTTAGCTTAGCTTCAAAATTGTTTTATAATACATTAAAAATGTTGGTTATTGGAAAAGGAGTGCAAGTATGTAATACCATTTTTAAGAAATCTTCAACAAGCATTACTTTCACCAATAAAAAAGTAGCATACGTACCTGGTTCATCTTTAACTTCAGCGGTGCTGTCAGGCTTGGAATCCTCAGCCATCTCGTTGTCTGCATTCTGAACCACTGTTTCAATAGATGCCATTATTTCTAGTCCATAAAGCCAGCGACCAACACAGAAAAATTTAAGTTAGACTTTAATTATATGTAATAATGGTAACTTAATAAAATTTTATTAGGGAGTATTATTTCTTTGAATAATAATTATTAGTCGCCAGCTCTATGTTTGAAAAATTATGATCTTATTTATGGACACATTGTTGCGATTTTTATGTAACCAAATAAAACTTAAAAAGCATAATATTGGATTGTGTCATAGTAGATAATAGTAACATCATTTTGCTTTCAATGAATTTAATCTATAATCTTTTATATCGCTTTACGAGGCATATGGAGAGAAAGTTTGCAACGCTGCTCCAGAGAAGGTTTACTGATTGTCCACAAAACGTCTTTGACATGCAAGTTTCATCAAACTTTATTGCACCATGAATGGCGCAGGGTAAATTTTTGCAATGTGGAACATTAGTATTTTTCGTATAAAGCGAGGCGTCTCACCGGCATCCTTCTCAGCGTTTTCGTTCTTAAAGCGTCTCTTGCGCCGCGTGTGCGTTATGCCCATGTCAGCCTCCATCTGCTTCATGTGGTGCGCGCCGCGCTGCGACAGGCACACGTCGTCCACGTAGTACTCGCCCGCCAGCCCCAGCGCCTGCGCGGTCAACCGCGCCCCCGCGCCTATCGCCTCCGTCCCCTGCGCTCCCTGCGCACCCGTCGCCCCCTGCGCGACGCGCGTCGCCGTCGCCCCCTGCACCCCCTGCGTCACGTGCGGCGGGGCCACCTCGCGCCCGCGGCACCACACGCACTTGTACCTGAGCAAACACGAGCAGATGGTTTATTTGGGCGATTCCGATCTCCCATACATCTTCCGATCGAAGGTCTGCCCGCATACATCGGTCACGTCACAAATCAGTAGGTCAAATATGCAACATCAGCCTATTTTAGTCCACTGCTGAACATTTCTTGGTTAGTATTGGCACATACAACGCGGGGCAAGCGAGTTGGTGAGATCCTCGCACTAGTAATGCTGCTTGCCACTAGTCTGTGGGATTTGGGTTCGATAACTTGAGATAGATATTTCTCCATCAATAGCCGGTAGAAGAATGGAATCTAATGCCACAATTTTTATTGATGATTTAATTAAAAGTATGTATATGAATGTTGGAAGTCTTAACAGCTACAGGAGGTTACATTAAATACTGAGTGTGGCAAACATGAGAAAAAAATTCCGCTGTTTTATCATATTTCAATTTTCTCTATGAATGTTCAAAGTGATTGTTTTCCTTAAACATAGTGTCTATTTTAGTCTCCAATTCGTCTTTAACTTTTTTTTTAATTAGTCTTAGTTTTGTATTGTTACACATTGTAAATTTTATCCCTCAATAAACACAATTATAGCTGTACATTAGGCTGTAGTATTATATCCAACTAATATTTATTTATTCCATAATAATACTCGAACAATTGCGTAATTAAAAAAAATTAACAAAAAAATCGTTTTAAAAGTTTAATTCTATATTTCAATTATTGACAAGTGAGAGGCATATCTAGCTCAGCGACCTGAACCCGACGCTCCCGCCACCCTACCCATTACACCATTTTGTTGGTCTATTTAAATTGTGTTAATTCGGTTTGAATTGGCTTTGAATTCGTTTTTTTACGTGATAGAGCCAAGAGGCGGTTTTTGTTGCTGCTCGAAGGGGCTGGCTCGACCGGGGTCGTACCTCGGCCTCGCAGAATACCGGCGTGAAGTAGAGGTATCTTGTGGTGCTTTCGTTCGGTGAGTGAGGTAACCAGAAGCTCACTATCATCCCTCCACCACCCAAATATCCTGAAAGACCGGCAACGCACCTGTGGTTTCTCTGGTGTTGCAGATGTATGTGGCCGACGGTGATCACTTACCATCAGGTGAACCGCTTGCACCTTTACCATAAACAAAAAATAAAAAATTGGCGACAGCGTTTAGTCTTTAACACAGGCCACTTTTTGACATGGTTAACTTGCTCATTTGGATGACACGTTGGACATGCACAGCAACAGTTGTAATAATACATGTTAACACTCGAAAACGGTTTACGATCATATAAACGTACCCTGCTCGGCAGCATATCTCCGCGTCGTTTTCACTACGTATCAAGTCGCAGGAACCGTGTAACCAACGACGGCAAGTCTCACACTGGATTATCAGCTCGCCGTCCGAGTACGGCTCTGAGCACACGCAGCACATCACCAGCGACGCACAAGGCGCACACTCTGCAAACGAAAACCACCGTTGATTTGCTTGATTACTAATCACCATATGGTGGATTCAAATAAAACGAGCCGTTGCACGTCGTTTTTGTAATAGCAACCTTTACGGTGATGATAGAACATTGGCATGGCAAATATACAAATGTAAGGTATAAGACACATTCCTGTGTCCATCCGGTGGCTACTTTTGTCAAAGTTTACGCAAATACTATGTTAGTTCTTAAGATCGATTTATCTGCCAGAGCTATGCTGTCCCCAGGCGCCCCGCGGCACGTCGGCAAGCTGGGGCCGCGCGCAGTACGTGTGCCAGGGCGTGTCGCAGTCATCGCACGCCCAGTATCTAGATGCGCGCAGCTCGAGTACGCACCCGTGTAGTTGTCGCGCCAGGCGGGAGTGTCGCGCGTGCCGCACACGAGGCAGCGGCGGCAGCGCTCGCACCGCCAGGCGCCGCGCGGCACGTCGGCAAGCTGGGGCCGCGCGCAGTATGTGTGCCAGGCCGTGTCGCAGTCGTCGCACAGCACCAACAGCGCCTCGTCGCCGCGCGTGCCGCAGCCCTCGCACACTGTACAGTCCAGGCAGCGCCAACCCAGACGTACGATCACTTGCGAAACCTGAACAACGGTCGGTTCACGCCCTTTATTAGTTTAATTGTATGCGAATCTTAGCGAAATCAGATCTTTTCATAGTCTTAAGTGTATTTCTGCGAAGTAACAGAAGTCAGACTCCATTAACTGAATTAAAATTAAAGAAAGCTCTAAACGTTACTGGATATTTTATAATATATTACCTTGATATTGACACAGTAAGGATGGTATGTCTGTCCACATTGTGCACAAGATATGAGACAACCTTCGGAGTCTGTCCCAATAGCGCCGCACATCACACATAAGTCTTGCGTTAGCACAAACTTGTCTTTACTCGAACACAAAACCAATTTATTTTCTACCCCTGCAAAAAATAGTACTAATCATTGTACAAGTAAAATAAAAAAAACACTTAAATACAGTTAAGAAAGCTCACTTAAACAGTGTACTACACCTTTTCAAGTTGTAATGTCATTTTTGGCATATTAATGATTATACATTATGAACCATAATTTGAAAACTATAACCAACAGAAAGATGAACTTTTTTCACGTTTTAATTTATAAATACAATTCAATAATTATTATCACAACATACTTAAAACAGTGAACTTGACTAAAAAATATGGTTCATGTTGTAAATAATCCTAAAAGATTTTATTTTAATAATTTTCTTTATTCTTTCAAATTTGATTAAAAAAAATTTGATTATTTTCATTAAAATCTTGAAATAAAAGTTTTAGTTTTGGCAATTAAGCTCTATGATTGGTGAAATCTCTAGTGTGATAAGCAATGTTAAAACTGCGTTGTAATTCTAACCGCAAAACTGAAAAAAGTACGTAAAAACTTCAACTGTTGCGTATTACATGCATAGCGTAATACTTAATGATGAAATGAAAGTATTTCCACACATAAAATAATTTTTTTGCCGGAAAAAAACATTTAAATTTTAACGAGAATACACTATGAGCATTATAAACTATTGTGATTTTTTCAAAACCTTAAAAAACTTTGCAAAGTTAAATAGCTACTTATTTTGATACGTAGCAAAAAATATATCTACAAATTTCTACTTATTATTAACTCTTATTATAAGAGTAAATTATCAGTACCTGGATCATCCTCCTGAGTCTTGTTATCTGGCGCTTGGGGCCTTTGCAATCCTAGACCCGGCACTCCAAACACACCTCTCATTTTAGGTTTGGAGCCTCTCTTCCGCCCGAAGTCCAGCACAGATCTCTGCCGCTTTTGGAAGCCCAGCTTGCCAGGAGGAGGAAACCCACCCTTTAGTTTGTAACCACCGATCTTTTTCTTTGCTACTTTTGATGACACCGAAAACGGTTTTCCCTTCCCAAGACCCACATCTGCCTGTTGTGATGTAATACACTTTAATTATTTGTGTACAAGAAAAAATTAAATACAAAGTGAATACTCGCAAGAAAACTAAATCTCTTACTTTAGGCTCAATAGCAAGAGGATCCTGCTCCTGTTGTGAATTTTCATCACCGAATGAAGAATCTTGCCCACTCTGCGTCAAGCTATCCTCGTCAAAAGCTGTTGATTGGGAAAATTGTAAATTAGGTTCAGAGTAACGTAAAATAGATAAAAAATACATAAAAATAAAAAGAAAACAATATTGAGTGGATTTGCACAAAGATTGAATATTTTTCATCTAAAATATTTTACCATCATGTATCAGTGATAAAATAAGGTACGAAGCCACTTACAGCCAGACTTTGAACCAGTCATCTGCATGTGCGCCTTACAAATGGGGCAGTTGTATTCATAGGCGGGATTTTGATCTTTCTTCTGCCTGTACTGCTGTGGTTCGGCGTCGGGGTCGCAGGCCCCGTGTACGTATCTAAATCAATATTATCATATTCAATTTTTATTATTATATTTTTTTAGTATATACATAGGTAAGAGAGGTCTTAAATGAAATAATAATAAAACACTCGGAACTTTCGCATTCAAGAAATTGAAATTACCTGATAAAAATCAAAGATGACCACTCTACGGTTAGTAAGTATTTGCAGATAAATACAGGCGCCAGTGAGAAAAATGTGGCGCAACAGTTTTATTAAGGAATCAGACAATACAAGTGCAACAGATTCTGCAAGTGGAAAAGTTCTTTAGAGGGCTTTCTTGAGATGGCAACACGGAGGCAATTGTTTAGTTTAGTATTGCAGTGCGCCCAGCAGGCGTACATCAGAAGATATATCCCTGAAGGCACCTGTTAAACGGATGATCCCGCCCTTTTATCGAGCCAAATGTGTGATTAGAGGTGATCATAGGCAGTCGCTGTTCCGTGGTGACTCGATGACTGTTTGTGATATACGTAAAATTCGTACTCTATTTTATTCGAGAAAAGAGCGCGATTTCTTTAACGACTTAAAGTGTGGTGAATAACCTAAAGGAGTGATGAAACGGTCCCGTTTTTGTGTCAGGCAAAGTTTATCCCACTTTCGAGAGTATTCGATACAGAAAATAGTAAGTAATTTTGTAGATTAAGTTATAAAAAGGTTTTACAATTTTCGTTGCAAAAAAAGTACGTTTGAAATATACTCAATGGTACTAGCTTTGTTTTTTAATTATTTATAGCCTTAAATAAATTATTTCCGATAGTCCTATGTCCAAATAAATTAAATAGAATGTCCCATACAGAGAGATTTTATTTACATAAGTAACTAAAGGTACATCTATGTTCAAGTGCATACATCTCAAGTACATACACACATTTATATAACACGGTACCATCAATTTAACTTTACACCTATTTAAGTATCTTAAAGTTGGTATACTTCAGCGCCAGAACGATGAAAAAATCACAGTGCATCTATAGACTAAATGATCGATGGTGAAAACCGCAAGAAAATCCACTTCGAAGAGTTTCTAAGTTATGAACGAATACACAGAGACCAGCGCGGATAGAGTCTTTGTTTTATATTATTTATGGATAAATAAACCCCGGAAAATGCGTAATTGACGAATATTTCAAATATCACCAAAATAGCACTTCATTAGCGCATTGCATCATTTTCCGCATCGTACTGCAGCCGCTAAATTAATGAGCCGGCTAGCAAATGTTTTATTATATCAAGAATATAAATTAGTATTAAGTATTAATCGTGGCGAACTCTTCCTGGAATTAAAACTTACTAAAAGTGAAAGGGTGGCTTTGCATAGGAGAATATAACTTATGGCCATCTGAAATATACGAGGAAACAACTACACAGTGCAGCGGATCATGTCGCGGTAGGTGGCGGCGCGGTAGGCACGGCGGCACAACGGTCTGAAGGAGCCCTTGTTGCGCTAATGGTAGCACGCGACGCACACCGTGTAGTGCACGTGCCTGCGCGACGACTGGGGCACCGAGCGCACGTCGCCAGTGGGGGAGCTACAGTACTGTGCGGCGTACCTTCTGCACGCGGTGCAGCGGATCATGTCGCGGTAGGCGGCGGCGCGGTAGGCACGGCGACACAGCGGGCAGAAGGAGCCCTTGTTGCGTTGCTGGTAGCACGAGTCGCAGACCGTGTAGTGCGCATGCCAGCGCGACGACGGGCCCGCGCCCGGCGACCGCGCTCCGCAATCCGAACACACGCGGCAACACTGTTCACACACGTAAACTTTCACTTCAATCCTTTACATCAAAATCAAACAATGGAAAAGGAAATTCATCACATAAATCTTTTGGATGGTTTATTATAGTTATTTGTTGGAGAACCTAATAAAATAAAACAGCTTCTGAATCGACAAGTAACCGAAACTCAATTTGCATGAGTTTCGGTTACTTGTCTGTCCACTCATAACTTATCGCTAAAGAAATATTTCACTTGTTTCTATCTGTAACCAGAAGCAATAGCAACTAAAAAAAATATATCTCATTACATGCTATTTATTCTTTTGGTGGTTCCAAACTCAATTCAAGTGGCAAGGCAAGACGGGAAAGCAGTTTAGTAGGATACAAGGGGTAGGAGTGTGTGTATGTGTTGTACCTTGCACTTCCAGCCGTACTTGGGCACGGTGGCCATGACGGGGCGCAGGCAGGCGGCGTGGTACAGCTTGTCGCAGTGCTCGCAGGCGACCGCGCGCGCCTCGCCCGGCGCCTCGCCGCGGCACACCTGGCACACGCGGCACGCGCGGCACGACCAGCCCGCGCGCACCCCTGCATCGCAACACAACGACGTTAGCTCACATGGAATTCTTAAGACTCTTTTAGTTGCGGCATGCCGTCTAGTGGTAAGCCGTGGATGGTTAGTACCGAAATACACCATTCGACATTTTCGTTTATTTTATTGTTTCAATTTATTAAGTACGTAATTGTGTATATTTAAGAAAATAAGTGTATAAGTAATTATTATGCAATAAATAAATATGATGTTTTCACACAATATATTGATATGTTGTATGACAACTTGTCTAACATATTTATGAAATCGGTTAATCAGTTAAAAAAAAAAGAAAGAAAAATGGACAAGACAAAATAAACATTAATTCTAAATAATTATTACTACTAAGAAGTAACCCTCTTACTACATAATATTCATATTCAAATCAACATTTACTTTGTAATATAAATTTAAAAATTCAAGACAATTTTAATTAAATCAAGTGCAATAAGTAGAAAAACTTGTTTCACTAACAGTCGTCGATAAATAGTTATGAGTACCTAACAAGTCAGGAGTCAGTTTTACACTATTTTCTGCAGCTGACACTTTTATATGGAGATCTACGGACACAAATAGAAATAATCGCTTATAAATGAGCTATGTCCACCTCAATATAGCATTGAGAGAACTAAAGAACTGACCAGGTAACTGTGCCAGGCCGACGCAGGTGCCGTGGAAATGAGCACCGCAAGTCACGCACGTCATGAGATTGGATATATCACCGATGGTTCTGCATGTTCTGCACTCGATGTCCGCCGTACCTGACGCAGGGGAAATATTTTAAGTAAAAAGACAGCTTTATTGTAATTTTTTTGTGAAAATAATCCGTTATGAAATATATGCACGGATTGAATAAAAGAAAAATACTCACATACAAGTGGAACTTGGTACAAATGATCTTTGCAGAAAGAAGACTTAGTGTGAAAATCTATAAATCCACCTGATGCAAGAACACATGGCAGATGAAAGTATTTACTGCAACTCATCTGAAAATAATAACAAATATTAAAAGAATATACCAAATTAACTTTATAATATACAATATCTCATCAATCTCATACGAACAATTCTAAGTACTTTAAGCATAATGGAGATAATATTTGCATAACTCCTATTTCATAACCTACCTTACAAGGAATGCTTGCGCCATGTCTTTGACAAAAAGCACACTTCCTTGACAAAGCATTGCTTACAATTCCTTTAACTCTAGCTTCTTCTAATTGGCTCTTATCTTCATCCGAGTTAGAAGCTGCTGCAACCTGTTTAACAACATTTGACATTAAATTATTGACGACAATATTATGATATGACAGTCTTATTGTCTGAATAATAATTATTCTCAACAGTTCACTGCCAGTCCCCTGTCAATAAGAGATATTGTAACACAACCGCAGTACCAAGCACCTCACACATTAGTAGTTGAAGTTGCTTGTCACCAATATGGATAATTCTTGCCCACTGGATAAAATAGGGTAGCAGATTCTCTTACGCCGCCACCACACTTGCGACTTACACATTTTTATTAATATTTACCACAATTTTATCACATATTCATTGTTTAGTCTTAAAACATGCTCAGCTATACCTGCTCTTGAAAAGGTGGACTAAATTCAAGGCAGCAACGGTGAACATAAATAGTCCCAGAAGAAACAACTGCTGATAGTTCAAGAAGCTCTGTGTGCCCAATGATAGAGAGCTCATCTGTGTGTTCCATGTTGTAGAGTGGTGTCCTATAAAGAAACAATTAGTGAGATATCTTCAATACCTTAAAACAATGAACACTTTCGAATTTTAATAATAAGTAGCATTGTAGTTACTTACTATTTCTATGCTTAAAGAATGTATTTATTATTTTAGATGTACTTACTTGCATTTATTAAATGCCTTCTGTCGTCTACTTAGTGGTAGTGCTAAATGTTGCTGTATAGAGTCCACAGACTCTGGTGGTGGAGATGATAGACCAGGAAGCATGGGCAATGTTGGTGTGCTCGGCGTTGGCAGAATACTGGATATTACATCTCCAGAGATAGTTATAGCCGCTTTAGAACTGGCATCACCCTCTTCAATGTTGCAAGTTATTTGTCTCATTTCTCCTTGTCCAAGCTGGCTTTTCTCGCTTAGATTGCACAGTGCACAAACTTTTCCAGGCCTAAAATTTCAATTTATGTATAATATACTTATTATAATATACTATTCTTTGTTTTGTACCTGCCAACTACCTTTGACCATAACAAGGGTTGACTGGTAGAGAATGCCACTTGGCATTAGGTCCGCCCATTGTAACCTTAAGCTTAAGGCTAACAATAATAAATAAATAAATAAATTAATAAATAAATAAATAAATATACGCAAAGTACGTGAGTTTATTTACACAGTTTTAAACATTCTATCTAAGACTGTGACACTAGCATATAAAAATGGTTACTAGCAGTTAAGCAATATCTTATTATTATATGAGGAAATGACGTGTGTGGTATTTGCCACCCCCTATCTTCGGGATTACAATCTCGAAATATACCGAGCAAAATTCGGATGACGGGCAGCAACGTCTACGGTGGGGGAGCCCTATGTTCTACAGTGAACTTATTTACAGGCCGTTCAGGAAAAATGTAAGAAAAGTTTTGTCATCTGGGGTCTTATCTGCAATACCACATAAAAATTCGCAAAATTCCGTGTGATGTCATTCCTCGATAAAACATACAGTGGAATTTTATAACATGGTTTCATTTACACAAATTCAAATATACATATGAAGAATAACACATGCCGTGTTTTTATCGAGGATTAAGACGAATTTTCGTTAAATATTTTTGGCCAAGGCCCCAAGTTTATTATACTTTATGTTATTGGTCTACAACACCATGCCTGAATCATCACTGCTGATCTTATAATGAAATTGCAGAATCACTATGCCAAAATATTCCTTGTAAAGAAGACTATATTTACAGATCACAGGGAGACAGTAATCTACCACGATGAAACTTTTAGCATGATCGGTATTCCCCGAAAGAGTAACCTCGCATGGCCTGCCTAAGCACAGCAGGAAAAAACATCGCCTAAGATATGAAATTGTAAAAGGAAAGAAAGAAATGGAGACAAACTTAAATGAAGTCAGTGTCATAAAATGCCCATGGCTCTCAAGTTGAAATTATTGGACATGTCAAATGACAAATTGTACACACATCATAAAGGAACAAACAGACTGACAAATAGCCGAAAATTCCTGGAGTATAGAGTGGAATGCTAATTATCGCCTTTCCTTTTGATATCTTTTTAAAATATGGTATACAAACTATTTATTAAATTCGAATACAAGCCCATAAATCGCTTAATTTCTTATAAGACATAACTTGTGTGAAGTTTCTGCCGACTCAAAAAATTATCGAGATAAGATGAAAAATAGGAATAAAATTTTCGATATCTTATAACACTTTTTTTTTAACCCTACGAGGGTTATCTATCTAGTGGTCTTTATTTGTTAATTTTTGGATGCCCCTAGCGAGATCTGGCTTATACCAACCAGCCTTTGCTAGATCGATCATTACTATTTATTTTTTCTGATAGATCGAGTTCAATTCGAGATCCACACTTACAGGGTTTTTTTTCTTCTTAATATTGCAAAATTATTTTCTCTTTTAAATAAAATATATTTTATTATACAAAAGTAAAAGGTGTGTCGACATGGGAGGTTGGGTCAACCATCACGTCATGGATGGTGCACTTAGGTCACGCCGTAGGACGAATCTAATTATAACATGGTATTCTTCCTAATTTTACAGGGATAGCTACAATATGATCAACTAAAATGCTCTCGGATAAGAAAGACAAAGATGTAACCTATTTTCAACACCTGAAAAAGAAGAACATACTTTACAATTTATACCATTTAGGCCACGCAGGTTTTCCGGTATGTGACTAGTAGTCGTAGTAGTCATAATGTAATTGTGGTCGTTATAAGCGCGGTAGAGCCATGCACCGGCTTTTGGTGCTGCTCGAATGGGCCGACATGACCGGATTGGTACTACGGCCTCGCCGAATAGCGGCGTTAAGTAGAGGCATTTAATGCTTCTGCATTTCGTTGGGTGAGTGAGGTATTCGGAGGCCCACTCCCCCTCCTAATCCTCCCTTCCATCTCCCAAATACCCTTAAAGGCCGGCAACGCACCTGCAGCACCTCTGGTGTTGCAGATGTACGTGGGTGACGGCAATCATTAACCTTCAGGTGAATCGCATGCTCGTTTGCCGCCTTTCCCATAAAAAAAAATCAGTCAGTCATATTTACAAGTAAAAACGATTGTTACAATTTAAATTTCCCTCCACATTTTTAATGTCCAAAATTGAAAAATCGTGTTTCATTGAAAATTGAAGAAAGGTGCTTGCAGTGAAAAGTTTAATTTAAGAATAGGCGAATTACGTATGAAGAGATTCTGTACATAGTATATATTGGATTCCCTATCCACGTGTTTACGAGATTTTACAAGAACATCTTCGCATGGGAAGGATAGCTTCGCGTTGGGTTCGCCTGTCGACGGTTTGGCTCTTTCATAATGAACGAACGCCTACCAAGGTGAAGCGATCGAGAAGCGCAGGGAATTTTTACTTTTTTTTTCAAAAGAATACTGGCAATGCTACTTTTTAAGTAACATTACTAATTCTTTTTAATCCTCCAACGAAGCATTAGAGCTTGTACCTGGAATGGTTCACGACAATAGTCGAATGGCGGGCTCGAACTTACGACATCATGTTTCGCAGTCCCCACCCTTACCCATTAGATTAGCGGGGGTATCTAGTGCCAATTTCTTTACGAAATCGAAGTCGCATCAATGCCGAATTGTATACTATCAAATGTTTGCCAGAAGTGTCCACTGCTGTGAGCAACAAGCTACCGAAGACGGGCTCCGCGGGCTACTAATGGCAACGCGCTCGCATACTCAGCGCTCAAAACCAGGGTCTTCCTGTACAGCACACCGGTCATCGCCGGAAAATGTGCTAGTAGAGTAAGCCATAGAAGAGGTATCTGCGGTCCGACTGGGAAACGTGTTTCGAAAATTGGTTCAGACGCATGAAAAGACTCACTAAATGACAGGTTGTTTAGTCAGCTTTGTATTACCAATGATTAAGATTCCAATTGCTTGTTGCTTCACACAGAGGTGTGCTGATATTAAAAGGTACTTGTCTAATTCGATTTTACATTCTGATTTTTAATTTAAGAGTTTGTCTGAGTCAAAAATTTTGCCGCGTGGTAATTACAAAATCATTAGAAACGAAAATGTAAAAATATTAAGTAACATAAATGGATAGAGATAATATATTTCTCGACTTATAGTCACTAGCGATTAAATGCCACGCGCTAACAGAACTTGAAGAAGTAAATACAATTCTCACGTCAATCTTTAATTTTTCGATTCTTACGGTCAATATTAGAAGTTTAAATAAAAATTTTGATAACTTTCTCATTACCTTAACTCGGATAAGCAGGAATTTTGATGCTATTGTCATGACCGAATGTTGGCTTAATGAAGCATCTTGCGTACCTAAAATTCCAAATCATATAGAATACCAAACCATAAGAAAAAAAGGTGTTGTCGTTTACATTAGGAATATATGGAGACCAAACGCATCGGAACCCCTTGTAAATGAAGCTGATTGTTTGATAGTTGAAATTCCTAATGTTGTTACACTATTAGCTATTTATCGTTCTCCTTCTTTCAGGAAGATAGACAATTTTATTTCCTCTCTTGAAAATATTCTACAAAATCTCAGGGATAAATCAAATGTTATCTTGGTTGGGGACTTGAACATAAATATAGCATCCACGGTAAATGATAACCAATGCATGGATTACTTATGCTTTTTGGCTGAATATGGATTAATTGCAGCATTAACACTACCAACTAGAAACGAGACTTGCCTTGACCATATTTTTGTTAAATCTCAAGGAACAGCAATTGGTATAGTTTGTAAATCTGATATAACAGACCACGACTTAGCTTTGGTTGGAATATCATTGACTCGAAATAAAGGACAACCCTCGAGTAAATGGAAAATTACCCGGGACGTAGAAGCTATCAAAAATGACCACAAATTAGTAAACTGGGACAAACTCAACATAAATAATGTAAATGAACTTAGTTACGTTTTTAGCAACACACTGTACACTATCGTTGACAGGCACACAAAAAGAACTCTAATAACCCGTGCCAAACGTATCTTGAAACCGTGGATTACGCCAGGTTTGGTACGCTGTATGCGCCATCGAGATCGTCTTCACGCTCGGTCACGACGTAATCCAAATGACGAAGTCCTACGTAAAGTTTACACCCGTTATCGTAATTTTTGCAATAGCTTACTACGAAAACTGAAAAATCAGTATGAAAATAAAAAACTGGAAACTAATAGACATAATCCAAAACAACTATGGAGAACTATTAAAAATATTTGCCACTTAACGACCACTAAAAGGGAACCATACGTGTTTGTGGAAACGCCAACCCCAAACAATCGCTTGATGTATGTAATCAGTACTTCACTACAGTTGGGCAAAAACTTGCAAGCAATATTCTGACAGAGCTCGATACAACCCAAGACCGTTTATCAAATGAAATAAAACCTGATAGTAACTTCCCTCACTCTTTCTTTTTGAACCCGATAAATGTTGTAGAAGTCGAGGAACTAATACTGAATCTGCGTAACGATAAAGCTCCAGGTAAAGATGGAATAAATAACTTACTGGTTAAGCAAATAAGAAAATATTTAATCCCACCTCTGACTGATATATATAATAAAAGTATTACAACAGGAATTTTCCCAGAATCGTGGAAAGTCGCTACCGTCGTGCCCATACATAAGGCTGGCTCCAGAGATCCTCCAGAAAACTAACGCCCAATCTCACTTCTGGTCGTATTTTCCAAACTTTTTGAAAAATTAATTAACAACCGACTTGTTAAATATCTTGAAGCTCGAAACATATTATTGATTAGGCAATTCGGATTTAGACGTGGTAAATCTACTGAAGAAGCTTTATCGATTTTACTTTCCAGAATAGTCTCCTACCTAGATCAAAACATCAGTTGTGGGGGGGTTTTCCTGGATCTTGCCAAAGCTTTCGACACTGTTTCAATTCCTATCCTGTTAAAAAAGCTCGAATCTAATGGGATACATGGTATAGCATTACAGTGGTTCAATAGCTATCTAACTGAATGGAAACAGTGTTTGATCGTAAATGGCATAATAAGTGATCCAAAAGTAGTACACTTTGGCGTTCCGCAGGGAAGCATACTACGGCCAACTCTTTTTCTAGTCTACGTTAATAGCATACACAACATTTCCATGAAAACGCAAATATCGTATGCTATGCAGACGATCCTGCCATAATTTTTCATGGCTCAGATTGGGAGGAAACATTATCTTATGCGAAGCAGGGTATGAAGCATATTAATCACTGGCTTCAGAGAAACCTTTTTCTCTTAACACACAAAAAACAAAATTCATATGTTTTCATAAAACACAAGCTTCCTCCCTACTGATAACTTTAACTACTATAAAGCTTCATAGATGTAGGACTGAAATAACGGTAAACTGTAAATGTGAGGAGATATGTCGTACAAACTCCATTAAATATTTGGGAGTTGTAGTTGACCAGAATCTTAGCTTCAATGATCACATAAACAGTTTATCCACCAAGACCCGTAAAATTATAAATGTGATGAGGCAGCTTCGGAGTGTTGCTCGTTTAGACACGCTGAAATCCACCTACTGCATTTTATGTTGGGGTGGTGCTCCCAAAACAAGAATGTTAAAGTTAGAAAGAGCTCAGAGATCAGTCTTAAAGGCCATGTTAAATAAACCATTTAAACATCCTACATATAGTGTCTACAAAGAAAGCGGGGTTCTCACAATACGTCAATTGTTTATCCTCCGAACATGTTTATCCGTTCACAGGAGTATAATTTCTGGAGATTATTATCAAGAAATGATAAAACGTCGTGTTTTTAAAGCTCCAACAATATCCGTAAACACATCATATGCTAAACGGTTTAGCCCTTTTATTTCATCGTTTTTATACAACAAAGTCGTCAAAACTTGAGACATTAAATGCTGCTCAGTAAATCAAGCGAAATATGTCCTAAGTAATTGGTTCAAAACGCTTACATATGACTGCACTGAACATCTACTTCAATCTCTTATATGATCCTAAAAGGCAATACTCAAGCTTAAACAAAGTACTATTTATTTAGTTATTTATTATATGTATGTTTTTATTTATTCTATCTGTTTTATGTATTGTACAGATTCCATAAATATATTTTTAATTTAAAGTTCCTTACTGCTATTGTGATTCCTCTTAATATCGTTTCAACCATGGCGAGGCTCTGAAACTTAACGTTAATCGCACGCCCCACCCACGATACAGATTATTATCTAGTGTGGGTATCATAGTAAAGCAGACATGACTCCTACCACCAGCAAATCAATGTAATCGTGAATTCCTGAACACATACATCCCTTAGATATAAATATATTATTTATTTATTTGTTACAAGTTTATGTATTATATACAACACATATGTATTATTTTAATGTATTTTAAAATCATTTATTATGTCACAGCTAAATTAGCCTAAACATGTTTTAATCTATCTATACTTTGCTATCAGATATTGTTTATGCTGAAATAATTTTTTTTCATTTTTGATTTGATTTTGATTGACTATGTGATAGATTCTGTGGTGAAACTGTGCAGTATTATGCTTGGCTTCAGATTTAATTTTTTTTTTTTTTATGGAAAAGACGGCAAACGATCAAGCGGTTCACCTGATGGTAAGTGATTACCGTCGCCCACATACATCTGCAACACCATAGATGCTGCAGGTGCGTTGCCGGTCTTTAAGGACATTTGGGAGATGGGAGGGAAGAGGAGGGGAAAAGGGAGGGGGAGTGGGCCTCCGGTTACCTCACTCACCGAACGAAACGCATAAGCACAAGATGCCTGTACTCCACGCCGGTTTCTGAGAGGCCGTGGTACCAATCCGGTCGAGCCGGCCCATTCGAGCAGCAGCCTAAGCCGCCGCTTGTCTCTACCACGCTTTGTTATGAGATCCCAAGCGTGTAAGCCAGTGGTAGCATCCAGCCATCTTCTCTATTAAAATTGGGGTGTTTATTGAAATTTTACACAGGATTTTATGGCGACAATGACAGGCTAACCACCGGTCACTTATTTTTGTCTCACATCCCATGTAACGAGTAAAGAAAAACCATAATTATGTTTCATTGAAGTATAGGGATCAATTCACATTTCAAAAAACAATTACACACCGCGGTGTGGTGGGTAAAGCGCCACACGCATTTCAAAGTAGGCGATTGACCTAGGTTAGATTCTTGATGCTGGCCACCTCTATAAATGTTAATTACATTTTTAAGTAATAATCTATATACTATGTCAGTATGGTCAGGGGCAAAGAATCAATACTTCAAACTAAGAGATAATTAACAAAATAATAGAGAGTGTGTGAAGAGTGCACCAGAACTGGAGTGGAGTTGCAGACTTATCTTAGCATTAACAGAGTAGAAATTAGATTTCTTTCATTTAATGTTTTGTTTTTCTAAATTACGATTTTATATTAAAAAGATCAAAATACCATTTCTCAGGCATGTACGGTGGTTCCTCTGGTGCTGGCATAGTAAAATCATCCTCATCTAAGATTTCATCAAGGGCATCTTCTCGACTACTTCTGTGTCTCTTAGCACCCCTCAAAGAGCCTGGATTTCCTCTGTACCTGTAAGAAACAAACATTATAAAAAATTATCAAATTTATTAAAGAGATGTAAAGTAGAGAACATGCTGTAAATAGAAGTTATATTCAATAAAGCACGTGAGTTTAGGTCTTTATTCCAAAGATTACTTAGAGAAAACTAATTCGGAAACACTCAACTAGACTATATTTTGATTGGAAATATGCTCAAAAGATTTTCTAGAAATATTAACTTTGCAAAAGTAAGAAATATAGTAAATTCGCATACTTAATGCGCAAAGAGGCATCACCCAATTGTTTGTGGTGTGATTGATGATGTTTACCATGTACTGATGGAATGTGCCCAAAATGAAAATACAAGGATATCTCTTATTCACTTGATTTCGGAACTGAGCGATTGTAATATTATTTTGGTGAAGCCCTTGTCAGACGTAGCCGCATTGTTATATGGACTGGTTACTTCTAGGCAGTAAGTAATAAATGTATAAAACTTACGGGGCGACATAATCGCATATGTGATTAAGCCTCTTAATAAAGAAAAAAAAAACACATGAACACAAAGCAACTTTGTTTTAGTTAGTATACTGGTGTGTAAGCAAGAGGTAAAAATTACAGAACTGTGTTCAATTATTCCCCATGATATTTATTTCCATATCTTGTTTTCATAGAGAATGGGAAAATAAGGGAACACCATTAGGGATGGTATTTTTCCAAGTATTTTTATTATTTTTATTTTCTGTAATGTAAATATCAGCAGGTGGAACAGCTATGCTTTAACAAACATATAAAATTTTAAAGGTCTAAGTGCTAGTAATCAAAACACAGAGAATGTGTTTATAAAAAAAAAACACATCTGTCACCACCTCCAGAGGTGTTGTGGAAAATAGTGATTCCTATTAAACTACTGGTGCCTGTGATATTTGACGGATTATAGAGAACAGGAATACACTGAAGTGTGAATAATTATCTCAAGTGTTGCAACAAATCTATTGTTATAACAGACTAGGGGTTAAATAAGTTTATTACACTAAATTTATTTAACCCAAATAAATTAAAACTTAAAATCTTAAGTAGGCATAAAAATGTATACTATTTACCTTCTGACAATCTTTCCTTCACGGGCCAACTTAGCACCTTCTTTTCTTGGCCTGCCTGGGCCTCTTCGCCCTGAAGAGAAGAATGGCCTGCTATATGGTTGATGGTGAAAAAAAGCTGGTTGTGCCAATGCACTATGTGGAGAAGCTGGTTCTTCTCCACGTGGGGAAGATGCACATGATGTAGGAGTAGACCCTGGGCCAGCATAAAAATCTGTAACAATATGGGTAAATAAAATTGACAGAAAGACTGCCTTAGATGTTAGATACAGGTGAAATCAACATTTGGAAAGAAATCACCCAATATTATCTAAAGCCACAATGAAAGCAGGTACTTTTGTCAAACTTCAAATAAAGAAAATAATATCCTATGACAAATTTACATAATTACTCAATACTCATAAAAACAAGTCTGGAACAGTTTTAATAACAGTAGTTCTTTTTCTCGGAACAACAAAGATGAGACTAATAAAGCATTGATTGAAACTATGCATAAAACCTTTAAACTCATGGGCTGCAGAAATTCCCTTTAATGTGCATATGTTACATGCTCATTTGGAACAATTTGGACTTTCATCAACTTGACCTGGTGCAATATTATGAATTATACGGGATTAATACAGGAAAGCCATATAAACATAGATAAAATATGAAAAATATTCATTTTAGAATTTTATTTATGATGTTCTTTACTTAATAAAAGTGATTTAAATGTGAATCTGGAGTCTGTCTAATTAATATTAACAATAAATAAAAACCTTTCTTAAATTCCGAAATATGAATGTTTCCTACAAAGCAAACATTATCTAACAAATTATTTTTCCTTTTATTAGTTGTGTAAAAAGAACAAAATGTGAGAGAACACAAACATAAAATTTGTGTTGATCTGTATTATCAGTAAATCATTTGAATAACAATTTTTTAATAAAGATAAAATAAATAAAAAAATAAAGACTAAGGTCAAGTATAATTTTCAATATCAGCCATATACTACATCAGTGTTTACTATTATTTTTAATATTTTATTGAATTAAATACAATTCATTCTTTAATTTTTATGAATGTTGGTCACTTCTGTTTTCATATTGTACTTATTAACAATTATTTAAAACAAATGAATTCATAGTGAAATAAAAGAATTTTAGTCTTAATGATTATTCTAAATATTGCTCTTACATGGTACATGTTGAGTACAAAATACCTAATAAATATATGTTATAACATAATGCAACATTTGTATTTGTAACAAAACATTTTCTATAGTATTATTAAATTATTTGTATGATGAATAAATAAATCTTGAAAAAAATGCAATACCAGAAGACGGCGGTGGTTCACCTTCATCATCAGATCCTTCGTCAGGGAGTAAGTCCACATCCAAAACACCTTCGTCTGGTACGTCCATCTATAACACATGTGATTAAAACATGCACTATTAACACACGCGAAAGCTTTTATGTTTTGAACAAAACTAAGAACAACATGAAATCAAACTAAGTAAGTAATGTAATCAGACCGCCATAATGAACAAGTGGAACCAATCAAGAAAAAGTAACAAATCTTACCGCAAAAACTTGCGATGGAATTGTTACGTATCAAACTTAGAAAAAATTATTTAAAATGAGTAAACAATTCATTTTTCTAGACAATTTTCATAAATACAAATAATTACAAAGTCAAAAAAAATATGCGACATTTGCTTGTGCTACTGCGAACCACAGACTAAGAAGTTAGGAGGAAAGTTATACAAATACAGATAAAAAGATATAGGGAATGTAATATTATTTATTATGAGAACTACCAAAGAGATAACATCACCTAAAACCACAGAGCTGGTAAAAGGAGCTGATAAATGACCGTCTTGAGCTCTTAGGTCTAGATCTCTCTTCTAATCTAAATTTCGGCCGTTACATCGAGTCCATAGCAAACACTGCTGCCAAAAAACTTAGTATCCTCTCGGGGGTGAGACCGTACTTCACATCGGAGCAGCTCTTAAATCTATACAAAGCTCAAGTCCGCTCTTGCATGGAATACTGTTCCCACCTCTGGGATGGTTCGGCTAAACATCAGCTTGATGCTTTGGACTCGTTGGAGCGCCGAGCGAAGAGGATCATAGGCAGTGACTCATTAGTAGAGGCAAAGCCTCGAACACCGTAAACGAGTGGCCTGCCTCTCGGTTTTTTATCGGATTCATTTCGGAGAGTGTGTGGAGGTTTTGCATAACCTAATACCCCCTTCCCCTTTCCATCACCGAACGAGTAGACGCGGCGAGCAGTTCCACCCTTATGTTGTAGACATTCCTCCATTACGCACGAAGCGGTTTGCCTCTTCTTTCTTTATGCGGACGGCTAAGGAGTGGAACTCTCTGCCGAGGTCAGTTTTTCCGTAAACCTATAACCTGGATATCTTCAAGGCCAGAGTGAACAGACATCTTGGCAAGCGTGTACCGTCCTCGGCCTCATCTTCGCCTTCCATCGGGGAAGATTGAGGTCAAACGCAAGCCTATTTTTTTATAAAAAAAAAAAAGAAAAAAGGAAACTACTTCTTATAAATGGAATGATTTAGTCAATCACGCAAGTCACATGTTATACCTACGACTTCAGGCTCTCTTTTTTTCAAACTAAATAAAAACAATACAAGGACCGTAAGTGAGTGCGATATTATCTCTTTTTCCTTATGGTGAGTATGCATTGAAATACATAACGAACAACAAAATTAATATAGTATCACCTACGATTCTGCAGTCAATGTGTCTCGTCGTCACTATATTGAAATTTTAATGCGTTAAATTTCTCTTATAATTTTTGTGTTCTTTAAGAGTAGCACTATTTTTGAAATTGTGTCGATTTTTAGGCGGATGACGAATATCGACGGACACAGAACCACCGAGAGAAAATTAGTTAATTCTGGTAGGATGTCATAAGAGGCGACTAGACATGACAAAGATAAAAATGAACTCGTTCACTATCTATGCATCTATCAATCTCTCGCTCACCCGTTCCTAAAGCGTTTCACTATATCGGAATGTATCATAGAATGATAGCAATATACCTACGTGTCAGCCACTAGTTATCTTTTATTTATTTATTTATTATGACAGGACTGAGCGGCTTCGGACTTTTCTTTTTCCGCCCTTACTCGAATAACATTCGATTCTATTGGTTTCCAGAGAACTAAGACTGATTTCAGAAAATCACCTTAATATGTCAAATTTTTTTTTCTACTTCAATTTATTAATAAAACATCATGTACCGTCACGACCTTTTAGTAAAGTAAAAAAAACTTAAGTTCTTTCTTTGAAAGAAAAGCTCTTTGTCATAATTAACTACGTAAATAAGTTATGATTTATGATCATATTATTATAATGGGAGACTTCAACACCTGCCTCATCAAAAACGATATTCGATGCAATAAACTTCTGACCCTGCTATCTTCATTTAACCTTCACTTACTTCAACTTTCTGCAACTCACCATTTTCCCAACTGCAACCCTTCTTTTCTTGACCTTATGATTGTTTCTTCACCTGACAGTGTTATTTCGCATGGGCAGCTAACTGCTTCTTTCTCGTATCATGATTTAATCTACCTCTCTTATCGCCTTCGTCCGCCCAGGCAGAAGCCCCAATCCCTGCTTCTTCGTAGTTATAAGAGTATAGACATTGAGGCACTAAAGCGCGATGTAGGTGATATTGATTGGACTCCTGTTATTGACAGTATCGATATTGACGAGAAGGTTGATTTGTTTACGAATAAAATTTTAGAGGTATACAATTACCATGCTCCGCCGAAACGGGTTAAGATGAAGCGGAATCCTGCACCTTGGATTACGCATGATATTAGAGAACTAATGTTTCGAAGAGACAAGGCCAGGCGAAGGTATAAACGTTGTCCAACTGAAACTAATCTAACTCGTTTCAAAGTTTTACGAAACCGCTGCAGTCACCTGTGTCGAGATGCAAAAAGACGCTACTTCCATGATTCTCTTAATAATCGAAATTCTACTGAGATGTGGAAATTTCTTCGTTCTGTCGGTGTCGGTAGATCTTCGGTCTTGGATAGCATAAGTTTCGGGGTAAGCGATCTAAATAAACATTTCTCCACTCCTCCTGTGACGTTAGACCCTTGTGCTAAGTCAAACACCTTATTCGAATTATCTAATCTTCCGGTACCACTTGTTACTCCTTTTTTCCTTTCCTTTGTGACCGAGGAAGAAGCTAATAAATCTATTTTAGCCATTTCCTCGACTGCTGTAGGTAATGATGGACTATGCTCGAGAATGATTACTCTAGTTCTACCTTTGGTTCTTCCAATCCTTACTCACATATTCAACTACTCCATATCATCCTCCTCCTTTCCTTCGGCCTGGAAACAAGCCCAAATTATTCCTTTACCTAAGATCTCTAATCCTTCTTTTCCGTCTCATTTTCGACCCATATCCATTTTACCCTTTCTCTCAAAAGTTCTCGAACATATTATCCACAGACAACTTTCAACTTTCCTGTCTTCCAATTCTTTGTATGATGAATAAATAAATCTTGAAAAAATGCAATACCAGAAGACGGCGGTGGTTCACCTTCATCATCAGATCCTTCGTCAGGAGTAAGTCCACATCAAAACACCTTCGTCTGGTACGTCCATCTATAACACATGTGATTAAAACATGCACTATTAACACACGCGAAAGCTTTTATGTTTTGAACAAAACTAAGAACAACATGAAATCAAACTAAGTAAGTAATGTAATCAGACCGCCATAATGAACAAGTGGAACCAATCAAGAAAAAGTAACAAATCTTACCGCAAAAACTTGCGATGGAATTGTTACGTATCAAACTTAGAAAAATTATTTAAAATGAGTAAACAATTCATTTTCTAGACAATTTTCATAAATACAAATAATTACAAAGTCAAAAAAAATATGCGACATTTGCTTGTGCTACTGCGAACCACAGACTAAGAAGTTAGGAGGAAAGTTATACAAATACAGATAAAAAGATATAGGGAATGTAATATTATTTATTATGAGAACTACCAAAGAGATAACATCACCTAAAACCACAGAGCTGGTAAAAGGAGCTGATAAATGACCGTCTTGAGCTCTTAGGTCTAGATCTCTCTTCTAATCTAAATTTCGGCCGTTACATCGAGTCCATAGCAAACACTGCTGCCAAAAAACTTAGTATCCTCTCGGGGGTGAGACCGTACTTCACATCGGAGCAGCTCTTAAATCTATACAAAGCTCAAGTCCGCTCTTGCATGGAATACTGTTCCCACCTCTGGGATGGTTCGGCTAAACATCAGCTTGATGCTTTGGACTCGTTGGAGCGCCGAGCGAAGAGGATCATAGGCAGTGACTCATTAGTAGAGGCAAAGCCTCGAACACCGTAAACGAGTGGCCTGCCTCTCGGTTTTTTATCGGATTCATTTCGGAGAGTGTGTGGAGGTTTTGCATAACCTAATACCCCCTTCCCCTTTCCATCACCGAACGAGTAGACGCGGCGAGCAGTTCCACCCTTATGTTGTAGACATTCCTCCATTACGCACGAAGCGGTTTGCCTCTTCTTTCTTTATGCGGACGGCTAAGGGTGGAACTCTCTGCCGAGGTCAGTTTTCCGTAAACCTATAGCCTGGATATCTTCAGGGCCAGAGTGAAGAGACATCTTGGCAAGCGTGTACCGTCCTCGGCCTCATCTTCGCCTTCCATCGGGAAGATTGAGGTCAAACGCAAGCCTATTTTTCATAAAAAAAAAAAAAAAAAAAAAAAAAAAAAAAAAAAAAAAAAAAAAAAAAAAAAAAAAAAAGAAACATGCGTAATACGATGCATAAGGTAAGGTCCTTTTTGAAGTAATACTGAACTAAGACTACTATAAATTAGGTAGGTACGTGAATACTGAGAGGTGGAGATTCTGCGGCACACTCGCCTTGACCAGACGTTTGCACTTTCGGTGATGTTTAAGGGCGGAGCAAAAAATTCAATATATTTCGAGTTTTTTGAAATTGAATATATTTTGTTGTAGAAAACGATAACACACTAGTAATATCAGTAAATTGATGCGATTTTAGCCTTTCAAATAACACCGTTTAGTGGCGTTCATGTCAAGCTTGTAAAACATCGCTAAAATTAAGTTGTTATCATTGTCATCATTGTTTGAATTTAGAATAGAGAAAAAGGCAAAATAGGTTCTTACAAAATATCCTTAAATACATGATTGTGAGGAAACCTGCACCTTACTGAGAAATAATAAAAAATATAATTTCGGGGAAATGTGAAGTCCTCCAACCCGCACTGAAGGAGCGTGGCGAGGCCTTCCCGGCTCCTCAAGCCTCTCAGATATTTGAAAAGGAGGCCTCTGCCCAGCAGTAGGCTGCTATTTTACTTGACTTTACTTACATATATTGTCGACAAGAACCAAGTTACTTTTCCAAACATAAATTAATGCTATCTCTAAAGTTTCAGTAAGATATGCAAAATTGCAAAAAACCTGAAGATAAATTGAATTTTCCGCACCGGAGATATTTCTTTAAGAAAGTTTAGCGATATTTATCGTATTATTAGTGAATAATTTTTTGACTAGAAATTTTATGCAGCGGCAACACTGATCCCCAGACACCTTTTGAATACGTATAAAATATTTATTTTTATTTGTCCTTATCTCGTACCTACTCTTTGAATTTCAGTAGTGGAAGCTGTGACAGTGGGTAAATTGTGAACTAATAAATTAAAATATAGTGGTCTTTATAACAAATAAAGTGTGATAATGTTAAAAATGTTTTTCCGGCTTAAAGTTTTACCAATATCATTTTATTCATGTCAAAAAGCGACAATTATACAAAATGTGAAAACAAACCTAACATTATTTAGTAAGCAATTATTTATTATGTATATTAAATTCAGTGTAAAAATTATCACGATAAATTATTTAAATAGATGTAAATACACTTAAATTTTCATTATTTAGTAAGATTGTAAACTTAAATGGAGTTGGCATTCTCTACCACTAAAACCTGGGAAATGGTGACAAATACATGGCAAGATAATTTAAATTAAGTACTTACAAGTTAAGTTCTGTAATTTCTGTAAAGTAGTAATTGCCAAATTCAAAGCAAATATATATTTTCTTTTATCACTCACTCGTATTTTGTAACATCTACTTCCCTTTAATATATGCTGCCTGACTGACTGCCACATGCGTTATATTGGTGAACAGGTGTTGCTTCGCTCCGTCCGAGTCCGCTCGAGCTTGCAGTGCACTTGTGCTTTAATTTTGGAGATCACTATATTCTTGTTGGATGCTTTCAGTTGCCTATGGTACATACCTTTAATTTTAAGATATACAATGTCTATAACTTCTCTGTCAGAGAAACTCACTACAAAACTGTGGTAGATTGTAAAAATAATAAAAATATAATTTCGGGGAAATGTGAAGTCCTCCAACCCGCACTGAAGGAGCGTGGCGAGGCCTTCCCGGCTCCTCAAGCCTCTCAGATATTTGAAAAGGAGGCCTCTGCCCAGCAGTAGGCTGCTATTTTACTTGACTTTACTTACATATATTGTCGACAAGAACCAAGTTACTTTTCCAAACATAAATTAATGCTATCTCTAAAGTTTCAGTAAGATATGCAAAATTGCAAAAAACCTGAAGATAAATTGAATTTTCCGCACCGGAGATATTTCTTTAAGAAAGTTTAGCGATATTTATCGTATTATTAGTGAATAATTTTTTGACTAGAAATTTTATGCAGCGGCAACACTGATCCCCAGACACCTTTTGAATACGTATAAAATATTTATTTTTATTTGTCCTTATCTCGTACCTACTCTTTGAATTTCAGTAGTGGAAGCTGTGACAGTGGGTAAATTGTGAACTAATAAATTAAAATATAGTGGTCTTTATAACAAATAAAGTGTGATAATGTTAAAAATGTTTTTCCGGCTTAAAGTTTTACCAATATCATTTTATTCATGTCAAAAAGCGACAATTATACAAAATGTGAAAACAAACCTAACATTATTTAGTAAGCAATTATTTATTATGTATATTAAATTCAGTGTAAAAATTATCACGATAAATTATTTAAATAGATGTAAATACACTTAAATTTTCATTATTTAGTAAGATTGTAAACTTAAATGGAGTTGGCATTCTCTACCACTAAAACCTGGGAAATGGTGACAAATACATGGCAAGATAATTTAAATTAAGTACTTACAAGTTAAGTTCTGTAATTTCTGTAAAGTAGTAATTGCCAAATTCAAAGCAAATATATATTTTCTTTTATCACTCACTCGTATTTTGTAACATCTACTTCCCTTTAATATATGCTGCCTGACTGACTGCCACATGCGTTATATTGGTGAACAGGTGTTGCTTCGCTCCGTCCGAGTCCGCTCGAGCTTGCAGTGCACTTGTGCTTTAATTTTGGAGATCACTATATTCTTGTTGGATGCTTTCAGTTGCCTATGGTACATACCTTTAATTTTAAGATATACAATGTCTATAACTTCTCTGTCAGAGAAACTCACTACAAAACTGTGGTAGATTGTAAAAATAATAAGATTTGACATAATTGACAAACAAAATAATTTTTCATACATCCAAAATAAAAATAAAAAAAAATAATTTTTTATTGCAGAAACAGTAAATAGTAACATATTTCTACCATATCGATCATATTCTGAAGACCCTGAACAAACTAAACTCAAAGAAATGGTTGTAGACTATGGTCTTGTGCAAAAAGCTGTTTTAAATGAAAAAACATTAATTGTGGATGTTAGGGAACTAGAGGAGATTAAGGAACATGGGAAAATACCTAACAGTGTTAACATTCCTTGTAAGTTACATTTTATATTCATTAATTATTTAATATCACAGGAAGGAAACTAAATGTTTACAGTTTACTTTGATGTCTTGTATATTATTGTATCTGCCTACTGGCCTGCTGGGTTGTAGGCCCAGGGTTTGAATTGCAACTGATGACAATATCTTGTGTCATAACAATATAATTTCTATTGTTTCCACATTTCATTAATTTATTTAGGTGACAATTAACTCATTTTGGTTCAAATGCTTCAGATTTTTTATTTCCACAATGTAAGTATGTAGAGTCCAACCAATAAGAAGCAATACCAAATGTAATGTAAAATGTGTCTGCCACATTTTTCAAATAAACATTAATTATAATTGTATTCCAACATAAATTATAGTAGTCATATCTGAAGTTTCTGTGCAATTGGATTCAGTCTGTGACACTAATACTTAATACACAAAGATAACAACAATAATTGTAACAAATAAAACAGAAACACAAAAAAACAACATACTATCCTGAAAAGTTATATAATCTTAAATAATAATACAACCTGTGGACATTCTGTAGCACAATGAGCTCTGTCTTTGTGTTATGTAGGGTGTGCGGGTTCTGAAGGTGTACTTTGATTGTCACCTTCACATATGCATGCATACATTCTTACACAAGGAACAAATTAACTTTTGGTATGGCTTCTTGTTAGTCAGACTTTTACAGGATCTGAAAATCTATACTAATGTATAAAGATGTAACTGTATTTTGTTGTGCAGGCTAATCTTCAAATCCACTAGACCGATTTTGATCTGATTCTGCTGCAGCTGTAGATATGTTACTTATGGCTTAGGCAATGCTTGTTGCCAAGGTATGCTGTTGTGTACCGTGGCAACAAGCATAGTTAGATATAAAAAGTTAATTATTTTTAGAGTAAAATCTAACTAGATATCAAAATATGTATAGTGATTCCAATCCTTACTGCTCTCTTATTGCATAAACTAAATTTTCGAGAAAATTAATGAATGCCTCTCTTTTTACAAATAATGAAAGTGTAAGAATAAATATTATACTAACCTTTTTTCCCCATAACAAACCTCTCTTCCTCACTAATTCACAAAACAAACTAGCTACTAAATGATGCTTATAATAAATGTGCTGCACCAAAATCTCACAAGTTCGCTGTAATGTATATTACAGCATGTTACACTAAGTATCTTGTGTTAGTTTATTTAAATATTAAAATATATTTTAGGATAAAATTTAAATTGATAATTTTAAACATCACCAATAAGCATTACCGGTCCATTCATTTAATGCCATACGTAAGAGCTCATCACATTATATAGGTAATAAAAACAGTTCATGTTATTAAAAACATTATTATCATTAATCCATCTGTTCAGGGCCCTTCAATACAAAATCTCCGCCTATGTACCCTTCCCTTAATATATATACCCCCTTGTGTTATAATACATGTTTTTTTAATTTATTATTATTTATTTTTACTGTAAGTGATGAACATACCAAATGCCCTCAACTTAATGTCAGACTCTGAATTTGAAAAAACTTATGGGAGGAAAAAACCCACAGAGAATACAGAAATAATTTTCTACTGTATGATTGGAAAACGATCTGGAATGGCACAACAAAACGCAATAAGTTATGGATATAAAAAGTAAGTATCCCAAAATAAATTTATTGCTATGCACACGGAAAAAATATATTGGAGAATTTTCTTTACAGTGTGAAAAATTATGTTGGAAGTTGGACAGATTGGGCAAGCAGAAGTCAGTAATTTCAATATTGTTATATTAAAAAAAAAACAACCTTTTTTTATTTCATTTATTAATTAAACTACATATATTACATGATTGTCTGTAGTAGTAGTCATAATTATTTGGAACAATTTTTTTTAAAGAAATTATTAAATCTTATATTTCAAAATATTACTAGCCAGAGCATAGACCTAAAATTTTTTTTTGACTGCACGTCATCGACTTCTAAAGCGGGCACAGGACGGTCGATAAAGTATTTCACATCTTAATCCCTTCATGTGTCGTAATCTCAACCAAGGAAAGGATTTCTATTATTTCAGCTCGTCAAATTATAAAATAAAATATCGACGTGCATCATTTTATTTTAATATACACTCTTAATAAGATAAAATAAATTAATTCTGTTTGCTAGACCAGTCATTCCAACTGCCGAGATATGTCTTGGAACTGAAACAATGTAATACAACATATTGAATTACTACAAAGCCAGATGAACCTATTTTCTGTGTAATGGAACAATTATTTCAACATTTTGTATGTATGTATATTGGTTGTTTTGCGTTGTAAATATAAAAGATATTTATAGTAAAAAGAAGTTATTCAAGCAATAAACTAATAAATAATTGTACCAGTCTTCACCTACCTTTGTCTTCGTGATTTAATTTACCAAATGTTTCTTGGAACCCAAACGATTCAAGATACTACGTTCAAATAAGTTAACGATACTAGTTTCTTTGGAACAATCAATATAATTTAATTCCTAACTGCACCAATAACATATTAGATTAAGTATTTTATAACACTAACCTATCCTATATTTCAGAATCGTATAATTTGACAAAAATGGCTTAAAAACACACAGCAAAATGGTGAAATTAATTGAAAACACGACATTTAATCATCGATAAATATGTCAAAAAACATACACTTACCTAAAATGGTTGTGCAATCACAAGTGAAAAAAATTAAAACAGGCAATCCTCTTTATTATGATGAATTCAAACTTTCTACAGACAAAAACTATAAAATTAATGTACAAATGCTTCTCACGGAATACTCTAGGCCGCGTTCACTACGACAGCTGGGAGAGGGGCGGCGAAAATTGGAGTGTTCTCCACAATCCCAACAGAAAATGCTAAGATTATCCCACAACTCTGCATCTTGTTGGGAAAGTCTTCCAAAGCTAACTCTATACTCATGTAATGGTTACAGCGCATATTTAAGTGTTTTTGCTGAATCATTAGATACATATCCAGAATATATTCACCCTGAGAACCTTGTTGATAACTTAATTGTATTGCTGCTAAGTACGTATTGAAACGATATCCCAGTATGTAAAAAGGGATGAGGAACCGATATCAAAAGCTACTGTGTTTATTCCCAGGACACAGCACGGTTTTATAAAAATCCGCTCAACAAATTTTTAGCACGCTTTTGGACTATGTGTTGAAATCGATGGACGAAATTGCTCAGATTAATATTATCTACACGGATTATGAGGCGTTTGATTGTGTGGATCACGTCATTCTTTTGCACAAGCTTCTTGTGTTAGGTATTCATGGCGATCTAGTTCGCTGGATCAAGTCATCGTATATCTCGAACAGAATAGAAAGCAAGCAATTGTGATCTGATTTAGTCAATATCAGTTTAAATGTTCCAGGTCAGGGATCGCATCTGGGTTCACGCTCTTTGATATCTACACTCTTACTTTTTTATCATCGGCAAACAGTAAATGTTTTAGAAAAACTTTTGCCGATGATAAAAAGTATATCTAAAAAATTTTAACACAGTTTATAACATTTATTCAGAAAAATCTAAATAATTTTGTATATCTATGTAAAATCGAAGATCGATTTTGAGAAACTACCAAGGCTCAAAGCAAACAATTTCCAACTATATTGACCACATGATAGAATCCGCGAGCAAAATATTAGGTTTTGTCCTTAGATGAAAACATTTATGGGATGTTAAATGCTTTAAAACTATTCATCTTGTTACGTCGAGTATCGGAACTCATTTCGGAAATATAGAATGGATTCGTTATCGGAGCGAAGCGAGATGCACATGATTTCACTCAAAGGTTAGCATCGGATGTTCAGATCTCTCATGGGAAGCTAGATGACAAATGAAGTTAGTCATCAAATGACGCGTCAACACACCAGAAGACATATTGCATATGCAACTTCAAAACAGCCCATATTAGAGAAATACCCAGACTTCAAAATGTTAGCCAGACATCAGTACCAACTACTGTGATAACCTGTAATGATGTACAGTAAAGCTTATACTCGAGGAAAGTGCCGCCCAGGGGGGATTGCCCTCTATGGCCTACCACGCTCTGGCACAAATTATAACTACAAAACTTGCACTTATTAACCATTTGTATAAAAACGAAGCGGACCTAAAATATACAAATTTGTATGACTGTGTTATTACATAGGATAAAAAAAGTAAAGCTTATTCGACTGCTAAGCTGAGGCACGTCAAATCCTTTCAGGGAGCCCTGTGCTATACTATGTACAGTGTGAATTGTTGGATACATACTTTGAATAACCAAGTCTCAGAGCTTCGTCCAGTGCTTCGGTAGAGCGCCGTCCAGAGTGGCAGTAGAAAATTAACTCATCGGTTGCTGATGGTTTGTTGCGTTGAAACTGTTTTCTAAATTCCTCTCCGGACATTGACTTCAAAACCTTTTGTACTTCACCTACTAAAATGAAAAATTTTGCAAAAATGTGTGTTCATTCCAGTACGTGGTTAGAGCCAAGCGGCGGCTTTTGGTGCTGCTCGAAGGGGTTGGCTCTACCAGTTTGGTACCACGACCATTTTATATTTATTTTGTCATTATTATAATTATATATATTATATAATTCATTAACTGTAGTTGACATGCATTAGTTGTTTAATAGTGGACTAAGATAGGCTGTTAAAGAGAAGTGAGTCTTAAAAAAATAAATTCTGAATAACATTACATGGTATGTTAATGCTTGATGGTATTTGTCCTGTTGCATTAATTTCTTCAGCATTTCTTACATCAATAATGACTTTCTCTGGTTGATGAATAACTTTCTGCATGTCCTCATAGCTGACTACTCTGTTGGGGTCCACCATTTTACCAGGCTTATGATTTTTATTTGAAAAATATCTTAATCCTATCCTGGTGTTACAGTAAAACCATGTGATTGTGCTTTGCCTAAGTTTGTTGTCAAATATCTATCCATGTACAAAGAAAGAAAAATTGTAAGTTAAGTACCTAAATGATAAACAAGGCTATAAAGTGCAAAATAAATTAACGGAGATAACAATTAGTGATGATCATAATTATAGTTTATACCAAATATTTGTAATAAATATAAATTTAAAAGTGCTATGTTAATGAAATAGTTATTTCAAAGGCAAATGTGAAGTAGCATAACTTGTACGAGTGTTACTGTATGTATAATTAGATGTTGGGTATTCTTCATTGGCAAAATAATAAATATAAATTTTACGGGCTCGGTCTTAAAGATTATGCACTGCACTGGTAAAATATTGCTGATGTAGGCAAACATACCGAAAAGTAATTCCAAACGCAGCGGCTTTTTTTTTTGTTACATTTCACTACACCAAAAGGTGTAAAGGGACAGCGTAATTATTACAACAATAAGAACAAATGACGGCTAGTGTTTGTCATTTAAGCGTACATAAGAACGTTTGGCATAGACTAATAAAACTATAGAGACAAGGTACAAAGTTCTCAGTATAGGCTAGTGAGATGTTTTAAAATATTGCCACAATAATAGTAAGTGATGAGGTGTAATTGTGTATGCGGGTGCGAGTTACGTAAAATAAAATGTTAGGAAATCGCCAAAATTTACAATATCATGTATACTAAAAAGCCTTGTGGTCAGGGCGCTTGCTTTAGTTCCGTAGAGCGCAAGTGACCTGGTTTCGATTCCCGGTGCCAGGACCACTAGATTTTTTATAGATAGCCAATTTAAGTGAAGTATTTAACACGCGCTTGGCGGTAAAGGAAAACATCGTGAGAAAACCTGCGTCTAAGAAATAAAAAAAGGGATATGTGCAACCTGTATTGGAGCAGCTTGGCGGGACCTTGCCGGCTCTACAACCCTCTCAGATATTTAAGAATGGCTGCTACTTTATATTAAAAAAAACTAATTCTAAATTAATTTTGAATCCTATAATTATAAATTCGTTTAATTTTACGACGTACTCTTGTCACTATTGACCATAAAGTACACTCATTGTTCCGTTAAACTTAGTTGTCACTTTTTACAAAACTGAACGGACAAACTTCGACCACGTCAAAACGACCATCATAATGTACCGCTAGTATAGTTATAGAGAAACGTGTTGGTTATATCCTAATTCTATTGTAAAGGATTATTCGAAGTTTAAGTTAGTTTTGTATTCCGACTTTGTATACGTACTGACCATGAATTCTATTTTTATTACAATAGTGGTTTTAATATCTTCATTAACAAAATGTAACTCATCACTGTTTGATAGCGATTCCTGCTATTCATTTGGAAGCGGTAATGTTTTTCCAGGCGGTGCAAGAAAAATTGATCATAAATTGCAATTTACGAAAGCGATGAGTATGTACTTACTTAAGAACTTCAATAAGATTAACAAATTGATACCCATTATGAATTGCTAAAAATCAATATTCCTAATGTACTTCCAGTTTCGAAACCGGCACCTGAGTGGGAGGCAACAGCAGTTGTAAACGGTGAATTTACTCAGCTCTCACTGTCTAGTTTTAAAGGAAAATATTTGGTATTTTTCTTTTATCCATTAGATTTGTAAGTATACTACTAGTAAAAACACTAAATCTACATATAATATACCAATTATAAAATAATCATTTATTTAATTTACTTTTCAGCACATTTGTTTGTCCTACTGAAATTTTGGCTTTTTCTGAAAGGGTTGAAGAGTTTAAGAAACTAAATACAGAAGTTGTAGCATGTTCTGTTGACTCTCATTTTACCCATTTAGCTTGGATTAACACACCACGTAAAGAAGGTGGTCTTGGGAAGATTAGTATTCCACTTTTAAGTGACTTAACACATTCCATAGCTAAGGATTATGGTGTATATTTAGAAGATTTAGGCCACACTCTTAGAGGATTATTTATAATTGATGATAAGGGTATTTTAAGACAAATTACAATGAATGATTTGCCGGTGGGCCGATCAGTTGATGAAACCTTAAGATTAGTTCAGGCATTTCAGTATACAGACAGTCATGGTGAAGTATGTCCAGCAGGGTGGAAACCTGGTCAAGACACTGTAAGTCTAATTGTGAAAACATTTTTATTTTGGGTTCCAATTATTGTGTAAATTGTTATTTAATATTTTAATTTTCAGATAATACCTAATCCAGCAGAAAAGAAAAAATATTTTGAGAAAGTAGCAAAGAACTAAAGATAATGATGAAATTAATTAAACACATTTATTATTATCATTCCATTTTTTCAAGGTTTTTGATGACCAAATCACAACATGCCAGTGTCAACAAAATAATTTAGAATTTAAGGAAAAAATGTCTGAATATATTATGTACAATTTTTACAACTACAGTCGCAATATTTATTTAAAAAATTATATGCTAAATTTTAAAATTCACTTTTAATGCTTTTCAATAATAGCTATCTAGAGCTGGTTGATAACTTTGTAAATAATTACTGATAATGCTCATATCATTTATACATTTTTATCACAAATCTACTATCAAGACTGATACATATTGTAATAAAACCTATTTTTTATACTATAATATATCATTTCATTACAGAATGCCTTTTCATTTTTATCTTTGTCCATTACATACATATTTCTACATCATTAGCCTATGAAAGCCCACAGCTGAATGTATAAACAATTTCTTAAAGTGTTTGCCCATATCATGGTGGATTGCTAATCAAAATGAAATGCTTGCACCTTCACACTAATGTCGCTGCTCCAATTGAATGTATTTTCTGCCATCAGGTGTTAAGGTTGTCATTTGAAGAAAAATATGGTATAGTCACTAATACAAATAATAATCAAAGCTTTAGTTTAATACTTCAAACTGTGGAGGGATGGACAAAGATAACGATTGTAGCAGTATGACTGATCCAAAAACGTAGTGTTACATACTTACCTTGAAGGCTAAAGTCGTGAATTTGTATAGACAAGGAATCATCGAAGCTTGTCGCAAAATATTTGGATTTGTCATTTCAGATGTCATTCAGAGACGTTCATAAGATAAGCTTATTCGCTTGTAGTAGTAGAGTCTTAGAGCCATCAACATATATTAGACGACGATTACGAGATTGTAGGTGCGTGTAACTTTACTTTAAACAGCCCTAGCTCAGACCTGGTTCTCTTATCAAGACGGCTAGATATAAATTATTCTTAGGCCGGTAGATTTTTTTTCTTTTGTTTTGGCTCAATTACTAAGTTCGCGGTTCATAGCTCACTGTTAGTTCAGCATTATCATTGATTGTGAAATCCAGTTTTGAGTAGTTGAGTTACGATTATTTCTCTGTGATTGGTTCGTCAGGGAGTAGTCTCAGGACGGAGTCGTACATAGATAAAACATAAGTTGAAGTGAAACTTCGTTGGGCACTGTATAGAAAAAATATCGGTAATGCGTTTCATTTTCTATGCCTGAATGTATGTCAATATATTATGCCCTATGCATCAGTATACTTTAACTATATAGTAAATCGTTAATGTTAAGGACATTTCACAGCCTAATAATAAAGGTCAGCAACTAGATCTCAGAATTTATAAATAAAATCTGCCTCAAAGAAAATAATTAGGCTATATTTTAATAAAATACCCAAAAAAGTGTGTAAAAACCATAAAAGTTTCACTTTGTGTTAACGGGGTGTTTGCTGTGTAGTATTGGCGTAGGAATCCGCCATCCCCTTTCTTTTCGTAAGTATTATTTCTGTAAGAGAAACATCTCAATTGCTACCGAAAAATGGCAGGATAACTGCGAATAATTCCAGAATAAAATTAAGAAGACCGTTGGCCAGCAGCGTTTAAGGTGCGAGGTGTCTAGTACTGCGACCGTAATACCATGCCGCGCGTGGTGATTATGGCAAATCCTCTTTATAGGAGAGGCCTATATTCTGCATTGGACTATTAACATGCTGGTAAGTTTAGTATTATTATATACATTATATATATATATATATACACTGGACTATTAACATGCTGGTAAGTTAACGTAGAGTTATTATTCGTCTACAATTAGAGCTCTCACGACTTTATTCCTTAAGTAGTCCACTACCTTTATTCTTCTTTCTTATTTAAGTAGTCCACTAATCGGCATTTATCGTAATCGTTACGCATGCGCACGTGTTGGCGATCGCAACAAAAAAAAAATCATCCACGTTGCTGTTGGCACGGAGGCGTTTACAGCTTCGTCGGTAAGAGTCACGAGCAGGAGGCTCATGAGTGAAAGAAGGTGTAAAGCAGCAGAATGCTGTGCTATGCTCTGACCCCAGTTAACGAGGGATTTCCGACAACTAGAGGGGGGCTCCGTTTACCCAAGAGGCCCTCATAAGGAGGTGCGATACCTCGGCTTAGGTTATGATCGATAAGGGTGGAAGGTCGATTTTTAGAAATGGCCCTGTGCACGTGTAGGCCGCGTAAGGGGAACCACGCGTTCGCCGGCGAACGCGGTAAGGGAGGGTTGTACACGCGATTTGTATGTGTGTGTTGTGCAATGTGCACGGGGGAAGTGACCTTGAATGCATTGTTAACACGGGTTATTTTGTCATCGTCGTCTAAGATAACATTTTTGGGGCGCCTTTTGACAGGTGGGATTTCGCGTGTTGGTGACTAGTTCGAGTGATCTTTTAATCTCTCGAAGTACCTTTTGGTTTTTTCTTTGAATAGGACTGCCATGGAAGGCAGGTTTAAGTCGCGGTGTAAGTCTACATTCCGCATATAAGGAGGAGCTCCGGTTGTCCGGCGCATGTTGGTGATCGCCATATTCCCACTCACAGTGTAGGGTCTCCTATTACGATGCACCATTCTCTCTACTGACCTCGGCCGAAATGTAGTCTTGCTTTCGGCTGCGCACTTTGTGTGCACTTACTTTTAATTAATACGTTACATGAAATTGACTTGAACATATGATGTACATAGTTAACATAGCTAGAGCATAATATTTCAAACGTTTTTTTAATTGGATTTTTACAACGAAAATAATCGTCATACCTATTTAATACAAATTTACAGATGTCGGATGCGGAGTCCTCGCTTGATACATAAACGGGCCCGTTTCATCACTATCTTTTAGGTTATCCACCACGACCTGTCTCTAAGTCGTTAATAAAATCGTGCAATTTTTTCGAATAATACGAATTTCCAACTGCTTCCTTTGTGATCATTTTTTTTTTCAGTTTCATTGAAATAAGTTTCTAGTTTTTATGCATTATTGGAGAGCTAAGAAAACGGTTATGTTTGTATCACATTTTTAAATTTGGACCGATAATTGTTGTTTTAATATTGATAAATAACCAGTGTTTAATCGTTTTAATAAATCGGAAGAAAACAATGAGATTTAAATTGATACTTATTTTTAATACATTTTTGATGTTGCATTTTTGACTAATTAAAAAAAAAAGGTTTACTTTTGCATAATGTATATGGAGTTAAAATTATCGAAAATAGTCACCCGTATCCTTACGGGAATACGTCGAATTACCAATAACCCTCTACATGGTGGTGAACGATAATTTATTGTGAGTATTCGTGACGAAAGAAGTTTTTTACGTAATAAACTTTTTTTAGTGGGTTTAAAGATTTGAGGTTATCTGTCGGTATGTATTCTTTATATTTGTTTAGTTACGCCAACCACATTACAACAACCACGAGGAGGTAGGCTATTATCGTGACCTTGAAAAGTGTTCGGCGTGAAGATCTTCCCTTTTGTACATACTGGTGATGTTTAAAATTAAATAAGAAGGTACTCAGTAGTAGGTTCAAAACGTTACAGTTTTTTTTTTAATGCTCATAAGTAAAATAGTCCATTCTAGAGCCAACTACATATAATCCAATAAATATAAAATACACTAAACCACACAACCTACCACGATTGTTATTGATGGATTTTATAAAAATTATATGATTCATGCTTAAGCATTGCAAATTGTTCCAAAAAATACTTATAGGAAACTTTAAGAGGATTCCAGTTGTGAAATATTTTTTTTATGTTGATACAGTAACTTCTTTCTTAATTTAATGGCCTCATCTCTCTATCCTCTTGATATAATTCTGCCAATGTACATTAAGAAGGTGAGTAATTATTACTGAGAAACATCGTTTTGGTTAATCCGATTTTGATAAATATAGATATACAGAACAAAAAATCTATACATTTCAACATTTCGGTCTTAGAATCAAAATTGTCTGTGCTGTTAGTATTACTCTCTGTACTTTTGGCAGCTGTCATCTGGTTTATTCATTCAAACTCCATCTAAAATTCTTAAAATTGTGTTAAAATAACATTTTTAGTTAATTGAGTCATTCACCGTAAGTTATTACTTGTCATGTTTTTGCAAATATTTTAATACTATTATACACGGAGGAGAATTTTTAGTTATCTTAGATTCTACAATGATTACGTTCAGTCTACACATTTTGTACTTCTTATTGTAGTCTATTTCTATAAACGATACGTGTGTAAGTTGCAGATGTTACAAACATAGTGTATAGGAGGGCCAATTGGAAATTTGGGAGTAGTTTGAAATGGTTTCGTGTTAAGATCGTTTGGTCAATAATTAAACATGGGGTCCATGCGCCCGACGGGACGATTCATTTCCTTCTCTAATAATATTCAGAGGACACAGAAACAGCCTGGTGAGTAAAATAATGATACATGAGATTAGTGAACAATTACGTTAGTATCATAGTATACCATTCCAATCCCATGAAAGACGACTTATTGAAATGACCGTGTTTATGTTCCTTGTTACCCAAACACCTATATATACAAATAAATAAAATTCTTTATATGTATGTATATTATCTTGAAAACAAGTCAATGGATCTTAATGTTTTTTTTAATATCCTTATGATTCTAGAAGTGCTACAGGCTATGTTTTATCTTACATAATAATACAAATGTGAAAGTTTGTATGGTTGTCATTAAATCATGTATAAAGGATTGAATAGCTTAAAATGAAATTTTTCAGAGATGTTAGTATAGTTTTTAGATGAATTTAATTCAGTTATGTTAACCAATTTAGATGTTGCTAATATAAAGTGAGATTTACTTTAAATTTTCTTATTTAGTTAGATTATTTAAATGGTTGTGCTTTTATTGTTTATAAATGTTAACAATATTACATACCAAAACAAAAAAATATTTTTATAAAGATCAGTAAATATTTTATGTCAATAGTATAATTATAATATAGCGAGAGTTTACTTTTTTAATATTTCATATATTAATCTACATTATTACAGAGGCTTTGTATCATTTAAAAACATTGTTGCATAGGATATGGCAATATTTGTAACAAAAACGAATAAACAACCACATTTGCTTTTGTAGATAATAGAAATGTCTGAAACTTAGTATTGTTTTCAAACCTTTCATTTGTATTTTAAATTAAAAAGTTTGATCTTATTGCACATTTAAACACTTTTAATAAATTATAAAATGCTGTCCTTATCTTGATAATAAGGTAGAGACTTGAAAGGAATGTGTGTTTTATTTGTACATATAGATCTTAACCCATTTGTTGAAGATAAAAATGTGATTATTTTTATTTTATTCAATAAATAGTTCACAACCCTCAAAATATTTTTTGCTTTGTCTAGAATGGCACATAATTAAATGTTTTTATGCTATCAATTTGCTCCTTATTGATATAAATATATTTTAGAATTTCTTTTATTGGTAACAGATGATATTTCCATCAATATTGTTGGTTTGGAGCTAAATATGTACCTTTAAACATCATTGCAGTGTCAAGTGGATTCCCACAAAGCCTGTCTGGCAGTGAGACAGATGTATCAACATCAAATGAGAATTTGTCTAGAGAGGAGCGGTATGTTGTTCGTCACACAGCTAGAGTGGAACCCCAAGGCCAAGAAAATCAAAGTCAGACCAACACCAATGGAAATAACAGAAACTCACTAAAGGTAACTAATATGTATGAGCTTAGGGGTCTATACTGATGATATAAATTATGTTTTTTAAATATTTAAGAATTATAGAGTGAATTTTTTTTGTTTACACCAAGTAAACTTAAAGTTATGGAACTAATCTATAAAAAACCTTTTAAATATGCAAGTTACTACTGAGAACTGTGGTAGCATAATTCTCAGGCCACTTGCTTTAATTTCATTTTATGTTAACCTCCTGGGTTTAAATATAAGTGCCAGCATAAGTAGAATTAATTTTATTTAGTACATGGTCTTTCTTAATAGAATTCTGCCAATGTCACATCAGTCATGGGAGTGACATTAGGTAGAACTTATATTTTGAGGGAAATAAGAGACATAATAAGTAGCATAGTCTCAAGTTGCTGACCCCCTTACACCATACTGGTTACTTATCTAAGTCATTCGGTTTTATGGCAATAAGACTCTGGAAAAAAATTCCTGAATAAAAAAGCTCCTAACAAGTTTGCCTTTTAAAATGAATACCGCAAAAACGCTGCAAAGATGTTGCAAGTCTGTACTAGAGGTACTGATAGTCATTATGTCATTTTAGTTGTTTATCCTGACATACATATTTGTTTGTATTTTTGTACTAAAATTCATGATTCTATGTGTATGTGGTATATTTGTATGTATTGTATGTATGTATGTATCTATCTATCTACCTACTTGTGTAAGTATATATTTTGATATTTATATCTTTTTACTTGTTTTATTTTGTTAGCTGTATTGCCTCTATTATATGTTTACCCTAATGGTTGACCGGGAGAGAATTCCTCTAGGCATTAAGTCCGCCTAATGTGCCCATGTGTACCACTTTGTGCATAAAGTTTAAATAAATAATAACATTAATATCCTTATTACTAACTTACTATATTAACCGGTTATTTCAATTTTAAATGCTGGATTTACCACCTGCTCTGCGGTGAAGGAAAACATCATGAAGAAACCTTCATGTCTGAGGAATTCTAAAAATGTTATTTCGAGGACATGTGAAATTTGCCAAATTGTATGAGAGTATCATGGCGGCATGTTCGGCGGAGTTATTTTGTAGTGGGGGCCTTTTTCCAGCAATGGGACATTTACAGGCTACTACTTCACTACCACTGAAAATAATTACGAAATTATTAAAGCCTCTGGTTCTGGCCTTTGCTAGTGAAGAGAATACAGAGTATTTACGAAATGTTTTTTTTAGGAAAGTGTAACAGGCAGCAATCGCAATTCTCTGAAAGATTCTGTGGGTGGTGGTAACAGCAATCGGAGTTCTTTGGATGTGTCATCCTCATCATACAACACTTTGATCATTCATAATCAGGACGATGCATGGCCACAGCGACCTACACCTATTCGGTTAGTTCATTAGTTAAGTACAAAAATTTCAAAACAAAGTGTATTTTCATTACGTTATATGGTGCATTAGCGTTCGGTGTACATGACGCTTCGCATTTTGGTGATACTGATATATTCAGGTATTTTAGTAGGTCTTGCATATTAAAATTAGTTATACTGCTGTATGGATGCAGCAAAGTTTTTCCTGGAATTTAGTTAAAGTCATCCAGACCAGACGCAACTATTTGTTAACCAAAAGAGAACATTGATAACAATATAGGGTGACTTGGTAACATTATCTTGATTGAAAACTAGACTATAAATATCAATATTAAGCTATTGACATAGAATTTTGAAGTAATAACAGCATTGAAGCAATAGAATTTCTATTGTTTCTACACATCAAGAATCGAGATCTATTACTAAAGATATAAAGCTAGATTTTTCTTTTTGATATGAATTCAGAGAGCATGAACGGACAAACAGTGAAGTGAAACATCCTAATACTCAATCTTCGCCTTACCATACGCTGAAGAAAAGCGAAGGGGGCAAAAAGCCTAGCGGTATACCACTACCTAAGGCGCATAAGGAGCAAGCAGTGACAACTAACGCAAACTACATTGATATTGGTGGACAGAGGATCTACACAAGCCCGCCTGATCATGGAGTGCAGGTAAAGTCACATATCTTCAGTTGTTTGTTGTTGCCTTTCAATCTAAAATTGACCTAGATTTAGATAATTTAAGGATATAAATTGAATTATAATTAGAGCTATCGATATTACTGATATAATAAACACAATGTGTGTAGGAGATAACGGAGATTCCAGACGACTTTTTAAACCAGTCGTCGGTGCTGAAACACCTAGCGAAGGAGGTGGCGCAGTCGCCGACGCCGCGCGGGCCCTCGCCGCCCGCCTCGCCGCGCCGCCCGCGCGACCGCAACTCCGCCAAAGATAAACTTACCAAGGAGAAGCTCAGTTTATCCAGATCGCAGCCCGATTTGACTAGGTATGTTATGTTTAGCATGGATGTCTGTGCTACTAGAGAATCTCTACAAATCCACTAAGGTTTGCCGAATCACATCAATTAGTTTAGAGCAAATGTGTGAATGTGCAAGTGGAATTTAAAACTTGTTGTTTGTTGCTTATCAGAGGAAAATAAAATATGACATAGGAAAACAAAATTGTAGCTTCAGTAGCATTAATTTAAAATTAGAGTGTATAACGTTATTAGAATTGCGCCGCACACACTACGCATGGAACCCACGGAATTCGATGACGTTATCTGCGGGAGCGAAAAGGTGCATAACATTGCATACGATTTTTTTAAAATTAACGCGCGTAGGTTCTCTTTAAGAACAGGCATTCACTTATCAGTTACTTAGTAACTATTAAATAATCCGAAGTCTCGATAATGCTCATCCTTCGACTATTATTTATTATGATCCTGAGATGATGGAAGTATGTAGAATCTTATATTATATTATATATATTGGTTGCGTGCGGTGCGTGCAGCGTGGGGGTGCGCGCGGCGCCGGGCGGCTCGGAGTCGAGCGGCTGGTGCAGCGGCGGCGAGGGCTCGCTGGAGGAGCCCGACGACGCCTTCGCCGCCGTGCTCGACGCGCTCGCCGCAGAGAATCACCAGCTCAAGCGGCAGCTAGTCGACGCCTGCGAGCGGGTCGCCAAGACTTCTAAGGTATGACGGCATTACATTTCTATTTATTTATTTAACAACAAAGCGAGACACTAATTTCTACATTAAATAAAAAAAAAAATTCATCGGAATCAAGCCATCGTTCAATCGTTTTCTTTTGGTGTTATATTTATGGCTACTCAACGTCATATTTTTATCTTATTTTAAGTAATATATACATTTGCACAAATACACACCTACATACAATATGCACAAAGTTCAAATCGTATAAAAATCCCTATTATACTAATGTATAGAAATGTATAATGTGATCGCCGAGCCGACCGGCAATCACATCGACGTCATATATGTGTTATGTCGGACAGTTGGAAGAAGAGGTGGAGAAAGTGCGCACGGCACACGAGGAGCTGGTGGGGTCGTGCGAGCGCCGCGAGCGGCTGGAGCGCGCCGCGCGGCTGCGGCTGCAGGCGGACTGCCGCCGCCTCCACGACCTCAACCGCGTGCTCAAGCAGCAGGTGCGCGCGACTCCTATGTGTTTATTCGGTTAAAGGTAAAAAGAGACCATCTGTAAGGGAACGTTACTCCGCCTTTCCGCCTACCGCCGCCGCAGTTTCAATGTGTGTGAAGCGGAGAAGAGCGGTGAAGAGTAATTAAAGCACAGGCCAAACATGTTAGCGTCGCGCAGCTTCTGCAAGATGTCTGCGTCGCGGGCGCGCTGAGACAGCGCGGGTGTGCCGCAGACGTAAGCCTTCAGCAGCCTCTTTTTTTATTATTTTGCATTTCTCTCTTTAGATTGGCAACAACTAATGTTTTCGAATATACCGACGAGGGCTGTGGCGAAAGACTAGAAAGTTTCGTTTATCCAAAACATGTTAGCAATAAATGTAACCATGTGATGAATTTGAAATAAAAACACGGTATGATTTTATCGAAGAATGACCTAACACGGAATTTTTATTAAATATTTTGTGGCATAGCGCATAAGATCCTGGCAGATTCCGAACAACAACTTACAATAGATTGACAATTGGCAACTGGCGCGGGATATTTTGTAGTGCCGCAAGAGTACGTGCAAACACAGACACTTACTCGTCTTTATAACTCGGATAAATAGCGGAAAGTTATTATTTACATAAGGACCATAAGGATTATATACTCACTATTACAGTTATTTATATTTTATTAATTGTTAGTTTTTATTATATTATTATTAATTGCTTGTTTGGGTTAGATTAGGTTTTGGTTAGATAAGTAAATACAAATAACTTTTAAAGTAGCTTGGCTCTTACCTATGGTTATGGATAAATAATTAATGCCTGATAGGCGGTCTAGGTCATCGTCGTCATTGCTTTTTCCACTTCCGTCCGAATCCACCCCTCAGGTTAATAATTTTTATCTATTTTTTTAAAGTTTTACTTTACAATAATGTAAAACAAATCGAAATTCTCGAGCCATTTTTTCTCACCGTACAGGATAAGGACTCTATTATTTATTTGGCACGCGTTATACCTTCTCGTATCCATTGTACACCTATGCGATTTAATATCTTCAAGGCCAAAGTGAACAGACATCTAGGCAAGCGTGTACCATCCTAGGCCTCATCTTCGCTTTCCATCGGGCAAGATTGAGGTCAAACGCAGGCCTATTTTTTCATAAAAAAAAAAAAAAAAAAAATGCGAAAAATCGGAAGAAGGATCAGACGCTGTGTCCATAGATAGGGGACGCAACTCGATATAACCAGACCTGAAAACCAACACAAACATATTCACGTGTTGCATAAACATCGACTCTGAAATCTCTAACTACTGACACGTATCTACGCTAACCACACCGGCATGTGGTCGTCAAACGGAAAGCGGTACTAAACTACCGTAACAACAATAAGTAATATAACTAGCAACTCAAATAAACATACTAAATAATGTTCTAATGCAGGTGGAGCTACTGTCGCAAGGCGTACGGACTGAGAGCGACAACAACGCGGACGCGCTGCGAAAAGAACTGCAAAACAGAGAGATGCTCATCGCGCAACTCATCACGCAAAGTATGTGATGTTCTTTGAATAAATATTTAGTCAAAACTTTTTTTTATTACATTTGAGCTTCTTTGTAGCTCTTGTAAAGGTAAGTGAAATATGAAATAGCATTGGTTTTCGTCGTTTCCAGAACCATGTAAGAGTCATGTGGTTTAATTCTTACATTTAATTTATAAATTCTACATAATGAAAGATTATTAGATTTAGCAAAATAGTTATCTTCAGAATTCAGTCTACCTAGTACAGAACCTTACGATATAATATTACAAGGAAGCTAGACGGTCAATGTTAAAATTAACAAGTATTCAAATATTTATGGCTTAAAGACAAGGAGTTGGCGTGTGCAAAGGAGCGTCAGGAGATCGAGATGGCGGCGCAGCGCGCCACGTTGCAGGAGCAACGGACGCACATCGATATCCTTGACACGGCGCTCACTAACGCACAGGCTAACGTCGTCAGGCTGGAGGATGAGGTAAATTTACGAATTTAATAGGAATCATGTTTTACATGTTCTGTTTGCGTTTCGTATAATACGTACGATCTTAAAGTTATTTTTAAGTTTTATTTAATTTATTACTTTTTTATATTTATAGTGTCGTCATGCGAGCGGGTATGTGGAGAGAGTGATGGGCTTGCAGAGGGCGCTGGCGTCCCTGCAACAGGCTTCCGATAGGCGCGAACATACTGAGAGGAAGTTGCGGGCGCAACTTGAAAAAGAATTACAGACACTTAGGTGTGTAATTTAAATTTTTTACATTACATATCCAATACAATATATTATAAGATTATTTCAGTGAATTTATATTCTCATCTGGCGTACCTAAGGGGTTTAACCAGGGATCTTCTTCGATCTTTATATTTATAAATGACTTCCCAAATCAATTCCAGTTTGCTAAATATTTTGCTTTTTGCACGATTTTCTTAATTGATAATAGGTACTCGAATTCAAACTGATTCTTATTATACAAATATAATTTAGAAAATTATATTGTTGGTGTTGCAAATACGTTTGAAATACTTCATTCACATTAAATGTGTGCTGGGAATCATAAAAACGTAAGTTTTAATTACAGATTTAACCTAACCTTGCATTAGTTAAAGTTAAAATAGTAATGCTGTATTAATATAGATGTCGATAAACTTTATACTGATACATAAAAGGCTTCCAATTTTATCATCGTTGATAAAAATATTAAAAGAATGGGTAATTTACTATATACACTCACATTCGCACACATACATACACACACACATACATACACACATACATACACACACACATACACACACACACACACACACACACATCCATACTCTCACACACATGCACACACTCATACACACACACAAAGTTTGAAATGTAATATATATGAAGTTTCTATACACCACCTCGAGTCGGTCGAATATGTATATACTAAAAGTAAAATATAAATCACTTTTGGCTGTAAGTTTGTAAAAATAATTATGTTTGCCTTATTCTGTGGACCTGGTCACGTCCGTCACGTATTATTTTGTTTCATCATCAGACTTTTTATGGGATAAATGTTCAATTTGTAATTCTAAATAAAATATGCTTTTGTTTTCGAACTTCTGGACTGTCTTGTTTATTCTGGCCGCCAGTCAGTAGCTTCGTTATTGCGATCTTACTGGCTGGTGGCTAATAAGGAGGAGGAACTTTTAAACGTTCTTCAGAGAGTTTTTGTGCATTGTTCAGGAAACGAGAATGTAACTGCGGCGGTGCGAGTCCTTCGAGTGGTTCTGGTGGCGCGGGCAGCGGAGCGGGTGGCGAGGCTGAGCTGCGCCGGCAGCTGCGGGAGCGCGACGAGCGCCTGCTGGCGCTGGAGGGCGAGTGTGCCAAGTGGGAGCAACGCTACCTGGAGGAGGCAGCGCTACGACAGGCCGCCGTGTCCGCTGCCTCCATACCCAAGTGAGGCCCGCGCGGTGTATCGAGAGGTGTACAGTGCAGCTGCCGACGCTGCAGGGCGAGTGTGCCGAGTGGGAGCAACGATACCTGGAGGAAACCGGATTAAACAAATATTCTCTATGGCATTAGGTTTTCTTTGTTTGTCATTATTATCATTAAGCCTGCATAAGCAATCCAATGTTGAATACAAATACTCTACTTTTAAGTCAGAAATGCCATAACTGCCCCACGTTCGGCAGGTGGATGCCATCGCAATATCATACACCGACTACGTTACTGCCCGTTATTAATCAGCTGAGCTAGAAACCATAATTAAACACATTCCTGTCATGTATCTGGATATCGTGTAACAATAATTCCATAGTTTCTAACGGTTTTTAGAGACGTCAAAATCGCAGCGCTCGAGAAAACATCGGCGGAATCCGAGAGACTGATGGCGGAAGCGCGGAATGAGAAGATAAGACACATGGACGAGTTGCACTCTGCACAGAAAAAAGTTGCTGATCTAGAGAGCAGGTATATTGTTAATGGTTACACTCCGAGTGACATTCTAATTACAAATGATCTGGCAAACTAAGATCTCATTTTTTTAAGTATTGAAATGGAACTCGCGCGCGAGATGCGTTTAAGATCACGATACGCAACCTACCGTCACGTGTAGGTTTAATTAACCTAAAAGTCAATCAGGGTTTGCGTCACGTTTAAATGTCTTGTTTCTAATATGGCAGTGGCAATCCATCGACAACCTTCGCTGTTGATGGTAAAAATATAGTGGACTTATCCAAAACGACTGTCAACAAAGTTAATCTCCCGATTAACTTTGTTGACGACGTTGCGACACTCTTAGGAGTGAATTAGGTGTTAATTTGCTAACCGGGATCTATCTACCTGGTGATAGAAGATATGTTATGTAGTTGCATGTCAAACTTTAATTTGGCGTTTTCTTTCTTGCAGAGTGAAAGAATTGGAGTCAAAAGTAGCAGAACGTGATGCAATGATCAAAGTTCTTCAGAAGCACACTAGCGCCGCCTACGATAGCGGAGCGTCACTTAGAAATAATTCTAGCCGCGAGGAACTCGGTAATTTTTTGGTTTGGTTTGGCAAACGCCAACTCGTGCAAAATGAGAGACCGCAATTCCTCCCTTCTCTATAAATAATAAAACAAATAGAGGTAACAGGAGTGAGAGTTTATGGTCCCTCGTAAAATAAATTACAAAAAAAAACAAAATTTATACTTAAGTGTATTGTAACCCCATACAGAATGGTTACTGCAAGCGGAACTTGTTCAAACTCGTTAACAGTAAAAGATATAGAATATAGTAAGGAAGACGTATGTTGTCGTGCAGTGGGCCTCTCGTCGGGCGCGTCGTTCTCGAGCGCGGAGGGCGTGGGCGGCGTGGGCAGCGTGGGCAGCGGCGTGGCGGCGCGCTACCGCCACCTGACGCGTCGCAACTACTCGCCGCACAACGACAACGCCAGCGGTACTGCTCTTTATTTTTTTTTGTTACGTGGGTGAAAGGTGCATGTCACCTGTCTGTCCGACTAAAATCCCCACGGAATTAGATATACGCTGATGGGCAGGTGGACTTAACAGCTGCGGCGGCAGAGAGTCGCGAGGAGACGGCCCGCAAATAAAAGGGACCGCACTCGATCTCTTACCTATTTATTTCAGCTTGTTAACGACCCATTACTGTTCGTATGTCCTTGTGTGGATCTAAGTTTCCACTCACTCAGGGGAGGGGGCTATTTTCATGAAAGTTACAGAAAATGCGTTTAGGTTTCTTATGTGTTATAAACCAAAAATTAACAATGCCCAAGAGATAAGATATTTGCACAATTACTATATAAGGTTGCAAAGTTTGTGTAACGCTTTTTTTCGTCAATATTTCGGCGCTTATAATAGAATTATGAATTCTTGTCGTCAATTAAAATTTTGATTTCATTCTGTTCGTAAATTTGGTTGATTTGATTCAGGATCAATGATACTGGCCACTAAAATTGTTGATAGTAATTTTAGGTGCTCTTGTGTTTTACCACATTCGCGATGTTTTTATACCTACTTTTCCTTCACATCTCGTGGGTGTTGTATAAGTCCACTAAGGATAATACCAGAGAAATTTCTTTACGGAATAACTATCTTGAAAATGCTTGGCCTAAATTTTCCAGACCGAGAAAAGGGTGAAGCGTCTATGGTGCGAGATGTTTGATCGCCAATCCGCATGCCAAAATTGGCTATTACGACAAATTTCAGCATTGGCAGATATCCAGAAATGTGTAAGGTAAACGTACCCCACACTTACCTATTTCTGCCGCCAAGTAGCAGTGACTGTTGTATACATTTAGTACAAGATTGGTTGGATTGGGTTTTTCATTTTATTATCTACAGGGTTGACAACGCTTCTGTAACTTTCTTGGGTTGAAGTTGCAGATATCCATGGGTACCAGTAGCTATTCACCATCAGGTGGACTTCCGATCATCAAGTTAAGCGTCGGCCGCGCCTTTATACTACTTACTTTAAACTAGGGAAAACCATTTTTTTCGATGCTTTCGCCATTATCTCGCGCGGCTCTGACGTTGTTAGCAGTGCCGCTGCGTCACTGCGCTACTGTTACGTCAGATGTGTGCAAACGTAAATTTAGTAGCTTAAACGACAATACAAAGTATAACTTTTAGCTCGTTTGTCACTTCAATGCATTAAAGAAACGTGTTTGCGCGCAGGGTGTGGGTTCGACAGCACGTCGCTGCGGCTGGACGAGCAGCTGGCCGCGCTGGAGTCGCGGCTCGAGCGGCCGCCCGTGCCCGCCGTGAGTTACCTGCCCGCGCCCGCAGACCCCCCGCGACACTCCTACTACTGATGCACGCACGCGCGCACACACACACACACACACATATAAAAATACACACACTCTCACACACAGTGATACATAAGCTACTGGTCGTCACTAAATAGGATTGTGAAGATCTGACATATTAATCATTAATTCAAACCATCCACTTAGCTGTCTAAGCTTCTGGGAAATTTAGCTATACTGTATTATATTCATTTTCTGTAAATCTACCAGGGCTCTTTTTTATTTGATTTTCTATTCAAATAAGTTTGCACTTCAGTTATCGAGTCATACATAAACTAAAGGGTCTAATATGAAGAATTTTGGATTTACTGGCAGGGCCTCCTCCCACCCTCTTCGACCCTCACCGACTAAAAGCAACCTAGTTTTGAAATTGAATAATTTATTTGACTACATACAAAGATTTTTTTATGTTAACTCAATATTTGTTTCTTACTGCCAGAACTATCATGATAATATCAGTTGTTGTGTGGCAATCCAGTTCATACAAAATATTGATATTTAGAATTGATTTTTTGATAAACCTTAAAACATTTGTGTATGTCCTGTGGTGTAATAGTGTGAAATATTTTTTTTTTTTAATTTATTAAAGGTGCCTTTGGTTGAGATATTGTCATGTGCCAGATATGTTTCAAAAAGTTTGACATCTGAATGTTATGATAAAGCTGTTCTTAATTAAAAAAATTTCAATACATGTTGTTGATAATGAAACAAATCATATGTTATTTGTAAGATGAGAGTTTTTAATTTACAGTCTTAATTTGTTGTCACTTGTTCAACTGCATCTCGATTAATAAACTGGTTTTATTAATTGTTTGTTTATTCTTAAAACCAGTGGTTTTGCTTCAAAACCAGTTGGTTTACTAAATAAACAATTTGTAAAACGAGTACATGTAATTAATAAGTTAAGCCATTAATTTTTAACTACAATGTTTCTCTATCTAGGAAAAATGTCGTTCAAAATTTTGCTTATTGATTGAAACCAGATTTTCTTAAATTAAATAACTGTCGTCAAAACCTAATGTCGGTCAATTCCTAGAATTGGAATTTGTTAATAGTTTTCATTATTTGCATATTTAGAGCTCAAAGTGGTAATAATAATATACTATAGGCTTTCACGACGTCAGAGGTCTAAATCTTACTAAGTTTTAGGCCTCGTTTAGTCCATCAAACCCATTTTCACCGGAGACAACATGGCATGTGGTAAGCTTGTCGCCGTCTTTAGTGTAAAACTTTCTTTATGTTTAATTGATTTTCGATAATTGACAATATCTTCGAAGTAATACAATTCCAAACCAGTACAAATATTTTGTATAATCTAATCAACAAAACCATTCTCGTCTTGCTTTGTTATTAACTTAGTACAAGTTTTGTTGGGTTAGATTTCACACAAAAACATTCCGACAGTGCAGTATTCGTATTTTTACACTCAACATTCCTTTACATACTGCTAAGCTTTTCTGTGTTTCGTGTGGTGTTAGACTGTTTGAAGTGATTTTTCTTAACAAGCTTTTTAACAACTATTCGCCTTAACATTATTTAGAAAGTTCATCTCGAGGAAAATCTCAAGTCTTACATTGAACATTATTGCCACGAAAATGTGATATTTACTCTGTGTTTGCAATACTCCGAAATAAGAATTTAAAGTAATGATACTTAGGAATATATGTGCCTTATATATAGTGCTTTTAAAAAGTTTTTCAAAAGTAAAAAAAATAACATAATGTTAGAGATCAGTGCCAACAACATACTTAAAAATAGGTTGTCTTTCAGAATCTCGGAAATGTTCTAGAAACTAACTCCACTTGTCTTCGTAATTATAATGTGATGTGAGTTTTTGAGTTAATAAGTACAGAGAGGCATTGGTCACAAAGATAATGCCAAAGTTAGGATAAAAGTGTATCTTGTTTCTCGATAGAAACAACAAGCCGAAAAATTTTGTATAAAACTCTTTGATTAGATGTAAGTTTAATTCCTTTGTTTATTTATTCCTCATTTAATGTCTAAAATTCGGTATCATTTGGTTGGTATTTCCGACTTCAGAGTCTTTGGTGATAGTCTGTTTGATAGCTGATAACAACTATTTTTTACATATTTTGGTAATTTATAATATTTGCATTGCTAATATTCAGTATCTATTTTGTCTTTTAGATTAAAGATAAATTTAGGTTATTTGATTCAAATTATCAAATGCTATTCATGCTAATGTAAATAATTATTAGACAATATCAGCGCCTATTGCGTCGAAAAACCCTGTCATTCCGTTTTTGTTTAAAATTAAGATATAATTATAATGAATGTAAACAGAACGGACTACGTATTTTCGTAAAATACTTTGTAATCAATATATTTTTAGAAAACAAATGCATGTTTTATAATAAAAACGATGTTTTGTTCATTGTAGTTTTACTAGACATCCTAATAAATCAGCTACAATAAACCTTAGTCTAGACAAATAACAATGACATTAATTTGTTCTGCGGGAATTCGTTATACATTTTAGATGTCTTTAGAATAAGAATGTCATCTATATGGACTACTTACTGATATGAATTGAGTGTTTTGGTGCCTTTCACTAATTAACATAATGTCGTGCTTTGTTTGAAGTGTTCTATTAAGATTAAATTTGACTGCTCCAATAAGAGATCGTGATATGACATTCTGAAGGACCGGAGTAAATTCTATTAAAATTTTAATAAAGAGTGACATTCTAGGAGAAACTCATATTGGAGTGGTTTAAATATACTACGCGTTCGAGGCTCCTTTATTCAGGTAAGTAAAACAGAAAAAACTTTAAATGCTTTTGTATTGAGAGTGATAAATAACTTAATAATTTCTTAATGGGGTGTATTTAAAAAACTTTTTATTGGCTTTTTATTAAAAAGGATTTTTTTTTTTATTATTTTATATTAAAGGTGGTTTACTTTATAAATTTGTTAAAACTGTAATAAAATCAAACCTGTAGTTACCTACCTACGTCTAATGGTCCTAAACATGAGATCAATTATTGTAATTTTATTTTCTTTTTCTCGACGTCGGTGTTTTTCCTATAATTAGTACTTTTGTTTGTTAAGTTCCATATTAAAATCCGTTACGATTTAACAACCTGTAATATAAATATGTATTATCACGTAAATTGTTGTTAAAAATAAAAATAAAAAATTGGTCCTTGATCCTCCATCATTTGCAAACTCACGCCTGTAATCCTCTCAAGGGGCAGGCAAAAGTGACAATACTCACAAGAGTAACAGGGCTAATTTGTTGCCAGATGCCAAACAAAATTAAACGTTAAGCATAATACAGTAGAACCTCGATAAGTTAATGGTTCGGGAAAAGTTAAATAGTTTGAGTTACGAGTTGTTAACTTACAAAGGGTTAAACCCTTAAGTTTTTGAAGTTTAAAATATTTACTTAGTGAGGTTCGTTTAGGTGCTTTGGGGAAAAGACTACTATTACTTTTTGGGCTACGTTAAATTCTAATGTTACTTAAAGGGGTTATATTCATGCTTTATTTTAGGCCTGTAATCATTCAAGGCTTTCCTTGCATCGTTGACCTATGTTGGTGGATCTTGTCGCTCGTCGTTTAAATCTTCGACTATTTCATCATTTTCTATAACTGCTTCCCGTATTTCTAATGTTAACATTCAAGCTGTGATTATTTCATCATCCCAGGTGACGAAATCTCCGAAAGTCAGACATGTAATTATTAAGCGGTTTTTGTTCACTTATTTAATATTTTCTTGAAACTGGCGGAAAACCTTACGTTTTAAAGTAATTTTTCGGCGTATTGTATGTGAAATTTCCATCCGTCCACAAATAAGTACAATAGCCTCGGTATAGCCTCAAACGAATATGAACATAAACAATTCGTTTATAGTTTTGAATAAATAGAACGTTGATTAAAAAGAAAGCAACTAATTTCTACATCTAACCCTTTATCAGTGGCACTAAAAAGAGCCACTGATAAATACTTTTTTTTTTTACTTTTAAGTTATAGAGGTTGGTAGTATAGGTCTGGAAAGTTTGAAGGTTAATGCTCCAAATTTTTCCTTTAAGTCAAAGAGGGTTCGTGTTTTACAAACCTTTACAAATTTATAGACGTTTTTACGTTATCGAGGTTTTACTGTATATGACATTAGGCTCCTACCTACGACACTCACGGTCAAAAAGAAATGCTGTAATTCTTTGCCGAAATTTAGGGAATTAGACAAGAAATTAGCTTATTTTATATACGTTATAAAAAATAGAAGGCTGAAAACTGGAAGTGGGGAAAACTGACATGATTTCATTTCGAAAATGATCTACCTATATAATGTATATAACGTTTTCTCAGCGAGGGCTATGCTGCTTCCCGGGTCTTGGTACAGTAGGAGCGAGAGCGGGCAGCGGCCGAGGCGAGGAGGCTCTGTTGCTGGAGAGGCAGGGCCGGGCTTCGCAGCAGACGCGCTCGTCCAGCCTCCCCCCGCCGCCGTCCGCTCTGCCGCGTCCCCCGCGCAAGCCTTCCGCTAGGAACACCAGATACGATCGATTGGAGCACAGAGATGCAAGAAAGGTAGGTTTATTAATTTAGTGTAGTAAGGACTTTTATGTTAATGTTGTTCACAACTTACGTATCGGCAGTTGTCAACTGCGCAGGACATATGATAGTGCCGTAAGTGTATGCTCAAACACAGGGGCACTCACATGTCACACCTTTGCGTATCCGTTGTAACGCATAGGCTTGTTTTTGTACAAATTTTGGCTTCGGCTGGAATTACAACTCAGGACCCATGTCTCAGCAGTCAGCCACGTGGTTGCCACTCACTTTTATCTATGATCACTATGATCTACTTGTATGCGTTTGCTAATATGCAGATAACTTTCCGCGAACGAAATCTAATAGGCACCTTTTTAGAATATAAGTAATTATTATGGTATTAAATTACCTTTTTTCAATATTAAAATATATTAAAGACAGTGTCCGACAGAGTTATTTTAAAGAAAACGTCGTTTACTTTAATTTGTGTAAGTGTTTTTTTAATTTACTTATTTTGACTAATACATATACTTTATATTAGTTACACTCGTCCAAAATTCCCAACTAGAGACAAACACGTCATTACATATTTTAACCTGAAGATTTTAAAACTCCTTTATGATTACTTTTCACATTTGTTGTAATTATTTGTCATTGTTTTTTTCTTCAGGATTCCGATGGATCCGGTTCGATAGCGTCAAGCGCCTCTCGGAGTTCTCCATTGCCATACGACACAGTTCGCAAGCTGCCGTCGGTGCCGACCTCGGCGTCCCTGCCGGCGGCCGAGTCCCGGGAGTCGTTGGTTCGGCCGCGCGACTCCAGCCTGCCCTCGCCATCGAAACTCGCGGTGTACGCGGCAGCCAGGCGACGCTCTGCAGAATCTGCTAAGGACACTAAGCGACCGCAACATCATTATAGAATACAATTTTAATAGAGTTGTTAAACGTCTGTCTGACTTTTATCAGAATATGAGTCTGGACACCCTTTTTTCTGATAGTTATGTACTGCTGGACTCTTCTGGTCGATGGGAAGTAGGGTTTTCTTAATTACTTTTTCGATATTCAAATAAATGGTGGATACTCAATTGCGTGTCAAATCACGTGATACAATTGTTTTACGGGTCTTTATTGCCAGGAATGATACTAAATAATAACTTATTTTGATAAAAAAATTAGATTTTTCTTTACTGATTGGAATATATCCTGAAGGATTTCTCTTGTTGGCTTACTTAGTTCTTTTGGTTTACAGTTTAGTATTTCCTGATGTGTAGAAAAAATGGAAATTCTGTTGTATTTGTGCATTCAATTTAAACTGGACATTAATGGCGTCATCGTGTCCTATTTTTTATTTATGATTTTCAATCACTATTTTAAAAATAATTTCAAGTTTATTTTCGTATTCCTATCTAAATGAATACTTATCGAGTTATAATATATATGTATAAATATATATGACACACAAGTATCTGGATAAATGAAGCTAAATGAATGTTAGTTTCCATCATTATCTAAGCTTGTAGACCGTAGACAAAATTATTTTAATACATTTTCCTTATACGTTATAGCTCAAAGATAGCGCTTTATAAGAGAATAAGAAGTGTTTAAATGTCTAATCTCTCTATTTTAATGGATTTAATTATACAACGTAGAAATTTCCGTAAAAGAATAATGTGAATTAGCAATTATTTTAGCACATAAAGCTATTCTTTGTGATTCCAATCGGTGTCACAGTGTTTAGAGGTTAATCGATGACGCCAACGCTCGTGAACAGTCAACCAATATTAAAATGTAGAACGATTTTAATGCACTACTGATTTTTTCCGATAAACTTGAGATTCGTAGCATCTATTTCGGATGGAAATTGTTTGTGTCGCAATGGCTAAGGTAGAATAATAGAGTTTGACATTGCGTGTGTGTGTGAGTGTAACAATATTTATATGGAATACGATATTTTTGTAATTTTAATTATATATCAAACAAACACTTCTAACTATCGAAGGCTTCGATAAACGATGCTATGCAAACAATAAACAATAATGTAACCATGGTAAATGATTACCTCATTAAGGGAAAAGTAACTAAAACTCCAACACGATGTTTAAGTTCAAAATAAACAAAATACTTCTGTTTAATAAAATTATTTTATAATTATATTCAAGAAAATTATAGTACACCAATATTTGAAATGTACAAAGATTTATAAAAATACACCGTCCCAATGTTTAATATGTAAGACATGCGTTAATTTTCACATTTCGTAATAACATATGTAATATGAATAATACATTATCTTATATAAAAAGATAATTAAGATATTCCTGTGATGTGACACAATAATATTACCACGAAGAAATTTAAATATTACTTACACTTACTTGATGACTATCAAAATATTGGGAGCAAAATCATTTATTTAACTAATATTCATAATGCCAATTGAAGTACAAACACTGCAGAAATTTTAATTCTTGCAAAAATGTTCACAAGATTCTTATGACCTAGCGATTATCTAGTCAGATTTGTAATGAATACTCAAGATGTTATTGTAATTACTGATGTTATAATTTGCCCGTGTGCAGAATGGGAATGAACCTTATGATATGATTTACGCTATTTTTACTAAAAATTTAATTAAAAAATAATATTATGAATAAATTTTTCTTACTAAATAAACTTAAATTCTGCCAAATAAAATAAGAATAATTGTGTGTAATAGCGATTAACTGACTGACGACGACAAGAATCTGTGTCATGTGTCATGTGCCTCAGTTCCAAAAGGTATTAACCCATTCTGTATGCGTGCGGCTTATAAATGTAATGTAATTTAATTAAAAAACCTATGAGTATAATAAATGGGTTTTCATTTCTTGACAAGATAATTTTGTTATTATTTATAATGGGTTCTCGCATAGTTTTTCGTATTTCCGTACTATCTTCAAAGCCTTGCATTCAGAGTGAACAGTCTTGAAAGAACGTAGGTAAACTACATTTTGCAGTAGTAGCGAACGATACATGATGTATTGCTCTTCCTTAAATGTTAGATATTATTTCGAAGCGTTAGACGTACCTGTTGATTTAGATCCATGTTCCAAATTAATGCGAATCCAAATTTTGAATTTGGAAAATACATCTTAAATTTAAAAACATAAAGGCAATGTTATGTTTTTAATTCATCTTTTTAAAAACAGATTTCCGATGCTGCTTTAGGTGTTGCTCGAATGGGCCGGCTCGACCGGGTTAGTACCACGACCTTACAGAATACCGGCGTGAAGTAGAGGCATCTTATGCTTCCGCGTTTCGTTCGGTGAGTGGGGTAACCGGAGGCCCACTCCCCCAACTATCCACCCTCCCATCTCCCAATTACCCTTAAAGGCCGGCAACACCCAAGTACATCTGCAGCACCTCTGGTGTTGCAGATGTACTTGGGCGATCACTTCCTATCAGGTGTAATCACTTCCTATCAGGTATAATCACTTACTATCAGGTGATCCAAAAAAAAAAAGAAAAAAAACGTAAACGCTTATGTGCCAAAATGTGGCTAGAGAGGGAAAGGAGAACGGCGTATCGTAATACTGACACTGCTCTCTCCTCGCGGTCCCACCACGGCCTCATCAGCGGTGCGGTTCTTGTAGACTCGCACAAGGTAGTGAGGACGGCGTGTTCGTTAGCGTAACACCAAGACTCCTCACGTCGGCATTGAGTTTAGTTTATTAGTTGTTACAACAGGGCATATTTGGACCAACGTGACAGGTGGCGAGCTTGACGCCGTCTTAGTATTCTGGCCCAATATAATATTCGTACATTAATTTTGAAGAACTCATGGCTACGAGCCCTTTCACATAGGGGATCGAAATCCGGTCTCCTGATTCGTAAGCAGATCTCCTTAGCACTGGGCTATCGTGATCGTCCTACAAAATTAGTCCGGTTGTCAATTAGTAACTTTATAAACTCGAAAAAGAATATAAAACGGTGGTAACATTGTTACATATACACATACACGAATACGGAACGAACTTGTGATACTGCCGCGATTTGGTTCTGTAACATGTGGTCGCGAACGTCGGCAATGTAAAACAATGTATTATGTAGCAGGAATAATGTAATCGACATTAGGGAATAAATACAAATGTTTGCTGAGCGACCTTGATCCTGACATTTGCGTTGAGAGCGCGCGAATGAGGCCGAGCGGCGACCTCGCGCGGGCCACTTGCGCAACGCCGCACGGCCTGCACGCCGCGGCGCCTGCTCCGCGCGAGAGTATTGGGGACACGTACCACAATACATAAAAGAGCGATGAAAACGTTTTTTCGTATATTATAAATAAAATTTGCACTAAAATCTCTTTGGTTGTACAGTTTGCATCTGGGCGGTTAAGATACCATTAAATAGATGACATTTAATAAACAGAAAAGTAAAAAGAAAAAAATATATCTGTCCGCCAAAATGAGTGAATTTAACGAAGAAATTGGATACATTTTTAAGTTTTTATTACAAAAATGCAAAATGCGGCCGCGGGAAATTATCTGGATATACAAAAAGGCTCGCTCTTTGGGTGCCCCTCTCGAGGTCACTGAAAGAAACCTATAGAATCGTGTACTCATTTGCAATTCTCTACTGAAACGCAATGAAACCGAACCGTTTTTGAAAGAATTGATGGTGAAAAGTGCGAAAAAATCATGATCAAAGAGGAGTCAAGCTCCACAGAGTATTGCGAAACCCGGATCAACTCGCAATACGCGCTCGGTGATGTGTGTGTGGAGGAAATGGAAGGGCGACGTTCATTATGAGCCTTTACCGTCGGGCTTAACCATCGATTCGGAACTACTTTCAACAGCTGCTCATCAGCTGAAATAGAGAGAATACTGCCCGAATTGATCAACAGAAAGGGTGTGGTTTTTCATCATGACAACGACAGACTTCACCAATCTTTAACCATTCAGCAAATATTGAAAGAGCTTGGTCGTTAAGTGTTTTATTTAATGCATTCACCATATAGCCCTGACCTTGCACCCGCAAATATTCACCAGTTTCGGTCTCTTCTGTCAAGGCTGACAAAACTACTAGTCACAGTTTTTTGATCAGAAGTCCCAAAATTTCTAGAGTATTTTTTATGGGAAAGTCGGCAAATGAGCAAGCAGTTCATCTGATGGTAAATGATTAGCGTCGCCCACGTTCATCTGCAACACCAGAGGTGCTGCAGATGCGTTGCTGGCCTTTCAGGGTATTTGGGAGATGGGAGGAAGGATGAGGAGGGGAATAGGGAGGAGGAATGTGCCTCCGGTTACCTCACTCACCGAACGAAACGCAGAAGCACAAGATGCCTCTACTTCACGCCGGTATCCTGCGAGGCCGTAGTACCACCCCGGTCGAGCCGGCCTATTCGAGCAGCACCAAAAGCCGCCGCTTGGCTCTACTACGTTTGAAAAGTAATGGGAATATGTCACTGTGTACAAAATGGCAACAAGTTGTCGAATAAAATGGCACAACTATATTATAATCAAATGTAAATAAACTATGAAACATATTTTTTAACTATTACTTATTGCTACATATAATATTGTTATCTAAGATATAGATTATTTAAGTTTAAATTAAAAAAAACTTAGGTTGAGTCGGTACATAATTACAAAATATTTTTCTTACTGGACAACGTAATATTATTATAACCGGGTGGGCTATTTTTTTTAAATTTAGAACTTAAAAATATTTTACTATCAATCTGTGCAGTGGAATAATTTCATAAAATTACGGCACCCCAAATACAGCACGCTCCAAAGCAATCAGCCCCGATGTTAAACGCAACGGTGCGTCACCGTCGCCCGCGTAACGTATTAGACGACCCGGAAGACGTAACAGCACCGACAGACCGACAAACTGAACTAGTTTCGGTTAACACTACTCAACCTGAACACACTGTACATACAGTTAGGAGTAGAGTCACATACACAATCCCCCTCCGACGCGTAAGAGCGTATCGTGCAAATCAAACACCCGCGTACACACCGTGCACCCGGGATTCAGGGCGGTCCTTACCGCCCATTACTACCGAAACACCACGACCGTCCGAGACGAGGCCCGAACCTCCCTCGGACGGTCCTTAGATTGCTTACCATAAAGAGGTAAGCAGTAGATGTACTCCTGTACATCTACTTAAAGCATAAACGCCCGCGGCCTCAAGGACGCAGGCGCAAACCTATGAAGCTGTAAAAGCCAAAACGGCTAACAGCAATAACTTCATCGAATAAATAAAAAAAAAAGCAATCAGTTTAATGGGTTTTTTAGGAAGCTCAGGTTCGCTTATCCTGTGTTTACAGAGTTCCTTAATTCTTAAACAGTTATCATTTCTGCGAGCTGTCTGAACGATCCGGCGACGAAAAACTAGTTTTTCCAATGATTTGGGTTTTTTCGCTATTACTTTGGTTCTACCATATGTCCTTATTTCTATCACGAAAACAAATTCCGAACATACTCATGTCAATAGCTTACACAGCGTCTTTCAGCTTGCTCTTACAGTCTGCAGTGAGACAACATAATAATAATTACTAGCGACACGAGATTTTTGGGAGCTTCCTATATACTCGACGAGATGTAATACAGGAAAACAAAAATTCACTTATAGCCTAAGAATAATTATAACCAGTCTGAGTGTTTGTTTAGGTGCAATTTAAAGTCTATAGAACTCCACCACATTTTTGTAAATGTGAAATGCTAAACAAAAAAATACGTATGAAGTCAGAGATGGATTCTAACTAACGAATGGAAGAAAAAACCTCTTAGTTAAAATTACACCTACCTAGGAGAATTTGATATGACGGGTAATCTTTGGAAGAAAGGAATGTTAATCTCGTTGATCATGGTGTTTTGGTCCCTCGGGGATTCTGCCATGATGATCACTCACTTTCAATTTGCCTTATACGTGAGTATGCATAATCGAAGGTCAGTAAAGAGAGTATTCGCTATTAATGTTATAATTCCCTTTTTACGAGTATATTAGCTTCAAATCTTCGAGTAATAATATCTTTCACCATTCTGCAATTGGATAATTTTGTACAATTATACTCCGGTTTTGCACACGGAGACGTACCTATCATATATCGTACACTAAAGTACATATCTGTATGTAGTACTTAGAACTGATGATCTGATCTGATGCAACGGCCTGTGCAAAAACACCGAAGCTAGTCAAATGAATGGCCATAATCAGCACTCTCTGGGTGATGAATCCAGTGTATTCCCATACACTACATTACAATTTAAAGTGTCAAGTACCATTTCTAATATTAAGAGCAGCCGTGACAAAATATTTTGCGCCCGTGAGAAAATAAATAACGTAATCTTTATAAATCTTCCATCAGACGAAGTTTTCTTAGAAGTCCGTCTACGTGCCATATTTGAAAGCTTTAATAATTTTGTATATAAATTTGTAATAATTTTGCTTTAATAATAAATGTACGGAACCCTCTGCACGAGTGGAACTCGCACAGCTTTTTTTAAAGGGGGCGTTCAATCAAATAAATGTCAAAACTGTGCGACCCATTTATTTCAACAGAGTAATCGATAAGAAATTTTGGTTGTCCTAAATATTTGTCCGTTTGTTGCTTACGCCATGGACCGGTCATTGGCTGGATAAGAATGCTGCTGTTTATTCAGATTGTGTTGTGTTAGCCAAGATAATCAATTCTCAAATATTTCTTTTGACTTTTCAAGGTAGGTCTCTATGATGATGGTGTGGCAAAGGTTTCAAAAAAAGATAAAAATATTGAAACCTCTAAATAAACAACCTAAAATATTTTTAAGTCCTAAAACGGTACGGCATACAATGACGTTGACCTAGTATGGCTTATACAAATTAAAGTTATAGGAAAGTATGCAGCATAATATTACATATATTATAAAAGAACATTATATTTAGAAATTTGAAATATAAAGTAAAGGATTTTTTTTTATTAAATCTGAATTTGTGCTACATATATTTACAGGATATTTACAGTTCCATCGACTCAAAGTACCTATATTTTAACATACTTAATATACCAATTAGTAAGACGTACCTTACCGTTTGCTGTAAAAGTTGACGTAATAATGCTATTTTTTATGATTACCGAATTTTAATATGGGTTCATACGTTTACTTTATCTGTATATCAAATCTGTAGGTCTAAGCATCTTTGTCTTATGACGCCGTGCAATAATACAAATTCTATTATAACACTTAAAGAGTTAAAGAAGTTAACTGTAGTACTTCTATTTAATTCATCCCAGTTGTCTTTCTCACAATTTTTGGTGCTTTTTATTACTTTTTTTTTTTTTTGGTTTTTCTAGAGACTAAGGTCATACGCTATACATATCAAACATGCGTATGGTGAGTAAAATACAGTGCCAACTACATTAAAGTTCAAGATTACAAATAAGGCCTTAGGCCTTATTCGGTAGGAACCGTACCAGTTTATAATTCACATATTTCAATAGTACTTCCATTTAATTAATTTAAACATTTCAAGGTCTTTGAAGGCACGACAACGACAACGTTTTAACTGACTTACACGACTTAAAATTCCTACCTTCTGCAAAGCAGTCGGTGTTATGTACTTTATAAATAGGCTGTAAGGTGTAAAATCACAAACAGTATCGATTCATAAAGGCTAAAAAATTGTGTATGCATATCTGAATTGTCTTTGACGTCAGATTATTTTAATTGCGATTTTGAGCGTTTAGAGCTTTTTAGAATATAGGTCGTGCCGTGTGGTATCGGCTGAAGAATTTGTCATCCCCTTCCTTCCTGTGGGAGTCGTAAGAGGCGACTAAGGGGAAAGCCTTGATAATCGCAATGGCTACCGACGGATAGCGGGCCGCAGCGTCTAAGTTGCGAAGTGTCTGGTACTCCGATCACCAATCCACTTGTCAAGCGTGGCTATAATGGCAATCCTCCTTATGGGAGAGGCCTATGTCCAGCAGGGGGCTATTTAAAGGCCGTTAAAGTTAGGAGTATAGGTTCTATTTACGTCTGCGTTGCAGCGCATCCAATTGAACATTATCCATTTCCCATCAGTTTGTTCCATCCCATTGAAAGGGCTTCGGGAACACGAGTGTCCCGTTTATGGTGCATTTTGTTTTTTATACACTAAGTGTATGACAACCTAAAAGTAGAAAAATTTAATAATAAAAAAAAATTCCCGATAATGGGGTGGTGAGAGTTTTATTTTAAATAATTCCATCCCACATTTGTACAGTGCTTATTTTCGGAACAACGTGAATAAGATAATCTTGAATAACAATATTTTTTATTTTAATTTAGAGAACGGTTTTTCTATTAATTGGCGTTCGTCGTCGGATGCTTTATCTTAAATATTTTTTTCTTGACTTTTATTCCGCTCGTCTTACATAACAGTTAAACTCGATATTTAAAAGTTAATTGAAAGGAATAAATGGAGGATAATAAGAGGGTTGAGCTAATCGCTCCCAAGCTGTTTCCTAAAATTTAAATGTAGTATTGTACTATTTGAAAAAAATTTTGTTTCAAAAAATTTACAATAATGTGGATGCCTGAGGAGTTTCTTCCACCTGTTTCTTCTCCGTCAGAGGAAGGTTATTACGAAACGTTGTAGACTGAAAGCATGACGATTGATGAGTGAAGTTTACGTTTCTTTTGTCGAGGAATAAGTGATTTCGATTTCATTTGGTCGAAAAATCGAAAAAAAGTTGAATTAATTTCATTACATAACAATTATAAGATTAATTCGCAGTAAAAAAAGTCGAATTCATTTAATTCTGTTTAAATTACGACAAGATGCAAAACTGACACTCAAAATGCATAAAAATTAATATTTCTTGGCGGCCTGGCCTGTACCGCTCTGTTCTTGGTATTTGGATTGCCAAATTATATTGAAAACCAGTTTCAAATGCTTTTCTGGATTTATAAAACGACTTTCATACAGCAATGGCACACATTCATTATTTAACTCGTCATTTAGCGGACTAAAGAAGCTTAATTAGTTGATATAGCACAAAACACAATATTTGACATTATAGTGTATCCAGAAATAATTAGTAGATATATTTACCGCGTTTCGTGTAAAAGTATTGTATTTCTAAAATAATAATGCATGGTAGTGTCAGGATTTTGGGTTCTTGTAAATTTGGTTTACAACTAACGGTTTATTTTATACTAAAAAAATTTGAATTAGTTTCTTTTGAACAGTAAAGAGACACGGCGTATCTGTGCCACGTCTCCATAAGATAAAATACCGTAACTAAGCATAAGTATACGCATAGTAAGTTACGAGTGCATTTTTAAATGTATAGTTTTAAGCTTGGCGGAGCGCATAAGCAAGTCTGGAAATTTTGGTTCTTATTTTTTGAATATGTGGTTTCCAACACACCTATGACTAAACAGATTAATGTGGATTCATTAACATCTAATTTTGTTTCATTAGTATTAAAATTTAGTGTTAATCAGGTTTTGTGACGCCGATCGTGTATTTTATTTTAGAAAAGTTTATTTCATGATAGCGATCGTTTATCCAATACATTGTTTTACTGAATACGGAATGGAATTTTTTAAAGCTTTCATATTTTTTGTAATATTACAGTACTAATAGTAGTCAGCAGTACTAATAGTACTCTAAGGTACACCAAGCCACTCATTCGTAACGTGACTCAAATTGTTTTTGTAACTTCTCATAACATTGTCATTTCATTCTTAATTAGTTTGTATCTTAACCTGATTCTGGGAAATTACTACGAAACAGAACCAAACCAATATTTATATTTTATATTTACAATGTGCATACGACATTGCAACCGACTCAACAATCGACCGCCTTCTTGCTATGTACAGTCGCTGACAGTGACCTATATACAACCTTAATGTAAGGTCAAGTTCACCTCCATGTTATGTCTCGTTTATTTAACTTTTATACTTGGTTTGTACGATAATTATCACTTTTTTAATAAAATATATTATATATTATAGATAACGACAAATGTCTTCCATGTTATGTATGTTTATAAAATTAACACAAGTAATTCGAAAAGGGCTATGGGCGATAACCTGCACAGTGTGGCATAAAGTCGATGAATGCAGGTGTTGTTATGCTGTTGGCAATCTTTGGGAGAGTGCTATGTTGAGCAGTGAACTTAGATTGATGATGAATTCTGTCGGCTTATATTCTGAAATGATGCAGATCAATCTTGGAACTTTTGGATGGTGCTACAAACTATTTGAGTGAAAAGATATCCTTTGTTACTAACATTGACCTGTGCTCAAAATAATCTGAAGTCTAGAATTACTAATACAACTTATTGTGCGATGCGAATGAAACCACAACCACCTCGTTTGTCTTATAGCGAGTGGACTGAGTAACATCGCATTATTGTAATTACAAGATGGGTAAAATATTGAACTAATTAACGAGCATTGTGGATGATACTACGAAGCTATTAATAATTAGTAATAATAACACATAAATTAAATAAATGGCAACAAAAACTAATTAGATAAAGAAATGATATATTGGAGCTGCAGGAACGTGAGCAAAACAATAAAGTTTAATTCCATTGATGTTCTTTGGATTTGCGTTTTTATACATACAACAACCTAAAATAGTGGAATATTTGTTTTAGGGAAAAAAGTAAATGTACGCAGAATGCATATAGTAACTAATGAGGTTGATAATAAAATTATTGTTGTACAAAAAGATGAAGTTGAAGAATACTGTTAGATATATTTGTTATGTCCAGTGACGACACCTTCCATCATCATTCACTGGACGTAGCTTAGTTTGAATGATGCTGTATTAAGATTTAGTTAACTTCTTCTTAAGATGTGATGTTGAGAATGTAATTTAAGCTTCGAACTATCAAGGCGAGCCTCATTATCTTCCGGAGCACTTAACCGGTTCGTAAGGAATTGGAGAATGGCATCATTGTAACCAGAATCAGGATAACAAAACATTTTGAGAATCACTCAAACGGCCTCGCATCAGTACAATGCCCTCTTTGTGAAAACAACGTGTGTTACTATCGGTGTGTGGCCGCGAGAAGTTCAAGGCATTGCGTATTACTTTATGTAATGTGTCATCATCAGCCGTGTTGTAAACAGTCCTCTGCTGGACATTGGCCTCATCAAAACGCTTCGCCATCGCGACGCATCGTACTTCAGGTTAGGCATTGCTCTCCGTTACATCTCCGGGGGTTGTAATTAATTGATTACCACAAAGCTAAGTGGTATCAATTTATCAATATTCTATAATGTATGAAAAAGTTAATTATATGTTTAAGATGTGCTCAGAGAACTCCAAACACAAACAGAAAGTACGTGTTACCCAAATTTGATTATAGGTTACTTTGTGTAAGATTCATCACCGTCAAACTCAATGTATCCTACACCTTTACATAATTCAGTAGGAATATAGATGTTAAAATAGCAGCAATAAATCGATTCCTCTTGACCTAAATCCGATTGGGTCAAAGCCGTGTCGCATGGCAGCCGCTTGCGCCCGGAATAACAATGTTAATCTCCAACAGTACGAGTATGTACCACAGCTTCAAACGTTAAATAATGAATGAGTATAATAATACAAAACGTAATCGTACCGGTAGCGGCATCTTATATAAACTATTCGTAATATTTCCGTTTCACTTAGTACGAAGTATTTCGAAGAATTTCCGTTTTACTTAAAATTAATTTACTTGTAACTAGCACTGGTATAAAATTTATAAAGCCTTGTGTTGTGTGGATGACAAAATATGCAAAAGTGAAGTTTTTGAATAACATTACGTAGTCCGTTATGTAGTTATCTTACAGTTTGAATATTATTCATGGAACTAAGCTCATACCAATTGGATTGGCAGTAACCCTGAACCTTTGTAAAATTCTGTGTGGCATAGCACAGCACTTGCCTATAGCTAGATAGAACTCCTTTACACATTTAGTTTGCATATTATTGCTTGTTGTTAGAGTTGAATGTTTTATTATACTAGTTTTATAACGGCTCTGTATATATGTTATACTTTTGAGTTACATCGGCAATACACGTTAAGTATCCCATATTTCATTGACTACGAAAATTAAATAGAGAAAGATGCCGCCTATTCATTTGTGAGGCAAGAAGAGGCGACCGAGGGCGACGAGATCAAAGTCACGTTTCTTAACACAACAAGCAACGTGACTCTGATTCGTAATAAGTACAATACGTGTGTGTGTTCTTACACATTTATTTATAATTCTTATGTACCAAATGGTGTAAGTGCGAATATACTGACTTTTTCTCACCCGCAAGACGAGCTACGATGCTACGATGTCACAGGCAGACACAGAGACAGACATAGGCCCCTGCCCAGAGATGAGAACAGTTTTCTATGTGGGGTTGAATTGGCGCCTTATAAATTTGCATGGGGGTGGACCGCCATGAAATATCGTTCTGCTCTGTAGAGCAAACCAAGCTTTTCGGAGGCTAAATTGGACTTTCCCTCCAAGTGACCACGTGACCGCGCGAACGCGTCGACACACGAGCGAACGTCGCAACAAGTTTGTTCCGCCACTCTTCGACGTGTTCCCAAGAAATATCGCACTGCCTGTGTATAGGGTATCACCCATGCTGTCGTGTGCTTAGCAATGCATACTACTAACTTCTAGCGTGATATGCAGAAGGAACAGGGTGAAAGATAGCACATAGCCTTGTGGAACACCAGCATTTACGGATTTGGAGTCCGAGCATGCACCGTCAACAACACCTATGATCCGGTCCGCGAGGAAGCTGGTAACTCACTTATGCAATTTCTGGGAATCCTCGTAAGAGCTTTGAAAGAAGCACTTTATGCCAAATCCGATCAAAGGCCTTCGCTACGTCTAAACTAACCGCCAAAGTCTCCCCCTTGGCCTCAACTGCTTCTGCCCATCGATGAGTCAGGTAAACTAGAAGATCACCAGCTTATCGACCGCGGCGGAAACCGTACTGTCGGTTACTAATCAGCTGATGTTCCTCCAGGTACCTTAGGAGCTCGGTGTTATTAAGTGTCTCCATTCTTTTAGATAAGAAGGGAATGATGGCAATAGGCTTGTAGTTGGACGGATATGAGTGGTTGTCGTTTTTTGGTATTGGATGCAGAAAAGCTGTCTTTCAAGAATTCCGGGACCACGCCTAAAGAGTAGGAGAGCCGGAAAATATGCGTGAGGACCGGCAGCAACTTAGTGCCCCTCAGTCGTCCTCAGCACAATTGGAGGAATTCCGTCCGACCCACTCGACTTGTGGATGTCCAGGGAGAGGAGTGCCTTTCGCACTGCGGTCTACAGAAACCGAATGTCCGGCATGGAGCTCTTTCACCATGGGATCATGGGGTCATCAAGAGTCGAGTTGGATACAAACAGAGAGCCCAAGGGATCGGCTGTCTCTTTTGCAGTATGGGCCAGGGAAACGTCCTCTTTGTCCAGAGATGGGAGAGATGGCTGACAGAAATTTTCCTGGACCACCTTAACGAGAGACCAGTATGCGGGTTCCCGAAGGTAGGTGAGCCGCACGCTCGTTTGCCCCCTTCTTCTATAAAAAAAAAAGGATCTCGGCAATTATGCCAATATGCTTTGACTTTGCTGCGGCGATAACTCTTTTGAAGGACCAGGAGCCAGAGTTGTACTCGTTTTCAAGAGCACTGTTTTTTACATCCCGGGACCTCGATGCATCGGCTCAAGCCTGGTAACACTTCCGCTTTCGGCGAGACGCTATTTTACAGGTATGACCAAACCAAGGCTGGGATTTACCTCCGACAGCCACTGCAGAGAATGGAATCAAAAGTTCCATTCCCTGAAGTACCACGTCGGTGACAGAAAAATAGGATCTGTTTTAGCAATGAATCTGTAGCCATTTGGACGTGGTCGAGGCTGGCTTCGCCATCTCTCGTTTTCGTCGAACGGCGTTAGGGGGTGCCAAAGTTTCCTTGCTACGTTTGCCTCGAGTAGAATAGATAGAGAGCGGAATTTTGCTTGAAAATTCAATCGCCATATACTTATTTGTTGGCTAGCAAGGTGCACCATGTGCAGATGAGGTTAGCATTAGGAGAAAGAAATATCCCCCGCGATAACTCCATGACGACAATAATAAATAAAAATAGTTAAGTAGTACTGCCAAAAGAGGCTAAACTAAATATCTGGAGATGGAGAGCAGCGTCTTCCTGCATTACACCATAAGGTAAAATAAGAATGCGGCTGCCAATAAACTTCCCAAGAAAAATACATTAACATCTCGCGCGTTTGACTTTCTGCACTTTTCTTTTTAAATGTAAATTGGACCACTTGCAAGTGGTATACAAATAAGTAGACGGAAGTGATCTTTTTTGCACCAGTAGAGACGTATGCTTACGTATACGGCCGCGGAATGTTTTTAAGCACGACAACATAACAGTAAGTGTGCGATTAACAAAAATAAACGCGGAGACGCGTGTCGAAGCGAGCGGCCCGCGGCTAACCCAATTCCGACGTATCGGCTTTCACAACGCGTTGCGTCACGTAACGGTAGAGATGTGCGAACCTTGTCTCGCATTGTTAACGTTGCGTAATTAAAACTCGCGAATGTTTCTGCTCGCGAGTCTCTACAGCCGAAGCTGTAATGGCCGCCGGGCCAACAGTGTCTCTACCGTGGTGATTTTAGTCGGAATCTTTAATGCTGATCCCGACATAACCAGTCTCCGGTGACTGATAGTTGCGAGCAACTTTCCTCCACGTAAAACTAAAGTTAAAAAAAAACTTGCGAACGTGACTTGTTAATGGCTTGATATTTATTTGATTAGAATGACGTGTTAAATGTCAGAAACAATTTTTGAGGTTTGCATTCTGGGGATAATTAATGATATAGGTTTTAATTAACATTTGTTATAAAGGCATTCATGGTCAGGGTCTGCCTGCCTGCCTAACTACATTTGATATTTGTGTCGACTTAAAATTAAATTAGTCTCAGTTTTAGATGAAATAATAATAATGGGGTCTCGTACCGAACGATGTCGGAATATCCATCGGAATTTGGCGAACCAAAATCCCACAGACCAATGATGTGGAGCAGTATCACTAGGGTGATGGTACAGACACTGTGCACACGAACAATCTTGACCAGTGTTGTGAGTGTGGGCAAACCTTCCAAGAAATTTATGCCGGCTTTTGCAGACGTTTTCTTGAAGAAGCCTATGTTCAACTGTGGACTAAATAGGCTTTGCCATTCATTCATGTATTCCGGTGTATTCGCAAAATAAAATAAACATATATGAAGCAAATTGAGGGCTCGTTTTTTTTCTTTCGTATAGATGGATATTAATTAATAATTTGAATGGGCTCGCTCTGCGGGACCAAAAATATATCATTATATTTTTTTAATTTTATACCCCTTTAGTTTTGTTAAGTTCTACCGATATACCAAAATCCAAGAACAATACGCTGTTATTTTAACCGCAGTTGTTATTTTAAGCGATTTCTCTTTCTAACTAAGAGGGCGTTGGTATTTTTTACATAAATACTCAGTTATGTAAAAAAACACCGGCACTTGAAGAACTTCAAGGGTCAGACAGTTAGCCACTGTCTATTACTTTATAACTTAAATAAAAAGTTCGCCTGTTCGTGCGCTTACGAATTTTTAAATATTAATTCTCAAGCAACATTCTCCTTACGCAATTTTCGTTGAAAAAGTATAAGTAGGCAGTGCAATAACGTAAACACGCTATCGGTTTCCGCGGGTCGGTTTCCATGTCCAGATAAGTTGTCAACGGTCCGCAGAGCGGGCCGGCACTCGTGCCCCACTGTGTCGCATTGCAATGTGAGTTACTCATTGGCCCCGATAGCCTAGTTCTTTATTACGTTCCGAGAGAAAACCGAATGCAATTTGACACAAATTATGAGGATTATTATTAAATATTCAGAGTAAACTTACTGATAGTGATAGAATTAGAAGCAGGCACGATGTTATAAGTGGAAATGGGTCTCTAATAGCTCTATAATAACATTACATTGGACACTCAAACACGTCATCCTGTCCCAAATTTATAGATGTTTTTGTATCTGAATGGTCATAAGATAAATATACAGAAATGAATAATAAAAACTACATAAATAATAAAACAATCATTGATAAACATTATACAAAGGTGTGCTCCTAGCGAGATTCGAACCCGCGAACCTCGGTTACAAAGGCAGGCCACTATTATTCCAAGTCTGCATCTATACTCGATTTAAAGTATCAAATGCAGGTCCGTTGTTACACTTGCGGACTAAGACAGAATGTCTCGTTACCAGTAAATGGGTCTCGGGTCTAGTCACGCGTAATATGAATCACTACGGGCTGCTATTTTACGCTAGTGTTCTGTGAGAATGTGGTCCTTCCCCGGTCGAGCCGACCCATTTGTATGAAGTAGGCATTGGTCGGTCTGTATCTATATTGAATATTCTTTTCGACTAAGTAACATATTATGCACTGTGCTTTGATACAGTCATTTTCAAAACGAGATAAGAAATTTGTTAAAGATGAAATATACTACTAGTATATTTTATCTTTGTCTTTTTAAATTGCGTAATTCTCTTATGAATATTGCGAATATTCTGGCAAAGCTATTATAATGCATACTAGTACATCAGCCTATTGGTGATTAGGAGAAAAAGATGGTATGAATGGATTTCATCGCGTTTAGTTTTACTTTTTAATCCCGATTCACGACGTCACGATAAATACGTAAATAATAGTTTCTATACAAATGTGTAGTGTTCACGTAAATATAATAAAAATATGCTATATTTCCCCTTAATAAGGAGTGTTCTTTTCTACGCATATATTATAGATATATTTTATTAATTTATGTGGCCTAGATTTCAGATCGGATTTAACGTAGCTTTGAACTCGACCCAGATAAAGTAAATATATTTGTAGATACATAACATCACATACAGCTTTAAATGCGTCGTTACCAACCTCTGATAGTCTTCAATTTAGACGAAATTGAAATAAAACTCAATGTAAAGGTAGAGCCACGCTCACAGCTAAATAGACAATCATGAACTTACAAGTATATTATTAAGTAACGTGTCGTGAGCAATATTTCAGAAACCTGACAAGAAGATTATAAATTAATTTTCAATCTATCACACGCCTACGTTAAACTGAAATTTTTAAAGGAGAAATCTTTGAACTCTTGTTTCTCAATGCTCAATATTGAGAAAGGTTAAAATTATCACGAACGAACGTAGCAGCAATTTGATACAATTATTATATCAACATTATTATTTTTTTTATGTTATATTGAACAAGTAGTTGGATACATTATAAAAGTGCGTTCTGTTTCCTAAGGTTAGGCAAAGATTATGGATTTACTTTTGGCACTAGATAGACGGGCTTCTTCAACTCTTCACCTTTCACGAATAAAGAACGTGACAAGCGGGCAGTCTTGTCTCGTCCCAGAGATTTTCATGAGATTATCGAGTTTACTAAGTATTAGGTAAAGTGAAAAGAAACAATGGCACGTATTATAAAATATTTTCGATTTACATCAAGCACATAATTCATTAAAGATATTCTAATTACAAACTATGGTAGTAAATTTAATTCAATGCGATTAAATAATGTATTAAGCGTTACACGATCTCTCTGCTTAAGATAAACTTATCATGTTATACGGAAGTGACCTTGTAGTGTGTAGCCACTATCGGATGACGCGAAGCGATGTCATTGCAGACGTTTGTTTCACGTTTACATTAAGATACGTCTTAACCGCGAACGTTCGCGCATTATACCATAGATTAGACACTAGTTGTAACACGCAATCGGCTTTAAGTATTTAGGCAGTGGATACGTCGAACCGAGCATGACGAAGCTCGCACGTGAGCACGAAGTTTCTGAGTACGCTCCAACGAACATATCTCGCTCGGATCGCGATTATTTGCTCACATTGGAAACTTTGTGGGCTCGCTTCCGAATACTAGTTAGCAGATACTCGCGGTGGTGACACATCTCGAAACATAGTTTATTTTTTGGTCGCAGGCGAATGTTTGCAATCATACATCTATAAGCACGTACAAGATTGTTTTACAAAGCTTGCTAATGCGGGCGGTGGGGACGCACCTTTATGAAACAAGACCGGTCAAGTGCGAGACGGATTTCGCGCGCTGAGGGTTTCGTAAGCAAAGCAACCCCTTTTAAATGAAATCAAACATAGGTAATTGAAGCAAACATCCCATCCTGACCAATCCAAGAGGCTTGGTACACTCGTAGTAAAGAAGCTGTTCTCCATCACTAGGCTAAGTAATTAGGGTTCGGCGCACTTGGATGGATCTTTTCCCCGATCAGACGACCGCCTGAGCCTCGTCTGTTACGTTAACCTCGCTTACACGCAGTGTACCCGCAGTCTGTGTTACATTTTTTGCTAAAGAGAGCTCATAAGCAGCATTTATTTATTAATATTATGTACTCGTATATTAAATGGTAATAAATAGCACATAAAGCAGCTGGCGGTACATGCGTCCTGGCAACCCTTTTATTTGCATTATATTATACAACCAGTACGTAGCATTACTGTCACACCTTAGTTACAAGTTTGGATAATTTAGGTTTGGTATATTTGAGATGTTTGGTTCATTTGAATGGTATAAGCGAGAAAAAAAAAATATAGTTTTGTAATTGTGTAATATGTAAAAAAAGTAATTTTGATTTCTTTTTTTCAGACATCCTGCTCGCGAATCTCCTCTTTCGACGGAGCTGTAAAGAAATTCTGGAATTTTTGAGCCTAACATTATCGGTCACTAACTTTAGCGCTCGCTACAGTTTCATAACGCGCGAGTGACTTGGGTTCGATCCCGATTCCGGGGGCCAGCGCCATTAATATTGTTAATAGCAATTTTTGTGCAGAATTTATAACGTGATCGGGGCAGAAGGGAACCTGCATGTCTGAGAAATATTAAAAAAACATTATTTCGAGGACATGAGAAGTACGCCAATTCGCATTGGAGTAGCGCGGTGGATCCTTCCCGGATCCAAAATCCTCTTAAATACTTGAGAAGGAAGCCTTTGCCTTCAGTGTCAGAAAGGCGTTCCCGCATTTCCTCACGAGGCAAAAAATTATTAATGGTTGTAAAGTATAATTCTATTATTCATTCACGACGTACGACGGCTAAGCGACTAGCTGATGGTGGAAAACCCATCCAAATAGCCATATAGCTAATAGTATATAAGAGAGTAAAAATATTAATGCAGGTAGACCAGAATAAAGGTGTATGATGTAGTCCTCTGTCCCGATCAGAATTAAATCCCGATCGTTGAAGTCTTTTGGTTGCAACCTGCGCAGGCACATTATTTTAAAACAAACATTTATTCTCTCTCTCGTTTTCACCTATACGTATTTTGAAATAGGTTATAATTAATATCATTAATAATGCAATCTTTGGACCCACAATGTTTTTTGTAAAACTTAATTACTTTTCAAAAATAAAAGGGAGACAATTATCATAACTCTAGATTTACTTTACTCAACATACTTGCATAGCAGTGAGGCGTAGTTTTATTCACAATTCATAAAAAGTAGAAATCCAAAAATTCTTGCATAATACGTCTCACGCAACTCACAAATTATTGGTTTTGAAAATGAAAGTTCCTTTAGGAAACATTGATTTATAAGCCACGCATGTACGGGACCACAGACTCAATACTTTTATTCTAGTAAATACAAAAACTGAATTGTTGTTAAAATCGTAAATTGTATTTACTGTTTAAAACCTTACCATAATAAAACAAAGTAATTGATTAAGATCAAAATTCACAAACATTCGTATTTGATCCATAGTTACCATAACAAAACTAGACTCAAACGTCTGTTTTGATAATAAAGTCCGTTAATTTGCTGGTGAACACACAGCTGTATCCTTAATTTATAATAATATGTCAGAATAACTGTCTAAATTGGATAACGTGCTATTAAAACACTATTCTAAAATTGACTTAAGTCTATTTAATATTTAGTCCCGCGTCAGATATGAAATAACATGATAGAACACGTAAAATAAAAACGATAATTATTTTAAGAATGGAGAATCTCTTTTCAGTGTAAGAGCTATGAACTTTAAAACAGACATTCTCGGTGTTTGTCTGCTGTGCGCCAGCTAATGAATATGAAACTTGTCTGGGAATCTCGTTTCATACTTTTGCCACGTCGACGTCGCTTAGTGCGTGACAATACCGTTTTTTTAAGGACCTCATTAGAACCTGTTGAATCGAGTTCTTTTTTCCAGTTTGTCCTGTTTAGCACGGATAGACATAAACGGACAGTTATTTTGTTAATGGCTTGTAGGCTACTATTTTATACCTATGTAGTTCTTGCAGCTACAGGCTTCACAGCTTCTCTCGATGGATATTCGATAACCGTCGTTCTAGGCAAGCGGATTGCACCGCGCGCGTCTTAAAATCTGGGGATGGATAGTAGCACTGATGCTACTATCAGTATCAGTAGCACAGATAGTAGTAGAGCCAAGCGGCAAATTTTGCTGTTGGTCGTATGGGCCGGCTCAAATGGGCTTCGCAGAATAGCTGTGTAAAGCAGAGGCATCTTGTGGCGTTGTGTTTCGTTTGGTAAGTGAGGTAACCGGAGGTCCTCTCCCCCTCCCCAAATACCCTTTAAGGCTGGCAACGCACCTGTAGCTTCTCTAGTGTTGCAGATATACGTAGGTGTCGGTAATCACTTACCATAAGGCGAGCCGCTTGATCGTTTGCCCTGGTATGATAATTTCGGTTTGACAATTTTATGATGGTAGTTGTGCCATTTATTCGAATGCTAAGGATATTTTTTGGATTGGTTGAAAAACGAGCTTCCAGTGCATCGCATAGCAAGTGGGTGCAGCCCATGTACACCAGCAAACAACTTCAATAGAAGAAGGTTACAGACGCGTTGTCACCTCTGAGGACTAAGATGGAATGCCACACAGTCCGTAATTATACTGGCTCCTATACCTTATATACCTTTTAAGCCGGAACACACGGTAATTGCTAGTCCTAGACAGAGAGGGAGCCTGCCGCCTATTAGTATATAGATATTAGTTGGCATTTACCTCAGCCTGTTCTTTGACATCCTCGCGAAGAGAGGGTAAAAAAAAAAGAAAAAAACAGCGTGACGTCCCTTTGTTGAACACTTGACAGAAGCGAATAATTTAAATCTGCAAGGAATTTCATTCGTCACATTTCAGTGTAAGGAATATACCATCTTTTTCTCCATATGGCAACCTCACCTGCAAGTGGGTAGCTAGCAGCTTACAAACGAGGCTCTTGCGACCGAATGATGGAGGAGAATAATCCAAATTCACTGAACCCAGGTACCACCGACTAGTGATGGCCAGCATTATCGGTTGCTCAGCGTGGTGAGTATGGGTAAATCTTTCATGTAATGCATGCCGGTGCTTTTAAGGAAAGGCCTATGTTCAGTGGTGGACATAAATATGCTGGTAAATAGAATAATTTCGACCTTCGCTTCAAATGATAATGGCAATATAGCACAAGAAAAGGGTGTGGCAGATTCTTTCGCCGCTTTCACACGGTACGGTATTTGTGGTTATCACTGTCGGCTACACAAACCTACATATTTCTGTAGCCGACGTTCGCCCGTATTTCTTTACGTAGGTATTCAGTCCTGCTATGATTCATAACACTAGAATTTCAATTATTTCAAAATGTTTTTACGTGTCATCAACACAACATGCATTTGCGAAATTATCCAATATTATAACAAATCTCGTTATTATGTGTCGTCGGAGCACGCGCGGACGTCACGTGCATGGAGGCGCATTGTTATGGATTCGTGAGGTGTGATTAGCCTCGCCGCAGATAACACACTTCCAGTGTTTGTGCTCCGCATGCATGCTTTGTAAATTTTACTACAGAGGACATACATATTTTTTTATAATTATGGACGCCTCTTTTGCCTTTTTTTGAGTTTTTAACCCCCCGTAATTCTTAAGGAATTAGTAAATGCAATAAAAAAAGACAGTAATTATATCATAATTTACAAAATTTTCCAATGCCAACTATTTACAGTCAAAAGAAGTTTTTTTTACATGCAATGGAATAAACGTTATCCTAATTACATAGAAGATCGCGGAATTTTATTCTTGTCTCTCAAATAAATATTGGTCGGTTTATTCATAGATAGAAACAGATTCGATGAAGGGAGAAAGATGTATTTTTAGTATTGAACTAAAATATCTAATATATTATAATCTAAGAGTAAAATATTATTATTGTATTCAATATACATTATAAGTACCTTGACAAGCACGAGCACGGCTAACAAGCTAATGATCGCTCTAGTTTGTAAGTCGTGCCTTGTTATGACTTGACGATGTTATAAACAAATTTCCGCTAAAATACTTGGTAGTGTATCATTTAAATACAGTAAATTTTTATTCGTTGAGGAATCGTCTCGATGTATAGTAAATATTTGTAAAAATATTCAATAGAGCGTGCTTTGTCATCGATAGAAAAGCTGAACAAAAACAAGAGTTCCCACGTGTTTGAAACAATCGCAACGGAAAGTTGTGCGAATATACATAAAAGTACTCTGTTGTGCGAACTCTAGCCGCCGATGAAAGCCGAACGAAAAATGCGTTCACTACGCTGTGAATAGAGATGCACAGAAAATAGCACGTTATAGTAGGTTTGCTATTCTGATATTAAATACATGAAACTGCTATATTTTTAAATTGAAATGTTACAGTAAAACAAGGTTATACTGTTACATGTTCCATTAGAGTTCTTTCCTCTAAAAATTAAAGAACATTATTTGAACTAGTGTTAATAGGGAAATCGTTGTTTTCTTTTCTTCGATGTTGAATTATACACGACGTCAGTACACGTTTTTACGTTCATGATATATAATTAATATATTATACCTGTAATTAAATATAACATAACCTTCGAATGCCGGTGCAATTTAAGTGCTGAATTTAGCCGTGAAGGAAAACATCCATAAGGAAGTCTACATGTCAGAAATAACAAAATAATTCAATATTCCATCCACATGGCATGGTTCTTGGCAGTGGGAGGGACATTAGTAAGAAATTTAATGATTTTAAGGAATTTTAAAATGTAACTATTAAAATTTTCCATAATAACAACTTTTTATATTTTTATACATATCTTTATTATAATGTTATTAATAGTGAAATTGAATGCTACAATTAGCATTTGGTAACCAATGTTGCTAAATAACACCCCTAGTTACGAGCCACGAAGGAGAAGCAGAACCGATGTATCCAAACGAGCGAGATGCTTATTTTTCTGCACATCTTCATCTCACTCTTTCGTACGGTAAACTAATAGGTAAGTCAGACGCGGAACGTGATCCATCCGTGAACCGAATCGAGTAAAAACTTCACGCGCAGAGAAATTTGCTTCACATTCCAGTTTTATTTAATGCAAATTGCTTTATAACGGAGTTTTGCACTAAGCGCGGTTATGTCAGAAATGTAACTTTCTTCCAGTATCTAACAGGATTTTCTACAAATATCAGATATCGAATGATAAAATATAATTTTATCATTCAATATCTTTTGCTTTATTTGATGATCATGAAATTAAGGCTCAGAAAGCATTGTGCTAGGTGGATTCTGAAGTCAAATAGCAAAGCTGCGTGGATTAGTACAAAGATATCAGTTACTAAGCCGGAACGAATGTAGTATATGGCATACAGATAATTGTAACTGATCTGTGTGTACAGTCCATGTTCAATTTATCCCTGAAAGATGTCTATGAAATAGGAGAAATTCTTATAAATTTGTATTTAAAAAAAGAATATAGTCTACATTCTGTAGAAATATTCTGTCTGTAGAAAATATTATTGCTTCATTCTACGCTCGGATGGGTCATTATGAACCGTTTCAGAAGAAACGGAAGGTTATTAAAAGAGCAGTTACTAAGGACTGTTATATTAACCACTGTTTTTTTGCTGTCTTTGAAAAGTTTTGAAAGCAACGTACACAGTACATCATCTACAGTTGACCATCTATTTTACAAGGACTGCTTCTCTTCTCTTGAGGTTGCTTTTTAGGGTTCCGTACGGAGCACTATTAAGCCTTTCGTTCCTCTTTTGAACTTCGAATTTTTTGAACCGTAATAGATAGATGATATGTGTTATTATGTCGGATTGCCTAACAAATAATAAAACAGTAAAACAAAAGGAGTATCAAGTAACGTGTTTTTTTTCACGGTATTTTATTTTTTCTCTGTCGTAAAAACAGTAATACAAACAAGCAACGAGCTAGGTGTGATTATAGTGAAAATTGTAGATTTTGTTAAACAACCAATAATAAAAACTGGCCAAGTGCGAGTCGGCGCCCGCTAAGGGTCTCGAATTGAATCAAAGAAATCCATTTTTTATTTCTATAAATACACTACACTTCCGTGTTATATACTACTATATTTGTTATGTACACTATTGTACGGAACCATTGGCGCGCGAGTCAGACTCGCAGTTGTGGGGTTTTTTTACAATTACTGTTTCTTCTCCTTAGTTCTTCTTTAATAGCCTGGAAACTTTCCACTGCTGAACAAGTTCTCATAGAAAAGATTTATAAAGAAATAAAACCATAATCGTCATTGTTAACAAACTCTTTAAGATGAAATATTTACCCGATATATATATATAAATAAAAATTGATTTGCTTGTCTGTTTTTTTAGAAATAACTGGGTTTTTCTTCGTTTTCGTTTTATTTGCACAATTCCAGATCTCATAAACCCTTTTTTATATTTTGTCTTTATGTTTATCCGGACTAATCTTGGAAACGGCAGAACAGGTTTTGACGGAGCTACATTAAAAGATAAGCACATTGTACGGGAGTAACTTAGACTACATTTTACTAAGAAATGTTTTTAAAAACGTTATCCAATTCCATAGTTTTAACAGACACTCCGCGCCTTAGACGCTGCTGTCCTCTACGGCTTTGTATATTTTCGGACTGGCATTTTTGGAAGGTTATTCCGTCACTTGTCGGAAGTCATGAGATTTTCCAGGCATTTATCTTAGTCAACTCTTACGACACCTACCGGACGAGACGGGGTGGCAGAGGTGGAAGACTTAATAAAGTAAATAATTAACAAATAAAAGCTGATGGTATGCTGAGTCAACTATGACATCTGGACGTGTGTGCCTTGCCTTGTGTCCCCCCGTAACACGGTTGCTGTAAAGCATACGAAAATCGGTGGGAATTTAAAAATAAAATTAAACGCGATAAAATCCGTAAATAATAGTTTCCTTTCAAATGTGTAGTGTTCGCGTAAATACAAGAAATCATTATAACGACCTACATCGGGTTATGAGGAAAATTACAATATTTCAAGAAGCCAAATATATGCAAATCTTTGTAAAGTATTTACACTAATAAGTAATAAGTGATATAAAAGAAGTCAATCAGCATACCTACACATTTTACTGTGTTGTAGTTTACTTCCTTCACAACTAGCATTAGCGAGTGCACCTTATCTGACTTCTCACAAGGCATTGTTTGTGGGCAAGTTGAGCGCATTACGTTCGCGCTCGATGCACGCACCTTAATGCTCTTCATCTCCCGCGATACCGTAGCGATGGTGATAGCAGAATTTGCAGCTCTCCATCGGCAGATCGGCACGTTCCGGAGACTATCGGCCTTCTTCGCGCCCCTACTCCGAGCGTGATTACGTGTGCCTTGCGAGAGTGAACGAGACCTCATCGCTCCCTCTTTCCCCCGCACGAAATCGCCGCCGAACGGCTCGGTACGTCGCGACTGTCGACTCTCGAGCTCGACTCGCTCGACGTCGTTCCTCCCTCGTCGTCAGTCTGTTTCAGGCTTCATATTAGAGCGTTAGTGTCATACGCTACGCGATCTTATCCGACTTTTATTCGTGTGCTCTACGAAAAAAGTCTTAGACTTTTGTGCCTAAAAGTTGACACTGAGTTCGTTGTGACTGGATGTAAAGTGTTATAACAGTGATAGTGCTGTGTAGCTCTGAGCGGTAGATCTCCTCCGCACGGAGTTTGTTGGCGTCGTCCTTCGTCACTCGAGGTAAATATCGACTCTTGCGCGGAGCAAGAGCGATCGCATACGTGGAAGGAAACCGGATTGCGGTGTCATGTTGTACTTTCATAAAATCTGAGTATTAGATATTAGACCGCGGGTGTCAAGAGTTTGAAATCATCTAAGTAAGATTGTAAGTCTTAAACGATGGTTACTAGCTGAACGTTGCCTGATCGAGATACGTGTACCGTTAGCTGACGTTGCGTGGTCGCGATTATTTTATTATCTTTTTTTCGATTTAGGAAACGTTAATAGAAAAGATAGTTTTAACTTTAGATTAATAGCTCTACACGTTGCTTGTTTGAATACGGAAAACTTGTCTATGTTAACGTTCTTCAATGCCAATACTTATCTTGATAAAGCCGCGTACGTTACGTACGCGGAAGCAGGTAGTAACTTTATTGTTCTTTGATCGCTGAACATTCAACATCTGGTGATTGTAGATCGCTTAAATCAAAAAGTGTGTACATAAAAGGTTTTTAAATAATATAATATTTGGAAAGTGCATTTGATTGAACCTAACATTTCTTGAAAAATTCACTCCAGTGCGTCTGCATAGGCGTGGCAAGTGGCCAAGTGCCTCAAGGCCCACGGGGACTGGTTTTTAAATCGTTCACGAGTGTGCACACTTGAGAAATTTCGACATCGGAGCAATGAGTCGCGGTCGCTAGATGCTCTGCGTAACCTCTGTGACGAATTATCAAGCGGCTCTTATACTTACTTGCTCTACATTAACATCGGACGATCCTTCTTTGCGCTTTCAATCATATCGTTACAGTATGAGTTTGAGGTTCCCAAATATTATGACTTTAAAAAAAATCTTGACAGCTAGTACTAGTACTTCGTTCAAAAGTAAAAGCTTCCCATGAATATTTTTTTTAATTTTACTAAATCCCTTATTAAAATCTGATTAATTGTACTTGTAATTGTAATGAAATTTCGATTTAACATCTACCTATGTTAAATCGAAATTTCATTTTGGAGAAAGCATTGCTCGATACAAATTTTTTTTGGATCGAACGATTTTTTGGAATTCAAGAATATTTTTGAACGGTTCATTCTTTATCAACAAACACTATGGCTTAAATATGCATACTTAAAATTACCGGAAGATGATATTCAGTTTAACTTTTCTTTCGTTTTTAACGCTGTGGACGTATAGGAACGTCGTCGAAGAATATTCAATGTCATTTTAATTTCTATTTCAGTCCCTAAACTATAGCCAGTTCTTATTATACATTTCATATTCGATCTACCTACCTAGTTAATTCTTTATGTCCAAAAAAAAAGTATATAGCTTTCACAACATTTCATCTATTTTTAGCGGTGCGATGTGTAGCGAGCGCGTTGCGGGCGGGGTGCGCAAGCACAAGTAGGTCGCGATTTATGTATAAATGTATTCTGTGTTTCTGTGATCTCGATGTTAGTATCGCGCTGCAGCAACAGCGCTGATAGCTGCGCAGGAGGCATTCAGCCTTTTGGCGCCGTAAATATTATGTTGGCCATACATTATATTAATAGTATGTCATCATCATCACAGCCCATTTTCAAACCCTATTTTTTTTTTTTTTTATTATACCATAAATTAGAAGAGTAGAATAGAGTTCCACCTATTCTCTGATCGGAAATACTAAAGCGAAATTCAAATGTTTTATTCACGGATGTAAAATATCAGAAATCAATAAGGCGTTTGAAAAGAAAACATCAAAATGAATTTTCATACGGTGGAACACGAAAATGCGTCATTAGCTTTAAACCATTCGTGAAATACGCCAAAACTACAATGGCGTCAATATATCTATTAGATTTAAATTGTTTCCTTGTTTGTGTTTGTTAGAACGAATGTCAAGTCTACGCGATGAGCTGCTAAGCTTGAAATTATAGAAACCAAAATATCCCCACTGAATTACAAAAAGACAATAGTTCATAAGATCAGTAAACTGAAGTGGCTATGGAGCTCGAAGCCCAAACACGAATTTTGGTTATTGACTATGGTAAAGAAAGGTTCTTGGGTGACAACCTCGTATCGGCAAAATGAAGTACAGAAATACTCTTCAATCGTTTGATCAGGAACAGTGGTAATAATTCTGAGAAGCCTCCTTTAAGGAGTGGAGTAATGAAGAATGGAGCATCATGGCTCCCGTTCTTGCCGATGACGATTTTGATACATGATAATATTATATGTATGTTCGACAGAGATATGGAAGCACCAGCATGTACTGCTCCATACGTATGATCTTTATTCTTGTGTAGTTTTCTTAACGGAATTTGATACTAAACTTAATTAAGAAATGATACGTGAATCGTTGAAATGCTTTTAAATATTATATTATTTAACAGTAATATATTCACTTGTTTCATCTACATATTAAAACATATAATACCAGTATGCCGTGGCCACAATCATTATCATCATTGTATTAATTAATTTCAATTCAAACATGTAACATTACATGTTTACAGTATTATAGTGTACGTTGTACGGTATTTGTTTTCATTGTATCGATGTTATTCGCGACCTACAATTGTGACGTATTGAACCCTGAATGATACTCTTTGAAAGCGTTTGTTCACACACCCGCTGCGTATTTCGAAGAATTAAAAAAAAAAAACGGGTCAGATCACCAGAATAAGCAAATGGCCGGAACTTATTGTGATTCACGTTTGCGTTTCGATGATTTTGATTTCGTTGTGATTTTAATTTTAAAAAGTAATGTTGTTTTGCGTCATACAAGGATTGTTTATTTTTTAATTTGTTGACTTTATGTCTTGCCAGGAACAAGTCAATAAATAGGTAACTCGTACCTACAAACCTTTCCTTCAGCCACGTTCGCTAACGCGGTCGGTGCACAATAGCAAATTAAAGTTCCTAATTCAAACGAAGAAAGGACGACGATAGTGAATGACCGAAATATAGCGTGAAAGATAATTTCCCCCAGTTCGAGCGATGTCGTCAGCTGATAGGCCGGGGTTAATGGCCGCGACTTTGTCTCGATGTCCGCACACTTATCGTCCTGCACCGTAGCGAGGTCGAAGGGGTATCGGACTAGTTTTTTTTAATCCTTTTAATAATTCGGCTGATGCCTCCCTATACAGAACCTATACAAAATTTCTATTATATTGAAAAGTTAAGTCATGTTTTAAAAGCTTGGCTGCTTTTGTTAATTATCACTACATGTTCATCCAATTTTATTTAAGACACCTGTGGCAAACGATTGGTAATATGGCACGTGAAAAGCGTTTTAAAAAAATTTCACTATTCAAAGGAAGACTCAATTTTTATGGTAACGTATACTTTAAAAAAAGTTGATTTTCTTCGACTTTGTCGCCAACTACACCATTTATTACGTTTTCGAGTTATTATTTTCAGATAGGAAAGAACTTATGAAATAATTACTTAAGAAAGCATATTTTGATGAAAAGCGTTCATATCATATCGCATACCAAATTCGTAGATATCGTAGATATAAAGACGGGTGTCTTTACTTTAGAGTGAGATAAGTATTTAACACCCATCTTATAAGCTAAGATCGGTAAAAGTAATGAATCGTAGAATTAAATCATTGGTAGACTTTATAACTTACTAAATCTATGATCTATTACTATTACGCTTTTGGGACTTTACGACAGTTCCTTAAATTCTGTATTATATAGTTACCATTATCAAAAACTTGCATAAATTGGGTAAATTTTTTAATTGGTTACAATTTGTGTTGCATATAATTTGAATTAATGTAATACAATATCGTACCCTGGCGTACTATCTATAACCTTTTACAGCGATGTGTATAGATACGTAATCTAATCGCTATGACGTAGCCGTATTTTATCAAGCAGGCAACGACCGCGCCGGTTCCGTGCCGCATGTACAGAGTCGTACGTCGCGAACAAATGTCACCTTCGATTTATTTATCATCATATGGTGCGTATTTGTCCAAGCAGTGGGATTATTAACATTATTATTAACGGGCCTTATGTCTTATGTCTTACGCCTTATCACGTTCACATATAAAAAGAAGTAAATGTAGACATTTGTAATTCATAGCCGAAATTGAATAGAAATAATTGATTCATATAAATTCATGTAAACCGTTTTTAAAATGCAACTAGAATAAGACAATTTTTTGTACGATATATTTATTAAATCATTAACATTTGTTGAAGGCTTAAAAATATTAAATTCGATCAAAATATTATTAAACAGATTAAACCACTGCACTATACTTATCACTATCACAATGCTATCAATATATTTAGAAAACATAAACAAATACTTTATAAAAAGGGTAATTGTAATATGAAGGAATACATAGATACCCCTGGGACTACTAGGAATACATAGGGACCCCTGGGAATGAGGCAAATTCTCCGAAGCTATTTTTAATATTTTTATTGTAATATTGTATTACCAGCGAAAGCCGGCTACTTCATTAGCGTGATATTTGTATTCACTTCTTAGAAACGTACCTTACGTATAATAAATTTACAACAGAGCCATTCGGAAGAAAATTAAGTATTTAGGACAGCGGGAGTGAGCAGTAAAGAAAACACTAAAATTAGGTTCATGTCGTTTATACTGTAACAGAGTAGAGCCACAGAGTACAGATAAGTGAGCCGAGTATATGATATAAATTTTCAAAATTGTATTTACTTAGGTATTTAGGGGTGGAATAGAGTCTCCTTATCCTCTTGTCCAGTGTGGTGTATGGGAGACAAACCCTGGTAATAATGTATGCCCCTTCAAGCGCTTCCTTGAAGGGCCTACGTTCAGAAGTAGACTTATACAGGCTGATGACCAAAAAAGGCTTTACCGAAAATACACACACCGATTGCATGCAGTAGCATGGTGTCCGGTACTGCGATTGTGAATTTGCATGCCAAGCGTGGCGATTGTGACTAATCCTCCCACTGGAGAGGTCTATATCCAGTTGTGAACTATCGGCAGGCTAACGAAGAAGACAATAGGCATTTCCAAATAACTTTGGCATTCTCGCTTGGTTTACAGGTGCATTCGTGAGTATCGTAGTATCAAATACCAGCGCCTGATTAGTTACCAGGCAATCATGACAGCGGTCGACTGTTACTAAGCGGCGGCTCCGAAATGGTGGTCGATTTCAAACATTAAGATTGACAAATAAAAATTATGTTTCTTATGTCGATCTCGAACTCGTGAAAATTTAATTATACATTAGTTAGAAAACGGTCCTATTTGCGGACCTGCCACTGTGAAATTATTTTATCTTTAGGGCAACGCAAACGCTTCGTTACAAGCAATGCGCGATGCTCAATTAAGATATATCGATACTTTACAAGTTATTGAACGTCCCTATTCTACTGTAATTGACAGAGATTGCTCTATACGGCGTCATGAGTCATAATTTAACGCCAACTTACAGCTGACTGATATACTAACATTAATTCGTATCTCACGCTACATCTCTAGGTCTTGTATATCTAATAGTACGAAGTAATAATATTAATTATGTTCTAATAGCTCTAATAGTTGAATTCACCTTCAGTTTAAACCAAACACTTTGGTAACTATGTTTAGGTGATAGATTGGAGGCTTTAAATAAAATTGTGTCAAAAAAATTATGTTGTTGTACCTAATATTCTAATAATTTGCTAAATTTAAAAGGGTATTTTTTTGCTAAGTAACAATGACATGTTATTATGTTGTATGGTATGGTTGTATGTCTATTAACAATGGCGTTTAAAAATTATAGAATAATAAAATAATATCTAACTAAATTAAAATAATCTCTACAATTTCTTAGTAAAGAGCAACCGAGACGGAAGGCATCGTATTGATGAAGATCTTTCATGTTGTCCTGCTGTAACAAATTTGATTAATTTCAAAACGGTGTAGCTCGACTCCTGGCGGCTGTGTCCAGCACAAGGCGCACATCTTCAACTAGCAAGGAAATTTGATTATAAACGACCACACTTAATGTACAAGCGTAATTAGTAATTACGCACATCTTCTTTATTTAGTTCACTGCTGGATATGGGCACCCCCATAAGGCGGATTTGCCGTAATCGTTACGCTTGGCAATAGTGTTAGCGATGGCATTACCAGACATAATTTTGGCGTGGCATTTATAATGTGGTTATACGTCCATTTGTCTAAAGCTGTAAGATTTTTTTAAGCATTAAATCCTTAATCCATTGCTGGTGGCAGCACTAGTATGCATTATTAAACACCTCTCGTCATCGATGTTGCTGCATCGCTGTGGCATCATTGCTGCTGACGTGTCATGCACTTGAAATTTGTGCAGCGGCCGTCTCCAAGAAAGCACCAGCTAAAGTGAGTATGGTATACGTATAATCACTGCGCTACGTGGCACGCAGGCAGGTGGGTGAGCGCATTACCGAGACTCCCGCACCAGAGCTGCTGCTCCCCAACACTAGTCTATGTTATGGTATATTTGTATAACCGAATTGATTTTCTATCATCAACTGGACGTCGAAGCCTCGTTTGTTTCCTAGCACGATGCATCGCGTGCAGGTGAAGTTGGCATTTGGAGAAACCGGGTGGCATGTTCCCCCTTTCACCCCAACCAAGTAGGTACTTGGTCGGGGTGAAGATCGAACTAAATAAAAGCTGAAAGTAGCCCGAGTTAACTATGACATCTGCACGTCTACCACCTCAGTCCCACCGTGACCACGGCTGCTGTAAAGCAATCGAAACATCGAGAATGTAAAAAAAATTAAACGCGAGAGAATCCGTAAATAATAGTTTCTTTTTAAATTAATACACTCTAGAAGTATGTAAAGATGTAATAGCCAACGATCGCTCTTTGACATTTTAGAAATAGCTCAGCGTGAGGTACTCAGACACATTTCACAACTGCTTCCGGAAACGTCCTAAAAACTGCCCGAGTGACCTCTATTGTTTCGAACCAATGTCAGTTGTTGATCATTTGAAATTCCAATATTATGTTAAGTGGTAACAAAACCGTTGACATTGTAATTATATTACGTTATTTTCAATTGCCATTTCGTGTAGGCTTTCTACTCGTATACTATTACAATATTGTAAAAGCCGTTTTGTACTTTGCAAATAACTCTAGAGGTAGAGTCTGAATCCAGAATAAAAAAAAAATTGTTTGTCGGCATAACGCAAAAACTACTGCACCGATTTTGATGCGGTTTACACTTCATGAAAGCTCATGACCCAACTTAAGTAATGGGTTACTTACTTTTTAATCCGGAAAATTCCGGAAGTGATGATTCCGGCCTATTGTAAAAATTTTTACACTGTGTTAAATGTAAAGCGTAGCTATTTTAACACAAATTAAAATATCCTAAAATTTATGTCTCGGAAAACACTTTTAAATTAATATTACGTAGCCCTAAAACTATAAAGTATAGTAAGTAGAGGTGTGCCGCTGCCAAATGCGTTGTGCTTGTGCACAGGATTGCAATGCAGGTCACTAACGCAGTATGATATTAAAGCGAGCGTTCTGACTATTGAGCTTTCACGATCGTCGAGTTTTATCTTAATTAATTAATTACCAATATTATTACTTTTATTAAATGGACTAAAATCCAGGTAGGTAGTGTTAGTTAGTATTCTTTGGTAATAGGTAGGTAAGCAACTTGCATTGCATAAAGCCTGCACGATACCGGTTCATCTGGAAGTATTCTTTATAAAGCAATGAAAGTAATTCCACTCTTCTATAACTACGTTACGTACATAGTTATACATGTACATTGGTGGATTGCGCATTTAGATACTCCGAATAAATGGTACGATCGGTCGGCCACCGTCCACTTTCACCGTCCGCCATCTTGTCAGCGGCCATGTCGTGCGTTTGTCGCGCTCATTGAAGAATTGGCACGCCTATTGTTGCCCCTTGGCAAGTGTGACGTCACAAGGTATCGTCAAAGCAGAATATTTACACTTTAAACAAAGGTTTAACAAAGGTAAACCTCAAGGGAAACTAATCGGCAACATCTTTTTCATAAATAAAAAACAACCCTATTTAACATTAATTTTTATTATGTAATCAATTGAATTGAATAATTTATAACACAAAAATGTCTCTTCGATTCAATGTACATTAATTAGTGCTGCTTCTCATTTTTATAAGAAGCCTTCTCAACAAGAATATGCTTTTACGTAAGGTACGTTCTTAAATTTTCCTTCAGAAAGTTTAATTCGATATATTTGATTTACATTAGAAATTATAAGAAAGACAGAATATAACTATGTTATAAGCGGTAACAATTTTAAGCTCACTCATGTAAACAAAAATAAAATCGTATCATCGATCGACCCTTACGGTACACTCATTCACATAATAGACGGAAGTAACTACATAAACGTCATTTTTGCAAACTTTTCATCACGATTAGTAAGATAAGATGACTTAAGTCTAGCTTAGTCATTAATGCTACAATACTTCAGTGTTAATAATAATATTAAATTAGTTTAATGTATAAAAAATGCAGAAAAAGTACAAGTATAGAAGTATAATTTGCAATTATCGTGTTTCAGCAAGTGACCGCTACATATATCGCAAGTTTAAATTATACATTTAGTGTATGTATCAACAGTGTACATAATTTTAAAATAAAAATAAATATTACAATTATTTATTGCATGTTTTGAGATAAATTCTAAATTAAGTAACTGACTGTTCGATCTCAATGGAGTAAGCCTCTCCAATTAGACGTCAGACGACTCATTTATGTTCAACTTAAAAACAAAAATCTCTCTGGAGATTTGCAAAGTGACATTCAGTAAATAACAAGGAGCGTAAAGAAAGTCTTCGTTCCCAGGGTGTTCAAAATAAATAATGTGGGCTAATTGTAATAAGCCGGTAATGAAACTCTTTATGATCTGTTGTAACATAAATAATAATAAATAGGTATGTTCATGTTGCGGACAAAAATGAGATTATGAATCTCCGAAAAAATAACCGCGATGGTATATTTTTAAAATCGAAACAAAGTTGTGTCTGTGTTTAAAAATTTTGATTTTTTTGTACCAATGAAAATAGCTAGAAACATGAAGATGAAACTATGCGCTTGTTAACATTCCGTAGATCGGATAATAAGTTTCACAAAAGAAGGCATAAGAGGGATACGCCCCAATTAAATTATATTCACTCGAGCCTATTCAGAAAATTATAATTTAAATGTTAAATGTGTAAAATAGATGAAATTAGTACTATACTACAAACTACTATTTTTTTCATAAAAAAAAACTACAGGTGTCTACTGGTATCTACTGGTAGTAGATACCAGTAGACACTATAGTACTTAAAGTGAAAGTAAAGTGTAACGTGAAAAATATTTAGATAGACATCTAGTTATAACCGACATTAATAATTAATTAGTTGAAAAAATCTTACTAAAATATACGATATACATTTATACAAGTTGAAATTATGCCGCTTGAATTTAACTTATAACAAAGATAATTTAAAAATACTTATTTTTAAAGTAGTCTCTATCGTAATTTTTTACTACGTTATTATACCTATCCACATTTGATTAATATTGAAAACAACGAATGAAAACTATAACCGGTTAAAAGCAAGGTTATTACTCTTCCAGTGTTTGCTTTTTTTGTTGACGGAAAGCCGACTGTCGTAACAAGTGGAGCCATTACGATCCGGGTGAAGTCCGAGCTCTTGAACACAGTGGAACATGCTGAACAAGGTATAGCATTCAGTTTGCTCAATGCTGTAAAACGGATAATTGGCATTACCCGATTAAGGCGAGGATTCTACAATCGAAACGACTTGATCATCAGATCAAGATCACGATAAGTTAATGCTTATTTACGTTTGTCGCAGACATTAAGTTTCTAAATTATGTATAGTATTTAAAATAAATATGTTACTTTGTAAAATATAGTCATTTTTGATCAATAGTTTGTAAAATTGTTATTATTGGGGTTATTTAGATCGTCTGGTTGAATGATATATATAAATATGTATACATACATAAAATGCAATAAAATAAACAAGTTATCTTTAAATATATTATAATTAAAATACTTAAAGTAAAATAAAATAAATTATAACCCAACCAGACCGAAGCCCTCGAGAGGGGAGACCAGACGGCCGAGGGTTAGGGGGTAAGGGAAAGAAACCGGAGGACGATATGAGCGGTATCAAGAAGCACCGCCTTCTGAATTTGAACTCGGAGCGGCCCGACACGCAGTCCCAGCCGCCTCAGATGTTCCGAGAGGCTGACTGGCATTAACCCATTTGCAGAAAGGACTATAGGAATAATTTCGGTCGGCATACCAGCCCACATGTCAGTCACCTCGTGAGCCAGGTCCAGATATTTCAAATGTGTTATAGTTATTATAATATTAATCAATGTACGTGCGTATTGTAAAAAATCATGTAAGCAAATAAATAGTTCATCTAACTATATTGGTGGGTTCATTTTATAAACTTCAGGGTATTGATATTTACCTGAAAATGTTAATTTTGCAATTTTATGTTCTGATTTACTATGAGCTGGGCAGTGGAGAAAACATTTTCGGATAACCTAGATCTATGAGAAATAAAAAATATATTACTGACAGGCGGCTAACCTACACTGGAGCAGTGTGGCGGACTGTTCCCGCTAAAACCCTCTCAAAAATGAGAGGAGGCTTTTGCTCGGCGGTTGGTCGTTTACAGGCTGTATAGTTATTATAAATGGGCTTGATACTTAATTTAGGGAACTGCAAACTTTCAATAGCATTGAACCGGTGCCTTCTCAATTTTATAGTGTTTTACTCTCTCTCTAACATTTAGATTTCATTCTGCTCTATAACGTTAGATAACTTATCTTACATACTTACAACGTTATTGTCAAATTTATATAAAATTAATGATGCAAGCAATTTGTACTAATCCGTTGCCGCGGCGCCTTATTAGCCTCTGCGTTCTATCATTTATCTGGAAGTGTTATTTGTATTACTTTTGAAATATTATGTTTCTTTTTGTGAACGACAATTATAATTACAGAGAATTGTTGTTAGGATTGAACTTTGTCCTTTGGCCAAGGTCTTTAAACGTTTATTCCGATAATGAGTTAAATCAATTAAATCAAATATTTTAATTTTGGGCTGTTTCAAATTATATAAAACAATAATAATATTAGTGTATTATTATTTACAATAATATTATTATTGTATTTTAAAAAAGCAGTTTGTAAGTTCCTTAACTGCTATAAAGCTTATAAAAAATAAACTGTTATAAACTTACCCGTGCGTAGCTAATGCTATTACTAAAAAAAGTTAACAAAAGTAACATTAAAGAGTCGCAACTAAGTTATTGGTTGAATAAAGAAAGATTACAAAGTTATTTAACAGTCAACTTCAAAGTAATCGATTTCATGTTATCTTTACGTAAAAATTTTGAAAATTGCTTTTTAATTTCAATATTCATTTTAAGATTTCGTGTAACCAACAAAATACGAATTAAGACATACATTTTTGTATAAAAATGTAACCACATGGAGCAAATTATATGATTATGAATTTTGATATTTAGGTATGCATCAATTTAGTCATAGATATAGCTCAATACGGCTAAAATAGCAAAAGTTGGAGTGTTATGACATTGAACTGTTTCAGAATAAACTTTTGACCGACTGAAGGCGCAATATTTATTGGGATACGCCGAATTTAAATTTCACAAACTAGTGACGTGCATACTGCTTCCATATCGACTGCCTCATGGAGCCAGTATGGGCAGTTCTTCTTCCTTACCCATCTAGCTTATGTTAGTGTTTTATTAGATAAATTGGTACGAGCCCACCACAAAGGGGATCGACCTCGGATCCCGATTCTCACACAAATGGCTTAACCATTCGGCTATCGTGGCGTGAATGAATACAATACAATTATAAAAAAGAGAGTACACCTATTTCATGTCATTGGTATTTGTCAAACACGGAAACGCGTTTAAAGTGCCTATTGGTTAAATAAATAAAAACATTTATGAAGAAACAATTGTTGACCGCAACAGAATAAGGGTTTCATTTTGCTCGACTACACTTGCACAAGTAACCTACCTCTACATAAATGAGTTACGTTCATATTTCACACTTTCATTACCATCTGTACCATCTGACGTAACAGCTTACTCATTTCACCCAAGTATTCTATGCACAGGTGCAATCGCGAACTGCTCCGTCTTCGATAACATTCGTTACTTAATTAAAAACAACACTAAAAGGAAATAATCATATTAAATTTTAATATCATGCCTCTTTATATAAATAAAATCATATTTGACATAATTAAATGCAAGATTAAATTTCGGTGGTTACTGACTAGGTAACTTCCTTCATAGAGGAAACGTTAAAATAATTTGGGTAAGTAGATTGTTTACAGATAATATTGGGTTTTATTACATTAAACACTAACGTCTTCATCGCCATCCGCGTGTATATCCTGGGAGTGGGATAAGTCTGATTACATACAGATTGACTCGCCTGCGTAGTGTCAATCCAACGTAGTAAGTGGAACAGTGGAGTGGATTTAGACAGTTTGTTGAAGAATACATTTTTTAAAGAAATGAAATGAAAAAAACTTTATTTTACGTAAAAAATTTAATTCGTCTACCTTACTTAAATGTAATTACCATACTAAATTAATTAAATAAGGGACTTACGCCAATCGGTGGTATTTTATGCATTTCCATTTGACAACACTCAGTGTAGCCAAAATGGCTCCCGCAATCTACTTCTGGTCCCTGAGGGAGAGAGATGGTAACAGATGACGAGTATTGCCATCATACTGATCCAGATTTTTCCTTAGGCCTCTGCCAGTTCCATACGGCTAGTTATTTTCAATTTCTACCCGCTTATTAAGCAATTTTTTCTAATAATATTTTTTTTTTGTTTCAGGTTATCTGTGAAAATACGATCACGTATAATTCAATCGACACGTAAGTATCAAATTCGTTCAATCTTGTAATAGAACTAATAGTTATTCTGTAAGGACAACGACCGACCTTCGAATGGTCTGAATATTCATTAGCGTACAATGAATTCACTCGATACAATTTTACTGAACGCCAACTATGTTTGAATTTGAACAATATCTGTTGGAAGGAGTATCGGAAAACAATGGGTTTAAATTTGTGTCATCTTAGACATACTTACACAGAGACTTACATCAGACACACATCAGCGTTCACGTTAACGTGGTACACACCGCAGCTAATGGTTTTTTTATTCAAAATTAATTAATAAATCTTTAAGTATTAATTAATCTCTTAGTTGTACCTCTTGGATTATTTCATTCCCTAATAAAATTAAAATACTATAATTTTCTATATTTCGCTAAAATGCCCACAAAGCCATTCTCACCTACACCTGGTGTACCCTGCTAAACGACGCTCTGACGACCAAATGATGGAGAAAAATCCACCCAAATCTGCCGAACATAAAAATGAGAGCATCCTCACTAATGCAAGGATACCGGCACTGCGGTCACCAACCCGCCAAGAAATGTATTCCTGCTTTTTCGTGACGCCTTTGTTCGCCAGTGAACTAAAATAGGCTGATGCAGCAGTACCTTCGATATTCTTTTTGTATTTAAGTATAATACACTTTATCTACTAATCACGTCCAGATCGAAAAAACAAACGAGTTGAAATTTAGTTTAGTATTTAGTATCTTGTGAGATAGAGAGGAACTAAGACTGGATTCTCAAGCTTGTATTTACTTTATATAATCAACATCTGGACGACCAAGTTTCGCTCGTTCAGCCTTCTATGACTACTTTTTACTACTACTACCACGCTAACGATGTGTCGCAGTGCCATCTGTAGTTCAGTAGCTAATATACTAATACTTATCTATCCTATGAGACGCCGTTAGAAAAAGAAATATTATTTTTATGAAAACTTATTTTATCCGAGATAAATAAGCATGGAAAGTAAAACATTGTCTAAATAACAAAATTCCTTCAAATAGCTAAGGTTGTTTCCGAGAAAACTATCACATATTTCTGTTTTTTATTTATACCACACTTCTTGTATACAATAATTGCTCGTTTTAATATATTAAGATTTATAAGTATTATTTATTCAGCCATCGCAAAAATACCTACCATATTTTAGTAAAGGTAACTATATAAATAAATAAGCGAATCTGTATTATGGTTTTGCTCTCGTACCTAATTACTAAGAGTAATAATGTAATTAGGTATCAGTTAAATCAATAAGTGTAATTTTTTTTGTCAAATGGAGACAAAGTTTTTTTTATGGGAAAGGCGGCAAACAAGCAATCGGTTCATCTGATGTATGTATGTATGTATATATTCACGCCTTGTTCCCAACGGGGTAGGCAGAGACAATCTTCTTCCACTTGTTACGGCCCTGACATACGTCTTTCGCTTCTCCCACTTTCATCAATCTTCGCATGTATACTCGTTGGTTTAGAGTACTCTTAATCTGGCCTTTTTTCAGAACGTCTCCGATTTGATCGTGAAATGTTCGCCTAGGTCTTCCTCTCCCGACTCTACCATTTTCATCTGATGGTAAGTGATTACCGTCGCTCACGTACATCTCCAACACCAGAGGTGCTGCAGACGCGTTGCCGTCTTTTAAGGGTATTTGGGAGATGGGAGGGAGGATGAGGAGGGATAGGGAGAGGGGAAGAGGGCCACCGGTAACCTCAGTAACCGAACGAAACGCGAAAACACAAGATGCTTCTACTTCATGCCGGTATTCTGCGAGGCCGTAGTATCACCCAGGTCGAGCCGGCCCATCTGAGCAGCAGCAAAAGCCCCCGTTTGGCTCTACCACGCTTAATTTTACTTCACTAATATTGTTTTGTTACAGTAATTATTAAAATATATAGTATATCTCTGTGCAATGAGGCCAAAATACTATTCAAGAACGACAACGAACGACCTAAGTCTTAAATCAGCGGCATAAATGATTGTAGATATATTTTTATAAAAAAATGTATGGAAACATGCATTTACATGTTTCCATATTTAAGAAGACTACCAAAACGATTTTTTTGTATCTATTACAGGTAATGAGTAAGTAAATACGTTTAACCATGATCTAAATACTAAGGAGGTCATGAGTTCGAAACGTCAGCGGCCTATCAGTGGGCATTTTTTTTTGCGCATTACACCACGTGAACATTTTTGTGAAAGAAATCAAGCGTTCAATGTTTCTATAAGAACGGGTTTAGTAATTTTTTTAATTTTTTAAAGTTTTTTGAAACGTTAAACTTTATCGAAAATCTACGTAAATTTTTTATCATGTTAGAAATATCCGTAGTACCTTACGTACCGTGTACTATTAAAAACAAAAATGTAAAAGCGCCGTGTCGGTACATTGATCATGATTAAAAAAAACCTATTGGAACTCCGAACTCAAATATATATTTTTTGGATTTTTGGGCTGTTTGTCTGTTTGTTCAGGCTTCATTCACAAAGTACCGGACCGACTTTGATACTGGTATTAATTACCCATGTTATTGGCCAGTATTTATGGTAGTAACCATCAGGTCAATCCCGGGATTTTCCGGGATTAAAAGTATCGGAGTTTCATAATTGGTCCGGTAGTTTTTCGTGATGCCTGAACAAACAGACAAAAGTACAAAAATAAAAAATTACTTCGGAGTTAGGCTGAGGCGGAGGTATATGTTATCCCAAATGTTTTATTTTATTTTATAGTTAATTGTGTATAGATAATACACAATATAAAAAGGCATACTTAAGTAATTATTATTTAATCTTTATGCACAAATTGGTACACATGGCGGACTTAATGCCTGGAGGCATTCTCTCCCAGTCAACCATTAGGCTAAGCAGAGATATATACGTAATAGAGGCGATACAGCTAAGAGAATAAAACAAGTAAAAGGATATAAATATCAAAATATATACTTACACAAGTAGGTAGATAGATACATACATATATACATACAATACATACAAATATACCATATATACTACTAAGAACAGATGTCCCAATATTTATTTGAGCATATAGCCCATTTTTTTTAAAGTGCCTTAGTGTGAATCAGCAAAGGAATTTAAAAAAATTGTAGCGCCTACACGTGGGATAAAATTCAGTATCCTCCTCCAACATGTTATGTCAACAGACGACAGGGTTATGTCAATATTGATATACATCTTTTCTTTTTCATTTATTAAAAATTTATTTGTATGAATTTTACAAAAAGGCGAATATAGTGTGAAGCTGCATTCTCTACCCCTATTTCTTTATCTATCTATATAAGAAGATATAATATAACGAAATACAGATTCATTCGCCTACGTATTCCTATATCCGAAATAACTGCCTATGCGATAAGATCGGAGGATATGTCGGATAATCTATGATAGTAGGAACGAGTCTCTATACCGGGTCAAGCAGTTTACATAGAGAACAAAAAAAATTGAAATAAGAGTGACACAAAAAAACTTCGATTCAAACCCGCGGCCCACCACTGACACGTCCGACCGAGTCCATGCGCTACCCCAAATACTGATTAGATAAGTAAACAATTATGTAGACTTGCAAACCTAGAAGCACAAAAAATAATGTCATCCTTTTCAATTCAAACTGCCCACAATGACGCGTTCAAAATATAGAAAAAAAAATTAAAAGGACGCCTGACTTCTCCGGAAATTTGTTCACAATAAAATTATGACCTCGCTTTCAAAGACGGATTAAAAAGCTTTCTGTTACAAAAGAATCAAATGCACGTGTTAGTGTCGGGTCGACCCTTTAAACCAGGGGTAACAAACCAGCGGCCCCCGATTTTTTTTTGGTTTACACTTTGCCTTTGATATTATTATTAGTTTAAAACTTACCGGTGAACCTATCTGTAAGGTATGCTAATATCGTATTATAAGCTAAGTTTTCGTTGTTTTCTAGTTAAAATTGTTCTGGCAGACAGAAGATTTATTATAGAAAGATAATGAAATAACGGATAATGTGTTTACATTTTTAACATTGAGAAAACAATCACTCTCTCTCTCTTCTATTTCTTTTACATTATATATATCTTAAATATCCTCTTTTAGTTCGGTAACCGTACGCGAAAGTACACGCCCAGCCGTGCACTATTAAAGCTGGACTTTTCCAGAGTGACAAAATTATACTTTCCAAAACTGTCAATTTATGTGCTAATTGGATTACAAATAGAATTTTAATAACATCTAGATACGCGCCTACTAGAGGCTTTCTATCTCTTCTGATCATAAGTTCTTTTTCTGTTTATAGATATATGTGATTATAGATGCTTTAGCTGATTAATTAATAACAGATTAAGATTTAGTTTTATCAAGATCAACGCGCACGTGTTTTTTAATCTATATTTGTCATTTGTAAAGTTGCAGCAGATGGTCACACTTACTGTTTTGTTAACAGCTGGTTTCTATATACGATCATAGATATTTGTATCTAGTTTATGCTAAAAAAAATATTGTTGACTTTTATGTCGAAGGGGGCGAAAGATTAGATTTGTAGAAAGACACAAATTTTCAACAAGATTCTAGATTAGATGATTTGGGATTGTCTATCGCGGTGTAATTTAAAAAAATAGGTGGTCAGCGCTCTGGACATTTATTTTAGTGACAGAACTAACGTGGATAGCCTTACGCTGTTGTAGTATCCAGGCCCGTATTAGTGTAAATGTCGTACATAAATTTCGGAAAACTCGCCACTCATCTATCGTGATTTTATTCAAGACGTGCCATTAATATGCTATTTTATTCAGTGTTTACTAACATCCAGAACCTTCGGCCGTTACAGAATTTAAGAACAATACCTCGTTAATCCGGCATTTAGCAATATTTTGGTTAAGTTTCATGTTTATTCATTAAAATGTATATATTCGTATTTTGTTTTTTATCAACTATTTCACTCGCACCAACACCTCGTAACATACATACACTCATAAAATAATTATAGCAATAACAGTGTGTATTGGTGCCATTGCCGGGCACGTGCCTGGACTCAGGAGTGTCCGCACTCTGTAGTGGGGTTAGGCGAACTTCATAAGTTCCAATTTTCATTTATTTCTCTCTTCTTAAATCTTTATTTTCTTCATCATCGAACACGAACACTAATAAGAATTTAATTGTAATTGTAATTAGTGTCCTTGCGTGTCGTATAGGTTTTACATATAATGCCGGTGTTAGATAAATTATTTTAGCGAGACAGATTTAATTTAGCAGACGATGACGTCTCGCGACACTTCACGTCTACGCCTACGGATTAAGAGGCAGTGACACTCCGAGTCACCTTGGTTTATTTCTTGCGTTGGCTGAACAGTTTCGAGAGATATTGATCCAGGAAAAGATCAAATATTCGATGAATAATAACGTACAATTATTACGACCAACTTAGATGGATTTTTATACAAAAATGTTAATTGGCGTACCTAAATAAACATGCTTCGTGATTTAATTAATATCAAAATTTCGATTTATATAACTAGCCGTCATTACCAATTTAATGGCGTTTGCTTCTATGTTAATTTTGATAGTACGTTTTACCTACAATTCGGTTATGTTAGTATCTAAAGGGTTGGTGGTTCAATCAGGCTCGGAGGACCAAAATGTTTGTATCTGAATTAATGTTCAATGATTGATAGAAAATGAAGTTAATTAACTGTGCAGATACATAAGAGAACAACTTACAAATTAGGTATATTTTGTACAAAATTGTGTCTAAAACCTAATTTTAAGTAAATAAATTCTTTGGATAAAGCTAACTGGTTAAATACAATGTGATTGTGCTCCTAGCAACATTGTACAAGGCAGGTAAGCGGGCACGTAAAAAGTTATCATAAAAAATCACCCCTCTACTATAAAGTCGTCCTTAAATAATGAACTTGACCCAGTGGTTCGACATCGACATCGACACTCGACAGGCGACCGAAATTTCTTCACTTGTCTCGCTCGCCTAAGCGCGACCTTCGGAAACTTTTATCACTCACCTCAATTCACCTTACTTTAAATTTATCGTAAAGAGTAGGTTTTATGTGAATATTTCACACGGCAACCAATATAAGATTTTCACCCCCAGTCTTTCCCATTAGCGCTCGCTCGCGTACTAAAAGCCGTTTAATCGAGTTTACTGGCGGCCGGCGTCAGCAAAAACGTCTCCGCTATACCGAATTCGATTCGCGGTGAAATACAATGAAGTTACGGTTCGCACGGGCGCCGCCAGGGGGCGCGGCGGGGGCGCAGGTCAATGACGTCCCTCCGTCTGGGCCCCTCGCCGCACCTTCCACCCGCCTGAACCAGTTCCCGGCCAAGTCATGTAGCTTACCGCCATCTGTATCTAGTTTACACCGAGATACTGAACTGCACTCGGTTACCTGTCGAACGTTCTCGTTAGGTTACATTCTGCGTGTACAATAGACTTTTGCATGTCGGTAACGTGTAACGCACTGGAGACCACCCGCGGTCGCTGAAACGATAGATCTCAATCGAATTCGAAGTTAAACTGAACCGTGTACGTTACTGGCACGTCACATACGGGTCGGATTAAACAGAAGGAAATTATAAGCAATTCATGTTTTAATTGCGCCGAACACGAATCGATTGATAGCAATGGTAATTAAACAACGTGTTCGTGTACCGGTTCCGACGCTATCAAGAGATTCAGGTGGCTGTCAAAAATGCGCGTTGTTTCGTCGCGTGGCGTAACAGTTCGCTTTCGCAAACGGTTTCGTAATAAGACCGAGCTGAAAATAGTCGAAAGTTTCTTCATGTTTTTTTTTGTCATCACGCTGGTCAGTTATCTCGCACATTTTTTTTTAAATGCCATTATAATCAATTTGTTCACAGCAATATGGGCGCTATGTTATAAACTCAGCGAATACGTAACTGAAAAAAGATTTGTGTTTATTTTTTTATTTTTTTTTCTTGATTGGTATTTAAAAACTTACCTCACACTGTCGGAATTTTTCCAGTATCGCGGTGGAAGTTTACATACATAAATTGGAAAAACACCAAGACGACGTAATCATTAGTTGTAGTTCATACAAACACTTGCCCCGTGTCCCAAGCCGCCACCGGCTGCACTAAATAGCTAATCCAGGAAGATTTTATCATTAATTATTGTATTACAAGGAAAATATTAATTTATTATAGTTAGTTCCTTGTTAAATTTCAGAACATGCGAACAATCAGCTAAGCGTTGTTGTAAAAATTGTAATCAGTATATGCATTTTTTTGTTGTTCTTATTTATTTAGCCTTCATTCAACAATTTTTTACAAATCCCGCAAAATGTAGCTAGAAATCAACTCACCATTATTTTTTTGAATCAATCAAATAACTTCTCAGATAAAATAGAAACAATTCTAGCCTTTGATAAAACATTTTGGATATAATATGCACATCAATTAACTGGTCACAGTAAAACACCTTTCCGTACTGACATTTATTTTTACTATTTACATCATAGTAAGAATAAATTGAGAGAAACATTTTGACAACAGAAAGCAATAAGTAAAATGTTGACAGGAGCTGCCGCCCGCTTGTGACGGCCGTGAGTTGGACCGTTGACTTTGACAGTCCAAAGTCGAAAAGTCGAAGGTGTGTTGTGAAAATCATAAGTATTCGATAGATGGCGGATTGACATCTCTAAATATTTCCAGACTGAAAATTCACAGACCGTGGACAGGCCGCAACGTCTTAGGCGCGACGATTATACTTAATCCTTCAAATAGGGGAAGATGTTATGTCCAGCCGTGGACTGTAATAGGTTGTGAAATGGTGGATGCATTCCATCATTCATGAAGAAGAAATTATTTATCTGTCTAGGCGACCCATTTCCAGATTGTAAAGAATACTGTGGTGAACATTGGTGAACGTTTCTTTCTTTTCTGCGCGCTTTCCTATGACCGCTCGATTAGTAGTAATCACGGAATTTAAATTATACTAACGTCGATATTATAAATTATTATTATTATCAGAAATACACAGACATGTCGTATTCGGTTTGGCGACAAATAATTCCTGCCGGCGTTAATTTTGTCTGCTATCAAGCCTGCACTTCCTCTCACTAATGTCACCAAGAGTACGTTCGGGCTATCTGTTGTAAACGAGCAATGTGCCTGTCACAATTTAAGGTCATATACATCCTTACATATATAATTCACTGTCTCCGTCTACCTGTCCCTGAGCAGTGAATTATATTGAAATTTTAAGTGCAACCACTTCAGACCCCAGCAGTTTTCATTATATAGAGTACATCAGAGGCAAGAGTAATCCTCTTTATGTTTATCCCCCTCTTACGACTTTACATTGTTTAACACTTTGGTTTCAATTTACTAAGTTATATTTTTTATTATATTATATTTTTATTATGTGTTGAACTGGCATTATACACATTTTCCGCTCATGCTACTTAAAAAATATTCGAACGAATAACACAATTTTATAATAGACGATAATTTTATTATAACTACGTTAACGTTTTTGTAATAGCAACATAAACATTATTCAACGCTACAGCTTATTAAAATATAACTGGTTATTGCTAATCCGAAGACGATTAAAGGTGACTCGTTAAGAAGCATCCTACAGTGGAAGTGATTTGAGCTGGTATTGTTCACAACTAGTTTTGAAAATATGAAGTGAATGTAAAAGTAAATGAAATAGTTTAGTACGAAACTGCTGAGTTAATTATCTAATTAAGTGGACGAAAGGTAATCGAAGTAGCGGAGAAATCGCTGACAAGGTTGGAACACAACCTTCGGTTGCGTGTTTGTTTGTTCGATGCGTCTTCTTGTCAACATGGGGACAGTGAGCTACTAACACATAATATGTACGTACATAATTGTGTTGTACTGTTATTTGCCTTTTGATGACTTTTTGTTATTTAGTCCAATTGTTATAACTAGGTAACAGAGAGGATTACTATATGCCACGATTCTAAAACACCTGTTTCGTTTTTTCGGCTTGAGTATTTCTCGCTCTTAAGGTTCACATTTCATTGTGGTACTTCGAACTGTATAAATGCTTTATCAACCTCCTTGCGTTCATTATCAATCATTTCAACATACCCTTCTCAATCCCTCACGTATCATACAGTTCCTACTCTTTTAAAGTCAGTTTATATACGAGTATCACGATTTTATCCTATTTAGTAATTAATGTAATTTAAAACGTATTTCTCTCCTAAATAATGCATCGTCGACGAGACTTCCCAGAACAATTCAACTAAGTGTGAAGTAAATTATACTTATTCATATAAATGTGTAACTTGTGTTTACATCCGTCCTTAATGGCGTAGTTTCGATTCCAGTTATCGAGACAAAACCCACTTGTCAATTATTATTAGTCGTAAATATGACTGCTGGTGCTTTATTTTTCTTTTTATGCATTATGGGTTACAGTTTATTACAAATATTGAAAAAAGAGGTCCTTTTTTACATCATATATTCGGGGACGAGATTCGCCGCTCGACACCTACCTCTCGCACTCCAACTGTGAGTTGCGGAACAAATAAAATTCCTTAAATTGCCTATCCCTGCAGGTGCTAGATGTGTGGACTTACATATATACATTTTGATATTGTAAAATATTCTTCAGTAATTTTAATGTAAAACCTTAAAAGTAAAGTAGGTAACGTTACCTACTTTACTTTTAAGGTAATCTATTACTACGTAGTAATAAATTTGGGAGTAGATGTGAGTAATATGAGATTTATATATTTTTTTGTGCAACCATGTATTTACGATTGTATACATGTACGTACTCTATGTGGTGAGCTAATCCATACACAAGAATTTAGTAGAAGTAAAACTGTTTATGCCTTCTCATAATTAAAGACAAAGATACCTTGGGTGGGGTTTCATTTGTTATTGTGATTTGCACTTTTACCACAATATTAGTATTTAATTACCATTTTCAGAGTCCACTTGCTTGTAGTATAGCTAAATTTTTACATACAAATTGTTTAGAAAACTTATCTAAATGCATTTCAAATCCTGCTACATATTTCTATTTTGTGGTTCAAAGTCAAGTAAGAAAAAAGTAAACTCTTTACCTTGTTTGACTGTTTGTCACCGTGGCCGATTCAGTAAAGAGTTTCATCAATTTAGCAAAACGCTATTGATAATGTTCGCGGGTACAAATACGAACAGCAGGAAGTGAAGCAAGCCGTTACGCTTCGATCACTCAACGAGCTCGGTAGGACGGCCATTCGAAGGCAATTCCCTCTAGCGGACGAAAACGGTATCTTGTGTATTTCCGATCGCTGCTTCAGCTAACGACGGAGCAAATTGGTTCACGCTACCTTGCCACCACGGTTCCTCTGCATGTATAGAGGCAAACGAACCAACGTCTACATTGTATTATTGACTTGCAATGTCAATAAACACAAAAGAGACAAATATTATAGTTTAGAATTAGGTAATAAAGAGAAAAGTCCGGACTGACTAAACTGATTCACTGATTCTTATATACGCTTCTGGTTAGAAATACATATATACTTCCACGCGAGCAAAGTAGCGGACAGCAGTTAGTGTCATGGCTATAAAGTAGGAGAATATTTTAAAATTTTATTAAAACATTTAAATAAGGGCAAGGAGGTAATAATGTTTACCGCGCAAGGACAATGTAATGTAAGCAAGTAGGTACTTACGAACGTCAAGCGAATAGTTCCCCGTAGCGCCTTAATGTACGCGGATATGATCGAAGGGGTCAACGGTTCTCCTTGATGGGGTGTTCACCTCACCGACCTCATGCACGATACGATCACGGTACGAAAATAAAACCACTACGGATATCGGTCCGACTTCGCTACGGCGTTGAGCGTTACTTCGATTAACCGATCGGTAGTGTAGTGTTATCCCATTATCGAGGCTGGTATTGGAAGTGTTAGCTACAACACTAGGTAGTTATACCTAGTACTTAATCTAGGTATTAACTTAATTAACTATGTCAACATTTTGGATTTCATAGCTTCACAATGGACTAGTTACCAATATCGTCTACGTATTTAAATTTAAATCCATGTGCTCTTCCTAATAATATACTAATTATCACCAGTCCACTGTTATATATTAGATGTGAAGATACTTAACCCCATTTATTGATGTCAACAAAAAGCTGGGGAGCTTTCTATAGAAGGTTTGCCCACACTCCCACACTGTTGCCCACACTGGGTTGGTGAGCGTAGTGCCTACGCACATATTATACTGCTCCTCATCAATAGTCTTTGGTATTTGTGTTCAGCATTAAGATGTTGAGGGGTTCCTAAGGGAAGGCTCTTGCGCCACCAGAGCCTTTTTTATCAGGTAGTCAGGTGTGCATGTGCAGAAGAGGCTGGTATTTAGAGAAAAAACCTCCATACTTTTTTACATGTGTAGATAATGCTTGTAAAATATGGTGGCTTTTCTCATTTAAATATAAATACAAGGAAACTGTATGTTTATTATAGTATTAATGTGACATTAAAGGTCCAAAGCGTGTAATATCAACGAGCACTGTGCGAAATGCATCAGGTATTAAATAATTTTTCAAAAGCTCAAACCAGCACTGAACTTACGTGTATTTTTAACTCGATTCCCGTTGTTCTGTAAGTAGGTCACTAAAAGCGCTCAGCGTGTCAATTATGCATGTTAGTCTTTCAACCGAGGTCGAGGTATAAATATATCGACGTTTTAGCACTGCTCTATCTATATTAAATTGTCGCACTAAAATTATACCATGGTATTAAATAGTTCACTGCTCAAAAGGGTTTTTGCAGCCCTGGATTAATAATCGCCTCGCTAGGCGGGCGGCGGGGTTGGCGGTCGCCGTAACGGACCTTGTATCCTAGACGCTCCTGTCCGTCATTGGTCCGGATCTGGTATTTTGTGAGATGGTTAATCCACCATCTGACGGACGCCATTATATGTTTCGGAGGGTTCAACTCGTACTCTGTCACCTCTCGGCGATACCATAGTCATTAGTTACACTATATACAGATTCCACGTAATTACTGGTCAGAGAAATATTTATGCATCGTGGTGGGACAACAAAATGCAGTAGACACTGCGTACGCGCACACAAGTACATTGATGATTGCAACAAGTGAAGGACGAAAAACTTCGTTCATGTGTTTACACAAGAAAATTGGCGTTTCCGTCATGCGCGTGCTTGCGACAAACCGAATCGCAAGTCTGAATCATCGGCACGTTGTTAAGGTTAGTCAAGGGCTCCAGGGTCTTACATCAGCATCATCGTCTTAAAATACTCGGCTTCCTACAACCGTATAGCTCTACCGCGTGGCTTAGTGGTCAACGTATCTGTCTGATGAGCAATGGGTTCTGGGTTCGAACTCATCTAAAACCACTATTTGTGCAAAACATAAATTAATAGTTTTTGGGTCCAGTTGTGTTTTGTTGCTGTGCTTCGATCGTGTCGCATGAGAGCTATTTCGAATACGGGATAGTAAAGACTAGTGTGTGCCTCTGTGTTTACGCGAACAATTGCGACACTACAATGTCTCCTGCGCAGCTACGTCATACCTCTTTAATGAATGCTCCAATTCCGTTAACCACTCCAAATGAGCTATTATACTTTTTTTATATTATAAATGTGGTTCAATCACTGAATGGCAGATTCGAATATACGGCGTTTAGTTTCGTAGAAATCACCTAAAGCGTTCAAACCTTTATAACTTAGAAGTTTTTGAATGGCAAACAATTTTAGCCCTTTCAAACTTTGAACAATGCAGCAGCCACTTACAGTTTAATTGAACGAAAAAGTTAACGATGAAAAATAATGCCTTTGACCTCTTTTGTTGTTTTTTGCTCATAAACTTACAGCACACCATAATATAAAAAATCAATAGGTTTTCGTTACAATTTTTTATAAGTTGGTGGTTATTATAATAGCCACAATCGTTGGTACCAATAGATATCTAGTTTTTATTTATTTTTTATTGTTAACCTTTGATTTTAAAATATCCTGCTTTGTTGAACATTCTTAAAACACATTTAAGTTCTATTTTTTTTTTTCATTTAAAAGAACTCAAAAATATCGCAAATGATACAAATGTACCGGTTTGCCTTCCTCGCGAGTTCCTTTGGGTGACCTTATCGACACCTGTATTTTCAAGAGAAACGCGTCTTTTACTAATCGAGCGCTATGAGACGCCGCACCAAGGTCGACACGATCACGAAGAGCACGTTTCATTAATGAAGCATTAATGACCTAGGCACAAATTGGAAATATAGTTTTAATAAATGCCATCATGTTCGGTAATTATTATCCATATTTACTCACTTACACACTAAACCCTACGTTAATAATTTTAAAATTACTTTACTTTGCAGACATTAAGTGTTCAATTTAAAATGTTCGATCAAATCGGGCGAGCGATGTCGTGCGCGCAACCTTGCGGCGCGCGGCGCAGGTCAGATTTTTGAAGGTCGATGACTTGCCTGTAATCGCTGTGCGTTATTATTATTATTTGTTATGCTAGCGCAGAGCCGGAGCGCACCCCGCGCGGCGGATGGAATCCGAAGCGCTCGGGCACGACACAATAGATTGCTCGACTACGCTTTTTGATACTTACGAGTATTCTTATCTTAGATCAATGAAATAATACATGAAGGTATTTAGCGTTGTTAGTATATACTCCTAATGCATTGGATATTCAAATGATGTTAGTCATATTTCTGTATTTAAAACTGAAAGAATTTTATGACGTCCAGATTGTATGTGCATGTTATAGATTCGATTACATATCACGAAGTCAAAAGTATACATACACACTCACTGGCTCTACAGATATGCAGTATTATGTATCGACGAATATTCCGTAGGTACCTATACCTATAATCATTCATAAATTTATAACGCAACAATCGCCAATCGAGCTTGAAAACGTGCTCCGCCGGAAGACTCATAGCCCGCGCCGACGCCCCTTCTTTGTCGCCTCGCTCACTCACAAGCTCTCCACCATCACAATAAATCTTAATATTATGCCCGGATCAATAACTTTGTACCTAGTACATTTCTTACACTATCTACTTGTTGTGCATTACGTGGCGTATAATGTCAATCACAACAATATTGATGTTGTAAAGTAATAAATAAACCCTTCTTAATTAAATTTTTATTTTCCACTAACTTATTTGGTATGCGCCACTGACTTCTTGCAGCTAATTATTAAAGCGCTATATGGGATGGGTCGGATCGAACCAGGAAACTGCGAAACTTTCACAGAATATAATGAGGTGTTTCATTTTAGCCCTCAGGGCGGGGTAACAGTGCAGCTTTGCCTTGACTTATTATGGATAAGTAAAATTCGTGCTCCAGGTTTCTTTGACAAGCGTAAGTAAAGTCGAAGGAGGCTAGTCTGTCTATGTCCATGTATCCATTTTTTAATCATTATGAATAAAAAAAAACGCTGTCTGTAAGGTTGTAAGCAATAAATTACTGTTCAACAATGACTAGGAACCCATAGCACCGTTGTACAAAGCTTTGTAATGTCTAATAATGTCTGCAACGCTCTGTGGTATAGATATTGAACGACTGTATAAAAAAAAAGAATAGCACGACTGAGACTAGTGATGTATTTACTCGAGAAGTAAATAACTTTAACTATATAAGTCAAATTATCAAACGTTCAAAAGTGACTTTAATCCACGTTACGTTTAATACACGTCTGCGCTCTACGATTTCGCATAAAACTTTTTACTATCCTGTAATTATAGATTATGATCTTCACAATACAAGCAATATGAGCAAGGTGCTTATTTTGACAACATAGAGCATGATGTCCATGCAAATTTTCATGGTCATGAGAATTTTCACTAACTTAGAATTCTTACGACCAGTATTCCACGCGGATTATAATGACGCTTTTATATACTAAAGTACTTAACAAATCAAATAATGATATTGACCATGTTCGACACTGGGTACAACAGCGTTAAAACAACCAAAGCAGCCATGTATCGTACTACAAGAGAATCACGCTTGCGAAACATCTGTGAATCAGTGTTCTTAGTTGTGAGACCATGTGTATTCGATAAACCGCCGAAGCGTGGATGTATCGTGCGGTGCCATCTCTCAAACTCAAGGTTACCATTTCGCTTTTAAACGTCGAATTTTTTTTTCACATATAATATATCTATTGAAACAACCACATCAGAGATTTTTAGAATTTGTGTATTTCGGTCTTTCATTCTGTATTATTAGTACGCAGGTAGTTTATGTCCCTGGTCAGCCTATAGGCTACTTCTTATCCGACTACGCTGATGTGGAAAGAAAGGTTTATGGTATTTATTTTCTTTAGTAACTTCTAATCCAGTTACATAAATGCTTAGAATAATAACGCGCAGAAATTAATTACGCATTTGCATTTTTAGCAACTAAATCAGAATCAAAAGCAGCACACATGATCAAAGTGATGGGAAAACAATTCCCATTAAATCAATAATTATGTCATACATTTCATCACAAGGCCTTTTAAAATGACGGTCAAAAGTCAAAAGCAGGATTCGCGGCGTGAGGGTTCCATATCATGATATTATTGCGATATCATAGCTAAACTCGCTAGTGTTATCTATTAAGGGTTTTATTTTGTTACCCTACCTAATTTGGTCCTGAAGAAGAAGGGTCTTAATAATCAACAGATAAAATAGTCTTGATGATTATGAAGCAGCTTTAGCAAATTAGATATGAAGCCATGTCCTCGAAATTCATTTTTTTTATTTGTCTAACCATAAAACACTGACGGTCGGTTGGCATCTCGCGAAAAAAGCGCGAAATTGCCGACCCAGTGACCTAATTGCGGTGTCCGTGAGCGCGACAAGGTTATATTCGTCGGCGCTCGCACTTGTGACATAGCCACGCGATTGTGCACAATGTAGTCGCCTAAACTTAATAAGGTACGTAGAGTACCTACGTGGCAGAGATTTCACGACAGGGAATATCTTTTATGACGGCGAGAAATGCACGCTGTGTTGTCAGCCATGACGAGTCGAGGAGTCGACGCGTCGTGCCCACGTTATCGTTGTCCAACACGTTACGAAAGGATTTTGAACTGTTTCTTCTGAACACAATGAAGTACATTAAACATAAGGCTATCTAAAGCAAAAAGCATTAGTCTAAATTTTGTAAATAAAACTACTTGAATACTGATGATGATATTAAAAAAAATACCAGATCTGGGAACAGATTTTAAATACTATTAATTGTAACCGACAACATTTGTACCACTACTTATTAAAAAAGGACTTTTATGTTTTATAAAATATAACGGAAAAACTTTACCCTTTTTTATGTTGGAAAGGAGGCAAACGTGCAAGCGGCTCTCCTGATGGTAAGTGATTACCGTCCCCCACGTACATCTGCAACACTAGAAGTGTGCTGTAGGTGCGTTGCCGGCCAATGAAACGCAGAAGCACAATATGCCTTTACTACTTGTCGGTATTCTGTGAGCCGGCACATTCGAGATGCAGCATAAGCCGCCGCTTGGCTCTACCACATTTAACCCGTGTCAAAGAAAATGATTGCCAACTGCGCATTACGTTGCCGTTCATTCTGATTAGAGTAAAGTAACATAGTGTTTAGAGTTATAAAAAAGTTAAAAAAGTGTACACTTTACGAAGTATTCATCTACGTTATTTTTGGATTGGATTTTTTTTAAATTAAATCAGATTACTGAATACTAAATTATTCAAAAAGAATACAAAATTATTCGAGAATGGGCATAAAGATATTTTATTTAGACTTAAATTCGTAACACAATTACAATAAGCTGCGGGCGACCGATGCCCGAATTGACCGTTTCCTATAACGGCATTAAATACCGCTGGTCTACATTTCATGCTTAATTTTACTTTCGTATCTTGTTTCTTGACGAAATGTGATGAAATTTCGTAAGATTAGTGTAGGTAACTTATGCTTTTGTAAAAAGAATAAATTAAATCGAAATTCATAAATTAGTGAATCGTCATTATGACTTAAGCTTATATTCTGAAGTGCAAGGAGAATGTAATCACTACGACTGGGGGGTTTATTTACAACACATTTTAAAAACTTATTTACGATTATAATTAGGTATAATCGTTATAAATATGATCAAAAATCTAGTACTGTAATAAATAAATCTCGAAAACTATTATATATTAGCAAGCGTCCAGAGAGTGCTCTTTTAAAAGACTGGTTCGTGAGCATTTATTGAAAACCTCCAATGTAACATGATGCTGTTCGTTTTATGACTTTTACTGGCAATAGTATGTATGTATGTTGGTTAGTATATGTTTATGTATATATGGAAGTATGTACGTATCTATGTAAGTATGTATATAATTTTACATATTTAATTATGGAGAGATGAAATAAAGTAGGTGTAGGTGACACCTACTTCATTTCATCTCTCCATCGGGCAAAGGTTGACTGGTAGAGAATGCTTCTGGCAGTAAGTCCGCATATATACATTCCCATGTATATGAAGTTTAGCAAATAAAATGAAATGAATAAATAAATAATATATGTACAAATATTTATTAGTAATGTAGTTATTAGTTTAGTACTTTATGGTTTTCTAACTTCTTTTTGCGCCTACCATAAAATTTCACCACACCATAGGTTGACTGGTAGAGAATTTCCTATAAGGCATTAAATCTGCCTTTTGTATCCTTTTTTATTAAGGAATGCAGAAGTGTTTAAATAAATAAATATGCGCACAAACAAAATATGTTTATGTATATAATATGCAGAGCCGTGGTAGCCTAGTGGTCAGGGCGCTCACTTTAGTATCATAGAGCGCGAGTAACCTGGATCCGATCCCCGGTGCCGGAACCACTAAAATTGTTCATATCTTTGTTTAATTGCTGTATTTACCACGTGCTCAGCGGTGAAGGAAAACATCTTAAGGAAACCTGTATATCTGAGAAATTATAAAAAAAATATATTATTTCGAGGATATGTGAAGCTCGCCAACGCGCAATGGAGCAGCGTGGCATTCTCGACTCCTACACCCTCTCAGATATTTGAGAAGGAGGCTTTTGCCTAGTAGTAGGCACTGACAGGCTGCTATTTTACTTTTATATATAATATAGTGCATTCAAGTATTCTAGTAAGTTTAGTCAATGATATTAGTTTATTTAAAATAGCTTGGGGTTTTGCAGTATGTGTGAGTTAAGTCTGCGACATAGGTGCGACGCTGAGGCGTTTGTGGATTGTGGAGGGCATTACCTTCGTCCTCGCGCCCTCCCGGACATTGACTTTATGCTTACGCGCTCCCCATGAACAAGATCACTTTTTCAACTAGCGGTTTTAACGGAAAAGGAAGTATTTTATGTTCGGTTAAAACAATGCTGCCATTTGGAAATGGTTCTTCTCTTTAGATTTATTTACTTTTCTTTCAAATTACTTGTTGCTAATTTACCCTTCTTGACTATAATCCCTCGGTGTTCACCTTTAGCACTAACAAGATCTCCGTTTGGTGTGCTCCCGTGGCCGCTCCTTCGCTTAGCTATGGTAGCCCCGTCCCGGGGGCAGTACACGCTGCCCCCAGCACCCTCGCTGCGCTATCATGGTGTATCGAGACCACTACGACCCATAGTCCTCCTTAATGTAGTTTTACTAAGCATTAGATTAAATCAAATCGTTTATTTCGACATAAGAAATACAAATTTCACTTGTGTTATTTTTTTTTACAACCTGCCACCGTTTCGTAATGAAGAAACAGCCGAAAGAAATTCCGCAGGTATCCATTTTTCGGACCCCCATTCTTAGTGCCCGCGATCCCTAAGACTCCGTTTACGGTAGCGGAAAACCATTATTTTAAGGAGAGCCTTGTCTAGGTGCGCCTTCACCCCTCCCTGTAGGAACCGCTCTCTCTCTCTCGATTGCGCTCGACAGCCGCAGGCCTTTTGGACTATCACAGAGGCTGGAGAGGAGGCTACTACCCTCCACAACGTATAATTGCTGAGAGTCTCCGATACAACTGGTGGCCCCTGCCAGTAGAATTGCCTTCCGATGTGGCTCACCAAGGATCCTCTGCTCCGCTTGCCATGCTGCGTACACTGCTAATGTGTGCGATGCGGAGGCCTAGTCCCTTCCACTGCCTACGACAGCGAATTCCATCCACAATTCGCCGTCGCCACTAGTCGAAGCACCAGTGCCCAGTAATTATCTGTGTGAGCCTGTTGGTTAGTCTTCCTCCTCGTCGTTGCATCCAGGCTTCGAAGACCAGCAGGAATGCTTCAGCGACGTGTTCGCGTGCACATCGCTCGTCGTGGTGTCGTTCGCGTCACGGCGCACATGCGTTTTCCTGCCGTTTGATCGACTCGAACGCCTCTACTGGGGAGCTACCACCGCTCTGGCAGACGACACGGATCCTGTTGTACACCATGTCATCAAGTATACCACGAGTTAACATGGTCCATAATTTTATACGAAGTGTAGATAACCATTTTATTCGGTCCATAGTATAACGACACGAGTAAAAATTATTATTGGTTTTAGATAGAATTTAAGAGTTATTGGCGTAACGAAATAGCACACATAGTTGCCGTCGCTATGTGAACTTTACACACGACCTCGTTGCGCAAAAGGGGGATAACGGTAGCCCCCTGAGTTGCGCCACGAACCACAACCGCACGACCACTTGGAAAGTAATCGCTTGGAAATTGTCACTTTCTCTTCGACAGCGACAGGTCTCAGTTCCGAACCGGCCGCGGAGCAACGTGCTGCTCTTTAAACTCCATGTTTACGTAATTTAGTCTGTTTAGTTGAAAACGTATGCATGAGTTGTGAAGTGACCGACATATGAACAGACGTGTATGTGTGCGCGTAACCTTGTCGTTTACGGTTTTGCAATGTCGATTGGAAAATCGAATAACTAATGTACATTACTTACCGGGTAAGTTCAAAACATCAGTTTTGTATTTTTTTTTCATTGTTACTTTATGCAAAATGTCACCATTCGTCAAAACGTTTTATTTAAAGACATGACCTAAAAGGCGATAATGACGTCTATCTTGCCAATTTCGGCCAGGGCAACAACTTACGATTTCTTTAGACAGTAATTGTCAACTAATATCTCCTATTACAATATATATCGCAAGTATAGGCGTAAACACTCCTCTTGATCTTCCCGTGAAGTTTATGCGATAAAATCGGAGAAAGGGTCAAACACAATGCCAGGCGCACGAAACGCAACACAAGACAGCACGGACCAATAACTAATAATTTGTGAGTTGCATTAATATCGGCTCCCGCGGGGATTCGAACCCGATACCCATGATGCAACTCAAGTACGCTAATCATTAATTCATATCGACGTCAAAGGTCGAAAAGTAATTAACGAAAAAAGGAAAGGTATTTTACTAATTTTCGGTTTATGAAAATATAATGTAATATATTATTGAGAGAAAAGAAAATCTTATGGCGATCTCCGGAAGCAAACCCGTGGACGTGGCTCACCATCCTGATCTCCCTGAGAGGCGAAAAGTGGGTTGCGGAAGCCCATTTGGTCACGCCGAGGCATAGATATAGATGTACATTTGTTAGTCAATGTACCTATACGTCCATAGGCAGTACAAAACAGTTAGCACAGTTACCTTATATAAAAGGTAAACAAGCAGTACGATTTTTATACGTTGAGACCTTGACAATAATTTAGGTATGTAATTTACTAAACTATGTACCCATCATAATTTTGCAAACTCATTGACTTGACGAAATTCGATGGCCGTTCAGTGAAAGGTTCGTGAGCCTGCTATGAGTTATGTCGTCGCCATTAAAAATAAAGAACTGGTGAGACGATGACTTGGCGTAGGAGCAAAAAGCATGAATACCCGCGTGCGAGCGAGAGAGGTGCTCAAAACCGAACAAGTGCGTTACCCCCGCGAAGATTATCCGCATACTTATTTTTATTTTTCAATGCGTAAGCGTAATGGTTTGAATAGAACGTGGTGACTTTTTACTTCACGCATTTAACGGGGAAAATTAATACAAATAATAATAAAAATGTATTAGTTTTTTGTTTTTACTCGCCTCGCACATGACTAGTCAGTCTGAAGAAAAATATTTCGTACGCTGTTAGTCTTACAAAAGTCCATACTTAGAAGAGGGATATTTTCAAATTACGATTGAAATTAAGAGTTATATAAATAACAGATTTATTCACTATCTTCAGAACAGAACTTTTACTGGTACGATTTACGTATTTTATATTTTTGGCTTACAAACTTTAGATTTAGAAGTAAACGATACTCTAACTCTTAAAATATAACGGGCCTTAGTAGATCCTACAGGTTCTAATCATTATTAATTAGTATTGGACTAAACCAGTTGCTTGTGACTTTATTAACCTACCATTTTTATTACAGTCAGGAACGTAAAAATAAAAACAGAATGCGATAAAATACGTAAATAATTGTTTCGTTTCAAATTTGTAAATATACAACATTTAAGAGTTGAGATATCATATTTACAATATTTACCAAAAAAGTACATATAATATTTTTCAATCAAAATAACACCATACACATAGCCAAAGCTGAGGTTTTTACCGTCGTAAAAAGAAAAAAGTATTGCAGGTGTTCCAGAAAGAAATGTACTTAGACCGCTATTGTTCATTGTATATGTAAAAAACTTTATCATTTTAGAAACAATCTTGTTATTTTATTGGACTTGTAGACTATTATAAAATATCTTTACTAACTAACTATAGGCTATATACTTTTAGTACTACTTCTACTTAATATAACAAATGTGAAAGATTGTGTGATAGTTGTACAGTCACGTTTAGAGGAATGAACGGGTATGAATGAAATTTGGCAAAGATGTAGATTATGCCATGGAATAGTAGTTATAATACATACAATAATTTTCTTTTAATTAAGACTTTTCTTGGAAAACAAATTGCTGCTAGTTCGTAGTATAGTAATCGTAAATATTATAATGACACTCTAAATGGGATTACGGTAGTATTGTATGATGTTGTTAAATCTAATTATAATATATTATTAAAGTTATGATTGATTTCTAACTTAAAATTATGTATTTAGTCACACCATTGTTATATTAAATTTATCAAAATCATTTATTTTTGTTTATCAAATGTGTTTAAATTTTTCAAATATCGTTCCTTTTAAAAGCACAGGCAGCTCGTCGTTGAAGGTATATTTTATTATCATTTGTAAATATTTTTAATTCTTAATCTTTTTTAGGGTGAGAATCTAGTATCCATTACTTTAGACTACCAACGTACTGTAAACATTGAAAATCACCTTTAAGTATCGGATACTATGGCTAATCGGCTCTGTTTATTGATTGTCCCTTCGTATTCGTTTACGCGTTACGATTATCAGGTACGGTTATCTCATTGTGGCGTTTCCTTCATTTGCACTCGGTTAACTTGCCTTATCACACGTGTATTATCTGCTATGTTTCGAAACCATTCTCCATTTATTATAATATTGTTGTTAGGAGCTATTTAACAATCATTGTTATTCGTTGTAGCAACTGAGTAAGATGACCTTTACGCTCGAGCGCGTGGCCATGAGAACTCCTGAAGGTTGCGTATACTTGTCGAATAAGCGCCTTACTCCCTTGCTCAATTCCAAACATTAATCATTCGATTCGGCAGCTTCCCTGTGTCAGCCGTTTTGTATATATTAAAACTTTTTAAAACCGAACAAGTAATTTGCGTTGAAGATCACCTAAAAACTTATTTATTCATTTCAGCACAAACGAGTCTGTGGGCGTCAAACAAATCAACCTAGAAACTTTACCGATGGTATCGTTGTGTGTGTGCCAAGCCAATAGGTCGACCAACCAGTCGACCAGACGGTCTCCCCCCTCGATATCTCCTCCGTCTGCTCACGGCTCCCCCTCACCCTTTCCTCACACCGGGCTCCCTCCTCTCCACCATTGCGCCAGCCAGTCAGCGTTTGGTCAGCAGTTCGTTTACACGTATCGCGCGCCGACATAACCGTACTTTACGTCCCAGCTCATTTTGAGCTCAGTTTAAATTTCATTCTAGACAAGTGAGTACGCGTCATGTGCAGTATACCTCCCGTGCTGAGAAATTAATTCAATTTCTTTTTGTATTATCTTTTGTTTGACATCATAAAACTTACTACCGCTTTGTCTTGTTACAGGTACCTACTTGGATCTGGGTGTGAGCCCAGATACGGTGTGTGTAGTTTTATGTAATCGTTTTTAATACAGTTTGTTAAAGAATAAAACCTTTTGTGGAATCTGTGAAGTATTTCGCTTTGTGTGCTGCTGTGGATTCGAGTGAATAAAATTTTCCAAATAAAAGTGAAGTGTTCACTGCGTTAATTACTTTCTCATTGTTATGCTCAGCGAACAAGTGACTAGTGTCCAAATCTAGTGGATTGTAAACTTTTGGATTTTAAACATTCTAATGGCAAGTGTAAGTATACTTTTTATTTACTTTATCATTTTTCAGTGTGGTCATTTTAAATTTAATTACGTTAACGCAATAAATTCCAAATATTTGGGTTTAGTTTTGAAATACTCGTAAAAATGGGTCAACGACAGACTTGATTTATGTTGAGACAGAGTAGACTAATAGATGATTTAAAGATGTTTTTTTGTCTTTAAATTATCTTGAAATAAACTAAACGGTGTTTGGTGACCCGAAATATCAACAGTACGCTAAAATCAAATTACATTTGAAATAACTAATTCGTTTAAAAGTTTTTCGACTAAGATTTAGATTTATCTAGTCTGTAGTTTAATTCGTAACCTATTTTGTGCGATGTTTTTGTCACAGTTTATATCATTAATGAACTTCATATCATCCGTAATACGACAAATGAGCTTAACTATTAGTATTAGTCTTCAGAAATTAAAAAAAAATCGTACTTGTGTCCCCTGCATAAATTTACATTGCAGTAATAAGTTCGCTTACGTAAGTTGGTTAAATAAAAAATTTTTTTTTCATAAATTGGAATAAAATTATACAGTAACTGAAAAAGTGATACTACTTCATGATCACCTTTACAAAGTTCTCATTGGTCTTTAACTCTTTAGCATAGAATACAGTTTAAACATAATAAGTCGAAAGCGAAGTACGTATTCAAATATTCATGCAGTGTAGTGGGCAAGTAGTGATATACACAGAGTATATCAGTGTCTATGTGTACTACCAAGTGCAATTAATATTTAACGAATCCTGACGCTTAGCCGCGAATATTACTTCGTTGACCTTCTTCTATATAACATTTATCTACGTGTACAATGTATTGTATTAATTTATTGTGAATACTCGTTGAGCAAGGTTGCAGTCTAAATGAGAACTGCTGTGATGTGAATAGCTATTTATAAAAAGCGCCATCTTAACGAATGACTGACGCGATCTCAATCGCAATCGTTGAGACCTCGTACCGTTTGCAAATTTTAGATAGAGTTTAAGATTTTAACTACGAACCTTTTCTTTTAATTGGCATAAGAAATTTCTGTTACTAGAAAAATGTTTGAGCTTTCGCTTTATTATCTAATATTGTTTATAAATTCCACACTTTCGATTTAGATATGTAATTGTTAACGCGTAACGATTAATAAAAACAATTGAAAAATTTAATTGATATGACCATATCGATATAGGTAATCGGAAATTATGCGCTATGGATAACTTTTTAGTTCAGGTTGCCAAAGTACCTAATACCTACTAATCTAAAATTCGTTACTAATAGCAATGAAAAGGTAATACTTAATAAGGTTTAATAACTTTTCTGTGCTTCTAAGCTTTAATGTTGCAAGCGTACTGTTAGTGTTTAATAATTTCACCGACTTATTAAAACATTCGATCCGATGGTTGATAAATCTCACGTGCAAGACGCATGTGTTAGTATTATAAAAGTACATTGGTTTTAAACAATCTAACTAGGCCGAGTTGATTTATTTGGTCTATTGTAATGCATTATAAAACGATTAATTTTACTGTTGATATTTTATTCATAGCTGTCTAAATCTATTTTAATTGTTACACGTTTTAGAATCAACCAAGACTTTCTTTTTATATATTGCGTTCGCTGCGTAATTTTCAATTCGCGTCGAACTTCAGAAATGCAACTTCCGACAAAGATTTATTTATACCTAACTAGCATTCGACCTCGTGGATAATCTTCCCACGGCTTTTCTGGGAAAGCCGTAGAAGTCGATATCTTTGAGATACTTCAAGGTATCTTCAAACTAAATTTTATCAAAATCGGTTCAGCTTCAGCTGTTTGAGAGACACAGAAACATCCTTTAATATTTTTAATACCTGTTAGTAGAAATTATATCTAGACTCATAGATAACGTATTACACACGATTTGAGACTTATGGTGTAATAGTTTTTATTTTTTATTTACTTGATTATATTTTCAGTAATGATATAACAAATTTCTTTTAATTGTTTTCGATCTACTCTCGATTTGATGATATTGCATTCCGAATGAGTTGATTCAAACGACTGCACCGCGGTTGCACGAGCTCGTACAGAGGTGCACGGTACGCCATAAGTGGGTCAAGGCGCGCGGGCGGACGGCGTTTCCTACTCGCAACCAACTGACGTCGTCACGAGGAAGCCGCCGGTTATTCCGACTCGAATCTACTCTATTGAAATCGCGTTTTTATCCAATTGTACTGGCGATGGAGACTAATGATTTAGTGATGAGTTATTTTTGAGAAAGGAACCATTATCAATTACTTTTACATTGTAGTGTTTAGAAAGTTATTATTGTTGTTTATTCTTTTCTTTAATATTACAAAACATTTTATGGCCTTATTCATGCAAGTACGATTCAAGGTGCGGGCGTTTCGCAACTTAAAACTCGAGTAGATGGGTATGTATTACTCAAATATCGCACAGTATCGCACATAAAATTTCTCACGAGAAATAATATTTAATTACTTTTCATTTGAATTAAATACATTTACGTGTAGTACACCACCTGTGTCACCCATAGGGGTGTGCAGAGATTACGGCTTTCCATTTGACACGACAGCGTAGCCGGCTTCCGCAACACACTTTTCGCCTCTCCGGGCGGTAGGACGTGACAGGGTCGCTAGCTACACCACCGGGTTTACTCCTGGAAATTGCCATAGAATTTTCAAGGCTTTTCGTTTATTCGCTTCTTATAACAGCCACGGGAAAAAAGAGGGTGCAGCATATCTAACGATGGCACCACACGGCTAAAGTTAAATATAACGGAAATATTTTTTCTTTTTAATTTATTTAAAGGTGTATATTTTTTTTTTCTAAATTTTTTTGTAAGGTCCACTTCACCTGCACGAGGTGAATCCTGCTGATTAACGAATAAGCGACAAACTGATAACGAAAAAAACCCTTCAGATTATACCTACTCGCAATACCACAGACTTGTGATGGTGAGCAACATTTCTAATGCGTGGGTACTATCACCGCGCTCACAACGTCACCCGTCTCCTCAATGTGATGGGTGCAGGCAAAACTGACGTGCGTGTCATGGCATACCAACTTTTGTTGATGCTTTCATGACTTTCCTATGTCCAGCAGTGAAATTATACCTGCAGCTAAGTCTATATAGTTTCACTGTTGTTTTTCGTTTCTCACTGAATTTACAAATGGTAATCACAGATGTTCGACTTATGTCTTAATAGTGTGGCCCCGTTTGAAATAATGCGTGTCGAAAGCGTTCCACTTGATAGCTATTATCACTTTTTAATTTAGGTCAAGGATGTAGTCGAGTAGGTAAGATTTACTATTATTACTATATATACTTTATAGGATAAAATACTCACAAAATTTAGGAACTTTTAGGCGGAATAAGGAGAAATGTACAATTTTAAGAAAAAACGCGGCGGAACTAATTACAGAAAATCCATATATAAGCTCAAATTTTACAGACAGACGAGAAGTAAGGTACTATCACAGTGCGAGGCTAACGGAACTGAGCTCTTTTATTCGCTTGCCTACCATGAAGTGTGTATGAGAAAATGTCAGGTTTTGTTAGCTAATGTATCTTATGAATAAGTAGAAGATAAAAACCATTTTCTCACTTGATATTTGAAAGCGTTACAGTCAAAACTTTGGATATAATTAGATTGTTGTCATTAATTGTGTTGGATACAAACAAACATAAGCACTTATCTTACGTTGATAAGAATGGCTTGCACTAATTGCTTGTGCACCGACCCACTTAGATACGCACTATCACCAAAGTTTAGATAATGCCCTTCCACTTTCCCCAGCACGCTTCTTTCCCTTCTCTATTGATTAAAATGTTTTCCGGACCGATTTCGACGCCAACGTCTTCGTTCTTGTATTCAAAGGTGTTATTCGTTGTATATTAACTGCTCCTTGTGTAATAAGTATTATCAAAGGCCCTCTAATATTGCCATGTTACCAACAGACAGCGAGATTAGATGTTGATATGCCTGTAGACATCGGCTCAGGTTTTACGCACGTGGAACGCGGACCGCTATACTCAAATTACTGTAGTGCATGCTTTTTGAGTAGTAATACACTTCTCTATCGAAATCTTTGCACAGAACATCATTATGAAATCAGGACCAGCTCTTTTCAATCGCTGACTAGACTACACAAAATAGCGTCACGTTTAAGTATAGATATTCACCTTGTGCCCTGGACGTGCACTAAGAAAAGATCCAGCTTCTGAGTATTCTAAAACGAGACGTAGTCGTATACATGTCGTTGACTTATGTAGCGATGGATGAGTCATCAAAGTTAAAAAGTAAATTAGCAGCCAATGTTCCACAGCAGGACAAAGGTCTCTTTTTTGGTTTCGGAGTCGGTAGGAAACGCTGCTCCAGTGTGGGTTGGCGGTTCTCACAAGTTCATGAAAATGTTTTAGATTATTTCTCAGACGAACACTTTGTTTCATTCGTCATATGAAACGTGGATGATTATGTGGATGGTAATGAAATGCATTATGACAAATGAAACTAAGCGTTCGTTTTTGTAGGTTTGCTGAAAATTAGGATAGACATATTTCAACAGTCAACATATACTCATTTTGCAAGCGCTGTATTCGAATGTGTATATCAACGTTACCCAGAGAATAACTGCAAATCACCATACGCTAACGACTTCCAATATAATCTTCTCCGGCCCGAGTCTTAAGCGGCATCTAACAATGTAACGGCACTGAATACGTGCCATGATGCGGGACATAGCGGCATCCATCGGCTATAACATTGACTTTCACATTCGCGTCGCGGCCCGCTGATGTAACGCCACCGCTCCGTGCGATTAGGTAAATGTTGCGCACCGCTTTCACCCCACTTTCACCTCCACTTCCGCGTCGCTCCTAACTTTGTTAGCTGTCTTTAGCGTTGCCTATTACGTGGCTAGAGACGGCCTTTAATACCTTTTACATTTGTGAGTTTTATATGACCTAAATGCGCGTGACCATCCGCGGGTTTGCAACATGTAGGCGTGTGTCGAGTGCAAGTGTGTGAGCGTTGATTACATTGTAATACCTAATATGGATATAGCTATGAATTATGGTACATTTTATGGACAAGTAAAAAGTTTAATATTTATCGTTATTTATATTAGTTGGATAGGGCACTTATTTCGGTTAACTTCTCAACTGCAGTTGAGTAAAAAAGAAAAACAAACGAGAATGCCAATCAGTGATGCTCAAATATCTTCCGTTACTCTAAAACAATTTAAAATAATATACTCGATTAACACTTAATTTATATAATTAATAATATATGTAACATATGTATGTCATGCAATTCGAGGTCGTAGAATCGTCAGCTGCCACTACCGAGTTATCTATTAATGACATAGTAAATCTTATTTATAATGGTAGCAGAGTCAAATGCTATCGTTTCTCGCTGATAACATTCAGTTTTGTATATACTGTAATACTTCCGATATTAGGAAACGAAGACCATATGTGGTTAAGTAAATAATGATTAAGATAATAGAAATAAAATACATAATCTGAATAAGGTGCTACGTAGAATTCTTCCGAAGTATTGTGTGTTGAATTGTTTAGTTGTAATTTTTTAGTTGTAACAGTTTACAGTTCACGCACGCACAGTTTAGTCGCACGTGCAGATCGTATAACAAAGTGAAATTATCAGTAACATTTCTTTAATTCTATACAATGTCACCTATTCTAAGTACATCTGTATATTTGAAAATTTTGCGAATAATATTATTAATCTTATATAGGATTTTTTTTAATGGGAAAGGTGCAACGAGCGAGCGGTACCTGAGTATACTGTGAGTGATTACCGATCCCTACATACATCTGTAACTGCATTAAATTTATTTTCAGTTATGTATGTTATGTTTTGCTCACTGGCAAAGAACACTGAACATTTTTGTGTCACTGCAGAAAACACATTATTGTTGAATGAAAATTAAATTTATATGTTTTCAATTTAGTTTACCTTTCTATTTACTTTTGCTATCCAGCTTATTTTTTATTTACCTATGTGTATTTCGGATGTAAATTGTATGTGTAGTGTAGTGACCAATCAATGGTTCGTCTGTCTATCTATCTATCCCTTTAAAAACTTCGTCGTATTACGTCGTACTAACCGATGTGATAAGACTAGCATATACATCAAAATTGCTATTGAAGAAAGTCAGAGAGGCACATGTATTATTTTCTTGCAATATACGAATCGCATTCATCAACATAAGTAAAAACAATTGATAAAATTAGTTATGTCCCACTACCGTCGTCCCTCTAATAGGAGGAACAGGAGTTTCATAAAATGACAGCGGAGAGCGGCACGGCGGTGCGACATTGGCCCGGTGACCCACTATATTGTTTTGCTCGATGGTTCCACACACTTTTGAACAACTTTATCATATTACCTAACACTATCATTACTATGGTTGAGAAGCTGAAGTAGAAGAAAATAATTTAAGTAATTAATTAATCATTTATTAATAATCATGTGTGTAGAGACATCTTATAATAATTAAAAATCAAAACATTTACATTACACTACATTATACAAGATTTACATTACTTCATTCTATTTTTATCGAGAATCGAGATGCTAACAATGCTGTGCTGTATAATTAAACAGTTATGAACATTATTCACAAGAAACCACAATAACTGTCAGGGAAGGAAGAGAGATTATAATGATTGAAGGCTTTGTCTATACCTTAGCCTTTAGTAGTAATGGCGAAAATAATGCCCTAGGTATATTACTAACTGAAGGATTTGCCGTCACGGAAAGCTTGCAACTACTATCATATTGTTTTCCTTACCCGGTTAGAATATAATAAGTCGTCTTCTTGTTTTTAGGAAAATACATCTCTTGTCCCTCGTAACAGAGTATACCTTTGTAAAATATTTAAGTAACCAACATGATGCCGAGTGTTGAAGGGATCTGCTTCCGAATCAGGAGCTTCGAGTTCGATCCCCTGCATGTACCGATGAATTTTACGAAACTTACGTACAATTACTATCATTGGCATGGATTTTAAAACAGCCCAACACACAGGCCCAACGCATGTCACGTTGCCCCAAATAATTGTGTAAAGTGGTTTGAAAGGACTAAAGCTGTCTATACCTCAATATTTTCAGATAATATATAATATTTCGTATTACATTATTATGTATGTCTAAATAATTTTATTATTAGCTAAAAATGTAACGAGGAAAATAAATTATAATGAATTAAATAACATATCGAAGATTAATTAGTACTAGACTTTAAAACTTGTGAATAATCATCTTCTTCATCAACCTAATTTATGTCCACTGCTGAACATAGACCTTCGCAAGAAAGCTCCAGTATGGTCTGTATTCTTTGAAGGGTTGGGTAATAAAACGCTGGGCTCCCCATCACTAGTCTGTGGAATTTGTGTTCACCATATCCGGGTGGATTTTCCGCGGTCACTCGATCGCCAGAGCCTCATTTGCCAGCTAGCAGAGTGGAGGACACGACGTGCAGGTGAGGTTGGTATTTGGAGAAAAAGAAGGTTAACAATTTATTATCGTCGTTTTTCGTATCGTGACAAGTATTTATAGACTTAGTTACAGTTTTACCGCTACTATCACAATGTTGCCTGGTGAACCGTTACCACGAAATTTATCGCCACAGCAGCGGTACGGAAAATAAATTGGTTAACTGGCTCCAACTGGTGTATCACGTTTTCCTTGTTTAAAGTTTTACAAATGCTTATAAATAATAACTGAATGAAAAAACAACTAAGTTATTTTGGACGTTGCATAAAACTATTAAGTTTGACCGTAAGCTAACCATCGCTTTTACTTTGAGTTCTTCTTGTCTATTCTTATTAAGGAAATTTAAATTACAAAATAACACTTCGTCAACTTGTAAACAAATTCAGAGATTTGTTGAAGTTGAATATTCAGGAAAATCCAATAGGAATGTATGGTTCTTTCTAATTGCATTTGCCATTGAGACAGTATGCTTGGGATAGTAATTCCCATTACAAAACACTTTTATTGTCTTGCGAATGTCTTGATTGTCGAATCGAGTTTGGTTAAACCCTGTAGGATTTAAAGAAAACCGGTTAATGAAAAGAAAAACCATGGGTAGTTTATAATTTTTTTTTCGTAGTCACGATATAACTTTTCTATTATAACCATAGCGAATATAATTTGCCGATATTTTATAATTCAAATAAATATGGATATTGTTTGTAGCTAATAAAGTATGGTAATATTGATATATATTCAATTTTATATTCGAACTTTTATACCGGAGAATTTGACAGGGGCTCAGTTTAGGCTTATCTGATGTAACTGTAAACCGGTCTGTGAGTTAGCAAATTATTCGCTTATAAACAGCTATTGACCTACTGACACACAAACACAAACTGCAGAAGGAGAACGGCTTACTTGCGTGTCCCGACTTGCTGTGATAACGATTCGAGTTAGATTCGTACTCAGTACGATTTATTTTTTATTTAATTTTTTAAATCAAATGACCTAAGATTTTAACCTCATACTGCTGTAACCTCATTTCATACACGCTCATTGTAAGCAACATTAACGATTTGAAACATTACCAGAAAAGCCAAACCACACAGTACCTCTTAAAGCTCAGTGGCCGGTTTCTCTTTTTTAATTTCCCGGTACGAAAGTATCCTGGATTCGATTCTTTACGCACTGTTCTTACTGCATTTACCACGCCCTATGGGGGTTGCAATCGTCGTGAGGAAATATGTCCGAGAACAAGAAATAATAAAAAATATTTCGAGAACGTGTGAAATCTGCCAACCTCCACTGGTACAGCGTCTAACCAGCGGACTCCACCCAAGTCCAAATGCTCACAATATACACTGTAATGTAAACCTCTCCTTTGCAGAGGAATATTTAAAAGCTGCTACTATGGCACGAAGTGTAAACAAATGGGCTCTCGTAAACAACTTTGTACCTTTCCGAGAGAACGTGACGAAAGGCCTCGTCTACTATTTATTTACTTTACTAGTAATGATTTTGTATCCATCTATTTGCATTAAATTCTCTTTGAATCAAAGTTGACTGACTTAGTATTATTTCATCGTAATATTAATATGTCACCTTCCAGAGATACGGGATTTCTAACATAAGTACTTCGAAGACAAACTCGCGGGTACCTCTTGTATCATATTGTGTAATAATGCTTTTATTTAACCCTGAGCCCCCGACTTCTTTATGATTCATACCACTTGCAAAACATATAATGAGCTCTAACATTTCAGTGGACAGAATTTTGTTTTTTATTATCTTTCGATAATAAAAACTTTCTGCATCATGTGCGCATTTAAACTTGTGCACGTAGAGTACTTTTGAGCCATTAAAAACATTTAAAATTTAAATATTAATTTATCCTCATCACTGTATTACTAAATAGTGTAGTCTTTAAGTACACTTAAATACTATATATGAACGATTACGCTACGCTCATCGGGCAGCTTGGCGATACCACGCACGCCCGCCCGTCTATAAGCCCGGTCTGTGAGATGGTTACGCGGCCATCGCTAGTCTAGTATTCAAAGTATGGTATTTCACCATAGTGAAAATAGGTCTATTTTTCATTGAATTAAACATGTCAAGCTATCGATAATACTTTGAGTGACATTTTTCTTACATTTTTTTTTGAATAAAGCCGTAATTTTGCCAAAAAAACAGCGTGAACTTATTCAACATTCAAACAAAATAGAATTATGGCACTTTCAAGATTTATGAAACAATTTCACTTCTAATAATTTCGAAACCAATCTTGAAAACGTCGTAAAAAAGTTTCACCCTCCTTAATACAACCCAAACCAAAACTTCGACAACCAAATAAAATAAAAACTTGGAATTTGGTATACTATATTTCTTTATGTTCTTTAAGAAAACAATGTATAAATGTCACAGATTAGTAAGATAAGGTATCTTACATACCTTATCTTATTATTATTAGTACGAACCGTGCTTTACTCTACATAACTATTAAGTTTGCTTGCGTTAACAGGCTAATATGCTAGTTTTGTAAAAACTTGATTTAAAAAATTACTAATTTTATTACATGATAATTAATTACTTAATTTTAAAAACATTTTCTGCATTCCCAATCATCCATCGTATCAAAGTTTTTATCAACATAGCGTCGGCGTCGGCCACAGATAATGAAAGAAAACAAAACGAGGAGTAAAGTAAACAGATAACAAAAACCAATTCGATCTTTGCGTAGTAATGGTAGTAGGTGAATGTTGGAGACATTCCAAATGAGCGAGCTCTACTTGTTACATACAAGTCTTAAAATAGTAACCGTAGCAACGGATCGTGATAATGCGACCGATTTGCATTCCAACAGATGTCGATTCATTGAATCGAACCTGTATAAGAATTTACTGAATTTTTTCATTTACGTTTTGACACACTACCAATCAAATCCGGAGATTAGGCTGGGTCCCAACCCGTCACTTTCTTTCTCCTGGATATATGAAAAGTGGATTTCGGAAGCTCGTCTAGCTGCACTCAGTCGTACAAAACGGATATATGGAACAATGCACAAAATTAAACATAAATAAGGTTTCGATATTATTGTAGAACTGAAGTGTGTCTAAACGTTGATAATTATAAGTTTATCTTACACGTCCTGCTATACATAGCAGTCACTAAATGATAAACGGCTATCTCGAAACACGATCGCAGTTGTAACATCAGTATATTATGGCGGAAAAGCAGGAAATACGGTATTAGTTTGGATGGAAGCCGAACGTCGGCAATAAACAATACTGATCTAATAATAGAGGGCACTAGTTACAGCGGGTGAAAAATAGATTGAGATACAAGAATGTGGGGCACAGCCGCGCCTGCGCATCTCTGCAGTGATATCATCTAAACAGCGAACTCGCATCGCATGGCGTATAGGCAACGTAAATCATAATATTACTAGCCTGAGTCGAAGTCAGATATACGTTTCAGTCAGATATATGATTTGCTGAATTTGGACATGGCATTCAGTTATGATTACTTCGGCGATTTGATCTGACAGGATTGCGTTGAATTTTTTTAGAAAACATGTTTTACATATCATAGTTTCAATTTGTTTATATGGTTATAAAGAAACGGACGTAAAACGCTAGTCGCTGAGAAAAATATGTATTAGGTTAAATGCCACAGCCACTCTGTGTCTGCCTCACGAAGGGTTCGGGTCGGAAGGATTAAATTCTCACAGAATACCAGCGTGAAATAGCATAATCCTCCTGTTTCCTATTGAGTGATTGAACTATAGAACCCTTTTACTATTAACGAGGCATTTCATCTTAGTTCTCAGAGGTAACAACGTATCAGCGTCTACTTTAAAAAAAAGTAAAGTTGGATTTCGCGTTTGTCTGTGTATTAATTGGCTTTTAGATTCTAAACTTCTAAATGAATTTTGATGCGGTTTTCACCATGATTTGGAACATTTCTGGTGATTCATAATAGAGTTTACGAGTTGTTTGAGGGTGTGTCTAGACCTCTGACCACCTAATTATTGGGTATACCGTATACAGCCGAGAAGGCCCTTATTTATTTATATTCCATATGTCTTAGCGTGATTTTCTAATCGCCCGAGTTAAGGTTAAATATATTTCCCGCCATGTTTGTTCTCACAACCCCGCACGGCAACTTTGTTCGACAACTTTATCTACGCAATAATAATAAAACACGTCGTTGGCGCGTCGTTTAGAAACTTGTACTGAAATCCAGTTACGGCTGTTACAGTGAGTTCTGAGTTATTGGACTCAGTTCAATTAGACATTTACGCATGTTTGTCACGGAGTCATACATATCCGAATTTACACGACCATAAAATTAAGAACGAATTACTATTACGGTTTGATTCAATACAACGTGATAAGACGCGGATGCTGCGTGAAAGGTCTGCATAGCCATAAAACATCGAGTTTAACGAACGAGATTCAAACGCAGGACGTTTTATGTAAACAAGTTTGCCTGGTAGAAATTGCCCATAGGCATTATGTTCATCCTTTGTGTCCATTTGTATACAGAATTGCGATGATGATAAGACAGATAATCTTTGATAAAAAAAAATAAGAGCGTAGGCTAAGTGGTGATTGTGACCCATAGGCACCCATTATATACTCGTACTATAATATATTTACTTAATATTATATCTAACAACTACTAATATTATAAAGTTTGTATGTTTGAATGTTAGTCTCACTTAATCACGTCTAAACCACTGAAAGTATTTCAATCGACAGAATTGAAATTTGGCTTAGAGGTCTATTATGTCATAGTTTGGTCTCGTAGACTAAATCGCGGGTAGAAAGTTATAAGAATCTTCATGTATCACTGTTATGGCGTTATATTTTATGCTGGTATTCTGTGAATATGTGATTCTTACCCATTATAAACTGATAAATTAACGTTTGATATAAAATGGGAATGTTAATAGGACAACTATCTTACGGCCAAGAGTTTATTTCTTGTTTTTATAACTCAGTATTTTTTTCCATTTTCTTATATTGCGATAGTACTTTTGTGGAATTTCAAAATCGCTTGTCGTACCTGGCAGCAAGTAGCGTTTGATTAGCCCCAACAGAAAGTGAAAGCGTCCACGTATTCAGCTGTTGCACTGCTCTAAAAAGTCGATACTGTACACACGAGTGTTAATTTTTCCCACCGGACGGATCGGTGCGAAGCCGACGTTTTTAATATGCGCCCAAATATTATTATATATATATAAAGATTTTTTTTTTATTATTAGCCGTCGGTAAACATGACATTTTCAGGCACTCCTCTTTGTCGATTTTTCCGACATTTAAGAAATTAGAGAGCATTTTTGCTATGGATAAAGTTACACCCATAATCATCTTTTTATAAAATATAGTCAATAGTGTACGTTACGTTGATGTAGGTGATACCATAATTAGAGAGAAAAAGTTCTCTCCCGAGAAGAGGCTGACTAAGGCGCCGGCGAAGGTGGGTCGCGGATGTGTGCGAAATCTGCGAAAGTGTTACCGTGACCCTGCCGATAGTTTTGGTCAGAGCTCGCCCGACATGACACGTCCCTGAACCCGCGAGGTCGAGTAGGGTTTGGTATTTCCCCACGTATAAAAAAAATATGATATCATAATATTGAAATACGTCTGAAATATTTATTGATTGAAATGTATGTGGTGCGTCAAAGAAGGACAACACGCGGTGGGTCTACAACAACTAGTTTTTGCCTTTATTTTTCAATCTTATAGATAAATAATTGCTGCAAGTGCAGTAGTAAATGAGTTTGGAATTTATTTCTGTAGGTTGGACTTGGAAAGTGTCCACACGTGGATTTTATTGGCAGATTTCGAGTGCTATCAATGTCTGCCAATGACGATTTTATGAAATAAACAAAATATGCTCATTCGTGCAACCAACGGATTCCGCATAAATAAAACTATTGTTGACAATATGTCTGTTGAAATTTGAAAGAGAATAAACACTAAACTATTTCAGTGTGACATAGCTTTATAAAAGTTGTTTTTAAAATAAATAATAAAGTGCGTTTTAAAACGTTTCATCGATATGTTATATTATTGAGACAAATATCACACAATGTAGCAAGATATCGATAAATTAGACAAGATAAAAACAACCCTACTCTTCACGTAAATAGATTACAAGCTGTTGACCAATAAAACCGGTATTTTACATTTTAAGCTTACCTGGAAAGGCGATCGAAAGATAATTTGTGGGGAAAATCAACGTAAAAGAATCGTGTTAGTGTTTACCCTGACTCACACTTCCTTGTTTTAACGACATATTACGATTATTTCTTCGAATCTTACCCCTGCGTTCGAAAAGTCGCTATATCAAAAAATAACAATTTGTTTAACAAGTCTGTACAAACTCAAATGTTTGCTCGTGAACTAAAGTAACTAATGGGGTAAGCATGATTGACGAAACGATAACCTAGCTGTTAGTGACTCTAGTCCTCATCATAGAATTTCGAATCCCACCACCGGCAAACGAAGTGTCTGTGTGATAAATATAAATGTTTGTACGCGTGTAATAGATGTTTTAAATATATATAGAATACATCATGTATCAGTTAATATGGTTATTTATCTATGTGGGTATACATACATCTGTCTTATCACTATCCAGTTGCCAAGCCACAGAATCTTTTTTTAGAATTAATTTGAAAACTGTGTCCAAAACAATATATAACTCTGGGTACTCAAATGGATAATTACCTCTGTTTTACTCATTGGTTTAGGATGATCAATGGTCACACTTCAGAGGTTTCTTTTCGACAGAATGACTAATCCATCGTTTAATTATTATTGTCTGTGTAGACAATCGACTAATAAAATCGGTGGATAATCCATTGAAAAAATGCGGAAGTATTCGCGTCCTTGTTGTGATACGAGTATTTCCGCTTCTTCGAACTACGATCGTCAACTGGACTATTGTGTCGATTAGGTCGTCCTCCGTAATTGATTTGGAAAATGCTTGGTTACTTTGGGGCTGATAATAATAGTACTTTTTTATTAATGGTCAAGGGGGCAAAGGAGTTAGCGGCTCACCTGGTGGTGAGTGAATATCGACGCCCACTTACATCTGCAACACCAAAGAAGCTGCAAGAGGTCGTGGTACAACCCCGGCTCATTCTAACAACAGTAAAAGCTGCCGCTTGAATCTCACACTCAAACAAAGTCGTCGCAGAAAAAGGTCGAAGAAGGAAACGCAAAAAAAAAACGTGGTTGCGAGCAGGTGGTGGAATAATCATATTATATATGCCAGTCCTAAATTGTTACCGGCCTGGGTATCCAGCGGACAGCAGCGTTTGTTATGCGTGGTGTACTGGGATCGCCCACCCCCTCTCCAAACCAAAGAACAATGAAAGTAGACATTTCTTGAGTGAATTGAATTAAACCTTTAGTGATATTAAAAAATCAAACACAGGGATATTTTTTTTTAGTTTCAACATTATTGGTTTTAAGTCATGCTAAGAAAGGAACATACTTTGATTTATTAGCAAATATATTCATATTAGCGTGCATGGATAAATATTTTGAACACGTTACAGTGTTAGTGGGGCCTATAGAAATATTTATCGATATGTATGATGGTATCGGTCACGCGACTCATGGTGATAAAGCCAAATTTGTCCTGCTACTGCGCCAAACGACCCCACATTACGGTATAGATTACGGATTTTCATGATCGAACGGGTTTCCGATACCCACTTTTCACCTCAACGGGAAAAAGAACGTGACGGGTGGCGAATCTCGTCGTTGGTTCTGCTCCCGTAGATTGCCATAACTTTTTCAAGACCTTTTCTTTGTCGCTTCTTACGACTACCTCGGAAAGAAAGGAATAGCAGAATTTCATACGCCTCTACCACACGCCTCGCAATTAAGATCTCTGTTATAACCAATAATAATTAGCAGCTATTAATTTCCGTCCATAAAACATTTTTGTACACTTCATAAGACATAATGAACTAATAGCTACCTACAATTTTTAATTTCTCGTTTGCCGCAGTTTTTCCGATACACCTTCATTTACTAAATCAATTACATGCACCCCATATAGTTTTCGGCGACCGGAGCTGAGGGGTTACGATATAATTTCCTTTCCCCTGCTCGTCCCCTGTTGCTACAGACACTGCGACGTGCTCTCGTCGGGGCAATAGGCATTAATGGAGGCACTGGTATAACTCCATGTTTATACATGAATTTCGGCTGACATAAAATATTAATGGTATTGTAAATTGGGTTATTGTTCACATAACCCATTAAGAAAACAAATAAACACTCAATGTTTTAAACAAATACTTCGTAATAACATTTGAGAAGGTCAAGTATAATATTTAAATAAGTAACAATTTCCGGAAGCTTCTACTTTTTTTCTGTCACATAATTTAAAAGATTACGTGTAGAGTTAGCGTAAAATAATTAAATAATTGCATAGCACTTAACTATGCAATTATTATTTGAGAGAGACTGCAAGAGCTTCAACACTAAAAATTTATATGAAATCATTTCAATAAATAAACAATGGATAGAGAACGATATCTTCGTTAATAAATAAATGAAGACCAGAAATATAACCTTAATATCTAATTTGAAAACATGTTTTGTAGGTAATATATATATATGTTGTACATGTACTTAGAAGAGGTCGAGACCTTGAATCGATGAACGATGAATAATAAATTGAAATTATTCTCAATAGCAACCAATCAAAACTAACAAGCTTGTTACATTATAAGGCACCGAGGCACGACCTCAGTTACGACGTACACAAAGTAAACGTCATTATTATGATGCCAAAGCATTTTTTATTTATTTAAGTATACAAGAATTCTGTTCTCCTTTTCTTATCACAGCTGTATTTTACCAGCCTAACACATCATAACTGTTGGTTTAGGCCGCTAAAATACCACAACAGTAACCTGTAACGTGGAACTAAGTAGCAAGTAAAGCTGTGTTTTCAGCACATGCATTAATGTGTCGATTCAACCTAGAAAGTACAACACTCTTGTAGGGTAGAAAAATATAATTATATTATTTGAAAGCAATAATGGAATATACTACCACTCTCGCCTTTCCTCTCTAAGGCTAGGCAGAACTTACTGATTTTTATTTAGCACCGTTCAACATAGCCAAACGGGCTTCGGTAGATCACTTTTTGATAGGGAGATAGCACGAGATTTTCAAGATTTTTCTCTAACAGTTCAAATAAAACTCACATTATGCTTATTTAATTCTAGATATAGGCGAAAATTCTGTTATACGAGAAACTACATATTTATTCATATCCCTCGTCCCTGTAAATGGTGTGCCTATTTATTTACATTCATTAGGGTGCCACCGTAGAGGCTTATCCAATTTCATAAAAATTCAAATCCGAGCGTGTTATTCGTTTATTGGTTACCATAAATTGGATAAACGAAACCATGTCAAAAAAATAACACGGTATGATTTTATCAGGGAATCACACGGAATTTTTCGGTACATTTTTTTGTGTCAGATAATTACGACCACGTTTCTTCGTAATTGATTACTGCTGGTCCCTTAGATGCTGCTGTCCGCACTGGAGATATTAGGTCTGACATAAGCACATTTTATTTCATATACGTAGCGAATTTTAATTCGTGATTTACAATTTTAACATTGTATAATACTGAAGTGAACGCAGACGACTGCACATAATTAAGGTGCAAGAGCAGTGAAAGTGAATAATTAAATGTAAATGATATACGGGTGTGCTGGCTCTAATGTATATAATAAAATATTATTAACCAACGAACTCCGCGTCATCGGTTCGTGGTAAGGTGAATAACTTATTATGTTCCTTATGACATTAATCCACGTTTCATTAGAATCAAATGACGCCAGTTTCTTAGTAATTTATTTTTATCCTTCCACAAAGAAATCTGGAAGTCAAAACGAGCAATGTATATTATTTATACACTAGCGCAGCTGCCCCTGGCTTCGCCTGCGTGTTATCAAATTTAGTCTACGAAAAAGAGAACTCTTATTTGAGATAAAAGTAATCCTTTACCCTATTCCATGGCATAATCTAATACTGCTAAACTTTATGTCCGTTCAGACCTTTAAGTAAATGGTGTCTCAGAATGATTTTCGTTTTAAGATGTTAAATAAAAAACAAAATCAATTAAATCTCGTTTTATTTAATGTTAATTTAAAGAGCAATTCTTGAAGTTTATTTATGAAAAACAACCGTTTGCAAATGCGCACCATTCATTTGTTCACACTCATTTAACCTGGAGCTAAAATTTTCAATAACTCGCTGGAGCATCGCTCTTGGAATAGAGTTGATTTCTTCAGTGATTCTTTGCTTCAAAACATTCAGGTTGGGTGGCAATGGATTGTAAACTTTGCTTTTTAGGTAGCCCCATAGGAAGAAATCAGCAGGCGTTAAATCAGGGCTCCTCGGTGCCCAATTGATGTCTCCTCGGCGACTTATCACTCTTCCAGGGAATAAATCGTGAAGACCAGCTAATGAGTCATTTGTAACTTGTGAAGTGGCTCCATCTTGCTGGAAAAAGGTGTTGCGGTTGTAGCCCTTCTGGTTTTCCATTTCTGTAGCCAAAAAAGTCCGGATCATATGGCCCTTTATATTTGAACGACAAACATACAAACTTTCACGAAAAAAAAACCCATAGTATTTCTGGAAATATAATAAACATTTTAAAAAAATTGCATCAAAACCAGTGAAATTGATTTTAATGGAACATCATCACCATCTTGAAATTTGTCGACTGCTGTGGATAGTCCTTTTCCGTGACGGCACTATTTGCCTTAATAGCTACGCTTAAGATGATGATTGAGATATTTTGTAGGGCTCGTATTTTTTAAGTGATCATTTCGCCATCTCTCGGAGACACTGACTTTAATTCGCGCTGTTGCCTATCTCTACGGCGCACAAAGACGAAACGAGTGAAAAATTAAAAAATGTGGTAAATCCTTGAATGAAGGTTTTTTCTATAGGTAGGTAAGTAAATGATGTGATTGCAATGATTTTTTAATACTAAGTTTATCTTACATATTGACGTCAATAATTAATGATGTAATATTGTACTAAAGTATTGTCCCATCACCTAAAATATAATAGGTCGGTTAATAACTTTGAGGTAGGTAAGTCTGACTAACAGAGTTTAAGCACTCTAAGGTTAAATTGTACACGTCAACGGTGGCAATACACATCTGGAAAGTGTAAAACACCTTTTCTGCGTCAAACGTTTTGCGTAGCAATCCAAACAAAAATTCGATTGAATGCAAAATTTATCAAGTGTTTAACTTAAAAGCCGTGATCGATTTGTCAGTTGGGTAGGCAACCAAGCAGCTACCAATGCTTGAGTTCATATAATAATTATGTAGGTGCATGCAAAGTTTCAGATAATTTTGTAAGTGTAAGTCTTTAAAATAGTTTAAATACATCTTACAAAGTTTACTTATCACTTACAAAAAAGAATACGTTTGTACTTACATATTATAGTGATATTATTAACGTATCGTGTAGGTACTTAAATATTATATTGGTAATTAATATGATATGTTATTAGGTATTATTAGAAAACATGTCGGAGTCACGTTACAACGGAGACAAAAAGCTATGGACTTACGATTCACCTTGTTTCGCGCGCGGCGAGGGCAATGACCCGACACAGCTGTAAGCGCTGTACATAAATAGTGTTGCACACACGTAGGTATAAACAGCCGAGCAGTTTGTGCGCTCGATAAAAAATAGTTTATGGAGAAAGCTCCGGCATGCCTTAGGTGGTCAGGTCGAATTTATGACATATAAATCGAGATTATCCTTATTTTTTTATAACAAACAGCAATAGAGTTTACCCACTTTTTTTTATTATTTTGTAATACTAAACTTTTTCTCATGGAATAAACGTTGAGGCGTTCGCTACAAAGCCTTCAGCCAAAAAATAACTTACAGATTTTAGTCGTAACTAGCATAATATCTCTGACCGGAACCTGTAGTATAAATACGAGGTCATCGGAACAAATAATTCATTAAACAACGAAAAAAACCTTTTTTTTGTTGTTTTTAACAAAAAAGCTAAAAAACATTGGTTCAGAAATATACACATCAAATTCAAAGTCTTATCTCATTTGATTGTTAGATAAGCGCAGTGAAGATAATTTATATTGAAGTAACATAACCCTACCGGTGTCATCAGACTTGATATGACTCATAACAATCATTCCAATTGTTTCAATGTTACGACACGAGAAGGGATAAAAGTTTAACAGTAGGATTGTTTGAAAGCTTGTTAAAATATCGGCGGTAAAATGAGTACCCATTATGAACCTGCACCTGTAGCTCTTCAGGTGTTGCAGACGTACCTGGGCGTCGATGATCACTTACCATCAGGTGAGCCTTCTGCTCGTTTGCCACTATTCCCATAAAGAAAAAAAAGTCTAATTAGCAAAACCTCCGCATTGCACAACGTCCAAAAAATAAAACGTCAAATTTTCATTGTATTACCTAGCCATATTTATATTATCGTAAATATGATCAAATGTTACAACTTAAGCAATCAATTAAGTAAATTTTATCATATACTCACATTACATTTTCTTTTGTCAATGAGTCATGGATGTTGGATTATATATACATGTTAATGTAATATGGAAAACAACGTCTGGACACTTCGGCACAAAAATATTTGTCTTTGAAGCTGAATATTGTTTTTCCACTAATTAATGTATTTGTATTTACGGTCTAAATAGTAAGAAGTTACAAAACCTTTATTAAAAATGTTAGCTACGTTGGAATACATTTTATTTTCACAAATAGGTATTATAATAACGGAAAAAGAACAGGATAGCTATCTTATAATTAAATCTCCAACAGTATAGCTCTCCAACAATGAAACATTACCTTTTTCGTAAGTACCTGCCTACGTATGTAAGCCTCGAGCACCATGATGGACATTGACCTACATCGATAGCCGCCGACAAGCTATTCAGCACATCACACGAATTGACTAGTGAAACGATATTGTTGAATAAAAATCGCATAATAGTATACTTTATATAAGTTAAGAGATTGCGATGCGGCACATCTGTTACAAAAAGGTGAAATCAAACCGATTTTTTAAATGTTTTAATCTGTGACGCAGATAGGTAAGAACTGCTTTTTTTTCTAACAGCTTGTATGAGTCCACTTCTGGATATAGAAATTACCATGGAAATAAAAACAAAGGCTGGCATGCCACAGATGAAAGATTTGCCCACATTCACCACGGTACGGTTGGTGAGCGTAGTGCCGGTACGCCGGTACTCTCGTACCGTAGGACCCTGGCCCTAGAGATGCTGCTCCCCATCACTAGTCTGAGGGATTTTGTGGGGTATATTTGAAAGGGTTTTCCGCTGTGAGTCCGTCGCCAGAGCATCGTCTGTTAGTCAGCATGGTGCACTGCACTACGTGCAGGTGAAGTTATAATGGTTAGGTGCAGGTAATGTGTACATAAAATTTCAATCCAACCACGTAGCTACGTTTACGTAGTAACTGTTGTCTATCTAATCTGTGATTCTAGACCAGATGACACCAATATTCGTTTTGGTTCCATCAATCGAACAAATTAGTGAACGAGAACAATAATTTTAGTATTATGATGAATACGTCTAAGTAGCAAAATGTCTATTTAGCAGAACGTCCAATGACTAAACCGTCAGTTTTTTTTGAGTACAGTCGTAAACGTTATTGGTTAATACCTATTTAAGCCAAACTACATTTTAAGTTTTTATTTAAATGGCTAGGTAGTTAAGTAGCAGCATGTAAATGCCCACTGCTGGGCAAATGCCTAATGAGTTGAGAAATAACTTTTACGAACCGGGAAGATTTCGAGTATTATGTCTTTCTTCATCATAGATGTATTCGTTTTTAAAATTCAGAGCATTAGTTTCTTTCTACTTATTAAAGGAGAAAGAAATCTCTGTGGTGAAAGTTCAGTGTCTTTCGTTCATCGCTGTCTTAGTAACTAGAAATTGACTACTATCGACTTTAAATTATGCACAGTTGAAGAATTCATTTCTGGCATCTATTCAGTATGATGTTATAAAAATAATACGAAGTAATACAATTTTGAGGATTTAATAACATCATATTTTATGTTTTGAGTTCACGTATGTCCAAAAATGTGCTTAAACGGGTAATTTAAACACATTTTACTCATTAATATTAAATACGGCTTCTTCCGAGTTACAAAAATAAAATAATAAATTTGAACTCTTATTTACTTATAGCGGGATTAAGCGGCTAACTTACAAAAATTCACATTTATAATATCACTAGTATTAAAGGAATTACCTTAATATTGTAGTAAAAGTAACCTATAACACACTGTCACTTGACGTTTTTGTTTTATCAAACCTTTATTGAGAGTTTATGAAAAAACATCTCATGAAGAGACAAACGTCTCAATGATGGTTTACTAAATAATAAATGTTAGAGCATGGTAAATTTTACACTAGTAGAAACTTATAAGACATTTATGAAAACAGATTTAATGATAGATAGTTCAAAATTTTAACTTGCATGCGTAATGGAGAGCAGTTTATTAATGTTTGAGAAGAGACGCTGCGGTAGGCTCAAAATTCGGTATTGTTTTTTGTTTGCTTTCGAAACCTTTTATTGTTTAAAGTTTAAAGTTTCGAATCGATAGACAATTATCGTAATGTAACATCTAGTACAACCAATGCCTCTCGATCCTGTTAACGTGAGACAACGTTCGTCTTATCGGTCCCGATCGAATACAAAGATAACCAGGCGGTTAAAGCAGGATTTTTATAAATAGCAACAGCAGGTGTCTTATTTATCAATGTCAGAAAACCGCTGTGAAATCTATTAATACAAACACCAAGAACCAATAAGGATTCACTTAAGCTATTTAATAAATTTCGCACTATTTAAAATACCTTTTACTTAGGAGTTTACTTAGTATAGTTTGATAGACTAATATTAAATATATTAGTCTAATATATTTAATATTAGTCAAGCTGATGAGCAACCAAGTTAAATATTAGTTACGCTGATAAAGTTGCAGCCTGTAAGTGACCACTACTGGGAAAATGCCTCCTTCTCTTATAGGCCGCTGATGAATAATAAAAAAAGAAAGATCTTTGTCACACTTAAGAATATTATCTATACATGTATGTCTAAGTACCGTCATATATAAGTATTATATTGTAGTATAATATTCGAGTATATGAACATAATATTATTGTGCCTATTACATTTTCTCTGTTCAATCTAATGGTAGACTGGTAGAGAATGCCTCTTGGCATTAAGTCCGCCTGTTTGTTATGTAAAGTGCAAATAAAGTTTAAATAAATAAATAAATAAATTATCTATTTCACTTGTCAGAGCATGTGTTCTCCGTTTTCCTGGTGGGTTTTAGAACAGTTATGGTCGGCGATGAATTGATTTTTGTACAACGCACCGGATACAACGTATGTTAAAGCATTATCTTTTTTTTCAGGTGGCGAAAATCAAAAACATTGAGTCATGAACAAGTCTACAAGTAGCCACTCACATCAAGCAGGGTAGCTGTCGTTAATAGGTACGTATCATTTGAACTTTTTTTTCTTTAAGTTTTTTCTTCGCACGGTTAGATCTAAATGTTACAGAATCATTCCCAACAAATTTCACATAAACCATTTAATATGATTCAGTTTTTACTATATATTAATTTGTGCAGAACTTGAGAAACTTAATCGATTGCCGAATAAAATGTCGAATATTTTTAGTCTAGTATATAATGAACCGAGACTTGGTCCTTCACTGCAGCCCGTATGAGGAAGCTCAAAGTTGCTCAGCGCGCTATGGAAAGGGCTATTCTCGGTGTTTCTCTGCGTGATAGAGTCTGCAACGATAATATCCGCAGCAGAACTAAGGTAACCGACATAGCCGTAAAGATCAGCAAGCTGAAGTGGCAATGGGCCGGCCACATAGCTCGCAGAACTGACAACCGCTGGGGAAAAAGGTTCTCGAGTGGCAGCCACGTACGGGCAAACGCAGTGTAGGACGACCCCCCACAAGATGGAGTGACGACCTACGCAGTGTTGCGGGAAGTCGATGGATGCAGATGGCTCAGGACCGTGCTTCGTGGCAATCTTTGGGGGAGGCCTATGTTCAGCAGTGGACTTCTAATAGGCTGAAATGATGATGATGATGATATAAGGATCGCTGGAGGAGCTTAGTACGATGCCCAATGACGTCAATAGTGTCTCCCAACAGGTTGGTCTTAAGATGTACATGGACAAGACGAATTTCATGTCAAAGGTCCATGTCACACCAATACCGGTTGTTGTTGGGAGCAATAGGCTCGAAGTTGTAGACGAGTACGTATACCTGGGACAAATTGTCCGATTAGGTAAGTCCAACTTCGACTCAGAGGTCAATCGACGAATCCAACTCGGCTGGGCTGCGTTCGGGAAACTACGTCATATCTTCTCGTCGAGTGGTATACTCGCCAAAGCCTGAAGACGAAAGTATACAACCAGTGCGTGTTGCCAGTGATGACATACGGATCCGAGACTTGGTCCTTCACTGCAGGCCGTATGAGGAAGCTCAAAGTTGCTCAGCGCGCTATGGAAAGGGCTATGCTCGGTGTTTCTCTGCGTGATAGAGTCTGCAACGATGATATCCGCAGCAGAACTAAGGTAATCGACATAGCCGTAAAGATCAGCAAGCTGAAGTGGCAATGGGCCGGCCACATAGTTCGCAGAACTGACAACCGATGGGGAAAAAAGGTTCTCGGGTGGCAGCCACGTACAGGCAAACGCAGTGTAGGACGACCCCCACAAGATGGAGTGACGACCTGCGCAGTGTTGCGGGAAGTCGATGGATGCAGATGCCTCAGGACCGAGCTTCGTGGCAATCTTTGGGGGAGGCCCATGTTCAGCAGTGGACTTGTGATAGGCTGAAATTATGATGATGATGATCATGATGACACCGGGGATCGAAACCAGGTCACTTGCTCTCTATGAAACTAAAGTGAGCGCCCTGACCACTAGGCTACCACGGCTCCGAATTAGGTCTATTAAGTGCCAATGCACGATTCCCTTATATAATTTTCTTTTTATCCCGGAAGATATACAGACGTAAACACAAATAGGTACCTACGTAAGTAACAGTAGGCATATACGCCAATTCACGACCCTGACGATAATGACTCACGCTATCGAAATAATTCTTACAGGTATACAAGGTTACAATTATCTCTGATTGTATTCAGGGCTTCCTACTAGCCGTTCTGTGTATTTTTTTAGTCTAAGCGGCGATAGCCGCTCGGGTATCGTGATGCCTCCGAATCAGAAGGTTCGAGTTCGATCCCCTATGTGGAGGGCTCGTAGCAATGAGGTTTTTTTCCAAATGTACGTACAACTTGTATCGTTAGACAGTAAGACGGCGACAGGCTCATCGCCAGTCACGATCCCTGAAATAACTAAAGTGTGGTCTACACTTCCGACCACCCCAGTGTTGGGTTGATCGTGAGTAGTGAGTAGAGAGAGAAATTTATATTTTTTACCACACTTGGCAGGCTGGCGTCAGTAAAGCTGGTCCCCATCACTAGTCTGAGGTATTTGTTCGATATATTCCGATGGATATTATTTTCCGCCATCAGTCCGTCTGCAGAGCCGCGTTCGTTAATCGGCAGAATGAACCGCGCGCAGGTGACGTTGACATTTGGATAAAAAGTATATTCTCGCTTACACTTTGGTATTTAGTATTCATTGTAGGTAACTTGATAAAAACGTATATATGTGACAGTTTGGTTTGTTGGTTGTTATTCGTTTGGCCGAAATAGGTTATTCGAAACTATTTCATTTCATTTTCGCTCATGGTTTATTTCCGTCCTTCCCAGTCGACCACGTGAGATACACTCATTTTCACAGACTGAAAAACAAAGGAAGAAGGGCGTGAAATAGTTTTTATTATTTTATTTTTCTTTTTTAAATAACAATTTTTTATGGTATCAAAAGCAGCCAGGTTCCAAACAGTACAACTGTTTGTAAGAACAAAATACGAAGAAACTTTTTTCCCGACCTTATATTTCTAAGTATTAAATAAATTGAACAGAGAACAAAATGTCTGTAGCCAAAAATGGTTATGTAGTTCATTATCCTTATTTTCCGAATATATTTACGCACAATTATTGTTATAAACATAGGTACGCGACGTGCGACACAACTGTGACATGCGCGCACTAATCAACAACCCACACTAGAGTTTTCGTCGCTATGTATTTTATATTCAACATTCTGAATATTTATACAACGAACCACTACAATACTAATTTACCAACAAATAATTTACTAACAGTGACTTTAAGTAGCCATAACCATATGACAATTTCATTTGGTATTTACTTACGCTGGTTGCCGTCGCCTGTATACCTAGGTACTGTATACCATATTTTTGGAAGTCTTCCAACGTTAACATATTAAAAAAAAAAGATTTATACTGTTAACCGAAAAACATTTTATTAAGTTGTCACATTTATTGTGTTGAGAGTGGTTCAGTTGAGCTATTTACAAAACAACCAAAGCTCTAAATTTTATCTATTATTCTTCTAAATAATGAGAATCGAGAGATAAAAAAAATATGCTGCCATTGCCGTATATCCAATGCTGGGGTGGTTAGAGGTCTCGACATTTTAGTCTTTTCATCTCATATTTCACCACGTTGTATTAGGGACAACGTGGTAGGTAGTAAGCATGTCGCCGCCATCCAATATACAGTCCAAGCCATCAATACAATTCGTGCGTAAGTTTCGAAAAACTAGGTGATACGTTTCAATCAAACTCGAGTCTATTGATGAGAGACGGAAGAAAAGAAGAAAGATAAACAATCAAATGTAGAAATAAACAAATATGCAATTAAAGTTATCTGCAATTGTTTTATATAAATGCTATGAATTTTTCGATCTGTTTCCAGTATTTCGGGGCAAAAAGCTATTGAAATGACAGCACTAATTCTAAGTTATGTTCATCACAAAGGCTATACTCCTCTCTCCTAATTGCTGTGCCCAAAAGGTTAATAACGATCTCAAATTATTATACATATTTTATATTATATTATGTACATAAATTATGGAATGCAAAAAATTAAGCATAATAATGTATACAAAAAGTTTTTCTAATACTATACTTATCGGCAGTAGATATGCAAAGATGTAGAGATAATTTAAATGTAATTCTTAACAATAATCGTGGCCTTATTATTATTAAGAAATACAACATGTAAATAATCTATGCCGTGAAGTATTGTTTGGAACGCGAACAAATAGTTTATAGAATTTCACGTGTCAGAGGTGGGCGGCATCGTCTGGGGATGCAATCGATTGGGACGGTCGCCACGGTGACAGCTTCCGCCCTTGGCTGCCCGGGCCTCGCTACATCCGAGCACCTACGATGTACATTTTAGATTAACTTTAGGCGAGCTAAATGGCACTAAATTCGTAGTTTATATGAGCGTTTTCAAAGAGATTCGTTCACAAAACGAGTAAAATTACTTGCCTATGTTCTTTGCTATTTATCTTTGGCTGAACAAAGAAAAAATTTTATCGCTAATAAATTCGTTTTTTTTTAGTCGAGGTTAGTCAACTTTTTAGTTGGCTGTGATGTGACTGCGTATGAGTCGCGGAAATGTTTCTTATTGTGTGCGTGTTTACGTATGGTAGATACTAGATAGACGGGCGCGCGAGAGCGAAGTACGCTCAAGGGCAACAGACGGATAACGACCCCAACTTTGTCAACTTTACGCTCAATACGTATTGCTACAGGCTACAGTTTACCACGGACACAAAAAGAGTCTTATTGTAAATAAGTAATTGTATTTATTTTTTCTTATATTTTTAGACGGTGTGGAGGCGAATAATAGAGTATGGACTTCGGGTTCAACAATGTGCTGGAAGGAACGCGCCAGTACTTCATGGGGCTGCCTAAGCAAGCTCAAGCCGAGGGCAGTGGTCAACATGTGTGGCCGGCGGGAGTACCGCCGCCAGAGGAAGGAGCACCAGCCCTATCCGGAGCTCCAGCGCCATCGTCACGTCCGCCCTCCACTGCCGCTGCTCCTCCGTCTACTCCCAGTCTGAGTGCACCCCCACCTAGGCCGCCTTCGGAACCCATTGAACCAGAGCCGCATATTATTCATAAAGCGACAGTGATGCGCGAGGCGGCTCAGAAACGGCGCGAAATGCCAGACCCAGACGACGAGGAGGAGCCGATCGGTGCACTCTCTCCACCATCGCATATCATCCGCAAGCCCACGCCACGCGCGTTATTGTCTCCAGCGCCCGCACCTGCTGCGCCTTCTCCATCGCCTGCGCGGCCTCCTTCTACGGCGCCGCTCCCTCTCCCGCCCACGTCTGAGCCGCAGATAGAGCAACATGTGCAATACCGCCCGTCCATTCAACGCGTGCAAACTCCTACTGTAAGACCCCCTGATCAGTATGCACCCAGTAGACCTCCAGATCCATACTCTTCTTCGCGTCCTCCAGAATCGTATGCCCGCTATCAGTACGAAACAAACATACATGACAGTGGCAGAAACTCGCACGGTCCACCAGTCCCCTCACCGCAGCCTGCCACTGTGCGTCACAGTCCGCAAACCTATGCAAGATTGTCAAGTGTAATGCCGCAACACACTGCTTCTCGGCTTCGCGAATCTGCTGTCCATAGCCCACCGGCGTCACGCTATCCGATGCAGCCTACGCAGCCTCCTCCGCCCCATAATGATCGAGTTCCACCGATTCATCATCCACAAGCAGCGCTCCCACTACAAAGAGTTGGCGCTATAGAGGGACGTTCAGCACAAGCTTACCTCTCCTTAACGCATCGTCGCGAATCATCTATGTCCCGAACGTCCCATTACGAAAGACATACAACAATTCCACCGCGGAAATACGATCCTCAGCAAGCGTATTCCGGTTACAGACCCTCACTTTCTGCTCCACAATCTATACAAAACCATCGCGTTGAAACACTTCAGCAATACAAGCATAGTGAAATAGAAGTTATGAATACACGTTATACTGCACGGCCGTCAGAGCGCGGACAATCTCAACCCCAATCGCACAGTAACGAGGCCACGCGCATATCGTCTCGAGTTGATTTTCACAACAAAAGTAGATCTGTCGATTCTAGATCTGGTTACCATTATGCATCTCCGTCGACATCAAATGTAAGATATGCACCTAACACGCCTATGCCGGTAGTTCATAATAATTCTTCACTTCCATCGAGAACATCTTATCGACCAGTACCTCCTCCAAAGACAAACTATGATTATGCAGCAGCAAATCAAGTTCAAACGTCACCATCACGGTCTTCAATAAAGACCGGATATGCTAATCAACAAGCAAGAATGACAGTGTCGGTAACATCTTTAGTGAATCAAATGAATCAGACTAAACAAAAACGGGAGTCGCCTCTTGATTTGTCAGTAAAAACTGTTAAGAACTCCGCTGATTCTTCTACCACCCAAGATGATAGTATTGATTCCGCGTCTTTGGAAAATAAAACACTCCCATTACAACCACGTCCAACTTCAAGTAGTCGGCATGTACCACCTTTACCGGGCTATGTGGTATCCCATAAAGTAGATTTTGCGCCTGATTTTACACAGTATAGAGAAAGAAATGCATTACTTCCTCAAGCAATACGATACAATGGAGCTTATGAAACTTCAAGACCTGTTTCCGAACCTTATCCCGTAGAATCTCGTCACCACGTTTATTCTGAACGGAGTAAATATAATGGTCCTATCCAACCCAGAACTGATCATGTACCTAGAATAGATCTCACTAGGCCAGTCGCTGACGAAAGACACACAGAGAGAATTCGAGAAGATCCTCAGGTTGCAATAGAAGAACGTAAACGGCCCGCCGGACCTATTGTTAGCAACATTCCCGAAAAGTTAGTGAGGTACGAGACATGGTCTTCCGACAGCCGGATAGAACGTATGAGTCAGTCAGCCCGTGAACAACATGAGCTTATGAGCCGACCCGTTTATAGTTATAGTAGTCATAAAAGATTTGAAGCTTATCAAAACGATCAAAAAAGAGCTGTAGCGTCTAATTTGTACCGTGACCATCAATCTCATACAAGTCAAAGACACGCACGTAGTTTATACCCAGAAAAAAAAAATCCTGAAATCAGTGAGTACCATGCACACTATCACGACAGAATTCCGTCTAGTAGCCGTCATGTTATACAGAAAATTTCGAGCCATAGAGATGTAAATCCACGTAATTTAGATTCACAAAATGGACCCGCAAACAAGAGCGTTTTAAGTATATTACGAAATAGTTTAGAAACTAAGCAAACCGGATATGTAGAGCCAGCAAAATCTGCACGTCAGATACCAGATCTCATTGTCATAGATGACATCGATGATTCTGTAATAGAAATAACTGATTTAACTAAAGACACTGAAAATGAACTCTTAAAAATGAATAATTCTCAGACTCAGCAAACCGTTCCAGCTTTAGCTCACCACATTAAAATGCCTAAAGCCGTGGACTCCATAGCTCGCGATGTAGATTATCAAAAATGCGGTAACACTGATCCAAATAGCAAATCTCCCGAAAGCGATGTTGCATCAAGAATTAGGACTAAAGCAGAATTAAAAGTAATGCCGCCATCACACGATAGTAGTTTAAAACATGACAAGTGTTCAGAAATGTCGCTTTCAGATTCAGACAAAGTAAAGTTACTTCCGAAATCACAGAAACAGCATCTTTTCAATCAAATAAGAGAAGATAATCTAAGGTTAGAATCTGTTATAAAAAATGAAAAGATCTCAGGAGAATTTATATCTGAAGTAAAAACAGAACCTATGAATATTGATGAAATAGAAAAAGATGCTGTAAAAACAGATATTTTAGAAAGTATTGAATCCGATACTTTTGCACCTTTAGGAGAGTCAGCTCCTGAAGATTTAGATTGGGCCAATGCCTGTGATAGTTTTATGGAGCAACTTAAATCTGGTTGTCTTAAAAAGAAATCGCTTAGAATACGTAATGCTACACTGGATCAAGAGAGTGAAGGGAGACTTCAAAAGTGTCCTAAAGCTGAGTCAGAAGAGAGCGACATTATTAAAAGCCAAATTAATTCCATGCCCGGCATTGAAATTAAGCAAGAACCTGTTGACGACGCTGACAAAATAGAGACTGAAATAATTAATTCTAATCTTGACCAAGAATTCCTTAATTCAATAAATACAATAAGCGATGAAATCAAAATGAATAACAAAGAAAAATGTGAAAAGGAAAACGAAAAAGAAACAAAATCAAAAGTACAAGCAAAAGGTAAAAAAAAATCAGATAAGATTGAACCATTACCAACTTCTTCTGCGACATCAATCAAACATGACAATGAAGCAATTAAAGCAGTCAAAGAGGAGACAGAATCAACAGATGACGATGAACCATTAATAAACAGCAAAATATTAAAAGAAAAAGTACAGAGAGCACTTAAATATCAGATGTTAAAAGATTTATCAGAAAAATCAGCGTATGTAAAATTAGAATGTTGTGATGAACGCATGAGTGTAAATAGTAGAAGATCTACAGAGGCAGTGCCTAAAGATAAATTAGATAAACATGGCAAAAGAAAGACTAATAGACGGATGTCGAGGTCAAAGACTAAAGCGTCGTCCACTGAGTGTAAAATTGAAAAACGAAATGATAATTCAAGTTCAGATAGTGAAGGCGATGATATGAGTGTTGCGAGTAGACTTCGGGTACGCAAAGGAATTAAAACAGAAGACAACAAAAGTGCACAACCAAATAAAACTCCTGTGAAATCATCTCCATCAAAAAAACAAGACACAAGTAGTGCAAGCAATAGCTCAACGCCGGTACGTAAACCTGGTTTTGGGGATGGTTCCGATTTTCACCCAGGGTGGGAAGAAGAGTTATATAGATACAAAAGATCTCTACGTATGCCTACGAGACTCATAGCCATTCCTCGAGGACGGTCAGGTGGACCATTTGTTAAGGGATCGGGGTCATTATTTACACGGGGTTCAACTTCACTTCCAGACTTGGACCCTGTTCCACTTTCGCCTGCTCCGTCTTCGGCTCAATCCGCAGCTACTGATGATCTTTACGCTAGACGTCCCGACAAAATGACTTTAGACAGTGATTTAGATTCGAATTCAAGTTGTTCCGCACCTAATCGTCTTCATTACGATTCGGAAGCTTCAACATCTACTGTTTTTTCTGCCAGTAAAGTAAAAAAGAAATCTAGCTCAATTGTTGATGTCCTTATTCAAAAATGTGGAAAAAAAGAAGATACGAAAAAGAAATCCAAAGATAAAGATGAAAAGACTCCTAAGGTTATTCGAAAATATTCTAATGTCTCTGAATTGTTACCTACTCCAAGTTTGGGTCTCGTGAAAAATGGTAATAAAGGCAGCTTAAGCGCTAAAAAAGAAAAATTAATGGAAGATATATTTTATTTGGGAGCCTTTCGAAAAGAGACTGTCACTGCTTTTCGCCATGCTTTTATCAAAAACACTGAAGGATTAATAGGTGCTACAGAAGAATTTGCACCAGTTGTATTAAAATCTAGAACACGAACAGAAAGTCGTGTTCTCAAACAGAGAGCTACAATAAAAGAAGTGTTTGGAGATGACAGGCCTGCATCAGCTCCACCAACATCATGCAGAGACGAAGAAGTTCATGAACAAGAAGAAGAAGAAGAAGTAGAAAGAATAGTCCAAGTTAAGACAGAACCTGAACACAAACCAAAATTTAAACCGAGAAATGTCTCAAAAGAAAAACTTAAAAGGAGATCCAGCTCAATAAGGGATGGATTAAGAAGTACTAAATCACTCAAACGCAATGACGCCAAAGGGCGATTGTTGCGTTTGAAAAAGCGAAATAATTTAATGAAAACATTTAAGACAAAACGTAAAGAGAATTCCGCTAGGGTGAAGAAAGAAAAGAGCCCCACACCGGAAGACAAAAATAATACAAAAGAAGAAGGCAGTTCACAAGGAACAGCAGAATTAAATCCAAAGAGGAGATTTAAACGTTTATTTGGACGAAGAAAATTCAGTTCTGGATTTGATTATATAAGAAAGAAAAAGAAAATGATCAGAAAAGAAGACAATAATTGTAATAAGATTCGCCGGCCGGCACCTAAGCCAAGTCCTGAGTCCGTCCATGATATCCAGAAAGAGATTAAAAGTTGGTTTATTAATAAAAGTATTGGAGAAACACATTTGCATAGAGCTGCCAGACTTGGGTTTACTGTAAGTGTTAAATTTTTTAGCGATTTTTGTGTTTTAATATGACTTTTAAGACTATAAAGTTTTTATATATTTCAGGATTGTGTGGCATATTGTTTGGAGAAAATGGAAGCGGATCCATCTGCTAAAGATAACGCTGGTTTTACGCCACTACATGTTGCAGCTGCCAAAGGTCATGTCCGGATTTCCCGTTTACTTCTTCAGTATGGTGCTAATGTATCTGCTGCCGCCCAAGGAGGCATTAGGTACTAATTATTCATGATATTTTTTATGTTGTATATTTTGTCATATTAATAAAATTATTAAGTATAATATATATGATATGTAATATATATAATCAGCTGTAGTCTATGCGTATAAATTATTTTTCCAATATAAATTTTATTTTTGATTATAAAAAATTCCAGACCACTGCATGAAGCCTGCGAGAACAGTAATGTGGAAGTTATACGTCTCCTATTAGCCTACGGAGCGGATCCTCTGCTGGGTACTTACGCGGGACAAACCCCAGAAAAACTAGCAGAAGGCCGAGCCGAAGTATTGCTGCGACTGCATATAGCCGATGTGCAGGGACACGCTGTGGAGCCCTGGAGATTCCCTCCTCCTGCTGACATTATTGGTGAGTGGAACAGAACTTCGTCTCTCTTGCGTCTAAATGAAATAACGAACGAAAGTCTTTAAGCAAATTGTCTTTATTTTTGTCTCAAAATGTAAGTTCAAAAGGTCCTCTTAATATATTTGTACATATTTTGGGTAAGAAAAGATCAAGCGCCTAAAGAAAATAAAAATGTTTACTTTCAGACCGCGAAGAACTCGGCTGTGATCCCTTGTCGCTACCGCCACCCGCCTCGCCGCCACCACCACCAGACTCGACCATCGAGATACAAACTACGGACGCACCACTGCCGCCCTTTTATAGCTTGCGGTCAACTTCCGGCCAGCCAGCAGAAGGACTATGGTGCTTGCTGCAAGATATAACTAACTTATTACAGGTACACCCACAAACGCATACTCTAACTAACCTAACCTGTAGTGTTAAACGAACAATTATTTTCAGTCGATATAATTATAAATGGTCTTTATTTGGTACTCAAAGTTGTCGACAAGTACGTATATATGGGAGAAATTGTTCGACTTTGTAAGTCTCACTTTGACCAATGGAGTTCAATCGACGAATCCAACTGGACTGGGCAGCGTTTGGGAAAAGTTACATCTTCTCGCCGCTGATACCTACCTCAATCCTCAAAACCAAACTGCACAACATGTGCGTGTTGTCATCAATACATTCACTTGTCGACGTCAGTCTTTATGGCAGGATCGCTGGAGGACCTTTAACACTTCTTACTGTTGTGTGTTCAAGTACCCCAATAGTACCTGTCGGTAAACCCGCTAATCTCAATAGTTAAGGAAGTAAAGTAGCAGTCTGTTGATTCCCACTGCTGGGCAAAGGAGGCATTGCCTTAATACTTGAGATGGTTTTTGGGGCCGTGAAGTGTCTGCCACCCTGCTCCGTTGCGTGTTGGCGGACTCCACATTTCCTTAAAATGCATGTTTCCTCTCGATGTTGTCCTCCAGCGCCGAGTACGTAGTAAATTCAGCAATTAATATTGTTACAAAATTATTGATGCCGGCACCTGGAATTGAACCTAGGTCAACCGCGTACCATGAAATTAAAGCAAGCGTCCTGACCATTAGGCTACTCACCTCACTCTACCTCAATAGTGTTTAAGAGGAAAATGCTTTGGTCACCTCATGACTCCCGCCCTAAATTTTATAATTTTTTTAATAAGTTTTATTTTTAATTGCGGTTTCAGTTGGAAGATGTAACAAGACAGGCCAAGAGCGGTAAAAATGTCAATGAATCTTGTAGGAATGAGCAACTGAAATTAAAGTTTAGCCAGCTAGTCTAAAGTTCATAATAAATATTAAAATAAACCTTTACATATAATAAATGTGAAACATTGAAACTGCTTTTGTCATTGATTAACAAACAAGTTGAGTCAAGTTCATTAACCAATACCTTAAGTCGTAATCAAATATAATTGTTCTGGATTATGTACGGTCATGAGTGTCATTGATCATTGACCTCAATTCCATTTCAATCAGTCGTTCTAAGTCAATAAATGTGATTATCATTTTAGCACAATTGATTGAGACGTACATACGTAGCTAACATTATATTTTCCATCTTGTTGCTTGCTTGTTGTGGTTTGTTTAAAAACATTTAATCAATATTTGTAAAACTGTACCGAAACAGCAACTATTAGTTATTTTATAAATAATCTAACGGTGAAGGAAAACATCGTGAGGAAACCTGCATGTCTGAGAAATAATAATTATTATTTCGAGGATATGTGAAGCCCGCCTACCCGCACTGGAGCAGCGTGGCGGGTCCTTCACGGCTCCTAAACCCTCTCTGATTACTAGTATTTGAGAAGGAGGCCTTTGCCCAGAAGTGGGCACTTACAGGCCGTTACTTTACAACTTTACTCTACAATTAATCAGTGGCAGTAACTAAAAAACCCCCTTACGTTCATTTTCAGATCAAATCGAAGGAGAGCCTACTGAAACAAATTCACTGCGGATCGGGATCTCCAAAGGAATTGTTGCGGGAGATACGAACTCAGGAGTTCCTAGAGAGAGCGCAGTGTCATCAACTGCTGTGCGCCGGAGAGAAAGTGAACGTGCGGGCTTCCAAAGTGGCCTTGATCAGAGTCACGGACAAGTTGAGGCAACTCCTAAAAATTGAAACTGTACTAATTAGCTGATATTAGGTTTTATACAACTACTCAATGTCATGTTCATAAATAATGTATTCCTATTTTTTTTTCAACCTTTTTACGTAAATTACGTAGTATAACGTAACGTGCAATAAAATAACGTAAACCCGCGAGTCGAAACTTAGTATTTCATATGATTATTTTGATTATTAAATGTAAACTGTGCATATCTTGGCTCCATCTAGGGGCAAGTCATTCCACGTTTTATATTCCCGTTCGCTTAAGAGACGTATGAGTGCGTAGTGCGTACGAGGAAAAACTAAGCATGCTTATAAGCACGCACAGTCATAGGCATGATAAAAACACAATTTCTTCCACGTAAATAGAAAAGTAATTTAATGTTAACATAATAATTTAAAATTTGAATTACTGAGAAAAAAATTTAGTGGTAGGCAGTACATTATATGAACATGGTAATAAATTATTTATTACACAGCAATGATTCCACAAGATCTTAAAATCAATCTGATTTGACTGATTTATCGTAATGAACAATTATGTATCTCATTTAGGAACAAACAAAGAATATTCGATTTATGAGACTGTATAATTTAAGGCAGCCATTACAATCAATTTATTTTCGCGTCATTTGAGTGGACAGAGTGAGAGATTGCGTCATATTACTTTCAAACAATAATTTGTACATTATGTATATAGTGCTAGTGTAAATAGGTTAAATATCGCTTTAAATGTATGATATTCACATGGGTGCTATTTAACGTTGGTCTACGGTGTTATTGGGTTAGTTAGTTCATAGATAAACGAAGTGCTTCGGCATCTTGATAGTGTAATTATAGGAAATAAATTAACGAGATATAGTTACCATAATATAAGGTAAGGTGTTAGCATAATTTGATCTATGTGTGCAATAGTATACGTGCATGTCTCGTTGGCATGGGTAGATAAATTTGTTGTAAAAGAGTGATGGCTGTAAGAGGGTTGGGTGAAACTGCACATGTCAATGTAAATTATTCGGTGTAATGATACATATGTGTGATATGCATTGAATCGATCTTTATATGTGCCCTGTTTATCATTTATGGCAATAGCACAGGTTGACTTTGTTTAAAAATTTATATTTTACACTTCGCACCTAGCAACAGATATTTGATTCATATTAAATATAATACGTCTATGATTTTGCCAAACTACAATCCACTGCCTCAAAGTATCTTGAATATGTGTGGGTGGTCATCTCATTAAACCCATAACTCCAGCCTATCCAGTGATCCGCATCACTATATTTCGATGACATCACTGCATTATTAATAAATTGTTGTGTTCTTTTATTATTCTTAAGAGAATGTTACACTATACTATAATGTCATTACATTTGTTTTGAGATTATGCTAGGAAATATGTTTTTTCTATCTTCTATTATTTAGTGTGTACATTTTTTGTTCATTGTTATGTTTGCCAATATTTGTCTACCCGATATACGTTTTATTATTGTACAATTTATTTTCGATTATTTTAAAACGATTTATGTTTTTATTTATACAGCGCAATAAAAAAGTAGGAAAATTTATTAAATCATATTATGCATATCGCAAAAAGCTATCAACACTGTAAATATGAAAATTTCAATCAAATTATTTTTTAACTTATTCTAAAGTGATATCTTGTCTAAGAAATGCCAATGACGTCCTATCTACGACATGCTACTTTATTGGCATTTAGATGGTGTTATACATATAGCATTTTGGAACATTGTATGAATGTAGCATTTTTTATATTCCGCAGTTTGATGACACGTCCCACCCTATTACATTTCTTTGTGGAGACAAAACGAACAAGTACATGATAAATCTGTGATTAAATAATATTAGGGAGATAAACATGTGCGCGGAAATAATGTGAAAAGAATAAATTTTGAACATATGTAACTGATAAATTTATACAGTTGTATACTTTCACAATGTATAATGCCTCTCCGTTACAGTACATACAGTATAAGTATTATTATAATAATTATTGACACAATACTTCTTGTTGATAACATAAAAATAAAAAGTGATCAATTAAAATGATTTTTATTTCTGTGTATTTCATTTTTATTTTTAAAACGAATAGTTTTTTTACCCCATTTATATTATTTAGTTTCTTGTTCTCAGGTATGTTTTAAGTATCAAGTCTCTAGCTCTTCGGTAAGCTAGTTTAAAATCAATTGCATAATTTCTAGCAAAGGGATAAAAAAACAAGTAGGCAGACAAGAAACCGATTTAATATTGCATTGTCATACAGTTCTAAGCTATTTAAATTTTCAAGCACATCGCGGAGTTGTTTAAAATCGATTGCAAGTTTTGTAACGAACAGACAGACAGACAAGAAAGCGACAATTAAAGCGTGGTACTTAATAAAAGGGAATCGATATGTAAAAGACCATAAATTACTTTCAATGATTATTTCGATAAACTAAGCATATTTTCAATAGTAGTTACCTTCTTCTTTATCGTCTATAAGTCTTCTAAGTTGACTGCTTGTACAGGACGTTTTTTTTTTTTATGAAAAAATAGGCCTGCGTTTGACCTCATTCTTGCCCGATGGAAAGCGAAGATGAGGCCTAGGATGGTACACGCTTGCCTAGATGTCTGTTCACTTTGGCCTTGAAGATATCCAGGTTATAGGCCTCCGGAAAAACCGACCTCACCCCCGAGAGGATACTAAGTTTTTTGGCAGCAGTGTTTGCTATGGACTCGATGTAACTACCGAAATTTAGGTTAGAAGAGAGTACAGTCAAGTTTTCATTAATTTTCAGGCATTTTCCTAATAGATTTTTCCATGCACTACTACTAAGAACTGCGGGTTCCAAAAGATATATTAGCTGCCAAAGTTACATACATACATACTACAACTTTTATACTTATTGCATCTGGGTGAAAAATGTGAATAACTGTGAAGTAACTGTTCGTAAGTGCCCGTAGATACACAGACTCTCCATACGTTTCAAACAATAGTAACTGCTGTTTGGGGGCAATAATGGGTAGTAATTACCTAGGCTACTCCAATGCAGAGGAGACTAGGACCTATAATAAACTTTGGCATGAACAGACAAGACTTTTATATCCTTTCAAAAATATACATTATTTCTGCTATACGACGAAATCTAACCAAATATCCTGTGGCTAAACTATACTTATATATTTGGAGGATGACTTAGAAATAGCTTGAAGAATATGAGGTAACTACTTAATGTCATAACGCCGCATTCATCCCATATATCTACATTCCTTAATATTGACCAATTAGCGTTACCAAGCTTATTTATAAAAAACAAGACCTTTTATTAATAAAAGTTGTGAACTAGCAGTAAAATTAGCAATTTATTGAAGATTAACAAGATTTCAAGCAATTGTGATGACAAATATATCATAAACTTGTAACTAGTACAAATTTTAAGTTTTCTTTTTTACTGTAGGCCTTTTCTACTGTAGGCACTGCCAGTGCCATAATAAATGTAAAAATATATATTCTGTTAAGAAATTGTTTTTGTCAAGAAAATCTGAAATACCGGACCGCCCAAGCGCACACAGGTACCAATCACAATAAACAAAAATTCAAATTGATAATATATATAAACAAATAAAATAAAGCACTAAAAATAGTCGCAAAAATAAAACAAAACTCAAATATGTTAATTCATAGTTCCCTCTATGCTATAGATAAGTTATATATATATATTCTGTGATACTTGCATATTTCGTTTTAGTTCATTATCTTTCCAGCGCCACTAGTGTTAGGAATATGATTCCTAAGTATATATTATATTTTTTTTATAGTGACATAACTGCACGAAGGATAAAAAACTTTCCACATGGTAACAACACTACCTGTTTAACTTGTTTGACTTCTGTATTTGTGTTTGTGTTCTGTGTCTGTGGTTTTAATTTTAGGGCGAGGCCACAGAATAGATAATAATAATAGTACAACATAACATAGCAGGGCATGGCTTGAATTAACGTTTATCATTTACTGGTTTTGTTCTTTGCTTCTGTGTTATAGTGAAGAAATTATAAGTGGATAATAAATTAGGATGTCTGATATTATTCAAAAATGAACTGACAAATTGATTATAAACTAAGTGATCACAATTTGATATTATTGTAGAAATAAAAGATGAAGTATATTTTAATTCTGCTGATCGTTACCCATAATGTGAATAGTCAGAGTATGGAAACATCAGTACCATACAATCCAAATTATCCACAACAAACTGATATGAGCCAAAATGGATCACTATACAGACCAAATTCTCAAGTGCCGTACGGTAGTTTCCCTGTCAACGGAAACGAGTACAGCCAGCCACAGAGTTCTTTTTATCAGAATAGTGTTAATTCTGATACATACGGTAATAGTGATAATGAAGTAGATCCACAAAATACTGCAAATTACTATGCTGGTTTAGACTATGAGGAAAGATATAGGTGTCCCCCTAATTGGCTACGATACAGAGAATCGTGCTATCGCTTCACGAAGTCACCGAATCGCCCTAGGAATGAAGCACGCAAAATTTGCCAAGCATTCAGTGCTGATCTGGCATCAGTTAATACCCCTGAAGAACATGGTTTTATTATAACTAATCTCATGAAGTTAGATCCTCAGAAAGGATCATGGTATATTGGAGCGCATCAGCAATCACCAGGGTATTGGGCTAATGAAGGTGATGGATCACAGATGACAGGTCTAGAAAATGCATTCTTTGATGATCATAAACTGACGTTAACAAGTTTCAACCTATATCCACTTGACTATTTAGTCTACAGGTTTATGCAAGAAGAGGGTCGCTGGGGACTAGCTCCTGTAGAAGGTACACAGTATTACCACTTTATTTGTGAGGGACAAACACAAAGATTGCATTATTTAATAGAAGAAGAGAGGTCATTCACATATGGATTAGAAAAATTTGATCCGGAAAGAATACCAAGAGGTCCATACCTAATAAAAGAGCCGCTTGACACAATATATGATCCTCTCAGAAATCATTATGTGCAATTGACATGCATTGCTGGTGGTTTTCCTGCTCCAACATATAAATGGTTCAGGGAGGATTATCAAGTTGATAAACTTGTTTTCACAGAAATAGATCCTTTGTCAGATTCAAGATTAATTCTAAGTGGAGGAACATTAATGATTTATAATCCTAATTCGGACACAGATAATGCACAATATCACTGTACAGCTTCTAATAAATTTGGAACAATTCGCTCTGAATCTGTAAGACTTTCATTTGGTTTTATTAGAGAATTTAATCAAAAAAGATCTGTAGAAAGTGGCAATCAGTACTGGGGTAAAGTCATGTCATGTGACCCTCCATCATATTATCCATCTGTTAATTTCCTTTGGGCACGAAATTATTTCCCAAATCTAGTGGAGGAAGACAAACGTGTATTTGTATCTTATGATGGAGGCCTGTATTTTTCAGCACTGGAAACTATTGATAGAGGTAATTATAGTTGCAATGTGATGAGCAAGGTGTCAGATGCTGGAAGAAATGGACCTTTCTTCCCTTTGTATGTCTATCCACACTCCGACTATCAACAACTTAAGTTTCCTAACAATTTTCCGAAGGTGTTCCCGGATGCCCCTGTTGTGGGACAAGAAGTGAGATTAGAATGTGTTTCTTTTGGTTATCCCGTACCATCATACAACTGGACCAGAAAAAATGGTAATATTCCAAGAAAGTCTTATTTCAGTAATTTTGACCGTGTTCTGACTATACCCAGTGTGGCTGTAGAGGATGAAGGTGAGTATGTTTGTGATGTGCGCAATGACAGAGCTAATATACACAATAATGTGTTTTTGAAGGTTCAAGCTGAGCCTAACTTCACTATACCGCTTGCAAACAAACACATGGACAACAAGGGAGACTTGCATTGGAATTGTGAAGCATTTGGTATTCCTGATGTAAATTACACTTGGTGGAAAAATGGTGTTAAGTTGTCTATGGATACTTTGGAGGATGAAGATCGGGACAGATATATAATACAGGACAATGTATTAATTATTAAATTCTTAGATCCTACTAGGGATCCTGGAATGTATCAGTGTGAAGCGAAGAATCAATTAAAAGCTAAATATTCAACAGGTCAGCTGCGTGTTTTGTCCTTAAAACCATCATTCAAGAAGCGGCCTTTGGAATCTGAAACATATGGTTCTGAAGGTAGTAATGTTACACTTAGATGTAACCCTGAAGCAGCTCCAAAACCTGCATTTATTTGGAAAAAGGACAATATTGTAATAGGTGCTGGAGGCAAAAGATTTATAACTGAAACTGGTAATCTCATTATTAGGCAGCTCTCTAGAGATGATGAAGGTGTTTATACTTGTGTAGCAAAAAATCAATATGGGTCTGATGAAAGCCGAGGACGTCTGATAGTATTAAGAACTCCACGATTTTTAGAGCGTCTACCTCCACGAATTACAACACAAGTAGGTGATGTTGTTTTTCTACATTGCAATGCAGAAATCGACCCACTTTTGGATACTGCATACCTTTGGAACCATAATGGCATGCGTCTTAAGGATGAATCTGATATTTACGCGGATAAAAGGATCAAAATAGATGGAGGAGAGTTAACGATTTTTGATGTTAACCTGTCTGATGTTGGTGATTATGAATGTATTGTAAAATCTGCCATTGGTCGACTTTCGTCCCACACCCAATTGCGAATAGAAGGCCCGCCTGGTGCGCCGGGAGGCTTACAAATAATGAATATTGGCCGATCATCTGTTACACTTGAATGGACAGATAGTAATTCGAATGGCCGCCCCGTAACTGTATATGTTGTCACCGGTCGTACACAGTGGAATTCAACTTGGACTGTTATAAGTGATAATATAGCTAATGTCATGGAGGTAGACCGTTACAACGGTCGAAAACGAGTAATAATAAATACTGCTCTTATGCCTGGATCTGTGTACGAATTTAGAGTTCAAGCTGTTAACACTTTGGGCATAGGCAAACCATCAGCGCCTAGCCCACAGTTTTCAACCCTGCCAGATAAGCCTTACCAAGCCCCAGCCAATGTTGGTGGTGGCGGAGGAAAGATTGGAGATCTAACAATTACTTGGACTCCGCTTCCTCCGCCCCTTCAGAACGGACCTGGTATTCACTACAAGATATTTTGGCGGCGCAATGGCTCCGAAGTAGAATTCCAGTCACTTTTGCTGAAAGAGTATGGAAATGTTGGCATGCATGTTGTTCATATATCTTTGAATTACTTCTACACTGCATATAATGTGAAAGTTCAGGCTTTGAACAATTTAGGAGCAGGACCGGAAAGTGAAGTTATGACAATATACTCTGCTGAAGACATGCCACAAGTTGCTCCTCAACAAGTTTATTCACGATCATTCAACTCCACTGCTCTTAATGTCACCTGGAATCCTATAGACCAATCGCGAGACAGACTCCGTGGCAAATTAATTGGTCACCGTCTTAAATATTGGAAACAAGCAAACAAGGAAGAGGAATGTATTTACTATTTGTCTAGAACAACGCGCAACTGGGCTCTTATTGTGGGATTGCAGCCTGATACCTACTACTTTGTAAAGGTAGACTTTTTAGATTTTTTTGGAATACCTCCTAATACCAAGATGTAAATAACTTAAACATTGTGTACTTTTTCTCCTAATAATAACTAAATAAAATAATTAATGATTTTCAGGTAATGGCTTTTAATTCCGCGGGTGAGGGACCTGAAAGTGAGCGATTCTTAGAGCGGACATTCCGGAAAGCTCCTCAAAAGCCCCCTGCTTCTGTAAATGTATGGGCCGTAAACCCCAGCACTGTTCGTGTTGTATGGCGATATGTGCAGCCCACAGATGAAGAGGAACCACTTATTGGTTACAAGGTTAGTTGCATATTCTTTATTTTTACAGAAGCTATGCATATATATCTGTTATTTACAGAGAAACTTACAACTTTTATTTCTTTAAGAAATATTATACTAGTTTCAATTCTATAATACATCTACAAAATTCTCACAATGAATTACACTATCTGTTGTACATATAATAAAAATTTGCCAGTGTGGAGATTAACTCAGCTTTCAAAAGGTCACCAGTGGTCTCTTATCCCCTTGTTACTTTGATGTACTGGGCTCAAAGTTATGTGACAAAATATAAATAGGGATCACTATCCTGAGCTAGCCATTTGATCATAGAAATCTCATGTTGTACCACATAATGCACAATTGGGTTTTTTAAAATCAGTTAATTTGCTATTAAAGGAGTACTATATTTTTTAGATGCCAGCCAGTTGAAATGGCCATGGGCTGACCTTATTGCCTGTAGAAATGATAACCATTTGGGAAAGCATGTGTGGCAACCTTGTACACCCCATCACATGATGGAGTGATAACTAGTGCAGTGTTTAAATAAATGAGTGCAGTTAACTCAGGACAGTACTTTGTGGTAATCTGTAGGGCGGGCGTCTAGTATTGAACTAGTAATGGGCTGTAATGGAGATGATGAGTCCCTTTATTAAATATCAGAACTGGCACCTCAGTTCAGATATAAGATATACACAATGCCATATCCTATTTAGATGACTATTATCGTAATATCTTAAGACTTTTTCTAGCTCTCTGTAATTTAAAGATATGACTTATAGTCTACCTATATAGTCTGTCTATATCTTGGTTTTTCTTTTTGTAACATATTGTTTGATGTAATGTATGCTTTTTTAAACTGTTCTTATAAAATTGGTTATTAAAGGTAAAATTTTCATACATCCATACCCCTAAAAGACTGAACAGACTGAAAGACTGAAGTGTTATAATTAATATATTATCTGAATATTTTAGGTGAGAGTTTGGGAAATAGACCAAGACATGAGTACTGCTAATGATACCCTGGTTCCGGTAGAACATAAGTTAGAGGCCTATGTCACCAACCTGACACCAGGCAAGTCATACAACTTACGAGTGTTGGCATATTCTAATGGTGGGGACGGAAGGATGTCCTCACCTCCTATTACATTCCAGATGGGTGACTATCATAGTGATGCATATGGATATTATGTTAGAGATGCTGCTTTAAAGCATCAATGCATTACATTGGAAGCACTCCTATTCTTGTTATTCAGCATACATTATGTTCGTAATTACATTGTTTCATGATTAATATAATTATTGTTTGTAGCTTTTCTATAAGATCTGAGCAATAATTTAGTATCTTTATTTTACATTTTTATTTTTAATGTAAATTTTAAATTAGGTTGTGATATGTTAATTATATCCGCCCATTTGGTCTTTTTTAAGCCACTGTTTCATGTTATTTATATTGTTTGTCAGTATATTTATTTATTTACAATATCACTTTTAAACATTTTGGTGAATTATTTAAAATGAAATTTGATATTTAGTAAAGTTGATTATTACTTTTGAATGTTAAAGCTTTATTTCCACATATTATAGGAAATTAAAAACTATTTTTTATACTTTGGAAATAATTGTAGACAATAAAAATACCTAGTTTTATAACATATACTGTAATACTGTAAGATTTTTCACAATTTCTTTTATTCAGAAAGTCCATATCATATTGTGAATCTCTTAGATATTAAGAATATATGATGTTTCAGATGTTCTGCTTGTCGTTTTATACCATGAATCCGAGCCATTTTGTAAAACAACAATTTTATTTATAAGGCTGACAGCGTAATAAATGTGGGCATATGTCATTTCCATATTTTTTTAGTGCAGTACAAACAACTAAGTGAATTTAGTGTTTAAAATGTTTAGGTGTGTACTTGAATGTAAGTATTCATTCACTAAATAATGTATAGTATTTGCTCTGTACATTGCCTATTTTTATATAATATTCACTGCTCTGCAAATCATATAATATTTATATCTGAAGAGTTATCTATAAATGATATCTGAAAATGCCTCATCGATTTTAATCATAATGAACATTTTCAATAAATATGACCCACATCAAAAGTTTTGTTTAATTTAATGAATTGTATTCACATCATTTCACCCAAATTCACGTTAGTACCTTTTTTTAATATGTGGGGTCGGGTGGCTCGGGGTTGCTACTAAAATCCAATCCAAAAAAAAAATGTGGTGTATTACGTGTATCGGTCAGTATTTATTTAATTATTATCAATTCAATTGTACCCAAACATAGAATATGATCTACCTACTAATGAGCGACCCATGCGGATCACTAGTATATGTACTGTTGTAACGTTATAGTTGCATAAATATTTTTTTTAACAATAGCGTAACTAAAATAAAAATAAAACAACATTATAATACTCTAAATATATATTATACTTGAAGTAATATATTATACGAACTCCTATGCACCCGACTGTGCCGGGATAGATTCATTGGACTTTCATTCTTATGACGTTAGTCGAATGATTTGCGCCCGTAGCATCGGTGGTGGTCGTGATCTAACCAGTCGATTTTTCGCACAGCTGGGGTTGAGTGCACACACAGAGTAACTTATGTAGACAAAGTGCACACACGTTTCCTTATGGACTTCCGTACGTTGTGTTGTACCTCCCTAGCGGCTCGACTTCATCGTTCAGGAATTTTGTATTTAATTTTATATAATAGTTTATCGTCATCCCGTATTGGGTAAGTGTTGAGATTTTTATCATCTTAATAGTTTAAATTCGATTTTGTACAATGTTTTTACTTTAATATTTTATATCTCTCTTTAGATCTTCCCGCTTTTAATGTGTAGTAACGCGATTAGATTTAAAATTCTTAAAATGTTGGTCATAATGTTTAATTTAGAATCTCTCTTTTTCTTTGCATGGGTAGGTGGTTAATTTAATATTTTTATAATTCTCTCATCTCCATCTAATTTATTTAACCGCCACCTCACTTTCTACAGTTTGGTTTTCCCATTCCGCTTTGCTTGGGGTGGTAACAAGGGATCAGTGAGGTCACGGAATAGAAATTAACTACTGGAACGTATATTCCAGGTTCCAAAGTACGAACTTCGAATCCAGACTCGGTTAACATCTGCCGCGAGACTCTCTAAAATGCTAAATGTAATAATCGTTCTATGGTGGCGGTCGAAGGCTACAATATTACAGAGCGGGAGTTCCTTGCCACCTCATTTCATTTTATCTGTATCATTATACAAGGTGGTGCAAAAGTATCATCCGATTTTATTTGACTATAATTGCAAAATAATTAAAAAAAAACTTACGGTATGTTTTTTGGCTGCAATCAATTTCTTTTATATTTTTCTCGAAAATGATATTTGATGGGAACCAGAGTTTAAGCAAATATTGGCACTTTTTATAGTATTTTGCCAGAATTTTGACCAAAGATTTAAAGATGTTTCCATACAACATTCAGATGGTTCAACGGCTGCTGCCAGCCGACCGGCAAAACCTATGCGGCATACAGTCAGAGGTTGTTGTAGCTAAATAACGAAATTTTTTCTACAAATTAATGATGAGCGACGATGCGCCTCTCTGGACATGTTAATAAACAATTTTGGCGAACGACAATCCTCGTGTACTCCGAGAGACTCCACTACAACCACAAAAATATGTCCGTTTGGTATGCTCAGAACGTGTGATTGGGCCATATGTTAGTATTCCAGAGGTATGGTAACAGGATGGATGTAAAAGAAGAATAATTTAAACTAATAGTAATTTATTACACACTGAATATTAAGCATTATCACAATTTTTTGTATTTCACTTTACGTTTTAAACATTTTGAATCCACAGTGTCTAAAGAATCGATATCGCTAGAGCTTTGCCTTTTTAGTAATAAAGTATCGTCGTCCGCAGCTTGGATTTGTTTTAGTGGGAGTAACCCGACTGCAAAAGGAATGTCCCCTTCCAAGGTAGAATTTCCTTTATTTGGTAAAGGTTCTATATTTTCTTTATCTATTACTTTAATGTTATCTTCATTTAATATGTTATCCCAATGATCTGATTTCACATTGATAGGTGCCTTTATATCAACTAAGTCGTCGGAATATTTAGATTTTGTTGTGTTGTCATGATTTTCAATATTTGAATTATGTGCAATATTTTCAATTTCACAATCATTGTTTATTACCTTACCGCTTACATTAACGTTATCCCATTGCATTTCACTTGCCTCAATTTTTGTAGAACATTCCGTATTTGTTTTTTCATGGTGTATTTCTTTGACATTACAAACTTCGTTTTGAAAAACCTCCTCTACGTTAAAATCGCTATTAGATTTGATTGTTTCTTTTTCGCCATCTATACCGTCTGCGCTATTCTCCAGGTTAATTTTATCTTCTATGTTCATTAGATCTTTTATTAAGTCATCTGTTTCTTTGGCTCTCTGTATTTCATCGTCGTCATTAAAATTATTTCTTTCATCATCTCTTCGTTTCGAACTGGAAATTAAACAATCGAGTGGATCTTCTTTAAAGTCAGAGCTCTGCGCTAGTTGCAGGCTAAAATCGTAGCAATCTTCATTTCTGCGTAAGTCTTCATTGTTTAGCGTATTAAATGACTGCGACAAATTTTCATTAAGGTGCGAAATTTTTGAGTCTAGAAGGGACATATTGAAACTTGTGTCGAGCGAAGTACTAGGACAGAGTTGCTCCATGACCCGCGCGTCATTTAGCTGTTGATCCTCGTAAAACTTTTTAACATCATCACTCATTGATTTAGTAAAGAATTGCATGTCGCTGTCGATACATGAGAAATCGTGTGAGTTTACGGTGTCCATGTTAGATTGACTTCCTTGAAGCTCTTGCCCGAGAACAACATAGTTTTGCTGCTCGGCAAACGAATCTAGATTGTCGGGTAAAATAGAATTCAGGGTGTTGATTGCATCTTCATGACGACTGTATTGCGATTCTTTGTCATAACTACGACTGTCGTAATTCTTGGAGCCTATAAGCATTTCACCTCTCTCAATGGATTTTGACAGGTCATCTATGCTTTTGATTTCGCTTGGATCTGCAACTTTTTCTATTATATTAGGTTGTTCAATCACTTCGTATTGTATTTCACTGCTCTGTACCATATCTAAAAGTACTTGTTCGTTAACATTGATGTAAGAGCCGTCACCCGATTCGAAGAGAATTGGTAAGTCTGTAGGTAATCCAGCACTTTTTAAGGCATTTACGTACTGTGACATTGCCGTACTGATACCACTCTTGCCAGTATCATTGGTGGTACTGCTTGTGTTTGTGTTCGTGAAACTCGAGGTTATGGTCTCGTTCATCAAAGAATCTTTAGGAAAATTCATCGACTGATCAAGAGCATTAGAAGAGATAGTTTGATCCATATACATAAGATCGTTATCCATGTTTAAATAATTGTTTGTGGTAGACACAGGGTCGCATATGCTATCTACTGCTTGTGATAGAGTCACTCGGTCCATGTAGTCCTGCGGAAAAATATATTTTTTTCACCAAGTTGTTTATGTAACGAAGTACTTCTTAGGCCTCTAAACAGTCTACCGCTGCAGAATCCAATGGGAGAATTTGGGGTTACCATCACCATCAGAATCACCAGGTTACATTGCCGATGGTAGTACCAGATGTCATGTAATATGTAAAATAATTATTCTGCCATCTGTCGGAAGCGACTAGATTTTTCAGGCATTTCGTTTAATTAGCTTGTGACACCTTGTGTTAGAACTTATTTATAAATATATAAACTTTTTCTCCAAATTACAACTGCACCTGCACGTGGTGCACTCTAGGCTGGGTATACGTGTGCCGGCTAACAAACAAGGCTCTGGCAACCGGATGATGAGGCACATTCTAGCTGAATTTGGCGAACACAAATGTCCGAGACTAGTTATAATAAGCAGCTTGACTATTGCGCGGGTACCGGCACTACGTACCGACTCGTTTGCCCAGCACGGTGAGTACTGCAAAGTTTTAAAAAAAATATTTCAGTTTTGCTGGCGCTTTCTTGGGATGGACCAGTGAACATAAATCGTGGGATGAAGAAAAAAGTAATATTAGTTAATAACCTGCATATGTCTTGTTTGGAGATGTTTCAGTTGGTGTATGGCCTTGCGTGAGTCTTGTTCGCGACGTAGCAACGCGCGTTCGGCCGCCCTTCCTAACGCACTGCCTCCATCCCAACCAGTTGATCGCTAAATTTATATACTGGCGTTTGAGATATTGCGTTTAAAATTATCAAAGTATTTTAAGCTAAATTAGGGATTATTTAGAGCATGCGTTGAAAATTATAATTTTATTTTTAGCAGATGATCAGAATCAGATCACACCTTCTCAGCTCATAAACATAAATAGGCTCCTTTTTTGCCTCGGAGCAGTCTCGGTGGGTTACTTGCCTATTTCTGACGCCAATCAGAAGTGCAACCACTGTATGTTGTTGTCCGATTTAGAAAGTATAGACAGCCAGTCTGATTACAGGCTGTGGTGTTCCATCTTAGTCCTCAGGCGCGACAACGTATCTGTAACCGTCTTCGAGTGAAGTAGTTCCATAATCTGTTGTCTGCAGTTGCCACTTACCATCTGGTGGACATCTATATGTAGGCCAACAGAGAGAGTCTATACGCTATCGTTGTTGGCCTAATATATAGTTATAATACAGTTCATATTGGAAACTAAAAAATAAGGAACTCATGCCATTTCTAGTAATTTTCTTTACAATTTTTATAATTTTATAACTTCGTTGGTAGAGTTAGCCCGACGTTGGATTCGCTCACCGATCATCTCAAATCAGTCGTCGAAGAATCGACACATGCTTCCGGCGGTTCTTCGACGTCTGACACGAGACAAAAATACCGCACACGGTCGCTATAGAACGGAAGAAAATCGACTTTTTCTAATCGATTCATTTTATTCAAAAACAATTTGAACTATTTATCAGAAAAATCTATTCAACGATCAGAAATTTTATTTACAGATGACCATAAAAGTCAGTATAATGAAAGTAATATTACAACTGGTCAATATTACTCTAACAAAAGGAACAGACAAATGTATTCCGATTAACCAATATGGAAAATATATTTATTTACTAAGAAATGGGGACGCACACTAAGTGCCTGCACGCAGCCTGTAAATGCCCACAGCTGGGAAAAGGCCTCCTAAATTTATCTGAGAGTTTCGGAACCGGGAAGGGTCCGCTACTCTGCACCAGTGCGGGTTTACGTTTCACACGTCCTCGAAATATTATTATTTTATTATTTCTCAGACATGCAGGTTCCCCTCATGATGTTTTCTTTGTGACGATGAACCTATAGGTCCTGCGGCCATGACCATTAGGCTACTAGGCTATAACTTGAGCAGATATTGAAAAAGAAACCTCTGAGGAGAACTCAGACACAAAACTTTTTTGATATAAAATTTGGTGAAATTTAATAAATAATATTAAATATGTGACGAGGTGATTGTAACTTAACATAAATTAAAAAAAATGCTATTATTATGTTTCTTTATCTGTGGCTAATAACATTGAAAAGCTTCTAACACAGTTACTTAAAAAAATTTGGTCAATTACTATATTTTTCCTACTTTTGTTCTTGACACAAGTTCAAGTCAAATTCACTATGTTTACCCATCACTTGAAAAGTGAATTACTTAAAGAAGCCTAAACGGCCAACAACTATAGCGTCTTCATTATTTGACTCAAATTTTAGAAATAAAGACTTGCCACCTTGGTAGATATCGCCCCGGAGGACATCGTTATCACTTATCTATATTGAAAGGCGCCGATTTCAGAGCGGAAGTAGGCATTAAACCTCTATATTAATAGAGAACTTACCCTAACGCTCGGCCGACCTCGCCTAGGCCTAACAGCGCGCGGTGCGTCCGTGTAGTCCACGCTTGATGACGTGCCACCTCCGTTCTCAATGTCGAATGGTATTCGAACCACCATATCCTATGCGTGTTGGATAAAAAAAATTTCAAGCACGGTTTAGTATTGCACAGTAGTAACAATTAAAAACTAACGTAGCCTGTATGCATCTGGAATAAGGTACCAAACATATTTCTTTTATGTATAAATCTCATTAAAAGAAATATAAAAATAATAAAAGAATATTTATATAAATGTAAAAACTGGACCAGCAGTTTTGAGTTTACTTCGTATAAACAAACACTACATTCTTGTAATCAAAATAGTATAAATATAGAATTGTAATGCACCTTATTGGTCCGGCTGAGACTGTCTACCGGCTGGGCGGAACTGGAAGGGCCCAATGGCAATGATGGTGGCGATGGCTTTGGCTCAGTAATATCCTTAAATAAAAAATATAACATTTTTCAGAATTAGTGGTAAATATTTGCTTGAGTCATCGCGCAGATCGGCGCATTTGCTTGAATCTCGAATCCCTGCCGAGGTCAATATTTGTGCAACAGAAGTCATTGGTCTTGGGAGTTAGATGCATTAATACTGCCTCGTGAACTGTACTTTGCATTGACCTGTTTCATTATCATGTCTTTGCCTCTGCATCGATCTCCTCGATGATCGTGTTTTTGACTCTGCATTGATCTTTCCGAGGGTCGTTTCGTCTAACGGCAGATTTGAATATTGTATCTAGACATACATATTAAGACAAATTTTACTATTTGTAAGCTAAACATTTTGCCGTAAGTGGATAAGCGACGATGGACGAAGACATGGAAGCCATTTGTGCTCATATTTAAGGCACACGACATTTGTCGTTCTGATTTGTGTTCATTGGACGCTTTGTGGGTCAGTTTTGTGGAGTTTGTTGATGAAATCTACTAGAGAAAAAAACATCATCAATGTAAATAGCGAACAAAGTAATTCTATTTTGTCATGAAAATACAGAATAAGAGAAAATGAAACAGATTAAGACTATCGATGCAATAAAGGTAAGATCACGATGCAGGAGATTTCAACCATATACGAATTACATTTGTTTGTGCAATGACACAGAACATAGGCCAAATGAAACGATTTTTGATATTTATCAAAGGCTTAGATTAGGAACACATTCGTAAACATAATGAGTCTTTAAACAGCTATGCTTGGTAGGCGTATCGGAAAACGCACTGCGTAGATTCTGCTGTCCGTCACCGTCTGGTTGTTTTAGGTATTTAGTCTAAATTCAATATTTAGACTAAATACCTAATATGGCACCAACCATAATCATAGGCAAATAGCCTATGAACTTGGCAAAAGGCAGTTATTTCCCAATGACAGATAGCTTCAATTTTATTTATATGAAAGATTCATGTAACATTACAAAAATTCAGTATCAACAACATGTTTACCTGTTTATGTAGGTCGATTAGAGATTGTGGGGGACGATTTATCACCACAGGCGGAGTGAACACTGGTAAATCACCTTTAAGTAAAAACAGGTCAAATATTATAGAAACTATTATGATAAATGCAGATGCGTTTTTAGCCGTGAGGACTTAGATGGAATGCTTCCCAGCCTGTTTCTCTATAACCTTCAAACCGCAAGAGAACTGTGGTTACTCTTCCATTAGCAAACATAGGCATGTTAATTAGATTAATTACAACCCCCTCGATCAATTTGTTTAACCAGACACGGAAAAGGGTTATTTGTCCTATTTAAATTTTTCGAGCTAACAAAATAAAAAAATACTACGCCCGCACTTCATAGATAAAAACTATCGAAGATTTGGTAAACATTATGATCATTGTCTTACAATGTTTGTGCATTGTAAGAACTAATAAATACATATTTTTCTAGTTGTAGTTTTAATGTTTTATTCATATAAAATATCTGATAGGTTTTTAGTAGCGAATTGTACCCAACAGGAAATACTTGTAATTATCCCAGTAATTACAGGTCTTTCCTGTTTTCGTTTTTTTTTTAGACTTTTAATGTGCTTTTTTTAGTTACAAAAATGAGTAATGATGATATAGCGAAAAACACCATAATTTTTTTTCTCAGGTAATGATTTCGAAAACATGACTTAACACGCCACTAACAAACATTTAGGTAAGTCTTTTCTGGACAGGGAAATAGTAACTCTACATCAAGCACGGAACGCCTTACGGAACTTTTCATCACCCCCTCGCTCAGTGGTAAAAATGCCACAGGCAGCTGCCTGTGTTTGTGCAAATCCTGCGAAGTTGACAACGAGGTTCCGCTCTCGCTGCCCACAGCCGAGGAATCGCGATAGATGATTTGGTGATGCGATTCGCCGTTCTCCCTGTCTTCCGTGACTGTCGGGGTCGCTTGCTGATGCGGGTGAGGTTGGTCCGCGAGGGGAAAGATTGTCAACTTCTTTGTAATCTTGGCAGTTTTCCAAAAATTTAAGCTTGTAGAAAATTATGATCTCTCGTGACCCAAATGATTCAGTCAGTGCTAGTCAGTGATCTAGTCGGCAATGCATTACGCGTTTATCGTCACTTTGACTTCAAGAAAAAAAAATGATAAATTGTTTAGCATGAAAAAAAATTCAATCATAATCGTTATACAAAAGTTGCTCGTTTTATTGGTATTTATTCAAATATAAGAGGGTGTTGGTATATTTTAAATGTATGTATTTCATGAAATAATATTTAATACTAGAAAATGCCATAAGTTAGCATAGACTGTTTTTGTGGACAACTAAAACAAAGCGTTAGATAATGTAATTTTTATATAGCGGGGAAACAGTTCTAACACGTTACAATATTTCAAGTATTACCTACAAAAAAACATTCGTACGTGGCAATATTTTGGGGAGGGCTATGTTCAGCAGTGAACTTGTGACAGGCTGTAATGATGATAATGATGATGCTGATAATTTGGAAGAAAGCACGAAGTACGCTTAATATGATTACTTTAAGTACACTATGAAATAAAGAGTCGCGTATAGCCCTCTCTCACAGGATAAACTTTTTAGAAGAAATTTCAGTCCTACATTTGGAAATAATAAATTTATGAAACTTATTAAAAATACAAGAGAACAGAGTTGTCAAAAAGATTCGTTAAAAAAATGAATGAATTAAAATTCTTTACTCCTGTTCGAGTAAGAAAGAACATTTCCTTAAAGTCAAATGTCAATTCTTATTTTTACTTAGTCAAGAAACTCCGTAGATATCCTCTTTTTATATTTGTAATGCATATTCAAATTGTAACCTAAAAATAAGAAGCATAATCCCACAGGCAACTAAAAGCATACTACAAAAGTATCCATAATCGAGCTGACGTGCCTCCTCATGGCACATGTTCATAAGTATGACGCATGTGGCACTCATCGCCCTCCTCAAGCGCACTAAAGGGAAGTGGACAACCCGCCATCCGTCGCCAGCATAAACAGTAAAAGGGCTTATTCGCCTATAACACAAAAATTCAGTGTTATTTTTCACATACAGGTCAACACATGGTTTCGTTTAATGGTAAACATATCTTGGATAAACCAAACCATGTTAAAAAATAACACGATATTATATTTTCGGGGATTGTCGTCACAAGGAATTTTTGTAAATGCGAGCAAGTCTACAAATACACAATATATAATATGACAACGTTGTTTAATGGAATGGAATAATGAAAAATTTATGTTATAATTTATATATTATATAAGAGTTTCGTTATTTTTAAAGGTATATTAATGTAATAGATACATACGTATAAAATCTACTTACTTTGTTTAGTGATGCCAAGACCTTCTTTCGTTACTTTAGACAGACCTTTGATTTTTAAAAACTGTGCTGCCGAAACCAGCTCATCTAAATTTTCCTCTAAACATTGTGTTTTTCCACAGTACATGAATTCTACCAGTGACTTGAGTACACTGAAGCGCATTTTTAGTATAATCAGTGGTTCTCCGGACTGCTTTTGTAATACTTCCTGATAAATTTTAATGCTATAAGTTTGTAGTTCGAAATTGTTAAATAACAATACTTATTTGTATAGGTATCATATAGAACCAAACATTGCTTTTTGACTGTACCTGGAAATATGCACTACTTGCTGCAAGAACTGCTTTGTGTACACGCAAAGTGTGAGAACTACACATAAGTGTCATGTCCACCAGTGATTGCATTTGTAAAAGTTTTCCAAATCTGGACATTAGATGTTCTGAATAATCTTCATAATGGAGACTGTATCGTATTGGTGCCATTCCAAGTGGAAGTTAAATATAATATACATGCGGCCCGTTTTCGGTATATTTGACAGCACGGAGTTTGATAGGAAGAACAAAAGAAAAGCAAAACGTAGAAATATTTTTAAAATAGGTATAATGGAACGGGCATTTAGTACACCAGTGTTATTTTAAAAAGTAGTATTTAAAAAGCGTGTGTCGGGAGGTAATTAATTGTAAACCAGCTGACTATTTCGTTGCTAATAAATATCAATAAAAACATAGGTATTCGAGTAGTATTTAAAATTATTTGAAAAGGGCGCCACAAAAAGAGAGAAGTTTTATAACCTTCAGGGCACGGTGCTCCTTATGGCAACAGTGTTCAACTATTTGCCTGTATCAGTTTTTTTATTTATTTCAAGACTTGTAAGATTTTTATAATATTCATCAACACTAATATTATAAATACGTTATATTATGTGTTACAGTAATTGTTTGTCCGTCTGTTACGTTTTCAGGGCTCAACTTTATAACCGATTTTAACGACATTTGGTGTGTGGTAGCCATACTATACTTTAAACCTTAAGAAGGGACCTTACGTCCCTTCTTAAGGTTTAAAAGACATTTAAAAGCTGAATAATCCCTAAAAAGACAAAATTGCGATAGAAATCTTAATAAAAATGATAGTTAAGCGGTTACGCCCTTGAATTGGAATTGGTAATTTACACATCATGCGACTATGCACTATCAAAATTAAAGATCTAAACTCTGAATACATAGAAACAATGAAATTCGATAAAAGATACAATTGTCACTTTTCGAGTCGCGCCAAAAATCCGATGCCATCATCAAAAAACATGAAGTTTTTAATGATTTACCATTAAATCATTAATAACTTCATGTTTTTTTTCTCTTTAATGGAAACAAATACATGTCGGGTTTCAAGAGGGATTAATAAAAGATACAATATTTACTGGATTGTTTAATTGTTTAAAAAATACAGAAAAAATAGTAAATGTTAGAAAATGAATTTATTACAAATTTGTATTCGCCGTGGATACAAAGTATGAGATTTAACATTTAGAAAAACTTATTAGACAAACGTATGTCTTAATTATAATAACAACTGATTATAATATAGAAAAAAAATTCTATCACAGTCTAATTAAGTACTGAAATTGAATACTTACACAATATGTCACAATATTTTAAATGCTACATTTATTTATTTTTGTAGTGTAATAAAGGGATCTCAGTGTCACTGACAGCAGTTTGAAAAATTTATTGAATGAGCAATCGTACATAAAACAAAGTTTGCTTCAGTTTGAATAAGTAGTAGGAATGCATCAATTTGTTCATAAGGCACTTGGAACAAATATAGATATAATGGCCAGATGTACAATTTAATCACCTGATAACAATGAAATAATTCTTATACATTAAAACAATGAACTGTATTCTAAATAATAGATTAAACACTCTGGAATTCTATTAACGTAAATTAGCATATTAAAGAGCTATAAAATTATTAAACATTTTATAGAATCTAATCACATTTAGTTTATGAATTTCACAATTAATACATACTTAGATCGATCACTTTATTTATATAAAATGGCGCATATTACCATGTAGCTACTACGCGAAGAAATAAAGTTATAGCGACAGGGAGCATTTATTTCTTAAATTAACAGTAAAATAATATTGATACTGTAAGAATTATGATGACACACGCGGATGTTCAGTAACCTATCTTAAGATTCTAGTTACGAAATGTACGCCCATAGAGGCAAAAGCAATGGCGACAACCTACCTTGGTATTTCCATATTACCCATATAGAGAAAAAATTTAAGATACAAATTTGTAACACTTCCAATACTTTTAGTATCATCTTAAATATAAGTTTTATACATTACGTTATCTAGCTTTTACTTTTTACCCTTACCTTCCTATGACGAAGCTCATAAACGCTGTGGCATAGCCGCAAAGCGTACGCGTCGCTTTTATGCGACTTGCTAATATATCGAAACACATTCTGATAAATATCTGAGATCGAAATATGAAAATATTGAAAACGAAGCCTATGAATTACATAGTGTATTTAGGAAACAACAAATAAACAAGAAATTAATGTAATTGATAACTATAATTTATTGCTTGTACTTAAAAAATTATAATCTTTTCAACTTAGCAGCGTAGTTAATATAATAATATTTCAAAACATTTATTTATTCAAATTAAAATATTGATTTTAACAAATATATTTAAATTGTATCAAAAGGTAAAACGGAAAAAAAAATTAAATGTAATTTTATGCCACTTTAGTACCTCATTGGTGTATCTAATACCTAGATAGCATAATTAATTATTAACAATTACATCATTTACATTAAATATTATTAACACCGTATGTACTTTAATATTGTCACACTAATACGCCGATTTTTTTTAAATTATATTTCATCCCAGATATTGCAGAACATAAAAAAAGAATAACAGCTGCATGAGTTCGTTTATAATAATTAAATGTATGCATTTTATAATTTCAAATATTTATAGAAAAATATTCTCATCACTATTAAAACAGTTTACTTTCGTTTTTCGACTTACACTATTAATTTAAAATGTGGTATTTTCTTCAGTTTATAGAGTATATAGGATCCCATAGAATGAAGACTATTTCTTAAATCATTTTTAAAACAACAATTTTTTTTATTTTATAATCACGTTTTAGCTAAAAAACAATAAAAGTGTAGAAACGAAAATAGGTTCATCGGAAATGTGTAACGTTATAATTTTGTAATTTAAGTGGGATGCCTATATTACAAATCAATATTATTTTAATACTAGTAACGTTACGTGACTGGAAATGTATTCGTAATGTGAAAATGTAATTATAGCTAAGTTAACAGATTGACGTGATAATTGACGGTAATTAAAATAAAATTAGGTACTAAAAATAAACTTCGTTGTTACGAAGTATTATTGTACTAAGCACATTCGATATAATTGGATTAATAAAAAAAAATAGAAAATTAATGGGAACTGCATCAAAATATTTTTAATATTGCTATTTTTTAACGTAAGCATATGAACACTTTACAAAGGTATGAGTAAATTTGTACAATAGGTACATAGTATGTAGAAAAAATAGAGATTCATTTATAGAGATCGTTCAGTGAAACGAGACCATTGCTAGCCTACCAATACTGCTGGAATCGGATGGATTGTCGAAGAGCGCTTAAGATATCCCAAAATTGTTAATAATTTCAGTTTATTTGAAAAAGAGCCATTTAAATTCCCAATTTTAACAATCTTTATAGGCGTTGGTACTTATAGTTAAAATTATTAGCGTTTAAATTGTAATTTTTTTTTGAATGTTAGTATTTTATTAGTTACGGTTAATTTTTGTTTTTATTTCCACAGATAACTGAACAATGGCCTGTTTCAGTGGCAGGTTATGTTAGTCCTATTATTAAAAGCAAATTACAATATTTACATCAGCCGTCGATATATACATATATATTGCGTATATCGAATACACGCATTGATTATTTGTTCGTAATAAAAAAAAAACTTATTTTTAATAGTCCATGGAATGTATTAATTGTCTATAATTTTTAGGAAGTCCTCTGGTGAAATGTGGATACTTTCAATGGTAGCTTCAGTCGCGTTTGGGACGGTATTTTTGAGTTCGCCAAAAGTGTAAGTGGTTTTCATTTTGCCCCCACGTGACTTTGAAGACGAACGTGGACCGGCTGGTAATGACGCTTCGCAATCGAGACTTGCGCGCTTATTCCAACAGAATGGCTGACGTGGCTCCGCACCGGCCGACATGGGCATAGCTAGATGCATGCGCGATCTAGATAGTTCGTTGTCGCTTAACTGTCGCTTCAGTTTGTCCTTCCCCACAACCAGTTGAAAGCCTCGGCTATTGTCAGTGATTTGAGATTTGCCTAATTCCGCTTCGCTAGACTGTCGTTTCAATTTAGTTGCTTCGGTGGGGCTCAAACGCGATTTATCAACTAGACTGTTCTGTCTCGACGACGCGCTTTGCCTCGCGGACACTTTGGTTCCGTACCGACTGCTACCCGAGGAGCTGCTGGTGTTTGTGTCACAAACGTTTGTATTGTCTCGACGTAAGCTTTCTATCACGTTGTAGAAATGTTCTAGTTCGTTGGCGCTGTTTGTTCGCGATCTGCTGACGTTGTTCGTACTGTGCCTGAGTGGGCGGATTTGGGCTCTCGGTAAATGTCCGTAGCTGCTTTGCCTTGCGATGCCGCCGGTTGTTTGTCGACGCGGCATACTGCAACTTTTCGGTATGAAATTGTCTTGGGATACTAGCACGTTTTCGTAGACGTGCGCGTTCGTGTCGCAGTCATCTTGGGATATAAGGTTCTGTCGACTTTCGGTCGTTCCTCGATTTTGACCAACGGAATTACTCTTTTTGTGTCCGTTACGATGTTTCCCTTCCGGAACTTTCTTCCCCAATTTGCAGTCACTGGCGCTGCGCGGGAGTAAGTTTTCGTAGCCGTGAGCTACTTTTTCTAGACTCTGAGTCTTATCTGATTTAGAACTGGGTGTCGCGTTTTCTATATTACTTTTAGCTGAATTCGAATGTTTGGTTTTGCTGTTGGATGCGTTAGCTCTCACGAGGTCCGCAGAACACGTTTGTTGTGGTATGTCATGACGTTTCCTATCAACGTCGGGTTTGGATGATTTATCCAAAACAACTTTTGTCTTATCGCTCTTGCATATTTTTACGCTAAATCTGAAGGGCGGTTTAAATACGACCTGGAGTCTGGCCTTTTCGCCAGAGAGCAGATTTGTTGCGCTCTTCGAAGGTCTAGTTTTTCTGGACCCTTTTGTGACTTGCCTGTTAGTTCTTTCTGTAAGACCTAATGGGATGGATTTCGATTTAGGTATGGCTGTGGGTTGTGGAGAGCTGAGCAGCCACTTTTGAACTTTCGATAATGCTTCTGTGTCTTTGACTGGGGATGAGGGATGTTTCTGCATAGAGCTATAGTCTATGGTCTCTTTCTTAACTTTCGCTTTGCGTTTTTTCACTTTACCCTTGTGTTTGGATAGTAGGACATGTTTCGGGGATTTTCCATCGGCGTTTGTTACTACCGCTGTACTTTCTTTTGTAACTTTGTGTGTCTCTTCTGACTTTGATAAATTACTTGGCTTCTGAAACAAACAGATCATTATTGTTATACTAAACAATGAAAACATATGCTATAAGTCGTCATGCGGCGGCGGCATAGGAATGTGTCGCTGCATCCCATCGATCGTCGTCAGATAACGGAATAACCATCGCCTTTGCCAAGCTAAAATGATCCGAACGGTGACTGCCCGCAGCGACTACGGTGCGAGGCATCTGGTACTGCGATTATAACCCGCATGCGACGTAGTGATTAGGAAAAATCCTCGCGTTGTGAAAGGTCCTATGTCCAGCGATGGATATTTCAAAGACTGCTGCTATGAAGAAGAAATACGAGTACATAAAACATAACTATTATTCTTACCCTCTTTTTGTTAGCGTTGTAGGAAGGAGAAGCTTTATCGCCTTGCTTGTTCTGATGGTCCTTCTTACTTCGGTACGCGCGTGTTCGCAGCGCCACTTTCTTCTTTAGCGGGAGTTTGGACCTGTGAAGTCATTATAATGACACATTAAAGACTACTTTAAATTCTCGAAAGCAATTATTTTGCTATTCGCTATATTTTCTTGAGTCGCTATGATGGACATTGAATTTATTTCAGGTGTTTCCAAAGTGGACATTAGCACATAGTATATTATAGTGATATAGATGGAAGTGACACGATTGCAGAAAGGATGCAGTTTTAGAGATGGCTGGTTGCACCATATCATGTTGTTCAATAACTGGAGTAGTGCATAAAAACTTTACTTGGGATTCGAAAACAGATCATGGAGGCGAACAGGCATGCCAACCACTGTTTTTAGCAGTATTTAATAGCTAAGAGGCTATTTTATGAGTAGATACATTGTAGATACATACAATGTAAAATACACATATGTTATACGTGATATACATACGCGATCCATTGGACGTACGAAGGTTGGAATTTCTATAAGGGCTACCAAATGTTATTGGTAGACTTTCTCTAAATAGCGCCGAGACAATTATTTGTTGCGAGATCACCGGATTGCCTGCGTCGACCAATAAGCTAAGCGATCGAACACCGTAGACAACACGAAAACTAACTTACCGAACAGCGGTATGCACGATCAACCCTTGATCGGGGGCGTCAGGAAGGCGGACGGTTTCGGTGGTCGATGAGTGGATGATTGTGACGGACTTAAGCTTTTTGGCGTGACGGCCGAGGAAACGGGTACTTGCAAACTGAAAATATACACAAAAGGCATGTTAAACTTTTACACATTGTAAAAAGAAAGAAACAGCACAAAATGAATAGCGACGCAGTCCATTTAGAGTGACATGAAGAGGATCAATGATATTTTTTTTATTATTTTACGAGCTGATGGGTGAGCATAGTTGATTGCAAACTATCATGTAGTGTTTCTTTCTTTATTTACTTATTACTGGACGAATATCATACAACGTAAAAGACATGTGAACTGCGCGTGATTGAAAACCTAGCTGATTACTAATAGAGTTACAATATGAGGGGAAATGGACAATGTGATTGCCACACAATAGCTTACAATTGACTTGTTTCGATACCTTAAAATTAATAGTATTGACGACGTTAACATTTAGTGTCAATCTCTAAATCAGTGTCGAGAATGCGGCAGCAACGCTATTAAAAAACAATTTATACTTTAGCAATATTATTTCTTTAAGTCTTTATTCCAGTTACATCATAGTCGGCTAACCTAAAGCTTTTGTACAAGGAAGTAGTTTTCATGCAAACGATTATAGTACCGGAAAGTTGAAGGAAACGTTGTAGTACCGGACCAAAGAAATTCCGAACATCCAATTAGCAATTGTTAGCAACGAGGCATTCCATCGCAATCTCAAGGGTTGACAACACTCCTACGTTTTGATTTTTCATCGATGACCACTTACTTTCCGGTATCGGTTTTGACAACGCTACTGGGAGTTCTTTTTTTTTTTTATGGGAAAGGCGGCACACGAGCGGTTCACCTGATGGTAAGTGGTTACCGTCGCCCACGTACATCCGCAACACCAGAAGTGCCGCATATGCGTTGCCGGCCGTGAACAACGGTATTAGGGAGATGGGAGGGAGTATGCGGAGGGGGACGGGAAGGGGATGAGGGCCTCCGGTTACCTCACTCACCGAACGAAACGCAGAAGCACAAGATGCGTCTACTTCACGCCGGTAGTCTGCGAGGCCGTGGTAGCAATCCGGTCGAGCCGGCCCATTCGAGCGGCAGCAAAACTCGCCGCTTGGCTCTACCTCGTTTAAGAATTATTCAAAGAACAATGCCACTTCAATGTTTTGTTATATCCCAAGTTTATGTTAATGCTGTGATCTACAACTATCACTCACTATCATTTTTAAACAAGGTAGAGGCATGCAGCGGCTTTTGCTGCTGCTCGAATGGGCCGGCTCGAAGTAGAGGCATCTTGTGCTTCTGCGTTTCGTTCGATGAGTGAGGTAACCGGAGGCCCACATCCCCTTCCCGTCCCCCTCCTCATACTCCCTCCTCGCTTCCATCTCCCAAATATCCTTAAAGGCCGGCAACGCACCTGCAGCACCTCTGGTGTTGCAGAAATACGTGGGCGACGGTAATGACTTACCATCAGATGAACCGCGTGCCCCTTTGACGCCTTTTACATAAACAAAATAATATATCAGATAAACTGTATATTTGTTCGTCGCTCGACGGTTCGGTTATTGGGCTAGTAGCAATCCCTTGTTGACAGAATTGATAAATCATCAATTATATCTTTCTTAACGGCTATCATGATCTAACGAGTAACTTGCATAGAATTTTTGACATACATAAGTTGAAAAAAAAAATAAGTGAAGACAATCCACCATTCTTCTGTAACTAATGTTTGCTTCTTGCTTAGGAGTCGTGTGGGTGGGAACTAACCTGATACCCATTTCTGCCGGCAAATTGTATATTTATAAATGTTGTGTTCTGGTTTAAAAGGTATAGAGACCCAGTACAATTACGGGTTTTGAGGCATTCCATCTTAGTTCTCAGGGGTGATAACGAATCTGCAACCTTCTTCTATTGTGTTCACAGATGTGTAGGCGCTGCAGCAGCCAGTAACCATCGAGTGGACTGTTTGTTACCCCAATACAATATAAAAAAATGAGTTGAGGTACATTGGCTTTACATAATTCATGTAGTCGATTTTTATAAACAGTTAATAAAAAACAATTAAAAATTATAGTAGAGGTAAGTGCATTTACCAGCAGCGCGAAGACGGCGAGCAGTATCAGCAACACGGCATACCAGTGCCGCAGCATCCACCGCTTGAAGCCGGCAAGACTCTCGTCCGAGAGCAAGAGCTTGCGCAGAGTTGCCAGCGGACCCGACGGGTCCACCTCGCGGCAGCGTTGGAATACGTCGCAGTAGCTGTAAGGGCAGAAAAACCGCAGGATAATTTTGTGATCACATACAATAAAATAAACCAGGACATTTTTTAAGTGTGTTTCTAAATAACCCTGAAGCTGATGAAACCACCGGGCTTGCGAGACTTATTATTTAATGTCTTTTACAATAAAATTTACAAAATTGAATGTAACTCTACATCAGGTAAGAATGAAGGCAAATTAAAGTCAGTCAGACTTTGCGTTCACAATGGTCCGTAGTTCGCAGCGGACTTGTCTACGGAACAGACATGGATTAACGTACATGAAGATCAAAATGTTAACCAATTTTTTTTCTATAATTCTGTAATGCCTCTCAACAATAATATTATATAATAATAATATATATATTCTGTGACAGTTCCGTGCAGTCCATGTCGGTTAGGTAGCCTCGGCTATTGTCAGTGATTTGACATTTGCTTTATTTCGCTTCGCTAGACTGTCCTTTTAATTTAGTTGATACAAGTAATAATGGCGTACTTTAGGAGGTTTTAAATTAACATTTTTTATATTAGGAAATTGCAAGAAAGGAAAAGATTAAGTCAGAATGGAAATAAATGTTAAAATTATTTCAGACGCAATTAAAAAGTGCTAATTAAAAAGTATGACGTACCCGTTGTAGTCGTTGCACGGCGTGCCGGGCTTGGCGTACATGTCGGGCACGTCGTAGGGCGGCGTGTTCCAGCGGAAGGAGGACTGGCAGGGGCCGCCCGGCGCGCGGCAGCATAGCTCGCACGCCGAGCGCGGGTCGTCCGCGCGCGCCGCGCACTGGCACGACTCCAGCCCGTACGCCAGACAGATCGAGCCCGTGCACTCCTGCACATGAATTAATTTTTGCATGTTAAGTTAAATTATTCGTCCTGTAAATTTCACATAAGTTAAATTAAATTAATTAAAACCCACGAAATAATATTATTCATCATTCCTCAAATATGTTCTACGCGATATTTCCTCACGATGTTTTCCTTCCCCGCCGAGCACGTGATAACTTTAGCACGTGACTCACGCTTCTGTTTCGCTTATGAGTGCAACTTACTCATTACTGCTTTTTTGTAATATTAATTTTCTCTGCACACTATTCCTAATTCTTCGATTTCATGGCATAAGCGTTACATCGAAAACAAGAAAGTGAAGATGAATTCGTGTTGCTGTGTTCGATTTAATGATAACAACCTTAAAACCTTTTATGCATTGTATGAAAAAACTAGGTTCAGCAGAGGACACATACAGTCTGAAGAAAAAGAAGAAACTAGACAACAAACTATTTAAAAAAATCTGATCGAGATTTATTTTCAGATATCGATAAGTTTTTAAATATGGTACCCCGTAATACGGGTCACGCGCGCAGCTGGTTATCAGCACAAGATAAGGAAGTTCGAACGCAAGCCCGGTCCTTGGAGGTTCCGGGCTCGGTTCGCGTCGTCTCACCCCCATGAAGCAGACGAGCTCGCGGTCGCAGCGCGTGCGGTTGGGCTTGTGGCGGCTGGGCGGGCAGGCGGCGCGGCGGCCGTCGCAGTGCGCCGCGTCCCGGCACCCGTTGTCCGAGCGGCACTTGTCGCCGAACTTCAGCGTGCACGACGCCGTGCAGCACGGACCCTGCACGACAAGTTTTTTTTTTAAATACTTAGTGTGAAGTGAAAGTCGAGCTAAATTCAATCGAAGAGGGTTATAGATGCGTTGTCAACATTGAGAATTAAAATGTAATAATGCCTCACAGCCTGTAATTATACTGGCTCTCTATATCCTTCGAACCTGAATATAACAGTGGTTGCATTACTGTTTGCAGGAAGAGATAGGTAAGACGGTGATACCTGCCTAGACGGATCCTAGGCAGAAAAGGAGTCTCATTAGTCACCTAGTAAGTACAGGCTTATGGCGTTACGCTGTTCAAAAACTAATACAAACAACCAAGGACAACCCACAAAGACACACAGTTTTTTTTATCTGAATGTGTCAAAATGCAGCTTATTCACTAATTACATTTTAAAAATATAAAATAAGAATATTGTTTTATTTTTACTGTGTAACTAGATGATATTCATAAAATTAAGAAGAAACCAGTCCCCAAAACGCAGGGAATCCTAATGTGGGGGCTGGAGCGAACCCACCTGATAAAAATAATGGTGTATATAAATAAGACGTGCGTACCTGGCTGGGGCTGCAGACGCTGTGCTCGGTGAGCGTGCAGGGCTTGTAGTGCGGGCGCGCGGCCTGCGGGCGGCAGCACACGTCCGTGCACTCGGACGCCCAGCCGCAGTCGCACTCCTCGCCCTCCTCCACCACGCCGTTGCCGCAGATCGCCGGCTGCGGCTCTGTGACGGTAAGAAAACAAATGTATGTAGTGAACGATTCATAAGTCAACAGTACAAACACAGCCTTTCAGTGAAGCAACACTTTTCTAGCAAGAAACGTTAGTTATTAAAGTGTGAATTTATCACAAAAAACATTTACGTAATTTTTCTCCTAATCCATATATATGTATGAACGAATGGAGAATATACCATTTCTTTCCTGAAACGTCAATCTGCCTGCACATGGTGCAACATGCTAGCAAACAAACGTGGCTCTGGCCACGTCCGAACGATGACAGAAAATTCATCCAAACTTATCGAATCCTAAACCCAGAGACTAGTGACGGGGAGAAGCATCACATCACTAGTGTGAGAGTACCGGCGCAGCGCTCGGCAATCAACTTGCCCAGCGTGGTCAGTATGCGTTTTATTGGAGATGCCTATGTACAGCAGTGGACTTGTACGGGCTGTTGCAGTAAACAAGTCGTAAGTAAATAAGTCAAAGTTCAAACGCAGGCTAAGTTTAAATTTTTTACTTAACACTCGTAGCGTTGCTTTGTTACTAGCAACAACATTATCACAAAACCTTAAAAGCCTCATTTACAAAATTTCCCTCTAATTCATACATAATATTAATTTGTTGCTGGTATCAAAATGTAATTAGGAGTGAATGTGATAATTTAATAGAGAACACGAAAAGGAAAATGAGACAACGAAACGTTAAAACCTAAAGACGAATACTGGTTAGTTTGACACCAAAATAACAAAAAATTGTTAGTCTGTATGAAAGCGTCAGTAATCACGAATTCTCCAAATTTAACTTAATCTTTTTCCCTATTACAATACTAAAAATTTCACAATACTAATAATTTATAATATAATTATTATATTACAAGATTATATGAGAATAGAGATTATTTGGCACCTTCTGCGGAACGTTGAAAGCTTTTGACCGCTATTACCTGTGAAACATCCCTTGGGCGAGCGAGCCTTATTGTTGAGTACGGGGTCGATAGCGCGCAACGAACACGGCGAGAACTTGTTGTTGTTCTTCCGGTCGCCGCTGGTCGCGCGCGCGAACATTATATAGTTGCCGTCCTCGCCGAAAGGCGTGCACACTTCTGGATCATGCTGGAATACATTATATTATAATAATTTTAATATATTGGACATTTTGTAATTGGACGGTGTTAATATAAATATAGATATAATTTCATAGACCATAGATGTATTAAAACAAAATCATGACTGAGACTGAGAGACATTAGTTTCATATTCACCATAGAAATAATGTGTTCCCCTAGAGAGAATTGAACCCACAATCCTCAATATCGAAGACCCGGTCACTACTAGTTAGGCTATCGGGACATTTTTTTTATGGGAAAGGCGGCAAACGAGCAGACGGTTCACCTCATGGTAAGTGATTACCGTCGCCCACATACATCTGCAACACCAGAGGAGCTACAGTTGCGTTGCTGGCTTTTAAGGGTATTTGGGAGATGGGAGAGAGGATAAGGAGTGGAATGGGGAGGGGGAGTGGGCCACCGGTTACCTTACTCACCGAACGAAACGCAGAAGCACAAGATGCCTCTACTTCACGTCGGTATTATGCGAGGTCGTGGTATTAATCCGGTCGAGCCGGCCCATTCGAGCAACAGCTAAAGCCGCCCTTTGGCTCTACCACGTCAAAATTATAGATGACATATTGACATACTGGAGAAATAGAAATTCTGTTGTTGTGACACGTGAAGGGTTATAATGCCGTTATTACATAAAAGCATTTTCTTTTACGTACCTTCCAGAATCTAATTAGTCCACGGCAGCACTTTGCCATAAACGTCGACTGAGAGAAATTCCTGATGGCGGAATAACCACCTCAAGTATAGATCAAAATAGTTTGGAAAATCGCAAAATGCACGCTAATGTATTAACATTTTTATAATTATATTCAAATGCATTATTATAAACACACTGGAAAGATAAGAGGAGTGAAATTCAAAATTAAAAAAAAATGGGGTTGTTCGAGCGCAATCGTGTAGTCCAACAACTGTAACGTACAGACAGAACAATTGACTACAACCAAACTATCGCATTTTTTACTCATATTATTATCTAAATGAAATATTTTCAAAAACATCAGGTGTGTTAATCATATAGTTCTCTTAATAATAGTAAATTTTTATTATATTTAGATTCTGTATAAAATTTGAAGAAGCTTCATAAGATGGCTAATTCTTGAGACCTTGAAAAGTTGATAAAAATGTGCAACCACTTTCGATTTATGAGCAGCGTCTCAGATTAGTGATTAATATGACTGTTGAATTGCTGTTAAAGTAAAAGACATTATATATATATAACATTATTAATAATGATAGTATCGAGAATAATAGTTCCAGATATCTTTTTCCCTTATGAGGTGCAGGAGAGTATGACTCTTATGACTAAACAAATTCCGCGCACGTAAGGTCAGGCAATTAAAACTAAGCTATATAAGTTTTGTTGACCGCACGACCCATCAATGTTCAAGTCGAGTCTATTCCTAACACCTATTTGAATTCCGATTAAAAATTACTATTGTTTGAGATATGGTAGATTAGTCATACATTGTTTTATTGCCTCACTATGGACAACGAAGTTGATATGAAACTATCATTCCAGGCGTTAAAAATATTTGTTACCGGAGATCCAAAGTTGTGACCGATCTCATGGGCCAGCGTGACGTGCGACACTGCGGGGGGGACGTGCTTGCCGTAGTTCAACAGTGTCACGATACCCGTGTTGAGCGACTTCATACTGCCCCGGTAGTGCTGTAATTATAACAAATGTGTTAAATTCAGTGGTTTGAGTTGCCGATAATAAAAATGAGCTTATGGAGTAGTGGTTGTGTAGGATAATCCAAAGATATAACATTTTGACCCGTAGATGTGGTACAGTTCAATTAAGGAATTGCTAAATAAATATTGTGACATCAACCGAGAAGCAGCTCCCTCAACGATGCCTGACATAAAATACCGAAACCGTTGATAGAGAGTAGCGTCGCGAGGAAGCCTGTGACACACATAACTCTGGCTGTTGATAATGATGTTAAAGTGAAAAGCTGATAGTCTGATTGTTTCAGAAGTAAATAACACATTTTAAGAATTATAATTGAAGCTAAAATTTGGAGAAACAATTGCTCGGAAAAATCTATAGTTATGTCTTGAATAAAATGATATCCAGTAATACTTGGAGTATTTAAAAGCAAATAATTTTAAAAATAATTCAACTCTTACCCCATTCTTTTCACAAACGCCACCGGCATTCTTGAGGTCACCGGTCCAAGCTAATCCGAGAGTACCCATTTCGAAATCTCTATATGTGAACATGTACGCTAAACAGAAGGCGTCGTAGTCTTCTTCTGTTAAATGAAAACATAGTATCTTATAAAACGAAGTAATACAAATATAATAAAATACCTGATTGAATTAATATTATACCTGAAAAAAGTTCCAAATACTTTTCGACGCCATAATTATTGGGGAATCGATAGGCGGGATCCTTCAAAGCATCTAAAGTATGAACCTTTATTCTTTTAATCATGAATGTTATATTGTCTGGTTTTCCATCTTGATTGAAATCTGAAATATTTGTATTATAATGGTGGCATTAAAAATTTAGATTATATATTTGTATCTAATTTAGATTTTTATCGAGATTATAGATGCTAGTCACAATGTTTGACAAGGTAACAAAACGCACCTGTGACTTTATAAATGGCATTAACTTTTTGCACATGTCGTGTCATGACTTCGATGCACGCTTCCTCAGAGCCGTATCTTTGGTAAAACATGTGATCGGCTTGTAGGTACACTAAACACGTGGTTTTTCTCGGGTCCACAGTAGCCCTTTTATTTACATGTCTTCCATCGTCAGTAGCGTTCGCGGTGAGCACCGTAAACCCAACAGGTTCCTTCTTAACGACGTCTTTACTGACAGTTACAACACCCGCTTTAGTTTTAATGACTTCCACATGGGTCTTTGGTTTTGGTCTTGATTCTTCCGAATCAAGTCGCACTTTAGTAATGAGGTTGCTCTTGTCGATTTTTGTTTTCGGTTTCCGAGTACTAAACTTATCGAAGGGGTCGCTGTTGCTTGTGTAGGGGACGTCTAAGTCCAAAGGTAGTTCGGGGTTTTTCTTTGGCTGTTCGTCTTGCGTTAAAGATTCCATGTCTTCCGGAAGCCATCGTTTGTTTCGTTGGTGCTTTTCGCTGCTCAGATCCTCTGTGTAATTATTTAAATTCATTACTTTTGCGTACTGATTCGTAAAGTTGAAGAGTTCAGCATTTTGTCCTAGAGTTCGTTTCATGTGCAGCAGATGCGACGAACAAGGTTGCCCTTCCTCGTTGTTTTGAGGGTACTTAACGTCAGACTTGCGGTAAATGACACTGTGCATGGAAGGGTGCTCTACATTATAGCGAGACAGGGGCTCCACATAGTACTCTTCGGTGGTTGTCCAAATTGTACCATCAAAAAGGCCGTCAGCGGTGACCACGCCGTATACGTGTGATGTTTCATCATCTGCAATGGGATTAAATTTTATTTATGATCTATTTATAACAGCTACCTATGGATGTAAATAAAGCATAATGTTTTAACCGAAAAAAATAGAAAAAATCATATCATATATTAGATTGTGTCAGGGTTGTTGACTCAACTCCACGACTATGCTCATGTTATGCGTACATTAGTTTGTATTAATATAATAATTTAATCAAAGTATCGCTTTTGCTATTGCAGCCATATCGGTTGATTCAGATATTGCCGTTTTAAATTTCAATATGACTGTCTAGATTACTCTGTAATAAAAAGTATAAATAAGCAGCGCTCAAATTAATGGTGGTAATATTTTATACAAACTAATTCGAGGTGCAAAGAGCCCGGAGACTTTGAATGAATTAAAATCACAACTTGCAGTCGCAGGGAGGAATGGCAACCGCTCATAAATAAAGGTAATTACAAACTCCCTCACCCATTTCACCCCACTTTGATTGATAAAAGAAAAAAAATCGCCTGAGTGTGAAACGAGCTCCCTTGTGGCCTCTTTGTAAGAAAAAATCAGCGAAATATTTTTTTCGTAAAGTTTCATATTACTTTGGATTCATCAAAATGCCAGGTACAACAAAGACATTCAAAGCGGTTGGCTGAATTGGAATTGAAACAAATGAGTTTGAGTAATGGCTATGTGCAATTTGACGGAACATTTTTCCATCCCCTCTTCAGTCGAGGTTACACGTTTATTACGATCTTTATTTGAATTTCTTCTGGAAGGCGCGGCTGAAGTAATCTTAAAACGTGTGGTGCATACATACATACGATACTACTTTCGAAAATAAGTAGTGTAAGTGATGCGGAATATGATATTACGCTTTATTAGTTTCGTCATACTATTGCATGAATTAAGTTGCATTCGGCCCGATAGCCTAGTTGGTATACTGCTTTTGAGTTCCGGGTTCGAATCACGCTAGGAATTAACATTTGTATGATTAATATAAATCTTTGCATTCGAATCATGGATGTTTATTTATGATTATTTATCTATGTATGAATATGTTTCATCATCCAGCTACCAAGACACAGGGAATCCCAGTTTGGGACTGGATGACGCGTGTGATTGATTGTTATATATATTATTAATATATTATTACACGTTCGTTACAAATGGAACAGTAAACTAAGTGAAACAACATACGTACAGACGTAAATGATTTTTATGTACTCTGTCCAGCATTGGAGTTATACAGGCTAATAGTGATGGCTTTCAAACACTAGTTTAAAGAATCTTTAAGAGATCTGTCGATACTACGCATTCTGTAAATAAAATTTAAAACATGAAAAGGATTTTGCTATTTCTAAATATCAATATAATTTGATGTTGTCGAATAATTACTACCAATTAACCCGTGTCTTGGTTCTTAGTAGTTCTTGCTTGCAACATACACATCATTATAATGTATAATAAGCTATACACAAGTACTTACGTGTTTATAAGAACTCTAAAGGAGCATACTCCATTAAACTTATAAACTAATTTCATCAAATTTCACTTTGTCTGCGAGCGCCAGATGGGACGCACCTCGTAATTCCGTTTCATTAACTTAGTCATAGAATGTAGAAGTTTCTTCTTGTGTTTAATTTATTGTATCAACGGAGTGGAAAATAACCTACAGAGTTTGATACAATAGGCGAGAGGGTGGGAGTAAATTGGGGAGAATTGCCAATAAAGCTGGTTTAGTTTGTAATTATTGGACTGTATGTTGAATCAGAAAACTTAGGAAATATAAAATAAACTTATATAGAATATACAAATAATTATATTACAGCAAGTATAAATATTAATAATATTTATTTATACGTGTGCCCAAAAGTCAGTCAAAAATTTATACCCATACTATTATAAGCCTGTAAGTAGTCTACTGCTGTCAAGTCTCTTCCAAGTTGGATATGTGGGGGGAGAGGTTAACTAAACCTCCGCTCTCTTCATTCCAGAATTAAAATAGCCGACACTCCCAAAGTTTTATTTCCTGAAGTCGGATTGGCATTATACAACATGAATTACATATAATAAGGGTCACGTGGCTTACTGTTTCACTAACCTAACTAAGCCATGGGTTCTGGTACGAAACCCAGCTGGAGTAAAATTTCGTGCCACACAAATTATTGGTTTGTGTTGTGTTGCGTTCCTTGTCTCTGACGCTGCATCACACCCTTCCCCCTATTTTATCACAAAAGCGTTACATCCGGACGAGAAGATACGTGTGATTCTGGGACAGGTGGATAACATCAAAAAAAGCGGCGATGAAGAGCCAAAAAAGAGAAAAAAACTGTGCAGCCTTAGCCCGACAATCAGACAGTCAAGTTAGACTACTCTAAAATTCTATATAATAAGAATGTCGCTGGTAGTTTTTATTATGGTAAGAAATATTAACGCATAAGGGTGCCAACATAAACTAATATGTCTACAACGAGAACAACATCCGATAGTATTAATCCGCGTCGTGTAATGTGACCTGGTTTCCTATGATAATGTAGGGTTGTCCTGTGTCAATTGTACTCTTCGTCCATTAGATATAGTGATATGTGGTTCCGAGCCAATTTCAAAGCCTCAACAAAAGATAGTTACTGTGTGATAGAAACATTCGACTAGACGCTGTCTCATGAACGACTCATATACTTACTTATATGAGTTATAAGTCCACCGTTCCATTCCTGGAACCGGCTCCATATTGGTTAATTTGAATTGGGGTGAAAAGCGAGCTAACAATTCACCTGGATGGAGTGGCTACTGGAGCCCATTTTCACCGGCAAACAACTTCAATCAAGGATGTTTACAGACGTTGTCACCCACTGCCTCGTTAAAAAGTTATGCTTAGGGATCAACAGTTAAGTAGTCATTTAACGAAATAAATTGTTCACTTTAGCGCCTAAAGGTTTAAAAATACATGTTCTGTTATTCAACCCATCATTCAGACTTCATCTTCTTATTTTAATTCGATTTAAGGCAATTCATCGTCGAAATCCTTCAGTCTATATCCTGTACAGGCAGCCCTATCTATTCTTAGAGCAACTTGGGCCAAATTGCGTAACTAATCTTATCCGATACAGGACGGGGATTACGTGAAGTTTTACCATCGAGCCGTTTGCGACCGCCATTACAGTTGAATTAACTAGTTCTATGGATTTGCGTATTTCAGTGAAAGAGGCAAATATATTGTGGGAAAGTAACTCAACTACGCCCAAATTAAGCATTAATGTTAAAAACATTAAAATTTCACAACAAAGCAAGACGCATTTCAAAATATTTCATACTAGTTCCAGCATCTAGTTTCATAGAACTTTGTTAATGTAGCACCTTTTCACAGTAAATAATTTTTTTTTTGCATTAAGGACATACATTTTACATTTTAAAATCTTACACCAATTCGTTATTGAGGATTTTATTTTATCTTTAACTAGCTGAGCCTAGTCACATTTCACAGTGATTTTTGTATTTACCGTTTATTTTAGTTTTTTTATACTAAATCTTTCTAGTAATGTGTTGCATATGAGCTATAAATTTGAGCTCAATCGACTGACTACCCTACTTGTTCTCCGATTACAAACATACGCAGCTGTATTTTTATATACAAAAAAGAAAATAATATTTAAATTTATTCGTTGTGTGATGTTGCCGAAAGTAAATTGACAAATCAATTTTATCCCGTAGGTGTTGTAGAAGTCAATTGAGGAAAATACCCACAGACACAGATGGAGGAACATAGAGAATTATTAATTTAAATAATGCTCGGTCTTAGCTTTACAGACCAGTGACTGAAGATACTGTATTCGCCAAGCGAGCCCTCTGAACTTTAATTGTGCCTGCAGTTAGCAGTAGCCTGATAACAGTCTCATGATCGTAATGAACTCATGGTCTGTAAGTAGAACAACTACTAATTCTAATTCGTTCATTAGATGAGGTATGTTTAAGATCCATGATATCCTAGTGGTCAGGGCACACGCTTTCACTTCACAGTACGCGACTCACCAATGTACTGAATGTACAACGTGCTCGGAGGTGAAGGAAAACATCGTCAGTAAACCTGTATGTTTGAGATACTATAAAAAATATTACTTCGAGTACGTATGTAGTCCATCAAACAGCGTTGGGCTAAACGTTCCAAAACGATCACAAATATTCGACAGGAAGTCTATGTGTTGTAGAGGGCATTTACTGGTTGCTATTTTTCTTTATGGCTGAGCCAATTTTTACCGCCGCTCTATCTGGCTAACAACAGACAGCGGGGGACTGCGCTGTGATCATAGCGTGTGTATATATAATTCTATGCTAGTATAATTACTATATTTATCCGTTCTGCTTCATTCTTAGTATTGTAAAAACAATGCAGTAACAAAAATCGGCTCATCTCGTGGTTGTTTCATGAGTCAACTAACGGAATCCTTAAAGAATCTCATGCCTTCCAACAGACAGTGGGATAGCCGTCCTAAAAATACCGTATCAGTAACGGGCATCAGTGTCGGAGTTGCGCGGCGTCTAGTAACCGAGATCGACATTACGCCTGTTAAGAAGCTTAATAATGGTAAAAAAAATTTTCACTTAAGGTTCATCATCATCATCATCATTTCAGCCTATCAGAAGTCCACTGCTGAACATAGGCCTCCCCCAAAGATTGCCACGAAGCTCGGTCCTGAGCCACCTGCATCCTTCGACTTCCCACAACACTGCGCAGGTCGTCACTCCGTCTTGCGCCAGCTTGGGTAAATTATGAATAATGGATTAATTATGAGTAACCTTAACCCATTAAGGTTACTCATAATGAAATCTTTACAGACTTTATGTACTTACTTAATTAATCCATTATTCATAATTTACCCAAGCTGGCGCAAGACTGTCCTCTGATATGTTAAGATCAATATAAAGTGAGTGGAGAGCCCTCATTCGCACTATTTCTTACATTTACTATTCGTACTAAAAACATACCTTCAAGCTTCCCGGAGTACACCTGGGCGGGGTTGTAGTGGACGGGACCGGCCGACGAATGAAACTGCACGTCCTCAGCGAACACGGAACTGGGGTCTGGTCGCAACACGAGGCGGAACTCCCTGCAAATACGATAATGATATGAATCACAACAAGTTGTTTTTGGAAAGAATCTCATGTACAGGTATTGAAACAAAAATTATGATAATAAGAAAATTAAAGTTGTTTTAAATAAATATTATATAATTTTTCTGTCAGTAGCTTAATTGTTACATCTAAATAGTCAACTTCTGCTCGAAGTGTTGCTTCTGCGAATTACCTGATTTCGCTCTCTGATTAAGCGGTTTCACTGCTTGAGGTTCCCAAATGCCACATCACAACGTCGACTATGCACTATATCGTTTCATAATAAGAGCAGCAAACAGGTGAATTTAAAACAAAGTTTAAGAAAAACTACCTTCAACCTCTGTTTCCCGTAACGTACATTAAAAAAAATTCTAACGAATTGATAACCTCCTCCTTTTTGAAGTCGGTTGAAAAGTATACTGCGGTTATCCATTCCCTCGCCAAACTTGTCCTTGTCTTTATCAGTCTTCTTTTGGGGGAATCCTAATATGAACTACACATATATCCATTCGACTACATCACATATCTCGTTTTCGCAATACATATACATATATATATATTTATATTCATTCTATATCAATATATATACATATGTATATATATAGATAAAGAACGAACCAACCTTACTGATTAATGACATCATGTTATTTTTTACACCTAAGATATTGTTTCATTTATTGATAACCATGTCTTCGATAAACGAAACCATAACATGGTTTTATTAAAATAACACGATTTTATCGGGGAATGAAGTCTCACGGCTTTTTTGTGAAATATTTTTGTGGCCAAGCGGATAAGGTAGAAGGTAAGTAGGTTAAAACAACAATTTAAATTTATAGTAATTTAGGATACGCTAAGAATTGTTTTTAAAGTTTCAACGTAAAATAACTAAGTTTTATTCCAAAAACACTTCAAACTCATAAAAACTTCAACAGCAAATGAAAATAGTCCGTCAACCTGCATCACTAGATAGATTTAGATAATTATCAACCCCCTATTTCCGGTAGTGCTGCGTCGCGCCGAGATAGGTTCTAAATTATCGGAACTATTAATCCCCTAAGTGTGGGGCATTGCTCGCGCAGATGTGCGTTGTCGACATCGTAATGAATCTGTTATTAACTACCATTAACAGAATGATACCCGTGTGTGCTCGAATACTGACAGATAGTCAAATACATAGGTGTTGTCACTAATGTTTGTTGATTATTATTGATAAATTCATTTATACATAAAATTATTGGTCTATCTAAATAATTCAATGAATTGTCGTAGTCATATCATAAACGTTATCACAAAATATTGACTCTATCGACTTGCATGGTTTCTATATGAAGTTTAATTGACCACGACAAGTCAGTGTCGAAAAAAATAAAAAAGGCAACGACGTCATGTTACCCTAAGCCATTAGGCGCCTATTGGCGCTGATAATTGTATAAACTTTGAATAAAAGCAGTTTTCCTAGATTTCACTGCCATTCCAGTGAAGAATTATGTAATCATAATTCTTGAACAATTATTTATGAATTATGATTAAATTTGTAATATTTTGACGTACGTCAGAATATTCGTCCGGGGTCTACGTGGGCGTCTTCAAAAGCAGAATGAATAGGCTCTTCCTTAAAGAGGTTGTTAAAGTAATAAAGACAGGTGAAGTCTTAAAGGTCTCAATTTTAAACAGGCAGCGACACCACGAGCGGGTCACGTGGTGAACGCTCGTCAGTATTAAAATGAAGCCTGATTTACGAGCAGTACCGCTCCACCGGGGATCACTGCGGCACATTAAATCATAATAAGTACACACTGTACGAAGTTCAGTGTTATTAAGTTGTAGTTTAGGCAACCATTGGGCAAAGTTTCGCTACAAAAATCTATGAAACCTAGTTAAAGGTTAGGCTTTTGTTGAACTTTTGAAATTATTATGGTTAAATTATACCGAGTTGTAATTATTGCGTACTAAATGAATGACATTGATTTATTTAATTTTTTTATGGTTTTTTGTTCACACCTTATATTAAAGGGGGTTAAATAAATAAAATGGTGGTTTATGTGTGTAGTAAAAACATGAAAGATAACTATTCCAAAAAAAAACCATTAGAATACAATATAGAGAAGTCTATTTTGTTTTAGAAGTAGTTTCTGATTGTCTGGTGTTGTGCATATTGTCAACGGGAGGAAATATAAAACACAAAGTAGCAATAAAAGCATTTTTTACCCGTGTGTGGAACAGTGATCGTTGTTTATTATACAATGAAAACAAAACAATAAAAAAACGAAAAAATTATACCAGGAATAAATTTAATAAGTAACAGACTTTTTTTTATTTGATGTGCTACAATCGAGGTAAGAGAGTTTGTTTCGTGAGATAAATTGAGATATTTAATTATAAACTTAATTTAGAATAAGAAATTTTAAAAAAATTCTATATATTGAGTTGTAAAGCGACGTGTACTTAGCATAGTTCTAAAAACTGTGAAAGCGCAATTTTTTGTAATACTTTATGGGATGGTAAGTAAGCAGCAGAAATTTTCTATCCTCCCGCATGTAGAGGCGATGGTTATCGTATAGATTTTGAATTGATACGTCTTGATATCGATATTATAAATCTAAACTTTTTCAGCTTTAATAAGCGTTTGATCGAGTACGGGAAGGTAAAGAATAGTGGTTATGACAGTTACACCAGTACTTCTAAGAAATACACTATTAGTATTTTTAGTATAATATTTTAAATTGTTAGTATAGTATAATTAAGTGATCGGTATAGTAATTGAACGTTAATGATGATTTATTGAAGAATTTTTACATCGATCGCTTTTTTTCAATATATATATATCAATCATGTGTCATTAATGTAAACACCTACGACATCGTGTTAATGTTTCAGGAATACTATTATAAAATGTTTGTTGCCATTGTAAGTTTACATTCTGGAGATTGTATGTACTAAGTATTTTATCAGATAAACTTATGCTTTATACATGATTAAAAGTATGTGGATTTGTTGTGTCTCTAACTCTAATCGCTTTTATTTTTACAAAAAAAGTGACACCGTTGGTCTAAAATAAAGAAATAAAACGTTAGCAGTAGTTATTTATAAATTACGTAGATTTTAGCTTATTTTTGCCAGACTAGCTTTTAGTTTAACAGTCATAGTAAGTCAAAGTATATTACAAAGCTGGTTTTGATATGCTGCACCCGTTCTTCGCTACAGAACATTCTCTAGCTGAGGCATTTTTGAATAAATGAAAAACGGAATTTTCAGCTCATCCAGTTTGTTATTTCGACAGCCTGTTTTAGATAGTGCGCATAGTCCATATATATACTTACCGGAATAATGACATTAAAAGTACATCAGCTTAGCGCTGAAGTACAGAGAAGAAATTCAACGATTTCTTGCAGGTTACATTTCGACACGCTATTCAGAAAGGTGTTTCAGTTTCTCTCGTAAGTAAATACAAAGCTTTGATATCGATGTTCAAAGGCGCGAGTTTAAAGAAAGAGCATTCGACGAATGGTTTTACGAAATGTACGCTGCAGAGATTTCTCTTGACATTGTCAGTTTCTTTGATCTAAAGCCTTTTGTTCTTGTTCTTTTTTTAATGACCTCGGTTGTGTGTCTAGCGTACCTATGCTTGGTTCTGAATTGCATTTTTAAAGCAACAACAACGTTCGTTTTCAAACTATGTCTATTGTATTAGGATTTGAGTTCTGGCTTTTATTTAGTGTCGATTGTTATCAGAGAAGAACTTTTCGCTTTATGACGCTTTAAAACTATGCAACGCTGAGTTAGTTGCAATTTTTAAAAATTAACCAATATCTAAGTCCAACAATTAACCAATAATTAATTAAAAAATATTATAACAATAATTTAATGTCATGGAATAAAAAATTTCACATTTACTTGTTAAGAAAAATCCTCTTTACGTTCTAGTTTACAAAACATAAAGTTTCTTATTTACCTTCAAGTTTTTCATCAAACTATTTAAATCCACACTGAACACACTCGTAGGCCTCCCCAAGGCAACGTTAATAAGCCGATATATAATCGTGTTTTTTGGAGAGTTTGTCCATAGTCATTGCGCAGGCGTACCCCATACAGAGCTCACCAACACCAGCAACACCAGGTAGACGTGTTGGTGAGCTCAGTGTCAGTGCCCTTGCACTAGTCATACCGCTCCCCATCACATGTCTGTGAGATTTGAATTGAGCAAATTCGAATGTATCTACTACCAGGAGTCGAGTCTAGTTTTCTAGTTGTACGTTGACATTGACGTTTGGAGAAAAATATGGAACATCTCGCCTTATAGTCCACACCCATTAATTAATTACCTATTGATATAATATGTTGAAAGAGACCCTTGACGAAAAATGTTTGTCCTAGCTCATCGTAACCTTATTCATTATTAAAAAGCTGACTTTGGCTTGATCATGTTAATTAACTGAAAACTTTCAAGACTCGCTAAATTAGTCGGAAGTAATTCCGGTATTATGTTTGAATAATCTTGAATAGATTGCCGACTAAAGTTCATCGGGGATTTAAGGAACAACTTTGCGTTAAAAATGTGAATTCATTCATTTCTCTTTAGAAAATGTAAGGCTTCAAATTGAAGTATTCTTAGAAATTTATTTGGATAATTTGTTTTCACATGCATATTTATTTTAAGGGTCCGTATTCCAAGGGTTTAAAGGAAGTTATATTATTGCTAGCTGATTGATGATGTTCTTACGAGACCCTTTAAGAAGATTGCACTCTTCGTTATGCATTTCTTTTAACAGTTTGTAAAAAGTCCTTTACAGGAAATAAACCTCTCGCAATGAGAGGATTAGCTGTAATCGCCATGCCTGAAAGGGATATCACAGTATATGAGACCTCTGAAATTAAGATGCTGCTGCTCGTCGCTGGGATATCTAGTTTTCTCTATACCACTCTGTCAGGTCTGGCATATTTCATATAGTCATTCTGCCATCTGTCGTAGCTCACGAAACTCAACTTGAGTTCTACGTCAGTCGTGAGATGAGGTGGCATTTTCTTAAGCAGTCACTACAATGTATTTTTTTCAATTAATAACTATTATTTATTCGCTGCAATAATAAATATTTTAATGACTGACCTGACTTTCTGTGCAGGAGAGTACAGAAAGAGCAATTTACCGACTTAATACTTTGCTCATAATAAGGACATTGTGTCCTTAATATTCCAACTACCCAGGCTTTGAGATTGATAGTAAACACGAAATGAAATACAACTTGGCATTAATAAATGCGCTAAATCACAATAAACTGGCAGAATAAATAACAAAGTTTTATTACACAATCGCCCCATATTCCGTCGTCCCCTTACTTTCGGAGGTGGATCAAACTAAAAAGCTCGTAAGAAGCCTTCGCCGGACGCAATTTCCCAAAGTCATTATTCATTTCAGACACAGACATGTTCAATTCCGTAATACCGCTGCGAAAAAAATGACTTAAAGATGTGCTAGCATTCGATGTTACTTTTTGAAGACTATATAATAATGTCTGATATTATTTTTTATTTGCCTTTGAGGGAAGTTATGGTTACTACTTAATAAACTTACTAAACGTTCTATTAAACGGCTCATAATAACCTACGGCTTTAAACACATTCTAGACTACTCCTTTTACAACTTCGTTCTTTCATATTTATAGAGCTAAATAATATGTATACTTACATATTATTTAGTATAATATAATGTAATACTACTATAGTTTTAATAACTTACAAATGTACAAAACATGCACCAGAATTCACAATAAACAAAACCTAGTGTTTCTCACACAGACCAATATTAGATTTTATAGTAGTTATTTGTTCGTCATTTGTCGATGAATGTCTGTTATATCTTTAATCAGAGCTAGAGGTCTAGTTAATATATGCATAGCGTTTGCAACAAATTGTTCAAATTTGGTTGCCAACTGTCCTGTTTTCCGTCCTGTTGTCCATATGTTGGATTAAGAGGAGTCCTTAAGTATAAAGAGGCATCCTGGATTAATAAAGCGTTCTTGAATTGTCCTTTAAATAAACAGTGAATTAGATAAGAGTCTAAATTTTATTGCCCCTGATTTACTACAACTTACTATTCTAATACGATAATATATAAAATTTCTGATATACACTATAAGTTGTCTAGATTTAAAAAAATATCTTCCAAAACGTGGAGATGGCGAGAACTGGTTAACATTATTTAGGAGTTACCAGTACAAAAGTACAAAAGTATTGGCATCGCTTTGCATTCGAACCGACGATCCACAATTCCATGGTTATCAAAAATTGGCAAACCACAAGAGTATTTCTTTCGAATAAATGTACTATAAGAGATTGAAAGACAAACTTGCGGTTCGTACGGTAAGAGACACGCGCCCGCTCCCCGCCCGCTCCCCGCCTGTCCCCCCACCAACCTAACTAAACTTCGCTAACAGACCACACGCCCGCTTCACTGCACAAGTCGATACAAACCCCATCTTGTGTAGTTGATGGCCAATGTGTATTATTAAATCGGGATTCAATGCGAATATACGTTTAACCCATCAATGTCTTTCAAAAGTATAATATTTATAGCAAAGAATATTTATGTAAAACTCGTATGAATATTAAATAAACTTTGGAAATAATCAATAATAAAATTCAACGTGTAAATACTTATATATGTATTTATTTATACAACCCAACCAGATGAGTAAATATAGAAATACCCCAAAAAAAATTCAACGTATACATAACCATAGCAGAGCTCTTATTTCGAACCCAGGACCCGCTATTCGGTAGGCAGGTGTGCTAATAATGTCCTTCTATAAATGCAGTCCTTAACTTGACGAAGGTCTATATAGGTCTATACCTTATATATAACTTTATACATAACTATTTATGTCTTGGTGGATAGATGACGAGCCTAGAGCTCACCAGTAAGTAAAATTTTTGTGATCAGTAGTATTAATTTACTAAAATCTTAGCCCTAAAATATCCAACTCTTTCTCGGATTGCAGCGTCTTTGGTACGAGGTTACTGACGCTACGATTGGCAACGTGTCAAGAGTTTTTTCTATTATTGTTTAGTTGATCAAAAATACTACCGAAATATAGCAATTTTGGGTGAAATATAATTTTTCAACTGTATATACTCATAGCACGCAGACCCGAAACACAATATAATACTACATATAATGGTATGGTACGTAAACGTGTCTACCAATCAAGTCGATCATGGCACCTATTTTAAAAGACGTTTTTTTTAAATCATTACGAATTTTTAAATTGGCAACTTGCTGTGATTTTCTTTTGCTGTTCATCGTTACCATATTACATACGTTTTAAATACTTTATTAATTAATGTGCCTCAATGCGTCACTTCTAACTAATAACCCTTTCTCCTGAGTTGTTCTTGTGATCTTTTCTAAATATTAAACAACGCATATCACGACACAGCGCGTGTTGACTTTAATTAAATAAGCAGCAGGGTTGCCATGTAGCACGCGCCTCTCGCGTTTGTTGCTACACGTGAAGAAAATATAAAATTTTAAATGTAAACCGCCGAAGAATCTTCGCGTCTGTTGAATGTTTAATACGTATTGTGTTAATCTCAAAAATGTGTCGCCTAGCACGTATTCTCTGGAAAGTTCTCTTTTGTTTGGTTGAATAATAAAAGGATGTAATTTTTATCACGCATATATTTGCTTTGCTGAATGAAATGCTAAGTATTACTAAATTATTTTCTTGTAATTATCTTTCTTATATGGTGCGTAAAATATACCATATTTTTCTCCAAAGGTGAACTTCATCTACACGCGGTGCACCCTACTGTCTAGCCGAAGGGGCTCTGCCGATCAACAGATGACGGAAAATGGACAGCAGTGGACTTAAGACGTGATACAGAAGAACAAGAAGAAAAATTATCTTTAGTATTGATAAATACGAACCGATTTAGAATAATTAATAACTTTATCAGCAATATCGAAAATACAAATTGTATTCTTCATATTTCCTAAAGGGTTAAAATTTTACAAAATGTAAAGGAGTGTCATTTCATGAAGTTTGTACCTAGCTAATCCGTAGCTTAGAAGTACACACATGATCCAGCGGCTCCATGTCTGAATAATATAAAGCTTTCGGCCTTTGGACACGATTAATATTTTAAAGCGACATTCTAAACGCCCAGAAGCTTTTCTCGTATGTTTTATTATTAATAATGTAATGAAAATGAGCGTAAGTTTGTTAAGTTGAATTGAATCTGAAATACTTGAGGAGCAGTATTAAATCTTAGTTTTGTCATCGAACATCATAATGTTAATTTTTTCTTTCCCGTGCATTCGGTCGTGTGAACTAAATAATTAACTTTAATACTAATTATACCCATATTTATCGTCAGGCAGCCTGCTGGAAGTTTATTGCTGGACATAGGCTTCTCCCAAGTTGGTAGGTCCGCCACAATCACCATGGCCGGCAGGCATATAGACATGGATATGTTTATATCATAGCTCGGAGGCGCAGAGGCAAAGCTTTTGGTGGCGGCGCTGAGGCTCGCAGGTTCATTGTATGGATGTTAGCCCATGTTAAGTTTATGTCAGTTAAATGCCTCCATAACTCCAAGGAAATCCTAAAATAGGAGATACGTTTCTAACCTGGCATTCTTGCCGACTTTTACGATGCCCACGGGGAAAATCTATCTATTTTAGTTGGGATTCTAGCACGTGACATTTGTCTTAGCAGATATCTCCGATGAACTTTATGAAGTTGCTATCATTAATTTGGTGATTAGCGAGAACCGGAGATTAAAATACTGGTATTTGATCTGATCATGTTTCTCAGGTATTTCTGATATATAATACACATAAATTTTGGCTCTACGTAGAAAACATATACATCTATAGTATATGTATGCGTCTATGGACCAGACAGTTTATGATGAGTGTATGGTACTGAGAGATCGCTATCCATCTTAAAAAATATGTATAAATTTTTTAATTTCTCCTACTTCATGACGTTTCTGAACACAAACATCGGGCGTCTAAATTAAACATGTACAAATGAAATTAACGTCGAGACGTGGCACGTGCGCGAACATTTGAAGACACATGGGAATACGAATTAAGATGATATTGTGGATTGTTTTATCTGCATCATTCTGTCTGTCTGTCTAATAAATCTGTATCTTGATAATAAAAAGTTGGAGTTTGATATTTAAACATTATGTTTTATTTTGGTTGTTTTACAAAACCAAACCAAGCTCATTATAAGGTTCTGCACAAGGAAATTAGATTTAAAAAAAGATGATATTGTGGATTGTTTTATCTGCATCATTCTGTCTGTCTGTCTGATAAATCTGTATCTTGATAATAAAAAGTTGGAGTTTGATATTTAAACATTATGTTTTATTTTGGTTGTTTTACAATGCCAAACCAAGCCCATTATAAGGTTCTACACAAGGAAATTAGATTTAAAAAAACACATAGAACTTACATATATACAGATACGAGCATAGTTTGATTTGGTGGTGGACTTCCTGACAGTGTAGGAAGATATGTCTTTCGTCTGTTAATAGACAGAGTTTTTGACAATCGGAAAAAATATTTATACAGCATCAAATTGATTAGTTTTCAGACCATCGCTACTCTCTTTCGATACTGCATAAAATATGTACGAATGTAAATGGAATTTAGATGGTATTTTTTCTTTTTGGTTGCGGCGTTTCAGCCTGTACGTCTCAACTCTTTTTCTCAGGAAATGATGCTTTTGACTATAAATTTGGCACAGTCTTAAGAGTCTCATTGATATTGTAAATTATAAATGTCCCACTGCTTCCGAAGCGCAGATCGATTGACGAGTCGGGGTTGTTACTCTGAGAGTTTCACCATCATTGTTCCACGTTCTTCACAATAGACATCTGATGTTATTGATGCACTGTATCTCAATATATAGTTTGTGCGTGATATTACGTGCTGTCTTTGCTGCGTTAAAACCACATTGGATCTTCGGAAATTGCTTGTAATTTTTGATATCTCCATGTTTAACTCAAATACTGAATCAAAATACAAAGTCAAATAATAGAAAGTTATAAAAATTTTGAATTTAGAATGTTAGAATGGTATAGGTTTGAAAAATTTTAATATAATATTCCGCCGACATCAGGATCTCATCTCACGAGAGCGAGGGTGAGATTGGCATTTAAATAAAGATATGGTATATTCCTTCGTATACGTATGTTGTAGTCGATTTACGAAAAAGTTTCCTAATAAATCAATACGGAACTCTTTTCTGATCCGGTTTTTTTTAAATTTCAGAATACAACAGCGATACAAAACATTTTTTTTTGAATCGCTTTTTCCGTTTTCGCTATTACCGGGCATAAAATAAACAGCCGTACAGTACGAATTCAGGCCACCTCGTTGTAATGAATTTTTATGTGAAACATTAAATTGCTTTTTTATAGGAGCAAATATTTTGGGCCTAACAAATGTTACTTTTTAGTTAGTAGTTAGTAGCAATGCAGCGATGCGTGTATTTATTTGTGAAGCAACATTATCATCATTGTTAATATTTTATCAATATTATGTAGATACCTAGTAAGGTAAAAAGGTTAGGCTAACAAGTTTTTACCATTCACAAAATTTTAATATTCATTGCCCGGTCAACGGCATTTAGCATCTTGTTTTCTTTAAGATAAAAGTTAAATTACAAAAAACGTGAAAAGTTTGTAAGTAATTCGTTCTTAGCTCATAACGTTGAAAAGTAAAGTGCTTTAGGAGCCTTTCCATGTTTAAACAACCAACATTTTCCCTTATAATATCTATGAATTTTAACAACTTTAAAATATTATAACAGAGTAAGTAAAATTTAGCCATGATGAATTAAGACCTTTTCACAAATATTCTAAATCCTGTTGAAATAAAACAAAAATGGTTAAGCAAATCGATACTTTAGCTCAATCTATGGCTCAATTAATAGGTCTTGGATCTGAATAAATTATTGTGACTGCTTCTTTCTACAGGAAATCGCTTCTGCAATACCTTGTCGTATATACATAACGTTAGATACAGAATGAATGTCAAGTAACTTTCGCATTCAAACAAAGGAGCCAGGAATACTTTAACGCCGTACGTTTAGATATTTTTACAATTTGATTATAACTATTACATATCCCGACGCCAAATTTTACAATCAAATTTCCGAGCGTTTTACATTTACTACCAAGTGATTACCGTCGCCCACATACATCTGCAACACCGGAGGCGCTGCAGGTGCATTGCCAGCTTTTAAGGATATTCGGAAGATCAGGGGGCAAATGGGAAGGGGATTGGGGGAGGGGAAGTGGGCCTCCGGTTACCTCACTCACCGATCGAAACACAGAAGCACAAAGAGAGGCACTTCACGGAGCGCCGAAAACCATTCCCTCCTTTTAGACCCTCTCTAATATAGAGAGAAGTGTTACACGCTGCTCGGACAGCAGCGTGTAACATTTACATGATGCTACTTTACTTTAAATTAAACTCATTATGTAAAGTCACAGGTAAGTAGTAATATACAATTTAAAACAACTCTAGTTTACAATAAGACACCGCGCTTCGGAATAGAGATAGTAATCAATGTTGTCATGAAAACAGAATCACATACGACTACTGTTTACAAAAGAAAATCCGGAAAAATTAGAATTTTGTTGATGATGTCATTGTTCAAAGTCATTGCAATAATTTTGTGAGTTAAATCCTGGTATTGAGCAATGCGCATCGAACATATAAACAAAACAGAGTTATTATTATGGTTTCAGTTGGGGAAGAGTTTCTAAATTGAATACATACATTTTTTTAAAGAAACGGGCAATGGTGTGATGTTATGTAAGTCACAAGTGGCGTTTTAGATGTCAAGAGAAGGGTTACCAACCGTACGGTTATAAATAGTCTTGCACTCTGTCTGAGGTCTCCGAATATTGTACGTACGGTAATATATAGTACGCAAAAATACTATATTTCAGTTGAATGAATCAAACTTTTGTTTTGCAACACTGAAATTAATAAAAATTAACCTCCACTTTATAAACACTCAAATAAGAAACAAACTTACTTTAGTATATTTTTTTTACTCTTTTTCTAAATTACTATGTTTTTTGAAGTGTACTATATCTTTTAAAGTTTATTCAAAAAATAATACAAAAATATTGGCAACCCTTGACAAGAGTGGTGTTGATTTATGTTGCTACGGGCACTTTCCAACGTAAGGTAAAAAGCATCGGAGGCATCGTTAGTCATACAGAAGCGTGTTATCATTTGTTATTGCTTAGTCGGGCATTTTAAAATTTTACACTTGCGGTAAAATTGTACGATATACGCCAAAAGTTACACCAATACAATATTGTATATAAATTTAAGTGTATTAAAATTCTATATGCTAATGAATTGCATGTTACGGTGTTATGTTGTTCATGTGTCCGACCGTTCGATCTTTGTCCAATATTTCGTGTATAGAAGAAAACCATGCTGAAATTACTTCACTAATTTCAAGTGACGATAAGCACTAAGACATAAAATTCGTGTTATAACCATATAGAATGTATGTAAAAAGTTTATTCTAACCATAATTACTGTACTTATCGGCAGTAGATACGGCGAAAGGCTTCTAGATTTATTAGTCACGTATTATATACATATTATTTTGAGAGAATTAATCCTCTCAAAAGGCCCTTTACGGGTTACATATTGTATTCCTAGTTGTGGATTAGCTTTGTACCATTTGCCACGCTGAACGAAGAGCTGAATGCATTTAAAATTTATCATTAATTACGACAACTGCTGCTATTGCCATTGTTAATAATATTCCCTTTGAAGTAATGAGTTTGTAGGAAACGCTAGATATGAATTATTTTAGCTAGTCAAGTATTATACAATTAAATCGAAATCTCGAATTGTCATTGAGTGACAAATAACAAAATTCTAGTTTCAGGTTTTTAAAACTCTTTTAGGTATAAATTAACAGCATTGAAACAATAAAACAAATGTAAATTGTTGTCAGTTTTTTTTTATATGTAAGATTGAAGATCAATTTCTGTTCCTCAAGATGCGTTGTGGGACAAACGTTGTAGGCTTTATTAAAGGGGGAAGTGGCTCCGAACCATCCTTGGTGACAGTCTTAGCCCTTTCCCGTACGGAGGGCTAAGTTCAGCAGTGTCACGTTTATTTATTTAATTATTTTTTATTGTTGAAGTCTTGTCTCGTAGTCTCGTAGTTGAGTGTCAATATTTTATAAAAAATCATGAACATATTTAATGACGTTTGATTATTATGATCAGGCAGCAGACTTAGTATACTCGTTAGTAAAATTCAGATTTTAGTCATTGGCGATTAAAACAAGGTATACCCTGATTTGGGTGTTATGAAATACATCAGTGGTACTTTCCAGATTGTCAGTGAATCAAAAAAGTACGTTATTGGTATCGAGATATCGACATAAAATCGGAATATTACGTGAAAAATGAAACGAAGCTAATCCCGGCTCAAACTCAGTGACGTTGGCTTTTCTATTGGCTCTCTGTGTGTGTGGCACCCAGTGGCTATCAATCGAACACTTTAGATATTTTTCCTGATTTTAAATAGGACACAACTAAGATCAATACTTAAGGATATATTTAAGGATTTAACCACGAACGCGAGTCTCTGCGATCAGCGTATATGTCATGCTTAGTCGCGAGACCTAGGTTTGAATTTCGGTCAAAGGATTGGCTTAAGATTTTTGCCCCAATGTAAAGTAATGTCGTATACCACATTAGCTTTACACGGGATATAGTAAGATCGATCGAGAATTGGTGCATATCCATATTCATCGCAGTTAACAACACCTAATCTCATTATCAGGAGTAAGCTACACGTGACTAACTCCGATTTTACGATTTCGTTATGTAGTAAATTTGTTGTACATATAGTCTAATCGTGCTAGAGGTGTTCACGCAGGTGAACCGCTTGCTCATTTGCCGCCTTTCCCATAAAAAAAAAATCACACGTATATAGTCTGATTGTGAATAAATTTTTACTTGGAGCTCGACATTCTATTTTTGATTTTTATTCAAATTTACACTAAACACTTGGTTAAGCATGAAATAGTTGTTCACTACATAAGTGGAATGGCAGACTCGAACTCAAACTCAACGATCGAGTGTATACCTGCAGCCGTATATTGTTAAGGCTCATCTCGGACCAGACACTTAGGCGGACTGATGATCAAGATTATTTACTTTTATTTCACATTTAGTTTTTATTTTACAAATGGGTATCATAACAATAGAATTTATATCTTATTTATTAATTTTAACTTAAATAATATGCGATATCTTAATAGATAAGTTCATACATACAAGTTCATAAAAATACACTTTTTAATATAAAAAGTGTATATTTATGAACTTGTCGATCATAGGTGCAACATATGTGGCGTGCAAAAACGAACTTAAATCACTGTCTACTTTTCGTATCTAAAGAGGACCGAGTAAAATATGTTTCATTTTGCCTAAAAATTAAAGTGGTTTTCTTACCTTCCGTAAAGTTTAATATTTATTACCTGGTGAACGGACCTCAGCGTCTTGTTTTCTTTAAGATAAAAGTTAAATGGTGACGTCAAAAGGTGAAAAGTTTTCAAGTAATTCGTTCTTGGCTCATAATGTTGAAAAAAGTAAAGTTAACGATGAATATTTTAGCAGACAATAAATTTAACTGGAGTGGGGGAGACAATTATTAGAACATAATGAATTTAAACATATATTTGTAACAAATACTAAGACAATAATAATTTTTAATATTTAATTTACAATTTTTCTATATTTAAAGTCTTCGCATAGAAGTAAGGGTTCTTTTTCTTCTTTTGCAGCGGTATTTAAGCAGGCCACTTGAACATAGGCCTATCCCAGCTTTATCGAAGGAGGTTATAATTTAAGGAAGTTTTGTCGGTTTTTCCACGTTTGGTAGTAGGATTGATGATCACGGTACTAGGAACGCGGTAGCGCGTTACAGATTATGCAATTTGTCGACCTAGAAAATAATTCCTGACTAAAAATATGCAAATGGCCACTTGGCATTAAGTCCGCCCATTGTAACCTTAAGCTTAAGGCAATAAAGAATAAATAAATATTGTACAGAAGTAGAGTTTAATACAATATTCTCACAACCGTTTAGCCAATATTGAGATGGATGGTTGATAAACTTCTTGGTACAAGCCTTCTACTGATATAATCGAAATCGATTCTATTTCGAAAGCAGATTCCCTAACCACTCGGTTCATTCGATCTTTAACAATATTACTCAACGAAAAGAGAAAAAGCTTTTTACTGTTGACTCAAGTCATTTACGGCTGAGTGTGGGCTGGCTTGTAACTATTTTGTATATTTAGATAAATATTTTGACTGAATCAAAATTTAAAATATACATTTTTATTTAAAATATTTTTTTTTCTTAACTACGCATTATATTATATTAAATAAAGTAGGCTTTGGATACTCACAGAATCTACGTTGCTAATTATATAAGTGAAATTTGTCTAAGATACTGTGTATGTATACCACAGTAATTTTTTATACCACAGTAATAATTTTTTTTAATACACAATAAGAATTATTTACATTCATTCATCCATGAATAAGAATTATTTTAAAAGGAATATTTGTATAAAATAAATGTCTCTTTGATCAAACTCCGAGTAATATTTTTATACAACGCGCAATTTTTGTATATTCAGCAACCGTAACCGTTTAAATTTTCCATCCCCATCTTTTACGCATATGCAGAAAAAATCTCCATTGATTAAATGTTATGGGAAATTAAAAAACAACATTTCATGTCCTAGATTGACCATTTTTTTATTAAGGTTTTGTTACTTTACTCTGTATAATACAAAACAGATAAACATCGATGTTAGAGTAGAACGCGTCGTTGCACTGAATATTGTTATTACATAGTAACAATAAAGAAAGCACTTTAATTGCTTTTTTAGCGCTAACGTTCGTAATGCATTTGCCACGAATCCGATTTTCGAGCTGTTCCGAGTACTTTAATGACCGTAATATATTTAATAGTTCCTGTGGGAAAACGGTAGTGCGGCGTTGGATTAAAAACTATTAAATTTGTTCCTGCGAAACGTGGCGGCACTGTATATACGACTATAATTATAGGTTGTTAATATAGTACACTGAAAGGAGTATTTATAACGCATAAAAACATATACTTTTCTGCATATGGACATATAATAGATATTATTACTTAATATTAGTTATAACATAATTAATCTACACAACAATTTCAAAGAATTTTAATATAAAATAAATTCAAAACTTATATTAAATGTATAAAAGCATGTTTAAAAAATCAACACAAACTTTCTTTCAAACGAAAAGAGCATTTTGAGCATTATTTCGGCATACGGTCATGCAAATGTTTACGTAGTATCAATGGACTGTTGCAAAGTAAATGCTAATTAATCGCAGCGAATAAATTTCAATATCAAAATCATAATGAACAGTACAGTTGAATACATAAATTATTCAAAAGGAGTTGTCATTGTAGTGCTGCATAAATTATATCATTATAGAGACATAAATTAAACTTGTTAGATGAATTTTGTGTGACCAGTTGATAGTATGTGTTAGTGACAGTGACGGTAACGAGCGACTTTCGACTTTTCTTTTGTTGTCATAAAAAGTAAAGAAGGCCTGTAAATATTGTACTGCTGGTTTCACTCTTCTCAATATTTGATTGGCGTTATAGAAGGGTCCGCCACGCTGTTGGAGCGCGCGTTAACAGACCCATATCCGTGAAACATGTTTTTTTCAATATACCTCAAACATGTTGGTTTTCTCACGATATCGTCCTTTCGCCGCTGCGCACGTGGTAAAATAACAATTTTAGTGGTGCCAACGCCAGTATTCTAAGTTCGTAGAAAATCTTATTATTTTTAAGGGGTAACAGTATCCTCCCAATCCATTTGGTATTTGAGGTACACATTTCTCCCTCTCCTCCGCGGCCAAATTGTGAATGGCGGCGGATACATAGACCAGATCCAGCACGAGGTGCTGGGAGGGCTGGTGGTTACGAGCGCTCATTTCCCTGATCCCCATGGCCTTCGTGTAGTGGGCCCCGTAGATCTGTTGCCCATGTAGATTTGGGGGCCAAGTGTTCCAGCGTACCATGCCAGGCTGGTGAGGTAGAGGAAATATCCTTTCTCGAAATATGGCTGCCAAGGGCGGTTGACGCTGGTGGTCGCGGATGAGTGCAAAAGCGTTCCCATGGCCCTGCGCATAAGGCGAAGGCAGGACACCCACGGTTTTGTTTGATGCAAGCCCAACATAAACTGTACTTGCCCCCGCGTGGGCATATAAGGTAAGCGTTAGGTATTTCTCCAATTATAAAAGGCAGTACTTTCAGAAGAGCTTGTTAAGCTGACAACCATACATTTAGATATTGTAATAAGAAATATTGGTACAACTGCATATCCCGTGAATTTTTGTATCTTCTAAAGAAATCGCTTAAGAAACTAATAAACATATTAGAATCATTGTAAGTGATGTGACCAACATCGACAATCGCATTAGCTTGAATCACAGTACTTCAATTAGGATCTATCAGGTCACATTAAATCATCCTATAGACATTTGATGGATAACAGACACCAATTTGACAAACCGCTGTTACTAAGTGATAAATTGCATCGCAATCGCTCACTTCCTACAAGCAACAATTGATGAAAGACCTATTCGTTTAATGCGTAGACGTTGCTACAATAACGCTACGTCGTAGTCATGTGCGCTACGAACAAACCAGTAAATTTAGTAATTATGTCTATTTTTTACTTGAGATCAAAATTAGTTAGTTACTATACAATGTTAAACCTAATAATAATAGCCGCGCTAGGTCAGGGTTTGGGTACTTACTTTATTAATAATAATTTAGTTTTCTATTTATCATTATTAATAGTATTTCATAGTTTGCGAGCATCATTTCCATTTCCGCTGCCGGCAGAATTGCAATGATAAGAATTTAAAAAGTGAAGAACACATCGTGAAAATACGTGGAACTCTTAGAAAATAAATATGTTACGATGTCTGCAAGACCGTACTGCTAAAAGGACAACTTTAGTAAACATCACAAATTTATTAATGAGGATGAGGGAGGCCTATGTTTAGCAGTTGGCTGAAACAGTATTTCGTGTGAGAGTGTTTAACTGGTGGGAGATTCCTAAGGAGTCGTCTGAGTAGATACTTACCTAATTCTGCTGCCAAACAACAGTGCAATTACTGTTGTGTTCTGGTTCGAAAGGTATAGGGAGTCAGTATGCTTACAGGTTGTGAGACATTCCATCTTAATCCCTAGGGGAGTTACCCGTCTTACCGTCAGTTGGACTGCCTGCTCATTTATATATCATTCCAATAATAAAAAAAAAACAATGTTATTGGTATATAATGATCGGGCCGTAAGATCTATCCAAAGACGATCGCCAATCCGCTTGTGGAGCGTGGCGATTACGAAAAAACTTATGAGAGAGGCCTATGTCCTGTAGTGGACTGTCTCTATTCTATTGAGGTAAGTCAATTTAATAATGAGTTTAGTAAACCTATTAAAGATAATACCTTAACGGATACACCGCACAATAGTCGTCGATAAAACTATCCAGTTCGATCGAGGCCCGGCCAAGTGCGTGTGGTGCAGCCGTTATTGTATAAAAAGCAATGAAACATCGGTCAGGGGGTCCGATCGGGACGTTTTAATTAAGGCAATGGAGGGCGCGCGGTGTGTTGCCCCGCGTGCCACTTACAAATGGATTAGTCTGGGATATGTTCGATTTACTCAGCCGCAAATCGCCGCTCTGTCTGATAGATAAAGTTTTACCTCATTCTGTATGTTACTTGCGTTGAATTTAATATATATTTCTGTTAGATGTAATTATAGTGTTATCGGATTTACATAACGCAGAAAATTCAAGTCGATTAGACAAGTAGAAGTAAATTAAAATGTCCTTTGTATGGTTGACATCCCTAAACCAACTATAAAAGCAGCTTACTCAGCTGATCAGATTCATTTAATATAGCAAAGAAGCCTCTCAATTTAACCAACTGCATGTAAAAATACCGCACTGAAATCAGTCGTAGCTCCATATCTTCCAAGTGGGAGCTGAGATGCCATAGACAGACAAACAGACAGACTAAAAACTTATACCTCGTTCTATTAACTATAACAACCAAAGCGTGAGGGGCAATTAAGAAAACGCTTTTCTTGGTTCTTACCTTTTTTCTTTTTAATCTGTAATGGTGTGATAGAAAAAATATATAATATATTTTTTGGGTTCTTGTTGTATGTGATTGACGCTGCATCTGATTCTTCCTTCGATCTTATTGAAAAAGTATCACATCGAATACGGAAAGGAAAACGAAGTAAGAGAAGATAGGGACTAAGTCACGAGGGAAACGTCACTGTCACTGTAGGCAGTTACTGGTTATGTTGGGTTGAGCATTAAGTGCTATCTGACTTAAAACTCACGGATAAGAGATATGCCGTTGACCCGGCGGTCGCAACAGCTTAGGTTGAAAAGATTTGCAAGCACAAAGCCCGCAAGTAAAGAGGTACACTTAACCATTTAAACTTTAATACTCCTGAGCCCTTCGGTCATAAATCCAGATTATCACTTATATGGCAGTTTTCAAAAAAAACTAAAAAAAAATAGAAATTGTCGAATGTCAAAATATAATGCAAAAAGTAATTAATACCATAGAATATTCATTTGAATTTACCATACAAATTAAAAATTATATTTCTATGTTTTATATGTATGTTGTATTACAACTATTATGTTTTACATAATAAAAGTTGTATTAAAATGTATTGTGTGTTTATTTATAGCAGTGGGAAAGTTGTGAATCGTTAAAACTACGGGCAGACCGTTAATAATCCTTCAATCCTTATGTCTGAATTAATTACTAATTAACGCAGGGTATGTGATGTCAGTAAACACGGATAAATTAAATAAATTCTAGTAAAATAACAGGAACAAGTTGCGAATGGCGATTAAAATTAAAAAATAAGGTTTCGCGATCGTTTCGGTAATATAAGGGTGATCTGAGGTCTAAACGTTTTAGACCTTTCAACCCTTTTGCCTTTTACCTGAGCTATTTGTGACAGACTGTAAGCCTGTCGCTGATTGTAAAATAGAACAGCCAATATCTTAAAATATATAGTTCCTGAAATTCATTGTATATTTATCACTTTAATGAAATTACACATATTAAATGTGTAATTTCATTAAAATTTATTCCGACACTACAACGAAAAAGGAACGCTTGTAATAAGGTCTATACGTGTCACTGCTTTCTATTAATTGCTATTGCAATAAACTAGATATAAGGCACGGCAGTAGGAGTTAAGAGCCACTGCTCTTAACTGTTTCCGATAAAAAAATTAAATAGTGTTTCGTCATCTTTGTTTCGAGGTTAGCAAGCCAAACTAAGATCGGTCACACAAATTACATTAATGGTATATTTTAAGAATAAAATAATACAGAATTAGTAATACAACAATAAAATTACACTATAACGGAATATATACTCATACTCCAGGTCCTTCAAAAGAGTTATCGCTGCTGCAAAGTTAAAGCACATTGGCAGAATTGGCGAGAGACTAGTTCGCCTCCCATCGGGATCCCGCGCATTCTGGTCTCTCGCCAAGGCTGTCCAGGGGAATTTCTGTCAGCCATCTCTCCCATCTCTATACTAGGAGGATGATTCGCTGGCCAATACTGCAAAAGAGAAAGCCGATCTCTTGGGCTCTCTTTTTGCATCCAACTCGACTCTTGATGACCGGGGAAACTCTCCACCTACCATCCCGTGGTGTAAGTGCTCCATGCCGGAAATTCAGTTTCTGCAGAGCACAGTGCGAAAGGCACTCCGCTCCCTGGACATTCATAAGTCGAGTGGGCCGGACGGAATCCCTCCAATTGTGCCGAGGATGTGTGCCCCTGAGTTGGCACCGGTTCTCACGCGTCTTTTCCGGCACTCCTACTCTTCAAGCGTCGTCCCGGAATCTTGGAAGACAGCATTTGTGCATCCAATACCCAAAAAAGGCGACCGCTCTGATCCGTCCAACTACAGGCCTATTGCCATCACCCCCTTGTTATCTATAATAATGGAGTCACTCATCAACACCCAGCTCCTGAGGTACCTGGAGGAACACCAGCTGATCAGTGACCGACAGTACGGTTTCCGTCGCGGACGATCAGCTGGTGATCTTCTAGTTTACCTGACTCACCGATGGGCAGAAGCAGTTGAGTCTAAGGGGGAGGCTTTGGCGGTTAGTCTGGACGTAGCGAAAGCATTTGATAGGGTTTGGCATAAAGCGCTTCTTTCAAAGCTTTTATCTTACGGGGTTCCTGAGAGATTGTGCAACTGGGTCACCAGCTTCCTCACGGATCGGAGCATCAAGGTTGTTGTCGACGGTGCATGCTCGGACCCCAAACCCGTGAATGCTGGTGTTCCACAAGGCTGTGTGCTATCTCCCACTCTGTTCCTTCTGCATATCAACGACATGCTACAAATCAGTAGCATTCATTGCTATGCAGACGACAGAACGGGTGATGCCCTATATACAGGCCGTGCGAATATTTCTCGGGAACACGTCGACGAGTGCCGGAACAAACTTGTGTCTGAAGTCGAGACCTTGTTATTCAAAGTCTCGGATTGGGGTCGACGTAATTTGGTCCTATTCAACCCCAAAAGACACAGGTTTGCGCGTTCACCGCTAAAAGAATCCCTTTGTCGTTTCTCCTCTTTTTGAGAACATTCCCCTTATTGCCTCAGCCAGTATCAGAATCCTTGGCGTTGACATATCAAGCGACGTTCAGTTCCGTGGTCACTTGGAGGGAAAGGTCAAATTGGCCTCCAAAAAGCTTGGTGTGCTCTGTAGAGCGGGACAGTATTTCATGCCGATCCACCGTTTGCAACTTTATAAGGCGCAAGTTCGGCCCCACATGGAATACTGTTCTCATCTCTGGGCAGGGGCACCCCAGTACCAACTCCTTCCATTTGACCGCATCCAACGTCGAGCGGCTCGAATTGTCGGCGATCAAGCTCTCTCTAATCGGCTTGATCCTTTGGCCTTGCAATGAGATGTTGCTTCTCTTTGCATTTTTTACAAAATTTTCCACGGGGAATGTTCTGAGGAACTGTTCGGATTGATCCCAGCTGCTGAGTTTCACCATCGTACATCGCGACAGAATTCGAAGTTCCATCGATACCACCTAGATGGTTGGCATTCCACCACAGTGCGTTTTAATCGAAGTTTTCTGCCACGCACTTCGACTTTGTGGAATCAGCTGTCGCCAGCAGTATTTCCGAACAGTTACGACTTAGGGAACTTCAAGAAAAGAGCTTATTCCTTCCTTAAAGGCCGGCAGCGCATCTGTAGCTCCTCTGGTGTTGTGGATGTTCGTGGGCGTCGGTGATCACTTACCATCAGGTGAGCCGTACGCTCGTTTGCCCCCTTCTTCTATAAAAAAAAAAAACGGAATGCAATCCTACGAAACTCGAGTTTGACACGCACATGAGCTGTATTATTTTTTGTTATTTAACGCTTACGCAACAAATTTAAAATACTCGACTTGTAATTTTTCTACAATAGGCAAAACTACCAATTAAACATTACCATGATGATCTTTTTTATGGCACTAGAGTAAAAAAAGTTCATCTGATGATAAGTGCATCCCATAGACACATGGAACCAACTTCATTTGAAGAAGGTTCTCAGATGCGTTGTCGCCCCAAAGGACCAACATGGAATGCCTTGCAGCCTGTGATTATACTGGCTGTCATTACCCTCCAAACCAGAACATAACACTTGCACTGCTGATTGATTGCAGAAATAGGTAAGAGTGCCAAGTCCGGCTCCTAGGCAGAGAAGGAATCCTACCACCTGTTAAACAAATGTACTACTAGGCAATATTTACCTAGTAGTTTATATACTGTATGCATAAATTAAGACTAATTGTAACGTACTGTTCTCGAATTAACATATACTCATTGTTATTCCGTATGTTAAATACCGTTTATAGACCCTGTATAGAACAGTTAATGCGAATCTAACCTGCTATTACCCGATACAATGCCCTAACTATTCAATTATACCTATAATTGGATATGTTGAAGCGGTAATAACGATACGTATTCATCAATTATTAATTGAAAGCACATATAATGAAGTATATTACGTGCATAAAATGTAGTTACAGTTAAATAAGTATACTATGAATAATACTAAGCTACTTCACTACTAATTTTGATAATGATTAGAAATATCTTTTCTGAATTTAATGATGGCTTCATATAAGGTATATACTATTTTCTATGTATATTCCTGCTCGTTTACTTTTGGTAGGCTCATAGAGTATATAGGTACTTTCGATTCGCTTTTTATTTAGGTATTACAGGGTTTAATTTGTCTAAGTCATCTATCGTAACTCACATTATTTATAAGTAAGACCACTTTAACAACTAAATGGATAGGATAGCATGAAAGAAACTACGATTTCATTGCGCTGCGTCCCGTGTCAATGACACTGGATCTGACGCCTACGATCCTATTGCATAAGGGTTACATCGAGCACGGGAAGGTAAGGACAAATGAGTGACTCTGACTTTCCGGAAACACTTGCGTCACTATATCTCATCCACCGATATCATACAGAAGTTGTCGCTTAAATCAGCCAGAAGGACATCATTATAGATTATAAAGGAGATATGAATTCAATTTATGCGTAAGTTTGATCGAATTTATTGATCGATTTATCGAAGAAAATTTACAACAACCTTACTATTTATATAGTAAGGTTGTTAAATACTTTCCCACGGTAGTGCAGTGTGCTGCAATAAACTTCTGAGTATCGAGTACTGCGGCTAAGACGTGAGGTGCATGCCGATTAAGTACCAACACTATGTTCAAAATGAAGAGAAGGAAACAAATAAATCACACTAGATTAAAGGTCTTTATAGCATTAATAACCGGCTCTGCAGACGATGTTTTGCTTTCCGGTCGGTGGCGCGATTATGTTAATTACTTAATTACTTAATAACTTGTCCATGGTGCTATCCTATCGAAACGACAGGTTACGCGTTCAGATTTTGTGATAACTTATTTAGCCATAAGCCAAAATATATTGTGAATATGAGACATTTCTGTCTACTAATATAGAATTTGTTAATAACTTGACTGCAGCGCCACATTTATATCTACTAGACGATCGTTCATATCTATATGAACCGTCGTCTCGACAAAACAAATATATTGTGTGAATATGACCTCAATTGGTCAAGTTTTTCAGAAGAAAGCCGAAATGTCCGAAATATTAATGAAATATCTCCTGCACAGGCCTCCTTTCATTTTTGAGAGGGGTCAACCTTATGCATCCTAGCAAATGACATTTTGTTACATAAAATCTTTGATTGAAGATTTTTTCTAGTCTTATTTACTAAAATGTAGAATTTCAAGGGAAAAACTAGCAATTTTGAGTATACTTGAAAAACGACTTAGGATCAGGTTGATGCGAGTTACCGAGAATTACAAGTAGGGACCATAGTTAACTTTCTACTCCAGAGTTTTCCAAACTTGCAAACTTCCAACTGCCAATGGAGTGAATTATTACTCCTTTATAGTTTGAGAACTGTTGATAAATATCTTATACATAATACGAGAACGTGACAATTAGTAAGCTCTACGCAGCTTTTTATATTTTATTTTGTAACACAGAAGTGACAAACTTGCTAACAGTCTTGTGACATCTGGTGGCAAGTGGTTACTGCAGCCCAAGGACACCTGTTAACAATTTAAATCGAAGAAGTTTACGGTTTCACCGCTGAGAACTAAAGTGGCAAAACACAAAGCCTGTAATTATACTGGCAGATCTATACTCTTCGAACTGGAATAATATAGTGGATGCACTGCTGACTAGCAGTACAGTATGTATGAGAGTGGTACCTTCCCAGGCGACTTAGAAGCATAAAACAATTCATATCACCTAATGCTCCTCTGGTACTGCACACAAAATTCAAGGACGATTAATATATTTGCTATTAATCGCCTTCTAGGAGTCAGGTAACAAATGATTGTAAAAATAAACGGTAAAAGCATAACTACGACAAGGACATAATAATCATGCAATATAAATTTGCGCCATTACATATTTCTTTTTGGCCGGGGTCTAGCGGTGTTTGAATATACCACCCCTTTCTTCCCATTTGAGATGGGTATACCGCCATCTTGCGGAATCCGAAAGTTTTTTCTGGTGTTTCCCATAGTCGACTTCTACAACAGCCACGAGATAAGATGGGTATCATATGCCTATCAAGTCAGGTTGTAAAAGTAGTTATAGTGTTAGCTTTCTGTTGATAATAGAGAAAATACAGTTCCATATATTTATCTGTTTAGTAGGAAGTTGCAGCGAAATATGTCCTAAATATGCTGATAGTAATACGACAGCGCAATGTCCTGTTGACCAATCTGAATTTACACCATTACATATTTCCATTAATTTGTCACCCCTTTCTTCCGTGTATGTCATAAGAAGCGACGAAGGGAACCTTGAAAATGTCATGGCTATATCCGGGAGCAAAACCAGCGACGAGGCTTGCCATCTGTCATGCTCTATATCCCGAGAAGGCGAAACCTGAGTTGCGGAAGCCCGTTTATCTACGCCTCTACTTATATTTACAACTACACTTGTATGAGTGTCTGTTTATCTAACTCATTGCATGTTGAGAAAATGTAAACTATTCTGTTATTACACGCGGAGGGAAGTTTCTTCCTTACCTGTTATGAGCTCTGAAGGAGAGGCGCAGCGGCTGCGGGGAGGGCGGAGCCGGCGTGTGTTGCGGCAGGGAGCGGCGCTGTCGGCCGTGTGTCAGCGGCTCGTACTCCACAGGCTGCCAGTGCCGCAGGAACGGAGTGAGTGACACCCCTGTAACAGACAAATTAACATATTGAACAAAGTGCTATTTTTATTTTGATATATATAGTTTACGACGAGGGAAAGATCCATCATTCCAAACATACTTTCGCTGTGTAGTACAGACATCGATCACCTCATCTCGTGAAGAGTATGCACTAAAATGTACTGGGTGACGGAATAATGAGGTCGAGTATAGCAGACCTTAAGCCTAAGAGTTTAACCTGAGAGCGACAAAACAATCATCGTTACTAGCGAAGGCAACAGTTATCAGACACTTTTCCCCTAAAAAACTGCGCCGTGTAGAGACTTAACAGAACTTCCTCTTTACCACTAGTGACTAAACATAATATTTTGCGTTTTTGTCATTGACATTCAATACATAAAAACATAAGGAAGGTAATGACAAGATTTGTATTTATTATATGATATGATCAGGCATCATATCATGCAGGTGAAATAAAAACGTACGTAACAGTACCCATCGCCTGCGTTGACGCTAATCTACCTACGCTTGTATCATCACACAAAAATTCTTCTCTCTCATTGGATCAAAGTCACGCATGCAGTCGGGTCTCAAACTTTTATTCCCTTAAAGAGATAGGGATAAAATCCCCGAAGAGATCCGAAGATCGTATCATTCGGAGAACCAATGACAGATCGAAGAGCTAAGTCGGAATCCTACAGTAATGCGATTCTTCATTGCCTTCACCGCCAAGAATGTAGTAAGATTACTTAATGTAAAAGCATGCAGCTAGTCAATGGACTCCTTAGGTCCTTAGTAAAAGTAAATAGTCACTGTGAAAATTTTAAAACAGATTTTTCAATACATTCTGTACAAACTTAATATGTCATTGTTTTTTTATTGGTTAGCTTCCAGTACAATTTTTTCAAGAAGTAGCTATTTTCGTTGTAATTAGTAATATAGTAGTAAACATCACTCGAATACAACTATTTTTATTAAATGTGAAACAATTCAATAATTTTCCTACAACGGTTAATAGTTTTGTTTGGATACTGTAACGCTTCGTTACGATACCATATCGATGTATATATGGGACTCGTTACGCTTACGATATATATATAACGACTCATTAAGCTCGAACCCTGTAACTATATACTCGTACTGCCACAATTATATGGCTTCTAGTATTAATATTATGCCATATTTTCTGCATTATACGCTCCTAGATTTACACAGAAGTAAGATCGCAAAAAACATTACATTATTACAAGTAGATATTAGGTATATCTATTAGCTACTTGTTGACGAGGGCCATAAACCTTCGTATGAAATTTTATTTAAATATGTTCGGAGGGTTTTGCGTGAAACGCAAAGTTAGGCAGACAGTAGGACTAAAATCCAAAAAATTACTGATTTAGTATCACGCAAACAGACACCTAAACTTATTTTTTCCAATAATATTACAATTACAGAAATAGTTTTTCTGCAGATTTATTACATGTATAAGAGACTTAAACAACGGACAAGTGAGAATGTTTTCTGAAATTCTTTGGTAGGAACCTACAGTATAAAAAATTACATTTTCAGTTTGCGGTTCAACATCTGTTGTGGACATCTCTGCAAATATTAATACAGAAAAGCTTTAAAGTTTGACAACGACATGGATATGTTGTGCTGGCGGTAGTGTAAAACACCTGACACTTCAATTATTGGTAAGAATTTTCCATTCGAAATATTGTTAGGGGTGTTGGTGAAACAAAATGTACAGTTGTTTGTGTTATTCGCGTATGCGTCATTTATTGGAATGGCGATTGACTGCAGTACTTGACGTCTCATTTAGACGCTGCTTCTCATCACCTACCTAGGCTTTAAGTCTGGAATATTTATGATAGCTATTTCGACAACTGATGAAAATTACAGTTTTACGAAAGAGTGGAAAAAAATCTGGCATTTCGCATATTTAACTGTTTCGCTTTCCTGGCGACAAGAGGGACGGATTTTTTTTTATTGTAAAGGGGGTAAACAAGCTAGCGGCTCACCTGATGGTAAGTAATTACCGACGCCCACGTACATCTCCAATAGCAAAGGAGCTTCAGGTGCGTTGCCGGGTTTTAAGGATATCAGCGGATAGGAGAGGAGGAAGGGGGCGGGGGAGTGCATTCGAACAACAGCAAGAGCCGCCGCTTGGCTGTACCACGTACAAAGTTTATAAAGAAATCTTGGAAGTCGGTTTGCACCCACTTCTAACTTTTAATCGATTTGAGACTTTACAAATGCATGTAATTAGGTTGAAAATAATATGGTGCCTTCGAGCTGCTAATTTAATTTGCTGAATATATATTCAATACAAATGATGATTGGGATGTAAAGGAGAAAACGTTTTTAATTGATTACTAGCTGTTGCCCGCGACTTCGCGTGGTCTTCAATTTAATGCCATAAGATAGCACTCACACATCGACACAACAACTGTACAAAGTTTCAACTCGATCGAATGAAAAGTGCGCGAAGATGAGACGAACACAAAGACTTTAATTTTTATGTATAAAAAGATTTCATTCAGATTAATGATTAACTTTCTAACATTTCTGTTATTTGTTTATATTGCACATAACAAATGTACTATAACTTAAATTTTACAAAGCCGCTAAACACACTTTATCTGAAACATCTTATCCAACTACGATTACTTACTCACGAGATTAAGACGAAAATACGTATTTGCGTAATAACGTTAACATGCTCTCCGTCGTTCATGGAAAACTAATTTTCAACCTAGACGCTTGCATTTGGTTGTGTGGTGTATTTTGTACCGGATTCAAGTCACCCCCGTGTGCAACTTGCCCGTGTCGATGTCTAACTTTATGTATGCGATGTATTCATAAGTTTATACAATTGTTCGCAGCTGTGTCGGAGCTGCAAATCGAAATTACATATAATAAATAAAACGAATTGTGTACTACTACTAGTGTACTTCAGATTGTTTATGGTTATATTTATTTTCCTTAGAAGGCACTGAAGATACTGACATTACGCAGAGATACGATAATTATTGGATAAGGAGCGCAGGCTGGTCTTAGGGGGAATATAGCATGTTTATGTCCAAAGATCACCGGCACGCGATGCACCCTACTGACGTACTAGCAACCGATTCATAACCGAAAGTGCCGTTATCTGATCTCTCAAACTAGTGATTACGAGCAGCAGCTGAAGGGCTATTGTGTCGGCACCGCGAGCACAAAACCACCTATCCGGCATGATGAGTATGAGCAAATATTCCATCCATGGCATACCGGCTCTTGGTGGCGCATTCAAGGAAAAGCCTATGTCCGGAACTGTACACAAACAGGCTTATGGCGCTGATGAGCGGCATAGCCGTGCAAGACTCCTTCTATGCCTAGGAGTAGTCTGGGTAGGTACCATGCTCTTACCCGTTTCTGTCGCCAAACTGTAGTGTAACAACTGTTGGGTTTCAAGGTACAGAGAGCCAGAATAATTATGGGCTGTGAGGCATTCCACCTTAGCCCTCACAGGTGCCAACTCACCTGTAATATTCTTCTATTGAAGATGTGTCCATGGTGTAACCAGTTACCATCAGGCGGTTAGTTAACTCCTTTTAATTCCAATCCAATCCTGGATGGGGAGGGCGAAGGGGAAAGAGGGAAATGGGCCTCCGGTTACCTTATTCACAAACGTATAAGTACAAGATGCATCTACTTCTCGGCGGTAGTCTGCGAGGCCGCGGTGCTACCCCGGTCAAGCCGGCCCATTCAAGTAGCAGAAAAGGCCGCCGCTTGGATCTACCACATACAAAAACAACACCACAGGTGATTATAAATCCATAATTATTCACTTTGCCGACACTGGTATAATTGAATAATAATAAATTAGGCAAGCCGGTTCAATAGTTATAATCTGCAATCAAATAAACGCACTCATTTCGAATGTCAGTTTAACCAAAATAAACACATTACTATTATTATCCATAAATTTAATATTGCAACGCAAATGAAGCAGAATAATAAATTGGCAGTGGTTGCATTGAAGGCTCTAAACCTTTATTACAAAGTTTTCGAAGAGCTTTACATTGTTTGAATGGAAATTAATTGGATTTGTATTCTGTAACAATAAACAATTGAATTTATCTCTATAATTAACATTTTGATTAAATGTACTCGTGCTCATTTATATAATTTTGGAGTAATAATTAGTAATACACTGAAAAAAGAGACTTTTTATATTTAAAGTGTTTCCAGTTTTTTATTGTAGTTATAAGAAGGCTGTTTTGCAGAATGTTTCTAATGCGTACGGTGTGTTCTCCAAACAGCTGCAGCTGCCAAACAAGTAACAGACCATATCGTGCGATGACATGCCATCAATGACACCCAGAAATCATCGACTGCAAAACTGCGGGTGTTATCATTAGTTCAAAATAATTAAAACTGTAGCCATTTGGTCCTAATACTGGTGAACACAAATTACTTATCAATGGATCCGGATGGGGCAGGTAAGCGCTTGGTATTTGCGTAATCCATTCGTTGAAGTTCATTTCTTATTAATCTTTATTTACATATATAAAAAAAAATGTTGGTATATATGAGATTGATGACCGATCACCATGAAAGTGTTTTTTCATTCACGGAGAAGGGTTTTCCGTAATCGAATTTGCTGTAACTCGCCTCTAGATGGCGCTGCAGCTCATCAACTTCGATACCCTTCAACTATACTCATCACGCCACTTACCGGAAAGGGCAGATCAATTCAACTTTTAATTAATAGCTTAATTGCTACAAATATGTACATTTAAGTATTATTATTATTTCACTGTTTCTTTAAAATAGGTATGCATTTTGATATGTTCAGATCTTATGGCCATTCTAGGTGTTTTACTATTTTATTATAATTTTATTAATATATAAAAATATAAAACAATTTTATTTGTTTTACTTGACGTATATCGTAACGTTATCATTTGATAATTGGTTATCTTCTTACAATGAAGAAACAGAAGTGCCTTGTTCTCCCTCATTAAATAGATAGAGTCGATACATTAAACGTTTTTTTTTTCTAAGAAACAAAAGCCTCAACAAAGGCACAGCTAAATTGTCTTGCAAATTTTTCTCTATAGAGCTTTAAGAGTCACTAAGTAACAATGAAACTGTCTTATGCCGATATAATTCGTAGTATTTCCGTAACAGTAACATGTAACTCAATAACTTTCACTCATGTCGGCATGAACCCATAAGTTTCCCGACTCAAATTGCAATTTATAATCCTGAAAGCAAATATGAAGTTCAGGTTGCATCTAATTGGAAAATCTAGAGATATATATCGCAGGCGAGCACCCCAGAGACCGCGAAGATTTATGCGCCAGGGAAATCTGAAGTTCGTCTGGATTAGCGCCGCACAAGGCCGGATTTACTGGCGCTTTTGGGAACTAAATCACTCGTGAAGTTGTCACGTAAGGAGGACAAACCTGCCTAATTCTGGTTTTGCTTCTTAATACTTTTGTGTTAATAATATTGCTCCTCTATCAGTAGTAATTACGAAACGGTAGTAGTTACTAAATATGACAATTGACCAAAGTCATTTGAAATTCAACGCGTCGAGTAAAGCAATTTCATTCACTCATTCATTCGCTGTTAATTTTATGATAGTTTACTACTAGACTCATTATATATATACATATAAATTTTTTGGAAATTTTTAAAATAAATGGGCCAGCGTAAGAATCTTCTACTCCTCTCCTTCCTTAATGTATAATATGTGTAGTGTTTATATTATATGTAAAACCCTTGCAAATGTCACGATGATGACCGCAAACTCCGCGATGTTCTTCGATTTCCCGAAGAGGAGAAAAGTGTGTTATGGAAACCCGTTTGGGTAGCCGTGAAATCTAAATAGGCGTAAGTAAAGTTCTAGAACGCACACCATAATCAAACTTTGATTTGTATTTTGCGGCGTGATAATAATCGTAGCGCTCCCGGGGCGCTACCATTCAATAGACGGACTAGAAAAACTGCAATCGTAAGGCTCGCTTTTAGAACTCAACATTGTTTCGTGACGACTCACCGTCAGGGGAGATCGATAGCTTCCCTCCGCTGCGGTCTAATGAAGGCGACCGGGACGCTGATTAGCCTCGTTACTTTCTACAAGTCAAAGAACTTCCACAGAAAATTGTGATTAATATTTTTAGACGAGTCAGCCTTACGAAACCTATAATGGAGGTTTTTATCCAGTTATATCAACCGTATCTCTCAAAGTAACAAAGCATGCCCTCGATACTTCTCACATGTACAAAGCTATTTAAAATGAATTTATTATTAATTATTTTTTAACTGATAATGAAATTAGACATGTACATTTATTTATATTGATATTTTTTTTTACTTTGATTGTTGTTATAAATTTTGATTTGATAATAATGTAATGTAATATACCTTATATAACTATATCTGAATATGAAATTATATCATATTGTAAGATTTGTATGCCAATAAGTGGTAGATCATATAGGACATAAACAAAATGCTAACATCTATACAAGTATCACATATGATCAACAAATAAATATAAATAAAATAAATAAATAAATTACACATTTTACAAATCTTTGACGGTTAATATTTACATGTAAATATTAATAAACTAAAACAAAGCCAAATTAATAATTTATCAAAAAGGTCAAAAAAAAATAAAATTAGAAAAGTACTTTACTTATTTTTAAGAACACATCATATATAAATTAATAAGCTTAGGCGAGACGAAAATAACTTCGTCTTCTCGGAAAATATAAATAAATTTCAAAAGAACTTTTTAAACATTTTTGATACATCATTTGTATTTTATTACATCGTATATTAAGATCGTATGTTATCCGGTAGCGCATGATTAGAACATGATACTATTAATATTAAGGAATCCCCTTTAATTTTCTTAATTTATAACGTCTTTCTTGAATAATAAGCATCCCACGCCTCTTTATAACATCGTAGTACGTTTTAGAACGCATATATGGTATTTACGTTACATTTCCATTTATGGGTGACTTTTCACTTCTCCGGGTGACAGTGTAATGTTTGGCGGTCCTCGTCGTAGGTTCTGTTGTTCCCTGGGATTGCCATGAGTTTTTCAAGGCTTCTCCCTTGATCGCATTTTACAACATCTACGGGAAGAAGGGGGTGACAGATACTTTCACGGCAACCACATAGTAAGTAGTTGGTATTTGACAACAACCGACCTAACAAGTAAGTTTTGCTATAATAGCAATTTCCTCCAATGCTCACTAGCAGAGGCCAATGTTCACGAGTAGACTATAATATAATTGACTAACCAGTGGCTTAGTGGCTAGGGTGACTGCTGAACCAGCGGTCCTAGGTTCAAACCCCAGCCAAAGCCAAAAACATAGACACAATACTGTTTTTCGTGTCTGTGTGCACAGGCACATATTTGCGCGTACAATTACGGCACTATTATATCACCGCAGCAGACAACCGCACAGTTGACAACAGCCTACAGTATTCGGTAAGTTCTCACCGTTGCCGAATACGGCCAGGAGAACCTAATGGGAGATTGGAGATCCAATTATCCAATATTTCAGTGTACAGTTGAAAATAGAACTGTGTTAGATGCGCACCATAGAATTAAACTGGCACACACGTGCTAAACTCAAAGTGAATATCTATAATCTTCCGCGCTATTTGCCGGAGGACGCGCGGCGTCAGCTTTGTGCGACGTGATCTTATAAGAGCAAAGCCAATGTGAATTTCATTTTTGATATAAACTTACATGACAGTGTATAATATCCATGAATAACAAGACAAATGTTTGCTAACTTCGTAGGACACATAAATATAGGGTATCTCGACCGTTTACCTAATACTGGATTAGTCAGAGGTAGTCAGATATTTATTTTAATTTGAAACGATTAAAATAAATATTTTATTTTTAAAAACAATTATTACAGATTACCTATTTGTCTAGTTCCGATCAAAATTCCACAAAGCAAATAAAAAATGATCTATTACTTTTATTGGTTTTGTTACAAACGAAATTTATAGAAAACATTTCTTGCTTAATCTTGTCTCTCGCGGACAGAAGTGCAAAGAGAATGCGATATTAAAGCGCGCTTTGAGAACGTAAATTGTTTTGAGATGAAACCCAGAGGAGCCGAACGATCGATTCCTTTTCCATGTGTTGAATAAAGTCGACTGAGACGCTTATTATCCTCATTACTTCCAAGAAAAAACTCCCCTAATAGAAAACTGAGAGGCAGTACCCTATTAGTTCATTGCCCCTTTCTTACTGCGTTAATAAAATGAAGCACATTTAAGATCGGCTGCAATCCGGAGGCATTAGGTTGCTATGTGATAAATAATAAAAGTAAATAAATAATTTACTTTTTTTTTAAAAAGCTATGTAAAGTGTGTATGTTTTTCAAATGTCACCTGCACATAGAACACCCTGTTAGCTAACAAACGAATGATGGCGGAAAATTCATCAGAATATGCCGAAGCCTAATTCCATTGCAGTGATGGGGAACATCACCGGGTACGAGCACTGCGCTCACCAATCCACTTGTCCAGCGTGGCGAGTATGGGCACCCGTCTGTGTCCGGTGCAGCCATCCCCAAGGCGCCTGCCAAGCGTGCCGACCTTGGCAAATCCTCCCTATGAGAGGTATGTCACGCAGTGAACTAAATAAAGGTTGTTAAAGAATAAGATAATATAACTATTGAAATAATTAAAATTTTCTAGTTGCTAAAATTACAATCTTCACTTTCGCCTTAGTTTAAGTGCTTTACCAGGGTGTATGAATGCTATGCGCTTGCGTGTCGGATGTCGGAATTATATTCAAGTCTAGTGGCCATTCAAGCTCCCGTATGCTCTTTCATAATTTCGCTGGCTGTAAATTAACCTCTCAGACAGACTTGCTTATCATTGTTCCAATTGCACACAGTGCATGTCAATAGCAGTATTCCATGTTTTGAGCATGGACATTGTAAAGTTTAAGTATTCAAAATTTAAATAATAATAATAAAAAAAAAACAAATCTTACCAACTACTCAGAACTTCGGAATTATGGATAGATTCTAAAAACAAAAAAAAAAACAGACAGACTTCGTTCGATAAAAAAATAATATCCGATATTTGTTCGAGTTATCAAAGAAATAGTTACCTCGCTATTTTTACCATGTACTAATCGATAGCCAATGAGTACGTTAACTTACCAAAAAATAGAGTATCCTAAGAAAATGAGATCTTTATATGAAGAAGTAGTAAAAAAAAAAGAGTAATAGGAATAGGAAAAAGTTTTATACGGTTCTATTATAGACTAGCGGCTGGTTGCCATTTCGTCCGCGAGGTTTTTTGTCATTATAGACATGTTAGACCCCAGCGGGTATCGAACCTTCAAACACCAGATTCGCAGGCAACATCGCTACTAACTTGGTACTGAATAACAAAATTACACTTCATAACAAAATTATTGTACATAAAATTATATTTTATTTTATTCCTTGCCGTGGTACCCTAAGCGCGGAATTGATCACGTGTTCGGCAGTGAAGGAAAACATCGTGAGGAAATTTGCGTGTCTGAGGTAGTAGACGAATAGGAAAAATAATATAATAACAATCTAACGTTGTATATAGCCCTCTCCTAAGTTTCTACTTTGAAATCCTTTGCAGCAATCGCCACCTTTGTCCGCGGTTTGGCGATCGCAGTTCCAACACGTCTCAACTGGAATCGCCAAGATAATTTAGAACTTGATGTATCAGATTGTGACTCCGCCGACTCTTGAATGCTACTGGCGCTGCCCTCAGTTGATTTGTACGATGCAGGGGATATAACCAACCGCGGGTGATGTAGATATTAGTCTCTGCCGCGACCGCATCGAAAATATAATATTTGTTCGCCACCGACGAACGTAAATACGACGAAATACCGAATCTTCTCCATTCAATATAATCAGCAAGGCATAGAAATATATTGACATGGGAGAAACTCGAAGTGAATTCAAAGTGTATGATTTTTCGCGCCATTTGGCGATGGACGTGCGCGGCGTCAGCTTTAGGCAACGTGATCTTCAGAGATAAAGAAAAATGTATTTTAATCGAATTTTTATCCAATTGTAGACTGTAAAGTTGAGGAATAAGCTTGAAAATTGTTTATTCACTTTTCAAAGAAAGGTAGAATACAAAAATATTTTTCGGTCATATTCAGTAATGCAGGTTGATTGCTTCTTGTCAAATTTGTTTATGTAGCTACTAGTCTTTGAGGTAAATATATATAATAAAAGAAAACAGATAAGGTAATACGTTTAAATACGAAAAGTAAATTAATATGCATTAATTTACATTTAAATTCAAATAAATGTTAATTATGTGCTTTATTCTTTGGTAATATGTTTATTTTTTTATCGATGAACAACAACAACAAAAAAGAAATACTATGAACAACATCCATGGGTTTATAAAAAACATTAATCTCACTGTTGGAATTTTGACTGAGTCGTGGACAGTTTATTCGCATAAATTGCATATTTATTAAAATTATTTGAAGTCCAGACAAATACTTGTTTCGTGTGGGAATCGAACTTGTGACCCGCAGCCTAACGTTTAGCCACTGCGCCACGAACATGAATTGACAGAACAAATTATAAGGCATATTTCTTGGAAGGGTTTTTTGAAGATGCCCGACTGATAGTGGGAAATTCACCCGACAATCCAAATCCCAGAGACTTGAGACGTTACAAGTGCGATGGTGTGGGGACTGCGCTCACCAACGTGCTTGCCCAGCGTGATGAGTTCCGTTTTACATAAGCTCCCACGACCGTATTCCCAAAGATGTAATGGTCAGAGGTTTAGACAATTATTTCCGTCGTTTCAACCTACTTTTCACCAGACCCATTTTTGAAAATAAGACCAAAGTCATAGGATGTGAGCCTCTCGCCGGCGTAGTTTTCAAGCCGATGATAAAAATCATACACAAGTCATTGCTACGAATCGAATTCCGGTCTTCTGATTCGGAGGCAGAACCTCTAACCACTCGTCTATAAAGGCCTAAAAAAAGATGGACGTATTAGATACTAAAAGTAATCACATAAGTCGAATAGAGACAAGTTGCCAACATGTTGAGAGTAACAATAAATTTAATACAAAAACATAAAAGTACGATGCTTGCTAAATTTGAAAACTATCGCAATAGTAGCAGTAATTGAATAAAAACGTTCGACGCTTGCAAAACGTTCAAATAAAAACTGCTATATTAAATGTTACAACGACGAATATTGCCTTTTACACAACATTCCGATAAACTAATTTTAATACGTTTTTCGATTCACCTTTTGTTGAATCTATCTCGCAACTAGTGCTCTGTCACTATACTACAATAAAACCCCAGCGAAACTAAATATGTCCAACGAATATATTAATTTTTTTTTATTGTTAATTTTATAAAGTTTACCCATGGTCAACTGCAACCAACAGATAAGGCTACAAGTGAGTTTTCACCCCAGACGACTAAGATGGGATGCCGCACATACTGAAATTGTACTGGTTCTCTGTACGCTTCTAACTGAATCCGTGGATTCAGTTAAACTATTCCTTGTAGAATCTTAAACAAAAACTATTTTTACGTGGTAGAGCCAAGCGGCGGCTTTGGCTGCTGCTCGAACGGGCCGGTCCGACCGGTGTGGTACCACGGCCTGGCAGAATACCTGCATGGCTGCGGTGATTCTGCGTTTCGTTCGATGAGTGAGGTAACCCGAGGCCCATTTCCTCCTTCCCCAACACCTTCCCCATCATCCCTTCCATCCCCCAAATATCCTTAAAGGTTGGCTACGCACCTGCAGCTCCTCTTGTGTCGCAGGTGTACGTGGGCGACGGTATTTACTTAACATCAGGTGAGCCGCTTGCTCGTTTGTCCCCTTTTCTAAAAAAATCTTTATCACCGAAATACCTAGCAGATATTTCAACACATAAGGAATAGACCAAAAGTCTTGGTTGCGAACATGACTTTAAGTAGTGTCTTCTCAGCTGATTGATGCAAAAGCCTATTCGCTCTTATCTTAAGAACTTTAATTTTATTATAATGTTACAGGGACTCCTCTCTTGACCCAAAAAGTTAATTATAATGGGATAATAATATAAATATATGAGGTAAGGTACGAATTTATTTAATTCATAACTTTAGTAATAAGCATTTCGTTCACTGATTTCACTATGAAATATTTTCGTCTGGCGGCCATATTCAATTTAAGTAATATGAATTTGCAAGCGAACAAAGAAATCACGGCCATTGTACTGAAATCTGAATAAAATTTCCTTTAACTGACGTGCGAAACAAAATTATCGGTTTTGATTTCGTTTCCCCGAAAAATTTAACAAATGATGTGGAATTGCGTTCTGTTTAAACGTTTAATATACTTGTACTAATATACTATTTGAGCACACGAACCACTCGTCTATAAAGGCCTAAAAAGATGGACGTATTAGATACTAAAAGTAATCACATAAGTCGAATAGAGACAAGTTGCCAACATGTTGAGAGTAACAATAAATTTAATACAAAAACATAAAAGTACGATGCTTGCTAAATTTGAAAACTATCGCAATAGTAGCAGTAATTGAATAAAAACGTTCGACGCTTGCAAAACGTTCAAATAAAAACTGCTATATTAAATGTTACAACGACGAATATTGCCTTTTACACAACATTCCGATAAACTAATTTTAATACGTTTTTCGATTCACCTTTTGTTGAATCTATCTCGCAACTAGTGCTCTGTCACTATACTACAATAAAACCCCAGCGAAACTAAATATGTCCAACGAATATATTAATTTTTTTTTATTGTTAATTTTATAAAGTTTACCCATGGTCAACTGCAACCAACAGATAAGGCTACAAGTGAGTTTTCACCCCAGACGACTAAGATGGGATGCCGCACATACTGAAATTGTACTGGTTCTCTGTACGCTTCTAACTGAATCCGTGGATTCAGTTAAACTATTCCTTGTAGAATCTTAAACAAAAACTATTTTTACGTGGTAGAGCCAAGCGGCGGCTTTGGCTGCTGCTCGAACGGGCCGGTCCGACCGGTGTGGTACCACGGCCTGGCAGAATACCTGCATGGCTGCGGTGATTCTGCGTTTCGTTCGATGAGTGAGGTAACCCGAGGCCCATTTCCTCCTTCCCCAACACCTTCCCCATCATCCCTTCCATCCCCCAAATATCCTTAAAGGTTGGCTACGCACCTGCAGCTCCTCTTGTGTCGCAGGTGTACGTGGGCGACGGTATTTACTTAACATCAGGTGAGCCGCTTGCTCGTTTGTCCCCTTTTCTAAAAAAATCTTTATCACCGAAATACCTAGCAGATATTTCAACACATAAGGAATAGACCAAAAGTCTTGGTTGCGAACATGACTTTAAGTAGTGTCTTCTCAGCTGATTGATGCAAAAGCCTATTCGCTCTTATCTTAAGAACTTTAATTTTATTATAATGTTACAGGGACTCCTCTCTTGACCCAAAAAGTTAATTATAATGGGATAATAATATAAATATATGAGGTAAGGTACGAATTTATTTAATTCATAACTTTAGTAATAAGCATTTCGTTCACTGATTTCACTATGAAATATTTTCGTCTGGCGGCCATATTCAATTTAAGTAATATGAATTTGCAAGCGAACAAAGAAATCACGGCCATTGTACTGAAATCTGAATAAAATTTCCTTTAACTGACGTGCGAAACAAAATTATCGGTTTTTGATTTCGTTTCCCCGAAAATTTAACAAATGATGTGGAATTGCGTTCTGTTTAAACGTTTAATATACTTGTACTAATATACTATTTGAGCACACGAACCACTCGTCTAGGATGAGTCACCAGGAGTAGGTAGAGATTACAGATTTCAATTTTAAGCACGATTGAGCGTCGCCAAACGGCCTTTCGAAACCACTCCACGCCTCTCCGCGAGACAGAATGTAAAGGATATTCTTATTCGTCGCCGGGTTTGTATCCAGAGATTGTCACGAGACTTTCGAGGCCTTTCCCTTGATCGCTATTACACGATACACATGGAAAGAAAGGCAGTGGCTGATATTCTTGCGCCGCTACCACACAAACACTGAAATATTATATCAGTCTGTCTTTGCGTGGATGACTTCAGATAGTAAGTGATTGGATTTGGTTTTAATGTAAATAAATACGTATATAAATAGCATAAATTAATAGCAGTAAAACAATGATGAATTTGCAACCGAAATACAAGTTAAAAATCATGTTGGATGGTACAATGTGCGTATGTTTATAAGAAAATATAATATAAAAGTCGCGTACAAATTGTGAATGTAAACAAACTTAAGAATTGTGTTCACAGGAGCAAGGTAAAAACGCGTCGACAAAACCACAAAACCGCGTAATGCCTTTCATTGGCTTGCTTTTCATGCTCGCAGGGTGTCGGAGCTGTGAGGGGCTTCACCGTCTCACAATCAAGGATTTATTCAAGGAAAGTTATTTATACTTATGTAAGCTACACAAAACTATAGAATTTATTGGAACATGTACTACGATATATATTTATGGGTAAATGAAAAAACTTCGTCGTCTCACACCTGACACTGATACAGGATGTCATAGAATATGGATTTCTATTTGGCACGACTAAGCATAGCATACTTTCAATCAATCAACTTTTCTTTGTTCCGGGAGATACCACATTTTTTTTTGTGGGAAAGGCGGCAAACGAGCAACGGCTCACCTGATGGTAAGTGATTACCGTCGCCCATGTACATCTGCAACACCAGAGGTGCTGCAGGTGCGTTGCCGGTTTTTAAGGGTATTTGGGAGATGGGAGGGAAGATGAGGATGGAGAATGGGGAGGGGGAATGGGCCTCGGGTTACCTTACTCATCGAACGAAACGCAGAAGCACAAGACGCCTCTATTTCACGCCGGTATTCTGCGAGGCCGTAGTACCAACCCGGACGAGACGGCCCATTCGAGCAGCAGCAAAAACCGCCGCTTGGCTCTACCACGTTGCCACGTTGCCATAGCAGCATTGCAACCACTATAACACTCACTCTGTCGGTGCCATGGTAGATTCGCGAGCGAAAAATTACGCGTCTCCTTTTATTTAAGTAATTATTTGTATACCAATTTCAACAAAATTTTAATTTTACAGCAACAACAATTGTTGAGATAACAAAGTGAATCAAAAATATTGAATGAACAAATAGGTAGATAAAAATATAACGAAACTCGCAGTCGACAACGCACGAAGGTACCGGGAATACATGAAGTCGGAGAGTACCGACTGTATACCCAGCTGTGTCAATACATAGCGCTGATGTTAAAATAAACCGAGGCATTAATGCATTTCAGTTACACGGGGTGTTGACTCTTCTTGATAAACAGTCTGTACTGTGAATGGTGAAGAAGCGTGGACGTGTACAGTATTTTACACGTCGTTAGAAATACGAAGACATCGATATGAAAAAATATATGTTAAGAGATATAAAGTAAATGTGGTAGAGCCAAGCGGCGGCTTTTGCTGCTGCTCGAATGACTCGATTGGTACCGCTTGCTCGTTTGCCGCCTTTCTCATAATAAAAAAAAAAAGAAAAAAGTAGTGTAGTAAAAGCTTCTAAAGCTAGTAAAGCACCGGGGATCGAGTCCAGTCCGGTTTTAAAGAAATATGTTATTTAATTTCAAAAACAATGTTACACAAAACATAATGGACAAAATTAAAGAATTTATCGTTCTGCTTTAAATATGCTGTGGCTGTGCAAAGTGCTCTCGGCAACGCGACTACTCCAAAACATTGCAGATGGCCGTCGCATTAATTAAATATGGTACACGCTGTACTCGGATGGAAATGTTAACAGAGTGCAGTCATATTATGATATTTAATTATGTATAAGTTATTCGCGGTAGTAAAATTAAACACAGAACCGTATTATACTGTAATACTTATTATATAAAAGCTAAACCGATATATCCTGGATTTTCAGTGTAAACGAGAAGAAATAAGGGTAAACGAGAGCACGTTTCTCATGACGGATTCGAGAAAAAGATGGCGGGATAACCGGAGTATATATGACACTTAGATTATCCACACTGGTTGTTACTATTTACTATATCTCTTCTATCTATAGACATCTATTGTATTTACCCATCGAGGGCTTCTGGTATATGCTCAACTGCTTGACGAGTGTGTTGATTACGAAAAAAGCTTAACTGAATTTGATTAAGAAAGAAACTTACTAGGGGGTAAGCTCCTCTTCTCTCTTCCTATTAACACAAAATTTATATTTAATTAGCGGAGCTCCCATATACGAGTACGTACTAACAGCTTCTTACTGAGCATGCGAGAATGGAAGCGCACGTCTACAGATGTAAACATACCGAGATGTCCAATCGTTGCCTATCGGTCGAATATAATGTAATTCGTTTAATTATTCAACGGACTCCGGATAAGACTTCAGAACAACGGGCGACACAAACTGGCGGTAGAATGATTGTGTCAAAAAGATACAGAGGAGTTTCTTTCGTTCCATTTTCAGTTATGTACTTGTAAAGGAGCCGTGGTAGCTATAGTGGTCAGAGCGCTCATTTTGGTTTCATAGAGCGCGATTGATCTGCTGCCGGCACCACTAAAATGGTTACTAGCAATTTTAAGTGCTGTATTTGCCACGTGCTCTGCGGTGAAGGAAAATATCGTGAGGAAACCTGCATGTCTGAGAAATAATATAAATAAAAATTATCGAGCATATGTGAAGCCCGCCAACCCGCACTGGAGCAGCGTGGCGGGCCCTTCCCGGCTCCAAAACCCTCTCAGGTATTTGAAAAGGAGGCCTTTGCCCAGCGGTGGGCACTTGTAAGCTGCTACTTTTACGCGTTAAATTAATACTTTATTTTTATACACCACAAATTATAATCAAAGAACTCTAGATAGACGATTTGAGAAAAGATTTTGTAAGTTTAGCTGTCCTCGAAGACATTTTCAAGATTCAAATGTGCGGGTTTCGTCACGATGCTTCCCTATGCCGCCGTGCAAGTGTTAAATCCGAGAAGATGGAATTAAAAGAAATGAGCAATCACAGTTCGTAACGCAATCACTAAATATCAAATCAAAATGTATTACTATGGTAAGGATGCTGACTGCCGTATTTGATTTAAGCGAGCTAGCTCATTGGAACAAACTTCATATATAAGTAGTTCTTTGTGTTCTAATCCAATTAAGGACAGTTCGACATGTCGGCAGTAATTATTGCGCGTCTGGCACACGCGAAGCTACATTTCAGACAGAGCCCGAGGGGAGTTTTCTGAACAGATGAATCGTATGCAGTTATCACAATTTGCATGTTTAAGTGAACAACTCGTATCCAAGGAAAATTAATTCGTTATAAATGCAGATACGTTTACATTTTAAATGGAAACTTCTCGCAAGGCGAAAGAGAATAATGAATTGCTTTTAATTTTGTTTTCTAATGTCTATTCGTAATAGAAATTACAAAGAACAAGCTTTACCTCTCGTTTCAGAAATTTTATCAAAGTAAGTTTCACGTTTGAACAAGTTATAACTAAGATATATGTATGAGATATAAAATATGTCTAAGAATCTGTAACAAAAATATAGCGTTATTTATGTTCAGGGAAAGTGTCTATTTATCTTCAGCGTATCTTCATCCGCGTATACAAGCCTTCTGATACTGGATACTGAGGAGGCCTCGAGACGGACGTCATGCTGGAAAGTTTATTCGCAACGGGGGACTAACAAGGGTCGCGTTGAAATTCTTTGGAAGACAACCATTTGGAAATAGATCAATTGATATTTCCACAAACTGTAAACAAAACTCTTCAGTATTTGTACAGAAATGTTACAGGAAGGCGCCATCATAACCGTTAAGGCTAGAATTAGGTCAAAGTTCAGAATGACATTTCTGGATGTAAAGATTATAAAATATTATTATTACGTGTTGCTACATTACCTACAAGAGACTTGTCTTAGCTAGGGACACTCTCCTTAAACTTAATAGTACGCAAGGGACTGAAGTAACACAATGCAATTAAAATATTATACAATATTTGGAGAAACACGTTTATTTTCCTATGCAGGAATCAACTACGCGCCCTTACTTGTTACTTGCATGCTTGTTACCCATGCTATGAGTAAAATTTTGAATTATAAAACAATAATAATATTTAATAGTGGATAATTGTACCTATATAATACACATCTAAGTGTACAATATTTATAATATACAAGCTGCGCTCCGCGGTTTCACCCGAACGAAAGTTCCCGAAGCAACAGAACATTTTTCCGGGATACCAAAGCTACTAAGTTATATCAAACCGTTTCGGCAGCGCATGCCGATAAAGCAGCAATAAGGAAATATTTTACTTAATTCACAAATAGTGCAATTTCGTGCTACAAACCAGTGAATGATGTAAATTAGACATAGCCTATGACACACGAGGATAGTATAGCTGTTTATCAGTGAAATAATTTCAGAATCGGATCAGTACCTACAAACATATTAAGGGTATAACAAACAAACTTTATCGCTTAATAATATTAATGTAGATAAGCACTCATGATATCAATAGGGGTTGGCAGATATTATGACTTTCCATTTATTACAACTCAGCATCGCCAAACGGGCTATAGCAACCCACTTTTCGCCTCCTCGGAAGATAGAAAGTGATGGGTGACGCCGATTTGGCTCCCGGAGATAGCCATTAGGTTTTCAAGGTTTTTTCTTTCGTCGCCTCTTACGACAACCACGGGAAGAAAAGGGGTGGCGGATTCATTCGCCGCTTCTATACATAATTTAATTATATATAACGAATTAATAGAATTAAATTTCAAATTCTTTCATAACATAAATGAAGACTTCAAACAGAAAGGTACAAAAGGTTGTTGTTGCATTATGTTAAGAAAACAAATTACAACGACGTACAAGTTCCTATTATTCTCATAAATAAATAATTAGACTATTTCTTGTCGGCTTGTAGGCGACCCGTCTCCGGGAATGGAAGCGCTGGTTCATAATGTATTGTGTAAACCGCTACCAGACGACTGACATTAATATAAGATGTTATTTACGGGGAGACTGAGAGAATCAAAATAATGGATCACGTGCGACTTGGACTCAACCGCTGAGGGTCCATACTCCATATTATAGTAAAGTATCAGTCCATAAATGTTCCACTGTTGGGCAAAGGTCACCTCTCATTTCAGAGAGTGCTTTGGAGTGGAAGATCCTTCACTACTCCGCGCCACGCTGCTCTTATGCGAGTCATGTTTCCACGCGGTGTTTCCTTTTCACCACAGAGCACGTGGCAAATTCAACTCTTAGAATTTCGTTTTTCATTTGGAAGTTCAGAATCATAAATGAAATGAATATCGATGGAGTACAGCCAACGAAAAAAGGAACCCAGACAAAGTAAAGAGATTTTTCATTATACAAAATCACTTTCAATAACACTAGTATCTAATCCGACTTTTTACTTACTGCCTCTGTAAAAACAATATTACAGTTATTGTGGCCCGGGTTTTTTTAACTCGGGCTAACAGATTTTGAACTATACATTTTATATGGGTTTGAATACTATTGTATATAAAGTATAATATAGCACATATATTAGATATCTGTCTTTCTCCCAACGAAGCATTCTTTCTTAATATAACCGGAAGTATGTTGTGTGGCTGTAGCGTAGGTAAATCAATCACCAATCGTGTTTTAGGTGGGGTTAAAAAAGTAAAAAGGAAAAAATAGCGCGAAATTTCCAATAAGACCAAAAATTATTAAACGCAAATGTGGTTAAAGGCTTTTCACTTGTCTCTTACTTGTAAACTTCGTATCACTTTTAAGAGATGAGGTCAAGGTTGAAGAGATGAAAGGCTCTAACCATAGCGTAACTAAAGAAATAAAATCTTACGCCACTTCTGCAACTTTATCTATCTAATTCAATCTTCTTTTACAATTTTAACAGTGTACTTACTGATCACTAAATGAAATAAGGAGGAAAAATACCTAACACAATGAAGAAAACCACCAATGACAAGCATTTACCCAATAAATTTACTCTAGAACAAAACAAAGGATATGAAACAATGCGCACTGAAGTGTGAAGAATTTAGAAATACAAAAGCACGAACTTCCATTACGAAAGCTGCGGAGGAGCCATTGAAAAATACTTTTAAAAATGTACGAGACTTAATAAAATACCAAATTTTAGGAAAAGATTTAACTTCAATTATATTTGAAATGAAACTATTATTTACGGATTTTATCGCGTTTAGTTAACTTTTTTAAATTCCGACGTTTCGGGTGCTGAAGTAAAGACACAGCAAAGTGTTCACAGGTGGACTGAGGCGTTTGATGTCCAGTTACTATTCACATGATCGTGTGTGACTGGAGATCGAGAGGAAGTAGCCTTCCCGAGGTGAGAAGCAGCTCAGGGCGGCTGATGTAGATGGGGTTGCAGATGTATATGCAAGAGCATTCCAGTAGCTAACAGTCCAACTCATGATAAGTGACTACGGTAGCCTATGGACAAATGCAAAAAGGTTGCAGCTGTGATCACTGATGACTATATAATGGCTCTCTATATCTTTCAAATCGGGAACTTGCGGGTTTACTACTCTACCGCCGAAGCTGTAAAGGCCACGGGGATAACAGCGTATCTGCCGTGGAGGTTTTAGTCGGTCCGGCTTCTTCAATGCTGATCCCGACATAACCAGTCACCTTTTCCGGTAAAACTAAACAAAATTTCGAAACGTAATTTTTCTTCTCCCCCCCCCCAACCCTAAAACTAAAATAAAATTCTAATCGGAACACAACAGCGATGCACTGTTGGTGGCAAAAATTAATAAGAGGGTGGTACCTGCCCAAATGGTACCTAAGAAACTAAGGAATCTATCGCCTAGTGTAGTATTTTTATCATCATCATCACATTAGAACCAGTTTTGTTATAAAAACTAATAAGTAATTCATGAAATAAGGAGCGAATGAGTAATGTTTTTATTTGATCTATATTTTCTAGTATTCCATATATTTTTTGTAAGAAACCTTAAGAAAACTTTTTTTTTGTAGTAAATAGAATCAGCTGATACTTTGTGGGAATCCATTATTTTAATGATTATCTAGTTCGAAGAGAATAAGAGCTCCACCCTCTCTTCTACAAATACGTGCACTACTTCTTTTACACCATGCACCTTTACCATAACAATCACCCACACAAGTACTACACTCGGCACTAGGTAATACCACTACTACACAATTCACACTACTTACTACAGCACAGGTGTTTCGCCTCGCAACAAGGCATTAATCAAGCGATTGGAACGTACAACCGCCGTGTACAATGATTAGTTTTTTTTGGTGATCGTGGGGATATTGCAAACACCTACCTATCACTGAAGGCAGTGACCGGTACATCGGGATCAGCAGAAAGTGCCGGACCGACTAAAAACCCACGGATAGGAGACACGCTGTTGGCCTGGTGGCCTTAACAGCTTCCGTGGAAGAGATGCGAAGGCCCGCAAGTAATATAAATAAAAGAGCAACGACGCTGTTGCCTGCTGCTGTATCGCGCTCAGACCCATGTTAATGAAGGAAAAACTTCCGACAAAAATTTGATGGAGGCACCCAGCAACACAATAGCCCCTCTTAAGGAGGTACGAAACGAAAAAGATATATTTAATGTTATCTTTATCATCTCCAAAGACTATAAATCCTACAAGAAACTAGTAAATTTTCTAATCTTTTTGAACATCATATTATCTTAGCACATTCTAAAGCTGCACCTATCGGTTACTTACACCCTGTTCTTTGTTTCAGTTCTTATATTGTGTTAGTGCTTATATACGAAATTTGATTCTGTGTTATGTGATGCACATAACATGATTATTTTCTCATCTTGGCATCCATCCACTTTCGAAAGTTAAACAAAGTACTCGTGATCGTAACAATATAGCAATCCGTGGCGGTACCGAGCCGTGTCTGTACGTAAACGCTCCGCTAACGTGCGGTAGAGGTGAATACGCCTGTGGATAATGTAAGTGATTATTCTCTACTAATGCATGCTATCTTTATTTTTTACTGTGTATGAGATAGTTCTGTTGAAAATAAAAAAAATATATAATTAAGGGTTAATCAAAATATTGAAAACTTTTAAAATCTAAATTATCTTCAATGAACTAAGTACTAATTAGTTTCAATCATGTGCCAGTCATATTTGAGTACGTATCTAATAAAACTGAAGAAAGGCAAAAGTTACAATATGAAAAATCAGGTAAACAATGTATTCTATTTTACTTCTGTCATTTGGCAATCGTCTGATTTTGGTAAGGTCTGGAAAGTACGTTAAATTGAGATATCATGAAAGGCTTTACTATCTGCTGCTCAAATCGGTTTACTGTATGGCTCAAAGGAGTTGTGTCTTGTGTACAGCTACACGTGTCTGAGATGAAAACAATGTCTGAGTTTGCTTCAAGTCAACTGATTACATTCTTGCAGTATAAAGTGATATTTCTTAATCCAATCATGCCAATTTTGGCTTGCTTTTACCAATTATATTACATTTAACTTCATCTTAATGGTATCCATTTTTGCCAATAATCTTTTTTATACAAAAAATCTTGTGATCGTGTAATTTTTCAACGACTTGATCGATTAAGGTCCTATTCCTACAATGTATTTGTACCGTCGAGACGATGGTTCATAGCAAATACCAGTACCCGATAGGTGGCGCTGTGGTCTAGTTATAAACAAATAACATATTTATCGACTTAAATTACTCATATTCACAATATATGTTGGTTAAGGTACAAAATAGAAAATTACAAAATCTTAACCCGAAGTGGCGGCGCTTTGGTCGTGTTGTTAATATTATTATTTTTTCATACTAATCGCGCCACCTACCGAAAAGGGGAGAACAAAATCTGCCAGGTCAGCTACTTTTTCATAAATTAGATTCCTAAATTGCTATTAAGAATGAGGCAAATAAATACTCTTAATGGTCAAATAAAAGGAAAGGTAATAAAAGGAACAGTGCGAGTTCAAAGAACGAAAGGACTTAACTGAAATCTTAGAAAATTGTGGCTCGTTAGCTTAACGAAGCATGCCTCAGATGAATATTTCAATATTACGACAAAATTATTTGTGTCCGTCTAAAATAATGAGCTTGGACATTTAATACAACGTATCATATCATGTGAAGACCTTTTTGGAATTATATAATGATTATATAGGAAATCGCCCAACACAAGAACACTAACTTCAGTAAACGGGTGGAAAAAATGAACTATCATACCCAAATACCCTGTATAGGTTTTATTTGAATAGAGGGTTTTAACTTCAACAGTAATCGCAAATTATATTACATACAATGCCGTTCAAATCAAAACAATGATTCTTGAACTATTGCTTATGGCGGCAGAATGACTGGCAGCTGACAGTATCAGTGGCTGGTGATATCGGTCAGTTCTACCAGCTGCAAAATATTTACCTAATATACCTAAGTTACATTAACCTATGAGCCAATTATCATCAGACGGACTGTATATTGTCATCTTTTGTTCTTTTTATTTTACAGCCTGTATAAATCACCTGCTGGACATAGGCCTTTCCATGAGCAAGTGCCAAATTAAGTGGCATTCCAAGCATGGAAAATTTGCCCATACTCATGATGTTTGATGAGCGCAGTTGCCAGAACCCTAGCACTGGTAATAGGGTGATCACTAGCCTGAGGTATGTGGGTCCGGCATATTCGCATGGTTATTCCGCCAACGGTCGGTGGCCGGAGCCTCGTCCATTAGTCAGCCGACCATACCAAATACTTGATCAGAGATTTAGTGGTTTCAAACCAGCTTATATCAGCAACCAGAACTTATTTAGAACAAAGGGACCGGTGGCGAGCCTATATCCATCTAAGGATTAAGACCGCCGATATAAACCGTACTTAGGTTACGAAAAACTCTTTGGTATCAGTATAAAACAACATAGCGAATTGAACTCGTGTCTCTTGATTTGGAGGCACTCTGCAATTGTGGCCACGTTTTACCATTATTTATCTACAAAAAAAACACTTAAAGACGGTTAATGTTAATGAAACATTGAATAATTCAGAAAGGCACGGCGACGAGCCCGGAACAACAAACATTATGACACGTTACAGAAACACAAAGCAAAGGAGAAATAAAAACGTGTAAAACGAAATGGAAGGCGCGGAGATAAGGAGCATTATTTATTCTCCAAAAGAAGTTACGACGCTTGGCGGCTTTTACACCTTTGTTGTGCAATGTCGCGGGGGTTAATTTCGTAATTAACATTTTTGCTCTACTTTCAAGAAAGGGAAAGAAGCGCATGTGGACTTTCTCACTCAATGGGACACGCCAATCATGAGTCCGAGTTTACCTAACGATTCATCAACTTTTAGTCATGTCACAAGTCATAAGGTATCCGAGTTATATATGTACGTAATTATGTCATATCATATTAAGACACACGTATTAAAAATTACGTCATACATGAATAAATCTACAAAGGATATACCGCAATGCAGTGAAAGCAGTGAGTAACATTCTGCTAAATCTTTTCAATTGGATCACGTCCACATACGGCGTCCTTGTATTGCTGACTTTCAGGGTCAGTTCGCTTTTATAGGCTACCAAGGCAGATAATTGAACGAAAATAATACAGCTATTTTCTATTCTTTATTGGGATCATCGCGTCAACATGAGTGGGACGTTAAGGAATATTTTTTGTATAAACTAAGCTCGTAAAACCAATACAATGACGCACAATAAAGTTCAATCAGTTGCTACCTTTTACTAAGGTAACAGAAATAACAAATATTATAATTTTATCTAAGTAAAACTTTACTCACAGCGTGGAGGTGAATTAATTGCATTCAAATTACAAAAGGCTTTAAAATTCAGCATGTGTTTTAATGGTGTAAACATTAAAGATTACTGATAAGATATTATAAAGAAGTAACAGAAATGTGTATGTTTGCCTGTATAGAGGCATATAAGTGTTAACATTTATAACGATACTTGGTACGAAATTGATTTAAATGAAGATAGGAGTCAAAGTGACAAGGTAAAAAAAAGCCACACAATTTAGGGCTCAATATTAACGCCACGAACGCTTTTTACTCTCATAGCTGACTCAAAGAGACTTGATTGAAAACTAAAAGGAATTTGACTCATCAGCTTAACGAAGCATGCTTCAGATAAGTATCTTAATATTACACAACTAATTTGTTTTGTCGGTCAAAAGTAATTAATTCCGTGAATATGGAGCATTTCCAAAAATGTCAATTAATTAATTCTTAAACTCACTCGTCGTTGATATAACATGTATTTAAGGTTTTAAATTATAAAATATAATATAATAATAATATAATAAGGTTTTTAATTAGGAAATACCAAACTGTAATTTTGATTGAAAACGGACATGAGTTTCTTACATTGTATCATTAATGACGAGTATTAACTTCGTGTAGGGTGTAATAAGGAATCTTTCTCCAAAGGCCAACCTCACTTGCACGTGGTGCACCCTGCTAACCATCCGAATTTGCCGAACCCAAAAACCATATACTACGTATCGGCATTACGCTCAGCAACCCGCTTGCCCAGCGCGGTGAGTATAGTTAAATTTTCCAAGAGATACAGTGCAGAACCGGGAGTGGATAAGTTTATAAGCCTTCATTGGCATAGATTTTATTCGATAAGAATTTTAGATGTTGTAATAAATAAACGAATTCGTTTGCTGTTAAGGCTTTTCTAGAGTTACACGGTCACTATCTAGGACCGCCACCGGTGAGCTTATTATTAAGTATGTTTGAGTAGGCCTAATCTTAGAATAAATTCACTCCTGTGTGCCATTAAGTTTGCGTGTTACGACGACGCATTAGTCATTCTGCTGATATGCGTATTGATAATCTATATTCAAAACAGTACTCTAATACGGTTCCAGAGAGTGGCTGTTCGCATCGCTGAAATGTGATCGAGCCTTGTTTTAACCTTGTTCCGTGGAGTTGCTCCAATATCCCTTAATACAACACTGCCGGGTTTGGTTTGTTGGCTCTAAATATGGTGCGTTGCTTCACGTTAAGAGAAGTGACTTTTCCTTCGCATTGCAGGATAAAATTATGAGTATATGTAGATAGATGAAATGATTAACTATACTAGATTGTTTTAAATGATCATGTTGTTGCGTTGCAAAAAAATGTTAAAGCAATAGATTAAACTTCGACGATTAATCGGCTGGAAACACTGGTCTGCAAACAGGAGAATGTATAAAATTATTTTTAAAAAAATTTTTGAATCCTCAAAGTATACATAATGTATATTTATTATCCCGTCACGGTGCTGAAAACAAAAACCAATTAGTTTGATTTTAGATAACTTCATACATACTCTGCTTCTGCATTTCTGTTCTGTATATTTCTGAGTCTTTTATTTCCAGAAACCGACACTCGACGTTGTTGGCTTTTATAACTGCGACGTTCAGAACTCGAAAATAGAAACTGTGTGTAAATAATTGCCAGTATTAATAATGATTTAAGCGCTGAACTGCCATATCTTAGACTTGATAGAATTTTGAACTCTACTCTGCGAAAAAACCCCGTAGACGCGATTCCGATATTCGATAATTGTACTAGAATTGTTTGATGGATTACCATTGTATCGTTACAAATATCAAAGAATTGTATCCCTTTACCGAGCACTCACGCGTATTCGTTTTCAATCTTACTTCTAACAATTGAAATCTATTTTGTAAGAAAATTGTAAAAATTCTGTCTATACATTAAGGATATTTAATATATATCCTTAATAAATAATAAAGATAATGACATTTTGGGAGCAAGCTAATTTAGGTATCTCTTTGTTCAGGCATCACGCAAAAAATTGTGGACCGACTTTGATGCAGTTTTCACTTTTTGGAAATTTTACGACTCTACTGCGATACTTTTAACCCGAAAAAATCCTATATAATGGTCTATCCCGGATTTTTACTAATACCATAAATAATGGCCAGAATAGACTTATACACAAAAAAGACAGTACGATTTAAACGATGCATTCGCTGTTCGGAAGCCTATGAATAATTAATGTGTCTATTTAATAAACAACATTATAAATAAAACTAGCTAGTACCTACTACTTTATAAATGACTTGAATACCGTATTTGAAATAATTGGACCTTTCATACATACTAGAATCAGAAAAAGAAGCAGTACCTGGAAAAAATTTATATATTTGTAAAAAACGAATAACATTAATCGAATACGATTTATCTTTAACAACTTTTCAGAAATGCTAGAACAATCATTGACCAGATGACTTTTTTTATGATAAAGAAGACAAACGAGCAAGCGGTTCACCTGATGGTAAGTGATTATCATCGCCCACACACGAACATCTGCAACACCAGAGGAGCTGCAGGTGCGTTCCTACCTTATTTAGTATATGGGAGGGAGGATGAGTGGGGGAAGGGGGGGGGGGTTGGAGAGGGAGATGGCCTCCAGTTACCCCACTTGGCTTGCTTTACCACGTCACAAATGACTGAATCTTTTCTCTAACAGGGTTGGCAATAGCAGTACCAGACATTTTGCATCTTAGACGCTGCTGTCTGTCCCTTTCCCACAAGGATTTACCATAAACGTCAACCTCAACAAACAGATTGGCGATCACAGTAACAGACACCACGCACCTTAGATGCTGCTGCTCATCATCGGTCTGCTTATTATTGATCTGGTATTTTTCGAGATGGTTATCCCGCCCACTGTCGGAAGCCTTTGCGGTTTCCAAGGCCGATTTACCTTAGTCGCCTCTTACGATTTACGGCAACCCCGGGAAGATAGCGGGAGGAAAATTCTGACGCTGATAAACGGCAGACATAAAACAATATTAACGAATAAAGCTATTTTATAATTTATAATATTTTATAACATAATTATGTACTTTTTCTGCAGAGACAATTATGATTTATTATTATTAAAAAAAAGTCGGCTAGAAAACACATGGTTCCTACTGTGCATATGGTACATGTTGCACCTTAGACGCTCCGACATAACGAGTGTTATGTCGGAGCGTTTATGTTTATCACCTGTCACTGCCTTCAGTGAGAGGTGATAAACACCTTTACCCCACGTAAAAAAAAACTGCCAGTCACTAGTCTAGACAGTTTATGTCTGGCATGTTTGAGATAGTTCCGCCATCTTTGGGAACTCAAAAGATTTTTCTGGCATTTCTCAGTCTACTTTTACAACAGCACCGGAATAAGACGGAGTTAATATTAACCGTGTGCTCATGAAATTATAACAATGAATTCAGCAGTATTTCCATATATTTATCGGTTTATGTGCTGGCACTGATAGTAATAGGACGCCGCAATGTCACGTTGACCTTAATTTGATCGATTGTTACGACCTAACATTCTAACATTCTACTCTCCTTAGATTTTCAGTGAAAAGGACGATTTAAACCTCGTATACGTTTGTTTGCTTTACAATAATTCAGTAAACAAATACCATTTGTGTTTTGTAATTGAGTATGTAATTTGTTTAAGTTATTGTTAGTACCATTATAATGTACACGGGTAAGAGATTTCCGTTTTACGATCTCGTGACTCAGCGGATGTGTTAGTCTCCTCAAAACCTGTGTCAGGGTTAGAAGTCGAACCCAAAATTTGTGAAATATACAAATTATTAGTTTTCGGGTCTACTTGAATTGTATCGTGTTTCGTGTCTCTGATATTGCATTTTACATTCCTCTGAAATTATAAAATAAACTTAATTAATTAAAATAAAGAAGGAGGGAGTAAGGTGATATCTCTATGGCTATTTCCGATACATATTAATTATTGTTAAGGAAATCACGTTATTATCATCAATGTCATAAATCGTCATAATTAAAAAATTACACGATTATTATTTTATCTATGACAATCAGCATAAGGTACACATCCCCAACTTATCGATACGAAAACAAATAATCAATATGCAGCCAATGTCAACTCACAGGTGAATATTGTTGACCCGAATTGCTTAGGAAATAGAATCGCGGAATCGAATTACCAATGCAGACAATATTCGATCAGCGCACCGTTCACCGCGCAATCGCTCAAGCGGTTCTGTACGACATATATCAATTATTTATGAGGGCACAACACACGACACCTTAATTGCGTGTCAATTTGCCATCGACTAACGAAACATCTTTGACAATTACAAAGACAGGAATCACAATTTGAATGTCATGTTCGCGGTTACGTTAGTTGTGTACATAAATTGCACATGGACAGGTTTCAGACCCACAACCCTCAGCGCAACAGGCTAGCTGCTGCTTGGCCACCGTGTCACTAGCCGTCAATTTTTGTGTGTTGTCAATAACATTATAGCGATTTGCAGCAAAGGATAGGTTTAGCAACAAAATGTCGCACTCGAGTGAAGGCTCTACAATCAATTATTAGTAACTGCGCTATCGATTCGTATTAGTTAGTTGCTTTTCTAGAAGTCATGTGGTGGCGCGAGTGGAGACGTAAGAACCTGCCACACCTTTTCTTCCCCTTGGTGTTGCGAGAGGCGACTAAGGGTAAAGCCTTGAAAATTTCATGACAATCTCTGAGACCAGATGGCAATCCATAATCTCTGTCTAGCACTATGCATTAAATGCATGAATATATGCTTTGCTATTTTTTTTTATTTTGTGTTAATTTCATAGCTCCCATGACATTTAAAACAATAATAAGTCTGATATTTCTAAAATGTTGCATGTTCGTAAAGTTCTGTAAAGATGGAGTAGCAAATTTTAACATTTACATACCGGTTATTGAACAATATTTTATTGTACAGAAAATTGTATCCGGTTGGAGAAGCGCTTCCATGTCGCAGACGACGGTAAGGCAATGTTATTTATTGGTCGCCGCGGCAGCTGTTCCTTAGCCTTTAGGAGACGGTAGAAATGTATCCGAAGGTTTTATTAAGACTCTTTCACATGTATCGTCTTGATTCATACGTATCGATTATTAATTGGTTATGTTAAATACTTTGTTGCATGTAATTCATAATTTAAATTTTTCAGAAAAAAAATTCCCTCACTCCACTTTTGCAACGTACGTATATACACGTCAAAACAAAACGTCGTTGTAAAATATTACTTTGCGTAAACATAACACAAACTCGATTTTTTTATACTTTTTCTATACGCTGTGTTTATACAGAGTGACAGCGACGTTATTGGAATAACTATGGAAACTTGCTTAGTACCAGTGCTCATAATTGTTTGGATTTTGTAAAAAAAATGTTTACGAAAGATAAAAAAAAATTTTTCAAACAACTTTAATAATCTAAATGAATCACAAGCGTCATTCGACATGAATAATAGTTTATTGATCACGGCAAGAACGACATCACAAGAGATCTTCCACCGCGAGTCGGTGATTTAAAACGCGGGCAGCGAGTCTCGATGGCCTATATAAATAATAATAACAAAGACAACAATATTTCTTGTGACTAAACTACTTATAAAGTTGATATTTTAGTGTATGACCATCAAGTATCGGGTAGAAAATGAGGTTAAGTTTAATGTTGTAATACCGGATGCGAATCCGGCCCGTATAAGTATACGCGTCAATAAAAACATCTAGTTTCGACTTGAGTGGCGGCCTAAGAAAAATTTTCTGCCTTCATTAACCTTATTGTTTCCCGTTTGGTGATATAATAATCGACTACCGTGTCCCGAGTGCGAGAGATGGCGATTAGCCATTTCAGAACATCTCCAAATGCTAATCCGGTGATAAGACTTGACATCACCTAGGGTTGCCAACCGTACTATAATATATAGTATTGTATTGTATTTCGGGTCTGCGCACTATAAACTCTTGACGAAGTATATAGTACTCAAAATTACTATATTTCAGTTGGATGGATCCATAATTTTTTTATTACAGCGAGACCAACAACAAAAAAATCCTCTTATATACACAGAAATAAGTAACATAAATCAGTCTTTTTTACTCTTTTCATAAAATGCTATATTTTTGGAGAGTAAATTTTTGTTTTAGTAATAGCTTATTTAGAAAAAAAAATTAATAGTTTATTTTAAAAAATACTCTAATCAGTCGAAAAAAAGTTGGCGACCATACCACTACCGTCTCCTAGAGAGAAAGCTCGTTTGGCTATACAAGTCGTGACAAATGGCCTATCTCCGCCTATCACGTTTGAATAACAGGCTTGTGCAAATCATTCTAGTTTGTACTTTAGTTTTTAATAAAGAAACTATTTTGTTAGTTATTGACTAAAAAAATTTATTTTTCTTGAATCATGGAACATTATGTTTTTATAACAACGTTCGTCTTGTTGAATAATTGAAGAAAGGAGTCGGTCGGCACTTTACATTTCCCCTCGTCGATTGTACGTTTTATCGATAAATGTTATTTCTTTTGTCCTTGAACATACTCAAATACCGTCGATGTTTATCTAAGGCCTAAATTGTTTGTAATGTGGAGGCGCTTGAATAATGTAAGCAAACGATAATGCTGACGCGTTAATATAATTTTTTTTCAGTCACTGTATCAAACTTTAAATAAAATACCAAATCAGAAAGCAAGCAAGCAACAGCTTTTTTTTATAGAAGAAGGGGGCAAACGAGCGTGCGGCTCACCTGATGGTAAGTGATCACCGACGCCCACGAACATCCGCAACACCAGAGGAGCTACAGATGCGCTGCTGGCCTTGGAGCTACCTATGTGTATATAATATACAATACAAATCTCTTGTCTGTCATGTTTTGGCGTAAGAGGCGACTAAGAAAATAAACAGAGGTTGGACAGTAACATCCTTGTGTACTAAACTTCATACTCCAAGCGTAGCAACTATGGCAACGTCCTCTTAAGTAATCCATGTTAGGCCTTGTTCAAGGTAAAAAGAAGTTTAACTATGGTTATTAAAATATGAAATCAGCATCTGTGCCAATGCCCATGAAATCTTTAACGCCTTGCGCACAGTACCGGTTAAGGTTTACTGCTGTCTTACGGCCTTTTTAATTAGCAAACACTGTGCTTCACATGTGTCGATCGTGGATTCATACGCATTTAAGCCGCTTCGAAATTTAAGACATGAAAAACTATATAATAAACTCTGTTTAGTTTGCAAGAATTAAAAATTTATGTGTGCTTATTAGCTTCTTTTTCGAGTCTTATTTATTATAAAATATTATATGTATCAAATTGCGTTGGCAATGAATGTATGTTACAACTGAACCACATCCAGATATCACTGATGCTCAAGGTTAATTCGCTTTAGTAGGCTACATTTCTCACATTTTATATGTAAATAAAATATTATGCCCTACTAACTATCCGGAATATCCCAGAGGAGAAATAAAAACTTTTCTAAAACGACAGAATGAAATACTCCAGCCAATAGTTATGACAAAGCAATGTTTTGATGGCCTGATGACCTCGATGTGATTGATTGCTATGATTTTTATGCCTCAAGAGTTATGATAGTAAAAATAGTTAAAAATATAAGTATTTCTACAAATAAAATAATAATGAATAAAAAAGTCGGTTTCGACCATGCCTATATTGGATTCCGTTGTGATTTTAATGCGCATTTTCGCTATATAGGTTAAAAAGTTTAAATCCCAAAATTCCCAAAATAATTACTTCGGGAATTTCTATTGTGACCCACTTAAATTCTGAGTCAAAAAGATTAGATACAATAGAAGAACGAAAGGTAAAGGCTTTTGCGGGGTATCTCGCTAACTGTACGCTTCATAAATAACACCGCGAGAGATTGCTTTAAAAAAATTAATTCACACTTCAGTTGTTTCTTGTAGCCTTAAAATGTATGTAATACTAAATTCATGACGATCTTGTACATGTTGCCATTATCGTCACTCTTGGCAAGCAAGTTGGCGATCGAGACCTCTGGTACCGCGCTAATGTCCGTTATGAAACAGTGCGGCATTTATTGAGATGATTAATCCGCCATCTTTCGGACGTAATGAAATTTTCAAGGCTGTTACGACACCCACGGTAAGATGGGGGCTGGCCGATTTTCTCATGCCGCCTCCAAACGAGGCACAAAAAATCTATTTGCTAAAAAAAATCACTATATGCGTTATTCACTGTCAGAAAATCTTTACTCTTCGATTTAGGAACATAAATTTCACTTGTCAAAGTCATTATTTTATTTATCTACCACCGTTGCGTAATGAGGCTCCTCCAAAAAGAGGCGAAAGAATCTCCGGAGGTATCCTTTCGTCAGAAGTTCGTTTTAGGCTAACTATTTGTCGACGTAGAAGTTGACGACGCAAAGTTATTCAGACCCTGAAGGCGGAATCATTTTCTTTTAACTGAATAGTATTCTTCATGACATGGGAATAATTGAATGGCAAATTGGCTTGCAGTCGACATTTCCAATTTCATTCCATTAATCTCTCTTCTCTTCGATCACGACCCCGCTCATCGCGCATTCGTTAGCAGGCTTCTGTGCGACGCTCATTAATTATGTATGAGGACGTACAACTTACAACATCGCCAAATTGCGTGTCATGATATCGTTATTAACAAACAAACCTTGCCTCTTAAGCTGGTATCACACCGGTGGGTCATCCGACCCAGTATAAATTGAATGTCATCGAATCATCACAGTAGTAATGATACAAATAGTTTTGTGTTTATACTGAAGGTGCTTTTATGGTATCTATATATTGAATACCAGAGACTTCCCACGGCTTAGCCCGCGTGGTTTTACGTAATGTGTCAATGGAAAATTTTATCGAAAAATTATCACAATTTTAGTTTTAAACCGTTCATTTGTTTACGTGTAAATTTTTCAGAATGTAAGAAGTAAACGCGAATACTACTAAATACATTTTTAAGATTCTTCCACTATTATAGACCTCCTGACACCGTTCCAGCTACCTTATTTCATGGACGTACGCGGTTTAACAAAGAAAATTAATTCACACTTCAGTTGTTTCTTGTAGCCTTAAAATGTATGTAATACTAAATTCATGACGATCTTGTACATGTTGCCATTATCGTCACTCTTGGCAAGCAAGTTGGCGATCGAGACCTCTGGTACCGCGCTAATGTCCGTTATGAAACAGTGCGGCATTTATTGAGATGATTAATCCGCCATCTTTCGGACGTAATGAAATTTTCAAGGCTGTTACGACACCCACGGTAAGATGGGGGCTGGCCGATTTTCTCATGCCGCCTCCAAACGAGGCACAAAAAATCTATTTGCTAAAAAAAATCACTATATGCGTTATTCACTGTCAGAAAATCTTTACTCTTCGATTTAGGAACATAAATTTCACTTGTCAAAGTCATTATTTTATTTATCTACCACCGTTGCGTAATGAGGCTCCTCCAAAAAGAGGCGAAAGAATCTCCGGAGGTATCCTTTCGTCAGAAGTTCGTTTTAGGCTAACTATTTGTCGACGTAGAAGTTGACGACGCAAAGTTATTCAGACCCTGAAGGCGGAATCATTTTCTTTTAACTGAATAGTATTCTTCATGACATGGGAATAATTGAATGGCAAATTGGCTTGCAGTCGACATTTCCAATTTCATTCCATTAATCTCTCTTCTCTTCGATCACGACCCCGCTCATCGCGCATTCGTTAGCAGGCTTCTGTGCGACGCTCATTAATTATGTATGAGGACGTACAACTTACAACATCGCCAAATTGCGTGTCATGATATCGTTATTAACAAACAAACCTTGCCTCTTAAGCTGGTATCACACCGGTGGGTCATCCGACCCAGTATAAATTGAATGTCATCGAATCATCACAGTAGTAATGATACAAATAGTTTTGTGTTTATACTGAAGGTGCTTTTATGGTATCTATATATTGAATACCAGAGACTTCCCACGGCTTAGCCCGCGTGGTTTTACGTAATGTGTCAATGGAAAATTTTATCGAAAAATTATCACAATTTTAGTTTTAAACCGTTCATTTGTTTACGTGTAAATTTTTCAGAATGTAAGAAGTAAACGCGAATACTACTAAATACATTTTTAAGATTCTTCCACTATTATAGACCTCCTGACACCGTTCCAGCTACCTTATTTCATGGACGTACGCGGTTTAACAAAGAAAATTAATTCACTGAAACGTAAACCGATCCATTCGGAGTCGGATTACGTTTTGCTAATTTGTTATGATACTCTTGATGACAGATATGCTGTCACAAAAGATGCGCCACATCAAATGATTGCCCTGTCACTTTTATGATAACTGCAAAATACATTGGTAAACATTTAAGAAGCGAAAATTACTTCGAACACCAAACACTATTCATGATTATGGCAGTAGTGACAGAATAGCTTTCGTAGTTAGCATGTAAATCCACCAGCAAAAATTAACCAAACGTAACATCCAGTTGGTATTGATTTTAATAATACCTACAAGTATAGATAAAAATCATGTCGGTTTCCGAAAATAAAAATAAGTTAAAAAAATGGTAAGGAAAGAGGAAAGAAGGGAAGAGAAAACGTAGTATTATAAGATAAACTCAATATTTTTTTTAATAAAATAAATACTGTCCTATCAGTCACCACAAATATTAGTAGCTTCATAGACAAGTTTTGTGAGACGGATGTGTTCCTAATTGTTGTTAATTATTCAGATTATCTCATGCTTTGTTACCGCTAATGTCAGGTTTAAACTGACCTAATTCTTTGATACCACAGATCGTTAGTACTATACCATAACGAAGAAAGTATTAGTGATTAATAAACCCGAAGAGCAGGGACTAAAACTTTGCGTTTAATTTAATGAAAGCCTAATTAGAGAACAGTAAAATATAAAAAATCTATCAATATAGATATAAGAACTGTAAAGGAATATCCTGCATATCTGTATTTAGTTTATGTCCTTGAAAATAAATGTTATATTACTTGTATTATTTTATTTGGTCGCGGCTTGAAAGTTATTATCTGCGGGATAACCTTCTAAAGTAAACTACAATACAACTGTCCCGAACTGTGATCTAGTCTAGAACTGTAAACTAAAACTATCCCGGCAGCAACAGCATCTAAGGTGCGAAACATATACCCACTTCTGCGCTCGTCAATTGTTCTGCCAAGCGTCGCGAATATTGAAGATGCCTTGTCCAGGGAAGGGCTGTTATGTGGTTTCTATAGAGTGCTTTCTTATTTTCTGAAATACTTATAGAAGTATTATAGAAAATAAGCAAAATAGCAGCCTTAAAATTACTCTCCTCTGGGCAAAGGTATCTTAACATTTGAGAGGGTTTTGGACGGTATTAATAAATAAGGTGAAATAAAAATTTGGCACTCTTCAACTTTTTTTAACTGGCGTCTTTACAAAAATTACGTCTCATCAGATTCACAGCCCCGCGCGACAATCTCGCCATCTTACAATCATCTCCATCTCTCGCATCACGCTCACTCGCATTTAGCTATCTCCCCTTGACAGTTCCATATACCCATTCCTACATATTTACTTACACATAGTAAATAAAGAAATGATATCATATAGTACAAAAAGTTGGAAGTAAGTCTTATCGTCGGAAAGCAAGTGCAAGCAAAATTAAATTAAGAAAGAAACAAAGCTAGTATTATTTTAACATTAGCAAAGTTCGTAAATCCACGAGGGCTCACAGTTTCTAACAAAACAGAATTAACTTTTCAGATAGCACTAATTTATACGTCGATGCGGATTATCCCACGAAGGTCTTTCTTTATTTTTGGTTTAGAGATTGGTTCATAGAATATAGATTAATTTGAAAATCTTTTTCAATTTATATTTTCAAGGATTAAATAGAATTTTATGAAATATTTTATTGGTAAAAGTATAATTAATTTCGAAATTAATAGTATAACCTTAATATATTAGAAATATCTATTCCATAGGAACTGTGTAAACCTTGACGACACCCAATGGTAATTACCTTTGTTTGTGTCAGCGAATTAATTTGTAGGGAATTTGGCGTGAAATTTTATTTTAGAGTATGTTTAAAGATATACAGTTCACTGTGTGTTCCGCAATCATTTCAAGTTAACGCAGCAATAGTACTAGTAGTTGTTGAAAAACACATTACTAACATTCCAGACCTTTACAGTCAAGTCAGTCAGCCAGTTTAAGTAAACTTTGTAGTTTCAGAACCCTTAAAGATACCTACAGTACCGATTAAGGTACTGATACTGTAATCAGAAGCATTTTAAGGCTGTGTTATCAAATTGAAAATTACGTTAAGAAACGAAACAATATTGAGTTCTGTTGAATCCCGCTATATACTCGTAAAAGCTTTGATAACATAGGGGACCAGGCTACGTTATTTATTGGTCTACGGGGCAGCTGCTGTCTGCTGGCTTTTAGGAGAAAGCGGAAAATGTATCCAACAGCAAACAGACACTATCACATGTATTGAAAAGAAGTTGTTAATAGTTTTAATTCGAATAAAAAAGACTCCGGTGCTTGCGTTATAATGAGCTTCAAATTATGTGTAAAAATAAATAGAAATTATGTTCGTATTAGTGGTTCTTCTTTCGGTAACATTTCATATGTTAAATGTGAATCCAAGGTAGGATGTGTTCAATAAGGATTTCTATTATCTTCCTGTATAACATATAGAAAAGTAATTTAAATAACATTTTCTAGGAATAAATCTGGAAAACTTTGTCTTGACCAACTTCTGTTCTCTTATATAATCCCTCTTTACAACACTTAAGATTCAAACATTTTATGATCGCATTGGAGCATTGCATTAAGTGGCATTCTCATTATCATATACTTAATTATACGCAGTGTGTATATAACATTATAGAAGTTAAGCTTGCCATATTTACGAGTAAGTGTGATGAGATTATAGCCATTTAAATATAGGTATAAAAAATTAAGTTAATGATTATAAGCTAACGCACTATGAAGGACTGGTGGAAAACTTTCTATAACAAATTCCGATATGGGATTCCGGTACAACGGAAAATTTTACCTTACTTCTAAGTTCCATTAACTGATGAGAAAACTTTTTGTTTAATTTATTCTGTGACTCGGATATTCCGCGGTCATGTCACTGCTCTGTAATACACGGGTACCTGATGTTTGCGTTAATTAAAAAAAGAAATATAAATGTATATACCAAATGCTTAATAAACTTTTCGTCATAAATCCGGCATAGTATTCCATAGCGTGCTATAGCACGGTATACCACGTATAATGTAGCATAAATTCATCGTGATAAAAAATGAGATTGATGAAATTTCATATGCAATCTGACTTTTGATGTCCATAAGACCTTAAAAAGCCTAACAAGTATTTTAAATTTGACTTTGAAAGTCATTTTTAGACAACTTTAAAACTGATTTTTTTTAAAAAGGTCTTTAGAATCTCAAGATTTATAGCTAATAAAATTACGTTTTAAAATATATTTTACTTAATATCGGTAAAAATTTATAACGAAATATTATGAAGTGCTCAACAAATGAACGAGGAGTCACTTCAAACCGATACTAGAGCAATTGCGGGTGCCCAGATGACCTCAATCCATTTCTTTCATTTATTTTAAAAATAAAAATAGCTATAGCAACAGTAAATCCAATCAAACGCAAATGAATGACCAAGAATTAGTGCTATGCTTGCTTTAAAACTACATAGAAGTACAGTTCCGGCTTAGAATAAAAGTATTTTTTTATAACATTCAAGTTATTAAGGTGCCAACAGTCACGGACGCTTGCAAACAACTTTAATAAAAGAAGGTTACAAATATGGCGTTACCGCTGAGGCCCATGATGGAATGCCTCACAGCCCGTAATTATACATACCCATTATCAAAATAATAATCTCTCACAATCGTTTACCCAATAAAAGAGTGATCAGAGGTTTAGATTTTTATTTTGTTTTAGTACGAGCTCTCCGCATAAGGGATCGAACTCGGACGGAAATCAGGAATGATTCGGATGTAGATCCCCTATCCACTCGGCTATCGTGGCTATTCACTTATATGATATTCGTTGTATATAACATTATCATTAAAGAAAGCTCAAGGATGGGATCTGGAGAACAGGGCTATGATCCGTGATTCTCTATGTGCGTAATATATAGGATCAGGAAGAAGGATTCCCGAGTGGCAACCTCGTACAGGTAAGAGCAGTGTAGGATGCCAAGATGGAGTGATGACTTGCACAGTGTTGCGAGAAGTCGATGGATGCAGGTGACTCGGGACTGTCAAAGTTGCCAACTTTAGGAGGAGGTCTGTGTTAAGAAGTAGACATGCGACAGGCTGAACTGATGATGTTGATGAAAAACATTGTGGTGGAAACATTTTACCTACGCGATAGTAGTGTTTGTAGTTAAGTGAAGGTTTAAGGAAAATACAGCACAACACAAAATTCATCTGAATATTTCAACATACATTTATAAGTCCGGATGGCATAGGAAATGGAATTCCGGACTGAAATTGCTATTGAATCCGGAATTCGATCAGCGTCTGCTCAATGCACATTTGTTAACACCATTGTGAGAGCTCTTCGACAGTTTTGATGATATACACGGCAAATGACAACCAATTTGGTATTATAACATTGTAAGTTTCAGTTTATTATTTTACCAATTTTGGCTACAGGAACAAGGAAAAGAAGTGTTGTAATAATTTAAATTGAGTAAGTTTTGAGGGCGAAAATCCAGAGGCAGACCCAAGGTGGATAGACGTAATTCAAAAGGATATGAGTTAATGCGAGCTACAGAAAAATATGTGTGGAGGATAGAGGACAGTTAAGAAGAAGCCTGACGAAGACAACACATCTTTCATATATGACATAGTTAACATTATAACAACTGACATTAATACATCACCAAAATAATGTTTAGTAAATCTTTATCGAATCAATCAAAACAAATCCCTTACACAAAAACAAATGCGAAAGTATTATATTATTAGCAAAACATAATAAACAAAGTAACGGTAACTTTTTGAGGACTCTAGTTTCTAACAAGAAAGAAGTTGTAAGTTCAGTCCTATCGTCGACACCTCGTATTTTTCTAACATGAAGCCCGCGTGGATTAGCAGCTCGGTTATAACGTGGATAAGTATAAAGGTCTTCTATCTTCAGAACAATAATATACTTATAGTATTTATTTAATTTTATACATTATGAAATAGAAACAAATTATTTGGAATAAAAACAGTCGTGCAGGCAACCTTTTTTCCAAGTAACTCATGTACCTTGATCAACACTGTGTCTATACACTACCTACCTACGTAATGTGTATACAGTGATAATGAAGTTGCTATCAATAGCTAATAGCTAATTCAAACATTGGTAACTTTAAAGATTTATATTCATCGACAACTAATTAAGCTATTTTTATCATTTATTTATAAAAATTGTATAGTCTACATAAAACAAGAATTGTTTCAAAATCAAGTATAAAATAGGTTATGGTATTTTCATACAATTGTATTAAAAAACACCAAAAGAAAAATATAGTATATTTTGATCAAAGTGTCAATGTCGAGCGATCCTTTTGTGCATCCTGCGATTTTCCATCTGAAATTGCCGAACCCAATCACTTTTCTATGAGATCACCGAAAAAAGAGTACAGAATAAATAAAAGTTTTTGTATTTACTAAGTAATTACGCTCTACTTCCCCATTACTTGCACCATTTAAATTTGTGAGGGGGAGGAAAAAATGCATTTGCTATAGTGAATTGCCTGCGGACAATTTAGCAAATAGTTTCTGCTTACGAAAACGCTTATCGCAGTTTTGAGACCGTATTTGAATAGAAATAAAGTTATCATTCGAACTTTCTCAAGTTCAAAACCAATGAACTGAAAGCGGTATGAGTAAAACGTAAGTTTAATCCGAAGTTTATCCTATTGTGAACAAACGATTTCTATAATCTAAGGGGCTCGCGGTGTACCACTTCAAGTACCGAGATATTCTAGAGAAAGCTTGAGGCGAACTCACTTCGATTGAACTGAAACGAGTTATCAATCAAACTTTTAGTGAGTTTTATTCGAAATGAACTCGGAGAAACTTTAGAATTGTGTTCAAGCTGTAACGAGGCTTTGTTGTACTTCTGTAATGTCTGCACTATACAAATATGTTTGCGTTGGTAGCAGAAGTGAATTCAGAAGATATAACTTTTACTTATGGTTATTTCTCATTAAGAATATCATTTATTTATCTGATGTCAGATGAGTTTTGTGGATAATGTAGAAGCAAATACAATATTTCATCGGATATTGCAGGTAGGAACAAATATAAATTTTCTTACTTAGTAAGAAGAGAGATTTAGTAACAGTAGATAAGTATTTAGTAAATAAGGAAATAAATATTTGTTCCTACTGTTGAAATATTTTATTATTTGCAGTACCAAACTGCCAACCAGCACTGTTTCGTAATATCTGCATTTACCGAGTAAGCTAAATTGTTTTGTTTATGGCTGTAGGAATAAATTATTACTTAAGGATATAGATTATAGCTTAAATTTTTATAGATTATGATATTTAAACAGCAAAGCACAGATGTAGTTCCGACGGTGTCCGACAAACAGCGTCACAGTTTCAAATCACCTTACTGTGCAACTCCGTGTCCGTAAACCGTGTAATATCGAATTAATTCATCTATAAGAATGAACAAAACGCATAATTATCTATTTACATAAGGATTACAGTGACCCTGAATATTGCTCTATTTGCTGAAGTAGACCTTGGCACATTCAAGTCTGGATAAATGCCAAACCAAAGTTAGCCATAGGAAAGACAAATTACATAAAATGAATTTGAAGTTAACTGGGATACGAGAGAGGGTAGGCCTATGTCCAGCAGTGGGAAGCCGGAGGCTGATGATGATGATGTTATAAAAGAATGGCTTAATTAACTTCTCTACTTTACAAAACGTTTTATTTGTTTATGAAGGATTATTGCAATTAGCTGTGTAAAACAGAATAAATTACAGATTAAGATAAATATAATGTATTAAAAGGAGTAAGAAAAAATCCGCAAGTCTAAGAACAATCATCTATATTGGGAGACGAAAGAATATATAGGGTCAGGGTCATGAATAAATTATAAAATTGAATAATTTATGCTACCTATACTTAACAATATTGAATTCTGTTGAACACCGTATACGACTATAAACGAACACTCTGGGTACCCAAGTAATTCAAAGATTTACGACGCACCTGGTACAAAGGGTAGAATTTCTCGGTATTTGAGAAATATTTGTAATGTCTTTAAAACTTTTACACTCTCCGTGGAAAATGAAAAAACCTGAAGTTATAAGCACAAATAAGCTTTCAAAAAGTAAGAGAGAATTAAAATCGTACATTTAAGATATTTTTTTTATTCCTGTAAAATACATTCAACAACAAATTTTTGTTAAGCTTTGTAATAGTTACTATCGTTAAACGTTTACAAACGTTTTGTTTGTTGGTTCCCTATCGTTTAATTTATTTTTTAAAAGTAAGGGCAAGGCGTTTTTTATTACAGATATAAATTGCACGTGGTCAAATGCTCAGACTCAGAACAATTATTTTAGGCCATACAAATACACAGGAATAAAACCTACGACCCGCAGCAACGCAGACAATTACCGAGTTACTGCACCAACCTGGTATATAAATTATTATTAAAGCAGTTATCTTCTGTCATTGATTTATAAAATTATTCTCTTTCTCCTTTTTTCCTCTACTTTAGTTATCTGACGGTCATACTCGAAATCATCTAATCGTACATCCAAGAAGCCAGTATCTGAGTAAAATGAATTTGAATAAGCCTTCCAATTCAAATATTTTATTACTTCAGGCGAAGTCAGTTTTGTTGAGGTACCTATTCGTACCTCAAGAGCTTCCAGTTCCTTTGTATAAATTTTATACTGCGCATGCCAATTTGAATCAACACATTTTCTGATTAAATATAAATTTATTATTGGGCGTTGTTGCCGAACGAGTACATCAAGGGAAAGCTATAAGAGAGAAATCATAAAATAATAGGTATTTCTTCAGTGAAATAATATAATTATGAAATATCTAAACTGATGTGAAACAGGTTATCTAAATTTTCGGAAATCTTACTGCAAACGGCCAATAAGTTCTAAGTTAAAGTAACATTCATTATTTTTAACTTATATAATACAAAAAATTTGCAGCCTCTCCGTATCCTTCGGTACTACCTACCTACCATATTTGAGGAAGTTTTGAAACCAGAGAGGTGCTTGGTGCTCAGGTGCAGGTTGGCGGAATTCACAATGTCACATCACTTAAAATTACGATCAATAATTTTAGTGGTTCAGAAACAACGAGTATAGTGTAACTAAAGCAAGAGGCCGGCCCTCTAACTACCAAGGCTCTCAATATTTAAAACTCGTTAAAAATCAAATGTCTAGAGATGGAGCTAAACTATAACTAATTTATTGTCCAATTGAACTTTGTAAAGTTAAATAGCGTCATAAATTTAGTGAGAAATGTTCGAATTGGGTGTTTAAGTTGTAACTGTGTGGAATTTACGCGATAAACGCCTCCAGATTAAGATTTACGATGCACTTTGCTTTACTGATACAAACGCGTAAAGAGAAAATAGGCAATTTCAGAAATAGAGTTGTTATTTTCTTCTCGTGTGGGAAGGAAATGTACGGATCTGCACTTATTGCTCTGTATTTTCTTTCTTCTCTCAGATGTGTTATTGCTAACTTTGTTTTATGTCGGTTTCATTTCGAGCGTTACTTACTGCGTGCACATGCTTTGTATCAATAACAATAGTAACGCGATATTAGAACTTAAATATTAACATTTTCTAAATTACGAAGGTTCCATTAAAATATTATAGCCATGTCATTAAAAAAATCAATTGGCAGTGTTTAGTATAACTAATTTGTTTAGTATCATCCAAGTTGTATGACGCAGCAGACGTATTTTAATGTTTTATTCTGCATAAGTTGCTTTATTTAGTATTTAAAATAGTTTGCAATCCGTAAGAGAAGTCTAATTTATTTGGTACAATCGACCGCGATTAGTTTTCTTTAGGACTAATTTAGAACTATCGGAATGCGCCACAGTCTTGTTTATGAACAGGATTTTTTTTATACATACCTCACTGTTTATTTTTGAGTTAAAAACCACGCCTTATTCCGTATCTATGATTATGTAGATATAATCAGTTCGTTAATGTTATTTTTAAACAAACAGATATAATGCACACATAAAACATCGTCACTAGATAAAAGCAGTGAAATTTAGAGAGCAGGGAACACATTAAAGGTTTACACACTCCGTCGTAAACTTGAATAAAATAAAGAATCAAATTGGATTATACACGTTGCGTATACCAACGATATTAAATTAAAGGTAGCAACAAAGCAAGTATTTTAGATTACATTTGATACTAATTGTACATTATAAAACAAAACAAAGACAATCAATCGAGTTCGCATTCTCTGCCTATCCCTATGGGATACAGACGTGAACATTATTGTATGAGAAATAAGCTCTATTAAGAAAATTGAGTTTAGCGGCAGTTAAGAATTTAAAATCCGGAGGGCACATGAATGTGAATCGAAAACGAGCACAGCACTATCAAGGGGCAATTAATTATAACCTTAAGTTGCTTAAAATATCTTTGTGCATAATATATTCCGTAACAGGTATATCGCAAAAAAGAAGGCAAGAAAGTAAGTAAGATCTACTTAGTACTAGATACTATCTTTAGTCAACTTAATCTTCAATTACGAAGTAGAATTATACTGCATATTAGTATATTTATTTTCCACTTTCCGTACTTTGGCATACTATGGCGATTAGATGTACTTTTTGCAGGCATGTGAAAATTATTCTCAAAGTTTAACTTTTCCTGTATTAACCTATATTAACTTTGTGTACCACTTTAAATGCTTAATAATGAATGTAACAGCCGTTATTTTTTCACAAGTGTTTCGTTAGCAAGAACCACAAACGTAACAGATATTCGTCTCGTAGTCCGGGGCGGATCCACTTTAATCGAACTTAATCAAATTATTAATCAAACTTTAGCAAAGTTCAATGCAGCATAGATTTATCGACAAGCGCCTGAACTGCTTGTTTAAATTGTTACGAAACTGCGGTGGATTTATACGAAGTGCTCGGCGTTGATTGAGATTTACGGTGCACTTTGCTTCACCAGTGCGTGCACATAAAAAGAATATGGGCAATTCCCCCAATGTAGATATTACTGATGTATACTTACAACTAACTAGCACGTGGTTTAGAGGATAGCGTTGCGACTGTTGACCCAGGGGTCCTGGACTTGAATCCCGGGCGGGCCATATTGGCAAAACAGACTGGTTTTCGGGTCTATATTTAGTGTTGCCTACCGTGTCTCCGAGACTGTATCTGATCCTTCTTCTGGTCTTATCGCGTAAGTGTTAAATCAGATCCGGGAAGATGAAACTGAGTCAGTGTTTGTGTAAGAAGATGTTGTCGTGATCAAAATCGACCTGGGACCTTATTCGCTATGTCATATAAATATTCTTAACACTTTCGTGTGACACCATTCCCCTATAGAATTACTGTGTTATTTTAAAACATGGTTTCGTTGATCTAAGACATGGTTACTATGGTCTTGTATTAAAGACGTTAGACAGAATTTCCGCAAAGTATCTAACGCCTGATTCTATTTATTAAGGTCTTGTATATGAAAAATATCACGGTATGATTTTATCGAGGAATAACTTCACACGGAATCGTATGTGAAATATTTTTATGGCATAGTGGATAAGGACATCTAGAACTAACTACATATACCTTACTATACCGACCTCTCTCATTAGTACGATTAGCCATGATAGCCACGTTCAACAAGCGGATTGGCGATCGCAGTACCAAACGCCGACCACGTACCTTAGACGCTGTCCGTCATCAGTCTGCTTAATTTTGGTGACTAGGTTATTTTAGTAACCAAAATTAATTTGGGGAAAAATATGTTACATGTACAATCATCATCATCATCATTTCAGCCTATCAGAAGTCCACTGCTGAACATAGGCCTCCCCCAAAGATTGGCACGAAGCTCGGTCCTGAGCCACCTGCATCCATCGACTTCCCGCAACACTGCGCAGGTCGTCACTCCATCTTGTGGGGGGTCGTCCTACACTACGTTTGCTTGCACATGGCTGCCACTCGAGAACCTTTTTTCCCCAACGCGAGTTCTGCGAGCTATGCGGCCGGCCCATTGCCACTTCAGCTTGCTGATCCTTACAGCTATGTCGGTTACGTTAGTTCTGCTGCGGATATCATCGTTGCAGACTCTATCACGCAGAGAAACACCGAGCATAGCCTTTTCCATAGCGCGCTGAGCAACTTTGAGTTTCCTCATACGGCCTGCAGTGAATGACCAAGTCTCTGATCCGTATGTCATCACTGGCAACACGCACTGGTTGTATACTTTGGTCTTGAGGCTTTGCGGTATACGCGACGAAAAGATATGACGTTGTTTCCCGAACGCAGCCCAGCCGAGTTGGATTTGTCGATTGACCTCTGAGTTGGACTTACCTAATCGGACAATTTGTCCCAGGTATACGTACTCGTATAACATGTACAATGTTTAGCGCCAATAGCGAAATAGTTTGAAGAAGGAACTCTAGCACTTGACTTGAGAGATTTGTTGAGAACCGAATTCAAAGCCCGAGCACTCGCTTTGGGTGGGCTTACCTGGGTCCGAATCTTGGCGCGGGGACCACTAAAATTGTTTTAAGAGGTGAATTTAATCATGTGCTCGGCGGCGAAGATAAACATCGTGAGGAAACGGAAGGAAATGAGAAGTCCGCTATCCCACACTGGAGTAGCGTGGCGGACAGGTCCTGGCCCCAAAATCTATCTCAAGTATAGAGAGAGAAGCTTTTTGCCCTGCTGTGAAATATTTACAGGCTGCTATTTTATACAGTTAAATGTTGAAAAGTATCAATAAAACGTTGCCTGCTCAAATCTATATGATTCATCCTGATTGCGAAATATTTAAATAGATGTGAAGTTCGATGAGCACGACAAGATCTGCGCGTTAATTAAATTACCTCCGCGACGATACGCTTGAGATCGAGCTTGACGACTCACGCAATTATGGAAATGTAGCAAACATCACCAGGATACGAAATTAAGCCAAGTTGTAAATTTAGAAATGATCTCGTGCTATCTGTCCCTTGTTACAGACTAGTGAGCAATGTCAGATTTATAAAAAATATTTTCAATAGGTTTGGAAGATTTGTCAACAGATATTTGTTGCAACAAATATATTTCGATTTGTCCTAGATACCATGTTATAACAAACGCCTTCTACAAATGCGGACGTCACATTTTAAGGGCTCTTTGCCCTTGTAGCTCGGGAATCATACAGACTCGAAATTTTCATTCACGTCAATAACAGCTCACACAATACAAATAAGGCTTTGCTTCACTAGGGGGATGGGGCCTACAGATATATGCCGTCTTGGTAGGTATTTACCTTTATATCCTCCCTATAGATTTTATGTCCACAATAAATACGGCCCGTACTCGTGTGCCCAATCACGCTCACGACACACGGGGAGCTTGCGTCCAGTCCTAAATAAACTCTTGAAAGGACGCTAAAATTTCGCAAGGAGACGATCATTACGGAAGCATATGCATTAAATGTTTGAATGAAATTTAAAATTGTTAAATCCTAAATAGTTCTTAATTATCGGCTTTTTTACGTCCTTAATTACGCGGGGTAAGCGAGTGCGCACGGGGAGAGCGCAGTGCCGGTACCCCACGCATTACCGAAACGGCTCCCCATCATTCAGTCTATGGAATTTGTGATCGGCAAATTTGTATGAATTTTCCATTATCATTAACATTCAGTTGCCAGGGCTTCATTTCTTAGCTAGCAGGGTACACGAAGTGCAGGTGAAGTTGGCATTTTGATTAAAGATAGTATATTCTCCTTTATATATAGATAGGGTTATACAGAAAGCTGTCGTTTGATCTTGTTAATAAATAAGTAATACTAGGATAATAATCCTCATTGACTTTAGATTTAATGATTTTTAAATTAAATATTTAACGTAATTTAAATTGTTTTAAAATTATGACACGCGAAGACTTGAGACTGTCATTGTGCAAACATTCATTCTAAATAATTATAATGAAGTTAGTTATTTTTACGTTTTATTTTAACTTAGATTCCGACATTTCCAATTTACAGTGCTCATCGTCACGTGAGTTGCAGGATACCCTGATGTAATGTTAACCTGTGCTATCGTCGGTTTTTAATGATGTATTTTAATTCGATCTACACAGAAAAAGCTTTTTGTGTCTTGAGGACATGCAGTGGTATGCTTAGCTTAGGATTTAATTTTATTACACAAGATATCAAGTTTGGTGGTATGATGGCAGGGTGCTACTATCATCTTGGGATCAAAAACATCCTAATGTTTTTTTTTTAATTTCAATAGTATCATATATTTTCTTCTTATTATTATTATCATATAATTTCAATACGATCAGAGCAGACTCTTTAACCTCGACGCTCTACCATCAAACATTCCAAACGTCAGAAGTAAAAATTATTTGCAATAAGATCCGTAAAAGTCAGTTCAATTTAACTGGGTAATATTCTGATGAACATAGGAAATCATTATTACACATCTATGATATCTGTTGATGGAAAACAATATATAAAATATCGTTTACTGTATTTAGTGAAAAACATGAACAGAAGGGAACATAATAATATCAATCAAATTTATATTTAGAACCAAAATATTATTTGCGGAGGTTTGAAAATAAAAATTTTACACTTACTATATGCAACTACATACACAATTTTAGCGCTCCAAGATTCCATTATCTCGTGAGAATCCCTGAAGGTCCTCAGGGATGACAAAGAAATAAAAAAATGGTCAAGCGTAGATCTTGAATAGTTTGATAGCACAAAGAAATACATAAAAAAATAATAAGTCGAGGGTAACGTAAGTCATAACCATTTCCGAGATTTAAATAAAGTTTTCGCAAGTAAACTCAGTAATGGAATTGAACATCTTCTTGCTGTCAGGATTAATAATTTTAAATGTTATTATGTAATACAGAAATTTTAAGCCATCTTCAATTACGGTTTAAAATAAATTCGCTTCGATGATTGTGCAGCGAAAAATAAAAAAAACGGGTAATCAATCTTAGAACACGTAGTTTTCAATAAACCTATCGATGTTTTATTTATTTATGAGCTCAATAAAAAAACACAATAATGTCGCCTTCCTGATGAAAGAATTTAAAAATATTGTCTGAGATTAAAAATCAAACACTTGGAAAATAAAATTATTTAATAACGTTGAATTTTATTTTAGTACAGATGTACTTAAGATACAAAGACTAAAATTATTCTCTTAGTTCGACTGTTAAACAATTGTAAATAAGGACATCGAAATGAAGAAAGGCGACGCGACATTTTTCAAAGATTAAGACTGAACTCGCTATTATTTATGCAAAAATTAGCCTAATGTAGTAAGAATCTCATTTATCAACTTCAGCGCAACACGTGGCGCGTGTTTAACTTTATGAAGATTAAATAATGAAAGCAACCGTCCGGCTTAGCAGAAAATATGTTATCGGGCTATTTACATGAGCAAGTAGGTAGAAATACATTAATTTCCAACACAACGTTAGCTTTCGCAACTGAAATCCAATATAATTAGAACTTCGTAAACAATATGAAGTAATAAAGAAATACACCGAACTTACTCTCACAAAAACAGTAATAAGGATAAGAAAACACAAGCTTTAGAGAACGTTTGATTTATTTAAACGATTTAGAAATTTTGTCGATTAAAATATAAATGACAGGCGCACGCAATCAAGCAGCCAGCCTATGGCTCATCGCTCGACGCTCGCTGGCGACATCGCAATAGTGAAATAGTTGTTAATTTGTTGCAACTCTAACTTTAATATATGGTTTTTAAGATCCTTTCCAAAAGTCTAATATTGTTTGTTTGTTGGTGTCTTAAAACAACAATAGGAAATACCAGAAATATCATGGCATGCCAAAAATCGAACAATCCTCCTATTGGCAGAGGCCTATCTTCAATATTGATAATGATGATAATGTATAAATTGTAGATAAGCAACCTGTTTCTACTTATACATACATATACATTTTCGCAATGTTTCTGGATTCGACAAATGGTTAAGAACCAGTTTTTAAATCCAGACCCGAATTTAAGAGCTAATACAGGCAGTACCTTGAAAATACATAAAACGGTTAAAGATATTTATTAAACATGACTGAATAAGATTTCTTTGGAATTATAATAATATAAAATAACGGTGTTGTCGTTCTGACCAATTGAAGCTGTGGTGACATCTTATAAAATGTAATCTGTGTGAAAAATAAAATAATGCATGCGCGTTTACAAAAACAGGCATACTTACTTTTATTTGACTCGATCCGTCAAAGCAGCCACCACTTTTACATAGAAACCGCGAAGCTTAATGAAAATTTACCTGAAACAAGAAAGTGCATCGTAGTAAGATAGGTCTACAAACATTAACATATAAGTCCCATAGACTTTTAAAGAATACTTTCTTCAGCCTGTACAACACCACTGCTGAACAAAGCACAAATGAAAATCACAAAATGAATGCACAAATAAAAGCTAACATGCCAACCACTGAAGATTAACCCATATTCACCGCGTTTGGCAGGCTGGTTGATGAAAGCAGTGCTCCTCCTCCGCAGTGTTTCTCTTCCGCAGTGTTCCTCGCACTAGAGATGCTTCTCCTCATTACTTGTCTGTGGAAATTGGTGGACAGACTGCTATTACTACTCATTCTTAACGTGTTGTTACAATAGAAATTCTATTGTTGTCACATGGAGGTTTAACTCAAAAGTTTTGAAGTTTTGATATAAAACTACATTTGACATGATAACAAACAACTCAATATTGTTTCATTGATTAATTGTCGCTAAGTCATACAAAAAAAACATACTTTTATTTTCTTTGAATTTAATCTGTCGGTAATAAATGTGGTATAGAAACATTTGTATAAGTTCAAAATATGGACTTGAAAATAATAGAGTAAATTTAATTAAAATCGCACCGCGGGCTGTTTGAATAACAAGATACAAAGGCAGGTCTAAAGTCCACGACATGGAAGGGCGATAAATTAAATAAAATTACAAAACTATTTTTCCTTTTCAATATAAACCCTCAACTTCAACTCGTCTTTTTTCCGTGATAGTTTCTTTCAGTCTGAAAGTGTACTCTCCGGTACTTGTACCCTTATATTTATAATTAGTTAATAAATTTCATTCTAAGCGAGAAGAGAGGACGAGATATTTTAGCTCAAAGTAGGTTCAAATTGTTAAATGTTCGTCGAGCAAGCGATTTTAATTTAACGCAAATATTAGAAACAAACTGAAATATTATTAAACAAGTCTCCAATCTAACGACACCATCATCAATTACGAGTGACAATAGAGGTCCGACAGCCGCCATGTCATCGTAGACTCAGCGACGTTCAGCATCTCTTTGTGTCAGATTTTATTTAGCTAACATGGCTCAATTCTGCTGGCTACTTCCTTTTAAACCGGATGTTAGATCTGCATCTAGCTATAGTTTTAATGATGAATTCTCTTAAGCGTGCAATTATTGTTGTGTGTTTCATTAAATGTTTTTACATTAAACAGTACTTAATAAAAAAAATTGATTACGTCTAACTACTCGGTATAGTCATCGTTTTTCAGGTTGAGGCAGGGTATTAAAGCTGAGAGGAGTTCAGAGATGCTTCACTGAGTGACATCATTACTCTCAGGCGTGCAGTATTTACTACAGGCACAGGTGAATCGGCATTTAAAATTTTAAAGGAGTCCCGGAGATGATATTCGAATTTATTTAGTAGAAGAATATACTCACGGATTAAGAAAATATAGAAACCAAAAAATTTGAAAATCACAATGAGGCTGGTTTATTTTTTTTTTCTCTATAGTGCTTTCTTACTATATTATAAGGGATCCTGAAGGTCTATCCATTTGGAGTGTTAAAAGTTATTACACGACAAATAAAGCAAAGAGTGACTTTTATGTTGTAATATTCAACAATATGTTTGAATATTCCCCGCTCAAAGTACCCAAAATGGTGTCGGATCTTAGAGACTAAACGTTCATTGACTAAGTTATCGAAATGCAGATTTTAGGCAATTCACACACAAGTTTAGCAATCAGTAGGGAAAAGAAGCTAAACTATAAAGTGGTACATTCCCTGAAGTAATTAATACCAATTGAAAATCCATGATAGAATCAAAGTTCCTAACCAACAATATTCTACGGCTGCATGCTTCAACAACAAGGGAGAGCACTTTAAACACTGAAATGCCTCCCCGAATTCTCGAAGCGAACCAGTTACTATCAAGTACGATTTCAGCAGAGGTTAATTGTGTTATCAAACTTTTGTTCAGTTTTATAAGCATAATGTAACAAGGAACGATGGAATCGAGTGTTCAAAATGAGACTGCGGAGGATTTACGCGACGTGAGAGCTGAGATTAAGATTTACGGTGCACTTAACTACGCTGATGCGAACACATAAACAGGATATGGGCAATTCCAAGAACAAAGCGTTTATTGATATGTATACGTAGACACTGAGGGAATTATAGGGAGTCTATTTTTTTTACGATTTACAGATAAGAGCATTTCATCTAGTGACGAGTCAAAACTCAAGTCTTATTATTTTTGAAAAAAATTTATTGCCACGTGGTATCGGCGATACATTTTTAAATCGCAATGACTACCGAAAGATGACGAGATAAACATCTCGAAAAATACCAGCCCAACAAAAAGCAGACCGTAGACGGGCCGCGGCCTCTATGGTGTGAGGTATCTAATGCTAGAGGAGGTAATGCGACCGCCAATCCGCTTGCCGAGCGTGGTGCTTATGGCGAATCCTCCTTATGGTAGAGACCTATGAGGACTGCAGAAACAGTGGACAGGCTGTTAAGGTAAGATTTGAGGTGACTTTAGGCTGACTTTTACATCAAGTCTAGATGTGCTTGTAAATATGTGGTATAAATATGGTTCCACAGGGTGGGAGCCCCATTACATAGTATACGCCGTCTGTCCGGCCATCCATAATTCAATCTGGCTGACTCTCCTTCCTTTAAAGGGATGTAACTTTTAAATCATAATAGGCCAGTAGAATTTTAGTAAAATTAAAATAAGAATAAAGGGAACGTATTTTACAAGTACAAGAAACGAATTTACCAACGCTTTTCAGCCTTTTGTCAGGCTAGCGCAATTTTTTTGGGAAAACAATACATATATTTTGTGTATTTGTATGGAACTCGCGGTGCGCGGAGTCCTACTCGCACTTTTTGTTTTGGCTCGATCATAAAAACTGTAATACCTACAAGCGTCAAACTCAATGTGAATATAGTATATCCTTCTGATATGGGACTCTAGCTTCAAATCCAGAAGGAATCAATATTTGAGCAACACATAATTTCTTTCTGGGTTATCTGGTTGTTGAGTTGCGTCCCATGTCTCCGTCATTGCATCTGATTTTTCCTCTAAGTTCACCTTAACTTCATATAAGGAATGGTAAAGACAAGTAAGTGCCTCAATATCTGCGAGCACTTGCTGCACTTTAATATATACTGCGCAGTTTGTAACTGCCGATAACATTTTGAAATGGTCACCGGAAACGACATTGGGCAGAACATCACCATCATAAATAAAATTAAAGTGTCCCTTCGAGATTTCGAACTTATCTCCTTTTTCCACTAAATGTTTATTTGCACGATACCAAAACACAATATTTATATCAAATAACAAAATGTTCGTTTGCCTGTCTGTTTGTCTAAAGATTACTTTTATCCGGTTTGATACGTAAATGTTTAATGTGCGCTCCTTCCTTACATTAACTACAGACACGTGTCGTCAACTTCGGCAAATTCTTTAAATTACGTTAAGGGATATTGCGAAAAAAATTGATAACAGACGCGAGAGGAAGCGGGAGAGTTAAGGAAATTGTGACTGCGACATCCAAGGTGACACAACCCCACTAAGCCTAAAGCCACGAAAAATAATCCATGCGTGACAAAATAGAGCTCAGTAAATTTAATCAATCAATCAATGATGTAATGTAGGTATGGTAAAAGGTAAAATTTAAAAAAAACACTGCCTTTTATATATTTTCAGTGTTTATTATATTTTTCTATACTTTATCAGCTTGGTCGAGGTAATAAAATGTGATAAGGCGAGAAGCCGCCAACGAGTAATGGTGTATCGTATTTGACTCTTCCTGTCTCTAAAACTCTTTTATGGGTAAGAGAAACCTTACTTCGAAAGGAACGTTTATAGACAATTCATTTTTATATTTTCTTAGGGTGTAATCATATTGCCCATATTTCCTCTCTTCTTTTCCAGATGCCAACTCCGCAATCTGATAGAGGCAAATCCATTAACATTTTCTGATTCCACTTTTTACAGATTAGTGATGGTGAGCGGTATGTGCAATAGAACCATTTTGCTCACTAGAATGTGTACCCAATGTGGTGAATGACCAAATCTTCCATGAAATGCATGCTGTTTTTTTAATGGCGCTTAATTAAAAATTTTGTTGATGCTCAAAATCGATTGATAATTGCGGATAGAAAATAAATCCAATACAGTTGCCCCCTATGTCGTCCCTGAACTTTCATAAACCTGTGACTTTTTAAAGTTTCCGATGTGAAGAAGCTTCATTTCCGCACATTTTCCAAAATTTCAGTTTTATTACGCCAGTTATGATAAGGCTAAAGGTTGTGATGTGAAACATATAAAAAAAATTATGTTTCACTGAACAAGCTTTTTTTAATATCGTATCATTAGAATGTACATAAAAAATATCAAGTATCCAATTTGTATTTTCGGTAGTTATTATTATGATATAAATGTATCGAAACTGACAATTTCGTTATGTTATTAAAAAGATTTGTTGAGTAGTAATAATAGGCTTTCACCGAAAACAATAAACAGCAGCACAAGTTTTCAGTTTTACGAGGCTCTTTTAGTGGGTCGCCTAGTGAGTGTTTGTGAGGACAGTTGCGGTGACAATAAAGCCACGATAACAATGCAATAATATAAACACATAGTACGGCGTTCATGTGTTTCTATTGCTATACTCGTAAACAGCATGTCACCTTCAAGTTATCAGCTGAGTAACAGATACACCGAAATCGACAAACATGAAACGATTTTAAAGTATCACCCTTCTCATAACAGGACTAATGACACATGAAGGGGAATATGGATAATGTATATTATTGGATTAATAACGCAATGAGAACGGTAGTTCATATTTATAACAATAATGCGCAGCTTCTGCTTGGGGCTCTGCCCCTATGGGAACTTTTATTGCCACTGTGCGAGGAGCACAGAGCCCCGGTTATATGATCAATTTAAATTCAAGCTTCAAGACATATCTTACTGAACTATAAAAACGGCTTCACAATCGTGTCAGCCTGCGGTACCACAACCGGTACTTCAGAACCCAATTACTGCCTCATTACTACTACCTCTGTCGGACGATTGATGGAGGAAAGTCCAAATGAAGGTCCCGAAGCTTAGTCCAATTGACTAGCAACCGGGAGCGGGACAGACAGACGGTCAGGGTACCAACTCGCTTTCCCAGTACGGTCAGTATGAGCAAAACCTCCTTTTCCCGCATACCAATTTTTGCTGGCGCTTTCTAAGAGAGCCAAACCCCTTAGTGGACTGTTAACTTTTTTTTTTTTAAATGGAAATGACGGCAAACGAGCAAGCGGTTCTGAGCACCTGATGGTAAGTGAATACTGTCTCCCACATACATCTGCAACACCACAGATGGTGCAGGTGCATTGCCAGTCTTTAAGAATATTTGCGAGATGGGAGGGAAGAGGAGGGGAATAGGGAGGGGATGTGGGCCTCCGGTTATCTCACTTACCGAACGAAACGCAGAAGCACAAGATGCCACTACTTCACGCCGATATTCTGCGAGGCCGTGGTATCAATCCGGTCGAGCCGGCCCATTCGAGAAGCAGCTAAAGCCGCCGCTTGGCTCTACCACGCTTAAAATCCGGATAATGATGTTCTTTTTAATATTAGTTCTACCATATATCAATATATAATTGAGAACTTGGCTTGGTATTTAGTGTACTTCACCATGGCAAAGCGCCATGGTTTCTGGGTTAAAATCCCACGCAAAGCCAATGTTTATGCAACTCGCTTATTGCTTTTCGGTTATGTTGTGCTGCGTGGTGTGTCTGTGTGGAATGGGATCCCGTATATCTGACCCTTCGTCACATTTTGTCGCGTAACTGTTACACCTAATATGGCTAGGTAAATAATACGAGTGCTTCTGTGCTTGTGTGCAGTTGCAGCCCTGTAATATAATCTGCTCACTTAAACCGCATATTACTTTTACTAAATATACGTTAACCCGCGTTTTGAATATAGTTATGAAGTCAGTAAATAAAATATTACGTTAACTTGCGAGCTACATCAACATGATACATTTTTTGGACGAAAACATAAGCTGTTTGAACTCTGGGTCTGCTATAGACGTCAAGTTAGGGTAGTCGACGGATCAAGTTTACTCTTGTTAGTTTGTTCTCACCCTAGTTTTAACTCTGATCTCCCTGAGTTTTCTCTTCCTTAATATATTATATACAGAGCCGTCATCAAACGCTGCGTTTTTCTCCAGAAGTTAAATGCTTTTTTCAGATTTTTCATTTAATTTCTTTAACTTTTTATTTAATTTCTAATCTTGCCACATAAATTAAAGTCTCGTATCTTATCATAGACCCAGGCACTGCCACCGAGTTTTAACCAATTCAGTTGCCAAATATTGCAATTACGGCAAATTTTTCCAATTCGAAAAAGGCCTCACCAGTAGTCTTTTTAAAGTAGTGGTGGGTATTCAAAATGTAATTAGCAAACTAACCTCAAAACATATTCCCGCGCTTTTCAAAGAGCCTGCATTGTTACGAAACTATTTCAAAACAACTCTGGGTAATTTAAATACGAGTTGTGTTTCACCTGAAAGCCGACGAGTATTCGCCGGTAGCCTGAGGTGATTGCTAATTAATTTATAACTGTTGTGGAATTGCGAGGTGTAGAGAATAACTAATTTTGGAAATCCATTTTTAAGAATTACTGTCCGAAAACTTTGTGGAACTTTTCTATTAATTTACCGAATTGAAAACTAATATGTACTCTGTATGTAACTATGTAGGTATCTATGTGAGGAAATTATACTAATATATATATAAAAAAATGGCGAAGGCTTTTTCGTTACATTCAAATGTGGCAAACATTTAATTCTAATACATAAAATGATTAATCTAACCAAACATCCCACTATAAGGTTGGCCACTAAGTTCTATTCCGTACACTGAAGGATATCTTTCTTAACTGGACTGGTCCTTATATATAACAATATTATACCAGACCAGTCAAGACTTTGGGCGTGGCTTGGATCTGGCTTTATGCTTAGTAAGCATTACGTTTTACGAAAAGTCAATATAATAAAAATTGTTTGCAGTACCGTATTACCAATATCGAGGTGGTCAAATGTTTTCAAGCCGTTTCAAATCACTTTTCGTTATTTCGAAAAACTTGATAGGTGGTGAGCCTGTCGTCGACTTAGTGTTCAATCTAACCGTACAGTCGACCTCATTGGTACAAACCCACCACATCGGGGATCGAACTCGGCTTTTCTGATCCGAAGACTGATACCGTAACTACTCGGCTACCGTGGCTAATAACCCTTAAACCCAACAAGTATCATCGCTCAAGAGAAAGTGTAAAGCAGGTTTAACCTAAAACTGGTGAAATACCGGCAACCAGACAATAAATATATTAAGACATATTTGATAAGACGTAGAAGGATAAGCACAGTATTTCTAAATGAATACTAGAAACGTACAATAAACATTACTAATATTCTTGGAAACCACTCTATTCAGGCTTAAAAATTCTGTACGAGTAAGTTAAAGATGATTGAAATTAATCTGGCAAGCTCATAAAGATTTCAAAGAGAGATCAGTGGAAATGTAAAAGTTTGCTTATTGTTGACATCCGAATCAAACTTTTAATACGGCTGTCAGAAAAATCAGGCCCCTGAACGGCCGTACCGTTGGTATACAAAAGTTTAGAGTGGTAGGTTGATGTTTACCTCTTAATAAGAGTAGTAAAAAGTCACATTCCTGGGCGTGGAACGCATGTGTGATGAGTTTTGGATCAAGGTAGAGTTCGCTATGATGCCTCCTTACAGGTTCGCAAACTTCTTTATACATAAAAAAAATTTTTTGGCCTCTTCACAGTGTCCTTTGTTTTATTACCACAATTTTAATGGGGCAATATACCAGCACTGAGGATTGAACCAAGCTTACTAGTGTACTTTGAAGTTAAACGCGAATTGCTGAGGCCTAAACTTCGACAGTTTACTCAAGGTTTAACTAACATTAATCTATGATAAAATGACAACAAAATAAAAAAACTGACCCATTTCAAAAATAACTCGCGAATAATACGAAAAAGTTTGATGTTCTATATGAATGAGAATAACGGAGGAAGCGGCAATAAGGAACATTAATTAGATGATGGTTCCGGTACGTTGTACGATGGTTTTCAGTGCGCATTCATCAGGGTTTAATTCCCAAAGTGAGTGAAATCGTACATACGAATATTATTGACGGAGTATCTATGGAAAAATATGTTACTTTTGTTTTATTAGGATTGGAACAGACAGACAGTAAATTATGTAAACGGAAGAAAGTGGTCTGAAAAGAAGAGCTTATTTGATTATTGCCTCAAGCCAGCGTAATCGATTATTGAAGTCGTTTTTGAAATAATCTCTTAGATTATTCGCATCACCTTTTTAAAAATTATATCCAAATGAAGAGAAAATGAAATAATAGATTCACTAATGACTTTTTTTTATATATAACAGATATTCTTACAAATATAGTCTTAAATAATGCTGCAGAGCATCATATCTTTAGGGTCGAAAATCGAAGACCATATTAATGTTAACGAGACATCTATTAATATCGATTCTACGTATAACTTGATTTTTGATGTAGAATCAAGATAAACGTCCGTAGTAAGATCTACATATATCTATAGTCTGCTTCTTTTTCTTCAGCAGCCTCTTAATAGTCTACTACTGAAGATCACATCTATCTGGCATTTTTTGAGATGTTTAATCTGCATCTGTCAAAGACTATGTGATTTTCAAAGCCTCGAAAGAAAAAAGGTAGAAGAATCTCTAATAGAAACTTAATAAGTTTGAGATCGAAAAATTAGTTCAAATGAATCTTTAAAAATAAAATCACGATTGCAAAGAATTTAATGGAGCATAAGGTACAGCTTAATAAAATAATAAAAGTGATAAATCAACTTCATTGCAACATGTTGCGCGTGTAAGGTTGAGAATAATGAAACTTGCAACTGCCGTACTCTCAAATTAAGTTAACATTATTCAAGTACATAAATTAAGTTCACAACGTTACTAAAATAAACTTTTACAGTAAATTTTGTATAACCTAGTTCTTCTTTTATAGGCATGTAAATTTCCGAACCTCCAGTGATGGCCCAATAGCCTAGCTGGTGGTGACACTACCTTCGAAGCAGAGGATCATGAAGCGGATTATCTGCCTTGGTTTTTATTTAAAATATATTTATAGGTGGTTGTATCTTATGATCAGATTCAGTTGCTAGTCAGACAAAAAATATTCAAATAGTTTACAGTTAGTTAAGGGACTGAATAAAAGTGTTCTTATTGTCTCATATACTATATTTCTAATTTTAAAAGCGTCGTAACTTTCTCAAGAATTTGAAAACTAACTTCTATTTTGACAATACTCACCAAGGGGAGAAGGCGGCCTAGTTTATTTTTTTTATCGAATTAGGATGACAACCGAACTTATAGATCACCTGATGGTAAGTGGCTACTAAAGCTGAAGCCCATGGGCACTTGCAAACAACTTCAATCGGAGGAGGTTACAGATGCGTTGTCACCCTTGAGTGTAATTATACTGGCTCTCTATACCTTTCAAATAGGAACACAATGAGGGTGGGGCCTATACAAACTGCTCCAAGGTAAATAAAGAGCCTACTACCTAGTAAAACGCCACTAGTGACGCCTCTTCTCGTAGTTTTTGCTTGGATTTTCCGCCAGTACCTCGTCTATCAGACATCGAGTCCAGGATTCGGACAAGTGAAGAATGAGGTTGGTATTTGGGTAAAAAGCTAACCCCTACCCTCTCCCTTAGACCCTAACTACCGAGCCTACCCCCATTTTAAAGGTAATTAATTGAAATAACTAAATAGAAACAAGTGAATAAACACATAACAAACACACACCACAAATTATCGGCCTTTGAAGCCCATCGCCAATTAGCCATATAACAGACCAAGTACATGTTTGCAGCTTTACGAGCCTCTTTGAGTGGGTCGCTTTTAGAGCGCTTGTGAGGACAGATGCGGTGACTATAAAGCCACGTTTACGCGTTGTCATAAACACATATGCGGTCGCATGTTTCTATAGCCAACCTCTTAAACGCTAGCCTCAGTGGAAGCTATAGTGTGCGCGGTAGTAATCAGAAATTTTCTTCCTTCATACCTGCAGAGGCCCGCTTGGCTGCGATACAGGCTCGCAGTTGAATCAATAACAAGGCCCCATAAACATTTTTATAACCTTATTTTAGAGTTGTCACATTGTTAGGCAAAGGCCTCTTTCTTATCCCACTAATGGTCACGTCTAGCCAGTACGAACTGTCTAGTTTTTTTTATATCTACATTGTGACTCATCTTTTGGCGGCTCTTTTGGCTGGTCCGCTCTCGTCTCCGCATATATGTTGTGCATCTTCTGTCTTCCAACTGACACAACACGATTTTAGTCGGTTACAGTTGATATATCCATTCCTGACAATAGAGCATTAAAACATTATACTAGTAGATTCTCCGCCATTCGTCGAATACGGGTGACAATGAGAAATTACATTATAACATAAATGCAGTTTATATTCCCGACACGTACTAAGCGCAGTTCCTTCACGAGTGTTAATTAAGTTAAGTATTAATATATGGTTCCTGCGGTCACAATGCGGGGCAACAAACCATGCAGTGGTTTCATTACTGTCAAAGAGCCCACTGAACTAAATGTATTTACGATAAGGCTAGTTGATAGGATTTCTTAAATTTACGCGAATCCATGAAAATAAGTTTTCTCTCTTTTTTCCTTCGAAGTTTCGAGTGCTTTGCAGCACCTATAGACACCGGGAGGCTGAGATGTTTGTAGTACTAATGTAATAGTTAAGCCGGGCCCGACCAATCGTTTAATTAATATTGGTTAAATACAAGTTTACTTTAAAACGTATCTCATAATAATAAATATCTTTAACAAATGCAAACATGGCGTTTAATTGTATTATTTTACTAGGAAAAAATTTGAATTTCCTGTTTCGTTTCAAAGTTCGTAGTTCTAAAAGAAAAGCAACGAATAGTATTAATAAAATTGTTTCATCAAACGTAGCTCCAAAGCCGAGCTAACACGAATTGGCACTCGTGCTGTTCAAAGTCGTCCGCTGATCCGATCACAGGATGAAGTCGATGATGCGTTCATGATCAATCCCTTACGGATTTTCGGGCTCCGGCTAGTCTGATAACTAAAGCCAATTTCAAGGGTCACTGCTAAAGTTTGCTAAAAATATACTGTGGTATATTTTATTTATATAAAATTTGAAATAAATTATGCATTATTTACGGCAAAAGAGCAAGCGGCTCATCCGATGGTAAGTGATTACCGTCGCCCACGTTCATCTGCAACACCAGAGGAACTACAGGTGCATTGCTGCCCTTCAATAATGTTTCGGGGATGTGGAGGGTATGGGTGAGAGAGATGCGGTATTCCGCGAGTACCTTGCGGTACGCAACTTCACACCGGTATTCCGCGAATAACTTATGAAATATGGGATCATAATAACCGTAGGGTCGAAAGTTCGATTCCTCCACAGGACAAGTATTTATGTTCGATGCTGCTGAAGCAAAAGTGCGGTAGCCCGTGTGGCTATACATACATTGCCGGAAGTTTTACATTACAGAATGCTTTACAAGAAAAGCTAAGAGATATTGTAAAGAAACATTTATTCAGGTTGTGTATTTCATTTGAACCACGTCGACGGCAAGCTGAGGTGATTGCTAATTAATTTAAAACGCCCGTAAAGCTGCGGAGCGCAGGGAGCCGACTTCACGCAACACCTTTTTGAGCCGACGCTACCGATCGCTGCCTGGACTTTGAACAAGCCATTAAATTTACGTAATTAATTAATAAATTTAATATAATTAGAAATCATCGAATTTAACATCACCAGCGTATTTGATATTTGGTTGTTGTTTAAAATATACATCTTCTTATTTATGTTTTTCATCAGTCTCGTGAATCCACTATTGAACATAGGCCTCTCCGAGAAAGCTCAAACAAACTGGCATACATTTCTAGGAGGGTTTGCCCACACTCACCCGGTTAGGCAGACGCGTTGCTGAACGCCGGAACGCAGTATCATTATCCTGGCACTAGTTTTGCTCCCCATGACTAGTCTATAACATCCGTCAAATTTGAATGGATACTCCGCCATCAGTCGGTCGCCAAAGCCTCGTTCGTTAGCTATTATTTATATTCGCTATAACATAACGTAATATTAGTTTTACATAATATTATTAAAATTAAAAGCTTATAGATTTTAACAGCTTCTTTCTGTGCTTTCAACTTTTTTTTTACAAAACATAAATTTCGTGGGGTACACTAGAAATTCCTTCTTTTCGGGGAGGTAGTAAACATACTTAAGCTGCACATGGGCTAATACCCAGATCCGGAACAATTAATTGTAGTCCATACAAATACTTGTCCGGACCGGGAATCGAACCCGCGATCCCTAGCGCCGTGGCTTAATATAAGTATTCGATGAAGTTATTGCTGTTTGCCGTTTTGGCTTTTACAGCTTCATAGGTTTGCGCCTGCGTCCTTGAGGCTGCAGTCCGTGGCTTAACGCTTAGCCACTCCGCCACTGAGCTGGTTAGAACTAGTTCTGAAGCTGAGTAACTCTGCAATGCAGCTGTTGTAATGCATGTTGGTAGGCAGGTTATCGTTCAGGTTCACGATGTATTTCTTCCCCGATGTGCATGTACTAAATTGGTACTGCTGATACCGGCTATCGAAACCAGGACAATCGCATACATTAAATACGAATAATAAATAAACAATTCATTCATATAGGCATGGCAGGACATTTTTCAGAAAATTTTAAAATATTTTTTACTTTAAAATATAGCAAAATTAACAAGAATATTATTTACATGAAAAGGTTACTCATGTCTGTCACCTGTAGGGGTGGAGTACAGAGTACACGAACGAGTAAGACGTACGGCTACCCGGACGAGCTACCTTGAATCGTGTGATAGAATGTATTGGGTGACGAGCCTCGTCACCGGGTTTGCTCCTATAGATTGCCATGACGTTTACAATTCACCCTTAGTCACATCTGACGACACCCACGCCGCGCTAAGCTGCGCTACGACACGACACGTAAACATTATCTATAAACGCATATACACAAAAAGTAAACTTCTAACCCCATTCTCCCTCCTATATATGATACAGCGTAACAAAGATACAAAAAAAACGCACATGTGAATCAATAACCCCGCCTCCTTTTCAGATCGGTTCATAAAATTATTTATCAAATTAGTCGTCGAATAAATAAAGCAAAAAGTCAGCAAAAACTTTATAAGCAAGACTCGGTGAAGCTCTTTACAAATATACTATCAAGTTTCAGGTTACCCGGATTTTTACCTTTTTCCTATGAATTATGTACACAATAAATAAGGCCCGAACTGGTGTGCCCAATCACGATAAGAACACATGGAAAGTTAACTCCAATCCTAAGTAAACAACGCAAGGTCGCTACGATGTCGCATTGAAAAAATCTATTGAAAAAAGTTAAAAATTAATAGGTACTTATACATATATAATAGTGTTATACTCTTGGTTTAATTGAATGTAAAAAAGACGTAATTGCGTTTCTCTGTAAAACAAGAAAAGTATTTATTACAATATTTACATAATTTAACCAATTGTATGGTATATTTAACAAAAGTTTCAACAAAATCTGGCAAACCATGCACGATGGGACCACGCTGGGCAGGCAGACGGGTGAGCGCAGTACCGGTACCGCAGCGCTAGACATGCTGCGCCCCGTCATTAGATAGCAAAATACCAGAAAATGCTGGTATTTTCCTAAGTCAACTTTTACGACACTCTCGGTATGAGAAAGCCACCACATTACAATAATATAATAATCCTTCCCTTATTATAGGTACTTATTATAGGTATTTTACGAAACGTAATATCTAGGACTTGCGCCATGTTAGCACTCCAGGATTTCATTATCCCGCGAGAAACCCCGCTGCTCCTTAGGGATATCAAATAAATACAATATCGGATTATATACAGGTTTTTGTCCGACAAATATGAAGAGTAATATTTTTGAAATATATATTTCGAATATATAATATTTAACAGTTTTATAAGGAAGGGGGCAAACGAGTAAGCGGCTCACTTGATGGTAAGTGATTACTGACGCTCACGTACATCTGCAACACCAGAGGAGCTGCAGGTGTATTGCTGGCCTTTAAGTATGTATAGGGAGCGGGCAGTGGGCCTCCAGTTACCTTATTGACCGAACGGAACGTTGAAGCACAGATGCCTCTACTTCACGTCGGTATTCTGCGAAACCGTGGTACTAACGCGGTCGATCCGGCCCATTCGGGCAGTAGCAGAGGTCGCCGCTGGACTCTACTACGTACAGAAGAAGTTTTAAGTTCGTAATAACAATCAGTTTTGATTTTCTTTTTGTAATTCTATTATGTGTACATTACCCTTTTTCACCCTGTAGTAGTTGTAGTGTAATAGTCTACTAAGTAGAATGCCAGAAAATTCTCCTGGCCATAAAAATTACATGACATTGTGCCGTGCGTGTGCGCGTGACGTGAAAAAACTTGATTTTTGACTTATATGAAATAGGCTCTGAGAGTAAGTCTTCGAGCTATGGAGCTATGAATTAATCTATGTATTAAACTAAATAACTATATAATAAACAGTGCACTGCGCTCCAACAAGCAATTCGAAAAAACCTCCGAATTAAAATTAAATCCAGGTCCTTATTGGGCTCTGTCATGCATCCGCATATCTAACGAGATGTGGGCAATGAACACGAAAATAAACAATTAAGACATTATGTTAGACGATATCGTGGAAGACAAGTTAAGACTCCCAAACGGAAGATTGGTCGGTTATAATATTGTCCTAAACTGTGAAAAATGGAACGAGGGATGGAAAAAGAGTGTGAAAAAAGAAAAGAAGTTGCCCTGCAGTACGACACGACAAGTTTGTAGCATGATTTTTAATTTAGATTTTCTGCCATTCCGACTGAGAAAAATTTCGTTGGAATTAGCAATAAATATCATTAATTATATGAAGGTTCCGGTGCCCTGGGACTTTGAAAGTCTTTCAACTTCTTTTACCGCAATGCGTATTTATCAATGTTGATTCACGAAATAATTTTCGCCTTAGAAAATTATTATGAATGGTCAAATTATTCTAGGTAAGCTTTAATTGGAGTGAAAAATAAGACTGGTCAATATAAAGAACCTTGTAGTATAAGTATTGCTCCGAAAATAGATAGTCTTACTAATTCAATGTAAACACGTATAGTAATTATTTATTTTTTGTGTTCAAGAAAGTCGGATACGGATTATTAATAATTTAAATATTAAAATTAGGTGGTCTTACTTAGTCGTCCTCTCAATGCTGTGATGAGTGGTGACATCATATTAAATTTGTTTAAAGTTATAAAAAAACAATATTTTAAATACATTTGTATTATCACATAATTTTAAGTTTTAACTGAGACTTTAACTAATTCTGAATTAACGTATTGCATAATTGCACTGTTGGTCTCCCAACTTGCACTGGTAATTGCCTTTGTTGTCAACTATACTACCAGTAGGGTTGGTGGTTCTGAGAGAAGAAACATTGTTCCAGATTCAATTCAAAAATAATTAATTGTTTATGACTTGTATGTTGTAGTTCTATATGCTGACAATTGAACAAGGCTACAGAAGCGTTGTCACCCCTGACGTATAAGAATGTCACACAGCCTGTAATTATACACGCTCAACAAAACAGTGGTTGCACTGCTGATTGGTGGCAGAAAGGTGTAAAATGGTGGTACCGACCCAGACGGCTCCCAGGCAAAGAAGGAACGTGTTGTGTGAGTGAAACCATGGACCTTGTCTATAATTATGCCGATTAATTTTTAACTAAATGAACACTGCTAGGTTTCGCAGTGGCTGTTTTGGTAAATAAATAGGTAACATAAAAAAAGTCTATAAGTGACACACTGACTAACATTGATTAAAATGTATATGAGATACATAGCAACGTTACGTATATAAGACAATTTCCATTACATGCTTTCTCATGCGTAAACGAGATAATCTACGTGAAATTTAACATTTACGTGTTATTAGGGACGTGTTGCACAAAACTAGACTGGATCTTCCCAGGGCTTTTTATGGAGTTTTTAAATTATTCATTAACACTGAGCAAAACATTTTGTATGAAAATATTGAACAAATATGTCATACATATATTCCAAATGAGGTAAAATAGGTCGATGTAGTAATATATTCCCCAATTATATATAATATCGACGATTTGGAAATTTCGTAATGATCTCTATCTGAATTTACTGCATACGAATAATTTGTAAAAAAAAAGCAAGTTATCTGGTCAAAGTGGACATCTCATCTTTTCAGAGGACTTATAGTCACGCTTGGCACCGGCGAACCAGATACCACGCACCTAACGTTACGTCGTCAGTCTGTCTGTTTTCGGTTACGCACATTGCAAATGGCAATTCCGCTTCCATTATGCAGCCAAAAGATTTTCTAGCCTTTTTCCTTTGTCGACTCTTACGACACCCAGAATATGACATGGGTCTGTATAATTTCTAAACCAGACCTCATTTGAAATACATATATGTACGGTTTTAGATAACTGCATAAAAAAGTTATAATGTACAGCTAATTAAGAATACGAGCGAAATACAACTTCGCCGTCACTCCTCGTCGCAATTGGTTCACCAATTTATTACTTTAGTAATAAACAGGCGTCAACGTAACCCGCCTTTGTGAGTCCACAGAAATACTATAAAACATTTATTACCCCGTGGCTGAGCAAGTGCAATGGAATAATGCAAATCTCCCTTTTCCCACTTCCTCCTACGTCAACGTTTCGCGGTTGTTCTATGTCACACTGATCGTTCTTCATTCTTTGTGTCCAATTCTTAAGCATAAGACAAGGCAATGGAATAATACCGGATGCATAAAATAAAAATATTTTACGGATTTGTAAAACGAAATCGCTTCTCGTGAGATTAGAAGAAAACAGCCATATTCCATTAGATATTTTTTTTCGTTTTTACGTTACTATGATATACTTATGATTTTTGCTTACAATATAATACAATAAAAATATTAAAATTATAATAAAATGACATTGATTGAACAGAGTGTGTTACTTTATTTTGTGGGACAACTGTATTAGTGAATTCTATAACATGAAAGATGGTATAATTATGGATATAATGTAAAAAATATTTAAGTATATATAAACGTAAATATGAAAGAATATTTTTGCCCATATTTTAATACCTGCGACAATTAAGACCCATCAATAACTTGACAATACATACGACGTATCCCGAACGGAATGGAAGAAAACATATTTTGTTGGTAATAAATAATACAGATACGCCGTCTCACACTTGGCCGGCTTAAAAAAAACCGCAAAATCTGTAATCAATAAGAACAAGAAATATTTATGCTTGAAAACTACAACAAAACGTGCCTAATAAATGTGTTAGTCTGAACTTGTTACTTATTGTATAGGTTCTATCTATTTTATTGAATGCAGATTTATTTCACTTTTTTAGGCTCTAGAAATATATATCTTCTTTGTATTACATAAGTTTTATTAAAGTTGGTATGTTTCAAACACAAGTAACCTTTTCTTAATAATCTTCGCGAAATACAGAAGACCGCACTCTCACTATTCGCAATGTAAGAGAAGTTCACAGCAACTTTATCTCAGTTTTGCAAGTTTTATTTATGATCACAACTTCCCCTCAACTACGTAGTACTTCGTACTTCGCATGCTGCAGAACTTGAAAAGAATGTTCTCTGTTTATAATTGAATATACGGCACTACAAAACCGTAATGTGTAATCTATCATAAGATTTTCCACCTTATTATGAAGTGGCATAAATGAGAAATGTTCAGAAGGCGATTTTATGCCAAACTTTTGATTGCGTTCTGAACACGCTTTTAAATAAAGCAAAACATACAGTTCTTGTTTCATCCGACTTGTTCTCAAGAAATATTCTCCCGGCCTCTCTTTAGGTCATCAGCAATGCTGTCTACATTAGCAGAAAACTATGTAACAATCTGCATAACAAATTTGCAGCATGTCATAGATATGCAGAAGAAACAGGGTAGGAAACAACACATAGCCTTGTGAAACACCAGCGTTCACGAGATTGTTGTTCGTGCATGCATCGATAACAACTTTAATCCGGAGTATTAAAGTTGTTATCGATGCATGCACGACCGCCACGAGGCTGTTGTCCAAATTCCATAATTTCTCGGGAAACCCATAGAAAGGAAGCTTCAAAAGCAGCGTTATGTGCCAAACCGGATCAAAGGACTTGGCTACTTCTAAATTATGCACCAAGGTAAACTAGAAGACCTCCAGCTGATTGACACCGACTGAAACCAAACTGGCGGTCACTATTTAGCACTACTTACTTTGTGAACCCACAATTATTGACTCGCGTAGTTTTTTAATAATTAGGAGGCGATAGCAATTAGCCTGTAGTTGGATGGACGAGATGAGATGAGATGAGTGGTCGCCTTTTAAGGTATCGGGTGCACTAAAACTGTATTTCTAGAGTTCAGGACAACGTCTTAAGAGTAGCAGTGCCCGAAAAGACGCTTGAGAACCTGCGTGTACTCCCTGCCTTAAGCAGAGATCACAATGCGCGGATTCCCGTAGAGAATACTCTCTCTCGGCAATACTAAAAATGTGCTCGGGCTTTGCCGCAGCAATAACTCGTTTGGAGCACCTGGAGATGTAGTTGTACTCTTTTTTAAGAGCGCTGTTTTCCACGCCGATGCATCGGCCCAGGCCGGGTAACAATTTCTGTTTCAGTATGAAGCTATTTTGCAGGAGGAACCAAGCGAAGTCTTGGATTTGCCAAGACAGAGATTTGATAGCTGGACAGCTAAAGATCGATCGCTGAGAGGTCTGCAAAAGATCCAACCAAAATGCCATATCATGCCTTCTATGACATGGCATTTAGTTCTCTTCATGAATCGGCGAAAGCGAAGTAACAGGCGAAGTAAAAAGTTGCGTCAGACCACATGCTAAGGCAAGTCGTGAACTGATCTCCCCGCATGGTCGGTGATACGTGAACTAAACCATTCGGCGTAGTGGGTATTGAAATCGATGAGAATCACTATCTCTACAGATGGGATACGTTGTAGCACATAATCTGTATCAATTTAGGCGTGGTTGATGCTATGTGCCCTGTACCTCGAAGCCAAGTTATAATAATTGGTAGCACGAAATTAACAGGAAAATCTAATTTGCCTATGGCTCCCTAAGTTAATATAGTGATAAGCCCCAATACTAAATTAATATAGTGATATGCTAAATAATGTTTTTGTATCATATATCTATCTATCTATCTACGTAAATGGAGACCTATTCGTGCAGTAGCAAAAGCCGCCGCTTGGGTCTACCACAGACGAGAGAGTACCACGAGTGGTAGACTTCATATGCTATTCTTTTCTTTTGATGTTAAATTTATATGAAAAAGAAAAGTTTTGTCTATCTATCTATCCAAAATAATATACAAAACTGAATCCTAAATATCCTACACGTTATTTAGACAGAATGTGTGAGGAATATCGGGTTTCTAGCGGCGTTATGTAGTCAAATGTCGTTTGCGCAAGGTCGTAAAATAACTTAGACACCTTTATAGTTTTCTGTCTTTTAGTGCATAATACATTTTCACTATAAAAATGTTACATTGTAAGGATCATAACAACGAACATCGTTTAAAAATACTTTAAACATTCTCTATAATCGTCATACTATACGGTAGGCGAGCAGGTTAGTTGATCACAACGAGGATTGATGTAGTGAAAGTCCTCATCACTTGATTTTAAATTTACATTCGACATATGAGGTTGGTCGGAGGGATGAAGTTGAAATTTAACAGACAAAAAAAATGTAATTAATGGAGTAGCTAGATTTTTATAATAAAGACTAGCTGGCCCGGCAGAAATATTTTCGCCGTTCCCGGTAGGAGGAGCAATGAATATAGTTGCCAATAAAAAAAATTATTATAATTTTTGCATTATTTTCGTTCTTAACCTTTTCGGTAATGAGTCCAACATAACCTATCGATTTAACATAAAGATAGGCACTACTTTATTAATTTTTAACGATTTATAAGACTTTAGAGATCCAGTATAATGACAGGCTTTGAGGCGATCCATTGTAGTCCTCAGAGGTGACATCGCATATGTAACTTCTTTCGAAGTTGTTCACAGATATCTAGGGGCTGCAGCAGCTAGTAACCATCAAGTGGGCCGTTAGCAAGTTTATCAACCGAATACAATAAAATGACTCAAGCCTGGCTAGGCAGAGATTACGGATTTCTATTAGACACGACTGAGCGTAGTCAAAGGGCCGGACAACTTAGTTTTGGCCTCTGCGGGAGATAGAAAATGGCGAGTGGCGAGTTCCGACGTGGAATTGCCGCTTACGACGCCCTCGAGCAAGAGAGTGAGATTTTTACGGCGCTAACACATGGTAATGAAGTCATTAGATGACTTTGATATTTCATTCGTCATTTTCAATGGCTTCTTAGCCGCTCATTGCCAGAATAATCTATCTTCTAAGTTCGGAGTATTTGTTGTAATATTGGCGCTTGTCAGATAAATTAGCGAACAGAGATCACAGTTTCCGTTACGACTTTTTTGGAGTGGGATCAACATGCGTGGTGTCCGGACTTAACCGTACTGCTACATATCTCATACCGATGAAATCAAAGGCAAGCGTCTTATGTGAAACGCGATACAAAACTGGTTAAATTAAGTAAGAAAAATAATAATTTAAAGTTGTAATAACGAAAAGTCGAAATATGGTTTTTGCGAGCATATCATTTGCGATATATATTTTTTTAAATACCACATCTCTTGCTAAGAATTTCTCCAGTGACGATGAGGCAATTTACATACATATAAAACATGATTGGGCGGGAATGGAACCTGTGCCCCGTGATGCTCAGCCAAGCGCTTAGATACTCCGCCAGCAATATGTTTAGCCCTTAAAATAATAATAGATTTTTTAAGCTTTTTACTGCAATTACATGTTTTACATTTACATTTACATGCCTTAATACTGTGTGTATTTAGTAGATTTCAACTCACGAAAACAAAATTTAAAAGTATACCTGTTATCTTAAAGTACCATGAAAGTAACGTAAGCAGAGTTATAAAGTCACATGTCGTGAAACTTTTTACTTCCATAATAAAAGTTACCTTTGAGTGGAATGTCTCATTATACTTACAGCTATTAGAAGTTACGTTTTATGTCGGACCTGCTAGCTTCGCTACAAATTCGTTCTCGAAACTAATCAAAGATATAATCGTAACGAGTTTTGCAACATTACGCCAGTAAAGGTTATTTTGACTTTTTAAACTCTATATCTCTATCTATAGATAATAATTTATTTCATCAAGTAACTTTTCCAAAATCCTTTGTTAATAAATCCAGTACAAATAAATTTAGAGGGAAAAGTTTTCTATTGTACTCTGACATTTTAGACCACAACGACCACTTTCGGCTAATCCTAAATGTCATATCTGTGCAAATTAAACTGAGAGTCGCGGGTACTGGGTTTGAATTCTAGCTGAAGCCAATATTTGTACAGTATGCAAATAATTGCTTAATGTCGTAACAAAAATCTCATTTATCAACTTCAACGCAACATATGGCGCATGTTTAACTTTATGAAGATTAAATAATGAAAGCATCCCGCGGGCTTAGCAGAAAATATGTAATCGATCTCATGTACTTTAATATGTATAAAATGTATAAAATTAACACATATTATATTTAATTTATCATATCTTAACAAAGTTTTAAAATGGTCCCCATTCCTTTATTATTTAGGTTTCAAGAATTTCATCATTTAATGCCCACAGCTGGGGAAATGCCTCCTAAACACTATACTATGAATTTAAAGCGAGAGTTTACGAAGCTACCTCGGCTCTATATATAATGACGGGTGATGACCGTCGCGTGGCTTAGTGGTTAGTAACGCAGGACTGCAGGTACCCACCTGCAGTCCTGCGTTCGAATTCCATCCGAAATCAATATTTGTGCAAAAACACAAATTATTGTTTTTCGGGTCTGGTTCTTTGGTGTTCGTCCTGTGTCTCTAAATGCATCTGATCCTTCCTCCGACCTTATCGTAAAAGCACAAAAGGATATGGGAGTTTGCGCGTACACTTTCGCGAAAATATATGAAATAACACCTAAACAAACTCCTGTTTAACGAAAAAATAAGTTTCCCTAGCAGATTCTTATGTAAAAAATATGTAATGCACTCGTATGTTGAAGCGAAGTAACGTTTCTAATATCTTTACAAAATAAGGTTTCCGACCTAGGTACTACTTGAGCCTAACATAACGTTGCAAATCGAAATAATTCATTAGTACGAGCACAAAGGGGATCGAACCCGGGTCTCCTGACTCCCCTAACCACTCGACTATCGTGGCTGTTGTACGAGATGTATTATTCAAATTAAAAATTTCCCATATTACAATACCGAGTGTTAACAAAAGAAAACGATAGCGGGTTAGTTTCTTAATAAGTCTGTGTGCGTACGTGCCGTTTATTAAGTAGTTGTGGCCTTTTCCGGCTAACATGGTACAATAAAATGCCTAAAACGTTTCTCTGTTCCTGCCGTGGAATAAAGTGTCGAAACACACCGAGTAGACAGAATTATAGACCTTCTGAAGATAATTTTTTTGGAAAAGTAGCACTTCTCAGTATCTTTTTTTTACTCATCATATGTTATATGTTAGACTTGCTAGACTTGACTTCACTTAGAACTTCATCGCTGCTTAACACATAGCAAAAGGTTCTAAATGATAGATCACAGTAAATCCTATTCACACTTTACTTGTGTTAGTTTACTTGTGTACTATACGTACAGCTGCAGCGATTTTTAAGAATTTCACTGACACACCTCTCCCTTTTGTTCCCCTCTGTAAAGAGAAGGTATTAAAGGAAGAATATAAGTAAAGAAATAATAGGTAATTAAGAAATAAACTAGTTAAGAGGTTAACTAAGTTACGAGTCCTGTCGGTTTGGGTGACACACATCCGGGTATACATCCCGTATTGAGATTACCCCGAATCAGTGAAAATGTATTTAACCCTTCCTCTGATCTTATCGCATTTGCGTTAAATCGGGTCCGTGTGGGTAAAGACTAGTAACGTGAAGACGTCACTGGAGCTAAAATATCGGAAACGAATATATAGTCCCCGAAATATCTAAATAAATCCCAATTTTGCGAAAATTCATTGCCAGGTACAATAATATTCGTAACCTGCTTGCTGCGTTCAAATACCAGACGGAGGAAATATTTATAAAACACACTAATTGGTGTTGGTCCCGTGTTTCTAACACTTCATTTTACTATATACATATTTTGATATGATTTTATGTATACTAGACAATAACAAATACTAAAATTTAAATGAAATACGAAAAATTATTATGACGATTATATGTATTATTAAAACCTTCAAGAGATATTCTATCGGTCTGGTGAAAACATTTGTGTTTTAAATTAAATTAACATTTCAATGGATTCTCAAATCTAAGCTTCCCCGTGATTTGCTATACAGCCAAAACGTTACGGAGGTTTAAGAGGGTATCTCGTTTATATTCAACAATGGGAACAGGCAACGCTCAAACGACAAAGCGTTCATTTGAAGTGCACTCGTTCACAATTACTGAAAGGGCTGTTACAAAGTAATCATTTAATACACTTTGTGAATACCTACATTCACAAAGGACCCGTGATCGACATCATTGGATTACCGGGTTCATATTTATCAATTAAATCTTAACGTCCTACAACAATTGTCACTCTATTTTTATGACTTTATATGTAAAGTAACAAAAGAAAGAACACTTTACACATAGGTGGTGGTGTATGCGTAAGAAAATAGGATTAAGGTGCGCCTTGTTTGCTACGAGGAAGCAGGTACGTCACGGGCGCACAGGATTTTCTTGTAGTTTTCCTGTATTTCTATGCGGGTAGGTTCTTATTAGCGTTACACGATCATTATTATGATCGCTATTATTATTATTAATTAAATTTAGCGAGAGTTGCGTGCCATTCGCGTCACGGGATTATACGCTTTTTTGCGTAAAAATGCGAGGCGCCGGCGTCGATCTTCGTTAGAACAAACACTGCGTTGTGTCCCTTTCTTGTTGAGGCGAAGGTGCTAATTAGGGAAATTAACAATGTATGTGAAATATATAGGAATATTTAACTATGTATTGAAATTAAGTGGTTGCGTACCATTTGATTTTTCTGGTCAAAAATAGGTATACCATATACTTTCACGAAGAAAAAAATTTTAAGTGTAGTATCTAGATCGTACTACAAGAATGTATCAACAATAGTATTTTAATCTATGAATTATAATTTCGTTAATTTTCACTGTGCTAATTTTAACGCGTGTCCACAAGCGTTGCTGACGCGTCTTCGATGTGCGCGAACGATGACGACGATGCCCCTCGCGATATTGTATTTTAACAGACTTCGCCAACTTAAACGACCTATTTGAAGTTCTCAATCTCATCTCTGAACTCTGACGCATTGAAAGCTTTCAATACGCTTCTTAGCTGTCAAACGCAGCTGTCAGAGTTTTAGTTGTTCGCATACCACATTTATGGGTTATTCGATCATCATTTTTATGAAGTTATATTTCTTTTATTTATTTATTAGGAAAAACAAACAATAACATATTCATACGAGTAACACGGATAAATTATATTCATATAGTTAAATATATAACTCACAATATTATCCACATAATATATTTTGAACATATTTTTCTTTTGGCGCGTTATGAAAAAATATTGAGAGTAAATTTTATAATGCGCGCGCACGGGCTGACATCAAATCTACATGTTGAAGTTGCTCGCTTAAGCCACAAAACACTATTTTTCCTGCCGGAGAAGAATGCCGATTCCATACACAATAGCACACACACACCAGCTATATGAAAAAAAAATGTTCCAATTCTTAACTTTATGGATTATAATTGTTTTATGCGTAAATAATAAGATAAAATTGATATTATACATTGTTTTAGTAAATAAATATTTAATAAACTGTTTAAGTTTTAAATATTTAATGGAATTTAAAATTAAAAGTATTTACTCTCTCCATTCCAGTCCTGTTATAATTTTAATGTAATTAATTATTTTAATACAAATTATAAAATATATTTTTTAATAACGCCAAATAAGTACTAACGCGCGTACATAAATACATTCAACTTAATTCATATTACGAAATCAGTTAATCAGGATTAACATCGTAAAAGTACTACTACGATGACTTGACAAAATAAATTATTGATCTCAGCAACAAAGTAAAATCTAAATTAGATTTTTCAAAAGTCATCACGATTAAAAATTAAAACTTAAAGTTTTTATCATAAATAACTAGAAATAAAAAGACTTAATTAAAAATAAATGAAAGAAATATAAAGCGACTGCGCTCTCAAAGTATATTTTCCGTTTTTTCCCCTTTATTTGTGTGTTTAATATATAATAATTTTTTCCGCTTGAATACGAACCCTGGGCTCCATAATCAAGTACGTACCTGCAGATATTTTTTTTTTATGGGAAAGGCGGCAAACGAGCAAGCAGTTCACTTGATGGTAAGTGATTACCGTCACCCACGTACATCTGTAACACCAGAGGTGCTGCAGGTGCGTTGCCGGCCTTTAAGGATATTTATCCCCCAAATATCAGGAAGGGAGGATGAGGAGGGTGATGGGGAGGAGGAGGGGGAGAGGGCCTCCGGATACCTCACCCACCGAACGAAACGCAGAAGCATAAGATGCCTCTACTTCACGCTGGTATTCTGCGAGTTAGTGGTACCAACCCGGTCGAGCCGGCCCATTCGAGCAGCAGCAAAAGCCGCTGCTTGGCTCTACCACGTTTAAAAGTACGTCAGAGCTCCTTTTTAAATGAATGTGTATCAATGCAGATAAAGTTTTATTAATCGGTTACGATTTTTATTATGAGATCTGCAATAATAAGTGTGAAGTTCTAACTTACGAAGTTACTCTGTACTGTAACAACATTAAGAAAAAACTAAAGTAGGTAGGACTCATGCCGTCGTCGCGAGTTCTCAAGTTTATCGGTTTTTTATTCCTTTTAGTTTCATTTACTTATATATGAAATACACTAAACAGCTACCGAAATTATATTTTCAACGAATAACTTAATTTCGTGAGTGTTTCATAACTGCAGTGCCACTAGATATTTCTTGCCTACTATTTGACAGATGGCGTCGTAGTGAATATTGTTGCGATTAATTTTGCAAGCACTCCCCCGCCATCCCCGGGTTTGTTTAGATTGGGATTCGAGCCCAAAGACCCTGGCTGAGAATTTACGTACGCTAGCCGCTGAGCTACGCGGCGATCGAGATATAAAAAAACTCACAACGTTCAAGTAATCTGAAAGTACATGCAAGCGTAAATATAAAGACATAACGTGCCGTGAAACTTTTTATTTTCATAATAAAAGTTGTCTTTAAGTGGAACGTCTCATTATACTTACGGGTATTAGATGCTACATTTTATGTTCGGACTTTCTTCAGCGTTTCTTCTTTTACTTCGCAACAAAACCCTTCGATTTATAGCAAATCAAAGATGGAAGTGTAATGAGTTCGGACAAAATAATGAGAGATATAGCCGCGCTGGTTTAGTAATCAATCCCTTTGATTTACTACAAGTAGTAAATCAAAGGCCGTAATTCTACGTGGGCTCATATATGGCGGCATAACATTTTCAAATATGTCAGACTTAAATTCAAAGTCCAATTTTGTGATAAAGCCTAACCTTAGCTTTGCTTTGCTTTCAAGCGTAAGGGGTATGTCCAGCAGTAGACTAATTACATACTGTTAAATAAAGTTCATATATTGGAAAGGAGATATAGGAAAATACCAGAAATAAAACGCTTTACAAAATAACTGTAAAAAAATTCGAAATTGGGAATTTATGAAAAATATTACACAAAGGATCGTGAAATAAATATGTACGCGTTGAACAGAGGGTGGACTGTGCTTTATGACCTCGACTATCGACAAAAATTCCTTTCTCAAAACACTGCCGCGACAGAATATTTTTATACACTTTGAACATTTATGTCTCTTCTAGATACACTATTTGGGTACAACACTACAAATATATGCTTAAACATAAACACATTGGAGATCGATATGGTCATCTCCTCTCCCGATACTCGAACATACTTCGTCGACTGAAACAACCTCCAAGTTTTCATTGTCGAACTCCGTTGGGATTCAAATTTCTAGCGAGCACTGAACTCTTTTATCTGTCAATTGCAGCTGACAATCTTAAGTTAAAGGAGATCATCATCTATATTCTGCACCGCATAATTAACTTTTATTAAATAAAAAAATTTAATAACTTTTTTAATATTAAATTCGTTAATATATTAAACTTTAAGTGTTGCGACTACTTAGTAAAAATCCATAACTCTTAAGATAGGAAATATAATTCATTAATATACTGCGTGCAGATCTTAGCTAGTTACAACCCAAAATTTCTGTAACTTTTACAAAAATCTTAGTTCTTTTTCTGTAGTTTTTATGACGAGGTAGAGCCCAGCGGTTTGTTGCTCGAATGGACCGGGGAAGCACTACGGCCTCGCAGAATACTGACGAAAAGTTCTTGTCGGTCAACGTCAAAATCAGCGTTGGTTTCGGTGAATAAGGTAGCTGCAGACCCACTCCGCCTCCTCGATCCTCATCCTGTCTTCCATTCCCCAAATATCCATAAAGGCCGGCAACGCACCTGCAGTTCCTCAGCTGTTGCAGATATACGTAAGCGCCGTTATCACTTACCATCAGGCGAGCCGCTTGCTCGTTTGCCCTTTTCCCATAAAAAAAAAGAATAAAAAGTTCATAACTAATTAATATTATTAATGAGAAAGTATGTTCGTTTCGATGTTTGTCTTTCAATCACGCATAAACAGCTTAAACGATTTTGATGAAATTTGGTGTGAAGATGAAAATGAATGATGAAGAAGAAAAAAAGGCTATTTATCTCAAGAAAACCGCAGGTGAATTATCCACGTGGGTGAAGCCGCGGGCGGAAGCTTGTTAATAATACTTATAAATCACGACATTTTTCTTCACTGCCGAGCACGCAGTAAATCATCTCTTTATTTTGGAAACAATTAAATGTTATAACGTACACTGGAGCAGCGTGGTTGTACGTTTCCCGGCACCAAACCCTCTTCTAAATAACACAGAGGAGACCTTTGCTCAGCAGTGACTACTTCACTTTGTTTTTAACCTTCTAAAAAATTAATAGGCATGTCGTCAGTTAAACCAGCAGTCGCAAGGTTCGTCGACCGATCACATCACGCCTATTTGCATGTCGCCTAAGTAATTTTTTGTCATTTTCTATTCTTAACTTTTTGTTTTATAACAAACCGACAAGATTTTTTGTAATTATTATAGCGGTGAAATGTTAATGATCTCGTGAGTTACTGGATAGTCATATGATGAATATTTATAGCAGTCAGAGATGTTTATTAAATAAATGTATCGTTATTCATCTTGTCGAGAAGAGTCGTGGTGGCGGAAATGGTAAATCCTCGCATCGTGTTTGTGTTCAGTAGTTGACTATGTGAAACAACGTGACAGGTGGTAAGCCTGTCGCCTTCTTAGTGTTCAGGCCAACGATACAAATCGAACTTAAGTTTTGAAAAAATCATTGGTACGAGACCTCCTCTTAGGGAATCGAATTCGCGTCTTCTGATTCGGTGGCAGATCCCCTAACCACTTGGTTATCGTGGCCGCCATTATATATATTAATAATAGCGACACATCACGGAATACCTCTTTTGTACACCTATTATACAAGAACCGTTGCAAAATACGTTCGTCGTATTTTGTTTTATATGAACCGCTCCTACAGCTCTGAGCTTCACTACCGATATAAGCCGAGACGATGTGAAAATTATGCGGCGTGTTGCCCGGCCATAAGCATTTGCTCTGTTCGCAGCTACCTACTGTTTTATGTACGTTGTTATGTACGATGGAGTTGCCACATTATTTTGGATAGCTTCATTCCCTACAGAGGTCTGTGAGAAAGATCACAAATTTCTCACACAGACTTCTGTCCAATATTCTATTGAACCTATATTTATACCTAAGTATTTCATATATTGAATACGTGTATGTGATTTATGGACTCTATAAAGTAAACACTATACACAAAGTTTTAACAGACTGTTCTGAACCTATATTTAATTATTCAACTGTTGATATATTGATTTATGTTAACAAAGAAACGTTAATAAATTATTAGTATACACTTAAAGTCACCCTTACTTTACCAGCCCGTAAATAGTCTGCACTGCAGGACATAGGCCTTTCCAATAAACGGTTCACCACCCACGTTAAGCATAGACGAGAATGCCAAAGGTAATTGGGAGATGCCTATATTTTCTTCGTCAGCTTGCTGCTGAACGACTGCCGGATATAGACCTCTCCAGTGACAAATTGACAATGACGGTGCCAGACACCTAGCACGCTGCTACCAATCTTCGGTTTGTGAATTTTCGGTTAAGCTTTTAAGATATCACTTGACCCGCCACAGACATGGCTTTTCCCTTAGTCGACTCTTAAAACACCCACGGAACGAAAGGTGACACGGTTTTTTAATGGCGCCACCATATAGTATGATCCCTATTTGATGATCTACTCATGATCGATTTAGACCACAACGACAACTTTTTTTTTATGATAAAAAGGGCAAACGATCAAGAGGCTCACCTGATGCGAAGTGCATACCGTCGCCCACGTATGTCTACAAGACCAGAGGAGCTACAGGCCGCCGACCTTAAAAGGATATTGGGGGGATGAAAGGAATGTTGAAGTGGGGCTGGGAGAGGAAGGAGTGGGCCTCTGGTTACCTCACTCACCGAACGAAACGCAGAAGCGTAAGATGCCTCTACTTCAGGCCTGTATTCTGCTTAGTCTTAGGTACTTCCCCGGTCGAGCCGCCCCAATCGAGCAGCAGCAAAAACCGCCGCTTGGCTCTACCATGTATAAAATACTTCTAAAGATTTTTTCAGAAATACTGTCTGAATATTCCCACTATCCAACATTCATTTTGTTAAAATTGTTTTCTAATAAGTTTACGAATTCATTTAACTTGAAAAAGTTTTATTCAATTTAATAAAAATAAAGGCTATTAAACGAAAACAAGTTTTATTTGACAAAGCGTACTTTTAAAGCCGTGTTATTTATTCTTCCAACACAATCTCAGCTAAGTGCTTCTCTTACACAAAGCACTAGAAAATTATATAGCAAACTTCTTGTTTTGTTACTCACTATGCAATGGGACAAAGAATGCAAAAAATAAATACAAAGTTTAATAACGATGATTGTCTGTGCACCTGCAACATTGTTCACAGCTTTTATAACTACAACTGCAAGCGAATATAAGCAAACGTCCTTTTGCAGGAATAGGTCCGAGATACTATTAATATATAAATTCTCTGTACATACAAATTTTGAGCATTTGTGTGAAAATTTGTTATGCATTTTTGAAAAATTTACCTTAAAAGCAATTAATTTCACGGATTTTGATTAGAGCGGATTGAAAGATTGCAAGAGTACTACATAGGCCATGTTTTATCTACTTTCTTCTTGTTATATCTAATAACGCTTTAAGGGCTGAACAGATATAAACGCCATGGAATAGAATATAGGACACTTTTTATCTCCGGTCAACCACTAGTATTACACATATTTTCGTTTTATAAATTTTCTCTGTTATTCATTTTGTTTTCGTTATCACGAAGCAAACTATCAGGAGCTATCAGTAAAAAATATCGTGGCTTCTGACTTAAGGCACAATAATCATTCTGCAAGAATCCAGAGCAGAGATTCTAAATTAAAAGAAAATACTTCAATAATCCACTCATTTCGGAGGTTTTTTTCAATTGTTCTGTTTTACAGTACTTATACCTTAAATTTAAATTTATTTACGATAGACACCCAACAGTAATATGAGCAGTCTTAATGATTTTGCTATCTTTAAACAATTATCGATAAAAAGATTTTTATAAATAGGTAGATAAACCGTTTATTTGGTCACTACAGCATACTTACAATTTATATCCGAAATACACAATACAGAAAGTAACAAAGAAAAAATAAATAGAAAAGTAAACTTAGACAAAAACAAATAAAATTAATTTTCATACAAAAATAATGTGTGTTCTGTAGTGGAACAAAAAGGCCATAGCTCAGGGTACAATTTGTCATTGGCAAAACACTGATTTTCAGCTATTATAGGCCGTCAGCTAAGCCGGTGGTAGTACCCAGCCACCTTACTATTGAAATTAGGATGTTTTTTGATTTCAATAACCTCGCGAACCATCCTTTGGCAGAAGTCGGTAGTCTTTTGCGTATCATTCAGTCGTCTTTTCATTTGCGTGTCATTTGTGGTCTATCAAATCTCATGGGGCGATCATATGGCGGCATATGATCACAGACTGCAGACTTCCTAGAACGTCGGTGTTTCACGGCAGCTATGTGTTCTTTGACGCAGGTCCTTACAGATCTTTTAGGTCATCCTGTGTAACTGAGGCCACATTCACTATCAAGCATCCTTCTTCGTAGCATCTTGTAGGAGGAGGTCACAGTGACCGAGTGTAGCCGGCCACAGTTGAGCGAATACCGACAACGCGGTAATCAACCATTATCGCAGTGCCGGCACCCTCGCTCTTATGTTTACTGTCGCAGGAATGAGCGTCACAAGAGCCTTGTTTGTTTGTTAGCAGGATTTAACACGTGCAAGTAAGGTTGGCGTTAGGAGAAAGAGATGGTGCTGTTTCTCCTCTTTTCTTATTCTCATACTACTTGCACTTAATTTGTGTCTGATGCATGTGGCATTTCCAATAATGTCGGTCGGAGATGTAAATTATAAGCTGAGAGTTGAAGGTAACTGCTTTATAACGAAAAGTTTCAACTGCTCCCACGTCCTAGGGTTTATCTCCCCAATCTGTTTTATTTATATCCATTACTAGCGGCCCGTCCAGGCTTCGCACGAGTGGACATTTATTTTTTAAACATTTTGGGATAATCGTAGAGTAAATGTATCTTTAAGCAGGACATAAGTAGTTTTTTTTTTTTCAAATTATTCTTATAAATATTTTTCTTATAAAATTTTATGTTTTTAACCATAAACTTATTTGTATCCTCAAAGCTGATTTTCTTTTATTTTCACATTTTATTTATATATTTTTTTTAGTTTTATGTACTTAAGTATTTTATTTTTAAGCGGTTTCAATTTTTGTGGCCGTGGCCGGTGTGGCCCCACGCAGCGCAGCGGCGTTAACTTTTTATATTAGTATTTTGTTCAAATTGACATTTTTAAATTCGTAATATCTTTTGAATGGAATGTTCGATTTGAATAATTCCAAAAGTAATCTACCGGTATTGAAAAATTATTGAATACGAAATGATGAATTTTGATAAGGTTTGATATGAAGGTATGGATAACATGGTCTGATTTTGGACGGCATTTCTATCAACTTTTAAAATATAAAAAACTAGTTACAGTGACATAAGTACACTAGTTGGACAAATGGTATTACAAAGTTTCTTGTAGATATTGATGTGTTCTTTAACTGTTTATATACGTGTTATTAAAATTTTTGAAATCGCTCCAGTATTGAGATTTTTTCGTTACAAACATACAAAAATACAAATATTTCCTCTTTATAATATAGGTGTAGATTTGTTAAGGATCCTTTAGTATTACTAGTTTCTAATATTATAATTGAAAACAAAGTGTTAAATAAGCAAAATGAAAATGTTTTGAATGAATTATTAATTTCACCTAGACCACAGTATAATATATTCATAATGAAATGCGCAAACCACTGAACTGTTATAATTTATGGCCTAATTTATTTACACACATTTTACCGCAGCGGCATATCTATAATATTAACAACAAATATTGACGAGAAATTTTGTTGATGAAATATTACTTAGCAAGTTAATTATGTAACTTCACAAACTCCGCAAACTAAATCAATATTTACCGTAACCATGTTTTATTAGTCTATTAATAATTGCTAATATTGCTTATTGACTTAGATGTTGTGGGTGGTGTAATTAGAAGACATCAATGTAAATACTACATGGGTAAGGGGGAAAAAACCTCAGATTTCTTAACGATGATGACCCAGGGCTCTCGCTCGCTTGTAATGTTCGTCAATGCTCCACCGCTTTTAAATATTGAGAGGCTTTTGCCCAGCAGTGGAACATTTACTGGTTACTACTTTGGGGAGATAAACAAGTTCGCGGAATGGAGGTCAAAAATTATAAAATTATATTCAAAATTTATATTAAATTAAATAATTATGATAACTAAAATAAAAAAAAGAAGGTCTCAAGATCTTATACGCGATACTGAGGTGATCAGAGGTATAGACATTTATTTAGTTGTTACAACGCACTTTTCACTAGAGCTTATTTAGAACATAGTGACAGATGGTGAAACGGCGACACAGTCTTTGAGTTCAAGCCAACGATGCAAATCGTACATAAGTTTTAAAAACTATAGTACGAGCCCTCGGGGATCGAATTTCAGTCTCCTGATTCGGAGGAAAATCCTTTATACATATATATACTCGTAAATATTTAACAATATATTCATCTTTTTTTTTTAATTATTAAAGCTAAAACGTTCATTAGAGAATTAAAACAGTATCGTGTTTTATATTCAACAATGCGACCGCTTAAACAGCGTTTACTTGAAGGTCTCTTGTTCACAATGACAAAATGGGCTGTAACAAAGTAATCGCTTCAGGCGTTTTATTGTTCTTGTAAAAACAATTTCAGTACACTGAACAGCTTCGTACGTCTTTAATTTTTGTATCAAGGTTAGAGAAAAACAGGACAAAAATTACATTGTCGAAGGAAAATATTTGAAAGGAAATAATTGTCTGTACCGAATCTGATTTCTAAATATTGTAATTTAGTTCTTCACATTTGCAAAGATTTTGCTATGAAATAAATATAGTTTGATAATGTTTAAAAGTTTACTGAAATATTTTAGCCACCACTTTTTGTATACCTACGCTGCTTTGTGCCAAATGAAAATTCGTAATCTCAACAACCCTGTGGGCAACAAACATGGAATGCTTATGGAAGTATTAGCAGTTTAAAACTCACTGCAGAAAAGGAAACACTTCTTATCTATAGCAAATCGTTTAAGTTTTTTTGTGTTTTTTTTATCGGGGTATTCCTCTTTTTAAAACAATTATTTCAGCGTTTCAATCTGGCCCTGGAAAGTAGTCCTTACCATGATAAGCAGTAGCAGATTCCTTTATTTGGCATTCTAATTAAGTACCTAGCCTCTATATATCAGACTACATCTTTCTTTTCCTAACGCTTTATTTTGCGGTACTTAGTATGTTATGGCTACACCGCTCGCTTCAATTTCATAATAGGCGAGTGACCTGGGGTCGATCCCTGGATATGGTAACATAACCACTAAAACTGTTAGTAGTAAATGCCTGTTAGTAAAGTTTCGTATATACATTAGTTTGTGGTTCAAAGCGTGAACCAAATGAATAATACATTGTAAGGTAGGTAATAAACCTCCAGGTAAAATTAAATATTAATTAGTGGCGATTTATGGATAGAAAATGGAACTGATATAAACTCTACTGTACTTTACATCTTATTAGCACTTTAAACATAAGTAACAATTGCTTCACCAAACATATATAGCGCAGATTCTAATAAATCTATTTGACATTGCTTTGTTACATCGATTGAAGAAATATTTCATATGTCCATATTCTTATGACAATAAAGATTATTATTATTATTATTATTATTATTATTATTATTATTATTATTATTATTATTATTATTATTATTTTTTGGGGTATTTCTATATTTACTCATCTGGTTGGGTTGTATAAATAAATACATATATAAGTACATACATAAGTAATATTTTATAAATTATGTATATAATAAAATTAAATAGATAATTAAAACCCAACCAGATGGAAGCCCCGGCAAGCAGGGCCCGAACAGCCGAGGTTGGGAGAAAGGGAAAGAAACCGGCGGACAATGCGAGCGGTATCGAGTAGCACTGCCTTCTGCATTTGAGCTCGGAGCGGTCCGTCACGGAGTCCCAGCCGCCTCAGATGTTCCGAGAGGCTGACTGGAATTAACCCATTCGCAGAGACGACGATCGGAATAATTTCGGTCGGCATACCACCCCACATGTCGGTTACCTCGTGAGCCAGGTCCAGATATTTTGTCTTCTTGTCTGTTTCGGCTTTCACAAGGTTCTCGTCATATGGAATGGTGATGTCGACCAAAAAAAATCCTCGACTGTGCTCGGTCCATCAACACGATGTCAGGCTTATTTGCATGAATCGTCCTGTCCGTGATAATGGACCGGTCCCAATAGAGCCTAGCGCGGTCATTTTCGAGCACGGCTTCCGGCGTGTATTTATAGTAAGGCAGTCTCCGATCCACGAGACCGCACTTCAGAGCGAGCTCCTGGTGTAAGATCCTGGCTACTAGGTTGTGCCTGTGCAGATACTCAGAGTTAGAAAGCGCTGAACAACCGGAGATGACATGCCGAAGCGACTCCCCGGGACGGCGACAGGCTCGACAGATGTCGACGGTACCATCCTTTAGGATGTATCTCCGATAGTTGTTCGTCTTAATAACCTGATCTTGTATCGCACAGACAAAACCCTCGGTTTCCCCAAAGAGGTCACCAAAACGCAGCCAGTTTAGGGAGGCGACGGTATCTACGAAAGGCTCATGTAGAGCCTTGTAGAACCTCCGTGGAGCTCTTTCTCCTTCCATACGGTCTCCCGGTCGGAGGCGCTCGGTACTGCCTGGTCCTGCCGTTGCTCGTTGGCCAAGGATAGAGGGGTAAGCCCTTTATCACAACTAATGACGTCCGAATAGAATGACTCATCCGATCTCGGTAGGAAGTAATTACGGAGGCTGCACACTTCGCGATTGTGCATGGTGGGGCGCTTAAGTAACCCCGCCCTCCACGCTTCCGCGGCAAGTACAGCCTCATCACTGACGATCTCGGATGATGCATCCTGTGGGACGTCATGATTGTGCGGACTTTTCTGTCCAGGGCGGTAAGTTCGGTTTGAGTCCATCTGAGTATGCCAAAGGCATAAATGAGGACTGGCATGACCCAGCCGTTATACGCGCGTGCCTTGTTCCCGCCCGACAAAAGGCTATTAAACACTTTTGTCAGACGCGCAAAAAACAAGTCGCGAACCGTTTGTTTCATGCCAGCCTCATCGATACCTATGTTTTGTGACATACCCAGGTACCGGTATGTATCAGCCTCGGAAAGGGTCCTAATGTTAACGGGCATTGACAAGTCTATGCCCTCAGAATTAGCGACCTTTCCCCTTTCGACGTGGAGGACCGCACACTTATCCGTCCCGAGCTCCATTCTGATTGAATTGCTAAAATCGCAAGTGATTTTTAGCAATTCCATCAGATGGGAGCGATTGGTGGCGAATAACTTGAGGTCATCCATATAGAAAAAGGTGGGTCACTTTTGTACCTCCCCCTCCGAAGCTGAAATCCTCTCCCTGAGTTCTCCAGCAACGTGCTGAGAGGGTTCAAGGAGAGGCAGAACCATATCGGACTCAAACAATCACCCTGGAAAATACCCCTTCGTATCCTTATTCGGTGTTCCGCAGCCGTCATCCGCTCACCTAGATGGCAAAGAGTCGTGCTCCATTGCCCCATACATTGCTCGAGGAAGTCTCTTACTGTACAGTCTACCTTGTACAGCTCGAGGACCCTCTTTAGCCACGTGTGAGGCACCGAGTCGAATGCCTTTCTGTAGTCTATCCAGGCGGCAGAGAAGTTCCGACGGTTGCGTTTAACCAGCTTGCCAATGACCGCGTCAATGAGGTGGTTCCTTGGTCCCGCGACCGCCGCTCCGACATCCATTCTGAGCGCGCGACATTACTTTATTTATATCAAGGTGTCGGGTGATTTTCACGCTCAGAATGGACGTCAGTGTCTTATATATGGTGGGTAGACACGTGATGGGGCGGTATTTACTCGGATCTGCGGTAACCTTATCTTTAGGAACCAAATGAGTGACCCCAGTGGTGAAGAGACTCGGGAGCGACTTCTGGTCGAGCCTCTTGGAACTGCTGCGAGAGCACAGCGTGACACACCATGAACCCCTTTAACCAGTAGTGATGCAGCCCGTCGAGTCCCGGACTTTTCCAGTTAGGGCTCTACGTACCGCCTCAGCTACGTCGTCAGGAGTAATGACGACGGGGTCCATGGGCTTAATACCTGCACACCGACTCGTCACAGCTTCTGTCCAAGGGCCCTCGCTGTGGTATGCGGGTGCAGACCACAGGCTTTGCCAGAAGGCGACAGTGTCGGCCTGATTTGGTCCTTGACCCGTTCCACATATTCCAGGTCGCTCCAATGATTTGTAGAGCCTCTTCTGGTCACTCTGGAAGAGACAATTCTGGTTAAATCGCGCTGACCTCTCGGTAAATCGCCGAATCCGCTTTCCCCAAGCCGCGATCCTTTGCTTCAGGTCGTCTATGCGCTCCGTCAGCTTTTGCGTTATATTCGGCTGGGACAGACTAACATCCGTCCCAGCAAACGCCATCCTCACGGTGCGCACAATCCTCGGCCTGTTATTGCCCGACCTGAAGCTTATCAGTCTGCCGATAAGGGCTCTTGCCTTTGCGATACGGTTCTCAATCCTTTGTCTCCACGCTGGGATAACGCTACCTTGTTTAGTAGCGCGTCCAGCTGTGGGAAGTGGCGCCAACAATACGGCAGACTGCCAATGCAGCGCCAAAAAGTATAGAGTCCGTATCACAAAGGTCCCGGCTGGTTTCCAAATAAGTAGCCAGCATTGGGTTTAGAGCCCCCACGACATCCCGGTTGCGCTTACTTAGTGGTATGCGGGGAGTCGTGTCGTAGTCGTATTATTATTAAATTATTTGGAATTATAAAATTAATTACATATGCTGCTAGTTTAAATTCGAGTTCCTGACCCTATTAGTGCAACGCTTGACATAAACTTTTCGCATTTTTAGTTACTCGCGTAGAGGTTGAGCCCAATTTGTGCCACTTGGTGTCACCGTCGCTACTTGACTACTTTCCTGATATCCCGGTTGTACTAGAGACGTCGTTCCAACAGCAGTTATTGAATTTAAAACAGTGCCAAAAACGATCTAGATGAGACAAAATATTTTGATAAAGAGAAATTATACATCTTTTAGTTTCGTTGGTAAATTCAACAACCAGCAATTCAATTATTCAAGAAGTAGCAAATCAATTATAAAAAAAACAACCCGACTGCGTAAATGTGTTTATTCTCGTCTCTTTTTTGATTCGCAGACGTATTATGTAAATATGTTCCCTTCGTCCCTCTCTCAAGTCGGTCAGGCCAAATAAATAGACATACATACATCCGAAAAACATAACTCTTCTTCTGGGGCAGTCTGGTAAAAAGTTTATTTGGATTAATTAGACAAATTAAGGTTACCCTTTTATTAACGTGCAATTGACCTCAGCACGCTTAAAAAAATGCGGTCTACTTCTAATGGTACAAGAAACTATTTTCTTAAGTTATTAAACTATTAACACAAACGAATTAAACCTCTGAAAACAATAAAAACTAAAAATGGTATGAAAACTAACGACTTTTTAATTTCTTAGGACAAATGAAGAATTTTTATTAATTACTTCAACTACTACTAGTAGTCTCTCTCTGACCACCTTAGTGGTAGGTATACTGTCGTGAGAGCTTTTTTTACTTTATTCATGTCTTTGACTTTATTCATTTAAGTACCATAAAGCTTTACGTTTTTAGTAGTTGACTTTTTACATCGTATTTTCAATTGGGAGAAGAAATCCGGATCTACACTATTTTTAATTTGATAAACAAAAAATGTACATCAAATAAAGTTAATTGTTTAAATCGCTAGGTATAAATAAAACCGTAGCACAAGATTAAAAAGATGCATTATAAGGTACACCGAGGTAAGGAAGGACACCCCATGTCGTATTACAAGCTTACTAGCAAAGATTGATGAAAGTAATTTGCGGGGACAGCGACAAATTGCGATCTCCGTGATTTGTCGATCCCGATGTACGCAGAGCTACGTCAATTCCCATTTTTATCGATTAATGTAATAGCTCCTCAGAAGAGTTGTATGAATGTACGGATTACACTTGGAAACTGCACATATTAGGCTAAATAGCTTTTGAATCAATCGTCAATTTTGGGGTCAATTTAAACACTAATGCTTTTCAATTACCACACATTATACTACTTAGCGTTTTACCTTAACGACTGTACTTTATAGGACATTCCAGATTTCCAAACAAAATGCTATATGTTTCTAAGGCTTGTTCTCTGTAACGAAGGATCAAAATAATAAAAATACCATAGATACAAGTAAACTTATATTATTACACTAAATAAATAAAAATCTTTAAAATATAATTTAAAAACTAAAGAAGTCTATACTATAGACATGGGCCTTAACTATTGTGACGCGAAGAGGACTAAAAACATCCTACTTACATCGGATTTGACTGTAGTTGGCATTTGATTATAACACACACTCCGAAGTGACAAAGAGTTATACTATATATATATATATAGTAGTAAACGACTACTTTACCATGAATACCTGCAAACAACTTCAATTGAAGATGATTACAGACTATGATGGAATGCCTTATAGCCTGTAATTATACTGTCTAATCTCTTTAAACCGGAACACATCAGGGGCTGATAATAATCAGCAGTGGAATGCTGATTATTATCTGCATAAATAGGTGAAAGGGCTGGTACCTACCCAGACAGCTCCTATGTAAAAAATAATCCTACCTTATAAATAGAGCTATTTAAATATGGCGCAATCATATGTAGACGAAATCAATCATTGACACAGAAGAAATAATTTTTTCTCTGTTCAAAAGGCTATATTGCAGAAGGCCGAGTCTCATTTCGCACGAAACTTTTTCATACACATGGAAGAACATTTTCAATACTGAGGGAAAAGGAGGCGATTTGTTCCACGCGGAGCGTCCGATGGTTCGCTACTTCAACTTACTCTGGGTTGAAGCGCATATGTCGCTTCGAAAATTTGATTTTTTAGGGTAGACGATATAAGAAATGAGAGTGAAAGTTTTCATCAATACAAATAAATAAGGTTAACCACATGCATGATGATCACTTTTTACGTGGCAGAGCCAAGCGGAAACTTTTGCTACTGGAATGGGACGGTTCGACCGGGGTACGACCGACGTAAAACCGAGGGCCTATCCCCCTCCCCCCCCCCCCCTTCTCATCTACCCGATCCCAAATATCTTTAAAATCCGCTCAACGTACCTAAAGTTCCTCGAGTGTTGCAGATCTACGTGGGCGTCGGTAATCACTTACCATCAGGCGAGCCGTTAAAGTTTAGGCCAATTTCCGATTTCAGGTAGAGATATTTCACCCACAATTTGGAAGTCAAACTAGTCCCTGTAATGAAAACTGAATAGTTGACATAAACATTTCTTTAATTCATACTATGATCGTCGTCATCATATAGGGTATGATTACTTTTAGTTATCCAAATATCGGAGTATTTCATACCTTTCTAAAAAAATTGTATTCAATTTTAGTTCGACTATCGAGTAATAACCTAGCTCAATACTGATTTTGATACCTGCTCATAACGCATGAGTGCTTTACGTAAGCTGCTGCTTTATATTGCTTCTTTGATTAACGGAGATAGCGGTAAACGGTGGTACATCTCGATTTTTTTAATTAAACTTTTGTTTAACTGATTCTTTACTTCCTAAACTTCATTTCGTGATCAAAAATAGAAAGACATTTTTATTTCGGCTTCCTTTATGAAAATATTTACCCTTCACCACTGGTAAGGCATCTTTTATTAACTCTACGCCTATTTTGCCAGATTAAATGCCAGAGAAAAATAATTAATATCTGTTAGCACTGAAAAGGAATAAAAAGGAGAATTCCTTAAATTTGTCTAAAACCGAATATCTAGAGGAATTGGAGAAAACTTCTGGAATAATATATAAACTTTTTTTTTTTTTGAAAAAAAAAGTATCCTGGTCTTTACGCTTTACCTGAAAGATTGTTCTGAGACTTGAATGCAAAATGTGATTTCTCGGAAAATTTGACAGGTTGTCCATTTCTCGACTCCGGAATTGTCCCATACCGTCGAGTTGAGGCTCGACAAATGTTTAAAACTGTCTTTGTCTTGCCCGCGAACTATTTAGCCAGCCCATGGCCAGTGCAGCTTACCGCTCCTTTAAGTTCTTTTACCTTACCGTTAAGTAACCGACATGATTACTTCGTTATTTGAAAAAGTTGAGCTTTGATTTATTTTTTCTTTTTAATCTCTTAATTACCTGAAACAAACAAATGTATCATAAATTTTAAGTGATTTACCAATAAGCACCAATAATTTGAAAAACGGCTAGAATACATAATCATATAACAAAAAAATATTAAAAAACTAACATGTAATAAGCATGATGAAAGGAAATTTTTTTATTAGAAAAAGGCATTTAATATAAAAGGATAGAAATTTAATAGCCAGTTTACAAGTTTGAAACCTGCGAACATTTCACATAAGTACTCTAATATATTCTTCACTTTCTTTAAGAATAAAGGGGGTAAAATAATTGGTTGTCTGGTGCCGGGTTACCTGATGCCACAGGTAAACAGCACGACCTTATAGACCGGCCACTCCAAATGACTTAGTACTACTCCAAATATGAGGTTAATGACGTTCATTCATCGTGGTAGAGCCAAGCGGCGGCTTTTGCTGTCGCAGGAATGGGCCGGCTCGTCCGGATAAGTACCACGGCCTCGCAGAATACCGGCGTGAAGTAGAGGCATCTTGTGCTTCTGCGTTTCGTGCGGTGAGTGAGGTAACCGGAGGCCCTCTCCCCCCTCCCCCCTCCCCAAATATGGTAGCGGTATATAATTTTGAGCTACCCCAGGAGGGTACCAGTACCTACGGTTCTGGAGAATCCCTCACTGAGCATCCACGTTCAGGCTTTCCTACGCTACCTAATCGTGGATGCTCAGTCTGCCCTGCGTATTCTAAAATATTCCGCTCTCTTTCTTTCCTACTCGAGGCAAACGCAGCAAAGAAACTATGGCATCCCCTACCGCGCTCGCCGTGGATTTCTGCAATATCAGGGGACTCCCTCGAACCTTAGCGCCGTTCATTACCATCTTGAAACGGCGAAGCCGGCCTTGCTTTTTCTTACAGAGACTCAGATATCGTCTCCGGCTGATACCTCTTATCTCCATTACCCGGGGTACAAACTGGAACACTCCTTTGTGCCCCGTGCCGGAGTTTGCGTATACGTCAGAGATGATATCTGCTCGACGCCTCGGTAGTCTTGAAGGTTTGGACCTTTCTACCCTTTGGCTGCGCATCGACAGCGACGACCATCCGCGCGTCTATGCGTGCCTTTACAGGTCCCATAGCGGTAATACCGTAACTGACCGACTCATCGACCACATCCAAATGGCTACAGATTCCGTGCTAAAACAGATCCCATCCGCAGAGATCGTGATTCTCGGCGATTTTAATGCCCACCACACCGATTGGCTCGGTTCTCGCATAACCGATCATGCGGGGAGATCTGTTCACGACTTTGCATTAGCATATGGCCTGACACAACTGGTAACCTCGCCGACGCGGATCCCAGACGTGGAAGGTCATACACCTTCCCTGTTGGACCTTTTGCTGACCTCACACCCGGACGGATATTTGGTCTCAGTCGATGCCCCTCTTGGCTCGTCGGACCACTGTCTGATCCGGAGTGTAGCGCCTATCGCGCGCCGATCCCGAACGCGATCTGCGGGGTTCCGCCGTGTGTGGCACTATAGGTCGGCAGATTGGGATGGAATGCGGTCTTTCTTTGCTTCCTACCCATGGGGGCAGGTTTGCTTCTCGCTGGATGATCCCAACGTCGTTGCAGATTCTGTCACCGATGTGGTACTTCAGGGAATGGAACTTTTATTCCGTTCTCTGCAGTGCCTGTCGGAGGTAAATCCCAGCCTTGGTTTGGTCGCACCTGCAAAATAGCGTCACGCCGAAAGCGGAAGTGCTACACGCCTGGGCCGATGCATCGGCGTCTCGGGATGCAAAACCAGTGCTCTTAAAACGAGTACAACTCTGCCTCCAGGTCCTTCAAAAGAGTTATCGCTGCGGCAAAGTTAAAGCACATTGAAGAATCAAGTGACTAGTTCGCCCCCATCGGGATCCCGCGCATTCTGGTCTCTCGCCAAGGCTGTCCAGGGAATTTCTGTCAGCCATCTCTCCCATCTCTACACAAGGAGGATGATTCGCTGGCCCATACTGCAAAAGAGAAAGCCGATCTCTTGGGCTGTCTTTTGCATCCAACTCGACTTTGATGACTGGGGAAACTCTCCACCTACCATCCCGTGGTGTAAGTGCTCCATGCCGGAAATTCAGTTTCTGCAGAGCTCAGTGCGAAAGGCACTCCGCTCCCTGGACATTCATAAGTCGAGGGCCGGACGGAATCCTCCAATTGTGCTGAGGATGTGTGCCCCTGAGTTGGCACCGGTTCTCACGCGTCTTTTCCGGCACTCCTACTCTTCAGGCGTCGTCCCGGAATCTTGGAAGACAGCATTTGTGCATCCAATACCCAAAAGGCGACCGCTCTGATCCGTCCAACTACAGGCCTATTGCCATCACCCTTGTTATCTAAAATAATGGAGTCACTCATCAACACCCAGCTCCTGAGGCCTGGAGGAACACCAGCTGATCAGTGACCGACAGTACGGTTTCCGTCGCGGACGATCAGCTGGTGATCTTCTAGTTTACCTGACTCACCGATGGGCGAAACGGCCAGTTGAGTCACAAGGCTTTGGCGGTTAGTCTGGACGTAGCGAAAGCATTTGATAGGGTTTGGCATAAAGCGCTTCTTTCAAAGCTTTCATCTTACGGGGTTCCTGAGAGATTGTGCAACTGGGTCACCAGCTTCCTCACGGATCGGAGCATCAAGGTTGTTGTCGACGGTGCATGCTCGGACCCCAAACCCGTGAATGCTGGTGTTCCACAAGGCTGTGTGTCATCTCCACTTAGTTCCTTCTGCATATCAACGACATGCTACAAATCAGTAGCATTCATTGCTATGCAGACGACAGCACGGGTGATGCCCTATATACAGGCCGTGCGAATATTTCTCGGGAACACGTCGACGAGTGCCGGAACAAACTTGTGTCTGAAGTCGAGACCTTGTTATTCAAAGTCTCGGATTGGGGTCGACGTAATTTGGTCCTATTCAACCCCAAAAGACACAGGTTTGCGCGTTCACCGCTAAAAGAATCCCTTTGTCGTTTCTCCTCTTTTTGAGAACATTCCCTTATTGCCTCAGCCAGTATCAGAATCCTTGGCGTTGACATATCGAGCGACGTTCAGTTCCGTGGTCACTTGGAGGAAAGGCCAAATTGGCCTCCAAAGTTTAAAAGTTTGTAGAGCGGACAGTATTTCATGCCGGTCCACCGTTTGCAACTTTATAAGGCGCAAGTTCGGCCCCACATGGAATACTGTTCTCATCTCTGGGCAGGGGCACCCAGTACCAACTCCTTCCATTTGACCGCATCCAACGTCGAGCGGCTCGAATTGTCGGCGACCAAGCTCTCTCTGATCGGCTTGATCCTTTGGCCTTGCGAAGAGATGTTGCTTCTCTTTGCATTTTTTACAAAATTTTCCACGGGAATGTTCTGAGGAACTGTTCGGATTGATCCCAGCTGCTGAGTTTCACCATCGTACATCGCGACTGAATTCGATGTTCCATCGATACCACCTAGATGGTTGGCATTCCACCACAGTGCGTTTTAATCGAAGTTTTCTGCCACGCACTTCGACTTTGTGGAATCAGCTGTCGCCAGCAGTATTTCCGAATAGTTACGACTTAGGGACCTTCAAGAAAAGAGCTTATTCCTTCCTTAAAGGCCGGCAGCGCATCTGTAGCTCCTCTGGTGTTGTGGATGTTCGTGGGCGTCGGTGATCACTTACCATCAGGTGAGCCGCACGCTCGTTTGCCCCCTTCTTCTATAAAAAAAAAAAAAAAAAAAAAAAAGTTTATCCACGTACAAAATTTGCTTTATTAATTCAGATCACGGATTTCCACTGGGCACGATGCAGCGTAGCCAAATGTTTTCCGCAATCCACTTTTCGACTCTCCGAGAGATAGAAGGTGACGGTAGGCGAGTTGCGTCGCCAGGTTTTGTCACCCATATCTCTTTCATTCTTACGCCGCTACCACACAATAATATTTAAAGTTAATATTACTTTTATAACATTTTATTACAATTATAATCTATGATTGAATTATTTAAATAAATTCAACGGTAGTCTACTGTTAAAGAAAAAGCTGTGAATGACATGTCACGTCGTTGTGACTTCGAACAAATGCTTTAAAACGTTTATTACTTGTACCGCTGTAAAGCTGCCAACAAAATGTTGGTGAATTGCTTACTATCTTTCGCTTCTCTATTCATTGACTTCCTAGGAACATTCGGTAATAAAAGAGAACCTATACTTTTTTTATTAAAAAGTGGGGGTTGGTTATAATTTGTTTCTGAAATAAATTATTTGCGAATTTAATAAAACGTTCTTACTTACTTTGTACATACTCATAAAATGGTAATACATATTAAATCATACAATAATAGTTTCATAAATAGAGACCCGCGCAGCAAATGTCATGACAGGACAAGTCCGATTAGCTTTGAGACAACACGTAGACCGTTTTCAGAATAACCTTCTAGTGTTACTAGTTCGGATATGGCACATAACAATAGAAATTCAATAGTTTCAAAGTTATTACACGTGATTATTAAATTATATCTAAGTTTTCACACAATGCAATTCAAATGGTAGAGTCGGGAGAGGAAGACCTAGGCGAACATTTCACGATCAAATCGGAGACGTTCTGAAAAAAGGCCAGGTCAAGAGTACTCTAAACCAAAGAGCATGCATGCAAAGATTGATGAAAGTGGAAGAAGCGAAAGACGTATGTCAGGACCGCAGCATGTGGAAAAAGATTGTCTCTGCCTACCCCGTTGGGAACAAGGCGTGAGTATATACATACATATATTTCACATGAATGCTCTCTGAGCAAAAAGAATAGCTACTAGATCTAAGATATTTTGGAAAAACCTGGAATATGTTCCATGAGAGAATTATCCATATTTTGCCCGATGCGGCAAGCGGGTCAGTGATCACAGTATTGATACACCAGCACTAGTGATGATGATTTGAATGAACTTAACATTTTGGGATAATTTTACTGCCATCTTTCGCTTGTCACTGCCAAGTTTGTCAGTCTAGCAGGATTGGCAAAAGTTAATAAATTATTTTAATAAAATTTAAAACAAAATGTGCGTTAAAGTACAATCCAATAAAGAAGTACTATTCAGATTATAAAGAATATGTACACTACAATTGTACAAACAAACTGTACAATTTTTATTTATTAAATTTTAGCAACATAAACTTTTAACATTACCTACAACAGGTTTATTTTAAAAAAACGGAAATTTTCATACTTTACATAAACAGTAACTTGTGCTATTAAAGAAAAAAAAATTATCACATTTCCACATCTTCAAAGTAAAATAATACCTTATCGTGTCAGATTGGACCGGGAAACAACAAATATAGATTACAGTTCATTAGCACTCACGTCTTACTCTAAGTAGGATTAGGGGCATTTTGTTGTTCTATCACTTAAGTAGTGGCTTAAAACAAAGCATCAGAAAACTGTTGTTGCAATAAACAGTCTTTATGAAGGCAGAAATATTTTATAAACAATTTTCTAATCATAACAATAAAATGTAAGGTTGAGAATAATCAAGATTAAAATTTCAATGGTGACATTTTCATACATGCATCTTTATTGAAGACACCTTGTACTATTACAAGGTGTCTTCAATAAAGAAGTTGTAAAAAAATCAGTAAAACTTTAATTATAAGGACGTAAGTAATAGTACTTACCTCCTTATAACTTATATCACCTTTACGCCCGTATATTTTTAAAAGAGTAAAAGTGCCGGAAAAACTTCACTTCAGAAAAGGGATTTTAACTTTTTCAAAATTTGGCTTAGCACAAGGCTATAGGCCAATATAAAACTGCATCAGATGCACACAATCAGTGTAAAATCGCTGACTATGAGTGAATTATTTTCCTCGTTTATTCCTTAAGCAAGGGGATCGAAAGACAGACCACTGCAGTCAAGAGATCAACTCGAGTTACAAGTGTCAGAAAATTTTTAACTTTACTATAGAAAATCATCACAAATAAGCGGGCCATCTGTGAACGGCTAACACATTTGGCTTTATATATATTTTATGTATGTCACACTTTTAGCTTAGTCTACTTTTACGACGAGATGGGGTGACAGATTCTCTAATAGAAAAGGACGCACTCGTCTCTGTGCAGTAGTGATTGTACCCATTCTTAAGCCTTGAGCAGCGTCCTTGCAAATCATAGATTTCTACCGTTCCTGAACACTGACTGTTAAGAAAGTGAGGTGGTGTAACTTCCACAACCTTGATCATTGAAATAAAAATATAAATAAAAAGAAGGTAATGTGATTATTATTCTCAATAATATTAGATGCCTGCGATCGTGCCAGAGCAGTGGTAGCTGGGTTCGATCCCCGGTGCTGTACCTGCACTACAATTTTTAATAGCAATATTACGTGCTGTATTTGGAGATACAGCAGTTAATATTGCTACTTAATAGTGCTCGGTGGTAAAGGAAAAGATTGTGAGGAAACGTGCATGTCTGACAAATAATAAAACGTATGATTTAAAGGATATGTGAAGTCCGCCAACCCGAACAGGAAAAGTGTGATGGGACCTTCCCGGCTCCAAAACCCTCCCAAATATTTAAGGAGGCTATCACCTAGCAGTGGACACTTAAAGGCTGCTATTTTTTCTGTAATTGTGTGGAAAATTAAAAAAAAATAGGTTTTCTAATTTTTTAGTATTAAATTTAAGTCTGGTTGAACGGCTGCTGCTTATGACTAAGAAAGACCTTTTTAAGTGGCAAGAAGAAGCCGTATAAACACAGAGTAGCTATTTTTATTAAAAATTTTAAGACGTATCGCTAAATTCTAAGTAACTTTTTTGTTTACATATTGAAATTGAATAACATATGAAGATGCACACACATATCAACAAAGGTTTAACGAGTTTTAAATTGTAAATTTAATTTCTGGTTCATCTTTACATCATCGTTCATCATTCATTCATTCCTCCCCAAAGAATCACGTCTTACTTTGCGGAAACTAATAATCTGAATGATAATTAAAGAAGCCGCTTCGTACAATTCTACACGCAAAAATAAAATGGTAAATATTTTTAGCATGTTCTAACAGAATAAGAGTATGCATACAATGTACCTCCCACTCCACCACTCCAATCACCAACACCAGCAATACCCCTGATACTAGGATTACCTAGTGTCGTGGACAAGTACTTGGACACTGAAAGTTAAACAATAATGTTTTTTTTATAGAAAAGTTTTTAATAGTTAAGTAAAAAGAATAGATAAGTTTCGATCGTGGTAGAGCCAAGAAGTGGCTTTTGCTACTGTTCAAATGGGACGGCTCGACCGGGGTAGTATCAAAACATCGCAGAATACCGACGTGCAGTAGAGGCATCTTGTGCGTGTGCATTTCGTTCGGTGAGTTAGGTAAACGGAGGCCTACTTCTCCCTTCCCTTTCCACCCTCCCCATCATCCCTCCTATCTCACTCAAATATCCTTAAAGGCCGTCAACGTACCTGCAGCTCCTTCAGATGTACGTGGACGACGGTTATCACTAAGCATCAGGTGAGCCGCTAGCTCGGACTGATTCAAAAAATATTTGAATAATATTTGCTATCTTTCTTGATGTCAGAAATATACCAACGCTTTCTCCGAATGCCAGTTTAACCTGCACGTGCACTCCGGTAGCAATCTAAGGAGGCTCTGGTGGCCGAATGACGGCGGAATATTCACCCGAACTTGTCGAACCTAAATCCCACAGACATGTGATTGGGAGCAGCGTTACAAGTGCGAGGGTCTGGGCGAGTATGGCTGAACCTTACAAGAACTATCTGCCGTAGAGCAGTGGACTTAAACAGGACGATGCAGTGGTAATAATGTGTGAATGCTATCTTTTTAAATTATACTGGCTGAAAATTATGTACATTTATAATCGAAATTATTAAGTAGTAAATGTACATATAGAAGACACGCGATTGCACTGGTATTAAATTATTGACCAAGAGCTGATCGTGATAAATCCAAAGTCCTATGGTCTTATTTCATGACCAAATTCTTCTCGGCCAAATTTCGTATAAATCCCTTCTGTAAGCGTGGTTGAGCGACAAATATCCAAACATAATGTATGATATAATAGCAACAGGATTAAGGAGGTAAAAAAGAGGGAACTGGGTATGAGAATCAGGTTCGATTTATACAGAAAAAGGATTCATTTAGAGCGGATTGACGTCATTTATCAACGAAGTTCAACCTTGCGCGACATACAAGATTTTTTTACTCTCCAGCAAATCATTATATTAAATTAATGTAAGGCGTATCGTGTTTCCGCACATTTTTCGATAAAAGGACACATTTCTTATTAGTTGCATATTTACGGTATCCTTGCCTAATGGATGTCTTTAGGTTACCGAACAGTAAAAATTTATGTATTTATTAAGCAGCTTCCAGTCGCTTTGCAACGACTAATGCTAATGACGGCAGTAGGACAGCATTTAGATTTTCTGAAATTTACAACACAAATGACGCACTCTGTCCACCTCAGTATTTATTATTTTATTTTTATTTGCTTACTTTGTAGAATCTGACTTTTAATAAATTTTCTTTGCCTGACTGTGGGATTGGGTTTAATTGTAAAACTTCTGAAGAATTAATTTTTTACAGATTATGGACAGTATTTATTTCTTGGTTATATCTTAAGCCGTTTCGGATTAAATTCATTCTAATGTTCAAATTTTAATTTTGACGTGAATAGTAATTAAATTTAAATGCTTATGCCTTTTAATAATTGATCTAGTTACTATAACTATCCATTCTGAGCCTTGTTAAGAACCTACACATTTTCTTCTATATTAATAGTTAATCACATTAAAACTAATCGTGTCCCAACACAATTGTCATTGCTCTCAGGTATATAATACGTAACGACCTAAAGATATGCTTTTACGGCCAATATTGCCTTTGTTAATAACGTAGATAACGAAAAGTGGCAAAGTTTTAATTCGAATTACAAAATTCCACAAAGGCATGAAGGCAACACACAGATTACGACGGAGCGATTTCGTCAACTAAAGCCCGTTTAATTTCCGCAGATATTGCGGCTCTCTTTCGCTTCCAAAATTCACCATTTCAATTTATGATTTCGAATAAAAATAGGAATTTTCGTTATGATATAGCACTTCGTTGCAATTAATATATGAAGTGTAGTTAGATGGGTTAGGTGCCGCGGAGGCATTTTGCATACATGAACTGCACATAGTCAAACACCCAGACACGGAACAATTATTTGTAGTGTATACAAGTACTAGTCCCGTGCTGGAATCGAACCCACGACCCGTATCGTCTGGCACTCTGATCGCCAACAACTTTGCCAAGTGTGGCGATTATGGCAAACCCAGGGAATCATCTAATTATTTTTGATTTGACATCAATTAATATTTTACCAGTACGTACCTATTACGCGTATTAGCTCAGAAGAAACTTGACTGATCTACTCCCAAAAAATAGCGTTAAAATGTATATTCCGGTATCGCAGAGAACATGTCGACTAAACATATTATAACGGCCTTTTTATAGTAGGCGACAAGAAGTCTTGGTCAGAGTCTATCACCAGTGATGCTGTTAACTCTCGTCATCAAACTGTTAATAGCCCACCGCTGGACAAAGGCCTCTCCTAAGCTATGCCGTAGTAAAGTAAATTATCTAAGTAGCAAGTAAATGTTTCACTGTTGGGTTAAAGCAGTTATTAAATTACGATAAAATTATTCACTTTTAGTCAAGAATAAGGTAACAAAAACCGACTTAACACCTATTTATGCAATTAAATTTTACACGGTTAGTGAGAATTTGTGATATGTACAGCGACTAAGACACGAAAAAAAAATTTAATGTAAAAAAAATACCAAGTGTTAGCGAAAATTACTTTTTTTCCTCTCGGACTCTGTTTTGTGTTTAACTTGTATTTAAAAATGACAGAAACAATGCCTTAAAAGAAGCAGAACAACGTCTAACGTTTTAGCGTTTTTGTAACCGCTACCAACACGTGACGAACAGAGGAAGGAGCTGTGTAAGAATCTCTTACCTATATTTTCGCTATCCATGGGCGTCTAAAGAAAAACCATAAAAATCCAACACATTCTATATCTTGCAGAGGCGAAAAGTAGTTTGCGGAAGCGTTAGGATTTGCTGAGTAGTTGCAATGCCTAATCCCTGCCACTGCTTTGGGTGACTGGGGTGACTAGTCATATAAAATATATAAACTAATAATGAAAAATGCAAATTTCAAGATTTGAAGGTTTGTCGAAAATGAATAATAAGTATAAAATAAAGGTGAATTTGTTTCTATTATATTTGACTCATGTCTCCCGGACAAACTTTCGCCATTAACTTTATGATACTCACTTTAATTTCATATCGATTAGTTTTGAAGACCCTTTATGTAACTAATTGATGAAACACAAGAGAAAACTTAAATATTGAATCTTCCTATATTTGTACATCAATACACCTACCAAACGACCCTCCAAGTTTACGACATCAATCACAAGTGACGTTTGAGGTCTGTCAGCTGATAGCCGCGACGTCGTTGCAAGAGTTGGCGGAGTTCAGCGTAACTTGGCGATTGTTACTTTAAATCAACTGTCAGTTATCAACTTGCTAAAAAAAACTGTCCAAGTATTTCCAATATCTTTGCAGATACTCGCACATTCCTAAGTAATGTGCAGAGCGAGGTTGCAATATACTTAATGAAGCAATTTTTTGTTGTTGTATGTATTAAAACGACCGCCTGGCTTAGTGGTTGGCGTACCTGACTATTGAGGCTATGGAAGTTTTTTCGGTTACAATCGATTATCGGGTCTGGTTGTGTTGTGCTGCGTTCTGTGTAGGTATTTTACACAGCACCTTACTCTTTCTCCATAACTGTAACGTCGTACACCGGACGATGGGACGAGTGGTAGGTGGTAGGGCGGACGAGGGAGTGCCTCTGTGTGTGTTTGCGCGTACACTTACTGCACTAAGCGCATTATCCACAAAAATAACAGTAAATAATGAGGCCTTCAATACTAGTATAACCCCCGCAGTTGACAACTGCCGTTACTAAGAAATTGTAGCCGTTGTCGAAATCGTCCCGGGTAGCAAACATGACAAGTCCTATATTTTTCCTGTAAGCACGTATTAACGTATAGTCAGTGGTCAATTGTGAATTTAAAGATTTTAGTAATACCAACATTAAAAAGTAATATACGATTTCTTTCGCCAATTGCCAACCTTATATGGTTATGGTTTTACAATTAGAGCTCCAGTAGTCGATTTATTGCAGGAAATTCACCTAAATAGGGAGACTTAAATTTCAAAAACTAGTGAAAGTACCCTCTGGTGCGATAAGTCGGCCACTGCCTTCTCCCAACCAAGTATAAGGTCTGCTTTTGTCGGTGCTTTCTTTTAAAAACTTTTCCCAGCAGTAGACTAAGACAATCTAAAGAAAAAAAGAGTGATACCATAACCATAAACGCTATATCCTCTAAGGTTGTAACAAAAACTGTCTTAAAGCCTGTACGCGAAATAAACTGACGAGATGTGAGAATTATTCTGGCTGTAGGCCAGCCATAAACATTTGCTCAACTTCTAGCTACGTACTACTACACTCTTACGCTACACAATATAATATACATCGTAATATATATTGTGGATACACACACAAGGCTTTTTACTTTATAGACTTTCCTTTTCCTTGCGCACGTATGTTCATGCATAACAAAGCCGTTACCTGTATTCACAGTTTTATTAACTTTTATATTGCTGTGGTGAAAAATCAAGATTAAACTTAAAATTTGTACAATATTTAACAGACTTCGTAAAAGGAAGAGGTGGTAAGTTTGACTAAAACTTTGTAGTGATGTTTACCGATTAATTTGAAATTTCTAAACCGACAAGATATATACGAGAGGCGTATTCTCGGTATCAGCATAAAAAAAAACAAGGATTCAATTAAAATTATTTATAGTCTTCAATGTAATCCCACATAACCTCGATGCATTTATTGCATCTCGAAATTAACATTTCAATGCACTTTACAAATGACATACCTCCTCATCTGAAAAATGTGCATTTATTGGCGCCTTGAGCTGTTCATAATCGGAAAATCCCACGAAGGTATTTTTCAAATTTGGGAATAGTAGTTAGCACTTGGGGCTAAGTCTGGACTATAAGTGGGTGTATGATTTCATCAAAACCACAATTTGGCACAGTAGCCTTAGGAACACGCGCTGTCTGAACCGTGGCGTTCCGTGGCGAACCTACACACCGGCGGTCAGTTTATGCCGAAGCTTCCCGTAAATTACGCAAAGGGGATGAGTAGGTAACCAGAGTAGTATTCTGCGTTTATGACTTCAACTTTTTTAATATACTCGGTCTGTAAAATTCCCTTTGACATGACACCATGGCCATGTATTATCCGGCAGACAGAGTGATTTCTTCAGGGGGTGAACGTTCAGTATCTTGGTAAACAGCCACCATCTCCCCTAAATATATTCTTGTTTAGTAAAGAATGGAAACACCAATTTTGTTTAACATTGTTACATCAGCCTTTACCATTGTCTTTGACTAAGAATAACATGTAAGCAAACTAATAATAAAAACCACAGATAATGTTATTACCAAATTCATTAGTCAAATTACACACATCATTAGTAAATCCCCCCGATACCGAGAATTCAATGAACGCCTCACGAATGTACTTTCAGCGAGTTCCCATGGAAATTTAATAAAGATGTATATCTTTACTTAACGAACGAGCCACCACCTCTGTGTGTTTACGGGATCCGTCTCCGAGTAAACTGAGGTTTTAGTTACTTTTATATACGATATGTATCTATATATACCATGTGTCACGTTGGTTGTCAAATATGCTCCGGAGAATAGTGGGTTGAAGCGATGATAATAATTATCTAGACGTCTGAACAACCTGTTTTTGCCCATAATCAACTATCGCAGTGTTTCCTTGTAATCGTATCCCAATCGTACCCATCTCTAATCACAGTCTAAAAACATCTCTTTTTTTTTCATTTTATTTTTTAAAATATTATTTCCACTATAGGAATTTCTCCTGTGTCGCGGAGACAGTTTACTAAAATGAATTGGACATGGACAAACACCCGGACCGGGTACTATTATTTGTAGTCCATACAAGTACTAGTCCCGTGCGGGAATCGAACCCGCAACCCACAGCGCCGAAGCCAAACGCTTAGCCACTACGCTACCGAGCCGTGAAATAAGGGGTGCGCCTAAAAACTGTCTGTCCAAAATTCACCTTCCCGTATCCAATGTAACGCGATAACATCGGAGGAGATGCGATAAGGGCCATATGCAGTGTCTTGACAAGGGATACAACACAACATAACGAGACAACAACATGTAATAATTTGTGTGTTGCATAAATATTGGCTTCAATTAGGATTCGAATCCAGAGCTCTAGATTACAACAGTCAGGTCGGTGACCACTAAGCTAGGTCGCGTATGTAAAAGTGTCTCCACGGGGTTTTACTTAAAGTAAATCCTTAAAAGTAGAAAAGACAACAGCAAAAAGCTACGGAAATTACATTGTAAAAAGCTGTTTAACGCCGTTCGACACTCATTCTGAGCGAGGAGTTGAGGCGCTTTAAAGTAATTGCTGGCGTACTCCAGCTTAATTTTGTAAGCGCTGAAGAAGATTAAACAGAAGCGAAAATTTCTCAATGCTATCCTACTCGGGCAGCTAATGGGCCCACTCTTTTATAACTGAACATTGCAGTAAGTCTTAAATTCTGTCTACTATAACAAGAATATTAGGCATATTTTTGAATATAGTCTATTTAAGTAATATACTTGGCTTGTCTTTTACACACTTTTTTAACAACGATGGTGAAGATTGCGGAATTACAGAATATTACTAATAGGAAATACAAATAAGATAAATCCAGGAAAAAATATTTTTATAGAAATATTCTGTATTGAGATGAAAGAAACAAAAATTGTATATTTTATTAACACAAAGTAAATGTTATCAATTGATAAGCCTTTTCAAATTCAGACTTAAATAAGTCTCGAATATATTTAAAATCATACAAAATAATTCTATACGGTGTTTAAAAATATATTTTTCATTTTCTGTAAACATAGGTGAATTTTTTGTGGTAAAATCTATGAAATTCACTATAAAACCAGAATATACAATTGGAAAAAGGTTTGGTGAGCCTTTGCCTTTCATTGAAAAAAAATCATCAATCCATCTCGTTCATCTCTGACGTTATTACCCTACTACTACTACACAGCCTATTTCAGTCCACTGCTGAACAAAAGCCGCTCAGAGAAAGCTCTAGCATAGACCAGCATGCCGGAAAGTTTGCCCATACTCACCGCGCAGGGCAAGCGGGTTGGTGATGCGCTCACCGGGTACGGCGGCGTACCCTCGCACTCCTGCCGCCGTGGGGTTTGGATTCCGCAATAACGGATAGATGTCTGCCGTCCCCCATACTTAAATTAGCTAGTCACTACACAACAGTGCGTATCTATATGATTTGCCATAGTCGCGCAAAGTTTCAACGACTGACAACAGGGTAGTCCCACTCCGTATTTCTTACTCGCCATCTCTTACAGCGTCACACAAGACATTTAAGCGTCAAATTACCTACATAATCACAAGTTAACTTCAAACAGCTTGAAGGTTACTGTTCCACAACATAGTACTGGTTTCTTTTCTACTTCGTTCACCGTACAAGAGTGGCTTGTACGGTGTTCTCTGGAACACTCTCCCCGATATCAAGAATCAAGATATCAAGAAAGCTCCGAATAAAAACTCCTTCAAAACCCTGCTCCGTCGTCACTATCTGAAGGCAAATTCCATCTGAGATTTTCCTCTCCAAATTTTATTTGTTTATGTATGTATTATATGTTTATGTATAGTGTATTATGTATGTTATAAGTATGTAAGTATAATATAAGTATTATATATTTAATTTATATTTATTATTGATTTTGAACCTGCCAACATGTTTTCTTTCTCCCCCAGGGTTGACTGGTAGAGAATGCCAAAAGGCATTATATCCGCCCATTGTATTCCTTTCTTTTTTTAGGGACACAATAAAGAATAAATAAATAAATAAATACATAAATATATAATCCTTCATTATGCATGGTCCTACACTTATTTCAACAGTTTACATAAACTTGAATTCTTGTTTGATAATTTAACGTGGTAGAGCCAAGCGGGCCTGCTCGAATGGGCCGGCTCGATCGGATTAATACCACGATCTCGCAGGATACCGGCGTGAACTAGAGGCATCTTGTGCTTCTGCGTTTCGTTCGGTGAGTGAGGTAACCGGAGGCCCACTCCCTCTCCCCATTCGACTCCTTATCCTCTCTCCCATCTCCCAAATACCCTTAAAGGCCGGCAACGCACCTGCAGCTCCTCTGGTGTTGCAGATGTATGTGGGCGACGGTAATCACTTAGCATCAGGTGAACCCCTATTGGTCGTTCGCCGCCTTTCTTATAAAAAAAAGCAATAACAACTTCTCACATGGCGCCCCGATCTTGGGGATTGCGAAAGATGTCCTCGCAGGTTCGAGACCGCAATTAAACCATTCCAGATACAAGCTCTAATGCTGAGTTGGAGTGGTAAACAAGATTATTGATAATGTTTAAAAGCATTGTGAGTATCAAATAGTTAGTGTTTAAAATTAATAATATCCTTTATTAATATGAAACACTAGCTCCTTTAGCAGTAGAAGGTGAGGCGCTAATACTCTGCCTACCCTGGCTTAGTTCTTATGTTTATTTTAGTATACAATGTAGCAATGGTTTAACATATTGCGTTTTGTAATAGAAATAGTCTAAAATAACAGAAGGAGTTGGCGAAATACGATTATTTGACCTATCCCTTTCTCGTATATCTACTGGTGAAAAGCGACGCATTTTTCAGTAGCTCGAAGCGAGACCGAGCGCAATTTGTCGTCGTCACTGCCTGAACATAATCCCGGAACGTTAAATTATGCGCCCGTGCTATTTCTTTCCCCGCGATACGCCGATTGACATGGACAATAACGTAAATTCTTTACTTCGTTCGTCTTATTTTTTACATATTATTAAGGACGCTTCATCAATGGTGATGAAGGGTGGCAGCCTTCCGATACAGTCGGCGATTTCGCAGGATATTCAGGCGCAGGATATTCTTTCACTAACTCGTTGTTGCCTTGCCGCATCCGGTGTAACGTAAGGTCGGACGAAGGGTCCCGTCCGATGCAGTGCCATTGACAAAGTACGCAACACAACACAGACTCGAAAACAATTATTTGTGCCATGCACAATAGTTGGCTTCGCCTGCGATTGGAACCCTGGGCCCTGGTTCTACAGTGATATATGCTAACCGCCTGGACTTCCTAGAATCTTGTGGCTACTGACGATGTCGATGTTGGAATAATCATCTCAAAATAGCCAGACCCATACGCAGACCGGTGATGCAGGTAGCAGCGTCTAAGGAGCTAGGAGTTTGGTCGCAGCTACAGACGCCTCGCACCTTTGCTGCCGTCTGTCACCGGATGGGAGACCCGGCTATTAAAGGCTATATATGACACAGCTATTACGAGGGCACGAGACTATTTAAGCAGATTGCAAATGTTATAGACAATATCGCAGATACTTAGTAAAAAAATATTAAACAGTTATTACGGTGACCAAAAAAATTGTTGTATATAACATATACACTTCCTTTAATTATACTTTTATTTTTTTTACTATCTGTTAGGTTCATTGTCATAGTGACATATATTCTGTAAAAGTTACAAACTGCTATTACGGTTCAAAAGATACAGCCCTTTTAAGGCAATGATTTTATAATACAAAAAAATTAGATACCGTAGCTAGCGCACCGAAAATTAAGCTAAAAAAAACTACAAATGCCGTCCCGTGTTATGCTTGAATGTCCTAATTGTATGTAACGTAAGTAAACTACAAAGTGTACATGTGTGCTGCCGCTACACACGAAACATTTTCATCGGTTGGTTCGTGAGCATATAAAGTATCTTATTTATACAATCATTGTTGAAAGGTAGGACGAACGGACTGACGGACAGGTGGCGTTGGTTTAGTTATACGGATACGAAACCTAAAAAAGTTACGAAAAAAACAAGATTTTTTTTTTATTGGAAAGGCGGCAAACGAGCAAGCGGTTCACCTGATGGTAAGTGATTATCGTCGCCCACGTACATAAGCAACACCAGAGGTGCTGCAGGTGCGTTGCCGGGCTTTAAGGATATTGGGGAGATGGGAAGGAGGGTGAGGAGGGGGATGGGAAAGGGGTCTGGGCCTCCGGTTACCTCACTCACCGTACGAAACGCAGAAGCACAAGATGCCTCTACTTCACGCCGGTATTCTGCGAGGCCGTGGTACCGATCCGGTCGAGCCGGCCCATTCCAGCAGGAGCAAAAGCCGCCGCTTGGCTCTACCACGTTTAGAACGATAACGTCAATATCTGTGGTTTCGGATGCCGTGTGGTATGGGCGTAAGAACCTACCACCCCTTATATACCCGTAGGTGTCGTAAGAGTCGAGAATAAGGAAAAAGCCTTTAATAATCAGTGTCTACGGACAGATGGCGGAATATCCATCTCGGAAAATACCAGATCAGAAATGACGGTGCGAGGTGTCTGGTACCAAATCCGCTTGCCGAGCGTGGCGTTTATGGCAAATCTTCCTTAAGGAAGAGGCCTACGCCCTGCAGTGGACTTTCTAAAGACTGTTAAGATGAAAGTAAATCAATTAAAATAATACAATCATCAGGAGTCGAGATGTCTTTGTTCTATATTGTCAGCAGCCACATTGTTACAAGAAACTCAACTGAACCAATATATTTATACATTTTTTCTTTTCAGAATGGTGAAGTTTGGCGCGTGACTAGTTTAAAAGCGAAAAGAAAAGTTTTACGAAAGGAATATTGCTGACGCTCAGTTTCTGTTCTTGGAAAGTTTTTAAGGATGTATTTTTGTTCTTTGTAACCATCTAGCGAAAAGCAATTGGTTTGTGAGAAAACTCGCAAAATTTCATACCTATTACGTATCTGTATTTATTCACCGATCGTTGCTCAAAACACATTTAAATCGATACGTAATTGAATATTTGTAAAAATTACCAGTACCATAATAGGGTGCGAGTAGTTGAAAGGATCTCCCGTAATCGCCACTTTGAGTTACCCCGCTAACCATAAAGTAAGCTGAAGATTTTAATCTGAAAAGTTTAATGTCCTAACTAACTGTGTAATAACTAAGACGAAGACTGACACATTTTCTTTTCTGATGCTGCACACAATATGAAAAGATATTATGTAGATTTGTTATAAATCGCTTTTTACAACACCCCTGATCAAATAGGTATTAGTCCACTCCGAAATACTCATTAATCTGTAAGAAAAGTGCACCATGTGCAGTGATTGTGGCACTTGGAGAAAAAGATACGTACACACAGGGTTACCACGATTCACAAAATAAAACGTTTCAAATATTTAATTAATATATATGATTACATAATAAATAAATAAATACATAATCCAAAATAATTTTCGTATCTTCCTAAACAAATTAAGTAATTCCGTCATCACTGTATAAGTAAGCCAATCGATTATTATTTCTAATTAATAGGTTACCATATTCCTGACCGTACGAAACAATCATAAAGATTTTGTATTCAAATAGAAGAATAATAGGACAAGGATGCCGTTAACCAATTTATTTATTAAATAAAAAATAAATTATCTAATATTATTAAAGATAAATTCCTGAAAATTATGCTTTTGGTCACGTGATGTATAACACTAATTACAACGTTATAGAGCACTTGACAAAAAATCTTAATTTCTATGTTTTGATATTGTGGTTTATAAATAGTTGACGTAACTGCATGGTATGTCGTCAAATAAGACGTATTGACTAATGTGAACATTTTGGGCGGTAAAACTTAAGTATAAAAGTGCAAAATGCATTATGAAAACGTATGTTAAATATTTTATTGTTTTGTTAAATATTTCATTTATTTTTGGTAATGATTGATAATTAACCAGTTTTTCAAAATCCGTCAACTACCCTATAAGTATAGAAGCGTGATAAACAGATATCTCAGTGAAATGTAATAAATGAAAAATAGTCTAGCAGCATTTCGTTGCCTTGGAAACACATACGCAGATTGATCGCTTATGAATCTTTATAGGTCCACTGAAAGTCATCATTTACTGTCCATGTAAAAATAGTATACTTATAAATCAAAAGTCACAATGTCACTGTCCAACTAAAAACCCGCGCGATCTGCCCAACTTCACGAAACGATTGTTTCGTTATTTTGGGAGTGAGTTCAGTAGAGCCTAATTTACTAGCCCTAATTTTTACGATCTCTACCTTATATCAATTAGACGAGCGCGTAGCTTAGTGCTTAGCGTTCCTGACTACGGATTCATAACTCCGGGTTCGAATCCCAATCGAAACCAATATTTGTGCCAAAACATAAATACTTGGTTTTCGAGTGCGTTTTGAGTTGCGTTACAATGGAAAAAAAAAAGTGTTCAAAATCGCCCGTAGGATATTGTAGGATACTTTAATGGGAAGACGAACTACACTCTACTATTCTTTCAGAACTAAATCAATATGGAGTTAAAAGCATATGCGAAGCAAAGTACAATACAAGACTATAATATTTATAACTACATAAATTAATGATTTTAGGAACAGAAAGCGTTAAGAAATTCCTTCGTAACGTTTTAGTATTCTATGAAATGCAATAGGTGCCTCTATTCTGCGGTTATATAAAAGGTTTGGAAGAGACCAGCCATTACAGTTAGTAAAGTTGTTATAAACTACCAGGAGCATTATCCCTGTACACGAAATCCTACATTCCTAAATAAAAGTTAAATAAAATACGAAACGTAATGTTCATAGAAAATAATACTACACACACACACACTTGTATGTATTTTTATAATCTATCTATATAGTATCACAGCGACGAAAGAAAGTTCTCCACCGTAGGTCCAGCCGTGGGTGTCATAGAAGTCGACTAAAAGAAATGTCAAAAAAATCTCGATTCCTCTACCGACTAATGGTAGAATAACAATTTCATATATTCCAGATCTTAAGTACCCTGTAGTAATGGTCCTGCGGTCGCCGAGCCCGCACTATCAAGAGTGGCGTGGAATCACCGATAAATCTTGCCAGCTTTTTTTTATTATTAATTTACGAGGTTACGGCTCAAACATACGACGGCATCTATCGCCGTCTATTCCATTACTATTAGCGTTTTTTTTAATTAATTAAAACCAATAATTATATTTGATTATTTTTTGTATTATTGGAGTACTGATTTGACTATGTGGAAGAGGTCCCGTGTCAAGCAGTCGAGTACAACAGGCTGATGAAGATGATGGATTCAATAACCTTATATCGATATTCCGTATATACGTATTAGTTCCATAAGTATTAATAGGCTTTAATGGGTTGGAATCCCGGCTATAGCCAATATTTCCGCAAAATCCAAATTTCAGTTTTAGAATTTGGTTTTATTGTGTTATAAGCTGTGCTTCTGATTCCGCATCTGACTTTACTTCCCGTTATCGCATATGGGTTACATCATTTCCGTCTTCGTAGTGCGTCCACTCGCGGTATTATACATGTAGCATACATTGCGCAGTTCACAAGTTCCCATCGTAAGCGGGATTGTAAGCCATGATGAAAACGATAGAGTCATCACTACAACCTTTTGTACTACAAAAATGGCACCAGATAAAGAAGAAAATAGTGTCTGTAGAAAGGAAAGATTTAATTTATTCATATTGCTTCTTTCATTAACCATTGAGCCACTAAATCAAAACTATTTTACTACGTTTAATAATACGTCAAGTATTTTTTAAATTATTTGATTTTGTCCTTCCATATTAAATAACTTTTATGATCATTTGTGAAATAATGGGTAACTCAAACAAAAAGTATTTTGCTGTCAGATATTCTGTCATACAAATGGAAATATAGTTTCTTTTTAAAATTAAACCTTTCGGAACAAAAAATATATAACGGTATTTCATATATAAAGAATTCAACTAGAAATAAGTACCTACTTTAATATTGTATGACCTTTTTATTTGTTCTTTGAAGTGAAAGAAGGGTTGGGCACGGCTAGTTTATGTCCCTGCTATTCATTTTGTATATTGCGGTTATTTATTCCTCAAAATTGTTGATGAAAAAGTTTGATGCCTGTGTAGGCATCAAACTTTTTCATCAACAATTGCTTAGTTCTTGCATTGCAATCTTAGTTTCTTGCATTCAACAATGCAAGAAACTAAGAGATATTAACAATTTTAATTTTAATAGTAATGTGAAGCACTGATTTTCTTTATTCTTTACTTTATTACGCTAAGTTTTTGGCCAACAGATAATAGTAATATAGTAAATATCGGACCATAATGAGATGTGAAATTTCTACCCTTTTTATAATAAGCTAAGAAATAAAACAAAACATAAAACGAATAAAATTAACCGCCTTTTGGAAGAGACCTCTTTGCCTGGTCTAAATGAGTGTTCTTTAAATATCTCACTGTGGACCTTTTGCTGTAAAATTCATACTACCTTTGCCTAGTTCGGTCAATTCCTAGTGTTGCCCATTCTATAATTAAGATACGCCTAAACCTACGCCTAAACCGCTTGCTCGAATCATCACTTATTTCAACAAAAAACATGCGCTGCGCAGATGACATCAGGATAAAACGGAAGATTTCCCCATGGTCGGTATCGACCTAATAGGAAATCAATAAACCTGGAATAAGGATGTTTTTCATTTGTATTTTAATACAAAAACGTTACTTCTCTGTAGGAATTTTTTCTTGTTTTGAAGGCAGTTCACCTAGAGAAATTGCACATGGACAAACGGCCCGACCGGACCAATAATTTGTAGTCCTTACAAATGCATGTCCTATGCGGTAATCAAAACCAGCGCCGCCCAAACGCTTAGCCACTGCGCCGCTGAGCCGAATAGTCCCAAGCCTAATACCTGAAACAAAGAAATTTTATAAATTGTTACTCAGCAGAAAAGCCGTGGTAGCCCAAAGGAGGTATAGTGGTCTGGGCGCTCCCTTTAGTATCATAGACCGCAAGTGACCTGGGTTCGATCGCCGGGGCCGGGACCACCAAAATTGTTAATAGCAATTTTAAATGCTGTATTTACGCGCGGTGCGGTGAAGGAAAACATCGTGAGGAAACCTGCATATCTGAGAAATAGTAAAAAAAAAAATATTTTTTCGAGGATATGTGAAGCCCGCCAACCCGCAATGGAGCAGCGTGGCGAGCCATTCTCGGTTCCTACACCCTCTCAGATATTTGAGAAGAGGAAACCTTTGCCCAGGAGTGGGCACTTACAGGCCGCTACTTTACTTTACTCAGCAGCCTACTAAACAAGGGAAGTCGTGTGATTTAATTTTTTAAAAAGGGTTTTGGATCCGAAGTTATTCTACAACGTTTTATGTTACAAGTTAAGAGCTTGAGGTGAATTAAAATATTTTTTCTTCACCATGTTCCCTTTAACGCAGAGCACGTGATAAATTAGAGCTTTTGCAATATTACAGTAGAGATTAAAATGACAGGCAGCAGCGCTTCGGGTAATGCGATCGCCAATCATATTCCCGATTCGCCAAGAAAGGCGATTTCGGAATTTTACTCAAAGAGGTCTATAGCAGGCAGTGAACTGCAATATAGCAGGTACTAATTATGTTTACCAAGTATTGCCTTCACTTTTGTTTGAACCAGACCTGAAATCCATAAATTTGTGTATCTCGTATACCTTCGAAGATATTACTACGTTTTATTAAGGCACATCTTCAAAAATAAACTAAACCCGGTTGAAGGAAATAAAAAATATAAATTTTAAGTCTCTTCCATTTATAGATGAATATTAGTGGACCAAAGTGGAATAAACCAACTGTAGTGCACTTTCAAAGCAATAAGCTGCGAGCGACGTCACTCGCTATTGTGACTTCACTCAAATGCTATAAAGCATTTATTACATTTGTAAAGCGACGTTCAAGGAAATAAGATATTCTTATATTTTCTCTTATCTATTGTACTTATGGGATTTGCCGAAGGTTGTAACGTGATTATAATGCAAAATGTAAAAGTAACCACAGAGTTCAAGAGAAGGCGGTTCAAACATACGAAAAGGGGATAATCATTTCCGAGGGAGAGACCAGAATGCGCGGGTTCCTGATGGGAGGCGAACTAGTCTCTCGCCAATTCTGCCAATGTGCTTTAACTTTGCCGCAGCGATAACTCTTTTGAAGGACCTGGAGGCAGAGTTGTACACGTTTTTAAGAGAACTGGTTTTTGCATCCCGAGACGCCGATGCATCGGCCCTGGCCTGGTAGCACTTCAGCTTTCGGCGTGACGCTATTTTGCAGGTGCGACCAAACCAAGCCTGGGATTAACCTCCGACAGGCACTGCAGAGAGCGGAATAAAAAGTTCCCTTCCCTGAAGTACCACATCGGTGACAGAATCTGCAACGGCGTTGGGATCCAGCGAGAAGCAAACCTGCCCCCATGGGTAGGAAGCAAAGAAAGACCGGATTCCATCCCAATCTGCCCACCTATAGTGCCACGTTAACGAACGTGTTAAGCCAATCAAGCTTAACACGTTCTATACCGAGAAAAAAATCGCAGTTTCCTGTCCGGGCCGTGTCGGTCAGTGATGGTTGACATGTAGACTTTCAGTCCAAGCCGCGTCAGTCAGTGATGACCGCATTTTACGAGAGTTTTCATTTCGTTCTTACAGGCCGTTGGGCAGTGCTCTCAAACTAAATCGCATATTAATTGACCCGCGTGGCCCACTAGTTTCTCCATATCAAGTTGGTTTTTGAAAAATTTAAGAACTTTGAAAGAAAAACAACAATTACCATACAATGCTGCCTGACGTTAATTATTTCCGTAAATAGTGGCTCAAATTGACTTTTGTTATTACTAAGTAACATTTGAGTAAAAGATAAAGGCATATAAGCAAATAAAACAATTTAGTAGTTTTATACAGATTTAAAATTTTAATAGGCCTAAAGGGAAACTTCACTGACGGTCAGCACTGACTGCGTTGGCAGAGAACGTGTTAAATAATATATTTAGACTTACAAAATAAGTTGTTACATGATTTAAGACGAGTTACTTAATTAAGTCTCTCACTACAATACCAAAAACAAATATGTACAATATAAAAGTCTTTATATAGTCGTCACTGGCACTGGTTACGTATTCAATGTAATTTGTACTGAAAGCGTATCTTTGATAGTATGGACATCAATAACATAATAACTTGCTTGTACGGTAACATTAATATCAATTACATGCAGTGAGTCGACATACGATAGTCTGACGTCTGTGGCTCTTTTGAATGACATTGCATCTCTTTGTGACAGCTTAACTTTGTTTTAGATGAAGACGGAGCTAACTAAGATCCTGATATCAGAGTATTTCTCAATACCATTTATCTAAACTCATAATTAATATAACACTACATTGAATTGGTTAAAAATGTTTCAACGACGTAACTGTTAATAATTAAAATAAGATCAAGTTGAGGAAATGATTAGTCTTTAAAAATTTTAAATATTTATTAATTTATTTATATCTAACATATATTTTACTTACGTACATAAATAAGGTATGTACTTTCTTAGTTTCATGTCAAATTCTTTGTATGTGAAAGGACCTAATTATGCTATTTTGTGGATTTTGATGGAACTTTTTTTAATGATATGCTGTGCTATGTTTATTCTTAATTTCAGAAACGTGAGTTTGTTTGTTTGTTGTTCAGACACGCTCATAAGGGTCTCAACAAGTTTAAACGAAATACGGCTAAGATGTATATGCAATAGTGGTGTAAAGAACACCATATAAATAAATATATACATATGCTATCACAAATCGTAACTGAGTTTCGAAAAAACGTAGGTACGAGGGCTTCCACATAGTGGCTCGAACTTGAGTCTCCTAATTCCGAGGTAGATCCCTAACCACTCAGCTATCGTGGTTTACACCATGTGGGTATTAATTCACCTATGGAATAAGTAAGATCAATGATCCGGTATGTAGTTAGTATTTAACAGAATACTGGCAAGCAATAAGGCATTTCCAATTTCAGGAAAATGCAGTAAAGCTTTTATTGCAAAGTTTAACCGAGGTTCTGGAATGATATTGGACATGGCGTACTTTGTTTATTCCCTTTAGAAATAAACTTACGTTCTTAATAACGCTCACCAATAACTCTATCTATCTATTATAGTCGACACAATGGATCATTAGTTGAAGATAAAAAGCATTTTATTTTCAAAGTCAATACTTTTTCTCCGAAGTTACACATAATATAAAATTTTATGGAACGGTGTTTCACTAAAATGTGCGCAAAACACATTACATCTACATTTGAAGTAGATTCATCGAAATAACATAAACGCAAAAATGTATCCCCTGTGTCTCCAAATGCTATTTATGTTAAATAATACGTGTGCTACAGGAAATTAATTGCTAAGTCACAAAAGTCCATTGAGTCATCGGTTGTCGGTCATTTGCATCTCTTTTTAATATCCAAAGGAAGGAGACAATGGAAGGTCGAGATGAACGTTATTAGTCGCGTCGCTTTTTTGTTATCGTCTGCCTTTGACATAAAAAATAAAGGTCGATTTCACATTCATTATTCTGAAGTAACATTTGAAAATGTCAAAAGCAAGTTCAATATATTCTATGATATTTATACAGAACTAAGTGTTGTATTACTAAAACCAGAATGTGACGTGTGTTTCTTCATATGCTTTTTCATAAGCAATTCGGCGTGTAACTTGTATTCTCCATTTTAAGCTAACGTGTTGAGAACGTTCAACTCAACGTCGACTCGGAGCGATTGTAGTCAAGCCTTAGGTTATTTGCATTTATTTTCTATTTGTCCTTTATATTATCGTCGACTTTAAAACTACAAATGCAATAATTATACACCATATTACGACACATTAAAATTAAATATTGATTATTTATTTAAATTAATATATTAACAACCCTTCACGTGTCATAACATTAGAATTTCTATTGTTGCAACACGCCAAGTCATATACTATCCTATACTAAGCTCTTCTGAAGTTCATATTTGGTTATGCAAATTTATTGATGGACAAAATGATTCACCGTGAGACACGACTTTGAACAAAGTAAGTAATGGGTTAAGATAAAAAAGTATTTAAAAGGTTTATGTTATTCTCTGGAAGCCGTAATAGGATCGCAACACATGCGTAGGAGTGAAAAGGAAGTGAATGAACTGTGTGCCGAAGTGTATGCGGGCTCGGATGTTGTGTCGCGCCACCCACAGCCGACTCAAACATGCGCTGATGATTTTTATTGTGCAGAAGATTCCAGAATAATATACCGCTTGACAACGCAATAATAAAATATTTCATTGACTGTTAATTTATATAAAATATAATTATCAGAGCCGCGTACTGACTACGCTTGTAATGTATGACAAAGAACTATGAAATATTTTACAAACTAACAACCAATTTACAAAACGAAAGTTTAATCGCCTTTTTTAATATGTTTAATATTTGGTCATTATGGTTATATTTGCTCTAGGATATTGATAACAATGTAAATCTCAATACGAGGATTTTCAACAAGTGTAAGTAAAACATACCACAACTAGAAAGAGATCATCTCTTTCTAGGCTCGGTCGGCTGAACAGATTTTCATAATAGCAAACAACTATCTTGACAATACTCATTAAAGTAAAACCCAATTTAAATTCATTCATCCCTTCGGGAGCAACGATGCCAAACTGACAAACGCTTAAAACTTTTCACTACTCTCTTCTTGCGTTTGAACATAAACGAAATTTTATTTGTAAATCATAAGAAATAGTATATAAGCAAGTAAACACAGTCAAGATATCGTTGCGTAAACAATGAAGAAATTATTCTCAGAATTTGAATTACGTTGTGTATTACCAAGAATGCTTAGACTAGCAGGCAAATTCTGTTCTTAGTTATATGTTCATGTACAAATTCCATTACTGTTGTCATGCCCAACTTATTGTTTAATACAATGTGGAATGGGATAATTTCAAAACACAACCAATTAAAAGACTATTTAGATGGTTCCTAAATATTGTGTGGTAACGCTAGTTAGATCAAGCAGATGCCCTGTGTTAAGGTTCAAAATGGTTATCACGTAAGCCTAGAATATGTCAATTACCATAATGTTGTACTGGTCGGGGAAAACTTACGTTTCTCTTTATCTAAAAGAAAAAGCGTTACCTCTCTGTATGAACTTCCCTTGTGTCGTCGAAGCAGTTTACATACATGTATCGCGAATAGACAAGCACTCGGTATACAATTATTTTGTGCCCATACAAACACTTTTCTGAACGGTAATTCTTAGTCACTGTGCAAAAACACCGGTACAATTCTACTTCTATTTACGTCCATTTCCATGAAAGTATCGTTAGACGACCGCCTCGACTCAGTCACGGGAGTACGTGCTGCGGGTCGTATAGGCTTCAATGCCAACTGAAAGTAAATGAGGCATGATATACATCATGCGTTATGTTTAAAACTAACTTTCGTATAATACACCTCAAATTGGGAGAATTTGCAGCCCAGAAAATTAAAGCAATATTAATGGCTTCATTATACTTTATGGATAAAATAAAATTAGAATTTTCGCCGAGATATTTATAAAAACAATTCATAAACGTTAAGTTAGGGTGAAGGTTTCCTCCTCGTCTCTAGGCGTCGCCGCTGCGGCTGATGTGAAGCCGAGGGGGCAGAGGAGTGATTGTTTCAGCGGCACTGGTAGTTTGTGGAAGTGCTCCCGTGGCCATGTCGATATGTGGTGAACAGCGGTTGGGTTTTATTCGGTGTATGCCCGACATAACCCGTCTTGCCCAGGGCGTATGCTTTAGGCATTTCGGCATGCATGAAAGAAAAAAGGGCGAAGGTATCGGGGGCTTTTGTGAATCGCCCGGGACCAATACGCTGCCATAATGTATTCTCGCCTTAGAAGGTATTTTTTTTTCAAAATTATGCACATGAGTCTCGGCGTATATTACTGTCGGTAGACTAAGTAAAATATTTAAAGAAGAAAGTAGAGCTTTACTCATAAATATGTAGTAAAATTACATATCGTAGAACGGAGTGATTCTACCAAATTGAAAAGCTATGAATAAATATTGTCGAGTTAGCTTTTAAGTTAAAGCCTAACTTTAATCGAAAAACGTCTATTGAATTTCGATATGAATTTAATTAAATTTCACAGTCTACAAGCTGGACAAGAGTCTCATATTAGAGGATTTGAAATAACGAAATTAAAAAATAAAGACACTTTATTTGCTGCACCATATCAGAGAGAATAAAATAAAATATAATTATATAAGTAATTAACGATCCGTAAGCCTAGTGTGTATAACAACCGGGACACCTGTTTTCGTTGCTATGGGTTGCGGGTTCAAATTCTACTGTGGGGCAAACATATGAATGATAAATGATGAAAAAAATCCACGAGTTAGGGATATCTATGATTATTAATATGTAATATAGTATACTATAATATAATATAGGAAATTCTAGTTTGCGACAGGATGACGTATGTAAATGTCCAATATATTATTAATATTAAAGAAAAACATTGTTCCGTGGGTATATGGAGCTACAGTGTAATGGAACAAAAGGGTCTGCGTTAAGCATAAGTTACGTTTACAACATCGATTTTCAGTGCAGCCCATTTTGCGCTGGCTTAGTGCTCAGCGATATTCCTTAGTATAGTTGACCAAATCCACAAGATGAGATGGAATGGCAAATTATGAAATTTGGTGCAAAAATCAAACCCATGTATAGAAATTTTGAAACTATAAACAATACAAATTTAATAATATTTTGATCTAAGTCAATATAATGAGAAAACTTAGAGAAATATTTTTAAAAATGCATGTAGAAACCTACACAAAAGGAGCAGCTTGGCATAATACGCTGTTATTGATCATTATAACGGGAGGACCTATTATAACGAGAAACATTAAAATGTATTTAAATAACGCTTTAATTGTCTTCATTTTGTTTTTTATAAATCCCATTAAAGTGTCGCTACCAAGCCCTCCTGCTACCAGCCATTCTTATCCATTTAGCCATATTCTTAGCCATAATTATCAAGTTTTTTTTTTAATATTATATATTTTTACCAATTTCCGTCAATCAGCCGTGACTGACGGAAGTAATACTAATAAAAAAATGGATACAAGTATACAAACACTCACGCGTGTCACCGATGGGGAAAGGCAGAGATTATGGATTTTCATTTTTCCAATTCAGTGTAGCCAAACAGGCTCACTCTTTTACTTCCACTTTATCCCTTTCATTCATTTCAGTTCTCCTAAAATCATATTATGCGCAAATACTTAGAAGGACTTCAAAGACGCTTTAAATATAATACGACTGCAGTCAAGGTCACCGGGCCAACAACAATGAAGACCGTGGCGGTTTTAGACGGCACTTATTGCTGATCCCGACATAACCTGACACTGCCATCAGGTGACAGATAGGTGGCGTGCACCTTTCCTCCATATGATATAGAAAAAAAGCTCTCCTGCACTAGCTATCGCGGCCCCGGCTCAACCGGGGTAGTACCATCGCCTCGCAGAATATCGGCGTGAAGTAAAGGCATCATGTGCTTCTGCATTTCGTTCGGTGAGTGAGGTAACCCCTATCCCTAAAGGCCGGCAACGCCCTTGCAGTTCCTTTGGTGTTGCAAATGTACGTAAACGTTGATAATCACTTACCATGAGGTGAGCCGCTTGCTCGTACGCCTCCTTTCTCATAAAAAAGGACTAAAGTTTTTTATATGTGCAAGATAATCATATAAACTAATTAACTTCTAACTTTCATTGTTACTTTTTCAGAAAGAAGTAAATTAAACTCTGAAAACGAAATAAAACGATTCCTTTATAAAATACCGCACTTAAAATTGCTATTAACAATTTTAGCGGTGCCGTCACCGGAGATCGAACCCAGGTCACACGCGCTATAAGAAACTAAAGTGAGCGCCCTGGCCCCTAGGCTACCACGACTTACCATGTGCTCGGCGGTGAAGGAAAACATCGTTAGGGAACGCTCCAAAACCCTCTCAGATACTTGAGAAGGCGGCCTTTGCCCAGTAGTGGTCACTTACTGGCTGCTACTTTGTAAAAAAAACTGGACATTAAAAACGTACATTATTGAATGTCGGCAAAATGTAGGTACGCTTCGAGCAAAAGTATTAAACTGATTTCGCACTTTTTAAACATGAGAGAGCGAAACTAAAGCCGGTGGGCAAAGGGTAGCTTTAATTTACAATTTAAATATTTGGTAAGGCAATCATGAATCTAGTCAAATCGCACCAAAAGCTTAGAGCAATTTTAGTCTTAGTTTCTTATTTTGTAGAATTTCTATAAATAAAATTTTATTTAAGAAACATATAATACGACAATAAATATAACGAGATCCACATAAAATCGTTTTAATGCCACATGAATAAGATTCTTTTACATCACCTTAAGGGCTTTGTTCGCGGCAATAAGCCAGTTTAAAAGGCTATTATCGTAAAATGTAAGGAAAATCTTTCTACCTTGGAGATGAAAAGCGGTTAATTAGCTTTGTCTGAAATAGCCCTGTCACCGTGACGACAGCAATCTTGCATCATTTGATAAATCTCGCAAGTGTTGCCTTAAATACCAAAAATAATAAGATAAACATAGACAAGTTAGTTGTGGGTATACCGTGTGTTAGATTATATATTTTTAGTAGAAATTAATTTATTTTTAACGCGTTACTAATCCGTTTTACCTTCTAATGGCGACGTAATAAATTTCTATATAAAACTCTAAAGTTAATGTATGTAGTGTAAAACACAATTTAAGTAAAATTTGGCTTTCAAATAGTAATAACCATGTCACATCAAACAATTATCGTTTCCAGTCCGAAACTACATGGAACAGTGTTTACATGTGCGAGGTGTATTAGTGTATTTGGATAGATTTTCAGCCATTTCCACCGTGTGGAGGTGAGATTGATATGATTAGAGATGATATATAATTAGAGAAAGGAAGAAAAAGTTGGTATATTCTTCCTCACACTCTGCCTACTTACCACCTTAACATAAACCTAGTAAGTAATTTAAAGTAGCAAGCCAAGAAAATACCAAATTATTTTTTGTTCAAAATCCAATACGATCCTACCGCACATTCCAATTACAAGCTTTATTTATTATCATTGTTAGACGATACGCGGATAAAGGGAATGTTAAAAAGTAAAAATAATCGTCTTTCCTTTTCAAATCAGGTCCCCGTTGCGTTCTGAATAATTTCTCCGCTCATCCGCCCATCTCGGGGCATTAAGCGATATTTTCAATTTTACCGCTTAGGGTATTTAGTTTTATTACATTTTTCGCGGGCGCCTGGCGACGTTATCGTGTACCGCCGTTTCCATCAGCAAATAATAATAACAAAATTTAGCGGCGTACCGCGCCACGTTTGCAATAGCGCGAATTTAAATAAATCTTTCGAATTATGCGAACTAAGCTATAGAAAAATCTGCAACATCTTAATAAGAGACGATTTATCACTCGGCGTCAAAAAAATCGCACCTTTTGAAATTTTGACTTCAAGCGAATAATACTCTTAACTTATTTATTGTACCCTACCAAAATTAATATCATTTGAAAGCACAATTAATACACTTTAAAAACGCGTATCGTTCTTTTCTGTAAAAACAATAATCACGAAACGTTAGGGTCTTTAAAAAAAAAGTGCTGAAAAGCTCATTAGAGGACTCACTACTTGTGCCACCTTGGACACGAATAAAAGGGGGGGTAAAAATTAATTATGGGTCATTAGCTATCCAGACATCACAGAAGTCACACCTGAACAGCTTCAGTAAGAAAAAAACCCTGAAAAATGGATACCACGGCAGAAAAAGCAGCTCAAGTGGTAGCACTACTGCAATCAGGACTACGCAAAGTTGATATTGCTCGACAACTCAACATAAGCCGTTTCCGGGTGAAACGAGTATCCCAGCGGTTCCAGGAGACTGGAGGCTACATCAGGAAGCATGGATCCGGAAGACGACGTTGCACTTCCGACAGAGACGACCGCTATATTGTGTCGACGTCTTTGCGTAACCGATTCTCCAACGCTGTTGAGTGATGCAGTGGCCAACGAGAAGTCCTGACCTGAATCCCATAGAGCACCTTAGGGATGATCTGAAACGCCGGGTGCGGTCTCGTGATACTGCCCGTGCCACCCTTGAACAGCTTCGGGACACCGTCGTCGAGGAGTGGAGTGACATTCCTCAAGAACGCATCGTGACGTTGGTGAGGTCAATGAAGGATCGCATGGAGGCTGTAATTAGGGCTAAGGGAGGTAACACTAGGTTATAAGTTTAGTTTTAAGAATTTGTTTTACTGTATTTTTTAATTTTGTTATGTTTTTAGATTAATTAAATTAATTAATTTTGACTTGAATAAATGTTTTTCCTTTTTTCATGAAAAATGTTTTTTATATGCTTAGTAATCACATCACAGTTTTATTATTACAAGGATTCAATAACCTTTAAAATAAGGCCCCACACTTATACCTTACCTTAGATGAAATAGGGTTTATAGTTGCTTGAAGTCAAAATACCAAAAGGTGCGATTTTTTTGACGCTGAGTTTATTTTAAATATGAAATGATTGAAATCGGCTCGAATATGTTGAAATCTATTAACTCTTTCTTCCTTAAATAATACTAGCACTGCTTACATTCCTGTTAACCTCTCCACCTAAGCCTAAGAGCTTATATCTAATGGCGTACTCGAAGCTGAGACGACATATTTGACAGATCGCACCCTAAACCATTAGGCTATTGGTGCTTACTGCAATGCCTTCAAGATTAAATTCATTCCAACATATTTAAACAAACTAAGTAAATATGATACAGTAAAGCACATACGGTAAGTATATAATATAGTAAAGCCAACATACGCAAATAGGGGAAAAGAGCGAAATATATAAAAGGACAAACAACATTGGTAAAAAATAAGGAAACATTATAAATAAAAGTGGCATAGTGAAATCTGTTTATTTCCGACAAATTTTCCCCGTAAGATTTATAAAAGAGTGAGGAATGGAGGCAATAGGAGCGATGCGGTGCGAATGGGGACTTCGGGGGGTCACCCGGGACCGATACGCTGCTGTACGTTGGCGCCTCGCAGAAGTACTTTCTACGAAGTATACATACGGGTCTTGAAATATATTCCAGTTCATACTCTCCATACATTGTTCTATGTTCTATTCCCCGCGGAAACTTTCACTACTCTCATAAATATGTAGTTGAATTTTGTAGTTCGTAGCTATTCGTTCTCACTAAATCCAGAGTTTTGCAGCGCGCTGAGTATTCCATGAATGTGATTCCCGCAAAGGTCGATAGTCGCAAAACATATACTATAGACTCGCGCTCTGACTGTTGATCCATAGATCCCATCCCGGAGTCAATATAGAGGTGCAACGAATAAACTGGACAGCATAGGTTTGTTAATGAACTTTCTTTCTGATAAAACTCAATAATTTTCTTCTAGTTTAGACTTCATCGTCATCGGCTTCTCATCATCAGTAGTCCTAAGTCCTTTTCAGAACGTAACCTAAAGAGTGATCAAGGCACGCAAGCGGGTTAGTACACTAAATAGTTTGTATATTATAACGCCTAAGTAATTTGTACAGATTGTCTAGGAGAATCGGGTTTTACATTTACAGACGCATTTCCAACCTCAACTATCAACCCGGACGCAACACGTATCTTTACATATTGAGCATAGGCCTATATATTTACCCCTGCAACCTTTTATATAGTTAAGAAATTGTTCAACGATCTAAAATACTCTGTGCTTTAAAAGTAATTCTGTGGCATTCCCTTTAATAATTTATGTGCGTGTTATCTGGATGGATGCCATTCTCTACTTTCATAGTATTACTTGAAACTATGTCCCTTTACTTTTTCTATTGCAAGTATGTATATGGTATTATCATTTTATTTATGAATACATAGATACAATATGATGCACCTTGAAGTATTTACTTAATATATATTCAAGGTGTACCACCTTGAAGTATTTTATTATAAATTTTCCGAGTTAAAGCCTCTGATTTACAGCGAACTATTAAAGGTTTTAGAAAAAATAATAACGTTCAATAGCAGGTACTTATTTAATAGGACTGCCCAAAAATGAGAAATTGTAATCATATTATATGGCAACAACTAAAATAATTTTACCAGCAGGAAGAAACTTGCAGCTTTATAATAACCCCGTCACGACGAGGACAGCAGCCTTATCGCGCTCCAGTGGGTTCATCTCGTAGTCTATATACATTCAAAAAGGGCAAACGAAATTTTTTGAAAAAGTTACAAAACATTATAATTATTTTTAGATGAAAAGATATTAAATAAAATTCACAATGTAATAGTGTTTATGCCAGTAGAAGTAAATAGTAATTAGACAACATAGGGGAACAAGGTTTCTTCTCTTTTATATCTTATTTCCAATATTTAGTTTTACCGCTACATCATAGCTTTTTTTATAAACACTTAAAAATCAGAACAGTTTATGATCCATGATGTTGTGTTATGTTATGACGGGCTGGTATCCGTAACTCCACGACTGTGCGCGTATTTTGCGTGTGGGCAGGAATATGATCTATTCGAGCCAACCGAGCTCCTCGAGGAAACTCAGTAAACCCTTAAAGTTACCGGTGACCTCGAGCAGCTAGGTACTTAGCCCTGTATTCCGCGACCGTCGGACACTACAATAGGACGAGGGCCGTCGTTTCTGCCTCCTCCATACACGCTCGGCATAGAGTGCTCTCTGTAACACCAATAGTAAACAGATGTTTGTTAAAATATCCATGTCGAATTTGGGGCTTATTCAGGCTTAGTAGTATCTTGGTTATGCGATTATTAACCGTTGGAAGGGCCTCCCTAGCCTGTCTACATTCTACCTGATTTGTCCATAGTTGCATATGCTGGTTCCTAGTGCGGTTTCGTATTTGTGAGCGAACGTGCCCAAAGGGTATTGAGATGATGGGTACCGATCCAATAGGGCACCTAGCAGACCCGGCCCGGCCAAGCTCGCCGCCGCATCATTACCTTGTGAACCGCTGTGACCTTTTATCCATTGTCGGATTATATTGTTGATTTGACATACCTCGTTTAAGCGCTGGTAGGATTCGTATATGAGCCCTGACGTCATGACATTGCTGTCGAGGGGCTGTATAACCGCCAGGCTGTCGGATAGTATCCTAATATTGTGATATTTTACTTCCTTACTGGCGACGATCCATGACGTATCTATCATGACCCGTGATTTATACGTAAATCACATATATATAGGCATTTAATGTGAGGGACTTCCTATTTTGTTGGCTTACGGAGATTGTTTAAATTCGCTACAAATTTCTACGTTTTAATTTTCACTCTGGAATGTTTTGAGATGGTTAAAACGCTATTTATCAAATGCATGGCATTTTCGACTTTTGCAACATTCGTGGGAAGAGAGGGATTCGTCGATTTTCTTACACCACCGCCACTCGGCGACATAAAAAATTAATCTTCAGTATTTCTATCAACCTGCATTCGAATATAATGGGTCCCACTGTTTTTCGTTTTCCCATATTCAAGGTAGAAGATATGCGCTACCCTCATAAATATGTAGTCGAATTACGTAGTACGGATTGGTTCTCGGAAATTGAAAAGCTATGCATAAATATTGGCTCGCGAACTGAGCCATGCGGGCTTTGGGTTCACAAGATCTTTGTTTGTTCCACAATCTGTTATGACTGGACATACAATTTTCGACTTCATTTATATGTAGTCGAATATATACAAAATGACAGATAAATCACTGACCTAATTTTTGTACCAGAATTTTACAAAAAGGTTTGTAAAAGTTACTTACTTAAACTTTATTGCAACAGTTCATTGAAAAAACGAAAATTCTGTATCCGTAATCTCAGCTTACCGCTATAAGTGGAAGGTGTGACTGCTTAGATATTTAATTCAAACCCTCTTAAATTTCTGAATGTATTGTAAGCGTAAACCAATTGCAAGTGCTGAATTTAGCACCTGCTCAGCGATGAAATGAAACATCGATAGGAAACGTACATGTCTGAGATTTAATTAAAAAAAATTCTAAAGTACGTCATGTCCCCCTGGCCCGCATTGGAGCCACTCTTCCCGACTCTAAGATACTCATAAAAAATGCCTGTGTTCTTTTTTAATTGAATTAAGTATATTGATAAATAGATATCTAAAAAAAAGGTTAATAGTCACTCAACGGTTCCATTACATTTACCATTAAAAACCAAACAATCAATTACATCGTAGGTACTGTAAAACAATTAAAAGCCAAAATAAAACTGATTATACCGAATACTTCGTATTATTAGTCTATGGCTAAACGCTACCAAGTTTGTCTCGTAATAAACCAAATTAAATATAATACAAGATAAATTCCAATTCATTCCTCAAATATTTTTTATGTATATAACAATGGCTATAATGAAACCCAATTTGTGAAACATAATTACCGAAAGCGGCTGAAAAGCGGGAGAAAAATGGATTCGGAAAATAGCGGAAATTAAAATAACCGTTCGGTGAAATCGCGCCTATTATATCTGTGTTGTATTGTACTTATGTATAAAAATGAATTGAAACACCTTCGCTTGTATTCTTTTCGGCATAAATAAATCACTTACGGAAAATTATACAGGAGACGTTTATCGGAAAATAATATCAAAATATTTTTTTTATAATAAAACTCATAACAATCGTGTGGCATGTGTCTTTCATTAATATAATCAATCTTACATAATAAATAACATGCACAGAGCGTCCGATATTAAAATACAAAAAAACAACTAACGCGAACTGGAAAAGCCGTAAAATTTAAATTATTTGCATTTAAAAAACAACAATTATATTATAAATAAAATCTAATAATTAAATATGTCTCCGAGTCCGGCCGAGTCGTGGATACTCGTAATAGCTTCAGAAATTACACCATACTGTATAGTCTTTAAGTCCAATATGCGTACCACTTGCTCAATTCAACTGTCTCAGATGCCGTCGCCGGCTCTGATCGATGTACTCCTCATGTGAGAGGCCGCCAATCTATTAACGTAAGTGGCGTACCACACAAAGACTTTGCCTCTTCCCCAAGGGACCAAACAGGTTTCTGGCCCTCCTCCCTAAAGATTCCACAAGGTATGTTTTGTTAATATTTAGTTCGAGAGACGGGAAGGGTCCGAATAAGCCCAACGGAAATGTAATAAAAATGATCTTCACACTTTAATACAGCATTTTTATATTAAAAATAATATAAAAATGTATATCTACATGTAGTACACAGAAGTTTATAAGTATATTAATACAATTCGGTAACATGCAAATTGGCGTGATCGGACATCGAACTTCGTGAACTGGCCGACCGGAGGTTCAATACACTTGCACAATAGCGACAAAAGTAATTTGCGCCTACGCAAATGTATGTAAAATAATAATAAATAGCTCTCACGATCGTAGACCTTTAGTACAAGCCCTCAACCAATCCGAAGGTAGGTCGCCTAACTTATTCTGCAGTCGTGGCTTTTTTTTTTTTTTTGAAAAGTTGGTCACCAAGCTGGATAGTGGGACTAGTGAACTTAGGTTTAAAGCTTAAACGATAGGTTGGTAGCCACGCACTAGTGACTGAAGAGCTTGTATGTTTGAACTTGATTTAAAAAAAAGGCGTTGGTTATTAGTAATATTTACTGAGCAAGGTTATAGGGTATATAACGGCCCATAGGAACGGTGCATTAATCATAAACTTTGGTAATGCGTATTACGTATATGAAACCGGCATCCGGGTGAGACTGTGGTGCACAGTTTTTATATTATATAAATAAGTATATCACCAAAAAAGGCAACAGAGCGTGGCCGGATAACGTTAATTAATATCTCCATTTATAGCTGACGCTATCTACATTTAAAAATTACTTAAATTATACGAACTTTGGGTATAATTATTCTATTTTATAGTATTCATTAATAGTTAATACGACAATGTGGCCTACTTTTCGGCGTACCTGCTTGCTGAGCTTTGGTCGTGATCAATTCTATTCGTTCGATTCATAACCGAAGCCAATATCTGTGCGACCTCAAGTTATTGGTTCGTGGGTCGGGATGTATTGTGTAAATTACATCTGTGACACTGCATCTGACCCATCGATTTTACCGTGTAATCTACATTAACATTACATAGCTGCATCTATGGATTTCCCGCAATACTGTACATCGCGTCACTGCATCTAGTCGTCGTTCACTGTTTGCCTGTACGAGATTGCCACCCGAAAAGTATTCTTCTCCAACCGTTATCAGTTCCTTGAGCTACTGGCCACTTCGCTTATATTAAACTTTATACTAAATTCTTTGTCATATAAATATATTAATAATTTAAAGTAGCTATGATAGCCAAGCAGTTAGGGACAGTTTCTATTCGTTAACAATTAAAATGCAAAATATATAAAAGATTTGGACGAGACTTTTGTTAAAACACCACGTCCGTAGTCGCGACAGCGATCAACAATTAATAACAGTATATAGTGTACGGAACTCGTTCGCAATATACGTTATTACACCGCGGAGTGTTCATGTGCGGCAGGTTGCAGCTGCAATTACTTTAAAGTCCTCAAAGCTCCCGTTGCGGGTGAGTGCTGTACGCTGTTAATAATTTGACGATTGTATCCCAACCAACAATAAGTATATCGCATGAACAATTTAACGTCTGCTTTGACAATTTGACAGAGTCAAAAATAATCAAAGGACTTTACCCGAATGAAACCCAAATGAAAATATGTAAGAAAGCGTCGTACGTAATGATATTATTGACCATGATGTCGTCCGGAACGATTTCGACCACGGAGTTGACAACTTCCGAATACTATCGGCAGTTGTCAACTATGCAGGATATATTATAGTGCGTTCACTTGCGTAGTGCAAAGACAGATGCACTCGCACCTACCGTCATCCGTCAGATGCACTACTATGCAGAAACGAACACACAATCAGAACCAAAAACCAATAATTTGTGTGTTTCACAAATGTTGACTCCGGCTGAGATTCGAGCACTAACCATCCTCACTTGTTAATAAAAAAATATCCATATTCCTTCTCACTTCACAGTAATAGCGGTCTGAGTTCAATTTTATTTTATTACAATGTGTAGATCTTTTCTAGAAAATATCGAGTGCGTGTAATATGTACGCGCTCTAGAAGTATTTAGCTATTTACTTATTTAAGCTTATTACTTAATTTGCTTGTGAATAATTCAGTACCATTAAATAATAAAATGACTGGAGTGAGATAGTAATGTAGTTGTCGTCCTTCTCCGGCAGGAATAATAGTGTGCGTTGCCGGTCTTTAAGGATATTTGGGAGATGGGAAGGAAGAGGAGGGAATAGGGAGGGGGAGCGGGCCTCCGGTTACCTCACTCACCGAACGAAACCCAGAAGCACAAGATGCCTCTACTTCACGCCGGTATTCTGCGAGGTCGTGGTACCAATCCGGTCGAGCTAGCCCATTCGAGCAGCAGCAAAAGCCGCCGCTTGGCTCTACCACGCTTAAAAGGTGGTGCGAGGTGTCTGGCATTGCTATCGCTTACTCGCTTGCCAAGTGTGTTGATTATGGTAAATCTTCAATTGGGAGTGACCTTGCCCAGCAGCGGACGATTAAAATGTTGGTGAAGACGAAGAGTTATTATGTGACAGACAAGCACATAATGCACGGTGCACCTTATACTGGTCTAGCAGTGGACGCGCTTTAGACGCGCGTACACTAAATCTTTCTATATATATAATCGTCGATAGTAGTAATCGTATAATGTTTGAGCGACTTGACCGACGGAGGTCATATTCATACAATTTATTTGTTTTGTCGAGACAATATACGTGAACTAGGATCCGAAAAGTGGATGGCTGTAGTCAAGTAATTCTGTATTTGTGAACAATAACTTCACATACTTACAATATATGTAGGAATACGGCCTAAAAAGAAAATCACAATATCTGGTCTCGATAGGTGCCGCCGTGGTCCAAAGAAACCAAACTCTTCGCGCCACCATAAGGAGATGGGCATAACAGCATCTGCCGATCCAGCTCGTATTATCTAAAATGCTTGCTTTGTGCGAAAGATCGCAGGAAAACCTACAAAATTCTGTTTCACGGCAAACATTGTACGGGTGGGAGCTGGAATTGGAGCAAATGTTTATGGCTGGACTACAAGTCGCATAATTTTCTCATTTCGTCACTGCACAGCACTATAGGGATAAGCCGACAATGAGCGGTTCAGTTAAAATGAATACGCAGATAAATACTTAAACATTTTCAACTAGTATTGTTAAATGTGTTATTTAAGAGTTAGTAGCTACTAAATAAACTTGAACGCTTGCAAAATCTGTCAATCCGTTTCATCTTTGGACTCAAGAAATTTGACCGAATATCTCAGTTTCGCAAGACCCTCAAGTGGCTCCCAATTCGACTTCGCAGGAACACTCGATTATTATATCTCCTTTATAACCTCTTGCACAACCCATCCTCTCCGTCATACCTCAGGATCCTATTTTCCTTCGTTCACCTTCCAGATGTGCCATGCAGATCGCATGTCAGGACTCTCCTTAATTATCCTATCCATAATTCCAGTTTTTATTCCTATTCCTTTGCAGTCCATGCAGTTAGGTTGTGGAATTCACTACCACCTATAAGAGATTCCGGAACTATACTTTCATTTAAGAAACGTGTAAAGGACTACTACTTGGCTTCGTGTTAATAGAATATATATTGTATATTTACGACAATGTATGCATGTATGTATATGTATATATATATATTATTTAATTATATGTAATCTTATTTACTTAATTGTATACATATTATTTAAATTTTTTATTATTAATTACATATTTTATATACAATAAAATTTCCTGTTAGGGTCTCCTGGAAGAAGTTTCAAGGTATGGAATAAGTAGTACCCTTGTACAAACACTATGTTTTAATGTTTTTCATGCCTTTTTGTGTGTACATAAATAAAGTTAAAAAAAAATAAACAAGGAACAAGGGACAGACATCAAATATTACTAAGCGGTAGGCGGTGGCTAAATGGCTATTATTTAATTACGTTTTTTTTAACTATACCCTTATTGGTGTGTCCGCGAGAGATATCACGTGGAGGGGGCAATTAATTATTGCGGAATATGAAAGAAAGCTCAGGCCCCCGGTAGAGGCTGGGACATTTATGAGTATAATTATGAGGGGTTTTAATGGCAAATTCGCCAGGTGGAGCGGGGATATGTTAAGGTGAGATTATTAATTAAGGAGATAAGTATATGTAATATAACCTACTTAAATTGTAAAAGTAATGCTACACAAATGAAGTTAAGCTTATCTAACAGACCAAAGGTAATAAAACTTATTTAAAGTAAAGTAGCAGCCTGTATATGCCCACTGCTGGGCTTCCTCTCAAATATCTGAGTGGGTTTTGGAGCCGGGAAGTGTCCGCCACGGTGCTCCAATGCGTATTGGCGGTCTTTACATGTCCTCTGAATAATGTCTTTAATTTTTCAGAAATGCAGGTTTTCTCACGATTATTTCCTTCACCGCCAAGCACATGGTAAATTCTGCACTTATAATTGCTACTATTTTAGTGATGCCAGGATCGGGAATCGAACCCAGGTCACTCGCGCTCTATGTTAGCGCTTGCTAACATAGATCTTCCCTGACCACTAGGCTACCACGGCTATAACACTTTTGGCTGACATAATATTGATATTAACAGGTAACCCTAAGGTTGCCTGGTAATATAGTGTAAACATTCTAACTAATTGATTGGATTGATAAATATGTCTAGAAAAGCTTATAATTACTAGAAAAAATATAGGCATTTTAATAAAATTTTAAATGTAACGCATAATGCGCTTTAATATAATATTGAAGTATTAATCCTTGATGTCGAGGTTAGGGTTATTGTGCACGCGATATACTACTTACTAAGTTACATATTATCGCTAAGGAAATGAAAACAAAGATGACAAAAATTAAAACCATGTTTTAAAACCTCCTTTTGAGCATAAAACGATAAATTCAAATCGTTTGTGTATATAATTCGTATGAGAGACGAAGATTTATCTATCTATATATAATATTCAAAATCTGAGAGCGTTTTGTTTCCACTACACTTATCTCGACAGCTTAATAACATAGTGACTTGAAAAAATTTATATGCGTACTTCTGAACCCTTGTGGTAGATGACTAAAATACAAAAATATTTTTCAATTGTTTAAACAATGTTTTGCCTAAGTTTTACAGACTTATTTTCGTAAAGTCATATACATATTACGACCAATATCGATGAACCACATTTTTTATAATAAATCTATCAACAATTATGAAAACAACAAAAAAACTTCTCACAGAGATAAATACTCTATTTTCTGAACCTATGTAGTTTGATGACGAAAGATAAAGGTTTTTTTAACTGTTAAAGCATTCACTTATTTCTATAATCTATGTATACGACGTGCGCGGGGGAGACAGAAACAAGATCGAGTTCCCGAGAACTAGAAGTTCCTATAGGATACGCAACCCGCTACCAAAAACAGTGTTAGTAACAAATGCTTCATCTCATGCATGTCTTATGAAAGTCGAATAAGAGCAGTTTTTGTAAAATTCCATGGCTTACGATAAATGGCGGAACAAATGACTGGAAAATTCTGAATTGAAAATACACAGACTGGTAACAGGCATCGAGCACAGTTCAATGTGTCAGTCATACTGACGCCCGTACCAACCAGTCCACCTGCACAATGTAGAGACTACGGCTTATCCTTCCAACTTCAAAGCCAATGTTCATTTGTGAACTATTTACTGGATGATATTGATTATTCATTAAAGGTTACTTTTACGCGCTTCCATCTCCAAAACTTATGCATATTAATTTGATATAATTTCATGGGCTGTAGTTTATGGTATAACACTAAATCCCACAGTTTCTCAAGCGACAAGCCTCCAATCCTGGGACCCTATCCACAGTCCCACAATAAATTTCAAAAAGTTCGTATGACATCATTCCTCGATAAAATCATATAGTCTTATTTATTAACGTTGTAGAGCCAAGCGGCGGCTTTTACTACTGCTCGAATGGGCTGGCTCGACCGGGTTGTTACCACGGCCTCGCAGATTACCGGCGTGAAGTAGAGACATCCTGTGCTTCTGCGTTTTGTTCGGTGAGTGTGAGGTAAGCGGAGGCCTAATCCCCTTCCCAATGCCCCTCTTCAACCTCCCTCCCATCTCCCAAATACCTTTAAAGGAAGGCACCGCACCTGCAGCAACTCTGGTGTTGCAGATATACGTGAGCGACAGTAATCACTTACCATCGGATGAACCGCTTGCTCGTATGCTACTTTTTCCACAAAACAATAATAATAATAATTTGGTTTTGTTAATTCAAGACATTGTTCACCAATAAACGAAACCATAACAAGGTAGTGAAAAATAACACGGTATGATTTCGTCGCAGTCCAATAATGTTTACAATTATCGTCAAGTTTACAATTATCAGTTGGAAATATTGGTACTGCTGCCTACTCCATTGGCAGGATTTTAGGCATGGTTTGTAATGAGTGCGTATATACGTACTCACAAAATTATCGGTACTATGTATCTAAGATCCATAGCTCGGAGGACTATGTTGATCTCGATGAAGGCACTTTCCATTAAAACTCTGAATTTTTATATGTTAAATGTAATTGCACTAACTGAACTTTGTAACACCAACTTAAGAGTAATAAACAACATGGAGTGGTGTCGAGATGCCACAATGAGTACTAAGAATTATTACTAATTATGAAGAGCCTCAATCTTTGAAATAAACGTGTCCTCCTGTTTTAGACTGCGTAAAAACATCAACGATCAGAATGCTAGTGTACGCGGCACCGGTTGCCTTGTAGGCGGAGGTCGCTAGAGGCGTAATTATGTGGTGGAGACAATAGGCCCCAGGAGTGTCGCTGCGCCGATCCTGCCCTACGTGACGTCTACGGGAAATTTAAGTGGATATTCTCGTTCTGCTAGAAAACACAATTTTAAATCTACGGGTATAATTGCAGTACTTTTTTTTATTATAAAACCACAAAGAAAACTTTCTTGAAGTAATTATGAAAATATATCTAATAAAGTAGAACTCTTCTAATAATCCTTTAATAGCGTATTAAATATTATATTTTCAAAGTTTATTGTTCTAAAGCTAGAGCTTTTTTATACATTTAAGAATACTATAAATACTGACATAAACTTTTTATACATTGTTTTGTCTAGAAATTTTATATGTTCTTGTTGGGGATAAAATGAGGCGAATATTAAAAGTATTATATAATTTATATAAAAAAAAATTTGTATATGATTAAAAAAAAATATTTAAATTTTGATTTTGATCTCTATCAATGAAAATAGCTGGAGATACGAGCATCGATCTATGCACTTTTCACACTACGTAGACTATGTGCTAAGTTTCATCCAAATCGGATATGTAGTTTCAGAGGAGATATCAATAAAAAGGCCATCGGAGACGGGAACAAGAGGGGTGCTGCTCCCGCTTCGCATAGCTGCCACGGCACCAATTAATGTGGTTCTAGCCGTTTTTGTATTTTGTATCCGTTAACACTTGCACATATTAAAATTCTATCACTATTTGAAAGCAACACTACTCTAGACTCTAGACTATCTTAGGCTATCTGATACCCAAAAAAAGTGTTTCTAAGTGTCGTCAAAGAGAACTTAACTAATACTTACTACTTTCATACTGGTGCTGACTAATCTAGCAGACCTATCCAAAATAAACTATGTAGATTCCCTCCGTTGGCGGCGCAGTTCGTTACTATGCCATAAAGCGCGATTAGCGTCGGGTAGTAAAAAGTTAAATAACTTATTATTTGTTACTTCAAAAACGGCAAAAGTAATACATTAGGTCAGGATATTGACAAAAATAGAAACACTATGCAGTTTCAGGATGTCATTACTCGGATCTCTGCATATGGAAATTCTAATTTATGAAGTGTCGGTTTAAATGTATTTCGATCGATCTCATCCAAAATTACACAATCTATATTTTATTGTTAATGGTTATACTTATTCAACACCTTCATGCCCATACTTTTTAAAAACAAAATCTTTGAATCAAAATATCCAAACAGTTTTATACTGGTATTTTCTTTAAATAATGGCATATCAGAACATTATATAATTATCTATCGCGCAGGCATCCCACTTCCCTTGCAAACCGTTCGTGTACAAACTGCTCAACGTGGTGACGAGTTTGGGCAAACACATCAAGAACTATATGTGAGCTCGCTTGCGCTTTCGTGGAGAAGTCTATGGTGAAGCAGAATTTTCAATTTTACTTTACATCGAATTTTATATAGGAATCACGTCTTCAGTTGATTAAGAAAAAGCAATTTATTTTCAATTTAACTTTACTCGCATTTTATTTGAGTATCACGTCTTCCATTCATTAAAAAAAAAAGCAATTTATTTTTAAGTTTATTAATTCACTACGATGTCTATAATTTCGACAGTTCGCCAAGTATCATAGGACAAATAGATACGAAAATATGAATAGCTTTAACTCCATTAGTAAAAGAAGAAATAAGCCGATGACAATCAAGCTCCGACGACGACGTCAAAGTGACAAAAATGACGCTCGGTGCCGTAGCGAATTACTGAAATGAAAATACCTTCGCTGTTTTTGACTGGTGGAAGTTAAGTGGCTCGGATCAACAGCTCGCCTTCACTCATCGTTTACTTTCTGACGCGAAATCGAACTTCGTTACACATTTATTCTATTTTTTTTTGTATTAAATATCTTAACCTCCCAAAATTTTTATTAAAACTTGTTAATGCTAATTACGATAAATAAATTCTACTCAAAATACTTAGGAATGCTTCTAATCTGGTTTTTTTTTTAATATAAAATAAGGTAACCGAATTAATATACTAAATTCTATAAATATTTGTAAAGATAAGCTAAGTCTGTAACGGACCAGAGAAGGAGTGTAAGAAATCAGGCGAAATTAATGTTTGAGTTGTAGTTACAGTGCTAATATGACCGAATACGCTACGCCAACGGATTGCTCATCGAAGTACCAGTCGCCTCGAACCCAAGACACCGCTGCCCTTCAACAGTGCTAGTTTCTAAATTCAATCTGACAGTTTTTTGAGATGATTATTCAACCAACAATCGGACGCCTATAGACTTTGAAGATTTTACCCTTAGTCGATTCTTCCAATACCGAGTAAAGGGGCGTGGCAGAATTTCTTTCGCCGCCATCGCACGGCAAGAACAGTTTCTTCTTCTTCATCAGCCTATTGAAGTTTACTGCTAAACTAGGCTTCTCCGAGAAAGCCTCAGCAAAAGTAGTCGCGCACATCTTAAAAGGAGTAGGAAATTAAAAATTTCTCCATACTCACCACCAAGCAGGAGCTTGACCATTTGGAGAAAGAGCTCGTATATAATACGTGGTAGAGCCAATCGACGGCTTTTGCTACTGCTGGAATGGGCCGGCTTGACCTGTGTAGTACCATAGGAATACGGCTCATAGGCAGACGACCCTAGTATGCAATAAAATAAGTATGTCCTAATATTATAAACTTGTTTATAACGCTCCACTGTGTGCCATAGATCTGCACTCCACACAGACAAAATAAAAAAAAAGTATTGCAACACGGACCAACGATTTGATTGCGTACATTGTGTACCGAGCTTGTTGGCAATATTCGTTAATGTTTATATACAGCTGGAGTGCTACTGCAATAACTTTAAAGTGCTTCAAGCTCCCGCGCGTTGTGAGCGTATGTGGAACGGTGGTTTACTGATTCGCGGTTTTTCCCCATCTATCGACATTCTTTTTCAATAAATGCAAAAGGATGAACTTTGGTATTCTGAAAATACAGACATGATGGTCATGTCACATCACCGACAAAACCTTTAGAACCTAATTTATGCCGAAGGGTATTGTTATATGTGACCTAGCAAGCAAGCTAGTCGATGGACTGATGGATGGATGGATTACGTTTAATGTCAGCAATTAAAACAATACATTTTTTGAGTAAATAAATAAATGCTATACTGGTTTGTTAGGTTAGACAACAATCCGCGAGCCGAGCAAGCCAAGCGAGGGTGCCGCGGCAGCCGCTGGCAAAGCGCCAGAATTCGTTTATACTAAAGATGCGCTTACACGGGCAATTTAAATTGCCGAATCCTGGGCGACATTTGTAAATTATGACGTCGTGACAACATCAACCGAATTACTGCGATGCCAACACGTAGCAATTGTTACTGGAGATACCGCTATACCATACTGAGCGATATGGACTTACTTAATCTAGGCAATACATTTATATAATAGAAATTCAGACGAACAAGCCATGGACGACATATTTCGTGCTTTATCATGAGTTTGAAATGAAAAATAGGAAAAGAATGGAAGGATTTGGATGCGACGTATTAAGAAAGACGAAAGGCCAGACAACAACGTGCTCGTGTGTATATCGCTTCCGTATTTGACATTAATGAAATAAAAAAGGATGTGACATTAGATTGCGATACAGTAGCAGCTCTCAAGTGGAGTCATTAAATGCAGGATACAATTAATTGCCAGGACGCTTCCACCCTTTCCTGCCCTCCCTACCGGCACAGTCAGTTTAGGTAATGTAATGTTTGAAGGTTTTGTACATATTAGCCTAAAACCTTAAACAGTTAGAGGACGAAAGGTACGACAACGGGTATAACTAAGAACTTACTTTCATCAACATTCACTAGAGTAGAATTGGTATTGAAAAAATAGTTATGCAATACGATAACATTAAAACTCTACATCACACATGTAATGAGTAGTCGTTATCGACGTAAGCCTTTCCTATCCACCATACAGATGCACACATGCACAGATGCGCCTCCGCTCGCGATAGACTTTCACACCTTCGTGATTTGACCTACTTAGTATTTTCGTACTCATGACGCCATAACAAGAAGTAAAAATAATAGAAGGCGTTCCCATTACAGATCGCGAAGGGCAACCGGCTTCATTGTGACCGTGGATGAGTTTTTTTTTTATAGAAGAAGGGGCAAACGGGCATGCGGCTCACCTAATGGTAAGTGATCACCGACGCCCACGAACATCCGCAACACCAGAGGACCTATAAATGCGCTTCCGGCCTTTAGAACTTTTTGTACGAGAACATTCCCGTTTTGCGGCAGAAAATCCATCCAAGTTTTTCAAACCTTTTTAATCTCATAGAATAGTGACGGGGAGCAGCTTCACCAGTCCGAGGGTACAATCATTGTGCTCACCAACCCGTCTACCGGTTGGCAGCAAGGTTTTGCGAGTGTGGTGAAACCTTTCGAGAAATGAATGCCGGCTTTTAGCGTTTCCTGTAAAAGGTGTATATTCGCAGTGAACTTAAATAGGCTAATGAAGAAGAAAACTTTTGTATATTTTCTTAAATTATCTTATTTTGGTCCTTGAATATTTCATTTTGTATTATTATCTCAATCTGGCCTAATTAAGTTTTGATTCGTATTAAGCACGTCTGTAATTGGGAAGCGTAGAAGCAGACTTGAGTGTAATCATAATTATACAGTCTTAATAATATTTCTTATATGTATAAAGTAGAATTAATGTTCCTTTCAATGAATAAAACAAATTGTTTCCTCACCAGATCGGAAACTTTCCGCTCTGGCGTCTGTCATTTTGACGACAAACGCGGTAGTGCCTGTTGCCCAATCCGATTTTAACTTGGCTACGAGATTCAAAATCACTATAGAAGTTTTCATATACAAGTGAGGCCGATCCCATTCATCTTTGTATCTGCAACAAGCATGTAGCACTTCCAAGCAAAACATGATGATTGTAAGATTAATGGAGATTCCCATTAGGCCTCAAGCAGCCGGCACGATCATTAGTCACGCGATACGACGCGATCGTGGTTCTGGTGAATTGCGTTCAATTCTGTGTAATATGATTGCGTTCTCAAGCGTTCACATACATGAGTAACGCAAATAATAATATTACATAGATGCAAATTTATTTCGTCTTCTGCTTTGTGAATGACAAAGCAGAAGCCGGACGGATGTGTAAGTACACTGGTGGACGTAGGCATTGAATACGTAGTAGAGCCAAGCGGCGGCTTTTGCTCTTGCTAAGTAGGGCCGGCTCGACCGAGGAAGTACCGTGGCTTCGCAGAATATCGACGTGAAGTAGAGGCATCTTGTGCTTCTGCGTTTCCTTCCCCATCTACGCATCCTCCCAACACCCAATCACCCATAAAGGCTGGCACCGCACTCTGGTGTTGCAGATGCACATGGGTGACGGTAATCACTAATCATCAGGTCAGCCGTTTGTCCACACTCACTAGTAAGCGCAGTGTCAAAACTCCTGAAAAAGAGATAGTGCACCCCGTCAGCTTGTGAGATTAAGGTTCGTGGTATGTACATTTATTAGGTGGCAGATGCAGGGAAGGTTTCTCTGTTTAGGAGTACGTCTGGGTACCTCTTTGCCACACTCTTTGCCATTTCTGCCGCCAATCAGCAGTGCAACCAGTTTTGTGTTCCGATTAAAAAGGTATAATGGGCTAGTATAATTACAAGTTGTATGTCATTTCATCTTAGTCCTCAGGGGTGACAACGCATCTACCTTTACCGATTGAAGTGGTTTGCTTCAATAGCCACTAAAAATCAGGTGAACTGCTAGCCCATTTGTCAAACCAATCCAATAAAAAACGACGCCTTTAACGGGAGCGTAAGTTGTCATAACAATAACATAAAGTGTAACAAAATCGCAAACATAGGGAGTGTACATCACAAACTAAAGCATACAATGCAGCACAACACACACAAGGAAGTTACCTAACATTAGCCGATCTCTCTACTCAAACGAACTGTGTGATTGACGATGTCCTCCGGTCGATTTCAACTCCAGCGTCGGCCCTCAGTAGCTATCATCTTCGCAAAATATGCTGAAGTGATGACAAAGTGCTTTTATAAATAAACTAAAAATAAATAATAATCTTATATTATTTGTTCTGTTATAATAACTTCGGGCCGATACGTGAGCGGAAATTATAAAGACTAAAAAGTTATAATAATGAGCGACATAATAATGGCGCGGACTCTAAATGACCTGAGTTTCTGGCGCTCTTTGAATAAGACAGAGTCCGTAGAATCTGCGGGAGAAAACAAGTTATCCCCGGGGAAGCGAAGCAGGTAGCTTGAAGCGTAGCCTACGCTGATCGCGCCGAATGCGAATCGCCAACATCTAATTATCCTTCTGTGTATCAAGAGTAAGTAATCACTTAGCTGACGAGGAACATCGACGCTTCAGGAAGTCTGCAGGCTGTGATCTTAGATCGCATCCACCATTACATCAGATTAGACCAGAAATCCTCATAACAAAACACCGATTCCTACCAAGAAAGATTCCAGAGGCTATTGAAATAAAAACATCCCACGGCAAGAACAGTTTCTTCTTCTTCATCAGCCTATTGAAGTTTACTGCTAAACTAGGCTTCTCCGAGAAAGCCTCAGCAAAAGTAGTCGCGCACATCTTAAAAGGAGTAGGAAATTAAAAATTTCTCCATACTCACCACCAAGCAGGAGCTTGACCATTTGGAGAAAGAGCTCGTATATAATACGTGGTAGAGCCAATCGACGGCTTTTGCTACTGCTGGAATGGGCCGGCTTGACCTGTGTAGTACCATAGGAATACGGCTCATAGGCAGACGACCCTAGTATGCAATAAAATAAGTATGTCCTAATATTATAAACTTGTTTATAACGCTCCACTGTGTGCCATAGATCTGCACTCCACACAGACAAAATAAAAAAGTATTGCAACACGGACCAACGATTTGATTGCGTACATTGTGTACCGAGCTTGTTGGCAATATTCGTTAATGTTTATATACAGCTGGAGTGCTACTGCAATAACTTTAAAGTGCTTCAAGCTCCCGCGCGTTGTGAGCGTATGTGGAACGGTGGTTTACTGATTCGCGGTTTTTCCCCATCTATCGACATTCTTTTTCAATAAATGCAAAAGGATGAACTTTGGTATTCTGAAAATACAGACATGATGGTCATGTCACATCACCGACAAAACCTTTAGAACCTAATTTATGCCGAAGGGTATTGTTATATGTGACCTAGCAAGCAAGCTAGTCGATGGACTGATGGATGGATGGATTACGTTTAATGTCAGCAATTAAAACAATACATTTTTTGAGTAAATAAATAAATGCTATACTGGTTTGTTAGGTTAGACAACAATCCGCGAGCCGAGCAAGCCAAGCGAGGGTGCCGCGGCAGCCGCTGGCAAAGCGCCAGAATTCGTTTATACTAAAGATGCGCTTACACGGGCAATTTAAATTGCCGAATCCTGGGCGACATTTGTAAATTATGACGTCGTGACAACATCAACCGAATTACTGCGATGCCAACACGTAGCAATTGTTACTGGAGATACCGCTATACCATACTGAGCGATATGGACTTACTTAATCTAGGCAATACATTTATATAATAGAAATTCAGACGAACAAGCCATGGACGACATATTTCGTGCTTTATCATGAGTTTGAAATGAAAATAGGAAAAGAATGGAAGGATTTGGATGCGACGTATTAAGAAAGACGAAAGGCCAGACAACAACGTGCTCGTGTGTATATCGCTTCCGTATTTGACATTAATGAAATAAAAAAGGATGTGACATTAGATTGCGATACAGTAGCAGCTCTCAAGTGGAGTCATTAAATGCAGGATACAATTAATTGCCAGGACGCTTCCACCCCTTTCCTGCCCTCCCCTACCGGCACAGTCAGTTTAGGTAATGTAATGTTTGAAGGTTTTGTACATATTAGCCTAAAACCTTAAACAGTTAGAGGACGAAAGGTACGACAACGGGTATAACTAAGAACTTACTTTCATCAACATTCACTAGAGTAGAATTGGTATTGAAAAAATAGTTATGCAATACGATAACATTAAAACTCTACATCACACATGTAATGAGTAGTCGTTATCGACGTAAGCCTTTTCCTATCCACCATACAGATGCACACATGCACAGATGCGCCTCCGCTCGCGATAGACTTTCACACCTTCGTGATTTGACCTACTTAGTATTTTCGTACTCATGACGCCATAACAAGAAGTAAAAATAATAGAAGGCGTTCCCATTACAGATCGCGAAGGGCAACCGGCTTCATTGTGACCGTGGATGAGTTTTTTTTTTATAGAAGAAGGGGCAAACGGGCATGCGGCTCACCTAATGGTAAGTGATCACCGACGCCCACGAACATCCGCAACACCAGAGGACCTATAAATGCGCTTCCGGCCTTTAGAACTTTTTGTACGAGAACATTCCCGTTTTGCGGCAGAAAATCCATCCAAGTTTTCAAACCTTTTTAATCTCATAGAATAGTGACGGGGAGCAGCTTCACCAGTCCGAGGTACAATCATTGTGCTCACCAACCCGTCTACCGGTTGGCAGCAAGGTTTTGCGAGTGTGGTGAAACCTTTCGAGAAATGAATGCCGGCTTTTAGCGTTTCCTGTAAAAGGTGTATATTCGCAGTGAACTTAAATAGGCTAATGAAGAAGAAAACTTTTGTATATTTTCTTAAATTATCTTATTTTGGTCCTTGAATATTTCATTTTGTATTATTATCTCAATCTGGCCTAATTAAGTTTTGATTCGTATTAAGCACGTCTGTAATTGGGAAGCGTAGAAGCAGACTTGAGTGTAATCATAATTATACAGTCTTAATAATATTTCTTATATGTATAAAGTAGAATTAATGTTCCTTTCAATGAATAAAACAAATTGTTTCCTCACCAGATCGGAAACTTTCCGCTCTGGCGTCTGTCATTTTGACGACAAACGCGGTAGTGCCTGTTGCCCAATCCGATTTTAACTTGGCTACGAGATTCAAAATCACTATAGAAGTTTTCATATACAAGTGAGGCCGATCCCATTCATCTTTGTATCTGCAACAAGCATGTAGCACTTCCAAGCAAAACATGATGATTGTAAGATTAATGGAGATTCCCATTAGGCCTCAAGCAGCCGGCACGATCATTAGTCACGCGATACGACGCGATCGTGGTTCTGGTGAATTGCGTTCAATTCTGTGTAATATGATTGCGTTCTCAAGCGTTCACATACATGAGTAACGCAAATAATAATATTACATAGATGCAAATTTATTTCGTCTTCTGCTTTGTGAATGACAAAGCAGAAGCCGGACGGATGTAAGTACACTGGTGGACGTAGGCATTGAATACGTAGTAGAGCCAAGCGGCGGCTTTTGCTCTTGCTAAGTAGGGCCGGCTCGACCGAGGAAGTACCGTGGCTTCGCAGAATATCGACGTGAAGTAGAGGCATCTTGTGCTTCTGCGTTTCCTTCCCCCCATCTACGCATCCCTCCCAACACCCAATCACCCATAAAGGCTGGCACCGCACTCTGGTGTTGCAGATGCACATGGGTGACGGTAATCACTAATCATCAGGTCAGCCGTTTGTCCACACTCACTAGTAAGCGCAGTGTCAAAACTCCTGAAAAGAGATAGTGCACCCGTCAGCTTGTGAGATTAAGGTTCGTGGTATGTACATTTATTAGGTGGCAGATGCAGGAAGGTTTCTCTGTTTAGGAGTACGTCTGGGTACCTCTTTGCCACACTCTTTGCCATTTCTGCCGCCAATCAGCAGTGCAACCAGTTTTGTGTTCCGATTAAAAAGGTATAATGGGCTAGTATAATTACAAGTTGTATGTCATTTCATCTTAGTCCTCAGGGGTGACAACGCATCTACCTTTACCGATTGAAGTGGTTTGCTTCAATAGCCACTAAAAATCAGGTGAACTGCTAGCCCATTTGTCAAACCAATCCAATAAAAAAAACGACGCCTTTAACGGGAGCGTAAGTTGTCATAACAATAACATAAAGTGTAACAAAATCGCAAACATAGGGAGTGTACATCACAAACTAAAGCATACAATGCAGCACAACACACACAAGGAAGTTACCTAACATTAGCCGATCTCTCTACTCAAACGAACTGTGTGATTGACGATGTCCTCCGGTCGATTTCAACTCCAGCGTCGGCCCTCAGTAGCTATCATCTTCGCAAAATATGCTGAAGTGATGACAAAGTGCTTTTATAAATAAACTAAAATAAATAATAATCTTATATTATTTGTTCTGTTATAATAACTTCAGGCCGATACGTGAGCGGAAATTATAAAGACTAAAAGTTATAATAATGAGCGACATAATAATGGCGCGGACTCTAAATGACCTGAGTTTCTGGCGCTCTTTGAATAAGACAGAGTCCGTAGAATCTGCGGGAGAAAACAAGTTATCCCCGGGAAGCGAAGCAGGTAGCTTGAAGCGTAGCCTACGCTGATCGCGCCGAATGCGAATCGCCAACATCTAATTATCCTTCTGTGTATCAAGAGTAAGTAATCACTTAGCTGACGAGGAACATCGACGCTTCAGGAAGTCTGCAGGCTGTGATCTTAGATCGCATCCACCATTACATCAGATTAGACCAGAAATCCTCATAACAAAACACCGATTCCTACCAAGAAAGATTCCAGAGGCTATTGAAATAAAAACATCCCACGGCAAGAACAGTTTCTTCTTCTTCATCAGCCTATTGAAGTTTACTGCTAAACTAGGCTTCTCCGAGAAAGCCTCAGCAAAAGTAGTCGCGCACATCTTAAAAGGAGTAGGAAATTAAAAATTTCTCCATACTCACCACCAAGCAGGAGCTTGACCATTTGGAGAAAGAGCTCGTATATAATACGTGGTAGAGCCAATCGACGGCTTTTGCTACTGCTGGAATGGGCCGGCTTGACCTGTGTAGTACCATAGGAATACGGCTCATAGGCAGACGACCCTAGTATGCAATAAAATAAGTATGTCCTAATATTATAAACTTGTTTATAACGCTCCACTGTGTGCCATAGATCTGCACTCCACACAGACAAAATAAAAAAGTATTGCAACACGGACCAACGATTTGATTGCGTACATTGTGTACCGAGCTTGTTGGCAATATTCGTTAATGTTTATATACAGCTGGAGTGCTACTGCAATAACTTTAAAGTGCTTCAAGCTCCCGCGCGTTGTGAGCGTATGTGGAACGGTGGTTTACTGATTCGCGGTTTTTCCCCATCTATCGACATTCTTTTTCAATAAATGCAAAAGGATGAACTTTGGTATTCTGAAAATACAGACATGATGGTCATGTCACATCACCGACAAAACCTTTAGAACCTAATTTATGCCGAAGGGTATTGTTATATGTGACCTAGCAAGCAAGCTAGTCGATGGACTGATGGATGGATGGATTACGTTTAATGTCAGCAATTAAAACAATACATTTTTTGAGTAAATAAATAAATGCTATACTGGTTTGTTAGGTTAGACAACAATCCGCGAGCCGAGCAAGCCAAGCGAGGGTGCCGCGGCAGCCGCTGGCAAAGCGCCAGAATTCGTTTATACTAAAGATGCGCTTACACGGGCAATTTAAATTGCCGAATCCTGGGCGACATTTGTAAATTATGACGTCGTGACAACATCAACCGAATTACTGCGATGCCAACACGTAGCAATTGTTACTGGAGATACCGCTATACCATACTGAGCGATATGGACTTACTTAATCTAGGCAATACATTTATATAATAGAAATTCAGACGAACAAGCCATGGACGACATATTTCGTGCTTTATCATGAGTTTGAAATGAAAAATAGGAAAAGAATGGAAGGATTTGGATGCGACGTATTAAGAAAGACGAAAGGCCAGACAACAACGTGCTCGTGTGTATATCGCTTCCGTATTTGACATTAATGAAATAAAAAAGGATGTGACATTAGATTGCGATACAGTAGCAGCTCTCAAGTGGAGTCATTAAATGCAGGATACAATTAATTGCCAGGACGCTTCCACCCTTTCCTGCCCTCCCTACCGGCACAGTCAGTTTAGGTAATGTAATGTTTGAAGGTTTTGTACATATTAGCCTAAAACCTTAAACAGTTAGAGGACGAAAGGTACGACAACGGGTATAACTAAGAACTTACTTTCATCAACATTCACTAGAGTAGAATTGGTATTGAAAAATAGTTATGCAATACGATAACATTAAAACTCTACATCACACATGTAATGAGTAGTCGTTATCGACGTAAATAAGAGGCATCTTGTGCTTCTGCGTTTCCTTCCCCATCTACGCATCCTCCCAACACCCAATCACCCATAAAGGCTGGCACCGCACTCTGGTGTTGCAGATGCACATGGGTGACGGTAATCACTAATCATCAGGTCAGCCGTTTGTCCACACTCACTAGTAAGCGCAGTGTCAAAACTCCTGAAAAAGAGATAGTGCACCCCGTCAGCTTGTGAGATTAAGGTTCGTGGTATGTACATTTATTAGGTGGCAGATGCAGGGAAGGTTTCTCTGTTTAGGAGTACGTCTGGGTACCTCTTTGCCACACTCTTTGCCATTTCTGCCGCCAATCAGCAGTGCAACCAGTTTTGTGTTCCGATTAAAAAGGTATAATGGGCTAGTATAATTACAAGTTGTATGTCATTTCATCTTAGTCCTCAGGGGTGACAACGCATCTACCTTTACCGATTGAAGTGGTTTGCTTCAATAGCCACTAAAAATCAGGTGAACTGCTAGCCCATTTGTCAAACCAATCCAATAAAAAAAACGACGCCTTTAACGGGAGCGTAAGTTGTCATAACAATAACATAAAGTGTAACAAAATCGCAAACATAGGGAGTGTACATCACAAACTAAAGCATACAATGCAGCACAACACACACAAGGAAGTTACCTAACATTAGCCGATCTCTCTACTCAAACGAACTGTGTGATTGACGATGTCCTCCGGTCGATTTCAACTCCAGCGTCGGCCCTCAGTAGCTATCATCTTCGCAAAATATGCTGAAGTGATGACAAAGTGCTTTTATAAATAAACTAAAAATAAATAATAATCTTATATTATTTGTTCTGTTATAATAACTTCGGGCCGATACGTGAGCGGAAATTATAAAGACTAAAAAGTTATAATAATGAGCGACATAATAATGGCGCGGACTCTAAATGACCTGAGTTTCTGGCGCTCTTTGAATAAGACAGAGTCCGTAGAATCTGCGGGAGAAAACAAGTTATCCCCGGGAAGCGAAGCAGGTAGCTTGAAGCGTAGCCTACGCTGATCGCGCCGAATGCGAATCGCCAACATCTAATTATCCTTCTGTGTATCAAGAGTAAGTAATCACTTAGCTGACGAGGAACATCGACGCTTCAGGAAGTCTGCAGGCTGTGATCTTAGATCGCATCCACCATTACATCAGATTAGACCAGAAATCCTCATAACAAAACACCGATTCCTACCAAGAAAGATTCCAGAGGCTATTGAAATAAAAACATCCCACGGCAAGAACAGTTTCTTCTTCTTCATCAGCCTATTGAAGTTTACTGCTAAACTAGGCTTCTCCGAGAAAGCCTCAGCAAAAGTAGTCGCGCACATCTTAAAAGGAGTAGGAAATTAAAAATTTCTCCATACTCACCACCAAGCAGGAGCTTGACCATTTGGAGAAAGAGCTCGTATATAATACGTGGTAGAGCCAATCGACGGCTTTTGCTACTGCTGGAATGGGCCAGCTTGACCTGTGTAGTACCATAGGAATACGGCTCATAGGCAGACGACCCTAGTATGCAATAAAATAAGTATGTCCTAATATTATAAACTTGTTTATAACGCTCCACTGTGTGCCATAGATCTGCACTCCACACAGACAAAATAAAAAAAAAGTATTGCAACACGGACCAACGATTTGATTGCGTACATTGTGTACCGAGCTTGTTGGCAATATTCGTTAATGTTTATATACAGCTGGAGTGCTACTGCAATAACTTTAAAGTGCTTCAAGCTCCCGCGCGTTGTGAGCGTATGTGGAACGGTGGTTTACTGATTCGCGGTTTTTCCCCATCTATCGACATTCTTTTTCAATAAATGCAAAAGGATGAACTTTGGTATTCTGAAAATACAGACATGATGGTCATGTCACATCACCGACAAAACCTTTAGAACCTAATTTATGCCGAAGGGTATTGTTATATGTGACCTAGCAAGCAAGCTAGTCGATGGACTGATGGATGGATGGATTACGTTTAATGTCAGCAATTAAAACAATACATTTTTTGAGTAAATAAATAAATGCTATACTGGTTTGTTAGGTTAGACAACAATCCGCGAGCCGAGCAAGCCAAGCGAGGGTGCCGCGGCAGCCGCTGGCAAAGCGCCAGAATTCGTTTATACTAAAGATGCGCTTACACGGGCAATTTAAATTGCCGAATCCTGGGCGACATTTGTAAATTATGACGTCGTGACAACATCAACCGAATTACTGCGATGCCAACACGTAGCAATTGTTACTGGAGATACCGCTATACCATACTGAGCGATATGGACTTACTTAATCTAGGCAATACATTTATATAATAGAAATTCAGACGAACAAGCCATGGACGACATATTTCGTGCTTTATCATGAGTTTGAAATGAAAAATAGGAAAAGAATGGAAGGATTTGGATGCGACGTATTAAGAAAGACGAAAGGCCAGACAACAACGTGCTCGTGTGTATATCGCTTCCGTATTTGACATTAATGAAATAAAAAAGGATGTGACATTAGATTGCGATACAGTAGCAGCTCTCAAGTGGAGTCATTAAATGCAGGATACAATTAATTGCCAGGACGCTTCCACCCCTTTCCTGCCCTCCCCTACCGGCACAGTCAGTTTAGGTAATGTAATGTTTGAAGGTTTTGTACATATTAGCCTAAAACCTTAAACAGTTAGAGGACGAAAGGTACGACAACGGGTATAACTAAGAACTTACTTTCATCAACATTCACTAGAGTAGAATTGGTATTGAAAAAATAGTTATGCAATACGATAACATTAAAACTCTACATCACACATGTAATGAGTAGTCGTTATCGACGTAAGCCTTTTCTATCCACCATACAGATGCACACATGCACAGATGCGCCTCCGCTCGCGATAGACTTTCACACCTTCGTGATTTGACCTACTTAGTATTTTCGTACTCATGACGCCATAACAAGAAGTAAAAATAATAGAAGGCGTTCCCATTACAGATCGCGAAGGGCAACCGGCTTCATTGTGACCGTGGATGAGTTTTTTTTTTATAGAAGAAGGGGCAAACGGGCATGCGGCTCACCTAATGGTAAGTGATCACCGACGCCCACGAACATCCGCAACACCAGAGGACCTATAAATGCGCTTCCGGCCTTTAGAACTTTTTGTACGAGAACATTCCCGTTTTGCGGCAGAAAATCCATCCAAGTTTTTCAAACCTTTTTAATCTCATAGAATAGTGACGGGGAGCAGCTTCACCAGTCCGAGGGTACAATCATTGTGCTCACCAACCCGTCTACCGGTTGGCAGCAAGGTTTGCGAGTGTGGTGAAACCTTTCGAAATGAATGCCGGCTTTTAGCGTTTCCTGTAAAGGTGTATATTCGCAGTGAACTTAAATAGGCTAATGAAGAAGAAAACTTTTGTATATTTTCTTAAATTATCTTATTTTGGTCCTTGAATATTTCATTTTGTATTATTATCTCAATCTGGCCTAATTAAGTTTTGATTCGTATTAAGCACGTCTGTAATTGGGAAGCGTAGAAGCAGACTTGAGTGTAATCATAATTATACAGTCTTAATAATATTTCTTATATGTATAAAGTAGAATTAATGTTCCTTTCAATGAATAAAACAAATTGTTTCCTCACCAGATCGGAAACTTTCCGCTCTGGCGTCTGTCATTTGACGACAAACGCGGTAGTGCCTGTTGCCCAATCCGATTTTAACTTGGCTACGAGATTCAAAATCACTATAGAAGTTTTCATATACAAGTGAGGCCGATCCCATTCATCTTTGTATCTGCAACAAGCATGTAGCACTTCCAAGCAAAACATGATGATTGTAAGATTAATGGAGATTCCCATTAGGCCTCAAGCAGCCGGCACGATCATTAGTCACGCGATACGACGCGATCGTGGTTCTGGTGGTGCGTTCAATTCTGTGTAATATGATTGCGTTCTCAAGCGTTCACATACATGAGTAACGCAAATAATAATATTACATAGATGCAAATTTATTTCGTCTTCTGCTTTGTGAATGACAAAGCAGAAGCCGGACGGATGTGTAAGTACACTGGTGGACGTAGGCATTGAATACGTAGTAGAGCCAAGCGGCGGCTTTTGCTCTTGCTAAGTAGGGCCGGCTCGACCGAGGAAGTACCGTGGCTTCGCAGAATATCGACGTGAAGTAGAGGCATCTTGTGCTTCTGCGTTTCCTTCCCCCCATCTACGCATCCCTCCCAACACCCAATCACCCATAAAGGCTGGCACCGCACTCTGGTGTTGCAGATGCACATGGGTGACGGTAATCACTAATCATCAGGTCAGCCGTTTGTCCACACTCACTAGTAAGCGCAGTGTCAAAACTCCTGAAAAAGAGATAGTGCACCCCGTCAGCTTGTGAGATTAAGGTTCGTGGTATGTACATTTATTAGGTGGCAGATGCAGGGAAGGTTTCTCTGTTTAGGAGTACGTCTGGGTACCTCTTTGCCACACTCTTTGCCATTTCTGCCGCCAATCAGCAGTGCAACCAGTTTTGTGTTCCGATTAAAAAGGTATAATGGGCTAGTATAATTACAAGTTGTATGTCATTTCATCTTAGTCCTCAGGGGTGACAACGCATCTACCTTTACCGATTGAAGTGGTTTGCTTCAATAGCCACTAAAAATCAGGTGAACTGCTAGCCCATTTGTCAAACCAATCCAATAAAAAAAACGACGCCTTTAACGGGAGCGTAAGTTGTCATAACAATAACATAAAGTGTAACAAAATCGCAAACATAGGGAGTGTACATCACAAACTAAAGCATACAATGCAGCACAACACACACAAGGAAGTTACCTAACATTAGCCGATCTCTCTACTCAAACGAACTGTGTGATTGACGATGTCCTCCGGTCGATTTCAACTCCAGCGTCGGCCCTCAGTAGCTATCATCTTCGCAAAATATGCTGAAGTGATGACAAAGTGCTTTTATAAATAAACTAAAATAAATAATAATCTTATATTATTTGTTCTGTTATAATAACTTCGGGCCGATACGTGAGCGGAAATTATAAAGACTAAAAAGTTATAATAATGAGCGACATAATAATGGCGCGGACTCTAAATGACCTGAGTTTCTGGCGCTCTTTGAATAAGACAGAGTCCGTAGAATCTGCGGGAGAAAACAAGTTATCCCCGGGGAAGCGAAGCAGGTAGCTTGAAGCGTAGCCTACGCTGATCGCGCCGAATGCGAATCGCCAACATCTAATTATCCTTCTGTGTATCAAGAGTAAGTAATCACTTAGCTGACGAGGAACATCGACGCTTCAGGAAGTCTGCAGGCTGTGATCTTAGATCGCATCCACCATTACATCAGATTAGACCAGAAATCCTCATAACAAAACACCGATTCCTACCAAGAAAGATTCCAGAGGCTATTGAAATAAAAACATCCTAATTTCAATAGAAAATAAGGCAAGACACCACCTCGAGCTTGAGATCTAGTAATAAATAAGCCAAGCAATACTACAGCGACCTTGACGTCGCGATATTTACAAAGCTGACAGAAGCTCGGTTTAACTATGACATAATGACGTCAACCATCGCTTGTAACCTATACATATAATTTCAAAAAACAAAACTTGTTTATATTAGGTATATCCTTATCAGACGTGTATAATGGATTCAGTAGATGATTAAGTTTTTATTTATAATGCTCTATAACAAATCTCACATAAAGACTTTTATTTTAGGGAATAATACACATTGAAAGGTCATATTTCATAGATCTAAATATTGACCGACTTTTTACGAGACGCATTGGCGGCGGAGCGCAATGTGTAAACAACCCTGGGACATCTTGACGCCGTTATTTGGGCGCCAATAGTCCCCCCATTCCCCTTCGTGACTACAGTGAAGGTAACATTAAATGATGTACTGTAAATATATTAACTATGAGGCGTCACGCAAATAAACACCAACATAAAATTTAATAAAAGTAACCGAAGAATCGATTTTGTATTGATATTTAAAATCCAAATACCACTCACTGACTCATCACAAAATCTTCAAATAGAAGACAAACAGAGCGCTGAACCCAAAATTTGGTATATTTAAATAGTGTCCTAGAGGTTCACCAAGAAAGGATTTTTAGAAAAATTAGTTTATAGGTAGCCTAAATCTGAGAATTCTATTTGTAATAAGAAAACTTTTAAATTACGAGAAACTTAGGGGTTTAAAATTAACTAGAAAATTGTTTCAGGGTAAAATAGAAAAGCAAAAAGGTAAGGTGTGTAATTGTATGGGTTGGTTTTTATTAAGTTCTTTATTTATTACTTTAGACGAAATACGGTTGTATTTACAATTTATACATTACATTCTTTTAAAACGATATTCTTCAAATAAACTTAATATTCAAAGAAGTATCTGTTATATGGCATTTACATTTTAAAGAAACTAAAAACTTTGTAAGTTGCAAATAAGCTTAAAAATATGATTTAGAGCCTAAGTAACAATAACATATCACTTCACCAAAGACCGTTAATATACAATCAATTAATTTACCGTACAAAAAGTAAACATCTGTTATTTTATCGGTGAACTTCAGCGGTTTTATTATATTCTAGGCATAGATAGATCTTTTGTGAAATCACAGAATATATGCGTATGTATGCGTATCATAGAACAAAACACAATTATGGTAAATATAGTTAATGGACATTACTGGGTATAGTTTACCGTTGACTATTAATGGTTAGGATCTATCTCCGAATTAGGAGACTCGAGTTCAATTTCAATGTGGAGCGTTCGTACTTAAGGCGTTTCGATACTTATGTAGGTTTTGTATCTTTGGCTTAGATACTAAGACACGAATAGGCTCACCAGCTGTCATGTGGTCCCAAGTTTGCTCTGATGAAAAATGGATTGAAAGGTCTAAAAAATGTCTACCTCTGTTCATACGGTCGAGAGTCTTCGTTTACTTTATAAATTTGTCTTTTATTCAATTTTAGGCTGCGATTCGTTTTTGAATATCATCAAAAATGTCCGAAAATACCGCATTTTATAAAAATTGTCGACATATCAAATAAATAGTTTAAATTAGTAAAAATCTTACTCACGTTCATATTAATAATTTGGATATGGATTTGATGTAGATTGGATTTACAATTGATCAATAAGCGTCAAGCATGATGGACAGTGTCGATATGCCCATCACGGTGTGTTTAGCGCTGTCAGATATTAACCAAAATTAATTGATCCAATGAAAACTTAACTGGTTTCTCTAATATACAAATACTTTATAATACAGTCGAACCAGCCATTTACACGGAAAACTTTGAACGTTCCATGAACGTAAGATGCCATGATTACAAATCTAAGTAAACGGGTAGTAACATTCTGTAGATTAAACTTCTTGTATTTACGCGAGTGCTACAGACAGAAAAAAGAAGGCTGGGTGCTATTACTTGTTTTAGATCCTGTGATATATAAAATTAAATCTCATGCCAAATCACCGCACGACCTCAAAATGTTGTGTGCTCTTTATGCCTAGATGGGACTAAAATTGGTAATTAAAAATTTGCTGGTAGCCAGATTAATAGTCAAACACCTAAATCGTTTTTTGAACGTGGAAGCTGTAAAGCATCCGAAACGTCGAGACAAAATAAATTAAACGCTATAAAATCTGGAGTTAGTTTTGTTTAAATTTTGCAGAGAACTATATATCAGTCTAAAAACTGTAAGTGTTTTCTTGAACTTGATTTCTACAATGAGAATTTTTACAATAAGTAATAATAGTGAGTGATTAATTTTCCTATCAGAGTAACACGCAGGTATCTCTCCTGCAAATGCGCAGCAATTTGTTTAATCAACAAAGCAGATACAATGTTCTCACTTATTCCCATTGACAAAACATTTATTTCCCGACGAAAATATTTTATTAAATTTTTTGCGAACGGTACTGAAACATTATACTTTGGAGTCCAACTATTGTAGTTTTTTATTATTTGTTTTGCATCTGCCATCTACTTTTCACCATGACAAGGGTTAACGGGTAAAGAATGCCACTTGGCATTAAGTCCACCCATTGTAACGTTTAACTTAAAGTCAACAATAAATAGAAATAAAAAAAGGAATTTTAAAAAAAAACGAACGGAACGGCTATCTTTTTAATTTTAATACTAAGTATGATAAAAGTTAAGACTGTAACACTCACTCTCTCGCTCTCATACAAAAATCGGTTTCAAATCAATATTGAAATCCTTTGAAACTTACATATCACATAAATTTATATAACATTAGTATAGGTATCTAAAAAATGATATTGTTATTTACTAAAGTAAGTTAGCGACACAAGAGTACATACATAATTTCACATATAACAAAAATTGATTAAACCACATTAAGTTTTATTTAGAACAGGTTAATATATTGTTTATTGTTACTTTATTGTTGTTTAGGTTCTCCGGTGCGTAAAATATCCTAGAAAACCCAGATATATTTCATATCACTACGAAAATTGTACAGGCTCCCATGAAGTAGAGCAAATGTTTATGGCTGAACTACAATCTCCATAATTTTCACATTTCGTTAGTTCACAAAACTGAAGAGATCACCGAGCGCGGTCGAAAAAATAAAATAAACGAATTTCAACAACATTTCTCTACTGCCGAATAACCTTCGAGATGGAAACAGTTCCTACATAGACTATTTGAAGAGACAAGTACTTTTGTTAAATGAATGATTCAGTTCTCAAACTCCTAGACTTATATTTCAATTTCATGCTTATGTGTCGAGTCTCGTAAATAATGATAAAAAGAATCCGAGCTACTCAGTTTTTGAAGGTCGATGATAGCAATTAACATAAATTATACACCAGCCGTATTTAACTTCTAGGAAAAGTGAATAATTAAAAGTACAAATAAATACCAATAAATAACAACCATAGTGTTGCATGCAACGAGTGCAAACGTCTCGTAAAGAGATGGACGCACGCAATTTATTGTACCGCACTGACTGAGATTTATGAGATGCTGTTCCGACGCGCCGCTTCGACAACGAGCTGGTTATCAATACAGAATTTGGAATTTAATTCGTGAGAACAATAATAACGATCATGATTTCTTGTATTTATGTGAACAATGTATTTGTTTTTTTTTTAGTATTGGGTTGTGTATTACAAAATCCCAAAATAAAAGTAAGAAACGAAAATTCTTACAATATTTTGTCGACAAAATTATTGCATTCTATAGTTTTCTTTGCGGATAGCAAAACATTTACATAAATAAGTATAATAAAATAACAGCCTATATTGACTGCTATACTGCGCCAGTACTGATTTATGGACTTCACATGTCCTCAAAATATGATCTACTTCTAAGACACGCAAGTTTTCACACAAAAGTAAGTCCATGTTTGACGAACACGCGATAAATCTAAACGACAGCGCTATAAACAATTTGATTACGTCTATCGGGGCTCGAACCCAGATCACTCCAGTTCTACGAAATCGGAGATGTATGCTCGGCCCCCGCGGCACCGCGGGCGACAGTTAATCATTGATGGATGTGGAATCGCATTAGCTATCGAGCAGCCCATGCGGTCATCAGTCATATGAAACGGCGCGACTGTGGCGTGCATGACACGCGGACGCTGCGATAATTCATGTTGCATAATCTAACTATCAATTACGAGGTCATAAGGCATATTAAATCATTAACTTTAAGATTAAACCTTCAAGTAGATGACGTGTGGCGTAAGTATGTGCCACACCCCTACCGTTGACTAAGAATTGCCTTCGACATCCGTCGGGTGGCGGATTAAGCATCTGAAAATAATTCAGACCAAAAATACACAAAACGATGATGGGCAGCAGCGTCAAAGGTGCGAGATGTCTGGTGCTCGGCAGGCGTAGCGACTATGGCAAATCCTCTTGGTGGAAGAGCAGTAAACTTCTTACACACTAATGAAGACCTACATTTCAATCAGCAGCGCAACCGCTGTTGAGTTCCGGTTTGAACGGTATTATAAGCCAGAATAATTACGGCTCTGAGAGATTCCATCTTAGTTGTCAGGAATGACAACGCATCTGTAACCTTATTTTCGAGTGAAGTTTGCAGGTTCCCATGGGCTTCGGTAACGACTTACTATCGGAGTGGACCTTGACATATAATCAAATATACAATAAAATAAAAAAAATATTCTCCATTTTTGGTCATCCATAAGTTAATAACGTTTTCATTTGGACTTGTGTATTCCTCTTACACCTCAAGTATGACACATTACTTTATTCGCAAAATACCTCACCTGCACGTGGATGCCCACTGCTAGTCGATATGCACGACTCTTGCGAACAACTAATGCTAACCCAAAATCCGAGTTGTAACGAGAAGCAACGTCACTCGTAAGAAGGTATAAAAACACCCAGAATAAAAACTTACTTTCTATGAATTATTTTTGCTGGTCGTTACATGGAAAGGCTGTCCATGTTATCCATCAGAGAACTTGATGAAAAACTTCTTCTCGCCAGTATACTAAAAGTCTCTACTTTTCACAGGGATTTCACATTATTGGGACTGGAACATAAAAGGAAGTCAATTTCAAAATTGATTACCAAGGAAGATTGCGAAGATTATAAATGTATTTTTTTTAACCATAAAATAAAAATCTTTATTGAAATTTTGATAACATTGAATCCAATTCCTGTTTTAATCAGCACACTCCGCAAACTTTTGAAACATTTAAATGTGCGGAGAGTTCAAGAGTGTTAATTAGCGAGTTGTATGCAGCGCGATGCAGGGCTAAGTAGACAGATGAAGGGGTAAGCGCGAATGTTATTTTGATGCAGAATATATTAGCAACGAATTCTTCTTTTTATTATTTTTGGTGGAATAATTACATTTGTTTTTATATTTGGAGTCTGTATATAAAATCTATTGTGGTCAGATATCTTAAATGTAAATGTAAAAGTATTATTATAACAGACAGCTGAGCATTCGTGTAAATGAATCCCAAGTCATAACAATTATTTTAATACTATAGAAATTCAAAAATATTGATAACAAATATCATAAGCACCTGGTCACGACAAAATTCGTTTTGATTTACACCGTCTTTTATCACTTAGCAGTATAAGCCGTCGCCCACCTTCGCTTGGCAAGTTTCATATATGCCCACTATCAATAACTACCATTCGGATGATCGCGACCAATTAGTGCGAAAGCGGCATTATCCGAGGTTCCATATCAAATTTAACAATTATTTCTCCAAAGTTTTAGGAACTACACATAAATATCTTTTATAAAATCATCATGCATTAAGCTGAACTGATGATATTTATACGACGACATAATACGACCATGCGAATTTTGCTAGAGGCGGGCTTCCTGTCTCTCTAGGGATCGGACGCGTTGGGAGGAGCTGGCTTCGTGCCACTCCCCGAACAGGCTGTTGACCTATGATCAGGGTTGAATTTCGTCCGATGATTATAATTTGTAATAGCATAACCTTGTAATAGGATAGTATATATAGCTATGCTAATTCAAGGAACGTACCCTAAAATTATTTCCATAGGTTCTTACCTATGTACTCTTACTGCGATTTTTCGAACCGCATATGTAATATTGATTGAACCAGCCGGTTGACGGTCGATAGTCCGTCAAGTTTACACTTTATATAAAATTTTAGTACATGGCTGACTTTTATTGGTTTATGCGCGGGTCCTTTCCTGTGTAGCCGCCTCCACGATTCGAGTTGCACCAAAAAGAAGTCTGAATCGATTTTGGATTATATTGCATTGCATTTCAATAAAGTGGTATTAAGTATGTGTACATGATCGTGCCTCTGATTTTATAGCATAGTATACATTTTAGCAATGTATCAATTCAACACCTGAAAATGCATCAAGATTTTTTGTAAAAACGTACACATTATTTTCTAATTAATGCAAACTAAAACCATAATATACAAAGCACTAAAAACTTTACGAAGTGAATATTTTCAAACCCGTGAGTTCCACAAAACTACGGCTAGATATTTATGAACACAATACAAACAAACGCGGACACAGCGCAGCACAAAGGAATTACTTAAGCAGTGGAAACAACGGTTAACCTTCCACTTGGTTGTGTTTTTGTGATGTTAAATAAAAAAACAGTCTTTCATAACAATATTTTTTTTCTATAATGAATTAAATAAATAACTTTCTAATAATCTTTATTTGGATAAAGTGTTACCCCTACATGTATGGAAGTCACTGTTTCAGTTCACTGTTGGACATTAGCTTTTCCAAGAAACTTTTTCGAGCGTGTGTTTAAGTCTTCACTAGAGCAGTCGCCAGACAGTCCTATTAAGGGCCTCTTTAGTATTTTTATTAATAATCAAATTTGAAATATCAGCCCCAAAAACAATATCTTGGATGAGGGACGTTGATATGCGAGACAGTAGAAACTCTCAAGTGGAGATCATTAATTGCAGGATACAATACAGCCAGACCATTTCCTTGTTTATCCTACCTGATACGGGCAGTCTAAGTGGTATCCTAATTGCACCGGCAATGTATGAGAGTTTTATTGTGGAGTAAATAACATTAAATAATTTACAGACGGTAGGTACAGCGAAGGATAACTGCAAGAACTTTCTATCATAAGTCAGCAGTTAGTCCTTATTGAAAAACTTGTTTCATGGAAAATTAAATAACGTTTACCATCGATTTACATCTACCAGCACGTCGGCCCACACCACCACGCTAGATTTAAAATATATATATATATATATATAATAGAGCAGCTGCAATAGCACCGTCTATGGTGCGAAACGTTGTTGCGATTGCTAAATCCCTGATTGAATGCTCCAATAACTGCCACCATAGTAAAAATGTGCACTCACACTTAAATAAATTTCAGATGTTCTCCTGGTCTATTTCGACCTCGCCGACAACTACCATGCCGTCATTGGCATAATATAACAACGACTGTGAATAATGTTCGTTATTGAATAAAAAAAAAAGAGGGCAATGTAATGTAATGTTTCTTGGGCTCTCTTTTTGCATCCAACTCGACTCTTGATGACCGGGGAAACTCTCCACCTACCATCCCGTGGTGTAAGTGCTCCATGCCGGAAATTCAGTTTCTGCAGAGCTCAGTGCGAAAGGCACTCCGCTCTCTGGACATTCATAAGTCGAGTGGGCCGGACGGAATCCCTCCAATTGTGCTGAGGATGTGTGCCCCTGAGTTGGCACCGGTTCTCACGCGTCTTTTCCGGCACTCCTACTCTTCAGGCGTCGTCCCGGAATCTTGGAAGACAGCATTTGTGCATCCAATACCCAAAAAAGGCGACCGCTCTGATCCGTCTAACTACAGGCCTATTGCCATCACCCCCTTGTTATCTAAAATAATGGAGTCACTCATCAACACCCAGCTCCTGAGGTACCTGGAGGAACACCAGCTGATCAGTGACCGACAGTACGGTTTCCGTCGCGGACGATCAGCTGGTGATCTTCTAGTTTACCTGACTCACCGATGGGCAGAAGCAGTTGAGTCTAAGGGGGAGGCTTTGGCGGTTAGTCTGGACGTAGCGAAAGCATTTGATAGGGTTTGGCATAAAGCGCTTCTTTCAAAGCTTTCATCTTACGGGGTTCCTGAGAGATTGTGCAACTGGGTCACCAGCTTCCTCACGGATCGGAGCATCAAGGTTGTTGTCGACGGTGCATGCTCGGACCCCAAACCCGTGAATGCTGGTGTTCCACAAGGCTGTGTGCTATCTCCCACTCTGTTCCTTCTGCATATCAACGACATGCTACAAATCAGTAGCATTCATTGCTATGCAGACGACAGCACGGGTGATGCCCTATATACAGGCCGTGCGAATATTTCTCGGGAACACGTCGACGAGTGCCGGAACAAACTTGTGTCTGAAGTCGAGACCTTGTTATTCAAAGTCTCGGATTGGGGTCGACGTAATTTGGTCCTATTCAACCCCAAAAGACACAGGTTTGCGCGTTCACCGCTAAAAGAATCCCTTTGTCGTTTCTCCTCTTTTTGAGAACATTCCCTTATTGCCTCAGCCAGTATCAGAATCCTTGGCGTTGACATATCGAGCGACGTTCAGTTCCGTGGTCACTTGGAGGAAAGGCCAAATTGGCCTCAAAAGCTTGGTGTGCTCTGTAGAGCGGGACAGTATTTCATGCCGGTCCACCATTTGCAACTTTATAAGGCGCAAGTTCGGCCCCACATGGAATACTGTTCTCATCTCTGGGCAGGGGCACCCCAGTACCAACTCCTTCCATTTGACCGCATCCAACGTCGAGCGGCTCGAATTGCCGGCGACCAAGCTCTCTCTGATCGGCTTGATCCTTTGGCCTTGCGAAGAGATGTTGCTTCTCTTTGCATTTTTTACAAAATTTTCCACGGGGAATGTTCTGAGGAACTGTTCGGATTGATCCCAGCTGCTGAGTTTCACCATCGTACATCGCGACTGAATTCGAAGTTCCATCGATACCACCTAGATAGATGGTTGGCATTCCACCACAGTGCGTTTTAATCGAAGTTTTCTGCCACGCACTTCGACTTTGTGGAATCAGCTGTCGCCAGCAGTATTTCCGAATAGTTACGACTTAGGGACCTTCAAGAAAAGAGCTTATTCCTTCCTTAAAGGCCGGCAGCGCATCTGTAGCTCCTCTGGTGTTGTGGATGTTCGTGGGCGTCGGTGATCACTTACCATCAGGTGAGCCGCACGCTCGTTTGCCCCCTTCTTCTATAAAAAAAAAAAAAAAAATATTAAGTTCAAGCTAGTTTAAAAGACATTAAATTGCCAAATAAACAAGTTACCTGACAATTATTAATATATGAATTATTGTGATGTTGATAGTGCATTTACGTGTACATACTTTTAGAAAATTGCACTAGAATACACGCTGCAAAGACCCGGTTACGAGAAAATATTAAATCTAAAGACTTCAGTATGCTTTGGGGTAGAATGGAGATCGCAAGAGGTCTCATTATGTACTTAAGACTATAAACACTCGCCCCTTCCGTACCTCGTGACCTCGCACACTAGTAAACAAGGGTTTGTGCCACCATCGGCAGTGTACGAAGTTTTAACTATTACCGTATAGTTAATATTCATGAATAAAAACAAAACGGGTAAGTTAAAGTTTTACTGGTATAAAGTTCAATGACAACAGTTTGTTTTCAAGTTTTTTCTCCTTGAAAATACGTAAGTACTATCAAGAAAATCTTGATATTTTAATAAATGTCATGTCATTAAGTTGTAATAAAATAATGGTTAATTAATATATATATATAAATTTAAAAAATAAAAACATTAAAATGCAAACTCACGAATTTCTGAATTTATTCCTTTCTGCGAGTGAAAACCAGTGTACATACCTGAAACAACAATATATAAATTTAAAGACCTCGGTTGAAAATAAAGATTTACTAGAAAGCGCCAGCAAAACTAGCGTGTAGTCAAACGAGATTTTGTCCACACTCATAACATGGGGGAGGAGGGTCGCACTAATGATGCTGCTCCCCATCCCGTTTGGCTGATTTGCTATCAGCATTTTTGGATTTTTTTCAGTCAGTCTGCCGACATACCCTCGATTTCTGCTAGCTGGTTTGAACCAGCTAGCGAAACCCATTGATGGGTTGTAGCGTGTTTAAATACGAATACGACATCAACACTACCCACTTCGTGTGCGTCGCCTGCTTGATGTTTTTTATCCTAAGAGAACTTATCATCGAGATCAAAAATTCCATGACACGATCAACCTATCTTCCAATTTTTTTGTAAAGTTTTAACGCATGTGTCTATAAGTTCAATGTTTTTCACAGGTAGTTGAGTGAAAAACATTGAACTATAAATGTAAAACTTTAATGCTCTTTACTCAATCACGACTGAAAAATATTAAACTTAGTAAGAAGTACAGTCGTTTAAACCTCTTTTAATAAGACATAATATAATTTTGTAATCCCAAATTAATAGTGTGGTTATGACATGATACATTTGTAATTTTACATTTTCATTTTAAGCATGACTGAGTGATTAACATCTAAATTTACACATTTACGTTATAAGAAGGATGCTGGTTATATTTATGAAATGGTGTTATTTACAAATTTTTACAAAATATTTTCGTTTCGTGAGAGAAGAGCAGAAATATCGTACGAGAAAAACTATAAAATTGTTATTAAATACAGTGCGACACAAAAGAGTAGCGAATACAACGCTTAAGCTCCTACCCAGTGGTAAGTATTATTATGTATTCTGTGGGGCTTCCGTAAGTCGGAACGCCGAACCGTTCGTAAAACTAAACTCAAAAAGACGAGAGGGCCATGCCAAAATATCGATGAACTACATTCACTTGTGTCATGCTGAACATTGGAGCTTATTAAATAATTGCGATAACCGCGATAACCGAGTGATTGTGAACCGATGACTCAAGTTCGATCCTCTATGTGAAGGGCCCGTACCAATGAGTTTTTGGAAAGTTACGTACGATTGTTATCGTTGGCTTGAACACTGAGCCGGCGACAGGCTCACCACCTGTCACATTGTACCAAATAATCTAAAAGGTGAAAATGTGCATTGATAGGACTAAAATGTCTAGACATCTGACCACCCCAGTATATATATGTTATATAAGTAAATTAGTATATAAATATATATAGCTTTTGGAGTAATGTAGCTTTTTAAAACCGATCCACTCGTTCCGGAGATTATCCTACACATGTATACAACTTACACTTTCTTTTTACGTTAGTATAGAGTTTTCTTTTTTTTTTTTTTATAGAAGAAGGGGGCAAACGAGCGTGCGGCTCACCTGATGGTAAGTGATCACCGACGCCCACGAACATCCACAACACCAGAGGAGCTACAGATGCGCTGCCGGCCTTTAAGGAAGGAATAAGCTCTTTTCTTGAAGGTCCCTAAGTCGTAACTATTCGGAAATACTGCTGGCGACAGCTGATTCCACAAAGTCGAAGTGCGTGGCAGAAAACTTCGATTAAAACGCACTGTGGTGGAATGCCAACCATCTAGGTGGTATCGATGGAACTTCGAATTCAGTCGCGATGTACGATGGTGAAACTCAGCAGCTGGGATCAATCCGAACAGTTCCTCAGAACATTCCCCGTGGAAAATTTTGTAAAAAATGCAAAGAGAAGCAACATCTCTTCGCAAGGCCAAAGGATCAAGCCGATCAGAGAGAGCTTGGTCGCCGACAATTCGAGCCGCTCGACGTTGGATGCGGTCAAATGGAAGGAGTTGGTACTGGGGTGCCCCTGCCCAGAGATGAGAACAGTATTCCATGTGGGGCCGAACTTGCGCCTTATAAAGTTGCAAACGGTGGACCGGCATGAAATACTGTCCCGCTCTACAGAGCACACCAAGCTTTTTGGAGGCCAATTTGGCCTTTCCTTTTTCTTTTTACAATCTCGTGACTTCTCACGCGTGGATGAATCGGAGAATTCCTGTGTCCTTTTGATCTAACTCTCAGACCGAGGACTTAGAGGACTCATCTAATTCTCGTTTATATTAAGAGTATTTAATTTCAATATTCAGGTGAAATCACCAGTGCCTATTTTGTCTGTCAGCCTTACAAACATCTTGGTCAGTTAATAGAAACAGGGTTAATAACGACTTCGTACAATTGCGCATGAAAAAAATAAACTGCGATTTTTTGACCTGAGAAAATGAGCACCATCCTTCCTTCAATAAATGCGTGCAGTATTTCTTCCAGATCATACACCTCCTCAACAATCAACCACACAGGCATTACACCCCACACAGTGTAATATACACCACCAACGTTTAAAACGCGACAAATTTTCCCCTTACAATAAGACATTATCCAGCGACACTCTGCTTAACCGCTTCTCGGCATATATACATAAAATTAGTTTTTAAAAAAACTTATACGACAGCAGAAATAACCTGAATATTGGACATTATTATGAGAAGATGTTACTTCTTGGTAACATGAGGTCGTAAGCGTTATTTAAGAAGCTCGTGTTTCAAAAGTTATTTCGCATCTATGGTAGAACTTATGATCATAAACAGAAGTTGCCTGCTGGTCACGAAAGTGTTGTTAAATTGTTTAAACTGATATTTCGTATCGCAACATACTGCCAGCGCATTCTCCTAGTTGCAAATTACTTTTTAATTTAATTTATGTGGTGTGAGTGCTAACATCATTAAGCGTTACTTGCAAATATAATAAACGCTTTGGATATAAATATATAAATAAGCCAACATGGCCATTTGTTTTAGTCGTTCCAACGCAAATTTTACCCGAGCTCATTTGGACCGAAGTGACAGGTGATGAGCCTGACGCCGTCGAAGTGTCCAGGCAAACGATATTAATGGTACAGAAGTGTCGAAAAGTCATTGTTATATACGAGCACTCCAATTAGGGAATCAGATTTGGGTCTATTGATTCAGAGACTGGTCTCTTGCCCACTCGGCCATTGCGTAAATTAATTAATTTAAACGATTTAAGTTAATTTTAATATGTAATGTCATCTGCATTACGTGCATCTTGCTTACTCACAGACAAATTTCTGGTTAATTCGGGTGAATGACGGACTTAAAGAAATTACCGTATGATAAATAAGCTTCAAAAATTTGCTCATAGCGAAACAGTTTGCTGCCTCACAAAATAATAAATAAAACTATAATGTTAATTATTAGATTGAATGTTTGCCAAATTAGCTGTACGATTATTTTCAGTATTAATCCTTACTGGAAGAACTATGTGTATGGGCAGGAGATGGCACTATAATATCTCATGTCGAATTGATATGGACATGAGATATTATAGTGCCATCAGTGTACCCAGAAACATAGAGGCACTCTCTCAAGGGTCAAATGCTGTATCAGACACACGGGACGGTATACAACACTTTGGCTGGGAGTCAAACCCAAGACTCCATGGCTCAGAATTTAGATAAGGTTACTACATAACCACGCGGTAGTCATATGAACTGTAAACACTAACCGCTGTTAAGAGAATCCCAACAGGAAATACTACTCGTAACAGGGGTGGAATGTGTGTGTGGCAAATATTGTACCCTCAGTGTTATTCGATTTTTATCATTTTCTTAAAAAAAAGTTGCGTCCACTTTGGGTTTTCTTGTGTTCCCGTATTACCGCATTCAATAAGCAACCTGGCGCAGTGGCCTGACCACTATACGGAAAGTTTATTTCCGTTGTCAACATTTTTCATTCGTTACATTATTTTAAATACCTTTCATAAATTAACACATAACTATAAACAAATGTTTAGTGAACTAAGTACGTCAGCGCTCGTTCCTCGAGCAGCAGATACAGTCATCCGTGGCGCCGTGATCGCTGTACGAACGAGATCGTGAACCGGACGGTGCAATCATTTATGTTATGTATCATGTATGACTTGTGTTTTAAGTCTTTAGACCTTCGAAAAACATTCGAGACCTTTAATTAAATTACTAAATTATACAAAATAATCCTTTTGATGTTTTTTTAAAGGAAAGACGGCAAACGTACAACGGTATATCTGCGACGCCCACATATGCCTGCAACACCCGAGTAGCTGCAGGTGCGTTGCCGGGCTTAAAGGATATTTGAGGACGGGGAAAGGAAAGATCCCTTCTCCTTCCCCCAAAAAAAAAGAGAGAGGGGGCCTCCGCTTACCTCACTCACCGAACGAAACGCAGAAGCTCATGCTTCACGCTGGTATTTTGCGAATCCCTGGTACTTCCCCGGACGAGCCGGCCCATTCCAGCAGCAGGAAAAGCCGCCGCTTGACTCTTCCACGTACGTGTAGCAATTATTTTGTAAAATAGTCTCTGGCCACATGTTTAAACAATGTAACTGACTGTCGACGACTTTAGTAAAAAAAAGCCAAATTGTCTAATAGATAATTTGTCACTTTTGTATAAAAAGGTCTGCCTAAACTAATAGAACCTAAAAAATACCATAGCTAACATAGAATATTAATTGTGCATAGTAAAAGTACATTATAAGTCGACGCGAAGGAATTACAAGCATCGTATGTAGAAAATATTTTGTATAGAGAAATGACGACGGTACTTTAATACTAAGGGATGAAAATGCAAGGTTTCAAAAAGGGTATGTGGAAAAATTATTAGAACTTGTTGTTTTCATGCCCTATTTATAATTATTAGTTGAAGATTAAAAACATGTTGAGCATTCCCACTACTTACTGGGAAACAACTGTTCGTTTGCTCATGCATAAATAATGTGGCCGTAGGCTCCAGTTCGGTTGTTAAGTGATGTTGCACGAACTCCGGTTAATGGCGGACATTGTTTACAAGCGGCAAACGCGGCTCAGAAATAGAGAGATGCGGAGAACGGAACGGATTCATCATTGTGAGTATCATATATTTCATATATAAGCGCCAATAGCCGAATGGTTTAGTGCGGACAGCGAAACATGACCTCGCAGGTTCGAGCCCGCCATTCGACTATTGTAGTGAACCAGACGCAAGCTCTAATGCTTAGTAGGAGTGATTAACATGAATGTAAGTAAAAATCAATAGCATTTATACTTTAAAAAAAATATGTTGGTATGTAACAAGCAAATTTCATATGCTCTGTTTATAGAACACAAACTGGCCCGGCAGACATTGTTCTACCGTCCCTGCAGATGGCGCAATAAGTATCTAAAAAAAAAATTAAAAACTTTATCAAAGCGCCTCTTATCGTGTCTAAATTTTGTAATTTTCTCTTTTGGGCTTAGACTAGGTACAGGTACTGTTATAGGAACAGGTACTGTAAATATGAACAATTATGTTTTTTAATCAATCGACCACAGCGCCCCTTATTGTATTCCAACATAGCTATGAACTATTGCCTCTACAGTACAAATATATTGTAGAAATATGACCTCAATCGGTCAAGTCGTCCAAAAGTTACACGATCAATAAATAAAAGATTATTTTGTACTGATCATTAAATTCTCTAACTAGCTTTGTTAAGCCTCATGAGCAAAAATAAAATTGACAGTTGTTATGAAATAGTATTTAATAAGTAAATGTTACAGCTCTTATTCTACCATATTAATTTTAAGACAAATACGGTAGAGTCGACCAACATAAAATTATGCATAAAATGTCTTTGGTTACCTCAGTTCGTCGCTTTTGCCTTGAGGCTAGATGTTAGCTGATTAATTGAAGCAGGCTCACCGCTCTCCACAAGGACGACGACCCCGCGTACCAACAGGCAAATTAACGTAAGGACACTACCTAAGACATGTCGTTAAGGTCGGGAATGTAAGCGGTTGGTCTCTACAAGCTACAGGCTTATTCACATCAGAATTTGTCCTTCAAGTATATGCCAGGGTGTTATATTAATAATGTATAATATTTAGGTAAGTACGCGTTTAACAAAATATCACGGCTCTTGCTTTCTGAAATAATACGAGAATTCCATAACATAGTTAAACGACATGTCGACTATTTTATGTTTAAAAAGATTAATATAAGTCAAATTAGACGCGCTTTATTATTTATTCACTATGTTTAACTAACTATTTATTCCCATTACCTTGTATTTAACGACATTCCGCAAATTTATTGGCTAAGGTTCTTTGGTCAAAGACTTCTCTCCTTCTCTTCAATGACACGTTTGCTTTGAGTTTGTGGTATCGACAATTGTGGTATGGGATACTGGATACATTAACGTTTAGGCAATAATTATTGGAAAACGGTACAAAAATAAAAAAAACTACTAGTGCAGCTAAAATATACATCGCATACTCGAGTATTTACCTTAAACATGAAAACATAATATACTCCTCAAATATTAATTTGCATACCAAAATGGAGTATCGTGCATAATCGCAAATGAAAATAATTCGAAACAATAATATTTACTTGAATTAGAATACATGATTCTGTTCAAAATTGTATGTAGTTCAATTAATTAATGAAGTTCTAAATTAAACTATTTGAAATGTGTTATGTTGATAGAAAACACAAGTACAGATATTACAGTTAAATATATTTTCAAATCGAAGTTTATTTATTTATTCTAGTATTGAAATAAACTGATATGTAATTCTTTATCAAGAACTGTACAGTAGACAGCACGACGTAGGCCTCTCAAATTGTTATGTGAAGCAGCTCAGCAGTGGACTGCTCAAAGGTGGTTGAAGAAACAAAACAGAAATTGTTTACCCAAATTAAGTATTGCAGATGCGAATAAAACGAAAAGCAGAATTCAAATCCAGTACGTACAGTAATAAAATTTTATTAAACCGCTGTATTAATCCGATTATATCGACGTTTACGGTTCACAGAGGTATAAAAATAAAGGCTCTCTTTTTATAACTTCGTGATCCAAATACGGATTAATAGGTAACTGTGGCATTTCGTTTACCACATGAACGTATTGTATTACATATACAACTAGTAAAAATTTCACAGTCGAGAAAGTGTTTATTATCCTGGGCAAAAACAGTTTTATACACTATAACTAAACATTTTACTATACATTACACTACTCTTGTAATTTACGACCGTTACCGCGTATGTACAAACACTGATAAAAATAACTTTATATTGAACCACTCGAAACCGAGTCGAGCATCAATGTATTAAGCTAAATTAAAATCTTATCTTGTCGCGAGAGCATAGTATTTTGTTTTAATTATGAAAACTGAAGCAAGCGCAAATGGTGAATTTTACAAATGATTGTTCCGGATGTAGGTGTCGGACCTAGCGCAATTTGTCTGTGAAAATACTTAAACTTAATAACTTTAACTAAATAAAAACCTATTGTTAACTCAAATGTTAGAAATTGCCTAAATAAGTTTCCCTCCTCTAAACAATTCGCTTATTTTTATTTATTTATTTATCATTATATGTTTTTGGTGAATCGCTAAAGTAGCCTTATACACAGATCAACTTAGCGAAAGAAGAATTACGACGAAATAATTAATACTAAATGTTGCAAAATACGTTTTCTATTCATATTCTAATTATCTTTATCTATATAACTTCAATCTTTGCTTGCTAAAATATTTGCACAAAAGGTACAAAAAGTACATCTAATCCTAAAAATAGCAGGACAAAAAAAATATAAACTGTGTCTACATCACTGTCGCCCCAGAATGCGCAACTGGGCTGACGTTAAAAAATTGTAGTAGTTTACGTGCATTGGGAGGTAACGTTTTTAAAGTCTGCTGAGAGTTTTAAACGTCAGCAGCGACTGAGGTCACCGCAGCGCAGTTTTCGCTCATATGTCGTACAAAATCGTATAGATACACATATGAATCGTGTATATATACGACTTATGTGTTAACGATTTCTCTTGTAATAGTAGTAACATGTAACAGTAGTAAAAATAAATAGCTACTTACAATTTTAGCTATGGATGAACACAATATTCGTTACATAATCTATAACATCATCGAAATCTTCTCTAATATTAAAAACAAAGTGTTACAAAGCCGTATTCCACAGAATTAAAATTTTGAATGAAAAAATTATGTTTAAATTTTATAGCATAAGATTTATTTGCTATTTAATGAACAAGTGTATAACAACAACAGAGCCAAACCAATTTCAATGGAAAGGAGTCTTTCAAAATAGTCTGTTCAAAATTCATTCCATCGACCATCAATTTATAGCCGTCCAACCCTGGTTTAAGGACAAAACTGTTCGGCGACCTCGAAATAGGGATATGCCTCGGGTCCGGGTTGAAGGGGTCAAATTGAGCGCAATTCAATTCTTTCCTTGGACACAAATTATCTTTGGTAAGCCGCGGAAAAAAGGTTACAGATATGGTAAATAGTTAAATTCAGGTAAATGTGTTGTACTTACATAGTTTTAAAACGGTATGGTCCCTTCAAGTAATCGAAGTGCAAAAATAACTGTTTTAAACAGAATAACAGAATTCATAATTGTTTATTTAATTTTTTTTCTATTAGAAACATTTCTTCAATATATTTTGGGAGTAAAAATGCTTCAAACCCAGTGGTCTCAAAAAAAAGTATTGCGTGACTATAGCTATAATCATAATCAAAACATGAAATACCTTTCAACAGTTACCTTTTTAACAAAAGTAGAACCACATACCATATTTAAGACTAGCAGTACTCGCGACTTCGCTCGCGACGCCGTTCTTGTCGTAGTGTCGTTAATTATGTATATAGTGATGGTCCATTACGACTATTAACTGTTATGGGCGCTAAAACTATTATTTTTGGAATATATAAATGGAATGATTAAGTAAGCAAACCTAAAAGAAAGGCCATCAAAATTATTACACCATCAATAAATGAATGCAAAGAAACCAACCATTAACCCCTTATGATGCTCTTTACTCTGCAGCGCTCTGTTCATTCAATAAACTGATTTAGTACACGTTAATTCAACGTATATTAAAAACCAAACGGAAATAAAATCTAAAGCTCACTTAACTGCTAAACAATATTTATTACAACTCGAAATTAGAAAAGAAAAACACTTAGCGTAAGTATGTACTTTGCACCTAACTGTTTTCTAATTAACATAAATCTCACGGAAAAATGTTATTAACTATATACATATATATAACTTAGAACTATAACTATGTGCCTAAAGTACTGGATTCAACTAGTAGTACTTGTAAAGAAAAAAACAGCCGTAACGCAATAAATCCCCACGCAAGTTAAAAAGGTAGTCAATATTTGCTCTTGTTTTATAGATTTATGAGAGAACCGTCAACGACGTCTACTCGCGTTCGGGTTGCGTACTTGGCGATGATACTTGATTCCGATCCCGTGCACCGCTTGCCACTCTTTACGGTTCGTATACAGTTTCTATGTTGCCGGCGCCCGACGGTCAAGTGTGATCTTGTGTATTTTATACTGGGTGACTTTTACGTGGTTCTGAAATCAATGCTATTTCGTTTACATAATCTATTGCTAGTATTCGTTTTAAAGAATTTTTTTTTTTAATTTTAATATTTTCGACATGTAGTAGAAAAATAATCGCTTCCGCTGCAATAGCTCATTAGAATATAAAAATTGCAATGCCTTTACACTCACATGTGTAAAGCCATTGTAATGCAAAAAAAACCTATGACGAGTCGCAAACAAAATTATTAACCAATGATAATGCATAAAGAGAAATATCCTGAATGTTATTCCAGGATATAAGCTATAACCAGGCCAAGTTTCATCAAAATCCATAGTTCAAAGAGATGTACAGACAGATAGAACAATGTTTTGGCTTCTGTATCGATAAAGAAGTATAACACAACTAAAATCTTCAAAAAATATTGAATGTTATGAACTACAACAATATTACAGTTTTATTACTTTTAGTATAGACGGAAGTGGACGAGTCAATAGTCTTTGACAAGTTTATTTTATATAATAACTATAGTTAGAACCTTTCTTCGACGTCTTCACGATATAAAAAAGAAATGATTAAACGCGATTCAATTCGTAAATAATAGTTTAATTTAAAACAGACCATTTTAGTTTATTTTACGCATCAAATGTTCTTATACAGCTTATCAATTTTGCATAATTTTTCATTACAAGTAATAAAATTTACGTATACGTGAATATTACAGTGGTGGCTTAGTGTAAGTACCCTCGCTGTAAGTGTCAGCACAATAAAAATTATTTATAGCAGTTTTAAATGCAGGATTTGCCATTTTTTCGGTGGAACTTAAAAAAACACCGTAGAAAAACCTGCTGTCTGAAAAATAATAATAAACATTGTCATTTCGAAAACGTGTTACGTCCGCTAACTAAACCGAAAAATAAAATTTTGTACAGAGTGGGGTGGCGGGCCTCTTCCGGCCCCAAAACCCATTTCAAATATATAAAAGAAGCCTTTAATGGGTGGGTCATTTGAAGAATGCTATTTTAATTTCTACATCAGCTTATTTTAGTCCACTGCTGAACTCTCCCAGAAAGCGCCGGGAATAAAATTTCTACGTTTTAATTATCGCTCGTGTACAAATTAAGGAAAAACGGAACGAAATTGTGAATTGTATTCTCAAATGCATGAACCAAACCTTTATCACTCAGACCGGCCGGTGACTTGAAATCGCATCTACAGACGTGACTACATCAATAAAAGATTACTATGTATGTTTTACGTTGCGTTTGTACAACTATCATCAATTCACCTTCGTGGCGATTACGGACAGTGGACTGATTATGAGTTAACGATGATGTATCTATTATCATTAGCTACACTTTTTTTAAGTAAAACTTCTTTAGCCGCGACTGATCAGAGAGTAACTTAGATTGTTTTCGGTCGGAAGCAATGGTCGGTCCGGAATCCATGATCCAGAAAAAAGAACTTTATGGACATACAACTATTTGTAATACACTCTTTTTCTATTATTAGTTGTTTGTTTTTTAATTTTAAATGAAACATTTTCCCAATGTTAAAATTATTAAGTAAAAACAGAACGAAACGAGTTGTTTTATGTTTTAATGTATATCATGTATTTAATTCTACAGAGAAAAGTTCTTTTTTTAATGGCATACAAATATTTCAAACATAATATGATTAGATAATTAAAAAACCTTTTATCGATTAATTTTTTAAAATGTAATCCTGCGCGTTTATTTTACTATAACTACTGTAAATTATTTAATAATGTATATTTTTCGAACGTTAGGTCGTTTTCCCCATATCATTCCATTTCTTTCTGTCCTGGCTGATGTTTTTTATGCCTTAACAAAAATATCGAAATCATCTCTCCACCTCTTTCTTCATCTACCACGCATTAAATATTATGTCTATATATTCCCATAGTATGCTAGTCTGGCTAGAATATATATGTAAGGTTATAAATATATAAAATATTATACTCGTAATATTATTTTAATAAATATGAAATTAATACAGATAATAGAAATATAATACGTAGAATTATATTTTAACAAATTATACTCAATGAAATATCTTATCTAAACTAAAATAAATAAATAAGTCAGCTAGACGGTGGCGCTTAGTAGAGGAGGCCAGACGGCTGAGAGTTGGGGGGAAGAGTAAGAGACCGGCGGACGATGCGGGCGGTAGGATCACCGCATTTAAGCTCGCAGGTGGTCGTCACGGAGTCCCAGACGCCACAGATGTTACGAGATTATTAACATTATTATTAACTACATAAATCTCATATCTTGCTACGCTGTTGAACTCCTACAACATGATCAAAAACAAAATTGAAGGCAATGGCAATTCATTTCTGAAAATAGCCTCTTCTTCATCATCAGTCTGTTAAACACTGTGTAACATAGGCCTTTCATAAGCAAGGGGTATTTGCCGTTAGCATCTGGCTTGATCAGCAGATCGGCTAGCAGCCATCGCAGCAGCAGAGGCCTCATACTTAATACTACCGCGGCTTTGTGAATACTTGGTTTTAACATCACTCAACTCTCACTTCAACCAAGAGTTGATATGGGATGGTCAACATTGCCACAAAGACAACTTTTGCAACTACTTTTCAAATTTATAAGAATCTACGTGGGAGGTGTTCCTACTAAGTTTTCCAATCTTGAACCCTAAACACTTAAAAAAAAAAACAATATTCTTAATCCACAAAACCCAAACGTAATTTTTCTTTTAGATGTCACTGCGGTGATTCAACCGCCGCTCGGCTGACTTTTATTGAAACACGAAAAAATCAAACGTAATTAGATATGGGCTCACACATGAGTGACGCCAACGCAAGTCAATGACTCGCGGACACTACATGTCCAATGTACCGTGAATAGGGAAAGTCAGAGTCGGCGGAGAGTACCAACCTAATCGTTTCAGCTGTGTACGCAAATTGACTTATTTTTTCTCATTGCTGCTCATAAAAACCCGTAGTACATTAATATTTATGCAAATTATATTCTCTTGGTTGATATACTTGTAATGGACAGAGATTTGTGGAACATTCACTGGAAAGACGGTGTTCGTTTAAAAAAAATGGTGTGTTTACCACAAGGCCAAAATTCCGTCACCCGAGCCGCGTTTACAGCAAGGTGCAGGTGGGATTGGTCACTGGTGGATATGTGCGAACCACCCAAGAAATACATAATCATCACATGTTGCATGGCTTTCAAAACTTCTTAGTATAATGAACAACACACAATGAAGAAATATTCACGGTACCGTAAAAGCACTAATAACCGACGAGGAAACACGTTTGTGCTTTCATTTGACACTTACCAGGAAACATAAAGCCAAATAGGTTGTTAAAACTGACATATTCCTTCCTGTTTTCATATTTCTGTTTAGCAATAACAATGGAACATTCCCTGGCGTTCCTGTTATCCGTAACCATTAAAGTTCAGAGAATGTAAAAAAAAAACTTTCCCATTGTTCGGTCACGCAGTTTAACTTAGGTAACTCGCGTTAGTAATTGACGACAGCCTTTTAAAGGAAACCAATTTATTTAATTGTGCAGACACGCGAACCTTTCGCTCTAACATTGTTTACGTAACGAAAGTTAAATTGACTTGTTCAGACGGCTGACGATGCAAATGTCATGCACTTTTGTTGGTAGTTCCTCTCGCCCACAAGTTATGGTATGTTGGTAAGTTGAGTGAAATATGTATACGTTTCGGTTGATGTCAAACCAACTATTATAAAAAAAAATTAAGTACCTTTTATTTCTGCTAGAGATAACTCATCCTTATCCTTATAGCTTTGGTTTATAGATTTTAACAGCTTCAATGATGCAAACAAGTGAGTAACTACTATTCTTTTTTCCGCAAATACTTTCGGCATTATCGTAGTATCCTGGGCATTAAAGAACTTCTATTTGTTATAAAGATTAATGAAAGATAATATGTTATAACTGCTTATACCAACATTTAAATGGTGGTAAGGGCAATACAAAATAGTGAAAAACCTTTTAGATTTAAAAGGTTTTTTACTATTTTGTATTTACAACCCAACACACAAAGAATAGGTTCTCGAGTGGCAGCCACGTACAGGCAAACGCAGTGTAGGACGACCCCCCACAAGATGGAGTGACGACCTGCGCAGTGTTGCGGGAAGTCGATGGATGCAGGTGGCTCAGGACCGAGCTTCGTGGCATTCTTTGGGGGAGGCCTATGTTCAGCAGTGGACTTCTGATGGGTTGAAATGATGATGATGATGATGACACAAAGAAATAAGTGTTAAGAGTTATTTCAGTTGCAGCAGTTTAATTTGCCGGTACAGAAAATAAGGTACATTATTATCATCGTTTGTTAAAACTACAATATGAACTAAATGAATTTTGATGACGGCAACATTTGAAATTTTATTTTAAGAAACAAAGGTTGATTGTTTCTAGACCGAAATAGCGAATACGTAAATGAGTTGATAAGGAAGGCTACAATACAATCTATTTGATAAAAGTGGGAAGGAACCTACTCCCTGGGACTGACATAAAAACCTTGGGTTATCCGTGTGGTGGCGGCGTAAAAATCTACCATTCCCTTTCTTCACGTGAATGTCGTAAGAGACGTCTAAGGGAAAAAACTTAAAAATGTAGAGGCATCATGATCTATATCCCGGAGGGACGAAAAGTGGGTTAGGAATCCCGTTTGGCTTCGCTGTGACATGCGAAATCTAAACGTGTAATCTTTTTCTACCACTTTGGGTAACAGGCGTATACGTACGTTGATAAAACATTGATCTGCATTCTTTATAAAGTAATAAACTATAAATCATCCTTTATCTTCGGAAATGCTACATTTTAACGATCGTTCCCACGACGATGCACGGACAAGCGGATGCACGGTCTCAGTCTCGTCATTAGAATTTCATATCGCATCGAGCACCGTTGCATATCGCAAACATGCTGCTTGCTTTAATGGAAAGATCACTACAAATTAACGTCAGATTACAGTAATTTCGTTCGCAATTTCTGCGCTCTGTCGACTTCCAGACAGACCATACTAAGCCACATAAAACATTTCATTAGCTTCGACATCAAGCTAAAGCATCAAAAAACTTCATTTATTTTATTATATATTTAAATTTATTGTATAATACGAGGAAATCTTTTGAAAGATTAGGGTTTAAATATATAATTATTTAAACCCAATCATATAATCATCTAAATTGATTGTACGTTACTTAAATATTGATCATAAAAATGTTTTATTTAAAAAGTTGTAATAAGAATGAGTTGAGCTAATGACTCATTGAAATTTTGCCATTACAATTCAAGGGAAGAATTAGCGTGCGCCCGTAAGTAAAGACTTATATTTATTAACAAGAATCACGAAACCTATAGCATTACGGCAGTCCTTTGTCCTCTTTACGTTCAACCTAGTTGGAAGAACCCTCTCCTAGGTGCCATAGACGCGGGGTCTTAAATTGTATTAATGGGTCGAATTAGTCACGTCGCACCACCGGTGAGGTATAATGTGGGGATATATTTCACGCAATGGGCCTCCGACGCGGAGATCCCGGCGGTGAGATGCCGAATACATAAACAGTTTAATTTAAAGCCCCGATTATACGTGACGGCCAACTTTAGCTATTAAAGTAATGAAACTCCTGTACCAGTTTGCTTCCGAAGATTACGGAAACTGTTGTTATTTGGTAACAATTTTTAAAAACGAACGTTAATTAAAAATTAGATAAAGCTATCATCATTCATTCATAATATGTGTAATCTACGGAATATTCATCATCATCATCATTTTAGCCGATCACAAGTCCACTGCTGAACAAAAACCCACAAAGATTGTCATAAAGCACGTGCCACCTGCACCGATCGACTTCCCGCGACACCGCAGGTCGTCGGTCCATCTTGTGAAGGGTCTTCCTATATAACATTGCGTTGCCTGGTTGCCACATTCTTCCTCTCTTTCTTCCCCAACGGTTTGCTACTTTAGCTTGCTGGCTTGCTGATACTTACGGCTAAGTCGGTAATCTTAGGAACTTTGGGTAGGTAATCTTGTTAATATTACGTAATTAATGATATTGCGCATAAACCAATTTAAAATGAGGCTATTAAAAAATATTTAGGCTAGCTAATAATTAGCTGACGTGTCCCATCATCTATTTCAAGGCATTTCCTTCGTACACAAGTTCGTATGTAAGTGTTACTTTTTAGTTAACAATGTTGTATTAAGTACACGGAAACATAGTTCTCATTTTCATTGTAAGATAACTATTTACACTAGGTACCTAGAAGGGTTTAATGAATATGTAAGACGTGAAACGTAATAACGGTACTGAGATACCAGAAAAAATCACGGGTACTCTCATATATATCATAATTGGATACAGTCTAGACTAGCACTTAACGTCGAATGGATAGGCACTTGTGGTTTCATCAATGGAAGTGAACGATCGAAAATAATCCGGACCGACTCTCCAGGCAATACTATGCTTAAGAGAGCAATAAATAAATCGATAGTCCCGAGTACATTCGACACTACCTAAATAGTGAATTCTAATAAAATATCATTAAACTAAAAGAATAATTTTTGCTAGTTTAATTTCCAAAAGGATATAATTTTATAATAATTTTTCTAGCTTTCTGCCAACAAATCCCGGAACCTCGAATACATAACGCCACAAAAGTAAAACACTTTTAAATTTAATAAATATTAAGAGAAAGTAAAAATAAGTTGTCCCAAATCTGATCGTGCACATGCTGTGAAATATTTGCACGTACCATGTTTTCTACTTCGACCTGTCCATCGGCTATCAACTAGAACATTCAAATTTGGTAAACAGATATACAATAGTTTAACCTAGTAATTACGAGAAAAATCAATAATAATTCAACAAGGCGGATTCTGACACGCAACAGCATCTTCTTAACAACTTTGTAAAGTTGCAGGCCAGTCAACGGTACTCGTGTATATAAAAAAAAACTAAAACTGTTAAGGAATATCAACTAAACAAACATTAAAAAAACTGCCAAATTTTATTAAAGAGGATCTGCGTAATATTGACAGTAAAAAAGGAGGTTTGGCCTGTTAATTAATTAATTATTATTTTATAATTAAGTATTTAATCAATATTTTTCAGAGATTTACAAAACATGGTTAATAAGTATTCTAGGTACTGATACTTAAGACATCACAGTCCTGATGAGAAATTTACCTTTTTTATTTGAACATAGTAAAATATATGTTTTGGCGAGATACTACTTATACAATACCAAAATAAAACTCACATGTCATCATCATTATGTATCTAAGTCACGAAGACAGTTTCTTTTACTTATTACGCAAAGCAAATGGCGTGACGCTGATCATGTTACATCGTATGTATACGATTATTGTGGCTGCATGTGACGCGCTGTAACAATGTTAATTACAGCTATTGAATATGACACGCTGCTATAATATCGCCACTATCGACAGGGGAGTGTTTCAACTAAATGTAAATAAAAAAAAATGTAGCTTAATGAAGGAATACACATGAATGAAGGAGTACACAGACCGTGTTTCTGGCCAATAGTTATTTATTGTGCAAGTTTTATGATTTAATATTTGTTTATTGCTTATCTTTTTACAACCCTAAAACAACGTTAATGTATTCCGTCAGGTTGTTCAATAAAACACACACAATAAAAAACAAAACACGATAAAATATTGCCTATGATGCTATACATAATATTAACAAAACAAGTAATTCAACAAGGCATTTAAATCTTATTTCTTAGCCGTGATTAAATTTAAATAAAATACAATTACTGATCGAATTAGATAATAAAAACAACATGCTAATAAAATGTTAAAGGCAGTCTTAAAACATTTCAAACAATCGAATGAAAATTCCATGACCATTTTATGTGTAATCCCTACGCCAACGGTCAACGATAAAATAGAAACAAAGGCAGAATAAATGCGACCCTCAGCATTCTTATCGGCGATTTATAAAAAAATAAAAACACTTTACTCAAAGGCTACACCCGAGGCGCTCGTAATAGAATTGAACATCAATAAATAAATATATATACACGTCCTCATACAAAATGCACGAGTGCTTTGACGAACCGACGACAAAATAGACGAATTTATAAGGGTTCACGTTTACCTTAAGACTAAAGCATCTAAAGCTACCTGAGATTTGGGCATCTAAGATTAAATTAAGATCTAGTTCAAAGCCGTAACATGAAACCTCATTCGGGAGTTGATTACGATTGCTTTTTATATATAAGTATCACGAGCTCCCATTTAGCAGAATCCTGCACAGCACAGTTAAGCGGGCCTCTGTAAACCGCTTTTCGTCTCTAAGCTTTGTTCTTCACATGCGTTGCTGTAATGTAAAAATATACTAGAAGAACTCATCAATGTGATACAGGACATAAAACTTAAGTATCTATAAAGCGACGTCACATATGAAGCAGGAAACCACAATATTATAATTACCCAAACAACTATATCTCCGGAACTGAAGGAGACAACTTGACATCTATCTACGAAAAGTAAATCTGAAATAGTTGAATGGGAAAGAGAAATGTTTATACGTCTAGCGGATATAAGAGTAATGTTGTTATACTAGACTGCACCAACAAGTGCCCTCAAGAGAGGACGCCGTGGAATCGTCCGATGCAGCAAGGGTTGTCGACTCCCTGAACAAGCTCAGCACCAATTTCGTTACTTTTTAATAATATTTTCAGCGACATTCTGTTGAAAATGCAACAAAGTTAGCTTTATTTAAATTTTTTTGTTTGCGAATACATTTTATGTTCTAGGTCGTAGTAATATATTTGATTTTTTTACCGTAAAACTGCAAAATAAGTATATTTTGTACCACTACCATTTGCACTTTTCCATAAATGAAAAGTTAACATATAAAAAGTAAATAGTAAGCGTTTAAATAATGTTATATAGAAAATTGTCACAATGTCGACAACCTTGTGTACCTAAGTCAATTTGTAAAAAGAGGGTTCGTAATGGCAAAAGCTTTGATTTCATTCAAGCATCAATAGTCTGCGAGCCGTCCTACACGGCATTCGCTATACAACCCCTTATTACGAAAGGCTATTCTACTAATGAACACTGATGAAAGGTAAAGAAAATTCTGAAATACCTTTATAGTCTGTGTACTCCTATTTTAAGTAAATAAAAGAGAAAAAACACTTTTTATCTATGGAACCAATGTTACCAGTTAAAATGACAAAGTTCTTTTTCTTGACTGAGAATCTTAATCGTTGACGCCGTCCGTTTAATCCTGTCAAGTTTGTTAGTTGAATAAATCATTGTTGATTTTCAGTTAATATGGTTTCTTTTCTGATGATAATAATGCTTTACGTCGTCTAGTGTGCAATAACATCTTTGTTATTTCACACTTTGAACGCGAAGCGAAGTTTTTCGTTTTTTCACAATTTTATATACAATATAAACATCCGTTGTGTAACAAAGTGTTTGAGTACATGTTTTCTTTCGTTTCGTGTTTTTAAACCGGAACAAAAAAAAACTGTTATTTTAATAGTTTCTTCTGCAATCTTTATCAACCAATTTAATTCCAGTGCTAAATATATATTGAGGCATATGTCTCTCCAAGAAAGCGCTTGCAATCTGGACATTTCTCTGAGAATTTGTCTGTCGCGGTATCGCTGCCCTCGCACTAGTGATGTTGCTCTCGAATTAGTGAGATTCGGGTTCGGTAAATTCGTATAGTTTTTCCGCCATCAGTCAGTCGGAAAACATAGGAAAGACTGCTATTAATAATTAGTGGGTATTTCCGCCACTAACCTTAACTCCCCATGGTGTTTTAGGCGGTGCAAACCCGACATAAGCCGTCCTTGCCCCCGAGAGGGCGGGTATACGATAGGCCTTCCCCATGTAAAAAAATAAAAAGGGGTGTCTCTGCCCAGAGATGAAAACAGTATTCCATGTGGGGACGAATAAAGTTACATTCGGTGGACCGGCATAATATACTGACCCGCTCTACCGAGCACACCAAGCTTTTTTTTTTTTTTTGGGATGGGGAGCCCATTTTAACCAAAAATTAAAAACAAATTGTTTTTTTTTTATATATACAAAAGAGACTTACGTTTGACCTCAATCTTGCTTGATGGAAGGCGAAGATGAGGCCTAGGATGGTGGTACACGTTTGCCTAGAAGGTGTCTGTTCACTTTGGCCTTAAAGATGTCCAGATTATAGTGTTCCGGAAAAACTGACCTCTACAGAGAGTTCCACTCCTTAGCCGTTCGCATAATGAATGTCTACAACATAAGGGTGAAACTACTCGCCGCGCCTAGTCGTTCTGTGATGGAAAGGGGAATGGGGTATCAGGTTATGCAAAACCTGCGCACACTCCGAAATGAGAGGATAGGATACTAAGTTTTTTGGCAGCAGTGTTTGCTATGGACTCGATGTAGCGATTAAAATTTAGATTAGAAGAGAGGTCTAGACCTAAGAGCTCTAGGCGGTCATTAATCGGAACTGGGACATTCCGGAAAGTCGGAGTCATCCGCCCATTCTTGGTAAGCTAAGTGCTTAAGTGCTTCGGCACTATCACACTCAGAGTTGAACCAAGGGCGGGCTCACACACGGAGTGAGATATCAGAATATGGAACAAAATATTTCATAGCCTGATATATCACTCCAGAAACAGCATCCGCGCAGCACGCCGGGTCGTCTGAAGAGAAGCATAAGCGCTGCCAAGGGTAAGAAGCAATGAAATGCCGCATGTCATCCCAATTAGCTGACTTGTATCGCCATACACGCCTAGTCTCTATGTGCTCGGGTTCAGGTGGCGAGTAGACACACAGATTTCACCAGACAGTGATCGGAGCTACTTAACGCAGAGGAGATTGCAATTGTGGGCGCCTAGCGGAGACAGGCGGAGAACCTAGTGTATTATAACGTTCATACAAGGGCTATAATAAGGGCAAAAAGAAAAACGTTAGTGTCTTTTAAGGGGAATGGATATCCATAATTTATTGCGGACCTGCTTTAATTTTGTTTGTGTAAATCATCATACTTGTGATAGAGACACTGATGTATTACTTTTGATATTATTAAAATTCAATTCAGTGTTATTTAGAGTATTCAACGTAATACGATAGATGCAACGTGAAACTAAACCACTTTATCTTCATTTAGTAGTAGACATTCTTATATGGGCACACTATGTACGATGTTAAATAAAAGACTGACGAGCTTCTACTACGTACAGAACCCTAACTTAGCTATCACGGCGGAAAGCTTTTAGAGAAAATGAGTTTAAGTTGCGAAAACACTGCTCGTTTACAGAGACACGAGGAATTATCTTACAGAAGCTTGTATTGAACGTAATATTGCAAGACTGTCTGTGGATTTTAGTAGTAGTAACAAAATATTAAGATGTAGTGTTACTAGTAACGTAAACATTTAGTGATTTTGGTTGGTAATCAAATCAAATACAAAAGGTATGTTAATATACAAATTTACTGAGAGTAAACTCTTACCTCAATGGTTTCACGCAAGCGGCAAGTCAGGTATGAACTTAAATAAGACTAATAACTTGTTGCCTTACATCCATTTTTTTCTTGTTTAATCTGTAAGGTAGAAGTCTTTCACTAATGTGGCTGAGTACACAGTACGCAGAATAGGATAACAGTTGACGAAAAAAAATTCGACGAGCATATCCGGTTAAAGCTTGTCAACCAGTCGGAAGGAAAGTAAATAGATGTTGGTTACTCAAGACAATGCTCTATAGGGTCTACATCTAACTAAAAACTGTAGTAATGAAGACAAAAGCGGATTAAAGGATTAAGTTTCTCATATAGAATTAGTTTTCTCTACAAAAGTAATAAAGATACAGCTTAATACTAAAACTATACAATTGCAACTTTTATATAGATTACTTTTGCCAATAGTTCACTTACGGCGAAATTAAAAAGTAAACTAAAGTAAGTAACGTAATGACCACAAACAGTGTTTAACATAAACACTACAATGCGATGGTGAAATACGGCACAAAATCGTACAAACATGTCTCGTGGCCATCGGACTGGAAGGAGTTCGTAACGAGTTGGCACGCTACAGCGACTCGCAGTCCTGCCCATTGTGAGAGTCGACGGGAACGAACCCGCCCCGAATGTGTACAGGTTGACATAACGAGAATGTTTCGTGAGTAAATACGTATGTACACAAACCATTTCTGACTTTGTCGTGTAAGTCCCAAACAATATTATGAAAATGGTTCTAGCTTTGAAATATAATCTTAATTCCACACAACTGCGTTATTTCTTCATAGCTCTAATCACTTTTGTAAAAATAGTTAATTGACAATATCTAGTGTCATTATAAGTTGACTAAAATACAATATGTATGTTATATAATAGATAAATGACAATAAATCCTGTCATTATAACATAGGCCTCCCCGAAAGATGACCTTTGTGGTCACATTTACCATTTTATTCATTCTATATAGCTATTAAAAATAGATAGTTTGCTAAGAATTCCATCCCTTTATTTTTATACTCCAACGTACATACATCGCCGGTACACATTACGTCTCGGGTTACTTACACCTAAACTTTAACGTGGACCTAACAGATAATGAATGCCTTTGTAAAGCATTAGGTGCACGTGTGAAGGAAGTTGTGGGAGAAATGAGACCATTAAAACCGCTATTACGTGCCGTGCAACAGCGAGACTCTGAAGGTTTGAGTTTCATAAACATAACTAAAACTGCCAAGAGCGAAGAGCATCGCACACCATATTTAGTATTATAGATTTTTCAGACCTTTTAGTACAAATTATTACAGATTCATAGCTTGCAAACATTAGACACATGGCGAAGGTGGTAGTTTTTAATTTACAAACATGACAAAAATTAAAGGCAGAACTGTATATTAAACAGGTAAATAATATGTTGCGATTATTAGAGAAAGTTGCTAATTTAACGTTGGCAATGTGAGAATTCTTTAATGGTTTGTAAGCAATTCCAACGAAATCTATTTTAGATATTTAATACAATAAATGAAACATGTCTAGCGTAGATCGCCGCCAAGACTTATTATTAGGGAGGGGCAAAGTCAAAAAGCCGTCTCACGAGACGCACATTCCCGAGGGTCGCTAATACTTTTTCCCATATTTGCAGAGCAACGGCCTTATTATTGGATATGGCATCTGAAATTGTCGTCACGGACGTAATTGGTACGTAAATAAAATTGCGATTGAAAATTGGCTTCGAAATTGCCTGTATACCTACTGGGGTCTCGACTCTTAAGCTCGATATGTGACCGTCGCGCCAAACTAAGACTTACATTATTTAACTATAACATTTTCTTATATTTCTTGATCCTTGGATGCGCAAATAATATAAGAAGCAACTGAGTTAGATAATAGGATTGACTCGTTCCTTCAATTCAAAATATGAAAACTTTAAGATATGTGCTAATACAACATTATAAAATGAAAAATAAATGAATATAAAAAAAAACTACTATAAAAAAAAAAAAAAAAAAAATGAGGAAGCGGAGTTCCTTCATTTGACGTAAAATTATATTACTTGTGTCGAAATATAAATATGTTTTGTTTGATTTCAATACGATTCTGTTTAATACTAGTAGTTATTATCATTTACTCAATAACTCGGCAACCCGAAGGAAGAGGGATGAGGAAAATATGAAATCGTCTTCCCAGCATTTTTTTGAACGATCCTGTCATACTTATGATAAAGAATATATAAACCAACGGAAACTTTTTAATTTAAATTAAAAGAATAATATAATTAAATCCATCTCAATACGCAAAAAATTCTCAAATTCCACAAAGAACTCAAGATAAGAGCAATAGTGAGAGAGAAAAGTTCATAAATCACAGTCGACGTCCCAGGCGTCGCGGCGCTGCCTCCCTCGAAATTACAATATTGTTTAGATAATGACCAAAATTAACTACCTGCTGTTTATCATCAGCAATCGCCCCACATCCAACGTATAAATTGTCCTACACATTAATTACAGTTGCTCTTTAAATAAATAAAACAGAACCTAAGCTACAACTACTCGCACAATCGGTTCCGTTGTTTAGGTCTTATCGTTATTTGTGAATTATGTTTATTCACGAATATTTTTAAGAAAACTACTAAATAAATCGGATAAATTAGAACAAAAAAGTAAAGTATCAGCTTATAAAAGTCCCACTGCGGATCAATAGCTTCCTCTCATTTTTGAGAGCTTTAAAACCCGAAGGAGTCCGCTGCCCAATACGGACCCGCGATCCTCGAAATATTTTTTCTTGTTTTTACAGACATGCAGGTATCACACGATATTTTCACTTATTATGGCTATTAAGAATTTTGATTAGGCTTAATAGCCTGACCACGGCAATTGAACCCAGATTACACGCGTACTATGAAGTTAAAGCAACTGTTTTGGAGCCCTGGGCTATCACGGCTCCAGAGTTCAAAAAAGAAACTAAAAAGCTTAATAAAAATATTAAAACTATTTTTATTTTAGTTTGACATTGTTTAACAAATATAGTTTTGTTGTTAGGTGTCAGGTGTTGTAAGTAGCATGACATAATCTTTTTTTTAATATCCAGTAGCAGCATTACCCTGCAATTCAACAATTACTGTGTAAACTATTTCTTCCATCCACTAATAGTACAACCAATAACAAAACCTTACTTATGAAAAATATGTTGCGTCGAATAAAAAAAGCAAACATGCCGGAGTTTGTAAAAGTCTACTCTTTTAGTAAAGACCTGTTACACTGCAGTCATGTTTTGATTTTAATATACAGTTTTATTGGAAAGAGAATAGTTATTTTAGTGATATATATAAATGTAAAAATACTCTTACAATATTTACACATATTTTTTGACCGGTGCCACTATTATTTGTTTTTATCTCTTCAATAGCTTTCAAATAATTCTGCATGCATATTCTGCTGCAAATAGACCTGACCGTAATAGACCGTTGGGATGATTTGACATAATCGTCACACTTAACAAGCGGACAATTGTAACACTATTCAGTTACACCTTAGACGCTACTACCCATCATAGTTATGGAAAATGTATTATACTTCAGGTGATTACTTCATTATCCGCCGAAGGCCACGCGTTACTTTCTGGCATTTTCCTTAATTGACTTTCATGATACCAACTGGATAAAATTTCAATAAGAAAAACGTACGCAATATCCTCTTATGCCGCCCATTTTATGAAATATAAAAAAAAAAAAAATGAGGAAGCGGAGTTCCTTCATTTGACGTAAAATTATATTACTTGTGTCGAAATATAAATATGTTTTGTTTGATTTCAATACGATTCTGTTTAATACTAGTAGTTATTATCATTTACTCAATAACTCGGCAACCCGAAGGAAGAGGGATGAGGAAAATATGAAATCGTCTTCCCAGCATTTTTTTGAACGATCCTGTCATACTTATGATAAAGAATATATAAACCAACGGAAACTTTTTAATTTAAATTAAAAGAATAATATAATTAAATCCATCTCAATACGCAAAAAATTCTCAAATTCCACAAAGAACTCAAGATAAGAGCAATAGTGAGAGAGAAAAGTTCATAAATCACAGTCGACGTCCCAGGCGTCGCGGCGCTGCCTCCCTCGAAATTACAATATTGTTTAGATAATGACCAAAATTAACTACCTGCTGTTTATCATCAGCAATCGCCCCACATCCAACGTATAAATTGTCCTACACATTAATTACAGTTGCTCTTTAAATAAATAAAACAGAACCTAAGCTACAACTACTCGCACAATCGGTTCCGTTGTTTAGGTCTTATCGTTATTTGTGAATTATGTTTATTCACGAATATTTTTAAGAAAACTACTAAATAAATCGGATAAATTAGAACAAAAAAGTAAAGTATCAGCTTATAAAAGTCCCACTGCGGATCAATAGCTTCCTCTCATTTTTGAGAGCTTTAAAACCCGAAGGAGTCCGCTGCCCAATACGGACCCGCGATCCTCGAAATATTTTTTCTTGTTTTTACAGACATGCAGGTATCACACGATATTTTCACTTATTATGGCTATTAAGAATTTTGATTAGGCTTAATAGCCTGACCACGGCAATTGAACCCAGATTACACGCGTACTATGAAGTTAAAGCAACTGTTTTGGAGCCCTGGGCTATCACGGCTCCAGAGTTCAAAAAAGAAACTAAAAAGCTTAATAAAAATATTAAAACTATTTTTATTTTAGTTTGACATTGTTTAACAAATATAGTTTTGTTGTTAGGTGTCAGGTGTTGTAAGTAGCATGACATAATCTTTTTTTTAATATCCAGTAGCAGCATTACCCTGCAATTCAACAATTACTGTGTAAACTATTTCTTCCATCCACTAATAGTACAACCAATAACAAAACCTTACTTATGAAAAATATGTTGCGTCGAATAAAAAAAGCAAACATGCCGGAGTTTGTAAAAGTCTACTCTTTTAGTAAAGACCTGTTACACTGCAGTCATGTTTTGATTTTAATATACAGTTTTATTGGAAAGAGAATAGTTATTTTAGTGATATATATAAATGTAAAAATACTCTTACAATATTTACACATATTTTTTGACCGGTGCCACTATTATTTGTTTTTATCTCTTCAATAGCTTTCAAATAATTCTGCATGCATATTCTGCTGCAAATAGACCTGACCGTAATAGACCGTTGGGATGATTTGACATAATCGTCACACTTAACAAGCGGACAATTGTAACACTATTCAGTTACACCTTAGACGCTACTACCCATCATAGTTATGGAAAATGTATTATACTTCAGGTGATTACTTCATTATCCGCCGAAGGCCACGCGTTACTTTCTGGCATTTTCCTTAATTGACTTTCATGATACCAACTGGATAAAATTTCAATAAGAAAAACGTACGCAATATCCTCTTATGCCGCCCATTTTATGAAATATAAAAAAAAACGTGTGTAAATTAATAAAACAAGTTTTTAAAACGGCTCCACTGTTACACACCAGTGATTAATAAAACTTTTTGGACACGCCAAATTGTTTTGTGTGTTACGTTAAATAATTCTACATCAGCGGGAATTGTGTGAAAGTATCTACGCTCCATATGGCCTTCATTACCACGATTAATGTTGATGACCCCCAACCTAATAATAAAACAAAACATTTAGTTACACTTTAAGACCCTTTACGTAGATAAATTTAATAGTTTTAAAACAGCACCATAAAATCTTAACGTAAATCTGTTCCCGATAAACTGTCCAAAATAATGATATTATTTTTTATGTTCATGATGAAAATAGCAAATTTCACCATATCGGAAATAGATTACTTTTTACGGTAACATTGTTGGATTATACTCGTATCTACATTTTTTCGTGACGTCGTTGCTTTTTACGTAGAATGTAAGGTAAATATGTCTCGTCTCGCTATTGCTGAAATACATAAAAAGCAGATTTGAAATTACAAAACGCAGAATATTAATAATGATGATAATGAATATTTTTGTACAACACAGTCGATATTTTCTTTGAGTTTAAGGTTACAACGGGCGAAAATATAGTCTTTGGTTCAATCGAGTATGACAGTTTGATGATATTTTACAAAATATTGGCGCAATATACGTAAATCTATACTTTATTCTTCAGTCTAATGTTTCAGTCCAAATCTCATTCCATTCGAGACAAATTTCACTACTCACTACTCGAATAAAGCGCCTAACATACCTTCAATGTGATTGTGCAATTTGAATGTGTAAATGTAATTAAACCGTCCCTGTGCCTACAATTTCCTGCAATCGAAATATTTTTATCAATATAACACAGAGGAACAAGTCTGACAAAGAAAAATTTTCTGCAACTGTAGTATTCTCAACTATGCGAAAAATAAACAACAACTGGAATGTAAAAGCATAATAAAAAGCGCAACATAAAGCCTGCACTCAGCATAATAAAAAAAATATTGTGCAATAAAATCAATTGCGCAAATATGAGTACAATCCTCAAACATTCAATAACATATTCACAAAGGAGCACAATATTATCGTCAGAGTGAGTAACCTTTATTTCACTTCAAAGTTTTTACATAACTATTTATATTATTACTGGATTGGGGTGGCAAACGAGCTAACAGACCACCTGATGGTAAGCGATCACTTCTCCCCGCGGACTGAGATCGAATGTAATTATACAGGATCTCTGTACCTTTCAAACCGGAACACAGCAGCTGTTACACTACTGTTAGGCAGCAGTCAGACTGCACCAACTAGCAGAAGGAGCCTACCACCAGTAGTAAGGTGAACAAAAATTTCGTTTCGTGATCAATGCATTCACAACATTTGAGATAGATACTACGGTAAGTTCCCATAAAGTTTACGCAGAAGCACGATTTATGAGACTTAGATAAGGTCAGATTTTTTATTAAATTTTTTACATATAAAATGGGAACAGCGAGGCGGACTCTACCCGGTTTCATAACCCTCTCCAAAATGGAGGAGAGCAACGCCCAGCAGACGATCGTTTATAGTTACTTATCATGTTACTCGCTTCATCATTATCAGCCCGTATATACTCGGAGTTCACAGTTGTACTCAGTGAGTGAGAGTTAGATGATTCTCTATTTTTCTTCTTCTCTGCATACTATTGGTGTTTGATAGACGTGAAATAAGGGTTTCTTAAAATTCACTTAAAGAAAATGTCTGGAAAATCCTATGTCTTCCGACAGACGCTGGAAATCCATTCTCAAAATTACTAAACCTTACTAGATCGTCCACCAGTGATCTGGCAGTTTAATTATTATCACACTCACTCGAAAGGTTATTTTTAACCAGAATTTAGTTCACCAAGCGTAATTACGTATATAGCTATAAGTAAAAAAAATTGTAGTTTGATTTGAATTAATGAAACTATATTTTATGTAATGTACAGCACAATTTAACATTTCTAAATTAAACAAAATATTCATATACGCTAGACGTTGCGGTAATGCAACGACATTCTCTAGTAAAATATTTTCATACCATCTACGTTGTAGAACAATGTCTACGTTCGTAGCGCTATGCCGGATTATTTCGTAACTCGATAGCTACGCACGAGTGCCTGTGGCTTACTATACCGACGTAAATTCTGTTTTCATTATGACAATAATATTATCTACTCCAATTTCATTATGGTTATTTACACACGTTGATAACATAGAAGACATTCGAATTTTAAATAAAGTACAATATTTTTATATGATGCAATCGGCCGTTAGTATTTCACGGTATTTTTTTATTGGATTTGGGTGACAAACCAAAAACAAAAAAATTAAGCCCATGGCCTACTGCAAACAAATTCAATCGAAGGAGGTTACAGATGCGCTGTCTCCTCCAAGAACTAAGATGGAATTCCACACAGCCTGTAGCTATACCGACTCAGTATAACTTTAAAAGTGGAACTGAAAAGTGGTTGCACGGCTGATGAACGGCAGAAATACGTAAAACCGCTCACTACTCAAACGACTTCTAGGCAGAGAAGTGTTATTATATATTAACCGAACAGAACTACATAATTTACGTTTACGAATTCGTAAAATATTATGATTTGATGCAATCCGACCGGAAGTATTCATCGAGTCCTGGGTATTCATGGAGTATTCAAAATACGTAATAACGCTAGTCGATTAAAACAGTTATTTCATTTTTAAATTCAAAGAAAACAGTTGCGTTTATTTTCATAATCTGGTCGTGATTTTTGTAATATAAGTGTTGGAAATTATGCTTTGTAACGAATCAATAACAAAAGGTGCGATTTAATTCGTTACAATGCATCTTTTACTACAATGTTTTTATCTGACCATTTTTGGATGCATGGATATAAGTAGATGAGGTTAGATAAGAAAATATGGTGCAAAACCATTTGTCATTAACTCATATTCGTTGTCATCTGACATCTGTTTTAAAAAAAACAACTTTCTCTCACACAAAAAGTTTTTTCTAACATCGGCTTGAAACTTCCAAGATAGGTCGAATAAAAGCGAAATGAAATACACTCCAGCGGGATAAAATTGATTGAACGAACAATAAAACTTTGAGAGGGATGACTAAAAGTTGATGCCCAAAAGAAATCTCATTAAAGTGTCTTACATTGTGAAGGCTGATCAGCGTTCCGTACACCTAGGGAATACATATAGAATCGTCTTTGTTCATACAGTTAAATGGAACTTTTTATTGTGGTGAAAAACGGGCTAACAGTCCTGCAAACAACACAATCAAGCAAAGTAACAGATGCGTTTTCACCTCTGAAGACTAAGGTAGAATGCCTTAAAACCCTCTAATTATACTTGCTCTCTGTATCTTTCAAAACGGAACACAACAGTAACGCACTGCTGTTTGTCGGCAGAAATGGGTAAGAGTGTGAAACCTACCGAGATGACTCCTAGGCAGGAAAGGATTCTACCAGTTATGCTAAAATGAAACGAGTTGTTCTTATACTTATTTATTTTTATAATTTTGTATACTATTATCATTTATGTATTTCATTATTTATTATATAGATATGAGTAGCTCATATAAAATCTTAACCCAAAATTTAGGTTGTTACATTGACCGGGCTCACTTTATGTGTCTTTGGCTAAGGAACCTAGTACTATTTACATGCTTTACCATCAACTAATCTTCTTTTTATAGCGTACAAAAATATTTATTCCATAACACAGGGGTATTTATTACAGTACGTCGGTTGACAGTTAATAGTGTTGGTATCTCGGCTTCCCAATATATTTCCCATAATAGAACTGTATGTATGTAAATTGCAGGAGTAATTACATTCGAAATAAGCATTTTACATTAACCTACACATAAAAGAGATCTAAAGAAACCCACACATATAAGTTAATGAGTCACTTAGGCGATAAGATCTAAATAACGGGTACGTACGTGGCATAAGTTCAAAATAGACCAGAACAGACGATAAAAGTGAAGCAATAGACAATGTACTCGGAACTAGGAAATTTTAGTCACGTGCCCAAAGGCGACGTTAAATGAAGAGGCTCAGACATTGGCGAGTAATAAAAGTGATAAAAGCGTTTAACTCGGTCCGAAATTCGCATTTCAAAGTTTTAACCACATCAGACGCTGGAACATACAATTTCACACAAGCAATGGTAAAGGCTTCGCAAATAGCAAGCTGAGTTACATTATGTGGACTAACTTCCTTTGCCAATTTCAAAAATGGTTCAAAATAAAACATTTTATTTAGGACCGTTTTGTTTTAACTATTAAATATTAAATTGTTGAAATATAAAACTATTGTAGGATCCCACGTCGGCTTGTTGGTGACGTCACGAGGCTCCAACTGAAAATCAGCGCTGCAACCTCTGCAGCATTACGCTGAGTTGGAGACCTATTTGGTACTCATTTTTATTCAATGTATTAAATGTTATATTTTTATTATAATTTTTTTTATCAATGTACTTTGTATTCGTAATATTTTAAATATGTGTACCAAATAAATCATTCTTTCTTTCTTTATTAAGGCAAATTATATACAAATGTTTTCTCTAAAGGTCTATTTAACCTGCACACGTTACGCCCTGTTGACTAGGCCGAGGCTCTGAGGACTGGTGATGGAAAATCCGTCCAAACAAGCGAAACCCAAACTGACACGTGATGGGCAGCATCTGTAATCCGAGGCACTACACTCTACACCGGCACTGCACTCCACAACCAGCCCGCCCAGGGATGTCAGTAAAAGTGGGTAAAGTAGCTTATTGACGGCTCGGTGGCGAGGTGGCATACTGGCTAAGCTACCGCGTGGGACAAGTATTTGTATGGACTACAAATAATTATTCCGGGTCTGGGTGTTTGTCCATGTGCAGTCTATGTTATGGTTATATTTTACAAGTAACTGACTGCAAGTGATTCATGGTTAAAAGCAAGGTAGAAGCTTAAGTCTAATAATTGTGTCGATACACCGGAGCAGTTCATGTAATGTTACTGGATTATTTACTGCCTACATTACATTAACGTACGCGTTGTTGTTGTGTTAGTGTTATGCAATGGAGAGTTTTCTTTTTATACCAGTATCTCACTGTAACTCTGTTCATTGAACCACATTGTTACCCGTTTTATAATAGTAACAACGCCAGTAATACCTAGCTATCAGTGTACGATATTCAATTGGTTTTTTTTATAAACTTACACGTTTATTTTCGTGTGCAATACGTACAACAAAACTAAGCCAATATACTTTTTTAAAAAATCTAATGTACGGGAGGATATTATAAACCACCAAATAGAAGACGGCGTTAACCAAGAGATATTCGTCAATTATATACAGAAAAGTGAAAGAGAATCATAAAACGAACAAATAAATACTAGATTCCCAATTCCTTCAGTAATCTTGACATGAAAGTATAATAAAGGAAATCCCTCCTAAATCTGCGCCATCTACGGCTGTTAGCGAAGAGAGATTCTGAGTGCCTCCTTTCAAGCGTTTCATTAAGTGCTCGCTTAAATGCGACAAAGCTTTGCGGCGTGCTCTTTAACACTGCCTCACGGTAAATAGAAAGGTTATGAATTTAACTTAGTAGAAAGCCAGGTACGTATTTCACAATAAAAGAAGCCGGAACAAAAAGAACGCTTCGTTCGCCGAGTTGAGCAGATTATGTAAACAATTTATTACAATAAGATTATATCGTCCTTTGACGGTGTTCAAACATGAATCAAAAGTATGTTAATGATGCTGTCAGTATAAATAAAATAGACAACATTATACAAAAAGCTCCTCTTAACTAGTTAGGAGACACTTTAATACCTGCCATTTGTTTACTTTTCTGTTATATCCTGTGTTATAACTATCATGCATGTTATATTTGCTGCTATCGCTATAAATCTATCTATCTCTTCACATTTATCTAATTTTTTTAAAAATTACGAAAACATGCAAATTTCTCATGATTTTCTTTTAACCATCAACAATACCAATACAATTTATAATTACTAGTATCAATTTTAATGGCGCAGAGCACGTGGTAGAGCCAAGCGGCGACTTGCTGCTACACGAACGGGCCGGCTCGACCGTGTTGCTACCACGGCCTCACAGAATATCGGCGTGAAGTAGAGGCATCTTGTGCTTCTGCGTTTTGTTCGGAGAGTGAGGTAACTCTCCCACCCCTTCCCATCCTCATCCTCCCATCTCCCAAATACCCTTAAAGGCTGGCAACGCACCTGTAGCCCCCTCCGGTGTTGCAGATGTACGTGGGCGACGGCAATCACTTACCATCAGGTGAACCGATTACTGTTTGTCGCCTTACCCATAAAAAAAAACAATAATCTAAATTGGATAGTAATTTTAAATACGACTTTGCTGCACGGAGTGGGCCGTGCTACAGATTATCTCGTGCTTATGTCATATTATATCATGAGCACGCTCGCCTATCACTCTGGTGAGAGTAAGCAGAGATCAGGGATTTTCAATTAGTCGTAGCCATGTCACCAACGGGATAAAAGTATAAACATCCATGGAGAAAAATTTGTTACAGATATAAAAAAGATATAATAAAACGCGTACTCTGTTTATAAGGTTGTCTTCTATTACTTTTATTGATAAACTAGGCCGAGGTTTGACCACATCTACTTGATGCTTTGTAGAATTGCGGTCAAAGATGTTACGCACTTTATCCTTAGAAAAGGTCACTTTTAACTCGAAGCTTAAAGACACCAGTCGGTATGGGTATTGTTAAATAGGAAGTGACCAGTATAAAGATTAACTGCAGGTATCAAAAACGGTGTTGTAAATCGTTCACTGTGCGTCCATGGATCGACAAGAACGAAAAGATAGAACGCTCTCCGAGAACGTTATTGATCGGTGGTGGAATATGAGAGGAATTACCGATTGCAGATTTACTGTCACTCCGAAATAACCTTTTAAATATTTTTTTTAATCCAGAGATGCCCAAATTAAATCCGTTACATTTTAGTTAATAAAGATTAATAAGATGCCTAGAGAGACCTATATGAACAGAGGACAGAGGTTTCTCGTTAAATATCCATTGGACCGCGTTCTTTTATACTATTAAAAATAATAAATGTAAATCCAGTTATTTAGTAGCATTACAAATAATACATTAAATGAAATATTTAATTCATGATCGACACAAATTCGATTCGAATTTGCAACGTGAATCCACTGAACAATAAATCAATTATATGCCGCCCGAAGTTTTTAATAGCCCATTATAGACATACGACCGATGGAAATTCAATAACGCAAGGGAACATGTATAAAAGAGCTACGTACATCAGGTAATATATGAGAGTTATGTACGCACCATTAATGCCTACCTGGCGGAGTGTATCGATGTAACTGTACATGTCAGTTGAAACCGATATTCGTATTGTTACGTGTCGTTTGTGGAGCGTGCGATACAGTTCAAGCGCCATTCATTCATCGTGTATAACGGTGCGCGATAGTCTAAATGACCCATCGGTTACGTATGAATGTTCGTGTTCAATAGCAATTAGTTACTAAAGAATCAAAATTGTCGTTAATGGAAAGATGCTTCTTTATGAAAATACACCGTTAAGTCCGCTTAAAAAGCGAAGTCGGAACCGAATACATACAAGGATTATCTCGTGCCAAAAAGGTCATAGATAAAGTAACTCATTTCAACTATTGCGACATCTACAGAGAGTAGCTGAAGTTCATTACGGTATGATTAATATAAGACTCCGTCGTGTGGTGATGGCGTAATAAAACCTGCCACCCTCTTTCTACTAGCAGAGTCTTGTAAGAGCCGACTTTGTAAAAAGCCTTGAAAATCTCATGGTGTCTGACAAATAGCGGATTAAACCATCCTAAACATTCAAGACCGGAAGCACGAAGCTAAGTGACTATAGCAAAATCTATGCCTGAAAGAGGCTTATATCCAGCAGTGACTTATTAACAGTGTGATGAAGATGAAGAAGTAGAAGAAACACGAATTACTCTTACTTCACAATATACTACTTCAATATAATAAGCGTTGTAGACGCTTGAACGGTACGAACAATTTATACTATTTTGTGCATGACATTATAAATAGGACGTGTATATCACTCTAAAAGTAATTGAATTCTTCTCTCTCTCCTCGAAGCATACAGCAGTGTATATTTGGACAGAACGAACGTCAGAATTGGATTAAGTCTTAAAATTATATAGTAGTATTTTGATTCCCTGACGATGCCATAAGACGAAACCGATTGTCATTTATATAAAAGAATATGAAACAAGTACAAGATTAAGTCTCGTTCAGTGACAACAATAGCAAGTATGAATGAGAATTAATTCTTATAAACAATTTGTATTTTAGTTTGTAACTACAAATAAATGCATAGTTATTCAAAAACATAATGTATTTTGTGAAGTAGAAATCGAATAGAGTTAATTTGGTCCCGCTTCTGAAATCATAGGTACTTCAGTTCAGATCGAGAGTCAACTGGACCCATGCCAAGAAAAATTATACATTCAGATTCTTCAAAGTAGCAGAAAATGTTGAAGAAGTTAACTTACTTCGTATATCCAATATTAGTGTTGCAAAGTCAGCAAAGTTAAATAGCGACGAACAATAAAAGAACGAACAGAACAGTTTTTCGTAAATTACAATTTTAGAACTAAAACGTTAAAAAAATTGCATTAATTTTATACTAAGTACGTACCTACATAATAGGTTATATGTCCTTAAAAGTATTTACAGTAGTTTTGTAATTTAAACTACAGTTTCAATATAACTAATTAACAATAATTTCAAAATCATACCTCATATTTTGGTGACACACTGTAAAAATATGCACTTATTATCATCTTATCATCTTATCTTATTTTTTATTTATTTATTTACATTATTTATCTACATTGTAGATAATTTAAATCATCAAATCGTCGCGTTACCAGTTCAGTAAATTATGTTCATTACATTGCGTATGTCGCAAAAAGTAAAATACTGCCTTAATTACTTATTTTCAATCCCAATCCAGTCACTACATATATAATATTTTATCAATTACTGCATTCATTCTATTCGTCGTAGTATTAATTAAACTGAATACAACGAGCCCACATAACATAAACATAGTGTAGAGTTACCAATTATACAAATATTATGTACCAGCTTTTGCCCGCATTTTCATCTGTGCAGAATCTATGTGTACGATCTAGTTTTGTTATATTCGTAATGTTGTTATTTAATAAAAAGTCACGTTATTTGATATGCTTTCGAACAGTGTACATTGATACGTTAAAATGGTTCTGTTGTTTTTGGGCATGGATGCCATTCTGGCCGATCCCGTAATATTTCCTTCATTAAATTCATCGTATTTTTTTTACCTTCGAATCCTCAGTTGAATCGCTTCACTGCTTTTTACGTATAAATCTCGTTCTGGTCAATCAAAATATTGCAATTTCTAAGTTGAGAGTAATTTCTAATAAGCTTTTGAACAGTGTAAACCTTACGTTCTCGTTGTGCAACCGAAAAATGTCAGTAAGCGACGATTATGAAACACGAAGAATATTGTGTGTTCTTACTGTAGAAATAGAAAGTCGTCATCTTACCATGGAAGAGATGCATAGCTGTAGGAATGCTCGAAATGGAAAACATTTAAGCCTGATGATATCTATCATTTCAGCGTCTTGACACCGACGACGCGTCTGGACAGCATCCAGGTTGAGGGAGTAGTACAACACGACGAATCACGTGTGAACTGCCCGACTTGAATCCTATCGAATATACATGGGAGAAAAAGGCACTGAGACTTGCTATCAAATAACCATATTTATTCCAATGTGAACCAGACAAGATTCAAAAAGCACTTTTAGGTGACCATCACTTTGTAATTTGCCTACTTTACTGTTGAGTTATAGGTCCTGGATACGAATCCCAACCGAAGCCAATGTTTGTGCTAAGCACAAATTAGGTCAGTTGCGTCTTTTTTTTTTTTTTATAGAAGAAGGGGGCAAACGAGCGTATTCCATGTGGGGCCGAACTTGCGCCTTATAAAGTTGCAGACGGTGGACCGGCATGAAATACTGTCCCGCTCTACAGAGCACACCAAGCTTTTTGGAGGCCAATTTGGCCTTTCCCTCCAAGTGACCACGGAACTGAACGTCGCTCGATATGTCAACGCCAAGGATTCTGATACTGGCTGAGGCAATAAGGGGAATGTTCTCAAAAAGAGGAGAAACGACAAAGGGATTCTTTTTAGCGGTGAACGCGCAAACCTGTGTCTTTTTGGGGTTGAATAGAACCAAATTACGTCGACCCCAATCCGAGACTTTGAATAACAAGGTCTCGACTTCAGACACAAGTTTGTTCCGGCACTCGTCGACGTGTTCCCGAGAAATATTCGCACGGCCTGTATATAGGGCATCACCCGTGCTGTCGTCTGCATAGCAATGAATGCTACTGATTTGTAGCATGTCGTTGATATGCAGAAGGAACAGAGTGGAAGATAGCACACAGCCTTGTGGAACACCAGCATTCACGGGTTTGGGGTCCGAGCATACACCGTCGACAACAACCTTGATGCTCCGATCCGTGAGGAAGCTGGTGACCCAGTTGCACAATCTCTCAGGAACCCCGTAAGATGAAAGCTTTGAAAGAAGCGCTTTATGCCAAACCCTATCAAATGCTTTCGCTACGTCCAGACTTACCTCCCCCTTAGACTCAACTGCTTCTGCCCTTCGGTGAGTCAGGTAAACTAGAAGATCACCAGCTGATCGTCCGCGACGGAAACCGTACTGTCGATCACTGATGAGCTGGTGTTCCTCCAGGTACCTCAGGAGCTGGGTGTTGATCAGTGACTCCATTATTTTAGATAACAAAGGGGTGATGGCAATAGGCCTGTAGTTGGACGGATCAGCGGTCGCCTTTTTGGGTATTGGATGCACAAATGCTGTCTTCCAAGATTCCGGGACGACGCCTGAAGAGTAGGAGTGCCGGAAAAGACGCGTGAGAACCGGTGCCAACTCAGGAGCACACATCCTCAGCACAATTGGAGGGATTCCGTCCGGCCCACTCGACTTATGAATGTCCAGGGAGCGGAGTGCCTTTCGCACTGTGCTCTGCAGAAACTGAATTTCCGGCATGGAGCACTTACACCACGGGATGGTAGGTGGAGAGTTTCCCCGGTCATCAAGAGTCGAGTTGGATGCAAAAAGAGAGCCCAAGAGATCGGCTTTCTCTTTTGCAGTATGGGCCAGCGAATCATCCTCCTTGTGTAGAGATGGGAGAGATGGCTGACAGAAATTCCCCTAGACAGCCTTGGCGAGAGACCAGAATGCGCGGGATCCCGATGGGAGGCGAACTAGTCTCGCGCCAGTTCTGCCAATGTGCTTTAACTTTGCCGCAGCGATAACTCTTTTGAAGGACCTGGAGGCAGAGTTGTACTCGTTTTTAAGAGCACTGGTTTTTGCATCCCGAGACGCCGATGCATCGGCCCAGGCCTGGTAGCACTTCCGCTTTCGTCGTGACGCTATTTTGCAGGTGCGACCAAACCAAGGCTGGGATTTACCTCCGACAGGCACTGCAGAGAACGGAATAAAAAGTTCCATTCCCTGAAGTACCACATCGGTGACAGAATCTGCAACGGCGTTGGGATCATCCAGCGAGAAGCAAACCTGCCCCCATGGGTAGGAAGCAAAGAAAGACCGCATTCCATCCCAATCTGCCGACCTATAGTGCCACACACGGCGGAAGCCCGCAGATCGCCGGGTGTGAGGTCAGCAAAAGGTCCAACAGGGAAGGTGTATGACCTTCCACGTCTGGGATCCGCGTCGGCGAGGTTACCAGTTGTGTCAGGCTATATGCTAATGCAAAGTCGTGAACAGGTCTCCCCGAATGATCGGTTATGCGAGAACCGAGCCAATCGGTGTGGTGGGCATTAAAATCGCCGAGAATCACGATCTCTGCGGATGGGATCTGTTTTAGCACGGAATCTGTAGCCATTTGGATGTGGTCGATGAGTCGGTCAGTTACGGTATTACCGCTATGGGACCTGTAAAGGCACGCATAGACGCGCGGATGGTCGTCGCTGTCGATGCGCAGCCAAACGGTAGATAGGTCCAAACCTTCAAGACTACCGAGGCGCCGAGAACAGATATCATCTCTGACGTATACGCAAACTCCGGCACGGGGCACAAAGGAGTGTTCCAGTTTGTACCCCGGGTAATGGAGATAAGAGGTATCAGCCGGAGACGATATCTGAGTCTCTGTAAGAAAAAGCAAGGCTGGCTTCGCCGTTTCAAGATGGTAATGAACGGCGCTAAGGTTCGAGTGGAGTCCCCTGATATTGCAGAAATCCACGGCGAGCGCGGTAGGGGATGCCATAGTTTCCTTGCTGCGTTTGCCTCGAGTAGGAAAGAAAGAGAGCGGAATATTGCCCCCCCCCCCCCCAGAATACGCGGGGCAGACTGAGCATCCACGATTAGGTAGCGTAGGAAAGCCTGAACGTGGATGCTCAGTGAGGGATTCTCCAGAACCGTAGGTACTGGTACCCTCCTGGGCTATTTCAAAATTATATACCGCTACCATATTTGGGGAGGGGGGAGGGGGGAGAGGGCCTCCGGTTACCTCACTCACCGCACGAAACGCAGAAGCACAAGATGCTTCTACTTCACGCCGGTATTCTGCGAGGCCGTGGTACTTATCCGGACGAGCCGGCCCATTCCTGCGGCAGCAAAAGCCGCCGCTTGGCTCTACCACGTTAAAAACGTCTCGTGTCTCTGTCAGTGAATCCGCGCTTACTCCAATCTTATCATCAAAGCTTTACATCGGATACGACAAGGTGAAGACGACCGAGTGCATGTGAGTGTGAAAGTGAAATTTCATATTTATTCAAAGTAAAATGTATTAATATTAATTATTAAAAAAAAAGGGGGACCGTGTTTACAAACAATGTAACGAACCGGATGGACGCAACGATCGAAACAAATCACAGATAATGTCAAGGCCCGCGTTCACATTCGGCGGCGTTGTCACAGACCGGTGTCTTCGACGACATTGAATACTTGTTAGCGAATGCCGACCCATATCACGCAAGGCCTCGTACGAGCTATAGCAAATGTTTATATCCTTACAAACTGATTTAAGACTAAATAACGCCTTGTTGTATTTATTCCAAAGAAATATTAGCGCTCCTGAATAGATAAATATATTTTTTTCGACTATAAGTTACCTGAATCGAAAACTTAAGGATATGGATGAAAACTGCAGAGATTATAGGATGTTTTCACTGTGGGAATTTTTGTCTTCAAAATATAAAAGTATAGAATACTTTTTATATTATACTTTTGTATTATATGATTTGTAATTTTCATATTGTTTATTAAAAACAGTAAATTATAAAAGTATAAAAGAGGAAGGCCCTGATGGAGCATCAGTTGCAATCTAACACTTCCTCCGATCTTATTGCATCATTCAATTACGGGAAGGTAATGACGAGTGGGCGACAACTTATCAACTTCCGAGCATCATCATCGTCATCATAGGTTTACGATTCCTGTTATTACATTGCAACTGTACGCTGGATATACAGAGGTATTTTTATCAAATACTCCTTTTACAGCTGACCCAACAACTTCTGAATCAAGACTTTTGTAACTCTATATTTTCGTTACTCTGCAGATCGCTCCCCAATGATCAAGTTAAACATCTTGTAATAGTTATTTATGTGTGAAGAAACATCAAACTTTAGAAGGCGTGAAATAAAAGTTACTAGTGTTCATAATAATTATTCAAATCTTACACAAATGTTGGCGATACTTTTTGAATAAAGCTGTATAAAATAGATCCTCATATTTAGTACAAAAATATCAAAGAACATACAGCCTAAATAAAGACATCCTCGACATATTGTCTAAAAAGTTTCATTAACTTCGAAGCGAAGCAAACACAAAGTTTAGCAAATCGTTATTCCAACGGTGAGAGTAACGCGCTTGTTTAAGGCCCTGCTATACATTTAAACAGATATTTCGCTTATAAAGTAACAAAGTTCGCTTCATAAATATTCAGACCGACTTCGTGAAGGAAATCGGGTAGTATGGAATAAATTGACTGAGGCCGGTAATATTGGCAGGGCTTTATAGGGAAATGCTCTACATACGGGCCGCGGGGCAATGGAGTCCGTGTAGTGATTCTATCGAGCGCTGTCTATTATGCAGCATCACAATTTCACTGCTATTCATTCATTTTCTGTGCCTACACTTTTGTATCGTATCGCGAAGGAACACTTGTTTGAATAGAGTAGGAAACGTTTAAATATTTATATAAAGGCAATGATAGCAATCAATAAAACATGACATTATATAAAACTTTTTAATCTACCGTCTTATTGCCTCTGGAAGATGACATTAGCCTTTTCAAAGTACCCGACTTGGTAAAAAAAAAAGTAACTAGCGCACACAATTATGCCATAATAAAATAGTAGTATAAAAAGGCATGACTTTGTAGGTTCTAGTAGCATTAAAATACTTACGTGCAAAAAGCAAAGCCTACCAACAGATACAAGTCTATATTCTGTCAGCCGGACGACCTCTAAAAAAACTAGAGCGGAAACCGTCGTCTATCTGTTGAACCAGTTGTACGATAGTTTATCTTTTATTGAACGCAGCTTGTGACCACAATTAGACCATGCGTGAACACCTTAAAGACTAATCTAAGCGACTATAAACAAATAAAAAGTGTTTAAGCACAAAATTTAATATTACTTTCGACAATCCGTTGCTTATACTATAAATTTATGATGCATGTTTTAGGATATAATTCATACTAACCCATATTTTCACATTAATCAAATTGTAAATAGCAAAGTAACTGTGTCTGTCTGCTAACTAAGGGCATAGGCTACTGATTATCTCGGGAAAACCGCGGTAAATTTTTCAACGCCGACAGAGTCGCGGATAAAAACTAGTGCTAAACAGATAATCAAAAATTCTATGCATGTTAAATGTATGATATCTATATATATAAAAGCGAAATACCACTGAAGCCAACTCTCAGAAACTATACACCTTACAAACTTGAAATCTGACAGGTAAGATTTAGGCAACTATTAAGAAAAAAAAATTCTAAATTTCATACCTAAAGGAGACTAATCGAGGTTGGGTCCGATGTTTTTAAAGTTAACTTAATTGCCGATTTTAATGTCACATTTTGATAAAGGGGAGTAGAAAGTAGTAGTTTCTTTTTCTGTTATTATTCACTGGAAACTTAATAAAAATCCTCGCCAAAATATATTTGATTCTCGAACAAAGAAGGATTTATTTTGTCATAAGTATAATAAAAAAGGTAATGCAAATTACAAAGTTCACTCGAACGAAGTCATAGAATAGTAGGATATAAAACATATAAGTCTATGTAGTAAGGTTCGTGATTCATTCCCCGATCACATCCTGTTTGCTTACAACGAGGCTAATTAAAAATTCTTTTATGCATCGAAATGGGAGAAATGTCAAAGCTTAATGGTTAGCACAAAGGGAATATGAGACACGAATAGACAGATATTACTACTGCCGTGAATGACAGACATAACAACGTGCGATATTACTAACCAACAAATTATGCGAGAGTTAAAATGAAGTTGCATGATTTTTAAATCAGACAATTTGCACTGATTCCGGTGTCCTTGAAAGCATATAAAATCTTTTCTCCGATGTTATCGCATTATCATTACGTAACATCGAATCGAGTACGTGATGTTAAAATACGCTAATAATATAATAAGTATTTTGTATACGCTAATACAATTCTAGAACGTTTTGCTGGGGAAGGGGCCAAACGATGGTAAATGATTATCATCGCCCACGAACATCTGCAATACCAGAGACGCTGTAGGTGCATTGCCGGCCTTTAAGTATACATATTTGGGACATGGGAGGGAGAATGAGCAGGAGGGATCGGGAGGGGAGAAGGGCTCCGGTTACTTCACTCACCGAACGAAACTCAGAAGCACAAGGTGCCTCTACTTCACGCCGGTATTCTGCGAGGTCGTGGTACTACTGAAAGGGGATCATCATCATCGCTATGTATTCAGGTTTTGGCTTATCAGTTAAAATAAGAAAATATAAGTGATTTCGATATTCAGGAAATTAAGAAATTCTACATTATCGGAGTTCTTCCTTGTCCACGGGCAAAAAGATTTCCGTAGTTTGCTATTACAGCTCATTGCCCAGTAGACCGAACCAAACGACTTCATTCATCTATGAGTGTTTCTATTAAAGCCAGTCCAAGTGCAATCAAAAGCAAATAAGTTTTAAGTCAAAATAAAAACGGAAGCGAACACGAAAACGAAGACTAGATTTTATATAAAAATATTATATTCCTAGCCGTACTGAAATGCATTACATCAGCTTTAATAATATCATAAAATCACTATGACTTTCCTACAAAAGATAATAGAATTTCACCTTAATCAATCTCCCTACATTCCCATCCTAGATAGATGCATAAAGCACCTTCCGACCCATTCAACATTGATAAAGAACCCGTCCTTTGTTCGTTGAATAAAAAATAACACGGAAACGTGTAAGAGATTGACAAGTTTTATTATTTGTATTGATGTTACGTTGGGGCGGAAGTACGTGCAGAAAAATACACATTTTAAATAATTCGAAATACTATCCGTTTGTGTGTGTGTGTACGTGTAAGCACGCGTTCCTGTGTATTAATGACAGTTTCGTGTGTGTACATGCGGAATAATTCATAAAAATAGGAGCACTACATGTATATTTATATCACTGTCTACTAAAAGTATATAAGGTTTTCGCCAATTAAAACAAGAACGTGCAACACTAGTGACAGTAATTTACTCCTTAATAAATTATTTGAAAAAAATGATTACAAAATTAATGTGTATCAGGAGCCAACACCACATCATCCCTAAGGTGTCATGAATTGCATCGCATTAGTAAATATCCCAACTTGAATCTTCACTGCTAATAATGATATGAATTAAAGTAAGCTACTAGTATTATTTGCAATTATGAAAATTCTTTATTCTTTATCGTAAGTTTTACTCTTCTCTGGTTTGTTATTTGGAAGTTGTTTGAGCATTGATTAAAAAACAACTAAAATAACTGTCAAAATAAGTTATTAACTTAACAACAATTATAAGCAGATCCCAAACTATGTGGTAATAGTCAAAAACTTACAGGTACAGATAGGCCAGTACGAAAATAAATTAATGCAGAGCATCTTTTATGCACACCATCCTTTTCCGGTTGCCAGCCCGCGTGCCAAATATGACAGACGCAACTTGATTACGCATACTTTTCGTCAACCAATGTACTCTTAGCGGAACTGATTGCGCAGGGAATAATTATCAGAAGCTGCTTAAACGATTTAAAGTAAACAAGTATGGGAGCATGCTAGCGCTGTCTTGGATAGGCCTATGTTCAACGGTGGACTTGAAAAGGCCGATGAAGAAGAAAATATTATCAGCACAGACATTTTACATTGGGAATCTTTTATTCTGAACGAGTTTACTGTGCGCATTCTGATTTTCAGTCAACTGTCACTTTGCCTAACTTTACTACATAGCAATATATACACATTCGCGTTCGGGAAACTACGTCATATCTTCTCGTCAAGTATACCGCAAAGCCTCAAGACGAAAGTATAAAACCAGTGCGTGTTGCCAGTGATGACATACGGATCCGAGACTTGGTCCTTCACTGCAGGCCGTATGAGGAAGCTCAAAGTTGCTCAGCGCGCTATGGAAAGGGCTATGCTCGGTGTTTCTCTGCGTGATAGAGTCTGCAACGATGATATCCGCAGCAGAACTAAGGTAATCGACATAGCCGTAAAGATCAGCAAGCTGAAGTGGCAATGGGCCGGCCACATAGTTCGCAGAACTGACAACCGATGGGGAAAAAAGGTTCTCGGGTGGCAGCCACGTACAGGCAAACGCAGTGTAGGACGACCCCCAACAAGATGGAGTGACGACCTGCGCAGTGTTGCGGGAAGTCGATGGATGCAGGTGGCTCAGGACCGAGCTTCGTGGCAATCTTTGGGGAGGCCTATGTTCAGCAGTGGACTTCTGATAGGCTGAAATGATGATGATGATGATATACACATACAGTAACTAGCCAGACAACATGCTTGAGTTGTTTTTCAACATACTTCACTATCGCAGTATTTTATGTTAGTCACAGAACAGCACTACATTTAAAGTCGTAGTATATCTTAAAGACGTTTCACATAATCGGGAAATGCTATAATTATTACAGCAAATATTGGAGAAAATACCTCAATGTTCTATGAGAAGGCGTCCAATAAAAATAAAGATTATTTGTGAGGAAACGAATTTTCTCAGAGATAAAAATTTCATCAACTGTTAGAGTCGTTTCCAAGCAACCAATTAGATATTAGGTATGTATATATATATGTATAATTATAGACATTTATACATGAATTGTAAGCTTAAAGTATTAGGATAATAGAGTATTATCAAAAATAGTGTGGCAATAGTTAGACAGACAATATTTAACAATTATGTTCCTCACTACTCAGGCTAGGCTTAACACAATGTCAATTTTAGACTATTTAAAAATAGTAGTTACACCTTTAGACACTCACAATAACTATTTCAATTTTGTTTGCAGGTGTGATTCGTAATATTTATGTACCTATTATGTAACAGTTTTGATAGCGCTTATTTCTTCAGTTGTAGGTGTGAAACAATGGATACTAAGTGTTTACTTCAAATTACTTACATACACTCTGTTTCCCATGCGATACAATACATCTCATTAAGCACCGTGAGAAATATCGTTTGTTCTTGTTATGTTGACTTATTACACCAACCTGGAAATAAAGAAAAAGTGTATAAGACAAAGCGTTTATTTAATTTAACATTTGGACCATATTAAAATATCATGACCTTGTGGTATCGGCACATCGCAAGAATCTGCCACCGCCTTTCTTCTCGCGGGTGACGTAAGAGGCAACTAAAGGAAAAGCCTTGAAAACTTCAAAAGCTACCGACAGATGGCGGGATAACCATCTCGAAAATTGACGGACAGCAGCGTCTAAGGTGTGAGGTACTGCCTCACATGTTAGACACAATCACACTCAGGTGATTCCTCATAACAAGTCCTTCTTGTGGGAAAGGCGTATATCTCCAGTGGACTATTTACTGGCAGGTAAAACATCATCAACGTCACAGTCCTACTTTGACAGATGAACATATCAACCATAACACCTTTATAACCCTAAGCATCGAGTTACCACCAATTTACAAACAACTCACGCGTGTAATCCCGCGAGGGGTAGGCAGTGGCGCCAATAATTGTATATCATCGGTCAGTTTTTAGTCTGTGGGCGCAGCACTCATGACGAAAATTGGTCTATCACCCCTATTCTTAACTGCACACAAAATCCAAAGATATGGGCCATTATGGGATAAATGCCAAATATCTTTAGATTTTGTGGCTAACTTAATTGTCTTGTTTTAAAGCTTTGAAACAAAAATAAGCAATGGTCAGTACTACCCGTGTAAAAAAAATCAGTTTAAATCAATCGTTCATAATAATAGAGTAATTGAAGATTCACAGATGTATGCATGCAGTAATACAAATCACGATACAACGAGGCTCGGAATCCCCACTAGTGTTGTATCCAATAAGCTGCACTCGAACACAACAACATCACGCGAACTCGTGATGACAATGATTTATATCACCCAGTTCAAATGAGTTGCATGAGAATCAATTTATCGATTTAAGATTGTTTACCACATAATTTTTGTAAAGATGTAATCATAATTTATATATTATTACTAAATTTTAAATAATAAATTACGAAAAGACAGTAGAAGTATAGAAGTTGCCACAAAGATGTTAGGAAAGGTAATGCCTGTTTTTATTATTTAGATGTCAAAAGTATTAATAAATAAAACAACGAAAGTTTATTAAAAAAAATCGATAGATCAGGTGATTTGGAATCCAATCCCATGATGCCGAATGCTTAATCATACTCTATCGCAATGACTTAAAGTAAGAAGCATCAGCAACCCAATAGAAGGTCATCAGGTAACATTAAAAATCAAAAGTGTGATCCCTTCAAAAATTAGGGGAGTTCCGTGACATGCACTGAGATATATGAATGAAAGAGATATTCATTAAATTTTGCAAAGATAAATACACTCGTGACGGTTAAATAGTAACCCCTTCAATGATCAGAATGAAGAATCCTTTTTAAACAGAGTAATTACAAGAAGGAGATAATTCGAGCTTTGATGCAACAATTAAAATTTCCTGCTCGAACGGAAGAGACCACCAACGAGAATAATTCTATCCATTTTAAACGTTGCTTATGCCCGAAAACAGACATTATCAAACAATTAAACTTTTTCTAATGTAAATAAAATTTAAATATTCAAATTCAAATAAATTTTATGAATGTGCTAAGTAAAAAATTTATAAAAAGACTCAGGGCTCTCTTCTTCTCTCTTAATAAATCTCATAATCAGACAAATAAACAAGAACACATATTCAATCTAAATAAAAGCAACTAAATAACAAGTCTGTGTTAACCAGTTTACGTCAACGACGAACAATAAACCGGCATTTTTGCGAAGCGGTGTTTCGTTAATTACCAAAAATTAAAAATAATTACTTAAGTAAAATATTACGCGATTAGCAAGTACGAGTATCTCAATTATATCAGACACGGGAAATGAAAGTATAATAACGGCTAAGGTTTAAAAATGTTACTACTAATATGATACTCGTATGTGTGTATTCTTCATAATAAATAAACAAATAAATAAATAAATAAAATGTAAAGCTTATGAATTGAAAATTAAGTATGTTATAATGCGTAAAAATTATACAGGGTAGCAGGAGCTGGAATAGCGAGTAATCTAGAGCTGACTAAAAAAGAAGGTACCTTTTTTTTAATTTTGCTTAACAACTCCAAAACATTAATATTAAAAATATGAAATATTGTATGTTTGGTGAAATGACAAGGCTGAAAGGACTGAACGAAAATTAACCAAATTTGGCCGAGACACAGATTCTGCCTTGGAATAGAATATAGCATACTTTTTATCTTCATTAAGAAAATCTCGGAATCTCTAATGGTTCCAAGCTGCAGCGGGGAGCGCATATCGTAAAAAAGCTCCGAAATTAAGTTTAGAAATTTTCACTAATAGATTGTCTGATCATTCAGTGGATCGATGACATAACAGCCAAATTGGTTTACTCCGCATATTTCCATAGTATCATGGCCTATGGTGTGTTTCTGTGGGGGATTTACAGCTGGAAACAGTATGGCTATACAACTTGGAGCCACACACACAGACACAGAAGTCAAGACACAATATTTAAGTAGCTCGTTAAAGAAACTTTATGAAAAAGGCCTCGTATAATGGATCAATACATCAAGGACAAATATATGTGAAATAAAAAAATCATATTCTGCACTTGCAGATCCCGTGGTGTAATTGAAACAATTTTTTTGGTGACATTAATTATTACTATATACATTTGACATTGTAATTATTCCAGTGAATTGTCAATAACAATGTAACCTGGCAAAGAAAACAAAACTCGAGTTTATCGATGCCTTTACTTCACGCCGTACGCGTACTCTGCTAGGCCAGCCAGCCCATTCAAACAGCAGCAAAAACCGCCGCTTGGCTCTACCACGTACATAAATATTGACGTACATAAGAGTTACAAAGAAGCTAAAATGAATAAAAAATATTTTACTTTGACTAAGAGTTCTTTTGGTACAAACCGTGTGACCACGCGAATCTGCAGGCAGGCGCTAGTTTATCAAAAATATGTTTAATATAACAGTGTTAGTCTATTTCAACGTTTAGGAAGGATTATTATTCAGAGGTTAAGTATAAATATATTCAGGTATTTAGTACCGTAATTGTAGTTATTGTAAATGTAATTGTTATATTGTTGTTGGGTTAGAGTGTTGTATGTAATATATTTAGACATCATTAAACATTATTTTACGAACATAAATATCAAAGCCGTGTGAGATATAGTATGAAAATGCTGGTTAATCGCTACTATGTCGACGCTGCCATGCGAAGTAAGTAGTACGTTAAACTTTGCCGCTTCTAAATTAAAAGGGCTCTTCGTTCGTTAAAGTTTGTTGCATAAGTAAACTATAACAAGGATTTGTAATTTATTTCATCAAGAAATCTTTACTGATTTTCAGAAGTTTTGGAATATCAGAGAGTAGAGGCTACTGAAGGGGGAACTGCCACTCATTCTCAATTTATCAGTATCGTAGCAGTCGACTAAGGAATAAGAATAATAATGATGCACAAACCGGAATATCTATATAACAGACATAATTCAGCGACTAATGATGAGATGATAACGGATTATATTCATTGTCATCATAATCATCGGCCTGTCCGCTGTTAGAATGGTAGAATCGCAATACCACGCGTCTCGCACTTAGGTGCTGCTGCCAGTCATAGCTGTGTGTGTTTAAGTTATCGGAGTCAAGGATTAAGTTATTCCCCTATCTATCCACGAGCTCAAAATAGTTTTCCGATATTCCCCTTAGTCGAATTCTACGACACCCACAGAGTGAGATAGGGTAGGCGCAACCAGACCACACACCCAAACTCTTAGCGTGAAAAAAAAAAAAAAATTTCTAAATATAATTTAAAGAAAAATATGATAATAAAATCGTCTACTAAGATAATAAAACTCTCAACTTGATCATTCTCTCCGCACTCGTAATGTGCCCATAAAACAACACTGTCTACCTCCCATCTATCCAACATTGATCAAGATCCCATCCACTTGTCTCCTGAATAAAGAATAAAATCACAAGCTCTTTTGTATAAACAGAGTAATCACATTGAGAAAAAAACGGTACTATTACGATACATTTTATCATACGTTGGATCGTCATTCCGTGGACTCTGATTAATATGAATTTATGAAAAATAGACAAAAGTAAACGGGAATTTACCTTTTTACTTCAACTCTTTTCATCGTGTGTATTTCTGATTTTTAGTTTTAGTAGTTATGTCAAAAGAAAATTAAACGTTTCTGGCCAGATACAAGGCGTTTTAAATCAGCAGACCACAAACAAATCGATGCCCGCGTCAAGTGAAAGGAAATGTTATTAAAAATCCAGTGCACAGCACGTACATTATTGAAAACGTTAGGCTTTTATAATAACCTAGTGGTTGCCAGCGCTCTTGCCCGTGTGATAATTTGATCCCATCTCTAATTTGAACTCAATTGAGATTATAAGTATCCTATATCCAAATCCATAACATTATCTACATCTCCACCAAATTTCGTTCGTATCAATTCAAAATTTGCATGGCCTATTTATCCTCTTAGGGGATGAATTTCAAAAAATCCCTTCTCAGTGGTCATTTACATTATGTAAGGGACTTCTTTGCAATTTTTTATGCTTCAAGACCCAGCGGTTTCGGCTGTGCTTTTATCAGTCAATCACTCAGTTTCTCCCTATATACATACATAAATAATGAACTGAATGAGCTAAGTATTATTAGTATTACTATTAGGCTATCTACAGTCTGCCTTTAGAACACCCTTGAAAGCTTTAAACACATTACTCACAAAAACAATATAACGAAAACGAACAAAACGATAAATGTCGATATGCTGAACAAATCACTGCAACAGGAAACATTATTTTCACGCAACAATACATACGACCAAGGCCAAATACAAATGGTGCAACGCTAGATAAAGTTCAATTTAGAAAAGGTCACAACCTTTCGTTTCAGCACCTTTCACGTCACGTTAAAAAATCGAAATGCTTTGCAAGTTTAAACAAAGAAACTGTTATATTATAAATTATATTATTTCGTTAAAAGTAATTAAAGTTAATGGAAAATTTAACGACTTGAATTTGGGTAATAAAAACTTACTAGGCACAAAGCCTTAAAACTTTCAAAGTTTATTAAGCGAACGTAATGTATTAAGTGTGAAGCATTACTGCGGTATGTTAACATTAAGAGGACGAAAAACTTAACATACATAAGTAATTTTAAGTTGTGTCATTATTATTTGTGTGTATTGAATACATTATATACCATAACCGTGACTATGGGCGGTAACAGTAGCCAGGAAGAACAGTCCGGTTTATACCTTTATACAAAGCCAAAACCTGGGTTACCGCATGCATCCATGTTGTAATGTTATTTGCCATACAGGATACAGGCGGAGAAAGTGTTATTTCAAAAGAAAATTGTGCTAGAGCCCTTTAGAACGACATCGTTTATATTCGTTCGGAAACAACGCGGAGGTTAGGAAGAGATCAGTCATATTAACTCTCATGACACTGTGTTCCATAGCACGTTAGCAGAATGTAAGTTTGGGCTTTAGGCATTTACGTTAATCTGTGGAGAATGCAAATATCCCTCAGTTTACGCTTTAGATAGGTAGTTGTGTGGATTAATTGGAAACCCTGAAGGTTCTGTACTATGCTATGCTGTGAATATATATTTTGTACATATTTTATATACTTTTTTAATGAAAGTAAAAGTAAATTAGCTGCATGTAAGTGCCCACTGCCGGGCAAGGGCCTCCTTCTCAAATATATGAGAGGGTCTTGGAGCCGGAAAGGGCCCGCCACGCTGCTCCGGTGCTGCTTGGCGGACTTCACAAGTCAACGAAATAAAATGTCTTATAATTTCGAACTTTAAATTGCTATTTAACTATTTTAGTGGTCCAGGCACCGGGGATATACCCCCGATTCGCATTCTATGAAACTAAAGCGAGCGCCCTAAACACTGGACTACCACGGCATATTAATATAGAGACATATATTTATAATATATGACAAAGTAAATGTAGCAGGGGTATTTTTTGGGGGAGCAGCACCGCTGTCCCCATATGACAAGGGTTCAGCAGTGCTGTCCTTCTCTTGATCCATTACAAATAAGGAACTAATTTGTTACTTATTAATTTATTTACTTTACGCTTTTAACAATTTTAAATCACAGATCACTCTTTAAAAATTGATTAACACAACAGTGAAGGAATAGACGATCTACACCGACCGATGCCACGACTCAAGTGTCCCTCTGCCGGTGTTCACTCAATAACGAAAACTTACTTAAAAATTTTACAGTAGTGAACACAAATCTTAATTAAAGTTTAATTCACTATTAGAAAATAAGTAAATCGGATTATTACTAACAAATTTAGGCAATCAATAATTTCACTCTAAATTATAACGTGGTAATCAAATTATAATTATAACGTCTCGTAATTAATTAAAGGAAAACAAGACATTAGCGCTACCTCGAGTGAGGTGTCTAAAGTTCCCGATAGATGGCGGGAATTTCTACCCGATAAATCTTTAAAAGAGAAAACTATAAATCTATTACAAATTAGGTAATCAATACACTGCAATCATTATAAAAATAATTTAAAGGCGTCTGATAAACTAGACTATTTAAATAGAAGAGGCTCTTGCGGCGCCATATATGTACGTATATATATATATATATGTATATGTATTTGTATATATATATATATATATATATATATTAATACATATACTATTATTATTAGGTTTTACTAGCACAGACTGCAGGGTTTCAATGATTGTAAGCTTATGTAGTGTCACTAAAAAAAATTTCATTTTCCAACTAAAAACTTTATATAATACATAAAGTGCTATGTCCAACAGTGCAGCATTAGCAGAGTGGAGTTGATGAATAGTTTGCAGAACCACCTGCAGCTTTTGATTAATGAAAATAAAATATTAGGTTTTAAATTAAAAATATTAAGTTTAAGTTTTAATTAATTAGTAAATTCTTTTCACGACTATGGAGCTGTCGACTTCAGTACTTCGTCAGTTCACCCTTGAAATAAAAAGAGAAGATAAAAGACTGACCAAGTAAGAGGAGATAGTCGCGCGCTCTGAGTTTTTAATTCTGTAAAATATATCAGTTTAAGTGCATATGCATAAGTGCGTAAAATGTCGGTTTTTAAGTTTTCTAATCTTAAACACCTTTTGTATACAGCTGCTGCTCCTAAATCAGCCTATTTTAGTACACTACTGAAAAGTCAAGAAAGTGTTAACAAAAGCTGGCATTAGAAGGTTTTATATTAGTTTACTCACCACACTGGGCAAGCGGTTTGGGAAGCGCGGTACCGGAACCCACACACAAGTGATGCTGCTCCCCATCACTAGTCGGTGCAGATTAAGGTTCGGCAAATTCTGATGGACGAATGTCCACCACCGCCATCATTCGGTTCGGTCAGCGCCCCGTTTGAACGCTAGCAAGGTCACCACGCGATGGTAAAGAGTAAAAAAAGAGATGGTATATTCCCCTTCCCATATTATTACTAATATTATGCCCTTTGCAAACGTACCACGTTAAAAAAACCAGACGTTTATTTTACTACATAGTAAAATATACATTCAAGTGTACATTACGTACAATAGGTTCGAAAAATTTGGTCCCTATAGAAACAGAAAAACAACGGTGTGAAACTTTTGAATTCACCATACGTCTTTGTCCTCCAAATATCGTTTGGTGCCCGTGAAACATAATTAATACAATTACAAATTGTTAGTTGACTTTTAATAGAATTTGCTTTCACCCAATTAAAACTTTAGCGGCCTATTCCTATCTATGCTCGTTACAAATTAATTCTTCACGACAATTTTCTCTTAACCCTTAACGTGTCATAAACAATAGAATTTCTATTATTGCAACACGTCACGAGCTACATTCAAGTGTACCGTACAAAATTAATTAATACAATTTTAATCTTTATGATAATCTATTGAAATAATTTGTAGTTTGGTTTTGCTTAGGAATATTGTTTTCTGTATTATTAATGGATTTCAATATCATCAATTTATAAAATTATCGGCGTAAGGTGCTTCTACGCAGGAGGACTAAGGAAGAAAATCTCATAATGATCTCCGCACACTTGGCACCCGTCACGTTCTATCTCCGGAAAAGGCAATGGGTGGGTTGCGAGGACTTGTTTGACGATGCTGAGGCGTGTCAAATGGAAATCCTTAATGTGGAGGGAGCGATCTGTCTGTCTCCCATATTTTTCTTCATGTTGCTGTTTACAAAATCATTTTATGATATAAATTTAAAAGGTCGGGCAAATTTAAGGTAATTTTTGTCATATTTTTATTTACATCTCAGTTTAATATATATGTACCATTTTCTACAATAACTTGTTGCCATTTTGTAGGTAGTGACATAATCAGTAGAAGAAGTAGTTTTGACAATCCTCTCTTGATGCGTTAAGACTTCCCAACCATGCTCTCTCAATATTTACTGAGTGGCTAAAGCTGTGTGTCGTCTGGCGTTATCATGAAAATCCACAGGTCGTAGGTGACTTTTCATAACCAGTGATATATCTTTTCAAAAAAACGGTTCGGTTTCATTACGTTTCAATAGAGAATCGCAAATGAGTACAAGATTCATTGGGTTTCTCTCAGTAAGCTCGAGTGCCACCCTATTATCGAGCTTTTTTGTATATCCTGACTTTTTCAAATGGGTCAAAACTGTGGTCAACGCTAAGCTTTTTAGCTTTATCGTAACTACAAACAAATATCCGCTCCTCTCCTCAACCGATCGACACTATCCGTAACAGGTTGACCAGAGTGAGCTTCATCTTTGACATCGAACTTCCTAGACTAAAAACGCTTGAACGAATTTTGTGCTACTCTTATTGACACTCCGTTAAATTTATAAACGTCACAATTTTTTTTTCGGCTTGTGACGCATTTTCCCTATTTTGAAATAAAATTTCAAATGTATCGAATTTCTTCGTTAGATTCACTCATTTTGGCGGTCAGAAAACAGAACAGTAGAAAAATGGCGGGAAATCGTTACTACATTTTATATTTCTGTTTTTAAAATATCATATATTTAATGTAATCAAAACCAGCCAAATACAAACAGTACAACCAAAGATATATTAGAGAAGTTTTTTCCTCGAGCCAATATGTAAGTTTATAATAAAATGAAGGCTTCATACACATTTATTTTATACTCTAATATGTGGTGTTATAATGGTGTAATATTATTACAGTCGACCACAAATAATAACACAGCAACCTAAGCCCCACGGAATCCTCAACAGTGTCCGATCCAATAAGGTACATTCAACAACGTCGACGTCAGCATACGGACGATAATTGACGTTACACGTGTTACGCAACATATAATCTTTCAAGCTTTATTTGAGAGGATTGAAGTTATAATTGGCAGCCCCGTGTACTTGTTTGTATTGCATGTAAAAAGTATAAGAGTAAATTAAACAGCCTGTAAACACACACAGCTGGGTAAAGACCCTAGAAAATTTGGGACGATCGTTCATTTAATGTTACTGATAGCAGATACCATAGAGAGATTACGATTTCCATACGGCACGACTCAATATAGCCAGAAGCTTCTGCCATCAACTTTTTGCCTCTCCGGGTGACAGAACGTAATAAGTGGAGAGCCACATCTTATTGAACATTTTATAACAAATTATGAACAAAAAAGTTCGCGAACCGAAAAATAATATCAAAGTGAAACATGATCTTAAATAAAAGCGATGATGAATATAGTAAGTCCGCAGACTTATGTCTTAATGTTTTATATTCTCAAGATGATGTAGTCTACTAGTAAAAGACGAACAATTTATAATATTTCAATTTGCATACCAATTGCACGTGATTCCAATAAAAATTTGCCTGAATATACAGTTATATCCTTTATATTACGTAAAGCAACTTAAAAACTTAAAGTGTAATTATTTTGAAATAACTACATTTTAATAAACTTAACATCGCTAAAGTATATAATTAAAAATTAAACGTTAAAATAACAATCCCAAAAAGAAATCAATTCTCGTAAACTTGTCTCAAAACTTTAAAAAACTAATCTTGTATACATATACGCTCTCAGGGCCTCATATCCAATACTGTGAAGGTCAGAGTCTTAGACATTTTAGTTCTTTCAACCCACTTTTCACCAGAACTTATTCGGGACAACATGTCTGTCGTGTATAAGTAATAGTTACAAATTGAAGATCACGAAAAAGGTACACTGTTAGAAATACGCTTACCTCAAGATTTAGACAATCATTAACTTATATTCTGAGAATAGATTCAAATAAAAGGTTTTTCTCCAATTGCTAGTCTTAACTAGGCATTGTGGATCCTACTCTATTTGAGTGCTGAGAACATTTTAGCATATCCGATGTCCATGTAGCTGAGCTACATTTTGATACTGCAATTATTTGCAATGGCGGGTGCTCAAACTTTCAACGTCATACAATTTAAAGCACTGGTACTTCTGCCTACCCCGTCAGCTATTGGCGTAAGTGACGTGGTTGTATGTGTCATTTATTATAGACCTTAATTGATTCTACTATATGAAAAAATAGGCTTTGATGGTATAATATTTACTTTCTTTCCTTCTAATTTTAAGGTGCTCGTAATCTGTAGTATTGGTAACCACAAAATTGTAAATCTGTTGCTTGTCACACGCCAGAATAGGCATGCTTATAATAAACAGGTCACTGGAATGCTCAACTAACTCACATAAAATAATCCATTGCGTCAGATAGTATCTATCGTAAGGAAACCTCTATTGTGTGGGTGACAACTTGGAGGTATATGGCTAAGACTAATTTACTCAATATATAAACACTCGCGCCTGTCACTTATAGGAGATAGACCAGAAATTAAGGATGTTTCTTTGGCATAATTCAGTATCCAAACGGGCTTTCGTAACTCAGTTCTCGCCTCTTTGGGAGATAAAATGTGATGAAACTGCATTCTTACATCGTTGTGGTCCTCTGAATGATCTTGGTCGTGGTCGTGATGCGTCTTGGTTGGATCGTACAGGGGAGAAAGTTTGTAGTACCGTGCTTTAGCTACGATAGGTTTGGCGGATTTCTTTGCAAGGTTGTAGGCCTACAAGAACTTTAGAAAAATGCCACATAATGTATATATATAACACTAGCAGCTTTACTACAGAATTATCCATAAGATCTTTATATCCCTTCACTATAATACCAGAATTTCTGTTATTTGAATTGTAGTCAAAAATTATTCAAAACAAATACTTAACACTCACACTGGACACTCGAAATACCATCGAGTATACCAAAATCTTTCTAAACCTTTAGGATCAGAGGATATCGTGGTCTATCAGTGAGTGGTGTGTGGCGTTTACATATAACCGATAATTTTAATGATAATTTAATAATGGTTGGTAAAAACAAAGACGAAAGTTAGAGAGCATTCAAATCTTAAAATGATTAGGGCATAACAAATGTACAAGGCCATGTAACATACAAGACCAACATAATTAGCGGAGTAAAATATTATGTAACATTTAACTTTGTGTCTGTGCAAACGTCGCTTTCCAACAGTTCGTTAATTAAAGTGAAGCGCGCGCCAAATGTTTACTTGCGTAGTAATCTCTGACAGACGTTCCCATTTGGTTCAAATGGTAATATGAAGAACCAAGATGAACTGAGAATGATTTTTTTTTAATAATGCTGCTTTTGCTATTTAGAACTGCTTCATCTTAGACTAGCTAATAGTGTACCTTCCTTGCGACAATTACATCGGATATAAGAAGTTAAAGTCGAGCGAGCACCTCTGTTTTTGCGCATACAGTTGTGTGTGCACGGAAGTTGTCACCGTGGTCGGGCAGGAGGACATCATTCAAATATATCAAGCATATTTGTCATTAATCGATTTCTACGACACCCATGGTCACCCGCAATTCTTTAATTCCAGACGGCACACGGAATAGTTTTATGTGCCAATACGAGGCTACTTAAAACTCTACGTATATTGAGAGATAAAACTCGGTATGGTAGTTCAAATCATCGTTTTTTGTCGAATATAATGTATATTCAACAAAAAACGAAACTACAACTAAGACTGTTTTTTTTCTTCTTTAGTAAGTAGTTAAGGTTTACTAGTCCTAGTCGTAGTCCTAGTGGGTTAAAACGACTAAAATAAATATTACAAAAAATTACTGGTGGCAAATTAAGGCTAAATTAAAGGCACGCGAAGCCGCGGGAAAGGGCTAGTTACAGATGTGAAAATAAGCTATATGTAAGTGTACAAAAATTTTGTTTTGCTAAAACAATTTTTTTATTTTTATACTTGATCTTTTGTCGTCTGGCGTTGACTAAATCGAACAATTATGTGGCAAATTCGCTCAACTTTGTGATCGTGTCGTGAACAGATTAAAAACTAAAAAGTTTTGATTTTTAAAAATATGATGCACTTCTTAAATCTTTAGAACTATAAATAGCTTAATATTTATAGTTCTAAAGATTTAAGTAATGTTTCTCTATAGTTTTAGAAATGAGTATACCTATTTCTACTTTTTCTTTATCTGCCCGTATGTACCTAGATGTACCTTTCCATAAAAGTGCCTTCATAACCGGGTAAGCTATCCATGGAAGATATACCAAAACATTAAAAATTAATACATGTCTGATATGCATACAATTCTATGTTGTATAATTACCATTTCTTACAATGTATAATTTACATAACATGATTGGACTAAACTCGTCCCTCCGCGCATAACCATACAAGATTCCAAGCATGATAAAGCCAAAAATGGAAGCTCTAATTATAAAAAGTAAATCTCAGATGCTTTACCCATGCTCATTGTGACGATGACAGAACGGGGCAATACTGTATGCATTCTTCGTCTTTGAATAATGTGCACCAGGAGAAAAATTGTTTAAATTTTCAAGCCGCTAAAAATGTTAACTCATACTACATATTTATGCGCGAAATTATAATTTTATATCTAAATGAGTAAGTTATAAAGGTCGATCTTTGAGATTGCTTTTCATATTTTTTTGAAAATTAAATTATCAACAGCTTTCTACCTTTACATAAGGTTTATGTAGAAATTCAATAAGGTTTAAGCAGAGAACCACTTTTTTTATATATAACCCAAAAAGAAGATTACAATAAAAAACAACATGATCAGCGCAACTAAAACCACAATAGGTTTTACTGTGCCCTAAATTAAATTATAAGTTTCCAATATATACTATAAGCACTGAATTAAATGAAATGACGGTAAGTGTAAAAACTATGAGAAATAACACGGTATTCTAAACCGGATAGATATTATGAGAATCCGAAGTAAACGCATCACGAGATAACACTAACGAGTATCTCAAAAAATAAAAACAGAACAGAAAAACTAAAATATAAAATTTAGTAAATTAATTAAACAATAGTAATTTATAATATAGTTATTATGACGCGTAATCATATTACAATGATAAGAAGCAAACGCGAAAACATTTTTTTACTATGTGAGATATATCATCAAATGTACCAATACTGGGAAAAGGTCTCCTCTCAAAATTTAAAAAAAGGTTTTAGAGCCGGGAAGCGACAGTGACGCTGCTCTAGTACATATCCTCCAAATATATTTTTTATTATTTCTCAGATATGCATTATGTTTTCTAATCTAATTTTAAGTAACAATTTTTGTAGTGCAGGCACCGGGAATTCGAACCGAAACGAAAGCGAAATTAAAGCGAGCGCCCTGTCCCACAGCCACCATGGCTAAGATTAACTAATTAACTTGATTTTAAGTAATAATAACAACTGTCAAATAACTTGAAGAAGCTAAAATATTATAATCGTAACAAATGCGTGATGTAATATTTTAATGAAATGAAGGATCATTATATTACTTATGTCATTATTAATAACAACTACACAAGGTGTACACATAATTCTTATTTTGCAAGAATTCCTCAGGCTGTACACTGACATGTTACATGGTACTGAAATGTTAAAAAATTATTATTACTGTTTCTAAGAAAACTCCAAGTATCAATAACTAAAACCGTCCAAAAAATAACACTATCAAAGCTCTGTTTTACGGTTAATGTATTCACTACTAATGACTGAATGATATTTTAATATCTATAATGTACAGTTATTACGCGAGCAAGTTAGTCGGACTCCTCAGCAATGCAGTAAGATCCAATAACCTGATCCCTAACGCGATCTCACGCAAACTACTACTTACGTCACCACTGTACAACGTCATCAACACACAAGCTTAAGAAGTAATCCGTCTACGCATACACTTTATATATAAAATACTATACACCTTTACTCGCGTGAATGTTATGTAAATTATTTGATGAATTACAATAAAACAACTTATTAACTTACGTGTTAGTTAAATGTGCACGGTACTTAACTGAGTAATAAAATCATATAGTTTTTCATGGATAATTGTTTATACACTATATTGAACCACATAATATCTTACAGTAGTCATTATAGTAAAATTTTATATTTATAATTTTAAATGTCATATTTGAAACGATATTCTATTTGGATAAATCGTTCTACAATTTTTTTTTATGATAATTTAATTTGCGAGCGACAACGCAGTCAAAACCGCCGATGCGATAAGAAATAGATTTGGAGTACAATATATTCCAATTTATTCAAGATGATAAGTAACGATTTAGAAAACATGTCGTGGAATATTCAATATCTTATTTCTGTCTATGAAATCAAAATAATGTAAATCTCAACATTTTTGAAGAGAACATAACCCATACACTTGGAATTGGTATAAAAAGTTTACCAACGTCGTATGTCTAAGTAACCATATTTTGTATATGCTGTATCTTATTTATTTATTGAAAGCGAACCGCGCCGACTTCGCACAGACAGATCCCTAATAAATAGACTAAACGTGAATGTCTCATACAAATAAACCTTCTTCGTGAAATGTTCTAAATGATTATGAAAACCGCATTGAAATCCACTTAGAATTTATAAGCGAATACACAGACAATCGCGAATTGCGACTTTTTTGTATGCTATAAAAGATTGCTTAAAAGATTAAGAAACAGATTGTGAGAGTTCAAGGAAGAAAATACCATCGTATTCTCCAAATACTAACCTCACCTGCATGTGCACCCTGCTAGTCAAAAAACGAGGCTCGAAATCAAATGATGTCGTAATATCCCACAGATTAGTGATGGGGGGCAGCATCACTAGTGCGAGGGTACCGGCACTGCGCGCGTCAACCCAAGCTGGGCAAGCCCAGCCTGGTGAGGTATAGTCAAACCTTCCGAGAAATATACGCCTTTGCTGGCGCTCCCTTGAAGACGCCTATGTGCAGCAGTGGACTAAAATAGGCTGATGTAGTAGATGTAGAGCGAGTTTAATCGGATGTCAATAATTAAATAACTGTCAATAATCAATAACAAAAACCATCTACAAAACAAATCATAACTCCATTTGGATGTAGGCATAACCAATGTATTCCAGACTAATAAAAATAGCAGACATTACTGAGCATGCTTTAATAGGTACTTTTCCTAACATTTTAGGCAATCCGGCTGCAAGTGAATTTACTTCCGACAGAGGTGTAATTAAAAGCTGTGCTTAAACAATTAAATTGCCGACGACGGGCAACATTCGCCGCACCACGAAACGAACGCGGTCGCCGACGTACTCTACGTACTGCCTAAAAGTCGTTACGATTAATTAAGAATCTGTTTTATTCTGCTAGATACTGCACTCAACACGATAAATACACAATAATTGATAGACTTTTCACGAAACATTATTTTTACGTAATAATAAAATTGAAAAATGGAATATCTTTTTAATGTTAAAAATAAACTTATATTGTGTCATTAACATACATAGTAATAGTGGCAACTTTGGATTAAAATTAAACGTGCATGGTTCGAGATTAAAATTATTTTTACACAAAAAATTTTAAACTTTGTTTTGTTTGACTTTCAATCGTTTTTCAGTTAAACTTGGAGACCTTAAAAGAAGTTCCGACGTGATTCTTACGCAACAGAGACAGCTCGCAATATCAATGCTGCGTTTGGAGAGAATATGTGAGAGTCCATCCTTTCAAAAATACTAAGGAATTAGCATCATGGTTTGACGTTAATTTACCCGCAATGTTAATTCATTTGCACCAAATTGGTAAAACAAAAAACTCAAGAAATGGGTGCCTCGTGAATTAAATAATGTGCATAGAGGACGCCCACGCGTTGAAGCTTGCTTTACTTTGATTAGTAGTAGGAGACATAAATGAAGGGATTTTGGAATTGTGACGTGTGATGAAAAGTACATTCTCTACGATAATCGCAAACGAAAATGCAATGGCTGAACCCAGGTCAAATGCCAGAACAAAGCCTAAAAGCGACGCTCACCTATAGAAAAGTAATAGTAACTGTTTGGTGGTCACTTCGTACTGTAATTCAATATAACTTTTGTAGGTCAGGTGGACCAATAACAGATATTAATTGTGAAGAGATTTGACCAATGATGGCGAAACTTTCAGAGAATCAACCCTGTGTCGTCAATCGTCAATCGTGCTTCATCATTATTGTTCCATGATAACGCAAGACCTCATACTGATCGACAAACCGTTTTAACATTACCACATGACAATTAAGAACACCTGCAGCTAGAAACCATACGTCATCCTCCGTACTCGCCTGACCTAGCCCAAACCGATTATCATTTTCTCCGCAATTTGGACAATTTCCTGCAAGGAAAAAAAATTATGTTTTGTGAAGTAATGTAATAATGTGTTAGGAAGCGGTTCAAAATGACTTCATGTACTTTGTTGACTCCTGATCCTCAGAGTTCTATCCTCCCTAGAGATGACAGAAATGTGAAAATGAAAGAAAATACTTCACATTAATAATTATGTTTTTCTTAGAAAACAAGGTATTTGAATTTTTTCAATACAAAATGGCCATTTTATACACACATTTTACACCCACATACTATGGTTTTCGAGATTTTAATACTTGTAAATATGTCTTCCTATCTATAGTCATTCTTTCTGTTTGTATTATGAAAAAATCCCTCTTTTTGTTTTTATTTGCGTAATGTGCGTGTTTATTTGACTGATATCCAAAATTCAAAAGATATTCGATAGAGGGGGCTGTAGATCGCCTAACGACGCGACCTCAATCAAATCATTCCTTTTTGATTATGGTTAAGGTGTGTAAATTTAGATAGCTGATCGAAGCCATTTTGAAAGTAAATAGTCTAGTCTATAAACAGTCTATTAGTTAACAAGAATGTATTTTGTTAGTGTCCAATGTGCCTGTTTTCGGATATAAATAAGAATTTGAGCCTGAGTCTCTTACATGCGCTTACTGCTTGTGTTACTGCAGTCTTAGCTTTAAGTTTAATATAAATGCCTTGCTTAGTTAACAAAGGAAGTTACTCGTAGCAGCCCAATTAACACTTCCCCTTTTAGTAGAAAGGCACCAACGGTTAATAACGGTTCCTCGCCGTATATATAATAAAATAATATTATTTTCCTTTCTAGGGTCATTAGTCCTGGTACGGCTTAACAATAGAATTTCCGTTGTATCAAAGTTATGACACGAGAAAGATTAATCTAGTAAAATTCCTGTGTATTTTCAGGCTAAGCTGTTAACCGTGTGTTATATGCGACATCTATACCCTAAAGACGTAGAGTATTAGGAGTACTTCAATACCATAATTGAAAGACAGATAAAATAATAGAATAATAATGCAAAAGCTTTTTACATTAATCGTAAGGAAAAATAAACTCTAACATCCGTACACCCAATACCGGAGAGGTCATGACCTCTGACCACTCCAGTACTGACTGACCATCCACTTTTCTCTAGAGCTTATTTGAAACAACGAGACGAGTCATATTTATGTAAAATTTGTAATACATCTTAAACAAGTTACGACGATATCAGTCATTGAGTGACTCAGATCCGAAGACCAATAATTAATGAACTTCAGAAATTCTGGTTTTCATTTGGATTTGAACCTGGGATCCAAAACTCAGTTGTCACGTGCGCTTACCACTGAGCTACGCTAATTACTTACTCTCACAAAGTATTTATTAACGCCGTATTATTATTACACGAAACTTTAGCACTTGTTTCAATATAATTTTCCTTTCGTCTAAAGTTTAACAGACGGCTGTGAGAGCGACTGAAGAAGCCGAACAGATATTTTGCTTGTAAAGCAGCAAAAGTCTGCCACATAAATATTCAAACTGTCTGCGAGAAGAAAATCAGATAGTATGAAGTGAATTGCACGAAACAGATGAAATAGTTGGAGAATAATATTTTACGTACTTCCTTACTACGTAGTGCATTAATATTTAGTAGATGCATTTGTTTTAAGTATTCTTTACGGGCTGTCTTCTTCTTCATCAGCCTATTCAAGTCCACTGCTGAACATAGGCCTCTCTTAGAAAGCTCCAACAAAAGCCGGCAAAAATTTATTTATTGATTATTTTACTCGTGCTCACCACGCTGAGTTAAGGAGCGGACCTTAGACTTTTTACTAGTGGGCTTAGCGAGCCCATTTCGGATGAGATTTGAAGGACTGATGGCTTTGCACTGCTTTCCACAGCCGAACTGGGACGGCGGCAGAGATTGGATGCCTACATAATGAGCCTACAATCTCTGTGCGTCCGTGTTCCGTTGCGTCTAGCCAGGAGAGACAGAGACAGATAGGACTTGTTCTCTCCCGAGTAGGGGAGGATGTGTACAATAGCGTCACCTTGGCGCTATCGATATGCGGTGAAAATGGAACACCGTGGGGTTTTGGTCGATGCAAGCCCAACAAGACCGTACTCAACGCCGCGAGGATGGATATGCGTTAGGATTTCCCCATGTATAAAAAAACAGGTACATTACAATTAAACAAATGTTTAGACCACGAAAGACGTAACTCGTAAGAGGTAAGCACTATTATAATTAGCTTAAATAGATAGGTAATAGCGGCGGTTGGTCCAGGCGCTATAGAACTTTGAAGTGTTTATACGTCACATCAGGTTATATAAGCGAATAAACGCAAAAGAGAATAAAAACGCAATATTCCAAAACAGACAATTTTATTTGTACTGTATAATATTATTTTGTATAGATTGAGCACTATTTGAACATGTCTTAAACAAATTGCATCTTATTAAAGTAAATAAAAAAAACTTAATCTCGAAGTTATGCGAAATATCAATCCAATACTATTATGTATTCTGTGCCAATATCCAGTTGTTTTAACTGTAAACAAATTTGGGTTTTAAAATCAGCGGTAGGTATTTAATATAGGTTTTAAAATTAATCACTAACGCATCATAAAATTTAAGGCCATTGGCATGCATTACAGTTATTCTGATATTATTCTTTTTATTAATTTCCACATTATGTGATCCGTCGAACAAAAAAGACCAGCGACGGAAAATCGAATACCAATGATTTTGTGAATTATACTGAACTTCAAGATTCTAAGTCAACTGGAACTACACCACCTTTAAAGGTACCTTTTAAGAGATTATGCATTTGAAGAGTCGCATCTTTTAGTTGCATATAGTTTTCTGAGGGTAACACTAGTATTTCTAAAGAGGGGGAGAGGCGTGCCTCTACCTTACTACGCCCTTGTACATTTAGGAGCAAGAATATTTTGTACATAATTTGAGATTACAGAATTTAATACGAATTCCTATTTTATACATTAAGCCATCCCTGATATAATTATATTAAACTATCCCTGATAAAAGAGTCTTAGTCAGTGTTGCTTGACAAGGCAGACGAATAACAGCGTGACGAATAACATTAGGGTTGTATTTGAAAGGAAAAACCTAAAAGACACAAAGATATCGTTCATAAAGTAATAAAACTTCTTCGATGGAAGAGCTGACAAAACTGCCAGCTAACTTTATTTCACCCTTTTCATATCATTACATTTCTTGGAGGAAATGTCATTATTGACCGGGTGTTCCAAACCGCTTAAAGGTTGCTTTCAAGACAAAGTATAAATATTTTACCTATTTTTTCTTTCTTGAAAAAAGTCTGGACTAGACCGGTTTACGACGTCAAAGCTAAAAACCACTTTACCTTCGTTATTACGTCTGTATTTATGTCTCACCAAAGTATGGTTTACGTATTATCCAAATGCGTAAACCCAGGTTCAAAATAAATTCAATATCAAGTTCATAATTAGCAAGATTTAGTGACAAACATAGAAACTTACACATTTATAATGTTACTAATTCGTAACATAATTATATTGTAAACACATATTTGAAAATAAACCAACCGGTACGAGTAACTGCACGCTACAAAGACTACCCACGAGCCCAGCTCTGCATTGAAGTTGATTGAGTAATTACGGCTTACCTCGAGATTTCAATCAACCCTTCGAGCACGCACACCCTGGCCGTTCACTGCGCTGAAGTGAAGCAATATGAAAACAAATTGCGAATTATAAAACTTACATTATGTGCAAGATAAGTAATGTTTGTACTCAGCGAATACTTCAATGCTCTGCGTATATAATTTAAAAATAAAAAGGAGCCACATAGAGCATTCAAGACGTTACGGAGGCTAGGCAGAGCTTTTGAAGAATTTTAACAATTTCTGTAGAAGCTTGCAAATAGACAGTTCCACTATTGAACTAAGGAGGATTACTAAATTCAGTTAAATAATTAATGTAGAATAATAACATGTTAAACCTTTTATGGTAAATACCAATGTTGTTCTCTTGAACGATTTGAGCACGACATGTTCCATCTAATGTCAAGTCCAGCTTTTTTTCATGCTAATAATAGAATGTTGTGCCGAAAGTTACTAAACAAATACTAGTCAATATAATTAAATACGTTACTTTACTATACTTAACTATATTTATATATATTGTATTTACGCGAACACTACATATTTGAAATGAAACTATTATTTACGGATTTTATCACGTTCAATTATGTTTTTAAATTCTCGACGTAATCGATACGTAATCGATACGTAATCGATACGTAATCGATACGTAATCGATACGTAATCGATACGTAATCGATACGTAATCGATACGTAATCGATACGTAATCGATACGTAATCGATACGTAATCGATACGTAATCGATACGTAATCGATACGTAATCGATACGTAATCGATACGTAATCGATACGTAATCGATACGTAATCGATACGTAATCGATACGTAATCGATACGTAATCGATACGTAATCGATACGTAATCGATACGTAATCGATACGTAATCGATACGTAATCGATACGTAATCGATACGTAATCGATACGTAATCGATACGTAATCGATACGTAATCGATACGTAATCGATACGTAATCGATACGTAATCGATACGTAATCGATACGTAATCGATACGTAATCGATACGTAATCGATACGTAATCGATACGTAATCGATACGTAATCGATACGTAATCGATACGTAATCGATACGTAATCGATACGTAATCGATACGTAATCGATACGTAATCGATACGTAATCGATACGTAATCGATACGTAATCGATACGTAATCGATACGTAATCGATACGTAATCGATACGTAATCGATACGTAATCGATACGTAATCGATACGTAATCGATACGTAATCGATACGTAATCGATACGTAATCGATACGTAATCGATACGTAATCGATACGTAATCGATACGTAATCGATACGTAATCGATACGTAATCGATACGTAATCGATACGTAATCGATACGTAATCGATACGTAATCGATACGTAATCGATACGTAATCGATACGTAATCGATACGTAATCGATACGTAATCGATACGTAATCGATACGTAATCGATACGTAATCGATACGTAATCGATACGTAATCGATACGTAATCGATACGTAATCGATACGTAATCGATACGTAATCGATACGTAATCGATACGTAATCGATACGTAATCGATACGTAATCGATACGTAATCGATACGTAATCGATACGTAATCGATACGTAATCGATACGTAATCGATACGTAATCGATACGTAATCGATACGTAATCGATACGTAATCGATACGTAATCGATACGTAATCGATACGTAATCGATACGTAATCGATACGTAATCGATACGTAATCGATACGTAATCGATACGTAATCGATACGTAATCGATACGTAATCGATACGTAATCGATACGTAATCGATACGTAATCGATACGTAATCGATACGTAATCGATACGTAATCGATACGTAATCGATACGTAATCGATACGTAATCGATACGTAATCGATACGTAATCGATACGTAATCGATACGTAATCGATACGTAATCGATACGTAATCGATACGTAATCGATACGTAATCGATACGTAATCGATACGTAATCGATACGTAATCGATACGTAATCGATACGTAATCGATACGTAATCGATACGTAATCGATACGTAATCGATACGTAATCGATACGTAATCGATACGTAATCGATACGTAATCGATACGTAATCGATACGTAATCGATACGTAATCGATACGTAATCGATACGTAATCGATACGTAATCGATACGTAATCGATACGTAATCGATACGTAATCGATACGTAATCGATACGTAATCGATACGTAATCGATACGTAATCGATACGTAATCGATACGTAATCGATACGTAATCGATACGTAATCGATACGTAATCGATACGTAATCGATACGTAATCGATACGTAATCGATACGTAATCGATACGTAATCGATACGTAATCGATACGTAATCGATACGTAATCGATACGTAATCGATACGTAATCGATACGTAATCGATACGTAATCGATACGTAATCGATACGTAATCGATACGTAATCGATACGTAATCGATACGTAATCGATACGTAATCGATACGTAATCGATACGTAATCGATACGTAATCGATACGTAATCGATACGTAATCGATACGTAATCGATACGTAATCGATACGTAATCGATACGTAATCGATACGTAATCGATACGTAATCGATACGTAATCGATAAATTGAACTTTTTGAAAAACTATCTATCAGTATTTATTACTGTATACCCTTGCCTACCCCACAATTACTACAATTAACAATTAATTACAATGACATATGGTAACTAAGGAATTTAATTACTTAATATTTTAGGATTACATTTTACTATAATTTTGATAATTCACACATTTAGCTTATATATTTGAAATTTGTCCGTGTGAAGTCAGCGCGATTCGCTAGTCGCTTATAATTCTATTATTTTACTAAGTTTTATTTAAAACTTTAGAATTATAATTCGTACTATAATCACTTCGACATGACATTTGCTATAATTACCAGAACACGTAGAATATTGTCCTTTTGCCTTCTTATGGTTGTGTTACAATTGGATTATTTATAATATATTATAGTAAGTATTTTCTTTTATTATCTGCATTTTGAATGCGCATTTAAAATGGAACAGCCTCGCAGAATACCGGCGTGAAGTTGAGGCATCTTATTCGTTTAATTCGCTAAGTGAAATAATCGGAGGCCCACTCCCCTCTCTCTATAATATGGCGAACCTAAATCTCAGAGAGTATTAAAAAGGATCTCTAGTTGGAATTCATCATTAACCCTTTACCGTGTCAGGCTTTCAAACAATTGAAATTCTATTATCATGTCATATTAGGACAAATCGACAAATTTTGACGAAACGATATGGCCAGTAACAGATGGCCATTTCCTGAGATGCCACCATTTCATGATGTTGTCAATTCTACCCTCGGGTCACGATATAAATAAAATAAAATGGGTTGTCTGTGTTCGACATAATTGGTATTTTCTTTGTTTATGTAATTATTTGCACGATTCCAAAACATCAAAACACGTTTTTAAAAGTTTGGTCTGTCTGTTCGTCCGGGGTAATCTTGTAAACAGCTGAACCTACGGAACTTTCACCAAAAAATACAAGGACATTGTAGACAGTAAATTAGGATACTTTTTACCCGGGTACCCGTTTTTTTTTGTTGTTTCGCGAAAATTGCAAAACCTAGATTTTCACGAGAAAGTACTGGACTTTTGAGGTAATAACTTAAGCTCTTTTTTACTTTCTGAGTAAAAAAGAGTTTCTGCGCAAAAAAATTAAAAGAAGATTTAAAATTAGGGGCATAATATTTGCTACTGAAACTGCCGTTGCTGACAGGTACTATATAATAATATATAAGTTTGTCCCAAAAATAAATCAAAAAAAATATTTTTGGACGTGGGTACATGGACATACCTAACGTATACCTGCCATCGTAGGGGCAAAGATAAGCTATGTCGGGCTGGCAATCTCTACACCCTCACAGTGTTTCCACGTTTGCTGCATACCGACAGGGCCACATACACTATATAGCTACAGTGTTCCGTTGCTAATATCCAAGTTGCAGACCACCAGCACAGGCCAATTCCCCCTCCTATGCAAGACGCACCGGTACAGGATCCACCTTCCTACAATCCCTTAAATCCTTCGTCGGCAACGGATGTTCATTGATGATGCCCCTTTATGTCCGCCACCCGAAGGTCATAAGGGTTAGAGAAGCGAGTACTTGGACGCACTAGCCCTCTTTGCCATCAGTGGCAGATCTGAGCATAGAGCGGCGCAACGTAATACGACCATCCTTGGTATTTATAGTTCTGACATATTTGGCATTACATACAGGCCGAGTTTATGTAATGAATTTTACGATAATATTAATTAATTTCCTTACTTTTATTTACTCCAGAATTTTCCTTTTTTTATTTGGTTTTTTATACTGACGTTTTGAGTGCTTTACTGGGGACTGGTCACACACAAATGACAAAATTAAACGCGATAAAATCCGTAAATAATAGTTTTATTTCATAAGTGTGCTCGGGTAAATACAAGAAATCATGGTATAATTTATCAGCGAATTCTAAAGTCAACGCGGACGAAGTCGTGGAAAGTCAACTGCTAGTTATTCATACATTAAAATATATTACGTAAATGTAAATACATGTAACTTACTAAAAACTTAAATTTTATTTAACCATTATATTACTAAATTACTTAAACAAATTATTAAGATGTACAAAACTCAATGTAAACACACTGTTGAAGTGACAAAAGTGAAAGAGTCTATAATGAAACCGCGCAACGCTTCAGTTCACAAACAATAGGCCAGCACGCGTAGATAGTCATCGGATTTAATTATATCTTATACCTGCAAGGCAAGCTATTCATTTTAATAAGCTTGTGTCGAAATAATTAGGAGGTGGGCGAAAGACGAGGGTGCGACCTTGGTGGCGCCTTCCTGTTACTATTGATACTGTTCATTATATAAAGTGTGTGAATTCGCATCAAAATATTAAAGTGAAATTTGAGGTCGTGTTACATTGACACTGTTTCGCCGTAGAAATAAAATATACATTGACCCAGACGTTGAAGTACATAGTAGACATAAATACGAAGATATATTTCAAAGCCAATGGTAATTAGCTATAAAATTAAATTTACATCAACAACCAAAATTAACGTTAAATGCTTCCTTTTTTGTGACTGTTTATTTTAAAGATTTTTATTAAATCATCAACATACGTATTTACACATAACGGAGCGTTGTTAAGTTTTGAATGACATCATATTTTTCAAAGCAACGGAATACACTTTAGGGACGGAAAGGGGCGTTTAAAAAAATAAATTGCTATCGATGGTCGTTCAACTTCAAAATGAGTCAATGAATTACCGGGTACAAAGCCGATCGCTGTTATTTATGTTGTAAAACGCTAACTCTTCATCGTTGGTAATTACAGTACATCTGGACATATCAGACTTGAAACGAAAAAGGAGGAACATTAAAACGTTAGTCTGTCCTGTAATCTACAAATCTCTTGACAAGCAATCATTTGAAATGGTTATCACCGTGCCTATTATGCTTTTTAATGACTGTGGACATTTAGTCACTTCATTTTTAATTTCTTTTCATTTTATTTTTATTCTATAATAGAAAACCATAAACGGTTAGGTTGTGGAACTCACTACCATAAGAAATTCCGGAACTATACTTTTATTTAAGAAACGTGTAAAAGACCCCTAGTATCGTGTTAATCGAATATATATATATTGTGTATTTACGAATGTATATGTATGTATATATCAGCTGGAAGAAATTTCATCGTATGGAATAAGTAGTGCTCTTGGACAAATACTATGTTTTAAAGTTTTTATAACTTTTTGTGTATAAATAAAACAAAAAATATATGTAATACCGAATGTAGTAAAAACGAAAGTATACTACAACTACAATTTGTATGTTACAAACAACTAATGCACAAATGTAAAAAAATACACAGAAAAGAGTCGTGGTAGCTCGGGAGTGAGTTCGATTCCCGGTGCCGACATCAACAAAATCTGTAATTGAAACTAAATTAAATATTATGTGGATATGTAAGTATTCAATATCGTATATTTATGTAACCTCCTTCAATGTTTACTACTGCTTTAAGGTTGACTGGTAGATAATTATTTCAGCATTTAGTCAGCTTTTAGTTCCTTTACTGTTTTGTATGATGGAACCAAACAAGGATTACAAACAAACTGATTACGATTACGAACAAATTACCTTATACTATCCGCTATTATAATAAAAGTAATATAGGTGAAGCAGAAGTCGCACATTGCAATGGTGAATTACAGTTAGAACGATCATGTTACAGCTAAAGGTCAGTCATCATGAAAACTAGTTATGCGCGACTCCTTGCGTTACTATGCGTTTAACGCGGATCATTACTCAAGAACCTGTTCTTGAGTTACCTCCTACTTGCATATTCTAGTTACGATTGCCAACAGTAAGCGTAAACATATGGCCTAAAATCCTAATGTTGATTTTTAACCATTTTACATAGTATTACAACATAAAACATATGATATCATAAGTGTGATACTTATTGATTGAACACAAAATAAACAGATCTAAAAGACAGTACGAGAGCTATAGTTGCGAATGGTAGTTGTAGTTACTTAATAATAATTATAATTTTTATTATGACCATAAATATAATTTGCAACAATTGACTGTAATTTTCTTCTTCAATATTGTTTAAAAAATTTCCTATAAACAATATTTACCCAAACTGTGATCTTGTAATTATATTTCGCAGTGTATTCGTGACGTAAGAGAATCTTTCTCACCAGCTCGTCCCGGGGGTTACGTATAAAACGACTTTTGAAATGCCTAAAAGATGACGCTGCCCTCAAAATCTATGACAGGCAGCAGCGCCTAAAGTGGGAGGCGTGTCTATGCTCATCTGGTACTACTATTGTCAATCTGTCTGTCATGCGAGGCGACTATGTATACCTCCGCCCTGGGCTGTTTAAAAGGAAAAAGTGAAATGTTTTGAAAAATCACCTCCAAGTATTGTCAGGAGCAAGATCCTGCATTCTAATCACCCCCGCCTAAAGAATTTCTTTCGTGCTGATATTAATTTAGAAAACTAATATAGACAGGTAGAGATCGCGCCAGCAATAGCCAGAATTTCTTGAAAGGTTTGCCCATAGTCACCACGTTGGGTGGATTGGTGGGCTTAGTGCCGGTAACCTCGCCACTAGTGACGCTAGTGGGTTTTGAATTCGGCAAATCCGGGTGTATTTTTCGCCGACATTCGTTTATCAGAGCCTCGTTTCTTGGATAGCAGGGTGCACCATGTGCACGTGAATTTGGTGATAAAGACGAAATACTCAGAAAAGTATGCATCTTTTTCTTCTAATTCAAAATTCAAACCGTAGAACTATATTATCAAAATTGAAAACACTTTATAGGAATAAATTATTCGAAGAAAGAAATGTTCGTAAAGTTGAAATTTCCGTATTTATGCTTTGTGTTGTGTGTTAAATACATCATTAATGTATTCTAAAAATCATGATCTATTTTTATGAAACTACCTTAACATATTTCATATTATATTTATATGTAACTCGCGCATTATAAAGAACCCAATCACTGGCTTCGTATTAACCAGTAAAATAACCAAAGCGGTGGAAATAAATTAGCGGTAATTACAACACGATCTCAACTTTATAAATGAGGCAGGCAACATTACCTCCATTTTGGATTCGTACCCCCACAAATTATATTACAGCCGCGCGGGGAAACGAAATTCAACTGTTGTCTAATAAAGAATCTTCCAAAGGGTTTAAATTTTATAAACAGATATAGCGCGTCAACTGTTACAGAACTCCTGAACTGATTTACATAAATACATTTACAAATTCGACTGGACTTTTACAGTTGCACCAACAAAGTTGGCAGCATGCAAAAGGAAGTTATTACTTTTTTGCAAAACTGATTAGTAATTTATGATTCGATTATCTAAAAATATATCTAATATAATAAATTATTTTCCACAATTTCCACAATAAAAATATTGCTTAATGGCTACCTTCCATAGCCAAGTGGTTAAGAGATCAGTATTCTGCGTAAATCGGACCAAAATTAATAATTAAAAGCTGAAGGTAGCCAGAGTTGATTATTACATTTTGACGTCTAAGACCTCAGACCTCCCGAGACCGCGGCTGCTGTAAAGTATTCGAAACGTCGGGAATAAAAAAAAATTAAACGCAATAAAATCCGTAAATAGCGGTTTCAGTACAAATGTTTATTTCTTTTATAATATTGTTTTTCTTAAAAGAAATCTTATTAAAAATAACTTTACTAATTTTCGTGTAGTTAACTCCGGCTAAGCATTACAGCTTGTATCGAATTGCGGACTCGAACCTGCAACGTCACGTTTCGCAGTCTGACGCATTTATTGGCGATTATGTTTCGGCATTAGCATCACTCGCGTCCATAGGTTGTATTGTTGGATTCACCTAGGTTGTGCTGTTTGAGTGACACTATTAATGATAGACTAGTTGTGGCCAAACACCACCACTATCACAATTTACACGGCATTATTTCTACAAGACGTAGACCATATTTACTTTGGAGATTATGTTTACAGAAGACATTTTCCACACTGCTGTTTCGATTGGCCAGCCATGGTCAGCTAGGCTCAGTCTTTGACCTTATGGTGTGGTGTGTTGTGACCTTAATGTGTGTTACCTTTCTCATATAGTGATCTGGAAGCATATTACAGATGCCTGTACAATACAAAAGTATCAACGTATGTATAGTTTTGTTACATCTACGAGTAGAGCATTGAAAACAATAACCTGAATCCCCATTGCATTTTTACTATGATTCGTTTATAAAGCATGTCGGAAGTGGAAGGCTTGCACTTGTCCCGGGCTCGAAGGTTCTTATATAAACTAAAATTATTCAACTGCGAGCGGCTTATGAAAGGGGTACGTAGAAGATGAATTTTTTTTACAGAAGGAATTGATGCAAGACTCGTGTATGTTTTCCTTTTTCCTTTTCCACAGGCAACAAGAATAAAAATCACTTACACTTTATGAAATTTTAAAACTGACGGTAGTTTAGAAAGTCAACTAAATTAAAATTCCTCACTATTTAGTACATGTTGCGACAGTCGAGTGGTTAGCAAAGGCTACCACATAAATCCGGTATTGCTACCTGATACATTGTTTAGATTCCACTGAACAGCAAAGCTACTCAGTCACAAACACCGCCAAGCTATGTCGCAAGTTTCTCATCATTGATAATTGTGTTGTAATTGTATTATTCTCTTTACCCACAGTTCAGATTTATCAAGATTTACTCATAATCATGCACTTGAATGCAACAATACGGCTTCTCATAAATTACAAATTAAACAAGAAACACTTTTGGTTTTTGTAAATTCCTATTCCTATTCTAATAGTGTACCTATTTTAACACTATTAAAACTGCAGCATATTTAGATATGTATAAAATATTTCCTTTCCTTAAAAGTCTGTGAAAATAGTCCACAGGTAAACATAGGTCTCTCCCATACGGAAAATTTTCTGTAAACGCCACGTTTGACAAGCTGGATGTCGATAACGTTACAAGACACCTTAGAAACATCTGCTCGTCACCGCTCTGCGTATCTTTTGTTTGCTGCTTATCTATGTGGTGCTGTCCGTCATCATCGGAAGCCATGAGATTTACCAGGAATTTCTCATAATCGACCTCAATAATAGTCATCTAACGAAATGGGAAGGTGTGGGTTTTAAGATTTTCCTCATATAACATGTCTCAAGTCGTCTGCGTAGTTACAATTGCAGTCAAATACCTACAACAGTGTAAATGCAGCTTTAGATTTAAAAAAGGAAATCGACCAAATTACAAAATACAAAACAAAGTAGATATAACCACCGTAAACATTTGGCAACCTTTAAAATATAAATTACGTAATGTTGTCTACCCTACCAGGTGCCCCACTCGTTTCCAATGTAAAAAAACTATAATACGTAACAGATTACAATGCCTACTGAATGACCGACACTAAATTAATACATTTTATAAGCAGTTAGTGGTCGATTTTCGTAGTTACAATTTTGAATAGACAATTTGTTATTAAATAATTTTGAAATCAGAAAGAAAAATATAGTAGATAAAAATCGGAGCCGTCATATTACTCTTTTAAGACAGAGATGTGTAACCGCTACCTTTGTATACGAGAATATTATCTTCAACTTCCGGCGAGGATCTGTAATGGTAAATTAAAATTTCAAGCAAAGAAAACGCTGGCGCATTGTTCATCGTCTTACGTATAATAATAACTGCTTAATAGTGGAAAAGGTTAACATATTACATGTTTAAAATGTATGCATATATAGCTGCGGGCAGTGGCTGGTTACATTTACATAAAATATTGCGATGATTGCGTGTACACAGTAGCTTGTGGTCATTTAACAAGAGCCGGGTCGCCATTGCCCTTGCGGACCAGTTCGTTGGTCTCGCGGGCAGTAACAGGAATTGCGCTCCGTGCCTACCCAAATGTGTATATGAATCAATTACATGGAAACACAGGAACAAGGTATTTGTAGTTTAAAGGTATCGAAATCATTAAGCAATCTGTATGTCTATGACGCACAACGCTGTTACATTTAAAAGACAAAATACTAGAAGGATTAGAGTAATGATATCCAATAGGCCATATTATTATATTCAATATTAAAAATACGAATACCGATACGTTAAATTTTCCGGACGTTATCGTACCTACGTATATAGCCTGAACGGTAAAGGTGTTGCAGATAAAACCGGTGAAGGGTGGTAGAACACTAATATTGATATTAGATGAAGAACGAAGAACCCTGTCTTGAATTAAGGAAAGGATATGATTTATTTTCTGAAGATAAGAAGGGGAAGCTACATAATTTACATAGAATATAGAGCAAACAGTCGTTGGACGGTGAGTCATTTAAGGCGAATGCTATATTGCGTGGTATGGTAAAACGATGTCCAAAAATAAACTGATACAGTTATTGACTAGGCGCTCTAGGTTGTTAAGAAGATCAGCTCGGTTCAGATCCGGGTAACATACATCTGGATAATCAATAATGGGTATAACAAGAGTTTGTACTCTGAACTCTTACCCGTGTCTGCCGCTAAACAGCAGTGTAACAACTGCTGTGTTCCGTGCTGTGTATAAAAATATCAGGTGTTAATTAAATTGTTCTCTTTAATAATGGTATACTTTTTAGTTTAAAATTCGTAGTAGCGATTTAATTTGGGCAAATCGCATACGCTTTATGAGGTGTGCGAAAAAACTTATTAAATTAATTTATTTATTAACACTTTATTGTACTGATTGTACAAACAGCGGACTTAATGCATGTGGTATTTTATAATATCAGCGACTTAGAACCGATTACCGCGGTGGGCAAGAGAGAAAACCAAAAACATACGTACAAATGCAAAATACGTATATAGTACAGATATAAATAGTATACATAATACAAAAGTATACATAAAAATACTAAGCAATATAAGGATATTATACATATAATGAAGGACAAGTTCAATTAAGTGTCAGGTGGGCTCGAATAGTATAGATTTAATTTACTTTTAAAAATTCACTTTTGTTATTTTCTTACGTTTCTTGGAGGCGCATTCCAGAGTCGTGCAGCAAAATAATTTGAGTGAAAACCGATACAGTCAGGTGGAATTAGGAGCACGAGATTGTCATGAGAAGATGTCCTCCTAAGGCAACCTTCAATACGTTCGATACGTTGTGGCAAATGGATCACATACATGCAATCGAAACATTTTAAATGCAACACAACGCCATTGTTGTCGTTAAATGTATTATAGCGATCATTCACGGCATCGAAAGAACACGAACAACCGGACAGAGCGAATGGAGCACGTCGTTCCACGGTGATACTTCGTGATGGGAAGTGACGGCAGGAGGAAACGTCGTGAGATTCGCTATGCGTCGTAAAGGACCGCACGCTTCGCAAATCGGACGAATTTTGATACAAATGACCGGTCAGTGTAGTCACGATACTGGCAGTCAGATATATAATAATAATATCTTCTGACTGGCAGTATCAATTGCCAGTCAGAAGATATTATTTTTATATTCTTAAAAAAATGTTGTTACTTCTACATTTTTTTTACTGGATTTATGTTTTACTGTACAAGCTGGCAACGTGTATTAAGTTATATTATTACACATTAATTCATACGATATATTACGTGACTTAAATAAGTACATTAGAGTTACTTAAGTAGAGAACAGGTTTAAAATTTAAAAAATATTAAAAGTAATCAAGTTTGGCAACTGTATGTAATCAAGAGTTGTATTAAACTATCGCCCTAATTTACCACAAAATTCAGACCAATGGCAATCGTATTGTGAGGTGACTCGTGCCGGGGTTCTCCTGTCTGCGACACGGTCCCGTTAACCGGATGCGCAGAGCCCGCTTGTTATGCCACCGATGTGGCTGCTAGAGAGCCGTCGACACTCAAACCTATACGTTTTTTTTACAGATTTCACGCCAGCTTAAAAATATAACAGCCCGATGTAACGAATGCACTATTGCTGTGTAAAACAACAACTAGCATTTATACTGTGGCGATTATCTACTCAATGATCAAGCCAGGTATTTAATTATTAACCAATTAATTTAATCGCGTAACATTCAACAGTATGACAAAAAATGTAGTAAAACTTTCGGAATATAAATATTAATTTCGAAAAGTAATATAATGAACATCTAAAATATTAAACAACGAATAAAAATATTGCGATTTAAATGAATTAAAATTCTTTAATTTATACCTTTACATAGCCTAATATTTAGACTTTCTAGTTTATATTTATTTTTTTGTTTTAAATGAAAATCATGCCACTCTTTCGTTAATTTTTTAATATTATATTTATTAGGGGATTCCTAAGCCGAATCACGAGTGTGCAACGCTCAACGCACGGCTCTTTTTTGCAGTATATAAATTGTATTTGCATCAACCGCATATCCCCATATTAAAATACCATAAGACATTATGCTGTGAAAGTAACTAAAGTAGACTGTTCGAGAAGTGGTTACATCAATAAACTCTAATGCATGCTTAAGCAAAATAACCTTATTTGTGTCTATTTTTACATTCTACATTAGGCAATACATATTATGTATTTTACCCGAATAATTGTCATTATTGGAATAAAGCCGTTCTACCAACGCCCTCTCGTTCTACACACATGTACCTGGTTGAGTAGTTAATTGGAAGCGGTAGCGCCGTGACACTTATTAAACTACACCTCTTGGATCACATTAACTCCGGTTTAATACTGTCTACCTGACGCACAAAGAGATTAATTAGGAACTACCCGCGTGTTTATTTCCATGCCCCTAGCCTGGACATAGGGTTAACAAATGCGAAATAATTAAGAATAACCTACATAATCTACTTACGTCAACATGACGAGAAATATTTTGAGATATTATATTTTACATATATTTAGGTTTAATACATACATATTCGAACAAATCGAAATGAAAATTCTTATTAAAATTATCGAATTTCTGGTACGTCTAAAGACTTAGCCACACAAATTCGTTTGGACAGCCCTGATTGCCTCGTACTTATGTATCATTCATTAGTCGTTTTGCGGCGGAAACACGTCTTTCGCAAGTCGTGACACGTGCTGTGAGATGAGAATATAAATAATTTTATGTTGTGACATCTCACACCTGAAACGCCTGTTCTCAAGTATGCTTACCGCGCAGAAAGTATCATCTAATGCTAATTTTTACACCTTGTTGCAGATTGCACCGCAAACTTCGTTTCACGTCATTCTCACACAAAAACCGTGTAAAATGGTTTATTAAAATAGAACTGAGAACAGCGAAATACTGGCAGACGGCTTTTTTCTAGTAAAATTTTAATAACCAAACATTCAATAAAGTAAAGCAGTATAGTAATAATAAAGCTTTACAAATTGAATCACATTGAAAATTTTTAAAAATGTTTACAAAATATTACCCACTTCCACGAACCCTCACTTCCTCGGGTTATAACCTACGTAACATGAATATAATTGTACAGATAGCAAATGATTTCACATCCTTCAACTTCACCTACACGTGCATAAGCCGCAACAAAAGCATATATTTCTTTGTTTACTCATACTCACCACGCTGGGCAAGCGGTTTCCGAGCGCAGTGGCGGTACCCTTGCACTAGTGCACCATCACTAGTCTGTGGGACTAGTGTGGTTTCTCTAAATCCGGATGGATATTCCGCCATTGTTCGGTTGCGAGCCTCGTTTGCCGCACCGCGTGCAGATGAGGTTGGCATTTGAAAAGAAATGGTATATTCCCCCTTACACCACAATTAGATGTTCCTTTAAGTAAAAATATAATTTCTGTATTAATATTTATTACAACGATCTAGATAAATTTAATATACTTTTTTTGATATCTTGTACTTACGCGAATAGTACACATTTAAAATGAAACTATTATTATTTACGGATTTAATGGAGTTTTATTTACTTCTTTAAATCCCGTAATACTATAATTTTATTAATTAAAAAAACGTACCTGTGCCTCCGGATGCTACCCTACCACCTGCTTGGGATCATGAAATTAATAAAATGAATTCCAAAACCAGGCATACCACTGCACGGTAGCCGGATTAACTATGACATCAGGACGTCAAACAATTCAGTCTCTTGTAACCACGGGTGCTATAAAGCACCCAAAACGACGTGAATTAAATAAAAATCAAATGCGTATATTCGTAAAAAATAGTTTCATTTCAAATCAAATTTTTGCTCTACTGTAAAATTAAATTTAAATTTACACGAATATTGAGTGTCTGGGCAATGGATGTTTAGTATATTATAAGAGGCTAAAAACTAAAAAGTTTGTCTCCTACCACGAACGCCCAGTAGAGCACAAGAAAACATTGCAGTGGGGTTTATAAATAATTCGTGTCAATTATTTGGCGGCAGTAGGTTTGAATTATTCCCTATTATATTAATACATAATAACGGCTTACGAAATTATATTTCTTATGGCCTATGTTGTAAATTACATAACGTACGTATGTAACATTATAATTCCTCTGACAAATCGGATTAGAGCTTCACGAACTCAAATCCAATATTTTCCTAACGACGCCAGAATTCTGGAATTGCTCATTGTAGGTCGATTAAAAGAAAATGAGAGCATTCCAACGCGTGCGGAAACTAACATGTGGAGGATGAGAAGCCGCCCTCCGTCCCGGCAGCGGCTTCTCCGATCGGTAGATTATCGTCTCTCGGAGCAATTTGTAGATATTGGCGGTAGAGCTTAGAGAAACTCTGTAAGTCTGAAATCATGCAATTTGGTGGAACTTGTTCTTAGTGAAGTCTAGGCATTTTAGTCGTTTCTACCCACTTTTCAACAGAGCATTTGTGGGACAACGTGACCGGTGTTGAGCCTGTCGCCGTCTTAGTTGAACAGGAATCTACTAACCAACACACTCAACAATAAGACCATCGACAAAATCTATGCATTGATTTTGAAAAAAATATTGGTATTGACAATAAAAAATTCAAATGTATTGTGAAACTAGTACAAAAGTACAAGGTAATAATAATTGTAAATATGATGAAGTTACACCAAGTGGCAACAATTTCAAGTATAAATTATATTTTAAATTTGTCATTTCTTCTGCTCAAATTTTTTTTCTTCTGTCAAAGCTGGCATGCCTAACATGGAAGGTACTATTTGGTATATCATTATTGATAAACATCATAAAAACTGTCAATAGTGTTTTTATATTATGGTCAATACACAATACAATTACTAATGGGAAGTAAGAAATACTACTATCAACCCAAAGTACCATTATCATGACATTCCAAACATTTGCTTAATATGTTTGGAAAGAAACAGAATATGATATGAGTAACCCTACATAAATCTGGGGGAAAAAAAGATATGTAAGGTCTGTCAACACTTGCCATTGGCAGTCTCTTTCCCGGTCCAAGGCCCTTTTAGAACTAAGGCCTATTACTAATAATAAGACATTTATAAATGTAAATAGTTACTTACTATGTATTGCATTCAATCATTACTTTTCAGAAACCTAATCATTTTAACATTATTTTTTTAAAGTTATTATGTATATATATATATATATTATGTCTATATATACATAAATAATACATAAATACATATAAATTAATCTTATTTTTACATAACATAGGCTCTGACGAGAGTTTACCCAACATTAGGGGTGTTCAGCGGTCTAAAGAACTTTATTTGTGTAATATGCACTCATTTTCACAAATGTTTAAATATTATATAAAAATTGACACTGCCAGCACATGGCACTATGGCACTAACAGTTGCCATATCCTTATTAGCCAACAGAGAGGTTGACTTTTTAAGTCATGAGAGGCTGACATTTCAAGAGCTGATAAAATTCCTTACACATTTATATGAACTTCTGTGCTTATTATTATGGGTGTTTCTCTTTACCAACTTACAAAATACCAAAAAATTCTTGTAAGCATTGCTTGAAAAGCTTACTTTTTGTACCTATTGAAGTGTTGCAAGAAAAGAAATTGTATTGTTATGACATTTATAGTGATAAAAATATACCCTTTTTTTCCATACATGTTACGTTATGATGGGCTGGTTATTGCAACTCCACAACTGTGCGCATATTTTGCTTGTTTGCGTGCATGAAGAAATAACTAATGTTTGCCAGCACTAGCGGAGGCAAGGATGAGTTATAATGGGCTTGCATCAATTAAAACCCCACAGTGCTCCAACTTCACCACATATTAGGGCCACGGGAAATCTTTCGCACATCCACGACCCCACCAGCGTTGACCCTAGGCGGCCCCTACTTGGGAGAGAGAACGCGATCTCTCCCTTTCTCTCCTGGCTAGATCCGTCGGTACGGTATGCGCCAACCTACTCGGCCTTCAATCCCACGTGGGCATTCGGACTTCCCCAAGTCCGCCACCCGGAGGCAAAAGGAATCAGGAAGGTGAGTGCTTAGAAGAACCAGCACTCTCAGACCACGTGGGAGATCGGGCGTCTTTGGCTCCACCGCAAACACATTTCGACGTATCATAAAACCTGCCCCCGCCAAATCGTTAACGGTAAGGAGAATGGGGTATAGAATTCCCGCATCCCAATACTCCTCTTCCCTCAGAGACTGCATTTCAGCTGTGGAGGGCAAGGAGAGCGGTACAAAACAACGATGCAGTCTCCCCCTACAGTCCAGCACCCCAATTCAGTGGTAGGCTTGCCAAGCACTATTGAAGCGAACACCTCGGGCCTGCCATCACCGCAAAGATGTAGGGCAGCCACGTAGGTTCCTCTTGGTTCACCATGGAAAACCAAGCCACGGCTACTAAGCCCCCCCGCCACGACAAGGCGGGAACCCATTCGGGGGGGATACACATATATCTTAAGTTGTGCAATGAAAATAGTTTTTGAGTTATTATTCATCATTTTTGTTATTCACCTTGATTAACAAAACTTATACAAGTATATAAAACTTTATGTACTTGCATAAGTATGAAACAGTCAGGGATTATATACCAATAAAATAAAAGCCTTGTTATTGTACTAAAGGCAGTAACATTTTTGGCATTAATTATTATTGGCAATATATAATCTTTGAATGAGTAAAATAAAACTACTTGCAATACACAGGGTATTGCAAGTTTGTAAATTTTCATATTCCTTCATTTGTAAATAACTTCAGTAAAAGAGTACTCAAATATATTATCCCATATATAATTAAAAATCTCTTTTTATCGAAAAACTTCTATCTGAATAAACATATATAGTTCCGCTGTGGATCATCATATCTAAACAATTTAGAATACCGTGTTATGTATCATGCCTTTAATACTTACCATTTAATTCAGAGCTAATAGTATAGTATTTATTGAAAACTTATAACTTTTCAGTAAAATCTATGTGGTTTTAGTTATTTACTAGTAACTTCTAAACTGCTGAGAGCATTTCAATGCAGTTTTCACCGTCTTTTACAATATTTCATGTGGATGGTTTATTTGTATTAAACATTTAGTGTATTTATCACAGATTTAAATGAAAACCCAGCGTGGTTAGCACACGTTTATGAATAAAAATAAAAAAGAACATCCACACTTGACAAAGTTTACCAAATCATAAAAGAAATAATTACATTTGGTGTTTGACGGAAATCAAAGTATTTTAAAGAAAACTTACAAATTTGAAAAAATATACATATACCAAAAAAAATCTTGTACATGAACCATTTTGTTGCATAGTGTTGTTACTAAAAGGCTTTAGCACATAATGTGTAAGACCAAGATAATTTCAACATAAATAACATGGATTGCAGCTTCACTGAAATATTTCATGACTTTTAAAAGTAACTTAAACAAGATTGTGAAAACCAAATTTATCACTGGGTCTAAAAATGAAAACTACACAATTAAGTAATTTATAACAATTTATTATTTACCTAATTCAAAACTAACTTAAAAATGCACAATATCAGAAAGAATTAAAAATTGTAACATAAAAGTATAATTTACTTTTTACTGTAACTTTGTTTTGCTCTTAAATTACTTTATAATTGTGGGACGATAAGTGATACGTAAGTTGTAAGCTTGCTGCTACAATCAAGGAGATGACAGCGGAGGCGGCAAGGTTCCTCTCACCTCGTAAGTTTAACGGTGCTGGCTCCAACGGCGTAGCCACCACAGCCACTAACTGCGCCAATGCCTCGACGACCCATAGCACCCCCCACATGTCCCACAACCACATCACAACACGCCACTATCTCATTGTTGGCACTACATTAACAAAACCTAACCAATACGAATACCTAACTATGCTAATAACTTCTATTGGCACGATCATACTTTGGAAAAAATCATTTCACTAAGAGGTCTTAATACAATTACGAAATTGCTTTATTCACATTATTTTAACTTTTGTTCGAGTAACATCGTCCGAATGTTATTATAACAAAGACAGTATCGATGCACGTCATAACATTTCTCTTCAAAATCCGAAAATTCACACGACTTCCGAGACTGACGTTTCGTCGAATACTACAACAATAGTTTACTTTAAATATAGTGTTGCAAATGCCTATTTTCCAAATTACCCAAAAAATGTTGGTTAAATTACCTAAATTTGGGAAGAACATAATCCTGATTCTCCTCAAATTCCCAATATAATAATATAATCTAACCTCTCTAAATCGAATCTCTCTAGAGAAGATAAACATATATCGAGAAGAAAAAGAAGTTTTAATAAAGAACCTGCAAAGTCCAAACCTTTTAACGTTTGCTCAGGGATCATTATTTAATACCAGTGTTCGTTAGAGACTATTATTTCTTTTTCTTGCTAAAAAAGTAACTGTCAACATGCATTTATACTAAAATTATTCTTTTAGATATGTTTTTAAATAGAGAATGTATACATGTATATTATATATACGCCTTTGTTCGAATTTATGAAAAAGATCTTAAGTTTTAAAGAACGAAGAAAAGAATTAAAGAATATTTGGTATTTATTTCACCTTACTTACTTGCTCACTTACTTACTTTTTTGAGAGTGCAAATAAAGAATAAATAAATACGGCGGCCTATTGAAATTCGTACTTCTACTAAATACTATTCATTTCATTATAGTCACCAGACACCGTAATCAACAAACATAATATATTTTGACAGAATAAACTTTAATAATAATTCCACGATCGACTAGTATTTTTATGTTATTGAACAGGGTTGACATTTAATTACCTCTATATAATTAAATTTGTTAAATTGTTTCATACCTTGGAAACAATAATTAAAATATTATTGTTGTATATGTAACACAAGAAGGGAAAAAGATTATTTTTAAAAAGTAAATTGAGTTACGAAACAAAATACAACTTAGCAAAAATACCTAAGCTGAGCAGACGAACAACATTTTAACATGTATTTTACATTTGATAAAAGTTGATAACGAAATGGAGTGGGTGTCATCCATAATTATTATTAGTAAACCATACCAGTTAGTACTGAGGGCAATCATGGTCGAACCAAAGAAAGAGATAAAAAAACAATGACGTGATATTTTGATCGTCAATTCAACCTTTGAATTGCAATCTCTAGTTTAGCATATAAGCTTTTTGGTAACAACCCTAGTTACAATTTTTTTTAATTTTTTAATCGACTTTTAAATGCAATAGCGAAATTTATTAATCTTGTAGCGATTTATTGATTTTTTAACGGTTTTTAGCGCCATTGACATTACTAACTTTTGTAAATTTTGCTTAATTGTCCCATAGTAAACTAACATGTTTTTAAGTTAACTAAGTTTTAACAAAATTAAACAAAACGTAATGTAAATATAAACAGCATATTCATTTTTATTACTGGCTATCACAATCAAATTTAGGACGTTCTACGTGTTTTCAAGTTCAATATATTCGAGTCATTAAATTGTTTTTTTTTTCAAATGAAACTTGAACATTATAGTTATGATTGTATTACTAGTAAGATTTTTCTGCATCGTCAAACAATCTAAAGTGAATCAAAATAAATTAATTTTCTGCCATTTCTGGCGACTTTTTGCCTGTATCTAAGAATCGAAATTTGTAAAATCTTGCAAGTTAATTTTTGGCAGGTGACAACACATGAATTCAATGATCAGTGTTGTCAATTTTTGGAAAATTACCTAAGCTGCGGGTAATATTATGTTCGCTGGAAATTTTGTGGGATTAGGACTATTCGAAGAAAATGCAGGGATTTTACGATCTATTAATTTTTGATGACTAGTGATAAAACCATCTATTATTATGTTAAAGATGTTGGAAAAAATTACTTTGCTCAATCCCGTATGAAAAAAAATCACAATAAAATGGCATACGTTACCTAGTCCGCAAAGAAGAAGAACCTTCACAACAACTATCACTCACATAAGCACTACACTCGAGACTAGGTAACCAAACCACGTGTTGCGCCTTTCAATAAGGTATTTACAAGAGATTAGACTGTGACGCACATCCACCCAGTACATCGCAAAGGTGAAAACGAAAACAAGCAGAACAAGAAAGGTGAAAGCATCTGCCCTAAAATATTTGAAACTAAACGAAAGTTGACAGCTGCTTTCTTTTTGTAAATAAAATTTTAAATGACAAGCAATTCGGCTTTCCTAAGATCAACGACAAATGCAGGAGTAAAACTAGTGTCATATGTTCTACAAGCTTGGAACGAAGAGATCCATTACTGCCGGTGTTTTCTGTGATCATACAAAAGCCTTTGATTATGAATGTCATAAGATTTTAACAAGTAAACTTAAATATTTCGGAATCCGTGATGCTGCACTTGTTATCTTATCTTCATATCCTCTCAAGCCGTAAGCAAAAAGTAGCAATTGACGGTATAGTGATAAAATGGTTAAAATAGATGTCCCTTAGGGATCGATACTTGGTCCATTCTTGTTCTTAGTCTACATAAACGATCTTCCCTAATGGTACAATAAATTACTGAGTTTGATTTGTTTGCTGATGATATCTGATTATTATTTAAATTTAAAAGAAATACTGGATATTATTTCCAAATGATTTAGTTCTTAGCTAAAAAAAATATTATGGTCAAATGGTGTTTGCAAAATTGGTGTTTATTTTTATTTTATATTATTTCTTTAAATTTTCCATAAATACAATAAAAAAAGCATAACTACAATAATTCTCCTTATTTAAAGGAAAACACAACATACTTTAAAGTATTTTCTTAACACCATCTACATTCTACTCATAAATTCAATAATAAATTACAAAAAAATAAGTACATTCTAAACAGAATCGTGTCTAACTGCTACCGGTTGGCTGCTTTTTGTTCTTTAGACATACGAATATACAGAATGCATACGAGATAAAAAAAAAAGGCATTCCAAGATTAGTACGGTAATTAACGAGGCTGAAAAAGCATAACTAATTTGACAGTTTTAAAAAAATATATCTTTTTTTATGGTAAAGAAAGCAAACGAGCAAGCGGCTAATGATGGAAAGTGATTACCGATGCCCACGTACAACTGCAACACCAGAGGAACTGGAGGTGCATTGTCGGCCTTCAAGGATATTTGGAGAGAAAGGAATGAGGTGGGAATGGGGGAGTAGTCATCCAGTTACCACACTAACCGAAAGAAACGTAAAAGCACAAGATGCCTCTACTTCACTACCGTATGAGGCGAGGCTGTGGGACTACCCCGTTCGAGGCGGCCCCTTGGAGCAGTTGTAAAACCCGCAACGACGGCTTGACTCTACTGTGTATAAAATTTTCCTACGAGTTTTAGGCGAAGTATGTATTTATGAAATAGTTGTTTTATTTATGAAAAGAGCCAGTTTGAGTACAATTTAATCTGTGCAAGTGTAGGCTAATTGCAACATTTTCTGCAGCTTTTCAATTCTGTTGATGTGAATCTTGTAACGCGAGGACCATGATATTTAATTACAGTAATCCCGGTGGTTTCTAAGTTTAGTCGTAGGTTTCTCATTAATCTTGCATTTTCGTATAATATACTCATATATATATAGCAAATTGAATGCATTGCCAAGTACTAAATTTAAATGTTTGACAAATCTAAGTTTACTGTTAAATTTTACTCCCTAGTCAACTCTTCAAGAACCTCGGTATTTATACTATATTTGCATTTTTACTAACTATTCCTGCTTTATATTGCCCTTCTTTTATATAATTTTTTTATCATGTTACGATTCGGGGTGAATTTAATGTGTTGTTAATGGAGAAAAACCAATAAGCACGGATAAATAGTTTATTTACATTTACATTTTGCGAGTTCACACCGCAATAAGACACATTAAGACAATAGTTTTATATTATATTTTACAGATACATTACGTTATGTTGAACTATTTTTTTTTTTTTATTATCCTAGTGAGACGCGGTTTGTGCGGCCATCGCATTGTGCCATTTACTTTGCATAATGTTGTGGTGACACATTCCGGTTTTCACTACACTGCAGAACTATGCTACAATATTATGAGGGTCAATGAGATCAAAAACGCTTGCGTGAAACAGTAAACCATATCATTGAGTATTAAGTTTATGTTTATTGTAATTTAATCATTCTTTAGAAAATGGTTCCGGAGAGGATTACAGAACATTGTTAATAAAGCAAATTTCTCAAACTTATCTAACAATTAGTTGTAATATTCTTTAATAGTCTATTCATGTCCACACTTGAACACAGGCCTCTTCAAGAAAGCACAGAGAGATTTTCACATTCCTAATAATTGATTCTAACATTTTTTTTTATTCTTTTAAAATACGTTTAATTTCTCCACGTCCTCGCGTCTTTTTTACGTATTTAAAAGGATAATAAGGAATTATCTTGGGCAATTCCCATTTGTTTAGATTCATCATAGTTTGTGCAATTTTTTGCAAATACAAAACACTTATTTGTGGATCATTAGGTATTACAAAATCAACTGCAGGCTGCCATAAACCTTCTTTGAATATAGCAGGCTGTGAAAAAACTCCGTTGAAAGATAACCCAAAAGAACCTAAAACATAAAATAAATTATTTTTTATAGTGTTAGCGAAAAGAATAATAATAAATTGTTTGTGACCGAAAATATATTACTTAACTAACCGTTACATTCTATACCCAAACAAACAATACTATCTGAATTTGGACCCAAAAGCCATAATTTAACAAAGTTGACAACTGTTGTAGCTTTGTTAAGAGACAACTCTTCGTCGTTATTAACTTTTTTCTGTAAGATAGACAACTCTGATATTTTTGGATGTTAACATATGCGTTCGTAATTGATTAACGTAATAATACATACTTTTGTTTCTAGAAATTTCTCCCATACATTTTCATTAAAATACATTAAATATTCCAGTGTTCTAAATTCTGGTGTAAGAATACCTATACATAGAGAAGAATTGTTGACTTTGGTATATCTATTATATGGTTCAAATACATTATATTTATGAATTGTATTTCTGATATCTACAACGTGATTAATTCCAACAAATCCCCATACAGGTGGACAAAACATATTTTTCATAGGTATTCCAGCAATTTCCGCTACAATTGGTGCTACATTCAAACCTAAATCAGAGGTTACTACGACAATGTTTTTTTTGTTAAAATTAGTTAATAATTTTGTCAACATCGTAGCATTATAACAAGCAGGCCCAAGGTTAGGTAATACGAAATACATATTGCGCGAAGCAGAAGCGTTAATCATAAGTGCAAGGTTTTTCATAGTTTCGGCGTTCTGGTAGAGCCAATCACCAATAGACAAATCAATGCTGAAAGAAAAACCTTATTTTTATTTGTATTTGCATTTTCCTTCTATAACGGTTTATTCTCTAATTTTATAATTAGTACGCTCTCTATTTCTGTTCTAACCTTAAAGTATAAAATAACAACAACACAAAACTTGAGACCGAAACAAGAGATCCTAATTACTCCACAGACATCAAATAAACTATTTTGTTGAAAATAAAATTAAACAAAATCTCTGAACTATTTAAATGATTCGGTCACAACTAAATCCAGTGCACACAGAACTTAAATATGTATCCTTGCACATAATTATGATACAAGAATTTGTACAAAAAAGGCCAGGTCAAGAGTAATCTAAACCAACGAGTATCCATGCGAAGATTGATGAAAGTGGGAAAACGAAAGACTTAAGTCAGGACCGTAGCAAGTGGAAGAAGATTCTCTATGCCTAATCCGTTGGGAACAAGGTGTGAATATTTATATTTATACATATACATGAATCTGGCAGTACTGACCGATGGCTACGAGCGTAACTTGCGTTTATATGTAGTTTATAAGAACCCATCGTTATTTATGTCAGTTGAAGTATACTCGATTATACAAAATATTTCAGCGTATATTAGGGCTTGCAGATAGACGCAAAATGATTAACTTAGCATATTAAAATTAGCATATATGTCTACATTTTAATGTTTTTTTTGTTAAAATTAGTTAATAATTTTGTCAACATCGTAGCATTATAACAAGCAGGCCCAAGGTTAGGTAATACGAAATACATATTGCGCGAAGCAGAAGCGTTAATCATAAGTGCAAGGTTTTTCATAGTTTCGGCGTTCTGGTAGAGCCAATCACCAATAGACAAATCAATGCTGAAAGAAAAACCTTATTTTTATTTGTATTTGCATTTTCCTTCTATAACGGTTTATTCTCTAATTTTATAATTAGTACGCTCTCTATTTCTGTTCTAACCTTAAAGTATAAAATAACAACAACACAAAACTTGAGACCGAAACAAGAGATCCTAATTACTCCACAGACATCAAATAAACTATTTTGTTGAAAATAAAATTAAACAAAATCTCTGAACTATTTAAATGATTCGGTCACAACTAAATCCAGTGCACACAGAACTTAAATATGTATCCTTGCACATAATTATGATACAAGAATTTGTACAAAAAAGGCCAGGTCAAGAGTAATCTAAACCAACGAGTATCCATGCGAAGATTGATGAAAGTGGGAAAACGAAAGACTTAAGTCAGGACCGTAGCAAGTGGAAGAAGATTCTCTATGCCTAATCCGTTGGGAACAAGGTGTGAATATTTATATTTATACATATACATGAATCTGGCAGTACTGACCGATGGCTACGAGCGTAACTTGCGTTTATATGTAGTTTATAAGAACCCATCGTTATTTATGTCAGTTGAAGTATACTCGATTATACAAAATATTTCAGCGTATATTAGGGCTTGCAGATAGACGCAAAATGATTAACTTAGCATATTAAAATTAGCATATATGTCTACATTTTAATGTTTTTTTTGGCACTCCAATGTTAAAAAAAAAGTACAGATGCGTTCTCAACTCTCGAGAACTAAAATGAAATAATTCAAAGCTTGTAATTATACTGGCTCACTATACCCTTTAAACTGGAACTCAACAGAAGTAACACTGCTGATTAGTGGCAGAAATAGCTAAGAAAGTAGGACCTACCCAGAGGGCTCTCATACGAAACGGTAGTCCTACCACCTAGTATCGAGACTATTGAATAGCTGAAAGATGTTGAAAATCATCGTAACTACAACACATAAAAATAGAGCCCAATTTACCTGAAAGGTACGTAGTCCAGTATGATTAAAAGATCGCAATTTGTAAGAGCCATACCAATTTTTACTATATGTTTAACTACTTTTCCAGGATAATTTGTATAAACATAGCTACATTCGCTTTCTACGAAGTCCAAAAACTTTTGTGTACAATCTTTGTCATAAATATAAATCTTTGAAATACACCTTTCGCCAACTGTATCTAGTAGTCCAGATATTATGTACATAGTCAGTGGGTGGCTAGCCCCAGAAATACAAACAGTACAACTAGTCTTAGAAGGCATATCTGCAAGGTACGTATTTTGGTAAATATCTTTCATAGAATGTGTTTCGATTATAAGTTTCTTTTTGTACTGAGCACAGCCATCTATTAGATCTTTAAATCTTTCGGTCGATATAAATGATTCGCATTCATAATAGGAGTAACAATAATCTAAAAATTCGGAAGCACCACCGATATAATACGGCTTACTTCCTTCAATAAGCAACTCTTTCCATATTAATGGAGAACCGCTGTGGTGCCATTTGTTTTTAATGTTGACTTTAGACAGCCAATTCTGGTAACAAAATTAGATATATAAATTTTTACAAGTTTTTTCATTACATGTGTTTTTTTTACCTTACCTGCCATTCTGCTACTGATTTTTCAATTCTTTTATACGAAAAATGTGGTAAGTTTTGCGATAGATAATCAGTAAATAAACAAATTTTCACAAACGATTCACATTGTGATTCTCCAGCTATAATTATTTGTACGCCCATGTTTACTATCATTAAATATAAAAATATAAATAAAACTTTGAAATCCTATTTTGTACAAAGACAAAATCACTACGTTCTAATTTTAACATTTGTTTTATTACAATAAATTCATATGCATAAATGTCAAAAACTATTTACTAATAATAATATTTGAATTATGAAGGATTTATATAATTTTGGCTAATAATTATTTTTTAAAGATTTCTCGTATCTAAGCCAGCAGCCAGGTCTTTTGTTAAAAATATTTATAAGATATTATAATTGATTACGATATTGGATTGTTTCATAGGCAAATTCGATTCAAGAGCGGATATCGCGCTATTCGTTTTGCTTTCATTAGTTCAACGAATTTCGATTCCAATAATTCTGTTAATAAAATATTTATTATACTTTGACACGACCTCAAATTTTCCTTTAAGAACCAAAAAAAGTTGTGTTCTCTTTGCTATACAGTTGTCAGTGACGTTCTACTTTGTTGAGCAGTATTGGGGATTATCAGAACAGCTCCAATCGTGTCCTTGTGTATTGGCAGATGAAAGCCACAACCCATTTGTAATTGTTAAGCTCTAATCCGGGCTAAGTGTCTTTAGATATAATGTTTCTGCTATGCATTTCGACTTTGTGAAAACAGCTGTTGCCAGCAGTATTTCCGAATAGTTATAACATCAGAGTCTTCAGAGACAGATATAACAGGGATCTTCTAGAAAATAGGCCATTCCTTCGGCGTCGTTAATCATTTATCATCAGGTGAGCCGCTTGCTTGTTCAAGCATAATACTTTTTAATTCATTCCTGTAGAGCAAAAAATTACAGATTAAAATAATGATAGGTAATAAAACGCAAATTATTATTTTCCCTGCTATTGCTAGACTTTAAAATATTTACTCCCGAAATGTTCTCATCTTTAGACATAGGGAACGTCGCAGTTACTTTCGTCCTCGATTAATGATATTAAGCAGATCACTTATCAAAATATAACAGTCAGGATATCTGCTCATTTTTTAACATATTTTCATAGCGGATTTGTAACATGCATCTCTGTACCCAGAAATCTGTATGCCGCGTCCTCGACATTCCATAACACATAATCTATGCATTTACCTGACGATGAGGGTCTAAAAGCGTTTATACATCTTAATATAAAGAAAGGCAAGAGGATGCAAGTAGCAAGGCAAGTGATAATTATATATCCTTAACTGTTGCACAATCCTAGCTAAACTTCTTAGTATACTATACAATCGATCTCACAAAGAAGGTATTTTCGAGGGAATATTTTTAATAAAATGCTCTGCCATATAAGACTATACATTTGTCACCTGGAGATCGTGGAGGGCCAGTAAATCTTTATTTTGTTCTTTGTAATATGCACTGTAAAATTAATCTTTTAATTGTCCCAAATGATTCAACATCCTTTCCGTTCAAAAACCGGGCCTTTTCAGCACAACTTTCGGCATTTTTTTTTTCAATGAATTCTCTTAAGGTGAGTACAGTGTTCTAATTCATCTGCTGTGGCAACACTGTATACTGTTTCTGTAAGATAAACCATAGTGAGGTTATGTTTATAATTTAGATAGTAAAAATAAAATCAAGATAAATATACATTTAATTATTGTAAGGTGGAGACGTTTACTCAAAACCCGTGAATTTTAATATGGCGCAAAAAAATTGGGGTTTCTGTGATTTGTCACTCAGTAGAAACTGTGATGTTAGTAAAGTATATATGATGAATAAACTAGGCTTTAACACAGTTGCAATAAACACATACGTGGAAGAAGCTAGTGAAGAGCCTAAAAAGAAAAAACGGAAAGGAGAAGTAAAAGAAAAGAAAGATTTTATAGCAGATCCTGTTTTAATTCCAAAAGATACAGATAACACTAATATAAATATTCTTCAAAGAGTAACAATAGAGTTTTCAGAATCAAGCATTACCCATAAGTTTAATCAATCTGATAATATAAAGAAATATGACATAATAGCTGTTGTTCCTAAGACTTTGCAAGCATTTCAATATGCATGTGGCACTCTAGATATTGACATTATCTCTTTTGAACCACAGAGCAGAATTCCTTTTAAAGTCAGTCGTAAATTATATAAGCAGGCAGTAGAAAGAGGTATATTTTTTGAACTCATGTACTCACCAGCAATAAGGGATTCTACCTCAAGAAAGAATATCATAAGCATGGCGCATACTTATCATGCAGTGGGCAAATCAAAAAATGTTATCATAACTAGTGGAGCGGACAAATATATTTACACTAGAGGTATTCATGACATTATTAACCTTGGTTTTATTTTAGGACTTAGTAGCAACCAGAGTTTGGACTCAGTCAGAAGTAATGCACGGCAACTTATTATTAAAGCAGAAGGAAGACGATGTGGGAAACATTATATGATAGTTACACCTATTGATGAAAAAGACAATAAAACAATTGAAGAGTAATATGTTTATGTATTTATGACCACCTCTTTTCTATTCCTGTTGTTGCATTTTGTGGGTGGTGGAGGCCTGTTTGGCTGCATTGGGCAATGTATTATCTCTAAAACATGATGAATTATTCCTCTCACCAGTCACCTATAACAGGACTTCGAGTTGTTTTCAAATTGTTAAGTGACTTATGATGAATATGTTTTCTCTCTATTGTTCTTGGGAATCAATAGGATAAGTTTTTGTTATGAAAATATTATATGCACTGTAAATTTAGATTTTTGAAAGTTTTGTTTATCACTCTTTTTAATTAGACAGTTAAACTCCACTAGCATGGAAGGATTGTCCATGCTCACCTTTCTGCGCAGGCTTGTTGGTAAGAGCTGTGCCAGTGTCTTCATACTAAAGATGCTGCTCTCCATCACTTGTAATCCAGCTAAAGTGCTAAAGGCTATGTTTTATCTAAGTTAATATTGCAAATGTGAAAGTTTATATGTTTGTTGTTCAATCATGGTTAAAGTAAGGGATTAGGATTAAGAGATTAAGATAAAACTTTGTAAAACACTATTATATATTATATCTTAGTAAATGATTGGGATAAAATTTGTGACCATGAGGAATGCCGCCAGTCCTAATGTTATAGATGTGATATATACAAAGAAGAAAGAGGTGTTATTCCCTAGTTTGGTGGCCTGGATTTGATATCTGTTGCCAGCACCATTAAAATTGTTAAGTACAATATTAAATCTGCCATATACTCAGTGGTGAAGGAAGGATATTTCACATATCTGCCAATCAATGAAACAGCATGACGGGTGCCCTTACTGGTTTATTCAAAATTAGTAATGTACCTCCCTGACTCTGTCACCTGGAGATCGTGGAGGGCCAGTAAATCCGGTACTTGCAAACACGAGCGTTCCCGCAGCGTAATTTGGTCTACGGCTCCGCCATCTCGTGCTTTTACCGCAGAGGATATAGAGCATCCATACATACCATTACTTTATCGCCTGAGTATAGTCTTTTTCAAAATAAGTCGTAAATATATACTAACTGAACTTGTATGAAAATATAGTTTAAATATGTTAATTATTATATTTCATATTTATGTGTTTGAAAAGAGAATTTGTTATTAGTTTCGGTGTTAAAAAATATTGATCCGACAACAAATAACTCTAAGTTGACACAGATGGAATTAATGTCACTTCTGCGTAAACCATAAGGGATTACAGCCGTGATTTGGTGTTGTAGACCTTCATAAAATATTTCAAGGTTTTAGGTCAACAGAGTGAAGCAATTCTTTTCTTTGTTTCCGACAGCCACACGGAATCGCCCGAACCTCGCTTGTTAGACAGCTGGGCTCATTACAACCTCAGAAACATGAACTGAACATATGCCACATTGACAGCTAAAACTCACAAACGCACTGAGCGAAAGTGAAAGAGAAAAACATATTGGCTTAGAATTTAATTATCGATATCAATTTTGACTTAAAAAAATATTGTAGTGTATTTAAAGAATACGATTTCTTACAATAATTCCATAATCACAGTCCGAAAATTACAATTTAAATAAAATAAAAATGAATATTTGGTTTTTCTTGTGTATTCAAATTCCTAAAATTTATAAGTAATTTACAAAATACTCGACATTAAATGAAGCTAGACAGGAACCATGTATGTCCTAGATAGGTAGGTACGTTAGCTGTATGTGTGCCATCCTTTGTACGTTCGGTACACCAACGCAACAAGGAGAAAGGTCCTGTTGATCTTTGGTGTTATCACTGTAGAGATTAACTCAAAAATGCAACACACAAATTATTGATGTATGGCGAGTAGAGGTGTTTGCACACTATTACATAACTATGTCGTTAGCAGTGGTAGACCCTTTCGTATTAGAAACTAAATCAGTATGAAGGACTTTACGTTAATTCTTTTTCTGTAGCAGCCAAGTTCACTGCCGAATATAGGCCACTCCAATCAGAAGAATCTTACCGTAATCCCATCGTTTGAAAAGCGTGTTGGCGATCGCAGTACCAGAAATATCGCACCTTGGACGCTGCTGATTATCCGGTCTGGATAATAAGGATTTGGCATATTTTGGTCCAAAATATGCCAAATATTGGTATTTGCTTACTAAAGATAGTTTTTATGGAGTTTTGTCAAATTTCTATATTTAGTGTGTATAACAATCGTTGTAGATAAGATCGTCGTTCTACGCGGATGATATCGCGAGCAAAACCTTAGTGTTTATAATTATATCCTTAAATAAATACATAAATACAGACAGAGGATAAATACTTTTGCTTGTATGATAAATTTTGTCACGGCGGAACTTGTCTGATCCAAAACCACTTATGTTAGGAGGAAGGTTTTTATAAGTAATAAACACAGGGGCAAAGTGCCTGAAAAATACTGTACCTAAAACGTATCGTACCTATGCTGCACAAACTTAAACTCCAGCTGGGATTAAAACTTTCATTGAAGGCGAATAGACAGAGAAGACCAAAATGCAAAACTATGTTAGGTAAATATTGAACAGTCTTGACTTTGACTCTACGATCGGGCTACGAAATAATGTACAGGATACATGTCACAGGATTATTGTGTGTAAGTTTTTAATAAATCCAATAAGATCATAATTAACATTCGAAGGATTGTGAACAGTTAATTAACAATACAACTAATAATATAATTTATGATCTTACAATGTCTAGCCGTAAAATTGTGAACTAGCAAATGACGAAACGCAGCACCCGGCGCCGCCACTATTTTTTTTATCATAAAATTAATTGCTGTTATAAAAATTAAACATTGCTTTGACATAATGATTTTTGTATTAACACGAACACTACTCATTAAAATGAAACTATTATTTACAGTTTCATTGCGTTTGAATTTTAGTTTATTATATTCTCGACGTTTACAGTGCTTTCACATATGGGTATCTGTCGTGGAAGCAGGAATTCTACACCTACGTCAGTGACCCAGTGAAGACCCAGCCTCAGTCGACCGTATCATCTGTAAAGTGCAATATCCTTCTACAAGATGCAGGAATGTACAAGCTTGATTGTGAATGTGGTCTCTCTCACACAGATGAAAGCTAAATGGTCTATGAGGACTCGCCTAAAAGAACACATAGCTGACTTGAAACATAGACGCTCTATGAAGTCTGCAGTCTGTGATCATATTCTAGACCCAACCATTACATCTAATTTGATACACCACAAATCCTCGCATAGGAACAACTATTCCTGCCAAGAATAATTCGTTAAGTTATTGAATACAGAAAACATCCGTGGGATACTGTAATAAATAAAATTAAATCTAATACCAAGCATACCACTGCATGACCTCCAGACAATTTTAGCGTAGATCAAAACAAATGGTAGAGTCGGGAGCGGAAGACCTAGGCGAACATTTCACGATCAAATCGGAGACGTTGTGAGAAAAGGCCAGGTCAAGAGTACTCTACACCAACGAGCATGCATGCGAAGATTGATGAAAGTGGAAGAAGCAAAAGACGTATGTCAGGACTGTAGCAAGTGGAAGAAGATTGTCTCTGCCTACCCCGTTGGGAACATGGCGTGAATATATACATACAAAACAAATAAAAGCTGACGGTAGCCAGAGTTAAATATGCCATCAGTACGTCCAACACCTCAGATTCTCCGTGTCCACCAATAACACTTCGAAATTAAAATGATAAAATCCATAAATAAAAGCTTCATTTCAATTGCTTTGACAATTTTTTTCAGGCGCTTCGCCGGCCGCTCCAATGGCACGCTCGCTCGGCTCGCTCGTTTTAGTCACAGTACTAACCTAACCAATCAGAAGTTCGTTCACTAAGTTACGGTCAGACATGGTAAGATTATAAACTACCAATACGTTATGCGAAATATTGTACACTCAATTGCCCTTTCACAATCCTTCCAGTTTTTGTAATCTTACTGGATTTATTATAAAATAAAGCTGTTCACAATAATCCGGTAACATACACATCCGTGTTAACCTCTCAAAAATCGAGAAGAGACCTTTGCCCTGTGGAATATTCCTGAGCTGCTATTTACGTTTTAATTTTATACATATACATAGTTAAAAGCTAATACAAACGTCACTTATGTACTAATATGTATAACAGTATAATTTAATAGGAAAAGTTCTGCAGTTTCATTCCCTCTTACACTTAAGTTTATAAAATATCTATTACAGGTAACATTATGCGTTGTCCAAAATTATTTCAACTTATTCAGCTTTGAAATGGTCTTCACTTTGTTGAGTTAGGTCACCTTTATCGATTCTTATGGTTCTGTCAATGGATAACCTGGAAGTGACAGTTGTTCTCGAAGTAGAACTTTCTTCCGGCAATGTAAATATATCAGCAACCCACTTAAACCTAAAAAAGAAAGAACGATAAAGGAACATACTAGATACAATTGTGAACCAAACGAGACTGAATATTATATAAAAATATAAGAGGTCTCGCTCATTTTAAATAAATCAATCAAGTTAAAAAAAAAGGCAAATAGGTTAGGAAACAGAAAGCAGATAGAAAATTCCAATGTGGCGTTACGTTGCTTAATTACACATGCAAAAATAATAAAAATGCATATATTACCTAGCTTATCTTCTATTCGAACAAGGTAATATAAATAAATTGAGAGTTTTAAAATATAAATAGCGACCATCACAATAAAAATTAGTCGTTTGGGTGAGTGGGTTTCGTGCAGTGAGGGTTTATTAGCACAGTAAGACCAAGTTATAATTCAATGGAATCATTGAAATAGTGCAAGTAGATCGCCAGTACCGTACGAGGAAAGTTGAATATGGTTTGTGTATGTAAAATCTAAATTTTGATTTTAACCTAAATGCTTTTTCATCTTATCAAATTGCAAGATACTACAACTTCGTAAATTGCCAACGAAAGCTATATGTTTTACGTATGTTTTGATGGATAGAAAATATTTTTAATTGCATTTTTTTTCTAATGTTTTTGCCGAATCGAGCCGAAAGCTCTAGATTCCAGTAAGATTTTTAAAGGGTATTCCTGCAAAAGAGTTTTCACTTACGCGCAGTAAGCCTATATGGACTTAAATTTGGAACATGAAACTACAGACTCTTCGCCTCTCGGGAAAACGGAACGTGTTGAGTGGTTCACTGGTTTACTTCCGGAGGTTTCCATAACATTTTTAAGGCTTCTTTAGTCGCCTTTTGAGGCACCCACAAGAGATTCATACGCCACCACACCAAAGTAAACTCTAAGTAGTAAAATACCAGTGTAATTTCAGCATTACTTTGTAATGGTTTATTAAAGAAAATTAGCATTAAACACTAATAACCGTCTAGAAAATCTGGTATTAACTTACATGCACAAAATATTTGAAAAACTAACACGTATCAATGTGATTTGTTTTTTTACTTTTATTATTAATTGCTTGTTCTATACAAGGATTCATAATATACGACCTTCATTATATATCGTTAATTATATAAGTACTTACTAAAATAAAACATAATTTTATAATTTTTAGTTAATATTTTAATTTTATTAGTAGAAACGGCTAATTAAGAAAACGAAGTTTTGTTTATTGATACATGGTTGATACATGGTTCATACCTGCATTTACTACTAATAAATAAAAAGTCTCGATAATTACTCGGTTAAAAATTTAACAGACTTTAAAAAAGGAAGACGGTAATCAAATCGTCAGTATTTTTTGTATGTATGTTACGCAAAAACTTCGCTGATTTCTTTACTGAATAGGCGTCGAAATAGAGGTTCCATATAAATGAGAGTACATAAAGTGGGTACTTTCTCTGAAACTTTGTTTAAAATTCATGTTACATTGTCATTGAAATATTTGGAAAATTTAATTCAAGACCGGAGGTCGTAAATTTACATATAAGAACGTCAAACATCAGTAAAGACAGGTCTCACAATTTACTTTCGATAATTTAATAAGATTTCAAGCTATGTTAATGATTATTGCATAAATAAATATGAAATTGTACATAATTTTAAGTTTTCTATTTTGCTGAAGGCCTTAGAGCTTATGCCACAATAAATGTTATTGAAAATAAACTGACAAATGCTCTTCTTTGTTTTAGTACGAAACCCTAAAAAATAAAATATAGAAAATCTCCTTTTGGTATTTGTATATATAAATAACGAGGTGAAATAAAAAGAACAACAACAATTTTTACATATATTATTTTCAAATGCAATCTCAACTTTTGGTACATGATAATACAAAATGTAAAAAATTCACACAATATACATTACGGCAAAAAATAAAGATTCACACAGTGCTTACACAAACAACGCCCTAATATTTAGCTATACTAAGTACTCTACTAGAATAAACGATTTATTCCATATCATTAGTTGTCTCAGCTTTTCATTTATTGTTAGCACCAAAGGTAAACGACCTAGAAGAGTCTGCAATTTAGTCATAATTTTATCACAAAAGTTCCATCGATGTTTTCCACAGTATTGTTTCTTTTTCTGATGTCAATATAGTTAAGTTTTTCTTTAATTCAAATGTATATAAGGAATTATTTTCTCTCCTGCTTTTTTGAATTTGAAACAAAATCATTATAATCAGTGACATCAACAGAACTGACTTACTTTTTAAAACCGTTTCCGTGTCATTAATAATAATTAGTAACTTAGGTGGTAACATTGTGATGCCTAATTATTTTTATTAATAAAAGCTTTGAGACGCTCTATGGAACGTTTACAGATAGTGAATTATGATCAGCTTATAAATTAATGATTATGAATTTCAATGTTAAAATATTTTTTTAACGAAGCGCAACTGTACCTAAAGATACACAATTTAAAATTATTTCCTCTCCGTATTAATTTTAAGGGATAATAAAGATAAGATCATGAGTTAAAGGAACCGAAAAATCGACTTGATTCTATATTATTATAATTGGCAGTGATAAAGTAGAAAAACGATTTTGCAAGTCAAAATCTTCAAATAGTGTATATTATTATACTCCATTTTACCGACATTGATTCTTGACAATAAACAGAATGTTTCTCCTAAAATTTAAATTGGAAATGAATTTTATTCTGAATTCCAGTTGGCAATCTCAATCAAAATCAGAGTAAATATTTTGTGTAAGTATCTCAAAATTATTAGTAAAATAACAAGATATGGCGCGCACGTTAATTCACACACAATTATGTTTGAGCACGAAAATAAATGTGATCTTAGGCGTTAGTGGTGACAGTAGACGTTTTGAAAAAGGCCATACTTACTAGGCTAAAACAAACAAACGATAATCTGCAACAACTATAGAGATACAATAAGATTAGAAATTTAAAATAATATCATAGCCTCATAATGCATGTCCCAAGTTTAAAAGATGAAATAATCTATTCTTGTTGCAGGTTCGTACACATTGAGCAAAATAGGAAAAAATAAAAGTTACAATTTAAAACAGTCTTCTTTTGTCTTTTTCAAAAATTAAATTATATTTATCTGCCTTAGCACTACAGATGCAATTTTTAATCTATGCGAAACTTAGTTTACTTTTTTCGCCATGTGGCACCACTTATAAATAGATAATAACTCATGGCTATATTTAATTTACTAATTACAATCATAAATTAAAATAATTCCTTTTTAAATAAACCAGTCAATTAAAAATTATTCACATGTAAAAAATAAATAAACAGCCGATCATACAATTCAACCGTAACTAGTTAACAAATTCAGTCTCATTGGTTAAAACATAATCGAAATTTGATATTTAGATTCGTATCTTTCCTCAAAAACCATTTTTATGTGAGAAGTCAATTAGAAAAAGTAAAATATAATATTGAAATCAAATCAAATATCTATAGACAAAACAATAAACATCGTTCTGTATAATTTAAAATTTAAAAAGATTTTTTAGAAAGGCTTATATTTTTAGAAAATAATGCCAAAGAATATCATTACAGAAAATTTCATTAGAATTACATTGTATTATTTTACATCAATACAAATTATTACATATACGAACATAAAACATAGTTGTGATTATGCTAGTGATGTCAGTAAAAATAAAAATCTATTTTATTAACTTTGCATACACATTTTCTATTATGTTCTAACGTGTAGAATATTTTCCGTTTAAGAAGGTAAATTGAAATATCATGAGACATTTTAATTTTATTTATATCAGATTATTTGAATAGCATTCAAACATATTTTAAATATCTATTGGGTAATGACTTATAATAATCAACATTACTGCAATATATACGAGTTTAAAATTTCCTATTGCTACTTATAACGTTGAAAATTTTATATATTTAACCAAGTTATAATTACCCCGACTTTCCGCAGCACCACTCACAACTGACAACACTTATTCAAAACGTTCCGAATTCAAATCGAAGTACTTCGGCAGTCTGAATTGAGTGGTCAGTCGTAAGTAACGCTCGTGTCAGTTATTGAGGAAAGAGACGCAGTGTGCGACCGTGTTGACGTTTTCTACCAACCTGTTGTAGAGCTCCCGCCGCACGCTAGCAGTGAATTTGCTCACGAGGCACAGTGTCACCGTGGCGGCGAAGATGGCGTTATAAAGTAGCACGAGTTTGAAATTTCCCAGCCATTCGATACGACCGAACTCGCCGAGTAAATCGAAGTTTGTTATACCTGGAAAAAACAGATAGTATTGAAATATGTGCAAGTAGTAAAGATTACACCAAGTGCCGCCATTTGCCTAAGAAAATCTGCCCCACACCTTCGGTGGACACAAACCGGAAGAAAAAGTGTGTGTTTTCTTTCAGCGCCATATGGCCTGTAGCTTGGTATTATAGCATAAGTACAAAACATTTGTTTATTGTATATCAGCTGTTAAGGGAAGTATAAACATTAAAAAAGAAAATTAAATTTAAGCTATGTCCTTCACAACATCTTATGAAACATATCTAAAATACCCGATCAAAATCTGTCCAGTGAATTTGAACACTGGCCTGCACAACGAAATACAGTTATGTATATATATTAATAGGTAGTGGATTATTTGTTCATTAAAAATAATGTAAAGTACAATAGATTGCGTTATTATTACTGTATAGTTAGTTTAATTTTATACCATAAATAAAGCATAATTTTGAAACATCTTTTTAGTTTTAGCTATTATAAACTCGGCGTCAAAAAAATCGCACCTTTTGAAATTTTGACTTCAAGCGAATAATACTCTTAACTTCTTTATTGTACCCTACCAAAATTAATATCATTTGAAAGCACAATTAATACACTTTAAAAACGCGTATCGTTCTTTTTTGTAAAAACAATAATCACGAAACGTTAGGGTCTTTAAAAAAAAGTGCTGAAAAGCTCATTAGAGGACTCACTACTTGTGCCACCTTGGACACGAATAAAAGGGGGGGTAAAAATTAATTATGGGTCATTAGCTATCCAGACATCACAGAAGTCACACCTGAACAGCTCCAGAAAGATAAAAACCCTGAAAAATAGATACCACTGCAGAAGAAGCAGCTCAAGTGGTAGCACTACTGCAATCAGGACTACGCCAAGTTGATATTGCTCGACAACTCAACATAAGCCGTTTCCGGGTGAAACGAGTATCCCAGCGGTTCCAGGAGACTGGAAGCTACATCAGGAAGCATGGATCATGAATAAAAATAATTGTGATAGAATTTTCTTCTTTTTTTGATGCCTCTGCCAAGAATACATTGAACGCCCCTGATACATGCCTCATATATCTTGGGCATATGATAACAGTCCTCATCTCAGGGTATTTGTGTGGTAACGGTCATGCGGTAAGCATGGAAGGGTCAAATAGACGTAACATAACATATATCATAAGATACTACGAACGAAGACATCGCGCGACAAGTAGCAGCGCGCGCTGATACGCGCGAGTGGCGTGCGTCACTCACCGAGTATCTTGACGAGCAGCGGCTGCGCGGTGGAGTGCGCGAGCAGCAGCGCGCACAGTGCAATAATGCGCGCGAGTGGAGTGCGTTGCGCGCGCGGTAGCATACGCAACGCGCGCATGGGCGCGCTCAGCCCCGTCAGCGAGGCGGCGTGCAGGTACAGAATTAGGAATGCCTCCAGTGTTGCACCCGCCCAGCCCAGTTTCGACAGCGACGCTATGCCCAGTGTGAATTGCTATTGGCAAAACAAATTGTGTAAGAAGAAGCTATGGCGACCGAGCTTCGTTCATTAATAAAGATAAAAATATATATAATATGATATAAATGATAGCCCAAAGCAAATCCTTTTAATATTGCTGGAAGATGCACCAATTTGCGACAAATACTGTTCTAATATGAACAAATGCGGTAAACAGATGAGTGATGACTGATGACTGTACTTTGTACGATACAACACAGGTAAAGTGAATGCTGTACGATTACGAAAACGGCTGCTTGTTCATTCTTCGTTTTCGAGAAGATCAGAATAATCCATCTACTTTTCCACTTATGATTTTATGTAAGACTGAAATACTGTTGCCACTTACCATCAAGTAGACTTTCATCATCATCAACAACAACAACAACATGTAATTATTCGGAAAAAAATAACAATTACCCGCGTGCTAAGCGGCAGTGCCTTGATGCCAATAAGCAGTTCGAGAGTGTTTTGCAGCACCATAAGCACCGTGATGGTGGTAAGCGCAAGCAATAATAACATCGCCAGCGGATACACCACGTTGCGTTGGAGGGGTGAAGTCTTGCGCTGGTTCTCTACTTCCTGCAGATTGAGAAACAAAATTAAGACTTCCTGGAAAACGATTACGTTGTATGTAAAAATTTTTCTTCGAAGGTCACCGCCCTCCTTTCCGCTGACTGATGGACGAGGTTTTGGCGTTCACCTAATGGTGGAAAAACCCTTCAAATATATGGAATTCACTTCCAAGTGATGGAGAGCAGCGTTTCTGGTGCGAGGAAACTGGCACTGCGCTCACCAAGTGTTCTACCACAGCGTGGTAAGTATGGGTAATTCTTTTTTTTTCAACTTTATTTAATTGAGGGTTTGTTCGTTTGTATCGAACATGTGCCTCAATGTTGCATGCACGGTAGGAATAAGTAAAACAAAACCTCCACCTTCTAGTAAAATTCCTGTCAAAATAGGTTCAGCCGTTTCCAATATCAGCTCGAACAAACAGACAGACAGATAAAAAAATTACACAAAAAACACGTTTTAAAATTTTGGTATCGCTCAAATAATTATATAAGCTAAGAAAGAACAAGTCATTCACAGAAATCACGGGAAGACACTTATTGAGTTTAATCTGATACGGCATAACTTTACGTGGATGTTACATTACGACATTAAATTTAATTCCATATTTTACAGCCTTTTATGGGTCATACGCCAAAATTATATAAAATTCAGTAATTGAGTTACAGGATATTTTTTTGTCTTTTGTTCTTTTGACTCAAGATGTATTTGCGCTAATAGTTAACAAGGCCAACGATATCCACGTCAAAAACTTTACCGACAATCCGAGCCTGCTACCGGTCCGCCTGAGCGGTCGGCGCTCTTGCCAAGGTCAGTGGACACGCCAAAACGGCTATACACATATTATGTCAAATAATTCGATATTTGGCGGTTATTGTGTCACCTCTCTATGTATATCTTAGTTAATGAACATCTGCGCGCGGCGGCAAATACCCGCCTTTTCTGCTGTTTTTGCATCGCATGCGTGTGATAAATGTATAGTAGCCAGAAGGAAATTGGAACACGCGCAGATGAATTATTCCCAAATTTCCGCAGACGACGCTATCCTATCGCAGCTTTTAGTCACTTTTATAAAATTCTTCCAAAAAGCAAATTCATCCCAGCAAATTGTCGCTGTCACCTACAGTTTGTTCGCGTTAAGAAAATAGTGAGTCATCAGTGCAACTACAGGGTAAAGGTGTATTAACAGTGGAGCAAAAACTACTATAATTGATGTTTTAAAAGACAATGTTACAAAAAATAAAAACTATTATTTTTAATCAGTATCTAAAAATCTTTTCTCCTATTTACTATAAAACAATTCTCTTCTGCGAGTTCCACGACGGCCTCTAAATTCCACATGGCATGTTCGTCTCGAATCACGTGGTCGCACCATTTCTTCCATCGACTAGCGTCTATCAACGTTATTGCGTGTTAAAGAGTTTTAATACATCATTCCGCTTGAATGTTGAATTATTGGCAGTAAGGGAGCAAGGGACCAAGCAGTAACGAAGTATCTAATTATGCAATAGTTTTATTTCATTGTCATAAATATTTATTAAGCTCTAAAAAAAACCGATGGTAAAAAAAAATATCTCGAAAAATCATAAAGTAGTTAAATTTTCGCGCACTTAATCTATTTTTTTTTTAATTTTGCATAATTTTATTATTTATGTGATAATTAATTAATAATTATTTTTATATCTTTTCTTTTAGTTATATATATAAATAGTCTGAGGGACCATATCAGGTTAATATTTATGTACTTCATAGTCAATTATACAAATAATTAACGACACCACTTTACGAACGTCCACCTGAACGAAGTCGCGGGTACAGCTAATATGTTTTTCTGTGTGTCACTTTCGACACATTACGGTTTAGAAAAAAAAGGTTAAAAAAAAGATTCTAATGTTTTTTTAATTTAAAAAAATAGTCACTAAGCTTTTTAGGTATTGAATATCCAATGCAAAAGCGACTTACATCTGTTAGTCTTATTAATTAAATATTTTATAGAAAATATTTTCGAAACCATTTTTATACGTTAATTTATTACTGATTGTCTTTAGATAAAAATTAAGTAACTGAAAAAGATATTTTCGTTTTGCGTTATGATTTCGTCATCTTTGAAATGTGTGAACTAATGTGAGCGTTGACAACAGACTCTGCGACACGTCCTTAACCGTAGTCGTAAATGTATTTTGTAGTCTTTCATTATCATCTACATTGCTACCGAAACGTATCGAAATTGTAATTTTTCCATTATTATCGCCCTAATTAAATTGTATTAGGTTAAAAAGTTAATCGAGTATTAAAAATACGAATTACATAATGATATTGTCGAGACAAATTATGTAACTCAGAAATAAGTAAAATGATAAATGGCTTGAGAATCGGAATTCAAAATTTCAATGGGCTGAAGTAAAAATTATGCAATAAATAAAACAAATACTAAGAGATATATAACTTCTATTATACTTAACTTGACGTGTTACAACAATAGAAATTCTATTATGATGACAGGAGAAGTAACAAAGGATTAGGAAGGGTAAGATAGAAATAAAAGAGAAATAAATTTTAGAAAATACTGATGCCAATTAATTTTTAATTTGTTACTATGGGATTTACACAAAGGAAAACAATGCATGCATTTCACTAATGATTTGACAGTTGGGTAAGTATCTGAATAATTATAAAACATAAAAATTATAACAATATACAAAATGATTCCCGTTACTACACAAAACACATTGCTTCCAAACAAAAACAAAAATGGTTTTAATTCCGTTTTTCTATAACTGTCATAACTTATAAGGGACATACCTTAAAACAAAGTATTTAGTCGTTTCACATCGCGTGCGATTCGGTCCACGATGTGAATCGTCCAAATGCTCTTTTTCAATGGGTCCTTTCGAACCACGGTGTGAATTGACCACGATTTTTTAATACTGGGGCAATTTGGACCATGGTGTGAATCGCCCAAATGTTTTTTTTCGACGGTGTGATTCGAACCACTATCAAATGTATAAAAAAATCTAGCGTGTGTTTGAATGTTTTTTGCATCGACGGGTAGAAAAAAGGATAGTGGAAAAAATTTAACAGTTGCAATTAAATACATAATAATTTCTTAGTGTGGTTTTAGTAAAATATAACCGATAAGTGTAGATTACTCATTTTTACTTACAAGTACAAAATTATTACATACAAAATGCGTAAATAATATAAAACATAAACCATAAATAATTTGACAGATTGAATGTAAATTACAACTAACTTTCATTTGTTATTTTTATAAAAGTTATAGCTTATAACTATTATGTAAAATCACAGGTTGAGTCTTTAATTACACACTAATTACATTTAATTACACCCTCCCTATTAAATCAAAATATGAAATTGTATTTAAACTATGGTTCTCATATTACGCAAACTCCTAAATAATAAAAGAACTTACTTACTGTACATGTATTATTTGAATGAACTAGAATTATAAACAATCTACGTAGCTATATATATACAAGAATAAAATAAAATAGAGAATTTGACACACGTTGTTTTAATCTTTCATTCATTAATAAAATTTAAAAAACATTTTCAGAAAAGCACAATCATCTTTTAAAATTATAAGCTGATTTAGTATGATTATAACGATGTAAAACGATATTTTTTAAATACTGCCATGTGTTGCCATCCGCGAGTATCTCACTCCTACTCGTACCTAACCTTGCTCGTAAACTACAGACAAAGAAAACATAAAGCAACTAATATGAAAAAGATATTTTAAAGAATGTGAGATGTACTTCATCGTCATCAATACTTAAACCTGTCAGTCCACCTGCTGAACATAGGACCCCCAAAAGATTGTCACAAAGTACGGTCGTCACTATATCTTGGCACGTTCTATACCGAATTTGCCTGCAATGGTAGCCATTCGAGAACCTTCCTCCCCCAACGGTTATCTAATCTAATAGCTTTGTGGCCGGGCCGTTGTCACTTCAGCTTGCTGAACCTTACGGCTATGTCGGTGACCATAGTTCTGCTGCGTATATAACCTCTTAATAGCCCGCTGAACTACTTAGTGCTTCCTCACACGGCCTGCAGTTAAAGACCAACGTCTCGGTTCCGTGAGTCATATAACAGGCACTTATTGTATACTTTGGTAATTTTTTGGTTTCCAGAAAATGTGACGTAGTTTCCCGAACGTTGCCCAGCCATGTTGGATTCATCGACTTGACCTTTGGGTCAAAGTTAGACAACAACAAGCCGGCAATTTGTCCCAGGTATATGTACTCGTCGACAAGATGTACTTGCCTAATGTAAATTATTCAAATTTAGAAACCCACTTAAAATACAACGCTCGGATAAGAAAAGCCATACCTTTATATTAACACAAATGCATTGCATGCTATTGTTTATTGAAGGATAAGGCACTGACCTATTATTAGTCTATTTTATTACTACTGTGTATTGGGTCGCGTTTGTACATCACATCGACATAATTATTTTCTTAATTATAATCCTATATTGGTATAGCAAATATTGATTGTTCAGTACAATAATACTAAAGTAGGCGATGAACTGGTACCTCTGCTAACTCTGTCATTGTCTTGATTTTAAAAATATAGTCTTTGCCAAAAGTGGTCATAAATTTAAGCATGCCTCCTCCGACGACAGTTTATGAAAAGATGAATAAATAAAAATTAAATTATTTTATGTATTGGTTGTACTTTATGGAATTTGTAATAACAAATGTCGTCGGCCCAATATTAAGAAATCGTGGTCAATTCACACCCTGGTTCGGAAAGATCCATTGAAAAGGAGCCCTTAGCCGATTCTCACCGAGCTCCGAACCGCACACGGTATAAAACGTGTATTCTAATTTATAAGTAACATTAAAATTGGGAATTTCATAAGATTTTTTTTAATATATTATTAATGTTTAGAAACGATTGAGTATCAGTTGATTGAATTAATTTCAGTGTTTTACCTAATAAATAAGTAAGAAATTAAGTTGAACAGGTCTATAACTTACCTTCCTCGACGCAACAACTTTCTGTAGCCTCTCATTAAGACCAGCCTGGAGGGCCCCATTCCTCATTCGCAAAAGCGGGGTCTCTTTGCAATGCGGTACCGTCATATGACCGCCTTTCGTCGTGGATAGATCGGCGTCCACTGGCGCCGAGATATCTCCACGGTCCGGGTACATCGGCTCGGGAGAAATGTAGCCAACACCTGACAGCAGTTCCAGGGATTAATAGGCATACATATTTATGCATATACATTTAGCAGGGAAAGTTTACCTTTTTCTCCCAAAGTCAAGCTCACCACCTCTCTAGCGACCTACTGACAGACTTTTCGAAGCCCAAATCTCAAATAAAGATGAGAAGTAGCATCTCTAGTCATACATCGGCACCAGAGTTTCAAAAGTCAAAAAAAAATATTCAAGCTTAAAGCTATTATTAATGACAAAATATACACAGATTAGTGAGTATAGCAAATAAATAAGGAGTAGCATACTCATGTCTTACAGTGGATATATACAGAGTATCCGATCAGTCCTTATTGCCGGAACAGACACCGGTATTTTTTCGAATAAGGTAAGATGCTTTGATTTAACTACATAAAAAACGTACCTACCCGATTGTAATTTCATTTGCGGATCGTAGTAGAAACCACAGGAATTATAGTAATTTTGATGGTAAACCTTTCTCAACCCGTAATTTTCTGCGTGCTAAAAATGAGCCTTCTTATATTAAACTACTCCGACTTTCTGTGATAAAACAACCCTATTTAAAAAGTTTGCTTGAAGTTTCGGTCACTTGGTAACACATTTTGAGCCAAGAAAACTTAATTGAGACATTTGTATAAGAAGAATAAAACATGCACTAGCACTCCTGGAATCATAAGGAACATTTCAAACAAGTTCCATCAAAATTCGTGAAAATACTTTTGAGTTTCTATTCAAACATAAATAAGACAATGGTTTTTATTCATTATCTCACTTCTGACATTGAGCAAATGAACTAAATTATTTTCGTAGTACTTTGGTATAAAAAAATATGTATGAAGTACTTATATTTTAGTTTCGTTAGGTATATGTATATAATTGAGTTTATATAGACCGTATATACGAATTTGTAGTTTTCGTAATGTACTCATTTATTATATCTTCCGACACTTATGGCTGATCCCGACATAACCTGTCACTGTCTTGAACGACAGGTAGGTTTTTGAATAGTTCCACCATGAGACATAAAAAACCAGCGGTAGTTTTACTTTGTGTACGATATCTATCAAGTTGTCAGCTCAGCGTCGCTCTTCTGATACGGCACACAACAGCATAAATAGTAAGTACTAAGAGGTGAGATTCAAAAGTAACGATAATGAATATTTCAAACAATTGTTAGGTTTTAAAATTATTTGAATTTTTCTTCGTAGTCTCCGAACAAGATCCAATTTAGTCCATATTATTTCTAAACCCTGAATACCTGCAGAAAAAGAATATTTGTCTTCCCTCAAAGGTCAAAAGGACGTACCTTTCCCTTCACTTTGAATTTCGGGAGTGGCAATGAAGATGGTCGTTTTCAAGCCATCGACAATCTCCAAGACATTTGTAGTTTCATCTAGGGATCAAAGTGGTTAAATGCTGGTTTCGCCCAAAGTCACAAATCCCTTCACAAAATGTTCGTTGTCAGTTTGGTCCTCGTGAAATGTTATGATGACTTTTCAAGATTGACCCTTGAAATGAGAACTCGTCTTCTTCTTCTTCTTTTATTCCTCGGTTAACATTTTCGGTACCCAACGTGGTCCCCTTTTTCATATGAGATTCGTTGGCAAGAATCATTTGCATTCCGTCTAATCAATGACCTCAGCTAGGTCTAATGGTCTCTCAATGGTCTGCCAAAACAACATCTTGTGCTTTTTAATCCTGGTAGAGGGATAGGGTGTCCATCGCGATTTCCATCTACCGAGAATGTCCTGTCTAGTTTAAACTCCTTGTACCAGTGTTCAATTGTGGAATTTGGAGGAGAAGATTCCCCCAGTGTTTCCATGAAGTTTTTTTTTCAAGCAAAGATACTTGATGACAGCTCGTGCTTCCCTTTTTTTCAGTTTCCACTTTGACTGTGCGTAGTGAAATAAATTTACCTTCCAAAATGATATCCTACCTTTATGATTTTAAACACTTATCTATTGAGAGTACAAGGAACCAAAAAAATTTTTTTTTTATATGAGTTTAGAAATTATGCGATTATTATTACTTTTGGATCATCTCTCGTTTGCTCTCGTAGTAACTTAACGGCCCACTCAGGTGTAGCAACTATAACGAAGGCCTGGGTCTTGTCATAAAAGGTATAGAAGTAACCTAGGAACAAGGTGAAAGAATAAAAACTATCACTATCAATGCTTATACCAGGGATCACTTCAAGTTAAGTTTACTCATCAACTCCAAAGTTTTTAAATTGGTAAGTACTTTGTATCAATAGGAAAAAAACTAGACATATGATTTTTAAAGTAATTTGGCTATAGGGGTCTGAGGTGTCAGTTAATTTTGGAAAAGGGTTCTTTTGCCCAAAATAGTTTGGGAATCCGCGGCTTATACCACCTTTTTACGTCCACATTTTTCTCTTGCGACTCTAAACCTCGTAGGGATTGGGTTATCCTTTTTTATAAAAACAACAGAACCGCGTAGTTATTTAGTTAATTTCCTTGCTTTACAGGAGGATTGGAAATGGACGCTTGGCATTTCACACAGTATATTTTAGGATTTAATGTCATTACATATACCTCAGTCGAATCTTACAACGCGATGAACCGCGTTGTAGATTTTCTGACGCTACAAATCGGATATAAAATATAAACAACAGCAAGATTATTTTATAAAGTAATTAACACTGTATCATTTTGATAACAATATTGTACGTTAATATAATGAAGTAAGCTGTTGGGTTAGTGCCTTAGTGTTGCTTCTATAATGTTACGGTTGATGCTAAGGACGTATAATCATTACTAATAGGAATGCACCAGCTGAGACTTTAAGGCCTGCCTGTACAATTATTTGTAATTAAACGTTATCTTAGGGCCTGCGCGCTGGTAGGTATAGCACGGCGCCCGATGTATGAGACATACCGTACGAAGGAGAAACTTGCGCACGCGCATTGACCTCAAGAAAACACCTGTCTGTCATTCTCTGTACGAGTAATTAGTACATACCTCCCAATCGTTGATAAATGTACATCAAATTCCTAAAAAAATGCCTAAACTGGGCAGAACCCAATGTTTTTTTTTTATTGAAGTAATGTTTATTATAGTTGTATACGAATATGAATATGATTTATTAATTTACACAACACGAAGGTATAGTTACATGAAAAACAATAAAAACAATTTAAAATATAATCAATAAAAACAAGTTGTTCACCTAGTAGCTATTGCGACGCTTAAACGTTAATGTCACGCAGAACACTCGATTACTGTGCACTGCACTGCGCCATACAGGGCCTGATTCATAATCGTATCTTCACATTACACCAAAAAACATCATGGGTATAAAGTAAAGTAATTGACTTGGCGAAGAATGACGGTCTGATGTTGATCATTACCCATGCTGCTATCATGTCATGTATCTATCATACATCATATACCTTTACTACTTATAGCAGTATAGGTGTATGATAGCATGTAATATTGTCATACCCCTTCCATACAATTTCCGCGCATTTAAAAATGTCTGTGAATTGAACGCACAGGTAGCAACGACCGATTGTGTGACAAATGCCTACTAACAATAAGATTGTTTGCATCCATTGTTCTCGCATGCCAATACGACGCCTCACTGCGGACCACTCCTCAATGGGCACACGTAATGCGTTTTATCTCTTTTATCCGACGCTTATACGAAATACCGACGAGCATAGAAGAAAACCCGGGACCTAATGCAGCGAGGAGGCCCCACGTACGTTACATTCTATTTCTCGGAAAGGCGACAAGTGATTTGCGAAAGACATTTTTAATACGCTGCGTCGTTCCAAATACATATCCGTAATATCTGCCTACCCTTGTACACATACACATACATAGGCTTCTCTAACGAAGACCTACTTTATTTCGATCTTCGATCATTTGCTGCGTTGCGCAATAGGGCGATCGTTAACTTGGGCCCAGTGGTTTTGATTGATACCGCTGCGTATAGGAGTTAGTTGATCTTAATCACCACGCTTGCCAAGCGTGTCAAATGTCGGGCAGCGCGCACCGAGGATGCTGCATCCCGGCGTTCGATAAATTTATTAATGGTTTATTATGTATCGGATGGCAAAGATCTGTGCGGGACGATATTACTCTTGGACCACGAACGGAAAGAATGTTATACGGTACGACGAATAATCTTTCGTACAAACTATCAGAGAAATGTTTATTTGAAACAATGGGTTTTTTTATCAAAAATAATAACGAGTAATTATTCTGTTAACCACTCAGTATTATTGTTTGTTATCTGACAAATTCCATAACCTTTCACGTGTTTACAATATAATTAAAAAAAATTGAATTACGTCTAAATTATGTTAACACGAATATAATAGAGCTCTGCCGTATACTAACGTATATACGGCAGTGCTCTATATGTATCACTTGACAGCCCTTCCCGTAAAATTGCTCACCACATCAAGTGCACGCACTGCGCAATCCGGCATGGCCAAGGTCAGATGCTCACCGTCGTAAACATCGGGTCGGACAACGAACTTTAACCGTGTCGTATCCGCAACAGTAAACAAAAGTGATACACCAGCTTAAGAATTAACACGACGTAAATTCAGAAACCTGTCCTTGCTTGCTAATAATAGAAAGTATACCAGCTATCTGCGCCATAAAACAATTCATGTATCAAAGTATCTTAGTACTATATAAATCCATACATCCATACTTCATACATGCGAAAGTCGAAAGGTTTTATGTCGGGAAAGTCACGGGAAAATTTTCCACAAAGACGGAAGTAAGGCGCGGGCGCAAACCAGTTAACTATAACTTTGCGTGTCTATCACATATGCGTAAGATGGGAATGACGCTTATTATTTTCCAAATTCAAAAACGTGGTTAACTGTGCTGACAATTAAACTCTGACACTCGTTCCTGTTGGGGTACGTCCTAGTCACTTGAGCGTCTTTATTCTACAACAGTTCAATAAGTTCGACCTACTGGGGATATCATCGTTGCAGATTCTATCTTGCAACGAAACACGAGGGTAGCCCTTTCCATAGCCTATGGAGCGACTTCACCATTTGTGAGCTTTCTCACATGGGTTGCAGATAAGGCCAACATCTCTGATTCGCAAGTCATCAGTCATCACTGGCAACACGTACTGATTGAACACTTTCGTCCAGAGCTTTTGAGGTATATTCCACGAGAATATGTTACATAGTGTCCCGAACGCTGCCCAGTTGGTTTGAAGACGTCAAACCTTGGTTGAAGTTAGTCTTACCAAGTCGGACAAATTACGAAGTAAAATCAGGTTTCCTATATCCCCCTTATCATAAGCACAACAAATGCGTTACTATTATTTATTGTTCATACGGTCCTACATCGATTTATTCTACACGTACCCAATTGATTATTATATTAAAATCCTAGCATGTTATTACTATTTAAATTTTTAAAAAACTTTTTGCTTGATATATTCGATTTTATAATCTATACATAGTAATAAAATTTAAGAATCTGTGATTACGGATTAACTGCTTTTCATCTTTTTTCGTGTGATTATGCGCACGACACAAAACCACTAAAACCCGTTTTGAAAATTTATGTTTGGAATTACACATATTTTGGAATACCATATAATAATATATACATCTGTATAGAATAATAAATAAATCTGCATATATTCTATTAACGAATTCTACAGTCAGCGAGTTGTAAAAACAAATAATACTTCAAACACAATTAGCGAAAATAATTTTCGAAACATGTTTTGGATGGAGCAGTATTGTACAGACAGCATAATTACTGTAGATACGTCACGTAAAGATCAAATCATGTACAAAGGTCACAATGTTAGCTACGAGGTCGCATCAGATTTAACTGTAGGAAGTACGTACGTGTTAGTATCTAATGTACTAAACGTCAAAATTATTACCAATAAGGCTATCGCCATGTGGCATTGGCGTAAACATCAGGCACCCCTTTTCTTCCCGTGGATGTCGTAACAGGCGATTAAGGGAAAAGTCTCGAAAGACGCAATGGCTGCCGATAGATGGCGGCATATCCAATTTTTAAATACACCAGACCAAAAAAAAAACAAACCGATGATGGATTGTATGGATAGTTAGTAATACCGTAAATGTTTTAATTGACTAAAAGCTCACATTTCTACCACGTATTGATCGCGTAGTCAAAAAAGGCGGAGAAATGCTAGGCTTTCTTTCCAGAAATGGTAGGCAGTTCCCCAAAATTCGAACAAAAAATACTGTATTTTAGTATAGTACTAAGTTGCTGAAAGTTGCTGAAGAAGGAACACTGTAATGTTGTTTGGCGCATTCTCTGAGATTGGTAGGGCTGCATAAACGATTTTTATGTCAGCTTGTAAAAACAACCGGTTTGGCTAAAAAACATGTATTGCGAGCTAATTCCTCTATTCTTCGTTTATGTATGCTTGTGAACAAATTCAGCAATGTAATTAACTTTAACTATAATTCGTACGTATCACATATATCGTCAACAAATATTTCAAGATTGCAAGGTCAGTAGTTCCCGCATTGTTGTAGCTATATTTTTATACCGATTATTAAAAAAAATACTATTAAATTAAACAAAAATGGTCTATGCCTGTAAAAACTTAAACATTTAAATTTCAGTATTTTAAGTACGATTTCTTGTGTATTTTGTTTGGTACGCCCAGTTCTTCTTTATTTGGTACGCTACTATTAATACATTCCGTTGGTGTACTCAAAAAAGAAAAAAGAGCAAAAAATTACATACAACAGCGACTATGGTGCGAGATGTCTGGTACTGTGATCGCCAACCAACTTAGGGCCATTATGGCATTCTCCTTATGGGAGAGGTATATGAATGTCCTGAGCTGACTCTTCACAGGCTGTTAAGGTAAAATAAAGTTACTTTTGTTATTCCGGGAACATTTAACTGTGAAAGCTTTTACGAGTTAACATGATCAAGCGCGTGAAGCTAACTCATTAAAACCATATTTTCATACATTTTTTTAACTAAACAAGCTACTTTCATTGGCTCAGTTAGTAGTACTCTTTAATATAAAAGAAAACCACCAGTTTTAGGGGTAATTTGTGTATGACATCCATGTATAACTAAGATCAGTATCTATTTAAGTAATATTATGTCCGTTCTGTTCTATAAAGAACGAAAGAAAACTTGTGTTGTGACATTTTGATATCGCAGGAAATGCAACGGATGTCAATTAGGAAAGTATAAATAAAACGCACTCCGCTAATTTTAAACACTCCGATTATACGTAAACTTATCGCGCAGAAGTATAAATCGTTTGCCAGCCAATACAAAAACGATACTGCATTTGGCAACGTTTATCAAGTAGACCGATTTAATGAGATTGCTTTAATCACAGCTCGAAGAAAATATTTTAATGTATTTTTTCATAAAATAACAGTTAACTAATTTAAAAAAAACTCCTTTAGTTTGTTTTATTTGTTTTTAAAAGAATACTAGCAAGGCTATTAGCAGTACCAAAATTCCTGTTAACCACTTCTATTAAGCATTAGAGCTTGCATCTGGAGTGGTTCACGATACTAGTAAAATTGCGGGCTGGAACCTGCGATGTCAGGTTTCGCAGTCCGCAGCCTAAGCCATTAGGCTATTGGTACTTCAAATTCAACAAAATATTTGAATGCAGACGCTATCACATGTAGTTATATTTTAAATAACACATTTTTGCATTTATGTAAACTAAACATTAAAATAAAATAGAAGTGTCTGTATGTGATTTAAAAAAAAACCGTATTGAAGGGAAACTTCTTTAGCACCGTCGTGATTTGAAAATTCGATGAAACGAAAAAGCGACAGTGAAAAGAGTCAAACATATTCAGAAATAGGATTTAGCCTGCGAGAGAATGAGATAGTTGTACGTGTGCTATAACGTGTCTTCGCGTCTGCAAACAAAGAAGCCTTCGGAAAATATGTCTTAAACAACGTGGTGTATCATTCACGCGTTTTATTTTCTATGCCTCTGCGTATTAAAATTCGTTGGTTAATTAATCTTAATTATTTAACATCTGTGTTAATTTGACCAATAATTTTTATTTATTTAAATTATCTAAAATTAAGTTTATTAACAATAGTAAATTATTTGTATTAATTTTACACTACAATAATATTTTTGTGAATATTGTGTAAAAATTTTTATCTTTTTATTTAATAAAATATTTTCCAAAAATGCCGAAAACTAATGTTGAAAATTGTCGGAAGTGTCGGTTTGTAATAATTTGCATTAAAATCGTTCACGTGAAACTTAAGAAAATAATTTAAATAGTTTAAGGGTCCTCTGAATATTATCAGGGCTAAATCAATCCCTATAAGGTCCCCTAAAAGTGTAGAACCTGTCAAACAAATGGACAGAGAGATGGACAAACAAACATTTTTAAGTAGTTTTTGATTTTGATGTTGTGTAAATAAACTTATGGAAAGGAATTTTTCTTCGGAATCACAGACAGGCACTTCAATTTTATTTATTTCTAAGATGAAATGAATGCAACACAATTATTATCGCTTTGTACTACATTTATTGGATGAAACTCTGATAGATCATTTTTTTTAGATTTAATTAATAAATTTCGACTTTCAACGTAAAATCCTCACCTGTGGTCATAGACGTGTTGATTCTGCGCCGTATGGTCTCCTCTTCAAACGAGTAGACGTAGAACTCTTCGTTCAGATCACGTAGAAACTGCGGCTTCACCAGTACGCCGCCAACGACGCCGAAAAGACGCACGAAGCCCAAAGGGGTGAATACTGAATAGACGTTTGATTCATTAGATTTGAGTATGTTTAACTGCGTGTATCCATGGACAAAATAATTACTATATATATATATATAATAAAATTAGACATTTTCTGGCAATGTGCTATCGAACCTTGTCAAACAATAATTATAAACATGCCCCGATAATTTATCTGCTGAATAAGCGTTTAAAACTGAGTACCATGGTTTAAAACACGCTGAGGAAAAGTAATTGTACGATGAATATTAATGTTTTTAGGTCTAATAAAAATCTGGTAAGGTTTGAGTACGTAATTACGTAATTAAACAATATCTTACAAGTGCGAGTCACACATGCGCTTCGTTATAATATATACCACGCTAAATTGTACGAAATATTCTAGTGCAACCCAAAATTCCACAACCTTAATATTGTGGGAGAGAATTTATCGCCACCTAAATGCCAAACTAAAAAGTCAAGAAGCTCGTTATAGTAGGTACTAAGAAAACCAGGGATTGTTACTTTTACCTAGAACCCTAACACGAAGAGTTTAACTTGGTATCGTTCCTGGTACCAGTTGTACAAGAGACTCGGCTACTACTAAAATCAGAGGCAGAGGATATTTGCAGAAGATATTTTCTTAAGTTAAAAAAAAATGTATCGACCTGTCTATATGTTGTGAACTGGTTTGCCTCTCTTATTTAAAGGTCATTACCACTCGTGTTTAAAAAGACTGTTCAGACTCCTGATAATTGAATTCGTTTTGACCATATAATTTTTATTTAATCTTTCCTCGTCTATAATAATAAATAGTACAAAACAAAGTTGCAATTCGTTTATAACTTCCTATTCGGGTTTTTACCATCGCAAAGGGTTTATTATTTATATGTAACAAATTCACATTTAGTTCATAGAAGTAGTCTATAGAAATATCGAAGTTTCGTAATCAGCTTTTAGACTTTTTAAGCTAACCGCTTTTTCGGAGTTTACGCGGTTCACGCAGATTAAACCACAAAATATAATCGAATATTAATTCGATACATTAGTACTACAGAATTGTAGCTCTTAAAAAGGTTTAAAAAAAGTTAGCGACAGCATGATGTGTATTTTTCAGTATTAATATTTACACAATACTTTAGGTTATAACACGTGAATAGATACATACATTTTTATTACAGAATAGATAAGGAAGTGGCTACTGCAACCCAACACACTAGACACCTGCAAATAACTTCAATCGAAAGACGTTACAGATGCGTTGTCACCCTGATCATTAAGATGAAAAGTTTATATTATTAATATTATAAACGTTTTCTAGTCAAATCTTCCTGTGCCTTAACAACTTTTGAACGTTTTAAAAAGGTTTTAATAAATGTATTAGATTATTTTTGCCTCACAACCCGTAATTACCAATACGGTTTCGTAAGCCTTGGTACTATGAGTATCCTAAACATAAAGACTCTTCTTACATAAACAGTAAAGTACACATCATTTTCGATTTGACGATTGCGTCAAATCGAAACAACGTTCGTATAGCCTTACGAGTCAGCTTTCACTTGTACAAACTGTCATCTTCAACACATCCAACACTACGATAGAATACGCAGCGACAAATGTTAGTCAACACCTTTGGAACACGGTAAAAGGCGATTCGCTACCGGTGTCGTTCTACCCTTCAAAGAGGCAAGAGTGGGTTGTGGAAGCCCGTTCACAGTAAGTCTGACGAATGAGTACACAGTCCCCTCGGTTATAAGTGTCACGTAACAACCCTTCCTCAATAGAGAACTAAAATGCAAGAGTGTTGTCTGCGTCTGAAGCTGCTGCGTTTCAATTGGAGAAAATCTTCAGCTTCAGGCGCAGATACAAACGAAGGGGGAGATAAAAGCCCAGAGCCTAGATCAGCGCCTGGCGGGTTATGCTGTAACATTATACAAGTGTTATGTGGGAGCGTGATTCCTCCCCGGTCGTGCCACTTTTCTGCCTTTGTCAACGGTTTTAATCTTCTTGATCGTGTCCATCATGACTGATGATCGTGTTTGGTGGGAGTTGTCCTGGCACCAATGCCGTAACTGCATCCATCCATCCATCGTTTTCGGTCCATTGCGTTCCTCACCGCATTGTAAAGATTTTGAGAGGTTTTAATAGCAAAATAATAATTACAGTATGATTTTTTTTAATAGTTACATTTCTAAATCAATCATCATCATGCGCCACGGATACTCTGACAGCGAGCGCGGAAAAAAATATATTTTGCATACATTGAGACGACGGAGACAAGTGCACGTGAATGACACTTCTAAGTGGTACACTTGACAGATGTACCTGTGATAACTTAAAGTGAAATTATTTGTACTTTTTAAATAGCTTTATATTGATTTCTAATTGCCGATTGCGTACCAGCTCGAACACCTGTTTATATAGAAGGAATTTTAAATACCACCTACCTTTTAGTATAAGCACAACCTATAGATAATTTCTCGCTCAAGCATATTCGTTCCCGTTGTACTAAAACTTTAAAATAGGATACTATTATTTTTTTCTTTTTATATCCAAGATACCTTGACCATCCCGCTTAGAATCCGTTGGCGAAGGCGCAGCAGAATTTTCTACCACCGTTCTTCCGTGGGTACTAGGTACCGTGAGACTAGACTAGGAGAAAAGCCTTGAAAATCTAATGGAATTCGACAGTGGACGGAATGCCATGTATCGCGATTTCCAACCAGCAATGAGAAATGGCTAATTATTATAGGATTGGTTTTTGTCCAGCAGTATGCTTAACAGGCTGATAAAAAAGAATAAACAAGATGACGGCAACCTGTCATTGTGAAAAAAACTTCAATCGGATCTCATTTGGAGTTACAATACAAATAAATATAACAAATTTGGGGTTATTTAGATATATACTCGTCTGTTTGTGTGATAAATATATATAAATATACATTCATAAAATACGATAAAATTTAATAAACATACCTAAAAACTATTTATATATTTAAAGAAATATATAATTTATAATAAAAATACTTTAAGTAAAATAAAATAAATAAATAAATTATAACCCAACCAGACGGTAGCCTTCGGCAGGGGAGACCAGACGGCCGAGAGTTAGGGGGAAAGGGAAAGAAACCGGCGGACGATGCGAGCGGTATCAAGAATCACCGCCTTCTGCAGCTCGGAGCGATACGTCACGGAATCCCAGCCGCCTCAGATGTGCGCCTTGTCTGGTACTGCTTATTTTAAATCTTTAAACTTAATAAAAAAAATTTAACTTTTCATTGGTTCACTGTTCTTACTTTTTACATTTTATGATATATATTTATTATCTTTCTTCAAATCTTGTAATTCTAATGTGATTTTCATGTATTAGTAATATTTCGTTTCATAATTTAAACGGATTTTATGAATTGTCTTTGTCTGTAAATGCTGTGTCTCTTACACCTTTTATGTGTTCAAGTGTCTGTACCAGACTACTGTATTAATAAAAATTAATTTTAATATGAATTGGTATATCATAATAAAATAATAGAATGCACATATTGCGGACAATAGTGAAAATCACGATTTTTATATCTATGAAAATAGCTAGACATGAAAATTAATATAGGTTCACGTTATAAATACAAATAAATAATGGCTATAGTCCGTAAAACGATGGACACGATTGGGGAAGTAGCATCGTCCCGAAGCATACACAGTGCAACGTAGCGGCATAACGCTGCTGCGGTTATATATATTGCGGTGAATGATGAAGACCGGGCACTCAACTTGTGGCAGCAAGGCATTCCATTAAAGTCAATAGCGGTTACATCACATCGACATTGATACTCTAATGAAGATAAATGTAGGTATCTAGGTCCCGATGTAAGTATCTAATGGCAGCTGTGAGTTTCTTTAAGGTGGACTGTGTACCCCTAAGACTTACATACGAAACGTATTATCCATGACAACATGCGTATACTTAAGCATATTAATATAGCCATCTCATGCATTCTAAATATTATTAATATATTGTACACGCACATAAATTAAATACCGTAGATCTCATCTAGAGAAATAAAAAAAAATTAGACATGTTTGACCTCTGTTTTGAATCTACGTTCCACGCAAACAAGCATTTTGACTAAATTGGTGACTGGCTCTGGCTTTTGGACGGTGCCTTCTTCTCTGAATGTTATGTTTCGACAGTGCCTTTGTAACTGGGCAATCACTTTTAATATAATAATCACATTTTTTGACAGTTTTTAATATTAACTGGAGGATGCTGCTGCGGTCTGACCGTCAAGAGGACATCAAAAGCCTATCTATAATATAAAACGTTCATGTAAACGAGGTAACGGTTAGTGTGATAGTACTTTTATGTCAGTTACCTTGACGACCGTTACCGTGTATATTGTTAAGTGTCAATGTTCGACAAGTACTACAAGACTAACTTTTGAATAACAATAACGATGAATGTAAATAAGATAGTATCGCGCCCTGCATTAAACAGTTCTAAGGAAATTGAACTTAATGAAGAATGGAATAACTTCATGCAAAGAATCGGCGAAGTCTCGAACTTGGTGAAAGATCTAGCGAGCGGTGACAGAGAAAGAGCTGATGCGGCTTTAGTACTAGCGGATCAGTATTTAGAAGGAAAAGTTATAACAGATGATAACGTAGTAATGAAGCTTAAAGAAGATAGGACTGTTATAAATCGTAAAGCATTTGAAAGTATCGAAAAGAAAGAGACTGTGAGTAAAATTACGTAATAGTTAATTTTTTTATTAACGTCATTTTAGTTTTGTTAGAAATCACAGAATTTACACAAATGATTCTTAAACTGCCATATCCTAAAGATCTACGAACAGAATTATTAACTGGTTTAAAGTTATTGTTACCGATCATCGTTTGCACCCTACACCATAAATAAAATAAAACGACGATATTTTCTGGTTAACAATCAGCCATTGTAATAACGCCGTAAGTTGCATTATTATGACAAAGTCAGAGGCGCTCATTGGATCTGATACAATGTCACATGTGTGCACCGGTACATTCACAACTCATCCAAACCAGACAAAATATTGCCTTCAGTGACCAGGTTACAAAACCGTCAAGATGACCCCTAATATGACAAGTATTAGAGCCACTGACGTGGACGTCATTTAGGCTACTGCATTAGATATTCAGTGTGATTATGTAAACTGTGAATATATAATATTCTATGATCAGACACAATAGATGAAACGTGTTCGAATTGTTACGATGCCAAGATAACTACGTTTTATGTAGTTATAGACGCTTCAGAATATTTTGGACACGATTGCTTTCTTTAATTGTTGTTTGTGATGTATATTTTGACAATCGTACTACTTGCAAGAAAGCAAATATAAATGACACCTACGTGTTCTCCTTGATATTTTGGTCTGATAAAAAAATGTTAATAGGCCAGACTGGTTTATTTTCGGTTAATGAGATTGCCCGTCATTGGTTTGCCTATTTTTTTATCCAGTATTTTTCGATATGGTGATCCAGCCGTCTGTCGGCAGCCATTGCGATTTTCAAAGCTTTCTCCTAGTCGCCTCCTATTATACCTACGGAAAGAAAGAGGGTAGCAGATTCTTACGCCGCTAGCACACGGCTTACTATACAATGACGTTGAGCTTTTTATTTAAATTAACATATCCTGGTCTTTAAGAGGTATAACTACAAACTAGAAGAACATATTGTCACAGAATACATAAAACAATTTTTTTTTTTAATTCAAGGATGAAATCTGTAAAGATGCCTGGATGGCTGAAGTAAGTAAAGACGCAAAACGTCGCGCCGAAGACCGCAAGATACGCCATGAGAAAGCAGATACGTTGAAAACACAGGCCACCAAAGCCTTCCGACGAGGCGAGTACGAAAAAGCCTTGTCTTGTTACAATCGCGCCATGGAGTACGTCAAGGACAACCCTATGTTATACTGTGACCGTGCACTTACAAACATCAAACTAGGGAATTACGAAAAGGTATATAAAATATTTGTATATATTTTTCTTCAAGGTTATTGGAATCATTTGGGTGACAGTGAACTTTGATATCGTTAAAATTATTAAAAAAAATATTCTTCATATTACATGATATTGATTTGTTACATGATATTTGGAGATGTTTTTGAACTTAGATATGTTGGTGATCTTATACTAAAATCTTAAAACAAGACATAATCTAAGTTCATGGCTGAACATAGGACTTTCCGACAATGCGCCAACAGCTCAAGTGCAGTTCTTGAAAGGTTTTCTTATATACAACCACGAGGTTATGGCAGAATTGCAAGCGCCCAGTAATATAGTCAGAACCATGAAGACTATAACAATATGTATGTACAGTGTTAAAAGAATAAGAACACAGCGCCAATAGCCTAATGGGTTAGGGTGCGGACTGCGAAACATGACGTCGCAGGTTCGAGCCCACCATTCGACTATTGTCGTGAACCACTCCAAATACAAGCTCTAATGCTTAGTTGGAGGGTTAACAGGAATATTAGTAATGTTAGTTAATAAATAGCATTGCTGGTATTCTTTTTTTAAAAAAAAAATAAGGCAAAGATTTTAGGTTTAATGTTAAATCTGGTCTTTTTCTAACTTACAACGTCCAGATTATAAATATAGTATAGTTACAAAGTATATACCGATAAACGTATTTTAACAAAGTACATCTAAACCTCAACTGCGACCATGGAAGAAGGTTGTGGTTTAAGGTTTATGTTTCAATCTTGTCATTACACTATTTTTATAGGGTATTCTAACGTACATTATTCCAGCTTATTATTTAACGCGCGAGAAACACGAGCACGTAAACAAGATTTATAGTGAAGCATATGCGCGGTTTGAAACAACTCTTACTCTATACCTCCTAAAGAGTTCTACATGGGGAAAACACAGTACGCGCATTTACCAATAATTTATGTGTTGTCCCAACACTGGTTTCGGCTGGACTAGGGCCTCGGTCATGTCAATGAACCACGCGGTTGTCATGTATGGTAACAAAATAGTAACGACAAATCAAACACGAAATTATCGAGTCCTACATCCTCGTTCATTATATAAATATTGTGAATTTTAAATACCTGCACCCCGCTGACTAATGGACAAAGCGCAGGCGGCCGAGTGAGGGCCTAAAATCCAACCGACTACGCCGAGCCCAAACTCCACAGACTCGTGATGGGAAGCAACAACCGTATTGCGAAGATGCGACACAGCACTTACCAACCCGCCTGCCCAGGGTGGTGAGTATGGGCAAATATTTCATGCCTGCTTTTATTTGCGCATTCATGGAAAGGATGTCCAGCAGTGGACTTATCTGATGATTATGACGGAAATATGTATGTGATTGCATTTTATTAGCCATTTTACTTGATATACATGGTTATCAACTAAAGTTATTGTTTTTCGAGACATACTATATCTCCTCTATTTAATGCAAACACCGAAGTAGTCATTTATGGTTTCCTATAATATATAACCCGTAGAACAAGGTCATTGTCCTTCACTGTTGCTAGTAAGACTTTAAAAAACCTGTTATAATACGAAAAAAAGCAGTGCCATTATGCAAAAAGATTACAACGTCATACAGGAATAATTATCTTCACACAGACTCCGCAACGCGAGGAAGTAGGTATGAATATTATATAGTCTTTAAGAATAGGTTACATATGACATTTCACTCGTTTTACTTTATTATATATAGGCATTAAGTTTTTACATCGAAAAACAAATTTTCTATGCGGCACTGGGAGATCAGAACACTACAGCTTCTAGCCATTATTTGTATTCTATTTTGTAATGTGTTAACCCTCCAATTATGTGAAGATGTGCAAGGTGTCTTATAGAATTGATGGAAATTATTTTTTTTAGGTTTTTAACGACTGCGATTGGGCACTTCGCATTAACGAGAAGAGTTTCAAAGCACGGTTGTATAAAGCCAAAGCTTACAAGGAGATGGAAGACTTTGACAAGTATGAAGAATGCAGACGGGAAATAGAGGAAATTTTTCCACAACATAATGACCTAACTAACTATTTTCTTGACAAGGAGAACTTTTTCTTCGAAAAAGATGACAATTAATATTTTAAAATGTTTACTATACATGAACATACAGATACTGTAACAGAGAAGAGTTTCTGCTCAAATGAATAAAAAAAATTCTATTGAAGCGTTGTTTTAATGTAGATCATTTATAATCGTTGGTGCGTCTGTCAGTGATTTTTTTTTTTTTTATGAAAAAATAGGCTTGCGTTTGACCTCAATCTTCCCCGATGGAAACCGAAGATGAGGCCTAGGATGGTACACGCTTGCCTAGATGTCTGTTCACTCTGGCCTTGAAGATAATTATTGATAGATTAGAATGATAGTCATATTCGCTCAAAATATGTAAGTTTAGCACCAAAAAAATATCACGAAAACGGGACCTGATAGGGCACCTTGGTGGAGTAATAAAGTATTTAAGAAATCAAACTCATGGCCGCCACCTACCGGAAAGAGCAGACCAACATCTGCCAGAATAGCTAGTAAATATATTTCAGTATTTGATAATGTACCTGTTATTATTCGAAGACATAAGGTACCTATATCATGTTCGAACTGGCATTCTGTTTTTGACTCTTCCAAGTATCTTATCGCATAAGCTTTACATCGGCTACGACAAGGTAAAGACGAGTGCCTCTGTATTCGCGCGTATAGTGCGCGTGCGGCAATGTAATACATTCTGTGCAGTGTCGATAACTGCCGATTATGTTCGGCTGTTGTCAGCTGCAAGTCTACTCTAATAAACCGCATTATCGGTTCTCTACCAGATAAAAAGGTTGCCTTTAAAAGTACATTAGTTTTTGTCCGCGATTTCATCCGCGTATAGTCTATCAATAAGGTGTAGTTTTATTTATGATGTTGTTTCCTAATAAGTTGACAGTTAATTCATACTTTTCCGAACAGTGAAAGTAACATTGAAATCGTTTTGTAGAGGGATTTCGTACTAGACGTATTTTTTCCCATCCCAGTAATTTTGTATGATTTAATCTACGGCAATTTTATAAATTTCAAATTTTGACAATCGCTTATTATGAAGAATTATTATTATAAATGAAGCGATTTCATTACTTTTTGAGTATAAATTTCGTTCTGATCGATCCTAGTTATTTTATTGGGATTAAGTTTCGGAATGTTTAAATTCTAATCAGTACAGGAGTTTTTAGTGATCTTAGTGCTAGTCAAAGCGGATTTGCTCATTTTAAAATTTGCAATAATTTTAATTCTCTTTGACGTCTTAAGTAATATGTACTTGCGATTGCGGTCATTTAGTGAAAATTCATCATACTGGCAATTTTTATAAACCCGTGTATTAGTTTTTTTACATTTTATAACAATTGAGTCATGCGCCTTCGAAAAGTGAAAACCACATTAAAATTTCTTCAGTAGTTTTTGGGTGCTGCGTAACAAACAACAAGATAAACAAACGGATAAACAAACAGATAAACCGGCGAAAACTTCAAAATCTTTAGATCAATGTTATGCCTATATCTTAACCTAAAATCCTAAGAGGTTTCTTAGGAATATCCTTAATGTAAAGACAGATTTTTAAGGTTTTATAATAGTATAGATAGACGTTTGATAATTGTTGCTGGCGAGGATTATCCATTTTGTAATAAACTCACAACGAGCGATAATGATATGACGTAAAAGATAAATCAATTAACAAATGTCATAAAGATTAAAAACGTTCATAAAAATTACGAAATTTAAGACAATGCATTATCAAAAATAGATACAATACCTTTTAACTTTAATTGGAGAAGTATATTATTTTTTGACATAGATACACTACCTACTTATTATATTATAAGAAATATTTTTACTTCAATAATCAAACTGACTAACATTTTCAAATTAAGGTTGCAAACTAGAAGAACTAAAGAATATTAAAAATATATAAATAAATACATACATAAAAGAATTTTTTGGAAGATTGTCATGTTACAATATAAATATATTGTAATCTATCGACGTCTTTGGAATTTTAAGATTTAATTTCAAATAAACTTATAATAAGGAGTAGAGTAGTTTCCCAAATCTCAGCCTCGTCTACATCCAAACCACCGAAGGAGTTTCCGATGCAGCAAAATCCATTCGAATATGCCAAACTGCGGAAGCCAAGTGACTAGGAAGAGCCGTAGTAGCCTAGTGGAAAGGGGGCGGTTTAGTTTTATAGAGGGCGATTGTACTGGATTCGACTATTTCGAAAATTGTTAATAGCAATTTTAAGTGCTGAATTAACCACGTGTTCGGCGGTGAAGGAAAAAATCGGACGGACCCCTCCCGGCCTTTGCTTCCAGGCTGCTACTTTACTTTTTTTTTTTTGCTTAACCAAAAAAACTATAAATTGGTGGTGGGAAGCTTTGTCATTAATGCGAGGGTACTCGCATTACCGACTGCCCAGGGTGGTGAGTATGGGTCATACTTAAATGCACATTTGCTTTTGTTAATTATTTCCCCAATCTTATCGCATTAGCATTACATCAGATACAAGAAGGTAAAGACTAGTTAGTACCTCTGTACTTGCGCATGCACTTGCGATACTATAATATATATTCCACAGTTGACAAATGTTAACAGTATTCGGATATTTGAAATCGGCCAGAAAAACATCAGTACACTTGTGTAACAAATTGTGGAACTCTATTACAGTATTATTTCCTTTCCCTTGTTATTCCCTATTCCTAGGTACATAGGACATACATAAATACAAACTTACCAAGTAACATTAAGACACCAACAAATGACACACAGGAATACAAGAAAGGTAGATATGTCCATAAGTCTGTGAACAAAAAAATAAATATATAAATTAGTTGAGTCTAATTCATAGTAAAGCCAGACTTGAAACAAATAATTTGTATAAGGCACAAATGTTATCTTTGTCTGGAATTATATCCTAAGACCTATACTAAATACGCCAGGTACACTGGTTACAATTAGGCTGATAATGATTGGTTCTTTTAACCATCAGTACAAACATAGGGTAGTTACCTTCAAATGGTTTTTAAACAGCATTTTTAAAAAGTATTGAAGTAAAACTTACTGTCTGGTGACTGCTTCTTGTTTGAATGTATCCTCAAATAACTTTATACATGTTACTTGTTAACTTGTCACTGCTTTTGGCATACACATCAGAGATTTTTTTTTTTTATAGAAGAAGGGGGCAAACGAGCGTGCGGCTCACCTGATGGTAAGTGATCACCGACGCCCACGAACATCCACAACACCAGAGGAGTTACAGATGCGCTGCCGGCCTTTAAGGAAGGAATAAGCTCTTTTCTTGAAGGTCCCTAAGTCGTAACTATTCGGAAATACTGCTGGCGACAGCTGATTCCACAAAGTCGAAGTGCGTGGCAGAAAACTTCGATTAAAACGCACTGTGGTGGAATGCCAACCATCTAGGTGGTATCGATGGAACTTCGAATTCTGTCGCGATGTACGATGGTGAAACTCAGCAGCTGGGATCAATCCGAACAGTTCCTCAGAACATTCACCGTGGAAAATTTTGTAAAAAATGCAAAGAGAAGCAACATCTCTTCGCAAGGCCAAAGGATCAAGCCGATCAGAGAGAGCTTGGTCGCCGACAATTCGAGCCGCTCGACGTTGGATGCGGTCAAATGGAACGAGTTGGTACTGGGGTGCCCCTGCCCAGAGATGAGAACAGTATTCCATGTGGTGCCCAACTTGCGCCTTATAAAGTTGCAAACGGTGGACCGGCATGAAATACAGTCCCGCTCTACAGAGCACACCAAGCTTTTTGGAGGCCAATTTGGCCTTTCCCTCCAAGTGACCACGGAACTGAACGTCGCTCGATATGTCAACGCCAAGGATTCTGATACTGGCTGAGGAATGTTCTCAAAAAGAGGAGAAACGACAAAGGGATTCTTTTTAGCGGTGAACGCGCAAGCCTGTGTCTTTTTGGGGTTGAATAGGACCAAATTACGTCGACCCCAATCCGAGACTTTGAATAACAAGGTCTCGACTTCAGACACAAGTTTGTTCCGGCACACGTCGACGTGTTCCCGAGAAATATTCGCACGGCCTGTATATAGGCCATCACCCGTGCTGTCGTCTGCATAGCAATGAATGCTACTGATTTGTAGCATGTCGTTGATATGCAGAAGGAACAGAGTGGGAGATAGCACACAGCCTTGTGGAACACCAGCATTCACGGGTTTGGGGTCCGAGCATGCACCGTCGACAACAACCTTGATGCTCCGATCCGTGAGGAAGCTTGTGATCCAGTTGCACAATTTCTCGGGAACCCCGTAAGATGGAAGCTTTGAAAGAAGCGCTTTATGCCAAACCCTATCAAATGCTTTCGCTACGTCCAGACTAACCGCCAAAGCCTCCCCCTTAGACTCAACTGCTTCTGCCCATCGGTGAGTCAGGTAAACTAGAAGATCACCAGCTGATCGTCCGCGACGGAAACCGTACTGTCGGTCACTGATCAGCTGGTGTTCCTCCAGGTACCTCAGGAGCTGGCTGTTGATGAGTGAATCCATTATTTTAGATAACAAGGGGGTGATGGCAATAGGCCTGTAGTTGGACGGATCAGAGCGGTCGCCTTTTTTGGGTATTGGATGCACAAATGCTGTCTTCCAAGATTCCGGGACGACGCCTGAAGAGTAGGAGTGCCGGAAAAGACGCGTGAGAACCGGTGCCAACACAGGGGCACACATCCTCAGCACAATTGGAGGGATTCCGTCTTTTTCTTTATTTTTCTTTTAGATTTCTTCTGTACTAATTTTTTTTTATAGGAATTGGGCTAAACAAGGTAGTGGCTCACCTGATATCAAGATTACCGACGCCTTCATACATCTGCAACACCAGAGGAGGTGCAGGTGCATTGCCGGTCTTTAGGGAGATATTTAGGGAGGAAAGAGTGGGATTGCCCCTCGCAATACCTCACTCACTGAAAGAAATGCAGAAACACAAGATGCCTCTACTTCATGCCGGTATTCTGTGAGGCCATGGCACTACCCCAGTCAAGTCGGCCCATTAGCGCAATAACAAAAGCCACCTTGCTCTACCATAAAAGATTACACTACTTCCAGACATTAAGCACTACACAAGTTTTGTTATGCTGTCTATCTTACCCTAACAGCCTGCAAATAGTCTACTGCAGGAGGTCATTCCTGATACTGTACTAAATTGTATATAATTATGTATAGTATGTGTATTCACATTTATAATATTATTTATTTAAATCATTTAGAAAATCTAATTGTACACAACTACCATTTAATTTAGAGTAGACTGGTAGGCAATAAGTCCATCATTGTTACCCTTAGGTAAAGGTGTAGATAATGAAGAAATAATAATTAAATTAGCTGCAGTGCCTAATTTCCAGTTAGAACACACCATTAAAAGAATGATACAAATATATAAGTACACATATTATACTTACTTAACAAGGCATCAATACTGGATCGATCTCCTTCTAACCAAGCTGATATTACATATGCCAAGCCCAGCATTGCCACACCCAGTAAAGCCAGTACTATAAAGGTCTCATACACCCGCCCACGTAGTCCCCGGCATCCAGGAAACCCAGATGATTCAGAGAATAAATATGCAAAGGGCAGAAACACAAATAACGATAAGTTTGAGAACAAGAACACATGATTCCAAAGTCCTGAAACAAAAAGAAAACATTCAATTACAATAATGTGGTTTACATTGACAGGAACCTTAAGTGAATAATGCATGGTGAGAAACTGTTATACACAATCAAATCTCAGTTTGTGTGTAAAATTTAATAAAATTGTTAAATACTAACCTTGAATAAGAGAGCTATTAAGCCACTTGACATAGTAGCTATTTGGGTACAAAATGAGCACTTCATTACTAACTATTGATACTGGCAGCAGAAGTGCAGAGCCCAGGGAAACAGCTAAAGCAAAAGTGCATAACCATAAACTGATACGGTATACTTTGACTTCATCCTCATCAGCTGTAAAGTAATCCTCGCTGTCTCGACGACGAAACTTCTCAATCAGCATAAAAGAGAATAAGTATAATAATATAAACAACAGCAGGAATATCTAGAACAAAATTTGGCAAATAAAATGCGTAGAATCGCTCATTTTAAGTAAGTTTGAAGTAAATAGAATAGGTAAATTACGACATTTATACAGTATTATGTGGTGAACTTACGATCTGTTCCCGAACATTATTGTGAAATATCTGCTCACGCAAATCAGCCTCCTCATCATCCATCATTTACCATACGATCTTTTTTGTCTTTTTTATTAATATTATAATATGGTGTTCCACATTAACATACCACTGCATCATAATAGTATTCATAATATTAGACAGTCGACTGTCAACAATCACATTTTTAAAATTTTTAACCAATATTACCACAAATACTACCACTACAAATGACAAAAGTTTATAGCACTTGAATACAAAAATACGCTTTATTTAACTGTGGCAGCATGTAACAATGAATGATGCACAACACGACTAATTTTTTATGTGACAGGCAGCTGGTAGTGGTAACAGCTGAAAGCCTAGAATGTGAAGTATACCAAAGAGCAAAGACTCAGATTAAATACCTCAGATCTAAAATATAGATTAAATAGGTGCTAATAGAATACTAAGTGCTACTAACTTATCGGATCTTCTCTCAAAGCCTGGGCGTCGGAGGAACTGTATCGGGGCTTGGCCCCCCTCAGTAGTTTCATTTCGCCGCACGTAAAAGTACGTGCGGGTCATGGGGTTGCTATTTGCGTAGATTGTGACTGCGAGGCAGTCGCGCAAAGCGGTTTTCCGTTTTTAAGCCCCCCTTCCCGGCCCCCCGCCGGTTAGGTTCCCGGGCGGTTCCCTGTCCGGGTTCGTCCGCTATGCCCGCCAGCGAGGGGGGCTGGGTTTCGGGGGCTTAGGTGTCTGCCACGGCCAGCTCTCTGGGGAGCGCCCTTTTCTCAGGGGGCCGGGCGTGCAGTGGGGCGATGTTCACGAGATGGACGTGAGATGAGGCATCTGCGCGCTCGAACATGTTCGAGGACAGGCGCTTCACAAATTTCTCTAGGCGTTCTATAAGTGCTACTCTTTCGTGTAACAGACATTTAAGTAAAAGTCTGTGGTGTAACCACTATAGTGCCTCTTACTCGTACAACCTTGAAACAATTATCACAATGGACGGAGTCTGAGAACAGAGCTATAGCTTGTCGCCACTCTTGCACATACGTGTGTTAAAACTGTCAAACAAGGTATTGCTTGGTAATCCTTGACTTTCTCGGAGAGTCATTACGAGTAAAAGAGATAGGTTAAGTTTAGCAACGTCCCACTGTATAGGTATTTCGTGTCAGTTATCATAAAAGTAAAATATTAAGTCTCATTGCTCTGGCTAGAAATTTTGTGAAAAAGTAAAAATACTAACGTATTACTGTCGATATACTTGAACAAGTATTCAAGCCTGTATGCCAGCGCGAACTTATATATTTATAACAACACGTCAAGAACTATCAAAAAAATATTTAAATATCACTTTAACACACGCAGATAATGTGCCATTCCACCATATAGGTCTGAGAGCCCATAGACGTATTAAATCTAACTAGACCCGAAACAATATATAAAAACCGAACAAATATATGTAGACCGTATTGTATATACAAATGTTTTTTAGCTTTGTATGTGCGCTATCAACAATTTGGTAACCATTCTCCAGTGGCAGTTCTGATGAAAGAAAATTCTTAAGAAATCAATAGTACCTATGTACAGATATTTTCTTGCTATCATATTTCTTCTTTCTACTTGTGTGTACTTTGATTCGCGACTTCAACCCAATTGAACATTCATCGATATTAAAATCCATAGTTACTAAATCTTTTTGACTATGCATTTACTTATTTTGCGCTCAAGCGCTTAAACCATTCTTCGAAAGCCTTCGAAATATCTGTTTGAGTCCCGGACATCAAACCAATGAAAACGTGTCCTACATTCATTTTGCTAACTGTCAGTAAAAATACTTCAACATAGAACTTTCGCACCCTCAACCAAATTATCAAATAGGGAAATTGACAATCCAAAAACTCCTCCCGTTCCAAAAAATTTTACACTCGTATAATACTTATCTAACGCCTGTAACTGGTTAACTGTTTAATAAATCGCATATTTTTAATTATCACGACTTTACGAATTTTTCGCCAAAGGAGCGGCACAAATTTGTTAATGAAAATCGTATCGGAACAATTTTTCTCTTGTCTCGAGTGTCAGACCCACTATAGCTGTGTCCGCGTCCGCGTTCTCTTTACTGTTCACCCTGAAAGGCCGGCAAAGCACCTGCAGTACCTCTGGTGTATATGTACGTGGGCGATGGTAATCACTTACCATCGAGTCAAAAAAAATAATACCGATTAGTAATGTCTCATAAGTGTGACAGAATTAGATATACATAAACACATTGAAAAGATATACGTGGGAACAGGTTTAGACTGTACTATGTTAAAAAAAGGTTTTAGGCGCAACCTCGGAAAGTGTAATCTTGAATTGGATTTGGTTGTTGTTGTATGTTTTGAGTTTTGTTGTATAACATAGATAGTTATGCCGCAAGTGCTTGTGAACATGTACAGTAATTTAAAAAATCAGTTGAAAGCCGAATATTGCTGATTTTGTTACATATATGTGCTTATACATATTACATATAGCGACATCAGTCTAAAAAATCTTCAGTAGATGATGACTATCGTTCTACTGTCGATATATTTGGGAAGTGTTTTAACACTTTGACACAAGCTATAGTTATGCACTGTTGCCATAACTCGTCCAAAAAGTCATTGTCAATTTTTTTAAGTTTTTATGTCAATATAATATTATACAATGAAAGTGAATTATAATTCGTCCTTTTTACTTTTTATACTTAGATGTTGCAATTTGTGACAAATGAAAATATAACTGTTAGGTACTATAAATTTTGAAGGATGTCGAAAATTACTATTCAAATGCCATAGAAACCAATACTACTTTCCGTGCACTTGTACACTATCTACTTCAATAACTTGCGACATGCATAAAGTTTAATTTCGGTATGTTAAACTCGTCAATTGCACAATACTTAACATAACATAAACCAAAAAAAAGAATGGAAACAATACTAAGCGTGCACATTGAATCTGTAAAACGAAAACACCCTATGAGGTATTGCGACTTGACCTACCTCGATGACAACATTCATTATATTAATTACTGACTACTTACTTTAATCCGTTCGTACCTATTAACATTATCGTTTTTTGTTGGTTTTATAAACGATTTATGCAAAATTGTGTTCATGTTGAACCAAGGGGAAATTTTCAATTGCCGCCTCTATATAATTTCCATGTAATTTAGATAACTATCGTAAATCGCCTTAAGCAATCCGTTGCTTGATGTAGATCTAATGAATACTGTATATATACTGTATACATCATCTTTGTAATAAATTGACAAAAAAGTTAAAATATTTTGTGTGTATAACACAGTCTACTGAAGTACTACCCAACTATTTATATTTGTATTTCCAAATGTCAACGGACTAGAGTTAATATTTGCTGAACATTGGAGCCTAATGAAGCCTAGGGTTAACTAATATCCCATGTTTTGTCACTACATACACTTAATTTATCACCACAAAACCATTTCACAGTATTCAATTTCACATTCAAATTCTAGCTTAAAAATTACAGACAAGATATCCTAGTCAAGATTCTACATGTACATGTTCTGGTACCAGGAAAACCATTTTCTTGAATGGATTTTTACATAATAATTTCTATTTCAAGAATCATTCATTAATTATGTAATTTTGTTTTTATTTAATAACAACAAGGCAGAGTTATTTTGGATAAAAATGAACTCTACATCTTCCATTTCTATTAGTCAACATATGGTTCAACATAGTGAATTTATTACAGGTAAACTTTAATTTTATATTTATACTAATATTTCATTTACTCCAAAAACTACTCTCTCACTTTGATTTAAAATAATATTTTTAGCTATTTGTTACTTATTTTTCATGTAAGTTTTTGCACCAAGTCTAAAGAAATCAGATAACTCAAAATTTTGACCATTGCCTCAATCTTTGTTACTTTACTTTATTTTCAGATTTTTCGTGTTCAAAGAAACCAGAATTTTCATTACGTATTATGGTGTGTGACCATTATATCACAAAACCCATACCTGGTGTTGATGTTATATACTCTGAATTTCGAGGGTCAGATATAAAGCAGGTATTGTCCTATTTAAAAAAGATCAAAATAAACTTTAACTTGTTAAACTACTAGTCTCTTTATTATGCCATACCTTCTTTTCTTTAAATGTAATAAAAGCCTGTAATACCCATTCTTATTCTTACATTTAAAGTTTATTGTACCACCAACTTTCTTTCCGTGAGTATAGTAAGGGCCAACCAAAGGCCTTGAATACTCTTTCTTTCAAACTTCATGTCCTCCTCTTTAATCATCAATTTTCCCACTAACTGGAGCAGTGAGGCGGGCTATTCCCGGCTCCAAAAACCCTCTCAGATATTTGATAAGGATTTTGCCCACCTATGGGCACTTACAGGCTGCTTACTTTTAAACCTGTGATGAGGTTTCCCACCAGGTACTATTCTTCGAGTGTGGGTTAATAAGTATTGAAAATATCTAAAAAATTGCAATATTATTCATTGAGCTATCATATATTAAACGAGTAAATTGAGACAACATTTAAAAAATGCAGAAAATAGACTTACATGCTGTCATTAATTTCCTACTACCATACCACCATTTTCGAAGAGATGTCTGTGGTCTATGGGACCCATACTGTTTCTTACTCTTGAAGACAATTTATAGCTAGGACAGGACAGCTTGTAGAGGCAAACACTGCAGGAAATGTGCAAAAATAATTATTAGGAGTTGCCCATTTAGAAAAGAAACATCCTGCAGAATTGGTTAGTGTATCAGACAGAACCGTTTTGACTATTTTGCTGAGAAGACTGAATCTGCACCACAGAAATTTAATTTTTTTTTTAAAAGAATTCTAGCAATGATTCATAACATTACTAATATTCCTGTTAACCCTCCAACTAGGCTGTATTAGTTTGGCAAACTAATACAGCTCACACATAGATACCCTGCACTGTGATTAATTCTCATACATTACCAAACACTTGTCTGTGAATTTACCACTACTCCATAAAAAGATATTTATTACTCATAGACACTGGGGATTAAGTTTAAAATTTGTCGATATTATGGAAATACCCATATTCAAACATTGTGTTGTATTAAATGATAGAAAATGAATATCAGTTCGGTAATATTTCTACTATTACAACCACGCTAACAATGTAGCGCAGACCTATTGTTGAATAGCTAAAAGTAATTTAATGCATTGTATTGGTACTGGTATTATGTGAAAACGAATGATCTCAGTGATGACATCTATTTAGATAAACTTGGAAGATTAAAACTTCTAACAAAATTTCATCATTATCTTTAGAGCCCCAGGCATTCTTACGCACTGTGAGAAATTTTTATGCACTGTTGCAATACCGACATTTCGAACAATACTAAATGATAGCGTAAATATGGATCACCTGTGCAGCGACAAAGGTACCCCATGTGTGCCACTTCTAGTATTTATATATTTATATTTCTATGCTCCGTACTAAAAGCGTATCGTGTTGCCGCGAGATTGTATAGATGTACCTTTGAAGCGAAAATAAAGAAGAACTTTTGGGTTGGATTGATAATGGCGATGAAACTTGAGTTCATCATTATTAGACGGTCTATATATAGACGGTTATCTACGCTAGACTCGATGCATTGACACAAACAAATTACACCACCCCACTAGAAGGTCCTATTCGGCCGGAAAAGTCATAACCACAATTTTTTTGGAATTTTTTTGATTGATTACAAAGACGAAGGTATTTCCATAACAGGAGAATACTACATTGGAATAATTGAAGGGGAGAGATGCTGTGAGGAAAAACAAAGGCGACGTAAATTGAACAAAGAGGCGCTACTTTTGCACGACAATATGCCAGTGAACAAGGCGCATTTGCGATGGCTGCTATATAAAGAATGCGTCCTGAAATTTTGGAACGCCGTCCCTACTGTCCTGATTTAGCTCCTAGCTATTATTATATATTTCCAAAAATGAACCAATAGTTTTGGGGGAAAACATTTGCGAGTGACACAATAAAGTCAAGGGCATGATTTCTGCCTATTATGAGGAGAAAGACTAATAATTTTCCATCGACGACATAAACATGTTAATTAACCGATACCTCCTCTGGCTTATAGTTAATGCATCATCATCATCATTTCAGCCTATCAGAAGTCCACTGCTGAGCATAGGCCTCCCCCAAAGATTGTCACGAAGCTCGGTCCTGAGCCACCTGCATCCATCGACTTCCCGCAACACTGCGCAGGTCGTCACTCCATCTTGTGGGGGGTCGTCCTGCACTGCGTTTGCCTGTACGTGGCTGCCACTCGAGAACCTTTTTTCCCCAACGGTTGTCAGTTCTGCGAACTATGTGGCCGGCCCACTGCCACTTCAGCTTGCTGATCTTTACGGCTATGTCGATTACCTTAGTTCTGCTGCGGATATCATCGTTGCAGACTCTATCACGCAGAGAAACACCGAGCATAGCCCTTTCCATAGCGCGCTGAGCAACTTTGAGCTTCCTCATACGGGCTGCAGTGAAGGACCAAGTCTCGGATCCGTATGTCATCACTGGCAACACGCACTGGTTGTATACTTTCGTCTTGAGGCTTTGCGGTATACTCGACGAGAAGATATGACGTAGTTTCCCGAACGCAGCCCAGCCGAGTTGGATTCGTCGATTGACCTCTGGGTCGAAGTTGGACTTACCTAATCGGAAAATTTGTCCCAGGTATACGTACTCGTCTACAACTTCGAGCCTATTGTTCCCAACAACAACCGGTATTGGTGTGACATGGACATAGTTAATGCATATATAGTGGCAATCACAAACGTAGTGTTAGGATGACTTTCCACAAGAGAAAAGAGAAGTGACGACATGCACTGTGTTGTGGGAACTCGATCCTCAATAAAATCATACCATGTTATTTGTCATATTCAAGACTTGCTTTCGTTTATTGGTAACCATCTCTTTAATAAACGATACTATGTTAAAAAATTGCCCTAGGTAGCTCAGGACCGTGCTTAGTGGCAATATCTGGAGAAGCGCTATTTTCAGCAGTGAACTTGTGGCAAGTTGTTAAGATAACGCTATAACATAATACACGTGAACAATGTTCCTAATAATTTTAGGTATGGTCAATATTTATCATTATAAAATCTGTCATAACATTATGATCCAAAATATCCAGGTTCCAGTATTAAGAGTTTTTGGACCCACTCCAGATGGAAGAAAGGCATGTCTTCACATTCATGGTGTCTTTCCTTACTTTTACCTACCATGTCCTACATCAAACCCAGAACCACAGTTCTTATATCAAGTAAGTATCTAAATTTAAATACAATGCAATACACATACAATATACTATATACGAGAATATCCTCTCAATACCTTATATTATTTTTAGATTGCGGCAAGTTTAGACAAGGCTTTAAATATAGCTTTAAAACAAGCTACATCAGTGAACCATCATGTTTATAAAATATCTTTAGTTAAAGGATTGTAAGTTTTATTCTTTATTTATTTTAACAGCTATATTGTCGAAAGGATTTTAATATTAAAAAACTTGTTTTCAGACCTTTCTATGGATTTCATGACAAAGAGCATTTATATTTAAAGATATTTCTATATAATCCAGGCTTAATAAAGCAGGCAGTAGAATTGTGTAGTAATGGAGCTATTTTGGGACAACCTTTACAACCTCATGAATCGCACCTTAATTTTACTTTACAATTCTTCATTGATTTCAATCTTTTTGGAATGAGCAATATTGACTTACAAAATGTGAAGTTTCGTAGGGCGGGACTAACGCAAAATAGTAATGAACCTTTGGAAGATTTAGATGAAATAAATCTAAAACCCGAAAGTGTGTGTTACTTCGAAGCAGATTGTGCTGCTTCACATATCATTAACAGACAGAGAATTGGTAAAGCAGATGGCATTGAAAACCCAGGACTCGAAGAAGTATGGAATCAAGAAATAGAAAGACGCAAACAGTTAAATATGTCCTTGGCATCTAAATCACTTTCCCAGGGCAGGGAAAAAACGGATGAGACAGATTCACACTATAAATTTCAAAACATGTTTATAGTTAAAAATTCGGATTTAATAGACAAACCAGTTGAGACAGAAATAAAAGATGTTTGTGAAGTACATTATCCAGCTGAGATGGTAGAGGGATCGCAAATATTTAATGCATCTGATGTCAGTACACATTTTCCAGAGCATACATTGAACCTGAGTGTAAATAGAACAGTAAAACTAGATAAAACTCTTAACAACATTGATAACACCATTGTTAATGAAGATATAGCATTGAATAGCAGCTTTTCTTTACATTACAGTCAAGTGTTGTGTATGTATTTATGATGTGCGATATATAAAATAAACCAATAAAAATAACCAAAACACCACTAATTCACAAATTGTTACAGTGGACAATGAAGACTTAGAGTTGGTCGATATGCTTCAAGATATGGATGATAAACCAATAGACGAGGATAGTGTTATGGGCACCCCAGCTCCAATTGCAGAATTTCAGTCTGATTCTGAGCTAGAAGATGAATATTCACAAGTGTTTGATGATGACACAATGTTTCTGGATCCCGAAAAATGGTATGTGATATAAGGTAATATTATAAATAGGTACCAATTTAAAACTTTATCTTACAACTATTTATATCCTCTAAGATGTCCTCTTCTATTATAATTTTCAGTAAATATAATACAAATGAATGCACTTCCTCTTGGAATGATTCTTTTTGGGACGGTGCTAGTATACCACAATTAGATGGAACATGTGATGATGATCGTAAGTATTACGAAATGACCTTTTTTTTAAACCACTGTAACATTATGCGAATAAATATGTCATTTCAGATATTAAAAAAAAAAGGAAAAGAAAAATGAGATCATTCAAACTTGGCCTGTCTAAACCAAAGACCATTAAAGCTGACAAAACTTATATTGTAAAAAACCCAAATGAAAATTTAGATAAAAAAGAATTTAATTCAGAACAGGATATTAATGAAATAGAAAATTCAGATACAAGTGGGGGGTCGGTTGTTAGTATTACGAAAATGCATCTTAAAAAAAGGTTCCAACATGAAGAATATATTTTAAATAGTAAAAATACATCAATTACTGACTTAGTCAATTGCTGCAGTGAAAAATTAAATGTTATAGAAAGACTGAAGAATGATAATAAAGATGCTGCAGTTAATTATGATAGACAGAGAGCATTTGAGCCTACTGCAGGTCCATCTAGATTAATGTTGGCAAAAGAAGAAAACGTTAATCAGTTGCTTGATATTTCTGAGAACAATTCTTTTGAATCATCGCAAGAAGAAATTGATAAGGGTATTAAAAGCTTTTATGACAGATCAAAAATATTTGATGATTCGTTAGAAAATGAGGATAAAAGTACCTTAACACTAGAATCTGACAGCGGAGATAAAAATATGAAATGGAATAAATTATATGACAGAAATATAATAAAGCAAGAATCCATAGAGACTTCTGATTTTACTGATTACAAAAAAATAATAATAACCCCTAAATTAAGAGCTCCAACTAAAAGTCAGATTACTTCTACATTTAAAAAATATTGTATTCCTGAAAATCTGAACCCTAAACCTTTCTTTTCCAATTATAAAGACGTTGGAGACAAAATAGAAATTGGACAGTTGCTAATAAAATTACAAAGCAAGCAAGCTAGGGATCAAAATCCGTTTGAAAAAGTATTGAATACGACTAGCATAGAGCAATGGAGACAGTTATTATTTTTACAGACAAATGAAATGTCGGACGATATATCTAAACCAGAAATTTTAAAATCTATATTAGCTGGGAATAGACGATACATTTTAAAACCAATTAAAAATGCTCCTACTAATCGTGACGTTACAGAATGGCTTAAACAAACTGAATTACCAACAAAGAAAGCTGAATCCAGGATTGATTGTAAAGAAATTAGTAAAAACTTAGATGAAATGGAGTCTTCACAAGTTATAGGTTTAAATGAGGACGAAATTAATAGCAGCATTAGTTTGGAATGTAATGATAAAGTAAGCCATTTTTTTATTAAATTTCTTTTTACTAGTTATATTTAAAATTTTAATAGTGTCTTTTTTCATTCATTTAGCATAAAATAAAAGAAAATAGCTCTCTTCAAGTAACAATGCAACCTGACGGATCATTTCTGTGTTTTGGAGGTATGGAGAGTCAAGGAGAGAGTTTACTTGGTACACCAGTACTGGAAGTAAGTAGTATTTTATATTTGCATTTAAAGTAATAATTACATAGTGGTCACAAAGATTAGATAAACTTTCTGTAAATAATTATTTTAATCTTACAGATGGACTTTCTTACGCTGATGCTCGTGGAAGTGCATACCTCAGTTCGAGGAGAATTAAATCCCGACCCCGCGATAGACCCGATGCTGGCTGTATTTGTAACAGTCAGAAATGATTGCCCATCAAACCACTTCTTGTCGAAGTCGTTGACTGAAATTCTTGTTGTAGATTCACTTCCACCACCCAAATACCTAGATAGATGCGTTTTCGATTCCAAAATTACTTATGTGGATACTGAGAATGAAATGTTGGAAAGTCTGATTGAACTAATAAAAAAACACGATCCTGATATTCTGTGTGGATATGAAATTGAAATAAACTCTTGGGGATACGTTATAGAAAGAGCGCAAAATTTAGGCATAGAAGTTGTTAAGGAGATTTCAAGGATAACGGAAAAAAATCGACAAAAGCGTTGGAGAAATGACAATGAACTTGAAGGAAAAGTAATTGGAAGAATCACATTTAATGTTTGGCGTTTATTCCGCCATGAGTTAGCGCTTTCGAGTTATAGTTTTGAGAATTGTATGCACCAGATTTTAAATGAAAGAGTGCCTATGTATAGTTTTGCTCAGTTAGCAGAATGGTGGAATGACGAATCCAGGATTTTGAGGTGGATACCTGTTGAATATTATCTAACTAAATTATCGGGCACAGTCAGGATGCTTGAGAAGCTCGATATGATAAGTATGTGGTTTATCCTAGTTTTATTACTCCATATTTTAGTAACAATTAAATTAATCGTCAAACAAATCCTTCGACTCCATCTCATTTTATCTAAAGACAAATGCCAGCCAAATTCCATAGGTTCTGGTATGGCGCATATATCGAGGTTAATAGACTTTGTAACTTACATAGATGGATGACAGAGCAGCATTAAATTTTCGAGAAGTCTAGTTTAGCGATTACCAATCCGATGGCCAAGCATCATGGTTAATGCTTAAGAATTGGGGGAGACTCAAGTCCTGCAGTAGAATATTTACAGGCTGATGCAGTCGCTGAGACGGACAGGTAAACAATTGTTACTAGACCCGTAACAACGTTCTATACATATCTTTATAAAGATGTATATTGGATATTTAAAGTAGTCAATTCGTGGATCGCCGCCATTTTATTCACACAAATTAGCACGCATGTTGCTTAGGGCATATCTGTTGGTATTTATATCTATGCCAAGTAAAATGCACAGATAATTAAGGGTAAAAATGTCCGCAGATCGCACGTCGGAGCTGGCGCGGCTATTCGGGCTGCAGTGGTGGGAGGTGTTGTCGCGGGGCTCGCAGTTCCGCGTGGAATCGCTGATGCTGCGCGCGGCGCGCCCGCTAAACCTCGTGGCACTGTCGCCAACCGTGCGCCAGCGAGCTGCGATGCGCGCCCCTGAATGCTTGCCGCTAATATTCGAACCCGGTTAGTGTAAGGGGAATATACTATCTCTTTCTCCAAATACCAACAGCACCTCCAAGTGGTGCACCCTGGTAGCCAATAAACATGGCTCTGGCGACCGAATGCTGCCGGAATATCCACCTGAATTTACCGAATCCAAATCCTACAGACTCCTGACGGGGAAAAGAGGGTGGAAGGGGTGGGGGGGCTTCCCCAACGTCGTGAATCTGGACTAATATTCCAAGAAATGTTTGCTGCTTATTGGCGCCTCCTTGGAGATGTCTATGTTCAGCAGTGGACTAAATAGTGTATTCTATTTTTTCTTTTCTATTCACTTGAACTCACAATATATTATTCTTAATTGGTAAATTATTTATTTTCACGCCAGAATCCCGTTTCTACTCTGATCCGGTTATTGTTTTGGATTTCCAAAGTCTGTATCCGTCGATGATGATCGCCTATAACTACTGCTTCTCGACTTGCATCGGCCGAGTTCAAAATATTAACGGGTATGTTTGTTACGTTTTATTATATTTATAGATTGTTATATGATCAATAGTTTGAATAGTAAAGTTACCAAAAAACCTGGTATCGGTACCACATTTAAAACAATTAAACAAACAAAAATGTTAATTGTTAATTACATATTTTCAGGGATGCGCCATACGAATTTGGCGCGTGGCGTTTACGAATACCAAAATCTAAATTGAACAAGTTAATAAACAATGGGCTGGTGCACTGGTCACCAGTAGGGGTTGGCTTTATAAGACCATCTGTACGACGTGGAGTGTTGCCAGCATTACTTCGGAGAATTCTCGCGGCTAGGCAGGCCGTGAAGAAAAACATGAAAATGCAAACAGATGAGGCCCTAAAAAAGGCTATGCATTCGCGGCAATTAGGTAAATGCTATAAATGTTATTTGTTTTGTTGATTGTGTTACAATAATAGTTATATTGAATTTTTTACTTTTAAAATTATTTACTCAGGCTTGAAGCTTATAGCCAACGTTACTTACGGTTACACGGCTGCGAACTTCAGCGGCCGCATGCCTTGCGTGGAAGTTGGAGATAGCGTAGTAGCTAAAGGTCGCGAAACACTCGAGCGAGCGATTAAGCTCGTTGAAAACAACTCAAAGTGGAACGTTAAGGTATATCCTCACTATTATACAAACACCGTTATGCAACTAATTCCACGTCGTATCTTGTTCGTGCACGTCACTGTGCGTTCAGTGCTTTGTAGATTAATTAGATAAGTTGTTTTTGCGCCAGAATACCATGCCCAAAAAACAATTCAATATTATAAATACCAGCATTGATCATGGTTACCGACGTTCACCATCGAGGTAGGTGGTTCCCATTCCATGTCTGTTTGGTACGGTCTGTCAGTGTTTGGTGCACACTCTATATACGCATGCGAAGAATACTATTCTGCGCTTAGTAAAGATGTATCTGTGCCAACTTCTACATGCGCCCAGCGCTCAATATGCTAAAATGAACATAATCTAAATATTACATCATTTTTTTTATTTTGTTTAAGTCTATTTTACCTGAGTTGTGGCCCAAACAGTGCTCCTGCAAACTACTAAACTTAACCAACTCTCAAGTAGTATCATATAGTAATATCATTGCTCGCAATAACTAGGAGATTACTTAATTTTTTTAGTCCCCCCGTGACCACGGCTGCTGTAAAGCAATCGAAATGTCGGGAATATAAAAGCATAATTGAACGCGATAAAATACGTAAATAATAGTTTCATTTCAAATGTGTAGTGTTCGCGTAAATACAAGAAATCATTATAAGTTTTTTTCGACTAACTTACACATTTTTAATATATAAAATAAAGAAGTGATGTTTGAATTTTTACATTTTGAATAGTTTCTCCTCTAGTATATACTAGGGTAGATGACAAAATCTCGCTGCAAAACATCATCCGTCGACCCTATTCTACTTCAAAACAACTGAATCTATAAGAATTAAACTTAAGAAAAGAATTTTTGTTGTTACTACATGCCATTAAGTAAAATAAGATTCGGTTTAGTAAATAAAGTACTGATATGTGTTATATACTACTGAAGTCACATTAGTTCCAATGTTACACTCAGGCCAAGGCGCGTGCTCAGCTCATTATGACATTACAAAACAAGTAATGTACAAAATATCTTCAGCGGTATTTAGTTAGTAGTAGTAAAACCGACTCTGCGCGAGTAAGATAAAGAAAGAAACAACACTAATAGAAGTAATAACATTTAAATATTTGTAGGTCATATATGGCGACACAGACTCGATGTTTGTCCTGGTGCCGAACGGGACCCGCGCGGAAGCATTTCAAATAGGACAAGAAATCGCTGATGCTGTAACTGCCGATAATCCTTCACCTGTCGCTTTGAAACTCGAGAAGGTATTGTTATCATTCGTCTTCAAAACTAAATTAAACGCAAAAGTAATTTTATAGATTTTGTTCCTAGATGATATATTTTTAACGCATTTCAAATTACTTTGTACTGGCGTTTGTAGACTTCACAACATGTTTTATAATTTTTATGATGCCCTGTCTTGCGATTAAGAATATCAAGCCGTTTATAAATCGTACATTAATAACATATACACGTCTGTCATCCATAAGTGTAGGCTGAGGTTGTGAACTTACATTTGCTGCTTTAGTACTTTGTTTTGATACGCACAACCAATTATACCAAGTAAGCAAAATAAAATAAAATTTTCTATAAAATAACATATAGTGGCAGTAACTGTCACAAGCATTATTATGAGGTCCCTGGTATTTAAAAATTCATCCCGCATTTAATTCTAATTACAAATAATTTTCAAATGTATCAGGTCTACCAACCATGCATACTACAAACAAAAAAACGCTACGTTGGTTACATGTATGAAAGTCCAGACCAAGAGAAGCCTATCTACGAAGCGAAAGGGATAGAAACGGTACGAAGGGATGGCTGTCCTGCTGGAGTAAAGGTAATTTTTTTTTGTGCGTGTAGCAAATTAGAACAGATTTGTGTGGGACAGATTGTGGATGCGATGAGTTGATGTGGGTTATATCAAGAGTCGGTCACCCGTAACTTCGTCTTCACCCCACTTGGGCCGCAGATAAGTAGAAAGTACGGTCGGCGGTCACGATGTTGTGATAACCTTTTGTTAACACGCCGCAGATCTCATCCAGAGGAGAGAAAAATTTTGGGCACCATTAGGGGTACCCAAAATTTATGCTGCTGCAGGCAAGGGAAAACCGCGCGCCCAACTTGAGATCTAGGTGAGAGGTACTTATCGCAATCATGTCCGCCGCCCAAACCTCTGTTTCAGGAAAACAAAAAATCCTCCCCAGATTCTACGCTGCTCCGGCCACATAGAGAAAGACCGGGTCCAATAACTGTACCAAAAAAAGAGAGCCTGATTTGGCTCTCAACCATGTTTATTCCCACTTTTGGTGATAAGTTAAAAAAAAATACCCGCAGAGAAACTCGGGAGAAAGTTAGTAGCCACCATGTAGTAAGACACCTTAGCGAAGTTACTGCTAGTCGGCCTTGGGTGCAATGACCGAATGAGCTTTACTTCTCGCGGGACATATCAAAGACAGTAATAATCAAGGTCAAAAGGTTTCCCCACCTAGCTCATTGTTAACCTTAACCTTAAAGTTCATTAAAATTCCAGCTGCTCCAGCGTTCGCTTTGCGAATTGTTCGAGACGGGCGACATGTCGCGTGTGAAGCGCATAGTGTGCGCGACGCTATCGCGGCTGGTGGACGGCAGCCTGCCGCCTCAGGAGCTGTTCTTCACGCGGGAGTACCACGGCACCGCGGGCTACCGGCCCGGGGCCGCCGCGCCGCCCAACGAGATTGCCAAGTATGACGCGGCGAATGATAATATCGCTATGTTGGTACACTTGTCGGCATGAATCTTGAACACTAGTTGCATGTGCTGCTAGAACGCATTTCAGATGCATTTCTCGCCAACAATCCTACATTGGATATCGTGTGGATATTAGTAACATTCAAAACAATAGTAATAGCCAGAGAAAGATGAATGTTCAAGATCCGTTCCCATATCTACATAATATAACAGTTTTAATAGCTTAATGTCTTAAGTTGAATAATCAGTTGGTATACTTGTCTTAGCCGTGGGGTAAAAAAATATAAAAATAAGCTCTCTCCAGCATATGTCAAACACCGGGATGGTCAGAAGTGTAGACATCTTAGACCTTTCAACTCACTTGTCATCATAGCTTATTTGGGACAACGTGACAAGTGGTGAGCCTGTCGTGTGGTAGCGGTGTAATAATCTGCCAACTCTTTCTTCCTGTTGAAAATACGTTCTACGACTGTCTTAGGAGTGAATCGGACAGGAGAACATGATAACATGAAAGTTTTCATATACGGAGGTTTTATAGAGCGCCATGTGGCTTGGTTGTAGTAGTGCGGGTATATCTACCTGGCTGAAGTGTGCGTTGGCGCATGACTTCTTAGTAATGGCTTTAGTCTATGTGTACAGATCTACACGGGTTGTATGAAAAAGTGCAGATGAAACCTACACAGTCCACTTTACTGTAAAGCAGTCGAAACAGCGGAAATTAAAAAAGTAAAATAAAATGGGATAAAATTCGTAAATAGTAGTATTATGTGTACGAGACGTGTGCAGGCGGGCGACGGCGCGCGACGTTCGCGGCGCGCCTCGTGCCGGCTGGCGCGTGTCGTGGCTGGTGTGCGCGGGCGCGCCGGGCGCGGCGCTGGCACGGCTGGCACGCGCACCTCGCGAGCTGCTGCGCGAGCACGCGACCCCGCACGTGCCGTACTACGCGACGCGCGTGCTGCTGCCGCCGCTGCACCGCTGCCTCTCGCTGCTCGGTGTCAACGTCTTCAACTGGTTGGTTACACTTCCTCTTTTTTTTCGAACGTCACCAATTTATGTCATACTGCCCGCATACAACGATTTCAATCGTGACGATTACGAAGGAATACCGCATCTCGCGGCGGTTTACGCTGACATTTTTTTATGGAAAAGATGGCAAACGAGCATGCGGTTCACCTGATGGTAAGTGATTATCGTCGCCCACATATATCTGCAACACCATAGATACTGCAGGTGCGTTGCCGGTCTTTTAGGATATTTGGGAGATGGGAGGGAAGAGGAGGGGAATAGGGAGGGGATCTGGGCCTCCGGTTACCTCAATCACCGAACGAAACGCAGAAGCACAAGATGCCTCTACTTCACGCCGGTATTCTGCGAGGCCGTGGTATCAATCCGGTCGAGCCGGCCCATTCGAGCAGCAGCTAAAGCCACCGCTTGGCTCAACCACGCTTAGAGTGGTAAAGAAGTAACATAAAACTTACATCAGTGTTATGTTACTTCTTTACATTGGTATTCTAAAAATATCGTAGTTTTAAAAATTGATACCGTTGAAATTATAGCTCAATAAAACTTCAAACTCTAAAAAAACGAAAACCAATACATATACACGGTAGAAATAAAAAGTTATACGATTTTCTAATTCCAAATTTTCATATGTACTACATATAATCACATTGATGTTATATTTTAGATATTATTTTGATTCTGCGGCCTCGAACCGAGCGTCATGGCTCAGTTTCGTTCACTGCCCAGAAAAAGAAGTTTACACTTCAATAAAAATGTTTGTTAAAGGTGGAAGGAGGTGGGGTACGGCCGAGAGGTGCAATTGGAGAGAGGAGTGGCAAGTGCCGGGGGTGGAATCGCCCGCTACATGCAACGCGGGCGCTGCGCGATGTGCGGCGCGCGTGGCACTCGCTCGCTGTGCGGCACTTGCGTGGCCCGACCTCACTCCGTGCCCGCACTCTCCATGCGGCTGGCGCGGGCGCTTACAAATCTTCAGCAATGTAACGAAGTAAGTTGGAGTCGCAAGGGACACCTCCCTCGCCCGCTAAATGTGTAGGCTATCATTGAGCACATAAAGAAATTCGTGGATAGGTAAAGTCCGCTTACAAGAATCGCGATAGACTATCCTCGGCACCATTATCCGCTCAGAAATTAAAGGTAGCCAATTTTCATCAGAGCAATGTTTGTTGGTGTCGTTTTATTTTCTTTAGTGATATACATTTTTGATTGCAGGTATGTAAATCGTGCTGCGGCCATGCCAATTATTTGCATTGCGAAAACACTGAATGCCCCGTGCTGTGGCGAAGATTGACCGCGCAACACAAGTCTGATCAAGTGCGCGATGTCGTCAGCAATCTACCTTCACATTTGGCGAATCACAACTTAGAATTTTAATTTTATAATGTATTGTGATAAATGTATATAAGTATAATACAAAAGCCGTCACGGCCGTATACCCTATGCTGGGATGTTTAGAGATATTGACATTTATTTCAGCCGTTTCAACCCACTTTTCATCAGGGACTTTTTCGAATAACGTGACAGGTGTCGAGCCTGTTGCCCTGTGATAATTATGCATAATATATCAATAAATTATGTTTACATTCCCAGTAGTATTTGTTTATTACTTACTATGTATAATATTGTGTGGTTTTTGTAGTCGAAGGAAATAAAAAATGTAAGTCTAACTTCGCTAACGTTGAATTCGGGGCAGCGATATAATTTTAAAGCCCCCTTTAAAAAAACTGACTGCCCTGCTGGTCGTTTTCCACCACGGCGATAACTTCCGAACAGTATAGGCAGTTGTCAAACAACTCAGACAAATTTGTACAAAAACAGATAATTTTTTTCGGATCAATTTTTAGGTCTGGTTGTGTTGTGTGCGTTCCGTGTCTCTGACTCTGCAACTAAACATTCGTTCGATCTTATCGCATATGCATTACAATGGATATTTTTTTTTATTAAAGAAGGGGACAAACGAGCGTGCGTAACCTGATGGTAAGTGATCACTGTCGCCCACGAACATCATATATAGATATGGTTATGTAAAGACGGAGAGTGCCTGTTCTCGCGTACGCTTACGGCCCTATATCTCCTGCGCAGTTGACAACTGCCGTTATGAAAGCTGCCTATTCTGCATATATTTGTTCTTATTATTTTTCCTCTTTTAGTTATTCTTTTGCATTGAAATAAGCTTTAATCTGTGATCTTCAAAGTAATAACTTTTTTTATAAATTTTTAATAACTTAAGTGAGTCTTGTTTCGTTCAATAATTGTCTGTTCTAATACAATCCAATATTTTAATGCTGTTATTAGACTTTTTTATTTCAATTATTTTATATATGATTGATTTCGATTTATTATCAGAATCATTGACTAATTTTTTATTTAATGACTGGCGATTGGCAGTAATCGTGAGGTTGTCATTAAAAAAACGACTAGTTCTCGTGTTACTTTGTTATGTAGACGTCTACGGCTCGACATAGTTGACGGTGGTCTAGACTATCGACACTTAATTTCAAAAGTTTCAAATCTAGTACCCGGGAATTTTAAACTTAATTTATAGGTACCTGTTTGCAAAATGAGTTTTATAATTTATTTGAACTTACCTTCATACTTTTCCGGTTAAGGACTGACTGAATAGAGTTCATTATAAAGTATATTGATTAAAGTTGCAAATATTAGAGCAAGTCCGTAGTTATTCGCCGCTTTAACTCTGGCCTTGAGTCAACCATGAGCGCAATTCGTTACACAATAACTTAAAATCAAAACAAACAAGAAGAACAATTAACAAACAAGAATAAACCGTTTTGCCTCGCATCGTACGACAGGTCCATCGACCTACTCTTTCACACACGCCCATTCGGCCCATACAAATATCAACTCCCTTGCACTAGATTTAGAGTTCGAATTTGTTTGCTAATTTACCTTCCATCACTATTCGCTACTATATTATCGCGTCGATCGATGCGTTGGGAATCGATAAGAACGTTGTGGAGTCTCTACATAGCAGTCTACGGATTTGTCTAGTCCAGGGATTCCCAAACGGTTTTGAGCAAGAAACCCCTCTTCCAAAATGAACAGATACCTCAGACCCCCATAGCTAAATTACTTTAAAAATCCTGTCTCCAGTTTTTTCCTATTGGTACAAAATACTTACCAAAACAATTTACCCACGGGTATCGAACTTTGGCAATCCCTGGTCAAGTCATTTGGTTGTCATTGAACCGTCGTCGATTCATTCACTGAAGGAAGACGGTCGAATTAAAGCCCATCCATAATTGGAGTGCGCTAGCGTACAGTTCAGTGAGCTCCGAAGCGAGTGGAAGACGAAAACCCAGAAAAAATGACGAGAAAAAGGAAGAAAAAGAAGGTTATCAGTGTAGGAAGAAACAAGGAATTGGACATGATAAAAAATAAAACGAATATTCTTTATTCTTCGGCATAAAAGATAATTTCCTTAGTTAAATGTCAAATCGTATTTTTTATTCCTCGAAGAAATAGGCGAAAGAAACTCCGAAGGTATCCCCTATGCCTATGCGACATGCATTACAATTAATAAAAAAATAAAAGGTACGGACCCAAATATAACTATATTATAGCTATTTTATTTGCATGAAATCAAGACAAAATTTTACTAAGGGCATTATTTATTTTATGAAGAAACTCAGACTTTACTGCCTTTGAATATCAGTGAAGTATATGCCTGTAAAGTCAGCGAACTATATTATATATTTGTAAAATTAGTTACCGGCAGGAAGACCCGTGGAAGAACACGTGCGAAAGACAGGCATCGCCGAAGAAACTTTATCTTGTAAGTAGTCAAATAAATAAAACCTTAATATAACTGCCTATACTCCGATCCCGCAACCCATAGCTCGCAAACATTTATAGGGTAACAATATTATTTATAAAATCAATATCGAAAATAAAATCATAATTGTAATGCATATCGCAATCGCAAAATAAAATGTATGGACCCAAATATAACTGAAAGCATGTTATAAGAATATAGTGATCCACTAAATTAAAGCACAAGTACACTGCAAACTCGAGCAGACCTGCCCCCACAAGCAGCATCTGTTCACAATTATAACGCATGTAGCAGGCATCGTCCTCCTCAACCATATTAAAGCGATGTGGACGATATAGGTATGCAAGTCTACAATACACATAGATATGAGGATTACAGAAATCACTATTAGATTTCCAAAGAGTACACCTACAATTTTCTACGATACATACTATTTACAATATCGAGAAGGTGCTTAATAAAAAAAAATAAGTATATACAAGCCATTTGCAAAATAGCGGCGTTAAGTTACAAGATATTTTATGTTAAACTGGTTATTATTCCAAGCTTTCTTATCATTAAGACAATCATGAAGGTTACCGAAGCTTTTGAGCACAAACCCTGCAATTTTTGATTTGCTAGTTTGTTATTATTTCTGAATACAAAATTATGTCTATTATATTGTACAGTGACCATTCAAGTTTACGTGCATACATAACATTTTAATCAATGTAGTAAATATTAAGACATTGATTTCCTTTAATAGTTGTATGTATATATATGCGAATCACGAGACCACATATTATAAATAGCCCGTACTGCTGTTTATTAACCTCCGCTGCAAGACCCACAATAAAACACTATGAGACATTATGTTGTGAAAGTAACTAAAGTAAACCAACCTTGCAGTATCTATATCAGTCCATTGGCATATTTTTGTTACAGCATAAGCAGCAGAGCTACGTGTATTAGCTAAAGTTTCTACATGGGGACCCCATTTCAATGCTTTGCTTTACGTACAATCAATATATAAAGCAAAACATTCATTTTAAATTCACATTACATTACATTTAAACAGTACCATTGCCAATACATTTCGTATTGCAATAAAACGGCTAAATTTTTTCGCATGAAATCTATACAAAATTTAACTAAGGCCATTATTTATTTTATGAAGAAACTCAGACTTGACCGCCTTTGAATATCAGTGAACTATATGTCTGTATAATCGGCGAACTATATTATATATTTGTAAAATTCTGTTAAAAATAAACCACACCAATCGCATGGATCACTCCTGAGTTACCGGCAGGAAGAACCGTGCAAGAAAACGTGCGCAAGACAGGCATCGCCGAAGAAACTTCATGTTTGTAAGTATTCAAATAAATAAAACCTTAATATAGTGGCCTGTACTCCGATCTCGCAACAATTTTATTTATAAAATCAATATCGAAAAAATAAAATCATAATCAGCAACACTACATGCGCTTCTATATCGATACTTGGCATCTCTACTTGTTATCTCTACTTGTTATTCGTTGTCATTTTATTTTATAATGTATGTAAATCTGTCATTTATAAATATCCAACTGGACGTTGGCAGTAATCATTAGGTTGCCATTTAAAGAAAAAAAATATCCAATTCGTTCAGTGATACTTATAGATACAGCGATACGCTTTGGGAATAGGTGGACGAGAGATAAATAAATTCATAGCTAGTGGAGGAGTCTTTAGTTCACGAACTACTCATGTCTATTTCATGGAGTTGATTTCTTAGTACCCATGTTAACTTATTTATGGAATTAATCCTCACCATATGTTCTGGTTCTATAAGACAATCAAACGCACATATCATATAGCTGAAACTCAAATAATAGTGTTCTGTGGTAACTGCACCATATACACAGAGTACATTATTGTACATATAATTCTTTATAATTCGTGACGTATATTTTGTGAAAAAGATTTTAAGTCCCTGCTATTGTTCTGTGTTTTTAGTACATAAACGAATATACAATTTCGAGTACTCAGTTATTTTATATTCAGTTTATAGTGTTTTTAACACTTACCTACCACATATTCAGCTGTTTTTCTGGCATTGTTTCAAAAATTAGAACTTTCCTCTAGTGGTGATAACTGATAAGTTGAAACCTCACAATTAGCAAAGAGAATGTTATCATTATGTTATTAGAATCGGAAGTGATCTTGTCTCTTCTTGAGCTTACTTGAGCATTTTGACTTTTCTCTTAATTTCTGTATTTTTTTTTAAATTTACCTTGTTTGTTTATTGAAATCGCAGATTTACGACATTACTATAAAGATAATAAAAAGCAATGCTTAAGGACGTCGAATTGCGCAAATTACCAGCAGGTACCCTGTGTGATATTATCAACACTTTGGAAACCAATGATGACTGGAAAAAAGTTATGTCTTTTATACCCAAAGACCCTAACAGTGACTACTTTGAACAAAAATACAATGATGAGCATATTAGGTAATTTGTCTTCCTTTTCATTACAACAAGCAGTCAAAAAAATTCTAGTTCCTTAATTTTAACTAAGTTAATTAATTTTGTTTTATATGTCATTTATTTAGGAAGAGCAGGGTCTTCTGACACAATACAAATACAGAGATTGACCCTATACCTTGTATATGTGTTTAATTTAAATTTACTTAGTTGTTAAATATTTCTCATTTTCATTTCACGAAAAAATCTTTCATTCTGTTAAAGGCTCATTGAAGAATATGCACGATGTAGTAATCGCCAATGTGCAGAAATATTAATTGATGAATGGGGTACTTCGGGACGTATAAGGCCTACATTATCAACTTTGAAAGAAATAGTAATTAAGGCAAATATTTTAAAAGCTGCTGATCAAATTGCTGCTATCCTTCAAGGTAACTAAATAATTCAATACTTTATTGATGTTATTACATTGTAAAATGTATATAATATATGTGCTAGATTTCCAGGCCCATTTGTAACATTTAATTTATTGTTTTATACTACACTAAGACTTACAAGAGCAGAGTACTGTAAGTCTTGTTCATGGACTTCTATGTGAAACAAGCATGTACAATCCAAATTTAACTTGAGTGGGATACAGCTATTTATGTTGTATGTACATATTACTCCTATAAAACACTATAGAGGAATATAGATTTGTCTAATTAGCAAACCTCAGGCGTGACTGAATGGAAAAACCATTAGTAGTAAATATGCCAAAACCCATTCCCATAGGCTAATAGTGCAAGTTACCAACACTCTGTTCACTAATTAGCCTACCAAATGTGGTCTCAGCTTTCACAAAGAATAGAAAATAAATATCCAAATAAGCTTTGAAATCCTACATTAATGCCATGAAATTATTTTGTTACATTGCAGAGGAGCGTCCACCGCGGCCTAGAGACGGACCAGGAGCAGACATTGTTACTGATGTTACAATTTTATTGAATAATGAACATATAGAACAGAGGTTTAATGATTTAGATCCAACTAAGAGAATACAAAATCAGTTTTATGACAGAAACTTATGCAATATTAGTACTTTACCTTTGAAATCTGAGAATGAAAATGGATTTAGTAGCCGTAATATTCCTGATATAAGTTTCTTACAGTCTTTGAATAATAAACCGACTGTACCCGTAATGCCCAGTGATTTTATAAAATTATCTGAACCTTCAATGAACATACCCCACTTAAGTTTAATACTGCCAAAATCCCAGCATTTCAATAAAAATTCAACCCAAAGTTCAACAAGTTATAGTACCCAGAGTGGTGTTGATTCATCACAAGAGTCTGCAGAACAAATCCCAGAACAAGTAGCAGCCGAAAATACTTCATACTTTCAGAAGTCATTACCAAACATACCTAACTTGCATAGTCGCATTGATAAAATTATTTTAGAGGACACAAATTTAATTAATTTTGAGTACAATGAATTGGAAACTATTACATGTAAATTTTCAGAAACCATAGTTGAAGGTCCTTTTGGTCCAAGTGGTAAAATTGGTAGTGGTGGGTTTGGTGAAGTTTTTGTAGGTTTTCACCCAAAGTATGGATTACCTCTTGCAGTGAAAAAACTTCACAGCCATCTGTTGTGGCCAACACATAAGCCACATATGGCAATTGACATGTTCAATACAGAAGTTAGAAACTTAACACAATTTAGACATAAAAATATTGTTCCAATATTAGGTTTCTCAATGAATGGCCCTGTTCCATGCATCATATGTGAATACATTGATGGAGGTTCCTTAGAAGAACAATTGGCAGCAAAAGTCCTAAATGAGAGACAAAGGATTAACATAATGCTTGGAACTGCTGAGGGCTTAAAATATTTACACAAAAGTGATCAGCCAACTCAAACTAATAACACATCAGTTGACTCAGATACACAGAATGTAACAAAGAAAAACAATTTTGTGCACAGAGATGTCAAGAGTGCAAATATTTTATTAACTAAAGACTGTGTTCCAAAGGTAATGTAGCTGTTTATATTATAGTTATCTACCCAGGTTACTCGAAACTATTAGTGGTCTTATAAACATGCATACATTTATGAACAGCCAGACGATATCTCACAAAGCTCGTTTGGCTGTGCATAGAGAGGTATTGGTACCAACACTAACATATGGAAGCGAAAGCTGGGTATGGCAGAAGAGGCAACAAGAAAGCAGGATAAATGTAGTAGAAATGAGTGTTAAGAAGTATGATTGATGTGAAGATAACTGACAGGGTTCAAAATAATGTGATCAGAGAGAGTTGTGGTGTGAAAGATGATGTAGTGACACGAATTGAGAAAGGGATGCTGAGATGGTTTGGAAATGTGGAGAGGATGAATGAAAGTAGGTTGACGAAACAAATATATGAGGCAAGTGTAAATGGTAGAGTTGGGAGAGGAAGACCTAGGCGAACATTTCACGCTCAAATCGGAGACGTTCTGAAAAAGACCAGGTCAAGAGTACTCTAAACTAACAAGATGCGAAGATTGATGAAAGTGGAAGAAGCGAAAGACGTATGCCAGGACCGTAGCAAGTGGAAGAAGATTGTCGTGAATATATACAATACATACATAAAATATGTAAAAAACGTTGCCCATAGCTAAACTATTTAAGAGAACATCATGTCTACCATTTCCAGGGCAACTGGAAATCCAATCTATAGCTTACATGTTGTAGAACATAAGAGAGAAACTTTAGTCTTTCATATTTACTTTAGTCTTTAGTCATTTACATTAGTTGTCAAGATTACAAACACTTTTTAATTTTTTTAATGTCCATATTTCACCATTTATGACTAAGAACTATTTTTTAGGCTTTTAATATGCTTTAAAATATCAACTAAGATTAAACTCTTTTTTTTTCTTCCAATAACAATAATGCCAAAGTGCACAAGTTATTAATATAATTTCTCCACATCTATCTAAAATTATAATATAAGACTGTAACTAAACTGTATCTGTTTGCTAGCCGCCGTTCTATATGAATCTATTCAAAGAATGGCACACACAAAGGCTGGAAACTGACTAGTTTCAACTATACCCTTCGTAAGCCACAAGTGAAGTTTGCTACAACCCAACATATTATCGGTTCTTATCGGTTACCCTTTAAATAGTAGTAATCCAGGCCTTTGCATGTTACTAGCTTAAAATTTACAACTTTTATTACACTAGTATGGTGTACTGTATTATTTTACAAATCTTATAAAATCAAGTTTGTTAACTGTATGTTTTAGATCTGTGACTTTGGACTGGTTAAACAATATGAATCAACTTTTGTTACAACATCACCAATGGGCACTTCCGCATACATGGCACCTGAAGGCTTCTATGGAACTATTACACAAAAAATAGACATCTATAGTTATGGAATAGTCCTTTTAGAGCTACTTACAGGATTAAAACCGATTATTCTAAATAGCAACAGTGATACAATAAATATCAAAGATTATGTCAAAGATCATATAAAAGAAAAAGGAGAAATTAATAGTGTATTAGATCCAGTTGTTGGTAATTGGACAAAAGCAGAAAAGTTATATGCCCTTTCTCAAAGTTGCTTACAATATGAAAGAACAAGTAGGCCATCCATAGAAAATATATGTGAAATTTTATATACTATAAACAATTTATGACATGTTCCCTCATTCTGAATGACTTTTTAATACTCAAACCTAAAATTAATATTTGAAATGTAATATTTTCATGATGATATAATAAATGAAACTTTATTGTACATTGTAATATCATGTTTTATTGTGCTTAACCTATTTGAGAATACTTCGTCCATAGAGGAATTGATGCAATTTAAACTATTTACAATTTTATATCTATCAACATCATTACATAATCTGATTAAAGTTACAATTACACTCTGTACTTCTGTTGCCAAAGAATCTTCTTTACAGCAATACAATATTTTGATCAAATTTGATAGTATCTTGTGTCCTGCAGATAGTTGCCATATACACCAACAATACTTTATCCACTCTTTAAGCGTCTAAAAAATTAAATTACATCAAAGATAAAACCTAAAGTAGAATTAAAAAAAATGATGAAAGAATGTGATAATTGACATATTTTTTTTAAATCGTAGATTAAGATTTAGCTTTAGGGATAACAACAATACATACAGATAGTGAGCCGTGGTGACCTAGTGGTCAGGGCGGCCTTTGGTCTTTAATTTCAGCGTACTCTGAAATGATGCCGACACTATCAAGGCTATTAATAGCAATTTTAAGTACTAAATTTATCACGTGCTCGGGGGTGAAGGAAAACATAGTAGAGAAACCTCCATGTCCTCGCAGAAATTATATTTTGGAAGACATATGACGTCTGCCAACAATTGGAGCAGCGTGGCGGACCCTGCTAAAGGGCTGCTGCTGGTTTACGGTATAATATAATCATTTATTATTGTAACATGTCATAACACGAGCACAAATTCATACTTACACGCACACAGGTCAGAATAAAGACCCTATCAGCAGATATTATTTGTTGACATATTGTGCACTGTATCAGAAGAGCGACGATACCGTGACAACTTGCGGGTCATGTTTTATTGGTATCCGATTTTAAGAGTAGGAGCTACAAATATCAACAAATAATAAACCTGTCCATTGACATTTGGAAGTATTGACACCACTGTTAGTTAACAATTTGAGCTCAGTTATTGCTTTAGTTTCAGTAGTTTCGGAAATATGAAGATGAATTTTAATTTTTTTCTTAAACCAAATAAGAAAAGCTTTAAATTATAACCCATACTCTACTCTCTACACTACGGGCAGCCCCTTTGACAATGTGATAAAATGTATCCTTTGAGAATCTATTATTTCTAGGCAAAATTTTGCTTCAATCCATTTAGTCATATAGGGCTTTTAGAACTACTCTTCCTGAGAACTATCGCCACGCCCGCGCCCATAAGCACTAGCAGCAAAATATAGATATTATGCTTATTGTTAGACACTTAATAAAATATTGATATTATTTAGGTAATTATTTCTTGTATCTACGCGTTATTTATAGTTTCATTTCAAATTATTTAGGTGGGTACATACCTTTATAATGTTAGGAAGAAGCACTCCAGCCACTGCCTCATTGCAACATAAGTCTAAATTGTCAGCTATAATTGTTTGGAATACACTTCTATTGGCACAGTGAATTTTATGGATCATTATTATTTCCCTAACGAAATTCATACATTCTGCTTTTCTGAATAAGTTTGACTCGATGTAAAGTTGATCTAGAACACTTACATACATGTCATCTAGTTTTTCTGACTGCAAAAAAAGTATAATTTTTGATGCTAATGGTTTGTTCACTTCATAAAGCTAAATAATATTCAGTTTTAATACTAATGTTTCATCTAACTAGGAGCTTAAACAAAATTCATAAATAAATAGAAGAGTCCATCTGATGGTAAGTGGCTTCTGCAGCTCATGGACACCACACCAACAACCTCAATCGAAAAAGGTCACATATGCTTCATTACCCGTAAACATATACGGCTCATAATTATACTGCCTCTATATATTACAAACCGAAATATAGCATTAGTTGCATTGCTGTTTTGCTGTAGATCGGCAAGAGTCTGGTACCTACCCAGACGTCCTCATCTGCCCTTTTAATAACGTTGCCAAGGTTCCAAGATGAAGTAAATTCGGTCAAAGGGTAGTTATGCTGACCATATTAACAACAGACGGTTCTTCATAACGTCCATAATATATCACATTACGTAAATTTAATGCAATTAAAATGAAGATTAAGAAATTCATCTTTAAGATACATCTTAGCGAGAATAACCTACACTGGCCGACCTCAATTTTTACTTTGTAACTTTCTATTGGTATATTATGATCCAAAACAAATTAATTTTTATCTCTGTATAATATGGTATTTCTAAAAGCCACGAAGATTATGGCAGAAGCCGAACAATCGGCTTCAACTTCCTCCAAAAATTGGCGTTCAGTCGAACTTAAAATCTATCAACTCACACTATAATGTTAAGTATCAATTATTACGTATACCATATGTATGCTATGTGTATATCTATACACAGACTAGATGCTTTTATGTTACAAATCCACTGCTGAACATAGACCAATCCCAAAAAAAACCTCCCGCAAATCGGCATACATTTCTAAGAGAGTTCACCCATACTCACTGTGCTGACTCAGTGAACTAAGGGGGGGTTCAGTACCGGTACCGTGCACAAGGACTGTTTATAATTTGTTTACGAAGTACCCACTCGCAGCGCCGCATCGAGGCGTGCCGCAATTACCAAAGCTCTACTCTGTATAAAGCTCTGGCGACTTGACTAATGGCGAAACATCTATCTCTAAAAATGTTAACGATGTTAAGTGATCGTCCATCTGGTTATTGCATCAAGTCCTTCTTCTTCTACGTTGCGGCCTATATCCCAGCTATGAAGTATTTACAGGCTGATGATGTGGTATATATACGATAATTTGTAGATACCTACTATACATAAAAAATACCTTGACATCTGCTGGAAGAACATTGTACAAAGTCATCAAACAAGTAAAGACCAATTTAGTCACTTCTAGATCTTTTTCAGATATGACTTTCTTTAGGGTTATGTATATAACTTCGTAATAATTGCCCTCTTGAAAGTCTTGCTGATTCTAAAACAAAATTTTTCTTAACATAATTAACAACATTGATATAGGTATGTCATAAAGGTTTAATTATTGTGACCATGAGATATATTTATTTACTATCGATTGCCCACATGATATTTATTTCACCCAATCTATATAAAAATATCTCTTGATCGAGAGGAATATAATACTTATTCTATGAGTATGATTTACATATCTGCCAATTTTTTTATCTATTTAATCTTTGAGATGTGATGAAACACAAACATACAAATTTACTAATCACGAAACCTCAGTAAGTATATGGGCCAGCATAGACGTAGGACAGTCCTTGGCTTGCTGACTTAGTATTGCATTGCACAATGCACACAACAGATTAAGAGTACAGCATATAAAAGTCCCCCAAACAACTGCAGAGACTGACAGTCTGGACCGCACAAAAGTATGCAGATTCCTGTTAAAAATTAGAATTAACGTGCCGTGGAGTCACTTCTTTTCTTAAACTTTAAGTACATTGCAACACAACATAATCTAAGAATAGTTGTTTCCATATTGTGGGCTTTCCTGGAGCGAGAAAATAATCGTACACCAAGTACATTGAGTCCGTGGCAAGTACCGGCCGACATTTCTTACACTCTTTGCGGACTTTGATCGCCCTGGCCATTACTTCCTCGTCTGCTCAGGCCCTAAACCCTACAAACATGGCAGATAGATTTCTTTCAGAGTGTTGCCTGCATTTGCTGATGATTTTACAAATAATACAGGAGCAATAATATGGGGTCAGCCAGGCAGTATGACAGTCCTATGTTATTAAAGTTAGACACAATAAATTCGGCATTTAGTTTAATACTTTTAAACAATAAATACCTATATTTAGTGCTTTTTGAGTCCAACAAGTATTTATTTTTTCATTATAATTATTATGTTAATGCATGCACATCAAAAATTGAAAAACCTTTCTTTAGGATTTGCTATAAAAAGTTGTCAATCTATCAGTCATCAATCTCATCATGATTTAGGTCATGGACTGATGCCAAAATAAGCGTGTAATCCATTAGACAAGAGGTTTTGCTGTCAGTTTTGCCATGACTTTCAGATAACTTAACATCTAATGTGATAACTGATGTTCACATGGAATTAATTGATAAATATCTGGATAATTTGATTTTTTCATCATGCAACCATCAGTTATGACTTTTGAGTGAATATGTGATGACATTTTGTCAATCACCCTTCAGTTCTTTACTTCAAGTATGGTGTAACTAAAACCAAAATGTTATCAAAACATGCATCTTTCACACAAAAATAATTTACATCACTTTTGGCTTTAGTTACACTATACCTGAAAAAACATGATACCTGTATGCAAAAAGCAGTAACTCGCAGTAACACTGCAATATTATGTTACAGGTAGAAATATTGAAGAGTTTAAATATTTACAAATTGTCACCAGCTATTAGCTATTAGAGAAGCAATAATGGATACATGTAAGGCACTTATTTGTTTACTGCAGAATTATATGAAAGTAAGCAAATTAAACAATATTTTAAGTTATAGAAACTTTATCTTAACAATAGTCATTTAAGTAGTAAGAATGGACATATATTAAAATAGATGTTTGTATATATGAGATTGATAAACTCAAACACCATGAGACTGGTCACCAAGAAAGTTGGCACATATAAGTGTTTTTACATGGAGAAAGTATTTATGGGTATCCACTTTGTTGTAAGTAGCCACTAGTTGGAGCTCCAGCTCATCAACTTCTATACCATTCAACTGACCGCAATCAAAATTAGTGCCTAATTGATAATAACTTATAAAGATTATATCAACCAATTTATCTTTTGTATTTATTCATGCTATCCCACTACTGGGGGAGCATACAATAAAATCCATCTCCAGCTATTGCACAAGTATTTGGTGAGCTCTTCTGTGTGATCTGTGTCGATTCCATAGCTGTCTGAGTTCTGACTGAGGAGTGATTGTCCTTAATCACTCCTCAGTCATGACTAATGGTTGCATGATGAAAAATCAAATTATCCAGATATTTATCTATTAATTTCATTGAAACATTAGTCATCACATTAGACAATAGGTTACTGTGGTAAAACTGATGTTAAAATCTATTGTCGGACATCTTTCATTCATACTACACTGCCTTTAACAAACCAAATCCACCACAATGATTTAATTTAATGTTGTTATTTTATAATAAATATGTCTTACCAAACATTGTAACACTGAAATGCAACATTTCAATCCTTTGATTTTATTTTCATGAATGTAATCATCAATCAAGTGTAGAGATGCTGGTAAAAGTTTTGATGAGATCACAGTAACATTGAACCTCTGAAAGAGAAAACTATTTTAGGAAAAAAAAATTTTTCCATTTATCACATTATCACAACTTTAAAAAAGTCCAAAACATACTTTTAAATTTTTGACTATGTGGCAGTATACTTCAACTTGACCAGGATATCGCTTAAAGCCTTCGGAAGTCAATTTACTTTGCAAGCTTTCAATACACTTGTCAAATATTGCTTGATGATCGAATAATTTATTGTTTGCTAACACATTCTTGAGACTTGTTTCATATAATAGTTCAAAATAACAATCTAATTTTTCAGAGAATCTTATACATTTTTCACTATTCCATGAACAATTACTTAAAAGTTCATAATATAAAACCAAAAGGGATGATACCACATATTCGGACTTAACACTGTCTTTTAGATTTATATCTTCCAATTGTTTTAAAACTATTTGAAAATATTTGTCTAAATTTTTATTACGAATATCAAATTCTACGTGATACTCGCATTCATCAAAGTTTTTATGAAGTTTTGGTATGAGACATAATTCTGCGAGTTCAGTAATTTCATTATGACTACACATTATTAATATCAATCTAGCTGAATATGGAAAAGTATATTATAACCCAATATGGAACGTATTTCAATATTCTTTAAAAATTAAAAAAATATTATTTATTTTTCTTTGTGGATCTCTTGTTTACCATTTTCATTAGTGATTTGTAATATATTATGTTCTCCTTGGTTGTGACAACTGATCATAGACATCTTTAAAGTAGCATAGGCTACAAGGCCTTCAACCAAAAAAAAAATTTTTTTTGAAAATGTATGAAACGAATAAAAATTTCCAGATTCATGATCCACCAGAATTTGTCATTAAAATTCATAATATATAAACTAATGCTTACAATTATTTTAATAATATAATTTGTTCAACTTTAAAGCCGCTGTCCATTGAAAGAGTATGAATTTGATCACATAAATTTAAAACGATGTCATGTTGAAATTAAACCTAGTATCTAGTTATTCCATTTATAAGTACATTGGTACCTACATTTTAACATTTGGAGATGAGAATTTCATTTATCTAGTTTTATTGCCATTTAAAAGCAAGTTATTAGCGTTAATACCCAATGCATCGTATATATAATTGATGGTAGTACAGAAATTGGTCTAAAGTGTCTTAGTGTGATCCAAAGTACTTTGAATAAAGGTATTACTATACTATGCTTCATAAAATCAGGAAATACACTAGATTCTACACTACGGTTAAAGATTATGGCCAGATGAGAAAATGAGGAGGATGATGATATAAACATTACTCAGGCAGAGTAAGAAATATTATTGGATATTTTTTTACGTAATAAATATTTAAAGAATAACTATATTTTGCTTTCATTTTCTCTATGCTGTTATTATTCTATTGATTTAGTAAATTGATAGTCTTCTTTTTGAAGATTTGTTGGACTAAGGAAACTAAGAGAATTGTTGAAATATAAAAAAATTGGGAGCCTTCGGTCATGAATTGTATTTTCCAATCACTTGCCATAACTTTAAGTAAATAGAAATATCAAAATTTATTTAAAGACAATCATCACTTTAAAGTTCGAAAGTCCCTAACCACCGTGTATTATCATTAGATTATTTCTGACATCTACACTGTAGTGCGAAGGAGCCATGAAACATGAAAAGTACAAAAATATTACAATGGATGCGGCGCTATTCAGTAACGGTCCTAGCCTATCTGACGCAGGGGTACAAGTACTAACTTGACGCCATTAGCCAATGACCTCTATTATACTGTACATTTGCCAAATCATCTTTTATTTTAAGTATACACACAAGAACAACGTTTCTGTCTCTAAATTTCTGGTCTTCGACGTTACCCAAGACTCTTCGTCGGGGTGCTGAAGTAGGGCCATCCCTGAATACTTATAGTACAGCCGACGAAAATGGTTGTATAACACATATTACCTAAGGCCTCTTAAGGCTTTAATCGGTTAAGTCCAGTACAAATGTATTCTGTGGTTAAGTCGATACCTTTATCTTTATCTAGAAAGAAAGAAAGAAACATTTATTATAAGCGTAAATTTGTTTAAAGATTATTGCTTGATTTCTTTTTCTATCTGAAAAATATCATAACCCAAAATACGTTCCTGTCCAGGCGGGTTTTTAAAAACAATAACCCGCCGCATTGTATAAGTTGCACTTTTCGTTAGGTTTACTCATTTTGGCAGACAGAAAAACAATAAAAAAGCGGGGGGAAACCGTTTTTACTTTTTATATTTCTGTTTTTAAAATGTCATCTATTTAATGATATCAAAAGCAGCCAGGTACAAACAGTACAACCAAAGATATTTTACTTATTATATATATATTATTATATTTATGTTATATATACTGAGAAAGTATATTTTGTACATAAAAAATTAATTTCTTCTCAATATCATCCATTGTTTATTTAAATTTCGAAAAACAACCAAAATGCGCAGGCCTGCACCGCTGCTTTGGCCGGTCACTAAAAGTCTCGGTATCGCTGTAAATCAATTCAAACCTTTTTCGCTTGAGGATAAAATACAAGATGCTCATGTTTTTTGATTTTAATTTTAACTACTTGTCGAATATGCGTAATATACAGACTGTTCCAGAACTCAACGTCAAGCCGAAACGGGGTGACAGGATTGATCGTAACCATCGTGAGAAAAATCAGAAAAAAAATCTATCCCATGCAGTTTGAAAATTATGGGCATTTTAAGAAAACCCTAGAAATTTGGTCAAACTGTAAACATTTTTCGGTTATTGTGGTTAATGTGGTATTTTTGTTCATTTAAACTTTGGAACCATAACCCTAAATAACATATCTTGCAACGATGATATCCGCAGCAGAACTAAGGTAACCGATATAGCCGTAAAGATCAGCAAGCTGAAGTGACGAAGATGTGTTGTGACTTGTACAATGGGTAATAATAATTGTCAATATGATGAAAATTACCAAGTATAAATACTTGCGATTGTTGTCAATTGGAAATACTTATAGATCTGACTATTTTCATGTATTTATTAATAATATATACTACTTAGGATTGTATCTTGTATGTGTTAGGTAACAAAACAGAAAGAGATTTAAATTATTTTTATGTTTAATAAATACCTATTTGTATTCAATTATAGAACAGTACTGTAATTAAGAAATATTAAAATTCTTATAATGAAAATATTTTTGTTGCACCAATTTAATTAAAATTATCTTGAATTAAAAGGAAAATAACATTAACGAATAATTTTGACAGTCTTATTTCTTTTTTAAATCGATAGTAATAATTTTATAAAAATGTTAGTTGTGCTGTCATAACATGTCAACTGGTTAGCCAAGTACCATTACTTTCATACCTATCTAAATACGATGTCATCTTGCTTTGTGGTGCTCAATAAATATTATATATAGTATCATATTCAATTATTGTATAATAATACTGAAACAAATATGAATACTAAAATATTTATTTCGTACTTAATAAATCGGAACAAAGGTAATCTAAAATGTTGAATCATATATTTAGATTATTGACATGTGAGAGGCATCGGGGTTAAATATAAAATTACAATTTATTTATATGATTTATATTGTAACAAGGATGTTTAATCTTATGGTTGTGACATTACGTATTTTGTATTAATCCATCTTAACCATGGTATAAGTATTGATAAAAATATGCTCTAAGCTGTAATAACCATTGGACTTTTGATTTACCATAATAAAAGAAAAGTCATAAATCAATTTTGTAGGCACTTGATTCTTTCCCTTCAGTAAGAGCTCGTGGCTCATGTATAAATGCTGCATATGTAACACCCTGTAACAAATAAGTAATAGATAATTATTTGCAGCCTTTGCAAATTGACTGGTTAAAAATGTCAATACTTTAGTAATTTCACGCTTCTCAGAAGTAATGTTACAAAATTAACAGTATTATCAAATATCAAAAAGCAAACCTGTTGTGAAGCTGCTCTAACAAAACCGTCATTTGCTGACACGGTAACTGCTTTTATTCTGTGACCAAAATTAAAAATTACTTTGGATCGTAAACGGACATGACCTCTTACTTTCAAATTTTGCCGTGGATAATCATCTGCGCCTGCAAAGAATTACAAAAAAAGATGACATAATATTTTTTTTTTATTAAAATTGAATTCCCACATGGGATTGATTGGAGTGATTGAACAAGGGATTCTAATAACAAATATCTATTTCTTACCTCCAGTATCATCTGGACATATTTTCACAACTTCTTTTAAATTTGTTGTCCTTCTCTTTTCTAATGGCCCTCCTAAAGTATTAACAATTTTCTCAAAATCATCCCAAGCAGTTCTACAGCACACTAATGTTTTCCCTGTAACAAACAAAGAGAATGATAAATGTATTACAGTATTATTCACATTTTGTTTTTGTAACCATTCATTTAATTTATCAAAACACTTTGACGGTAGTCTTATTAGGTAACCAGTTTATTTTCTTACTAGTACGGCAATAAATAATATTACAATGCCATTTCACATATTATTTTATACCGAGGGGAGTTATATTAAACAAAATTGCAGTGCATAGAGTGGTTATGGCGATGTCGGTCATTTTTAAGACAGTCAAAAGCTAGTTGTCAACCGTCTGTATATATATCGCAAGCGGCCGGTACACTAACAATTCCTCGGTCGAAGACCATAAAATACCAGACGGACTGTAAACGCTGATCAAGCCAGAATTCGACGTAATCCTATAAGGAAACAAAAGATATTACCGCGTGCATTAAAGATTATTTTATTAAAAAAGAGCTTCAAGAGTTTATGGCTCGATAACAATGTTGCGGACTTTATAAGTGCTGAAGACTGACCCTACTGAACCACAAATTGTGGTCAGTACTAAAGACAGTACCAAAATTGAGTTTATAGTCGTTAATCTCTGTCATTGTCAATATTTCTTATATATAATTAATTATAAATAAAATAAATTGGTGTGACTTCATTTGGATAAAATTTTCGTAGACGAATTCACGGGCACAACTAGATTATTAATATTCTAATTCATAAAATGGTGTCTGTGATGGTAAGGGGTGGTTGGATTCCTTTTTTATCTTAGTCCACAGGGGTGGAAACGCAGCCTTATTTAGTTGAAGTTTTCCATGGGCTGGAGCAACCATGAGCCATCAGTTGGACTGTGTGGTTGTGAAGTAATGCGTATTTATTATCTAACCTACCTCTTGGAGGAACTGGGTTATCCCCAGCATAGATAGCATGAATTACATGTTGTTTCTTTATAGGCCATAACATGAACATCTAGTCTATTGGTTTCTATTTCATGATTATTTATGACTACTGCCTCCTTTAGAATATAAGATGGAAATATAAATTAACTATATTGGCTGGACTAGTTAGTAATACAGTGTTGAAAGCTCTATCTGAATTTGTTGGGAGGTTTCTACGTTATACGTACCAAGACAATTACGCCTACTACCTAGCTCCTGTAACAGATCGCGTATAGTGTATATTATTATACAACAATATATATCACATATGGCGTTCAGTCCTCTAAGAAACTCCATAGTGAAAGTCCCATAGAAATCCTTCTACTGGTTTTTGCGTGGTCAGACATAGAGATAAGTTTTCTTAAAAATTGTAGTTTTGGCCTCCGAATCGATAGTATAATGTCCAATAGAAAAAATATCAGAAATATCTTCAATGTACAGATGTAGTTTCGCATGAGTTTTAATATAGACTATAGATAGATGCAACACTGGTGCTAAATTATATTAATAAAATATTTTAAGTCGCAATCGGGCGGCCCTCCACGGCCGAGGTGGAGTCGAGGGAAAAGAGGAGTTTTGATATTGCGATACGCCATTCTGCTTATCCTCTGGGACACTGGCGGAGCCTCGCGCTCATAGCCTTGCTCTCCTACATTAAACCCCCCCCCAGCTTATTCTACTTATTTTCGCTGAGATTGTAATAAGTTACGACTCGACACCGCAAATTTCTATATAGCAAAAGTATAACCGGCAAAACTCCCGTGGTACTATGAATGACATTGCGATAAGCTAATAGATACGCTTGTTACGCCGAGTCCACATGGGATCCATCGCGTAATAACTTTTTAATTGCTGGCTTACAAAGTTTAACCGCTCCTTCTGCCGCTCCATTAGTAGACGGGCGATAAATTGTTGTGAAAGTTACCATATTCAATTAGATTGCATGACATCAGCTCTCCTTCCTGGGACATGGGGGGTCCCTAGTCTGACAAACTCCTTAGGTAATCCGAAACGAGCGAGTCTCTTAACACTCACAACGGCACCAGCGGTAGGTTAAGCAAGGCATAGATAATATTTCTAACCATTTGGTATTTAAATCTACAAGAAGTCTTGATTTGGGCAGCGCTGTACTTTCCGCCGTACAAGTCGCACACTGTCTACTAATCTTTTCAATGTCTCGGCACCACATGAAAGTCTGTGCAATACTTTTTATTTTAACTACGCCTGTATGCCACCTGCAACTCTTTCATTAAAAGTTCGCGTAAATCTTAATTATTATAAAGCTCGTCACATCGTCATCGGAAAACGGTATATTAATTCATCATCGAGACACTTATTTTATTTTTAACTTACCCAAAGTTAAAAAATATCACTCTGACTCCCTCCGACTGAAATATCACCGTGGTCAACATCAGCACTGACGAGGGGACATGGGATCTTACCTCGGAACGCCACCGTGGACCTAGTAGCCTAGTATAGCCAGGTCCCGGGGGCAGAATTACGCTGCCCCCAGCACCCTCGCGGTACTACCACAATGACATCGGGCGACCGCGACACTTGAGGCCTCGTATGTGGTTTGATAGGGGCACTTACTAGGTTAGCCGGTGTCTTTACTTATTTCTTCTTTAACAATTCTTGAATAATAAACCGGTAAATATTTTTGTATAAAATGTATGTAAGTGTTTTCCTCTTTACTTACCAACTTGGGGCTACTACAGGTGTAAACGCGATAAGGCAACCCTGCTGCATTTTTATTACTACTAATTTACTCAATATATTATATAATAATAACCGGTTAATAATATTGCCCAGCATCCTACTGGCGCCATAACCGATATGCCTTATTTATCAACAAAAATTTACACTAATGTCTTATGATCGGTTCGTAAAATAAATTTTTACCATGTAAGTATTGGCGAAATATGTTTGTTGCCGAAGACTTTCAAAGTTGCAAGTGAAACATATGTATTTGTCAATACGCTTTCTCAGCTACATTTAGTACTTGGGACGCATAGCGTACCTATAAGTATTTCCCCTTGTCATTAAATGAGATATAACTGCATTTATTCTGTCACTACTAGTATTTGTAGACAAAACTAAAGGCAGATACTTTAAAGTTGCGTACTAAGATGATATTAGATGTTAATAATTTTCCGTTCCTATTAATTTCCATATATAACTTTTAAAAGTTCTTAAACGCAGTACTTACATATGGCACAAATTTTGAATAGTACATAAAGAGGCCCAAAAATGAACGTAATTTTGTTATGTATACCTTTGTGGTCTCAGAAACTTTTTTAATTGCCTGTTTCGAAGGGCAAAACACCTTATTTGGTCGATTGGTAAGTTATCACTTATAAGAATACGTTAACATAATAAGAATACGTATTATGTTAACAACTTAAAAAAATAAATAAAAGTGTTGAAGTTGAAAGAAGTGTTGTTCTTTTTGCTCTATCATTGCACCACAGGGAACCTTTCCGTTCCTTAAAATCGCAAAATTGTTAAACAGTGTTATAATTTTTAGTTTTTGAGAAACCAACAAATTTTACCTTGGAATAACCTTTCTAAAATAGGCTTCACAGGCCTTTCTGCTTCCCAAGCAGCTTGTTGTGTCAGCACATCTTGTTTGAATATATAACTATAGTGGCCATTTGTCATATTACTGACATATGCCATCATAGCAGTCACATCCAAATTTAGTGTTCTAATTTCTGATTGAATTTCTAAGGTCCGAGGGACTTGTAATGGTTTTTGTCGCCTGAAAATGATTAAGAATATAAATTTTATTATGCTAAAAGCAATTTCGAAATGCTAAAAGGATATTTCTGATGCCTCATTCTATGGGTGTTGTAAGAATTGAAGACCAGAAATATCTCAAGGTTTCAGTACAGGTAGCTGAATAACCCGAGACCAAAAACAAAGATTGGCAATTGTCAACTCCTATATAAAATATTCAGCAGTGATTAAGAGGCCCAAAAAAAAGTTTTTACAATTCTGGTTTCAATTTTTTTTTAATTTAATATAATTACTATTTTGATATTATAATCAGTGTTTGAGTCTATTTGGAGTGAAAACAATTAACTATATTTTAAAATTAGATAAATATTTTGCATAGACATATGCTATTTTTGATTAAATAAAAATATTAAAATTAAATTGTTAAAAACACACACACACTAATATTTTTTAAACAACTAGCTAACCCGGCAGACAATTGTTCAGTATACAGGGTTTTCATGTGGTTTTTTTAAATTTGGACAGATTATTGTTGTTTTAAAATTGTTAAATAACCAGTGTTTAATCGTTTTTATAAATTAGAACAAAAACGAGATTTAAATTGATTTCAAATAAATTTTTGATGTTGCATTTTTGACATATTTTGAAAAAGCTAAATAACATGATAACTCAAAAATGGAAATCTTCTTTTGCATAATGCATATGGGGGTTAAAATGATCGCAAATAGTCATCCTGTATCACCTCCAAACGGGAATACGTAGAATTACCAATAACCCTGTATATTGTGAATCTATTGGGTCCTGGCTAAGAACCATTAACATATTGGTTTCGATAGTGCATATATAGTGTAGGAATATGACCCTCAATCGGTCAAGTCATTCGAAAGCTACACAATCACTAACGGGTGCACACAAGATTTTATATAAAAGATTTACTGCAATTGCCTTACATGATGTCAAAATCTTCTTCATCACTAGATTCCTGTAAATCATCACAGTTTTCACTTTTACTAGATTTAGAATTTGGTAGAATTTCACCTTTAACAATGATGTTAAGTGTTTTTAGTTTGTTTGCTAAAGACTCCTCTATCCCACTTACAAATTCAAAGACAATCTGAAAGAAGCATACAAAACTCAATGTTTCATACAGACCTAACGTTTTATGCTACTAGCACATTAAAAAAAATTTATTACCCCGTTTTTATTAACTCACTTTCTTTTCTGTATACCATGTTTCTTCAAAATGTGTACTGTATACACATTTTGAAGAACATGGTCAAACTGTTTGTTTAAATTTAAAATAAATTTAATTTGTAATTACAGTAATAGTTGCTAAAAATCGATTCTGAAGGGACTTGGTAAAAAAGGAATCTTATGTGGGACAGGAAACAAAAATAAGCATGACATACATAAATGCGAATTTTCATCTTAAACTTTCAATATCTTAACTTTTTCTTGAAGTAATGCTTTTTGCTAAATAGTTGTAATTATTTTTCTATAATATATTGCATAGTCAGTGTAGTGGGTAGCAGGTGGAATATCGAGCTGGAAGTCATTGGTTCGAAATAAAATGTATGAAAACATACCTCAATTTGCAGAGAAACTATGTAAAATGGTGAATTAAGCAGGTAATCACATTAAGCAGGTTTTACTATATATTTAAACCGTCTAGATTTTATTCTACTAGCCTTTGGTGGTTGATACATGCATGGATACAGCTTGGCACACTCCAGGTAATCTTGTGCTTGATCTAGAATTGATCGGGCACCATATGATGCATTACCAGAACTAAGAGCTGATAATGATTTTGGGTTGCGAGCTATAACTGTAATAAAAATAACTCTTCTAAATAAAATTGCCATTCTCATATTTAAATAAATTTACTGCGCTTGGCAAATTATCTTGTTCTTTGAGACCTGTTCGTATGAACAGTAAGTGGGAAAACCATAAATTACAATTTGTTAAGTCAATATTTTGTTTAGTAAATAAATTTAATTTATGTTAACATTAAATTTAAGTTAAAATATTACATTACTCACAAAAACTAGTAATGGTCTTATTGACTTTATTAAACTCAACTATAACCAAGATAGTTATCTGCTAGTTAGGTAATAAACATCTATATCAGGTTATGCAATATGAATTATGGCCTTGTCTGTGCTTGCACTTCTCCTATAGTTTAATCTTTAAAATATAATGTATGGTTTCCTATAATTTGGTCACACTCTTAAAATTATTATAATCAAAATTACTGATCTACTTTCCACTACTACTTTAGTATGTGTTTGTTTATATTGATGTTAGCAGTTAATATACATAGATTATATACACATCATATTGACTTTTATTCTAAATAATGGCACCATGTATTCTAGAACAAAGGAGTGGAATAGTAATTGAACTCCTTTGTTCTAGAATTCCAGTCGGTAAGACATATAATTATGCTCTGATAACTCGGATGAAATACACTTATAGTAACTATTTCACTTTCAGTCTTCCATTTTTATTTATATCTTAAAATAGTTTCAGTTAAAAATAGACAATTTCAACACTTTAAACTTACCAGTAGGTGGAGTGATAAGTGTGAGAAATACAATTTATTTGTAACTAATCCCAAATATCAACACCAGATCTTGTAATTTAGTTTTTTGATTAAGATTGATTTCTATTACAAAATCTTAATTTAATAAAATAGTTGTTAGTGTACTACTGACAAACCATAATTTAACATTACATTCACTCTAAGAGAATCATCAATAAAACGATGAAGCCATGAATATAAAAATAAGAAGAAGAGGAACAGTGGTTTAACAAAACAAGATGACAATAGAATTTTCTGTGTTGCAACACATAATAAGCCTATTGTATATACCTTTGATCCATGTTTTTCCTTCATCACTAATAATATCAATCACCAGTTTGTTGCCATCATTGACATGAAATATTTTACAAACAGCAACAACATCGGGCCTAGTAGCACACTCAACCATTGCACTCAAGTGCCTAAGGTTTGAACAGTTCAATTGCTCTATTTTTGCATTTTTATCCTTTTTTAACTGAAAATAAAAAAAATTGCATCTTACTATAAAATCTATGAAGCCTCTGAAAATCGTTATTATATTGATGAACGTACATCTATAATCAAAATTTAAATTATGTAGAATTTACCCTCTTTAAAAATTCAATCTCTTGAAGAATTTTTCTTTTTAACTTCAAGGCACCATCTATTGCTTCTTTATTTTTAATTTGAGAAACTAGATCTGAACCAAATTTTATCTTTTCATCCAGCATATTCATAAGATTATCACGACCGTTAGCCATTATAGATTGTCTTAAATAAAAAAAATCGTTTCAGACTGTTTAAAATACATAATATTTGAAACTTCCTGTTTATTACTAATACTGTTCTTCACTACCCAAGAAAATATAACCACTACGTTCTAAATAACAGTTAAAATAAGAGGCTCGGATTGACACTTAACATTCGCAAACCAACTAGAGATGTGATCGTGTATAACTGTAACCCAAGTAAACAATTCTCACAAAAACCGATTTCAAATTTCTAAGAGCTTATAATCGTTGAGACAACGCAATGATTTTTTTTAAGTCTTATATGTCAAATTTATATTATATAACAATTAGGTCTATTAGCAATAACTATAATCACAAATTCAAATTATTTCAAAGCTCTTTTGCTCTTAGCATGGTACCAAGAAAGTTAGCTTCATTTCTCTTTAGTTAAACTTAAACTAGCCGGAAAATATCCGGTCCTCTTGTCACCGGCTGCTACGAAGAGTCATTGGTATAATTCCTCGCTAATTTAACTTGGCTCAAACTGCAGTCTCTGTATGATATATATATGGTATATGATTGTATATGTTGTGGTTGCTTTTGTATTAAGTTTGGTATACCTCAATATCTTTATTATTAACTATAATTGTTTTACAAATATAACTAGTGTTGAGAATAGTAATAAGTGGAGACTTGTAATTAGAAATTTATATCACGTACATTTATATTTAATTATGATATTGTACGTAAGTCTTCTCAAAAATAAATAAGTTAACAAATTTAAAAGCAACATAAATTTCATGTACAAGTATAAGACTATTGAATATTAAATAAAACATTACGGTATTTTTGAGGTATTTTCTGTTTACTTTCGAATTGTATTCCTGACACATTTTTAAGTTATTAATATATGTATTAATTTTTAGAACACCGTAGTTTTAAAATCGAAAGTAAGTAAATGTGTTAAGTGACTTACATGTTCTTTATAATATAACTTACAATTTTTAAACATTTAATAACCACAAATATTAGCTAAACATAATAAATAACTACGTTGTAATTACTATTGACAAATTTTAGGGATTACTATAAATAATATAATAATTGAAGGTTATTCTTCTTCTTCACTACGTATTATAAGTAAATTTTTTTTGTGAAAAGTGACAGCCATGGTAACGGCGAGGCTGGGGGTGCGAAGAATCACCGGCTGATTTCTAGCTGCCAACCCAAACGACTGGACCTGGCAACATATAACGCGCGCACATTGAGGACCGACGAGAAGATACTAGAACTGGAATAGGGTTGTCTGAAGTCCGAAGACAGGGAGAGGACTCTATAATCCTAAAATCCGGTAACTTGTTCTACTACCGGCAGGGTGACCATCTGTCCCAAGGAGGTGTCGGGTTTATCGTCCACAGGTCTCTCATCAACAACGTGATCGAGATCGGAAGTGTGTCGAGTAGGGTCGCGTACCTTATACTCAGAATAACCAAAAGGTATTCGCTGAAGGTCATACAGGTATATGCACCAACCTCGACACACCCTGATGATGAAGTGGAGGCAATGTATGAGGATATTTAAAGAGCCATGCATTGCTCTAAGACTCACTACACGGTGTTGATGGGAGACTTTAACGCAAAACTAGGTACGAAAAAAGTCGATGAGCTGATAGTGGGGAACTTTGGAGTAGGGCAACGGAACCCAAGAGGGCAACAGCTGGCTGACTTCATGGCAAAGGAGGGATTCTTTATGATGAACTCCTATTTCCAGAAGCGGCCCCACAGGAAGTGGACATGGATGAGCCCGGACGGTACCACAAAAAATGAGATAGACTTCATCATGACGACCAAGCGTCAGCTGTTCAGTGTTGTCTCTGTGATCACTAGGGTAAAAACCGGCAGTGATCACCGAATGGTAAGAGGCACACTGAACACTGACACTGACACACTGATGTGAGTAACGACCCAAGAGCCAAGCTTATCCGACATTACTCCGATAACATCCCGGACGTCAGTCTGAGCGAGATTAGGATGGCTCTCAAACAGCTTAAAAACGGCAAGGCGCCGGGTGAGGACGGAATTACAGCTGAGCTTCTGAAAGCGGGTGGAAAACCGATACTTGTTGTCCTTCAGAAGCTGTTTAATTCCGTCATTCATGGCGGTGTTGCGCCGAAAGCGTGGAGTAGAAGCGTGGTTGTCCTATTCTTCAAGAAAGGGGATAACTGCCTTTTGAAGAATTATAGACCGATATCGCTTCTAAGCCGCGTCTACGTGCTGTTTTCGAGAGTCATCTCAAATCGTCTAGTGAACAGACTTGACGACTTCCAGCCTCCCGAACAAGCCGGATTCCGAAAAGGCTATAGTACCATAGACCACATACATACTCTTCGCCAGATTGTACAAAAGGCCGAGGAGTACAATTTGCCATTATGTCTGGCGTATGTGGACTATGAGAAAGCCTTTGATTCAGTCGAAATTTGGGCGGTGCTACAGTCACTCCAGCGGTGCCAGATAGACTCTCGGTATATCGAAGTGCTGAGGTGTTTGTACAATGAGGCTACGATGTCTATCCGAGTACAGAATCAGAGTACGAAATCAATCCAACTGCAGAAAGGTGTAAGACAGGGTGCTGTCATATCCCCGAAACTCTTCACCGCTGCATTGGAAGATGTTTTCAAGCAGCTGAACTGGAAAGGATACGGTATCAACATCAATGGCGAATACATCACTCACCTTCGATTTGCCGACGACATAGTTCTTATGGCAGGATCGCTGGAGGAGCTTAGTACAATGCTCAATGACCTCAATAACGTCTCCCAACAGGTTGGTCTTAAGATGAACATGGACAAGACGAAGTTCATGTCAAACGTCCATTTCACACCAATACCGGTTGTTGTTGGGAACAATAGGCTCGAAGTTGTAGACGAGTACGTATACCTGGGACAAATTGTCCGATTAGGTAAGTCCAACTTCGACCCAGAGGTCAATCGACGAATTCAACTCGGCTGGGCTGCGTTCGGGAAACTACGTCATATCTTCTCGTCGAGTATACCGCAAAGCCTCAAGACGAAAGTATACAACCAGTGCGTATTGCCAGTGATGACATACGGATCCGAGAATTGGTCTTTCACTGCAGCCCGTATGAGGAAGCTCAAAGTTGCTAAGCGCGCTATGGAAAGGGCTATGCTCGGTGTTTCTCTGCGTGATAGAGTCTGCAACGATGATATCCGCAGCAGAACTAAGGTAACCGACATAGCCGTAAAGATCAGTAAGCTGAAGTGGCAATGGGCCGGCCACATAGCTCGCAGAACTGTCAACCGTTGGTGAAAAAAGGTTCTCGAGTGGCAGCTACGTACAGGCAAACGCAGTGTAGGACGACCCCCCACAAGATGGAGTGACGACCTGCGCAGTGTTGCGGGAAGTCGATGGATGCAGGTGGTTCAGGACCGAGCTTCGTGTCAATCTTTGGGGGAGGCCTATGTTCAGCAGTGGACTTCTGATAGGCTGAAATGATGATGATGAATGATGATGAAGGGAACTTACGAAGCTAGGTAAGCGTTTACTAGCAACAGGATTTGGGCCCAATCATGTTCTTGGATTTGTGACGCTATTTTTGAATATTTGGTGTGAAATATATGGTATGGTTGAGCATCGAAAACCGTGGTCAAGCGGCGAGCATAGAGATAGCTGAAGCTACATTTTTATTATATTTTGTAACGAGGACGTGGTCATGTGTCTTAAGAAAAGAAATTATTGGTCAAGACAATTATGGAAGTCACTTTGGAAGATAAAGAAGTCAAATTGTGCGACTATTCTCAATGAGCAGCATGGAGGTTTTGTGTAAAAGTCATTCTAGGCGGCGGTAAGCATAGTCGATGGTTCTGTCTCCAAAGCAGACAGCATAGAGGAAACCAAAGAAGGTATTGTGACGTCGAGCAACACAATGCTCAAGACTCATAGCATCATAGTAACAAAGTTAGCAGAAAAAATTTAATCTCAAATACTCAGTTGTACTACGGCGAAGCAGGTATAGGATAAACTTCATGCAATTTTTTAACAAAAGGGAAATTTGTTTAGGACGTTGTCAGCATTTGAAGTCGCCGGGTGTGGAAATTTCCCGAAGCATGACAATAACAAAAATAACTTCAGCACTTTCAGCATCATAAAACTATATCTGCATTGTCACTATATCTGGAGTCAATTCCAATTGAAAGTCATACTTTGACAGATCTATATTCGAGGTCACTAGTTGATGAATCTATTTAATTACGTTTGATTTACTTTGCCCAAGGGAACTTTTAGGAAAGTAATACTTTATTAACTAAACGAAAATAATTTTACGACTTATTTACGATTCTACTTTAGCTACTCTCTTAAGCCGTATTTTGTATCTGAGTTTATGACGTCATTTTCACGTGACCTCAATGACACAGTTCAGCCAACCAGAAACGAGCACTCTTGGCACTCTTCTAACCAAACTACAGTTTAGAGAAATGGCTGACGACAAAGAAGTAGAGAAAACGATTGCTGAAGACTTGGTGGTAACCAAGTACAAATTAGCGGGTCAAATTGTCAACCGTGAGTTAATCAAAAATCCTATTTTATTAAAAGAAAAACTTGCTCTTTTCACCTACTATTATTTTTAACCATTCTCTTTTTCGATGGACGCGTGTCATCGCCATGCGGACAATACGGTTCCTGAAAACGATTTTATACATGAGATTAATAATGAACATCTTAATTGTTTGGCTTTCGGGTTGACGTTATATATATTTCGATAATCCGGTTTTTCCAGGTGTTCTTGAACAACTGTTAGCGAAATGTGTACCAGATGCATCTGCAAGGGAAATTTGTGAATTTGGTGATAAGTTAATATTAGAAGAGACATCCAAGGTATTCAAAAAGGAGAAAGATTCTAAGAAAGGAATAGCGTTCTCGACATGTGTATCTGTGAACAATTGTATATGTCATTTTTCTCCAATTCCTAGTGAAAACGATTACATTTTAAAACAAGGTGATCTTGCAAAAATGTGAGTGGCATTCTAATATAACAACAGTTACTACTAATACTTCTGTATAAAAATAAATTAACCGATATATAACACGAAAGCTTCTTGTGCTTGATGTTATTGGAATTGCTGGAAATATGCCAAAAATTTCCAATCTGAATTCTAATTTCTATGAAAGACAGTTGCAAAGAACTGAGGCCTTTACTAATTTTGACATAAAGCTCTATTTTTAGTTTTCATCTCCATTGCATCTGTTTTAATCTTTTAGAGACCTTGGTGCCCACATAGATGGCTTCATTGCTGTTGTTGCCCATACTGTTGTGGTTGGTGGAGGAGAAGTCACTGGTCGTGCCGCAGATGTACTTCTTGCAGCATATCTTGCCAGTGAAGCCGCCTTGAGATTATTGCGGCCAGGCAATGAGGTAGGTTCACATTACATGTTGAATATTTTTTAAGCCTTTTGTCACACATACTTTCATATATTATTTATATTGAAGCGCTGTTGTTTATAATTTAAGTAAATAATTATACTGTGGTGGACAAAAATGCATACATTGTCAAGGTGAGGCAGTAAGCTTTTTTGATTGGTAGTAAGGAGCCCTTCATTGTAGCCGATTGTCTATTTATCCCTTTACATATCATGACTTTAAATAATTGTTAGGAATCATATGAGGATATGATATGACACTAGAAAAGTGTGGGTCATATTATTTCTTCCTGAATCTTTCTAAATTGTTTTAATAGTAAATTTTGATACAAGCTCAGGATAAATCAATGTAAATTTCTTTTTTGTCTTAAACAATTTTTTGATACTATTAGAAATTTACAATATGTTTGTTAATAGTTGAAAAATATGCTAATATACTAAAGTTTCTTATGAAATGTGAATTCGTTATTCTTCAAATTCTTAAAGGAGGAAGATAATGTGCTACATATGTATACACAAGGTGGTATCATGAACTGAGCATGACTAACTCAAGTCTAACCTTAAAATATATATTTACAGAAGTATTGTCATTATTGTACAGTCCATTAATTTTCTTTTACAAACTAGACAGTTAACTGTAACTAAGGTCTGTTCCAAGCATAAGTGGAAAAAAGAGACATTGAGCCTGTACTATAGGGGAATCAACTTTTATATCCGCACTTATCTTTATTGTATTGTATATTTCAGTTGTGCACAACTTTATTAGTTTTTTTTCATTACAGGTAAAAACCTGTTTATTGTAGTTTATCTCTAATAGGCTGCGTCACTCTGCATTTTTCATGTTTACTGGGAATGTAATATCTTTCCTAGTTAAGTTGGTTTTCATCAATGTTTCTTTTTCTCAGTTCCTTCCACATTTGTCATCTGTATCAATAGCTGTTGGACTGCTGCGAATGTTCTACAGTCTTTCGTCAAGTTTTTTGTACTATTGATGACAATCTAGGTGGAGTCTAGACTACACAAATTATGTTATTAGTATCCTGGATTAAGTAGTTCCGAGATTATGTCAGTGTATCATCATTCAATATCATATCTCCAAAAAAATTTATTTACTCTAATTATCTTTCGATTTCTGCCATCTAGAGGAAAGATGATTTATACCTTTGTAATAGAACTGGGGATCTGAACTCTACAAAGTCATTGAAGACCTTTTGTATTGCTTCCGAGATCAATTTTTTTTGGAAATTGTCCAAGTTGACAAGGTTGTTGTCGGTTGGGGCTAGGTCTTGTAATGTTAAAGCGGTGCAAAAGTGTTAAAGCAATAATGGTGAAGATCGATTGGCAAGTCAAGGTTGTTTCTCTGAGAATTTCGCCATCATTGTTTGAAGTTCTTCACAATTGACATCTGCTATTATTGATTTACTGGATCTCAAGAAGTTGTTACAGTGAATTATACCATGAAGTGGCCACCAAACAGTTACTTTTCTATGAAGCTTTGCTTGCAGGCATTGGTCTGGCATTTGACTTTGATTTAGTCATTGGGTTTCTTGCTTGTTAACAACAGAAAATCCACTTTTCTTCACACATCACAATTCTGTTCAAAATCCCTCCATTTACAGTGCCAATTATGGCTAATCCTTACGAGAAGCCTACTCCATATTACAGGCTGCTAAGGTAAACCGATAAAAAATTGTTGCCTGCAATCCTTTTTATAGACTTATTTGCTGTGTGGCTGCTATTACTAGCCTGTAGCCCATTCAAAACAGAAAAATCTTCTATATGTTAATGTGGAAATAATTTGTGTTTCACACTTGTTTTACTTTGTTTCACACTAGAATTATGCTATAACTGATGCAGTACAAAAGATTAGTGCGGAGTATGCATGCAAGCCTGTTGAAGGTATGCTCTCACATCAATTGAAACAATTCCGCATTGATGGCGAGAAGAGTATAATACAGAATCCATCTGAAGCACAACGCAAGGAGCATGAGAAAGCCACTCTGGAAACATATGAGGTGTATGCAATGGATGTCCTTGTTTCTACTGGAGAGGGTGTGGTAAGTAACTTTTGTAACATCAATTGAACATGAATAATAATGTGTTTATTAAAGAAATTGTCATTTTTTACTAGCAACTCTTTAGATCTATTCTAGATTAATATTTTAAAGAACCATTTTTGTAAATAGTAGTTTATTTTGCCTTGGCCCTGAATTCTTTCCAGATTTTGTTATAATTTCACTTCTGGCAGTACTCAGGGAATAGTAACAGTATTAACACTTAAGCTGAGGTGCTATTTTATCATTTCAGTTCATGTGTACTTACATTAGATTAGATGTAAAATATTTCATGTCATATGATGCATTCAAATTAAAAATTACTTTTTACTTTTGTTGTAGGGACGTGAAATGGATACTAGATGTACAATATATAAAAAAACTGATGAAGTGTATCAACTTAAAATGAAAGCATCAAGGATGTTCTACAGTGAGGTAATTATATAACAAGTCCTAGATTTTTAGACCTATGTATTCTGCTTATGAATACATAGTTTCATTAAAATTGGTTAATCATTTCAAAGATTTTGGACTTGGAAGTTTATAGGACAAGTTGAGAGGCATAAACAATCAAAAGTGTGATATTGTATTACATCCAGGGATTGTGTTGTAATCTGTTTGTATCACTGTTCAAGACTCAGTGCAATGGTATGGTGTATCATGGTAATCATTACAATAAACTAAGCATAATATTAATATACTTAAAAAATAATACTTGTGATAGATTATTACTTAGTTTTGGGGATACTTTACAAACTAGTTATTAAATTTGGAAATAAATCCTGATACTCGCTTGCAGTCAGTGGACTGTATTATGCAAATTTATTATTATTATTATTTTTATTACATATTCACGCCTTGTTCCCCCAACAGGGTAGGCAGAGACAATCTTCTTTTACTTGCTACGGTCTTGACATACCTCTTTCGCTTCTTCTAATTTCATCAATCTTCGCATGCATGCTCGTCGGTTTAGAGTGCTCTTGACCTAGCCTTTTTCCAGAATGTTTCCGATTTGATCGAGAAATGTTCGCCTAGGTCTTTCTCTCCTGACTCTACCATTTATACTCGCCTCACATATATGTTTCGTCAACCTACTTTCATTCATCCTATCCACATGTTCAAACCAGCTCAGCATCCCTTTCTCAAATCTTGTCACTACATCGTCTTTCACGCCACAACACTACTCAAACTCTATCTTTTCCTTCTACTAAACATTCCTATCTTCACATCAATCATACTTCTTAATGCTCTTATTTCTAATGCAAATTTATAATACATCAATTACTATGTAATATACATGTTGAAGGCTTATTGCTAAAATCAAAAAAAATCGTATGTATTACTATTTTGTAGAATAAAAGCTTTAACAACAAAAAATTTTTTCATTATTTTTGTCTTATATAACAGTTTTATGCATTAATAAATTTACTATTTGAAACTTAAATTGTAAAATTATTGTTTTATAGGTTCGCAACAAGCATGGCTCAATGCCATTCAACTTACGGAGCTTTGACAAGGAGACAAGTGCAAGACTTGGAATTGTTGAGTGTGTGAACCACAAGCTAATAGAGCCTTTCCAGGTATTTGAAATTATGTATGCTTTCAGTCAGTCACAATTATTTGGGAATTGTCAAATTCACTAAAATTTAAAAGATTACAATTTAATTTATATAGTTAATATTATGTCTGAAGCAATAACAACCACCGATTTTAGAGTCATCAGCATCGAAGCTGTATCTATTTATATTATACCATGTATTATACACTTTATCTGCTCTGTATACACTGTATACACTGCTCACCTTCACATTGTCAAAAAAAATTTGTGTCTTTTTTATCACTATTTATTTATTTAATGTTTGTATATATCGATATTTATTGGTTACTGTAACTATATTATAAATTTTATTTTGCAGGTGCTGTATGAACGTCCTGGGGAATTAGTTGCGCAATTTAAATTCACAGTTTTACTATTGCCAAGTGGGACACACCGAATCACTGGATTGCCTTTTGATAAGAGTTTGTGCAAGAGTGATCGCTCAATTAAAGATCCTGAACTTAATGTAAATATCCTTAATAAATATTTTTATTTTAATAATATCTGTGATAAATGTAGATGCAACAGAGTTTTGATTCCTCCATAAAATTAACTTTTAGGTAGAATGTAGGTTTATAGATTTATTCAGCTGCCAATGAAAATAATTATGACTATAATTATTAACCCTGTTATCTTTCAAAACAGATTACTATATTGTCTTTTTTGAACAAGCACAGGGTAAAGCATATGTAATTTTTTTGAGCTGTTTTGTTTTGTTTGACTCTGCAGTTTGAACAATTACAACATACCTCTATTAATTTTTCTTGTAATTCAGTTCTTCACATGTGATTGTTATGAATTGTTATGCTTCTTTATTATGAACTACAGTGTCTTGAATATAAGTACATAATCAATTATATTTTCATATATTCCAGTCCCTCTTGAACTCTTCTGCAAAATCCAACAAAAAGAAGAAAAAGAAAGCTGGTACAGAGGAGCCAATGGAAGTTGAAAATGCTGCTTAGCAACCAAATTTCATTTCCACCCCAAGGATAAATGAAAATTTATAAACTCTCTTTTCACAGACTTACAAAGCACCATTACAATAAACAAAATGATTATTGGCAATGGCAATAAATTAATAATATGTGGTACTTGACTGACTTGTGTGTTTGAATCCCATGTTTACAGTGTTATTCTTGATCTGGGACAACATAATCGATGTTATTTCATTGGCGAGTTTTTTTTAATAAAATATTGTTATCTTTAGATTTATATGTACAAATTTCCATTTTCTCTACACATTCTATATTAAATATAATTTCTAAAAAGATTGTCTTTGCCATTTAAAGCTTTTCAGCAATAACTTCCTAATATCTCTGCATTTTCATCCAAGGGTTCAATGTCTAAGGAAAAGAATTTAGCTTTACAAACAATAATCAAAAGCATAATAATATTATTTTCTCAGCTCCATTTCTGAATGGCCATGATTTGTACACAATTACCACTTCAGTTTAACATTTTGCAGTGGAATTTTTAGATAGTGTGATGTACTATGTACTTGATAATTGATGAATTCGAAGAATATTGCAGAAAATAAACTCAATTACTTTATTACATATGTATAGATTAATTGATTACAAAATGTAGACTACTTAGTTTTATTTTTGGTGACTTGTTAAGCATGAAAGTTTTTGAATAAAAAATTACAAAATTTGATGGATATCTTTCAGCCTTAGCTTTTATTTAGATTCAGATTTTTTAAACTGTGATTGGTAAATGTAACTCCAGGCTCTGCAGCAGAAATACCGAGTATTTAATACATTGTTTTGACTACTTAAAGAAAATGCTTAACATATCATTTATGAAACTAACTAAACTGTTGTCAAGTTGTATGTGACTGTGAAAAAGAAATAAATCGAACTGTGCCACATTTGTGGGCTGTTTTGTAGCTAAAGCTTTTTATTTCTATCTTTTGTATATATTTACAGAACAATTTTAGGCCATAAAAATCATTGTGATTATGGCTTTTTGACGCTCTCTTTTCTATCCTCAAGTACTACCACCATCACTCTCTCCCATTTCCTTATCCTAACTACCTACTAATCTACTGAGAAAACATATTCCAATAAAAGTTCAATATGTTCCTGGTACCATACTAAAACTATTTGAAGTTTTTGGATTTTGGAAAATGCGCCTCGTGAAGTTTTAAATCCAAAACAGAACTACCTTAGGCCCTAGCGGGTCAAAGATTGGAAAACTAGAGAAGTGTAACAAAAATGGGTTTGTAGTCGTAAATGGGATAAATATTGACATCGGAACGCGACGCTCTATATAGGTCCGGAAGAAATATACGTATATGGTGACATCATTCAGAGGATAGATATATATCCACATCCGTTGTGAAACTAGTAGTAGTACATTTGCAACACCAGAGGAGCTGCAGGGCTTCTGGTTACCTCACCCACCGAATAAAATGCGCAAGCACAATATATCTATTTCACGCCGGTATTCTGCAAGGCCGTGTGACTATCCTGGTCGAGCCGCCGCTTGGCTCTACCACGAACAAAATCTCATACAGATAAGTGCATCTAACGTAATTTTCAGAAATGGCATCCTTTTAGACAAAAAAAAGTAAGGATATTTGATTTTACAAAACATAACTTAAAAAATATATGTATAATAGGGAGCTTAAGATAATTTTCTTTACTCTACTGTCAAAGGCAAATTTATTACTACCAAGATTTTTAATAGATAAATTAGGTACAGATAATATGTAATTACGGGTGTTGCATTATTCTTTCGGCTAAAGGGGTGGTCCAGAGAAGGTTGGAAACTTCTTATGTAGATAATGTATATCGCCCTGAAGTTTTTCTACTTCTGATTGATTGTTGGTAACTTAAAAAACTTTGAGATAATCCACAAAGAGCTAATATATAAAAGGGAGTGTTGCACTTGCGCCAACCCAACCCATCCTGATTTACTCATTAAGCTAATATAAAATAAAAAAAATATATCTATCTTGTCATAATGGCCAGCCAGCTCTCTTTCTGATATCTCTTACATATTATATAATCTTTTGTTCATATGTGTTTTGTACCACAACTCATCTAATATATTATCTCTCTATTGTATCATTTTATATCCTTCTAAACTAGCTTTCAGGCTTTGTACTCATAAGCCTCCTCAAGTCCAATTGAGTAACTAAGTGAGGACAACAACCAAATATGATCCAGGATAAAAAGTGAATAAAATTAATAATTAATTTGATACTATTTAATTAAAATCATTAAATTATTAACTTTCTTAATTTTTTTTTTCAACAGACTATTAGCAGCAATGTTTCTTAAACAAAAGCAAGCTTAAATTGCTAGTAGAACTAGATTTATTAGCTTTAATCTTTCTGAGGTCTATATTTATAACAGAATTAAGTTTATTTTGCTTGGTTATTTGCAGGTTCAACTGTGTTCAATGCTGTAGAAATTTTGTCATATGCTTCTGTTACAACTTTATTTGTGTGTGTTGGAAGGTCGATGAGGAATTGAAATGTAGTTTTTACTCCACAATTCCAATAATACTTAAATAAATATGATATTCTGTCATTGGTTGGAAGTGGTGGTAACTGAAATAAAGAAACATAACGATTATACTTTTGCAGAACAATGTTTTAGTTATATTTAAATTATGATATAGCTGTTGCAGGATATAGGTTGTCGCACAGTAACAGTCTCTCTCCATTTCCTTAAACCAACCACAATTTTAGGTCTAAGTTGGATTTTTTTATTTTTATTACCTCAAAAGGTATTTGCTTCTTCAATTCACCAACGTAGGGTGACATACCTTCATCCAGTTCTTCATATAATACACGAGTTGTTTGACTATCCTTCCAGACACCTTTATCAACGGTGTAATATACTGCTGATCCTAGGATAGCAGATTTAATACCGAACCTGAGAAATTTATACTAAATTAATTGGGAAACCAATTGAAAATTTATTTATTATTTAAATGAGACAAAACGGAATTACCTTAACATTTTGCTTCTTTATATAATAATTAACCTAAAAATATTAAAACATTTATTTATTTTACTCTAAGTAATTCTAAAAATAAATTCGGCTATGGCTTACGATGTCAATGCCAAAGAGAATGTAACCACTACGTTCGTCGATGCATATAAAAGTTATCTGTGGTCGGTGCGTAATGAGATATACTTTATTGTACACCAATCAACAAAATTAGAAAAAGAAAGAAACATAAAATATGCAAAGGTACAATTGGCGGCCTTATTGCTTAGAAGCGATCTCTATCAGGCAACCGCTTTGCAAAGGATGTAATAAGTGAACAAGGGTTAAGGGTGTACGCAAGTTTTTAAGAAATTCAAATATAATATAATAAATATACATTGATATATATATATATATAGTGGTGGTCATATAATTAGAAACACTTCTTATGAATAAAGAAAGTATAACTTCAACGTACAAATGTTTGTAAAAAATATACATATTCAATAATTAATAATCAATAATATAGCCACTTAAATACCTTAAAATTAAAAAAGAAGGCCGATCTTTGGGATCCTTGCCAATTGCTAACAGACGCAGAAAAGAAAGAAAGAGCTGTCTGAGAGCTGTGTGTTGGCAATTATTTATAATACCTAGAAGATCTCTTCGAGTACGTTACGTGACAAATGAAAAGTGACTGCACCCGCCATATTCACTGGACCTAGCTCCTTGTGATTTACAACTTTTTATCAATTTTAAAAAGCACTTGCGTGGTACATTTGTCGTAGATGATGAGGTCATGTGTACAGTACAGACTTTTTATTATACAGACAGAGACTTTGTTCGATGTTCAGGATCAAACGTTTTTTTTTCAAGGAAATTAAGCAACTTTTAAAAAAGTTATTGAATGTGTATCATGTTAGAAGGATATTACGATAAAAAAATAAACTCAATTTAGGAATACTTTTCCTGAAGTGAACTTATTGATCAACCTAAGGAAGGTTAAGGCATAAAAAGAGGGTCCAAATACATTAATTATCTTGAAAATTCGCCGAAAACAGCAGCTTGTTTCGATCCACTTGAATACCATTTTGTCGCATACACTTTACGAGTACTACGCGATGTCACCTGTCCGCTACAAGACGCTTGACGAAATGGCTCCACCCGAGAGAACGTTCTCTCTGTGTTCAGAAGTTTTATTTTTAGATCATTCGGAGCGTGAGTGTATGACGCCGCATGTCGAAATCCAACATTCATGGTTCACTAATAAATACACTACTGAAAACTCATAGTAACATTTGAAATTAAACTATTATTTATGGATTTTGTCGCGTTTAATTATGTTTTTATATTCCCGACGTTTCGATTGATTGCTTTATAGCAGCCGTCACGGTAACAATTTAATTCGGGCCTCTTATTTGCGACGACTGTAGCTGGCATGGCATACCTTGTTTTGTCCTTTAACTTTCCGGGGGTCTTGTTCTTCTACATTTCGTTTGCTGAGTGAGGTAACAGGAAGCCCACTTCTCCTTCTTCCTCTCTCTCCTTTCCCCTTCCCCAAATATTCTTGAAGGCCGGCAACGCACCTCCAGCTCTTCTGTACTGTTCTGGGTCATCTGCATAGGCAACTGCTTGGCAGGTCTCGAGCCTCGTGGTGAACGACGTGTAAGAGTGTTACGTCTTAATGTCTTCTTGGTATGTCGGACCTATCGCTCATTCTCGATACTCCTGTGGCCTAATGTCCCTTTGTAGTTTGTAATTATTGAAATTAAATATAACTTAAGATTAGAGCAAACAACAATTTACACTAAAAATATAATAAAAATAATAAATATATCTATGCTTTTAGCGATGGCTATATGTCAATGTCTTTTCCTTTCGTTTGTCGTCAATTTGTCAATGTCATTGTAATAACATTACTAGCTAGGTACATATTTTTGTTTGTAAATATTGTATTTATAATTTTGTTTTGTTGTTATTGTAAATAAAAGCTTATTCTGTCGTGTTTTCCTAATTTAACTGTTTATTAAATTGAATGGAACATAAACATCATACAAATGGCCATTAATGAGACCGATGTGATCGATTCTCAAATTTTAGCAGAGAATGTTTCATTTCTTGACAATTGTTTCGATAACACATTTACACTACATAATTCTTTAATATCTATTAAAGATTATGTTGCAGATACTCACAATAACTTTACAACATTAAAATGTACCAGAAATATAACCTCAAGAAGGTCCATTTCGTCTACCAAGTCAAGTACTCTAAATTTAAATACAAGTACTCAAGATATTGCGACTCAAGAGGATAAAAATGGAATAAATTATAGGGTTTTAAAAAACTGGGGCTTGCCTGATGAAATTGTTAAGAAATATGAGCATAAGGGAATAACTGAGATGTTTGATTGGCAAGTGTCTTGTCTTAGTAAATCAAAAGTGTTGTTAGACTATGGCAATTTAGTTTACTCAGCGCCCACATCCGCGGGAAAAACATTAGTAGCAGAAATCCTTACAATTAAAACTATTTTAGAGCGTCATAAAAAAGTTCTAATTATTTTACCTTTTGTATCTATAGTAAGAGAAAAAATGTTTTATTTGCAAGAAGTACTGTCTAGTTCAGGAATCAGAGTAGAAGGTTTTATGGGATCACAATCACCACCAGGTGGGTTGCAAGCTGTCCATGTAGCTATTTGTACTATGGAAAAAGCCAACAGTTTAGTTAATCATCTTCTTGAGGAAGGAAATATTTCAGAATTAGGAGCAGTAATAGTTGATGAATTACATTTATTAGGTGATCCAAATCGTGGATATATCTTAGAACTTCTCCTAACAAAAATAAAGTATGTATCATTAAAAACAAATGATGTGAAAATTCAAATTGTGGGAATGTCAGCTACATTGCCTAATTTAGAAGTACTAGCTGCTTGGTTGGATGCTGACCTATTTGTTACAGATTTCCGGCCAATACCTCTAGAAGAGTATTGCTTAGTGAGTAACAAATATTACAATAAACATGGAGAATATTTGAGATCAATTGATGCTACCTTAGGGGCTGAACAAGACAATGGGAGTGTATTAAATATATGTTTGGAAACCATAAAGGATGGATGTTCTGTTTTAATATTTTGTATGACTAAGAATAGGTGTGAAAACCTTGCACAGGGGATTGCTTCCAATTTTTATAAATTTGGATGTTTAGAAAATGAAATAGGTACAGTTCTAAGAAGTCAATTAAAGTCAGGGAGTATTGCAGAAGTTTTGGAGCAACTAAAAAATTGCTCTGTTGGCTTGGACAGTATTATAAGAAACATTGTGTCATTTGGAGTGGCTTATCATCATGCAGGGCTTACTTTTGATGAAAGAGATATTATTGAAGGGGCATTTAAATCTGGTGCTATAAGAGTTTTAGTAGCAACATCTACTTTAAGTTCTGGTGTTAATTTACCTGCAAGAAAAGTTATAATTAGAACACCTGTATTCCAAAGACAGCCCTTAAATATTTTGACATATAAACAAATGATTGGTAGAGCAGGAAGAATGGGCCGAGATATAAAAGGAGAAAGTATACTTATATGTACAGAAGCTGAAAAGAAGATAGGATTTGATTTAATGGAAGGTGTTTTAGACCCTGTTAAAAGCTGTATTGAGAGTGAAGACAAGTATATGAGAGCAGTACTTGAAATTGTTGCAAGTCAGGCTACATGTACAAAGGCTGATTTGGATCTGTATTCAAAATGTTTATTATTGTTCAACCAGCAAGAGAAATCATCACTTAGGTTTTTAGTAGACAGTACTTTAGAGCAGTTAGGTAATTTTGAGTTAATTAGGGTGCAAAATGATAATAATGAGGTTAAATATACAGCAACTTCTTTAGGCAAAGCATGTTTATCATCTTCAATGGCTCCCAATGATGGTCTGTCACTGTTCTGTGAATTACAGAAGGCTCGTCAATGTTTGGTGTTAGAAACTGATCTACATCTTATTTACTTAGTGACTCCTTATAGTGTTAGTAGTCAGTGGAACAATATTGACTGGTTACATTTATTGACATTATGGGAATCCTTGACAAGAGCAATGAAAAAAGTGGGTGAATTGGTTGGTGTTGAAGAAAGTTTCATTATACAGCGTTTGCGAGGAAGTAATAAATCAAAAGTCAGCCAGAACAAATTAAATATTCACAAAAGGTAGTATTTAAAATCAAGTTTATAATAACATTTATTACATGCTACTCAGTTTTGCTTTAAAAAATGCTGTTTTGTCTAAATTTTTTAGGTTTTATACTGCATTAGCCTTGCAGGATTTAGTGAATGAAATACCACTCTCAGAAGTTGCTGATAAATTTCAATGTGTTAGAGGTTTTTTACAGGGTCTACAACAAGCAGCTGCAACTTTTGCTGGTATGTTATTTATTAATTTTGTCACTTTTAATCATACATTTTGTGGTCAAATTAGTCTTAAGTCACCAAGTAGGTTAAAAGGATTTTTAAATTTAAGCTCTACAGCAGCTCTACTACATTGAGGATATTTCAAACATACTTTTTTTACTATAGGTAATTTATTACTTTATTTTGGATTTTTACTGTAGCCTGTAGCCTGCTAGCATGTTTGGATACATGGGGGCTTTTACATCAACAGTAGGCTTAACAAGGCTTAACTCTTCCCCATTTATAAGGATATTTCTACTTAATTGAAATAAATCAATGAACGATTTTTGATCTATATATGATATGTTTATCCCCTACAAAGTTAGGTAAGTAAGAAAAAGAAATAAGCTGAGAATCCCCCACTGTAGAACCTGCGGAACGCCCCATGATACCGTGGACTCGGAAGATCTCACAGCATTGATTACAACAGTTTGAATTCTTTTACTCAAATACGCGATGATAGGTTGTAGCGTTGTACTTCTTATACCACAATGGTGTAGTATCCTGACAAGAGTTTCGTGATAATCACAATCAAAAGCCGCAGAGAGATCACAAAAGACACCCAGCCTTTGAACATAATCCCAGGCCTCAAATATATGCTTAATCAGGTATACACCAGCATCGGTTGGAGAGAAGCCAATCTGCCTATTTTGTCACAGTGGAAGGATTTTTTTCACTAATTGTGTCTCACGAATCGTCTTTTGTCACCAACTTGTTTTGTTTGTTTTCTGTCAATTGCTGGATTCTCGTACAGGCAGATCCTATGCTATGGTAAATTGTTAATTAATTCAAAGATTCAACTTAGGGCAAATCTTCGCAAAAATAAACAGAATTTGTGGAAGAAAGTGCTTTTTTTAGCACAAAGAGGCCGAAATCAAAACCGAAGCTTAGATCGGATACTAATTTAAAGTAGTATGTTTAAATTTATATTATAATTAGAATCTATGTGTAACAATTAACAATTTTGGTTTTAGGTATGGTTACAGCATTTTGTCATCAACTTGGCTGGAAGAATATGGAATTGTTAATCTCTCAGTTCCAGGATCGCTTACATTTTGGTATACATTCAGAATTAATTGAATTAATGAAACTATCAACTTTAAATGGAATAAGAGCTAGAGCTTTGTTTGATGGGGGGTTTGAAACAATTCCGAGCATTGCATCTGCAGAAGTTTGTACGATTGAAAACCTACTTTTAAAAGCTTTACCATTTCAAAGCGAAAAGGAAAGAGATGGCGATGATGAAAATGACTTAAGGAAACGAAATCATATTAAAAGTATATGGATTAGTGGGTGTTGTGGTATGACTGCAAAAGAGGCGGCTCAAAATTTAATAGTCGAAGCAAGAAAATATTTAGAACAAGACATTGGCGTAACGGAAATCAAATGGAAAGAATTAGACAACAAAAATATTACCAATGATTCAAACGTAAATTCCGTGTGTAAATATTTGCCAAATTTAAAACACGAAGGTTATGAGAAAAATAGTACTTGTGATAGTGTTCAAAGGAATGAAAAGACAGCAACGAAAATAATGGCACAGGAGTTGTTTACACAAAACATATTAAATAATGATCAGAATAAAATAATTATTTCAACTTGCACACTTAACGGGATTAAGTTGAACAATTACGTATTTAAAGATATTGCAGATAGTTTAAATTGCCAAGATGTTATTCATAAATGCAATCTTTTAGACAAAACCCATAATAAAGAAGAAACGATGGAAACTAAAGATGTTCTTTTAATTAGCAAACCTACTGATTATATTAATAATAGTCCTTCAATATTGAATAAAGATGACATAGTATGGGAATCCCTTAATTTCACTACCGCTTTAGATAATATATCAAAGGTTCGCACATATGAAAATATGCATTCTCCTGAAATAAGCTTTGGAGATAATCAACTTGATGCTAATGATTGTGATAATATTACTGATAACAAAAGTTGTCAATCTACATCTGTTAAAGATATAAGTCTATTTTCTTCGGATGGGAATGACTCGAGTTTGTTTGATGAGACTTTGCCGATCGAGCTTTTGTCTTGTACTAATAATAAAGAAGAATCATTTCAAAATGTTAAACATTTAAAAAAAGGCTTAAATCTGGATAGTGTTACTATTGATGCAGATTCTATTTTAAATGCTTTTACATCTTCCCTCCCAGAAATTGAAGACGATGATGATATTAAGTTAGTTTATGAAGAAGATAAGAAAGATGAAAATAAACCAGTTGGAGATTTAAATATGTCTCCAGAAGTTGAAGTAATGAATTCGCAAGTAGTAAATAATTCTTGGGAAACATATACATCCAAAAGCCCTATTAAAAGAAAAACTGAAAAATATATACAGACAACACTTCAACCGTTACCAAAAAAAGTAAAAATTACTTCAAAATGCAATATGTATGCGATTTCATTAGAATGTAAATATTCTAATAATTTCACTGTTGAAATTAAAGGGAAACTTATTAATTGCTATATTTTAAGAGAAATCGACATAATACATTATTTAAAAATAATAAAGAGTGTTGATGAAGCAGCCTTATATTTAGATATTAGTAGTCCAACAGATACTAATGACGTTATAGGGAGTACTATATTTGAAAAACCTGAAGATAAAAGAAAAATATTAAACACCAAAGACTTTATTACAGGAATTGCCATTTGCTTAAGTGAAAATTTGTGTGTTTACTTTGATTTAACTTCTCTTGTTAAAGATTTATCTCAGGTTAAAGACAAATTAAAACAATGGCTTAATAGGAAATCTTTAAACTTGAAGTTGTTGTCTTTGAAAACAGTTTACGTGCACTTAAAAGTCACTTTTGGCATAGATTTAATATCGCGATGCACTGATTTGTCATTAGTAGAGTGGCTTATACACAGTGATGAAAAAATACCCGATATTACCTACTTGGTAAGTTTATTACTTCTTTGAGAACATGCAAAATTGTTGAGATAAAGTTGTTAGGTGTTTAATTTTTTCAACAGGATATACCAACTTTATTAAAAGTTAACCTGCCTGGTCAGCATTTTAGCCTGTTTTTTATTTTAACTTGTCGAGCCCACCTCGGATGTGTGTTGGTGGACTGTGGGTTGTGGTTAGGTTAGGACCGCTCTCCTGGCCCCCCAAAGCCGAGGTTGAGTCGCGGGGGAAGAGGAGTTTTGGTATTGCTTTTCGCCATTCTCCCTATCCTCTACGGCCGATATGTGATTGGCGGCGGAGCCATGGAACCGATGCGCCGGGGGGTGATCAGCTTTCCTGATCCCCATGGTCTCCGGGTGGCGGGCTCTGGGGGTCCGTTGCCCTCGTGGGTTTAGAGACTGTTTCAATTTCATAATACGAACTAAAATTCTTAAGAATAAATTAAAAAAAAATTGCTACCTGCTCGGCGTTGAAAGACAATATCGCAAGGAAAGGTTTGTGACTGAGAAACATATTATTTTAATATATAAAATACTTAGTATGTATGAATAGTACGTTTGAACGGATTTTGATGCAACATTTTTCAGAGGCTATGTTTTATTTACAAATGTGAAATTACGTTTCGACACTAAATATCATATTTTACAGATCATTTCTGGGTTATAAACCAAAAATCAATTAAATGAGTATAGTGGTTTAGTCACGGGAATTTTTTTTGGTTTTTTGTTATTTTGACTCAAGATATATTTACACAAATAGTTAACTAGGACAACGACACCCTCAAAAGACCTTATCGATTTAAGTCGCCGGCGCGTCCTTTAAGAACTCCTGCGAGGTCAACGCTCTTGCCGAGATCAGTTAACTATTATTCATGACGAATGTTGTTTGCGTTTTATTTGGATTATTGGGCTATTTAAGTTGAATGAAAAAAGATTTTTATTGATTTCTTTTGAAAAAAAAATCACTATATCTTTATAGTTATGACCAGTTGTACTAACAAATTTTTTAATAAGTAATAAATAGTTTTAATAATAAATAGTTTAATTTAGTTTTAATAATTATTAATTAATAGTGTATAGTTTTAATAATATATCGAGCAAGGAAGACATAAGCCGAAGTCATAATATCGATATAATATTTTGTTACTTCGTTGATTAAAACTTTTTTGTTGTTTTTATAGATGAAAAAGTATTGTAACATCAACATATCTACTAAGATGTGGACAATAGGACATACTGAAAAAGAATTAAAAAGTTTCAGCATGAATGAGCAGAAGTTATTGAAAGCTTGGTGCGTGTGGTGTGTAGCTGAGAAACAAAAACACATTATATTGGAACAATATGAAAGTGTAAACGACGTAACACGTTAGTATTTGTGGGATGTATTTATTTTACATATTTAGTTATATAGACGATATTTCGCAGTAACGGTATTAAATATTGTTAAGGTATAAAAGTAATAATAGTAATTTGCGCATAACTGGAGCGAGCTACCACTTTGTGGCTTTGATAGATGAGTTATCAATCTTACATTTAACAATAGGAGATAATAACTGACCAATACGGTGCATCAATCCTGCCACTGCATAAAATTATACATCAAATGGGTAAAGGAATAAAACATAAAATTTTAATTTAGTTCTTACATTTGAAAAACAAGTTTATGGGTTTTCTCGTGTATATCATCATCATCATTTCAGCCTATCGGAAGTCCACTGCTGAACATAGGCCTCCCCCAAAGATTTCTCGTGTATATATACTTACATTATAAGATCAAAGCTCAATAAAAAATGAAAAATAAATAATTCATACTTTTACTAAAAAAATCTTAAAAACTTAAAAAAATCATACATTAAGTGAATTGCAATTTATTTTTTTCTTTTCTCGTAATTACATCGGAAGATATTTTATACAGTTAAAACAAAATTAAATTTACAAAATTGATCGCGGATTCTAAATAAGACTACTACATTATATATGTGAGTGGGAGAAGCGAAAGACGTATGTCTGGACCATTGCAAGTGGAAGAAGATTGTCTCTGCCTGCCCCGTTGGGAACAAGGCGTGAAAATACATACATATATGTATATGTAAGTGATTTTATTGATGGGTTACAACCCAGCTTTAAACATAGAGATAATGTTAATATAAAATTATAGATTTCACGGACAATCAAATTCGAAAGAAAAGTCTTAAAATGTTATTAGCCTTAAATATTATCTAAAATCTTTAAAGATAAAACGATCATTAGTGCGTTGTAGGAATATTGACTTTGTTTGGGATTTCTACACAGGACTCAGAACCCACAACAAAAACAGGTGCGCTAACCACTATGCGACGCGATGGTCATGATTTCATATGTGCATGAGCATATATGGACAAATTAATTATCTAATGCTTAAAGTAGAGAATTCGAAAATCACTGGAATACTTCGTGTCAATATTTTCGACGCAATAGTTTTGGCAAGATAACCTCGTGGGTGTGCAGCGTGGATTGCATTTTTTTTTGGACACATTGGGATAAGTTGTGATCACCTTCCTCTTACAGAAGGCAGTGACCGGTTATGTCAGGATCTGCGTTGAATGTCAGACGTCGGTCTTTATAGATGTATCTATATGGTTTTAATGTAATGGGAGTTTTCCTGTCCTGTCTCTACATTTTAATTATATAAATTATATACTGTTTTAGTATTTTGTATTTTTACATTCATTACATTTATTATTCTTACAGATATCGAAACATATGTATCGAAGATTCTAGCAAATTGTGAATGCCACGGCCTCGTCGTGGATAGAGAACTAGCGTCAAAACTTTTGATCGATGTAAAAAACTCTCAAGATATCCTGCAAAAGAAAGCGTATAAATTATGCGGATATCATTTCAACTTTAACTCCTCGAAGGACGTGGCGAAGGTGGTAAAAGTATTTGTTTATCTTTGTTTAGAAGTTATTAGTGATCAGAAGAGACTTGTAATAATTTTCTCTTCCTATGTGCGGTTGTTAATATGTATTGTGGTACTTCTAATAAGTGGTCGGCTACTTTTCTGCCCAGGAGCCGTCTAGGTACCACCCTCTTACTTATGTATGCCACCAATCAGTGTAAACACTATCGTTTTGTAGTAGTAGTATGGTATCGTAGTATAATTACAACCTATTAGGCATTCCATCTTAGTCCTTAGGGGTGACAACTCATCTGTAGCCCATGGCCTTCATTAGCTACATACCATCATTTGGATCTATCGGTTGTCATCCCAATCCATTAAAAAAAATTGCAATAAACCATCACTGGTGAATTGAGCACACTGGTGACGGTCAACAGCTTATCGGGTACGAGGTGTCTGGCATTGCTATCGTCGATCTGCATGGGAATCAACAAGAGAATTAAGGGTAATACCTTCTTAGAGCTTAGAACACCGCCTGGCGCGCCAAGATGTCCAACATTGGACTTTCACAGGCTGAAGATGATCAAGGCGACGATGATATGAGCATTAAATAAAGCGATGTTTGTAAAAATAAGTTATTTCCAGGTCCTAGGAATGTACAAAGGACGAAAAGTAAGTACGAAGAAAAGCGTGCTGACAGCTCACAATAGCCCAATGTCGAGTATCGTTATATATTGGAGAAAATTAAATGCAATTCTCACAAAAACGTTGTACCCTTTAACGGAGAAAGCCAGCATCTGCAGTACGGATAACAGGTATGTTTCCGAGTCTTTGGTCATTGCGATTGGCAATAGTGTTTGATTTATATTATCTGTGTGGATACTATAATGCTTAAATTTCAGAAAAAAAACAACTCGTAATAAAAATATTATATTTTGAGGTTTCTCTTTTCACCAGAGCAATTAAACAGAACCACTAATCAATACCACCTCTTCTGCAGTTTTACTTAACATTTTAGTGATATCGGTTGTAGTAAGTAAACACAACGTGTACCAGATAGTAGCGTGCATTCGGTTTCAACCCTGGGTAGGCAATAGGTATAAAAAGCAAAGTATTTGTATGACATAAAACGTCGCTGTCTTCAGAAATGTCCATGTGTCGGAACTTCCTTTTTGCCTATACGGAATGCACGCCACTCTTCTAACCTTTAATCTAAATGAGTATGATAATACTGTATATAGCTGTGCTTGTACATTAAAAGATATTAAAAGCAAAACCTCTTGGGATAATATATAAGGTCGATCTCCGAATTCAAACTTTTTTACGGTATTTTTGCCTGTTTGTCGGTTTGCCTGTTTATCGGTTAGGTCGCGCGAAAACTACCGATTTTGATGCGGTTTTTCCTTTCCAAAGCTTATGACTTTAGCTTAAAAATCGCGATACTTTCTATCCTGCTATAATAACGGTTTGACCAATTCCGGACTCTTTCGCAAAAACGACTGGTTTGATTGGAATTAGGATTATACTTTTTGAAAGCATATGACACACATTAAAAAATTTTTATTGCCAAAACAACCGGGTTCGTCCAAAAGGGATTACGTTAACAGTAATAATGCGATGGTACTGGGGATTTCATAGTTTAAACACATTATCTACAACAATATTTAATTACATTCACTGTTCGGAAACTTAAAGTATATTTTTATTGGGAATCAGTATTATTAAATAAAAGTACTCTGTATTCATAAATTAGTGGCTGATGAAATAGCGGGAAATATAAATAGCAAGTATGTTCATATATATACGCAGGGTGTGTGAAATATCGCGGAACCTGAGATGAATGTGTCATGAATACGTTGTTGTGTTTTCAGAATAAACCCCACCTATACAATGCACACTTGCACCGGCCGGATAACTATGCGCGAGCCAAACTTACAAAATATCCCTAGAACATTTTCCATCCCCGTTAAATATCTTACGTTGACGAGCGAAAATTATACTTGTACCGACGTGATAGAGTTCAACTGTAGGAACGTGTTTAAAGCAACGACGGGGTGTATTTTTGTTTCGGCTGATTATTGTCAGCTGGAAATGAGAATACTCACACACTACAGCAATGACCCTGTTTTGACAAAGATTATGAGGTCCGATGTTGATGTTTTCAAAGCTATAGCGGCTTCATGGAGTTTGGTACGAGAGGAAGAGGTAAAATGTTTATTTTTACTTTTTTTATTTATCTATTTCGTAACAAATATATATTCATAATTTTTGTCAAATAGTATACTAGTATGCATTCAATCGAACATTTGAAGTCTGCGCTACCGTTTCGTCACTCAATTCAACGCATATTGGTTATGTGGGTAGACTACATAAAGAAATTAAAAAAAAAATCCAATTATCTGTTTTATCCAATACGACACAATAATTAATAATCCAATAACGAATATATAATTATTTTAAATTCATGTACTCATATTAATTCCCTTAGGTTGATGATGACCTTCGTCAAAAAGCGAAACAACTTTGTTACGGCATCTTGTATGGAATGGGTAACAAGACTTTGAGTCAACATTTAGACGTGACGGAAGTGGAGGCGGCCGTTTTCATGGACTCATTTTACAAAACCTACCCATCTATAAAGCTGTTTACACAATCGACTATAGACGCTTGCAAGGAGAAAGGTTACGTGGAGACGCTAAGGAAACGCCGCAGATATTTGCCTGATATAAATAGTTATTTAGTATTTAAAAGAAGTGAGTACATGTAGCAAATAATCAATATGTTTTTTATGTGGGGTTTTGCCGATTGCCGCAACGGCGATCTCCTATGGTTATTAAGGTTGCATGTACTGAATTTGACATAAATAAATATATTATTTTCTTTTTCTCCATGGATCGGAGTTCCTTTATGGCGAAGGCTACACGTTGAATATTTCTTACGATTTAGAATCGTGTTATATATTAAAAGTATAGCATCGTGTATTGACGTATCGCAATTTGTATCACATGATTTGAAATCCAGCATCATGATCCTGAACATGTGACACATATCGGTTAGATAGATTGGCGCTCAATATTTATCTCGTCAGTACGAGTTCAGCCAGCGATTTTTTTAGCTTCCCAGGAAGGGAGCGGTCCCCGAACGAGTAACTGTTTGCATTTATAATTTGTCTGGAAAGTATGCCGGAAGTAGTTTTCACGTGCCCACATACTGAAACTTGGGACAATGCTGACGTGTCACGTCATAAGTATTGAAGGGGGTCGTGATGAATGTCGGTTGTGTAGCCTTTGCTTTGTCTCTGAACGAGTACAAAGTTTGTTTTTTAATTAATCTTAAGATTGATGTCTGTGCCGCGTTTCTGATTGCTTGATAAAATTCGACTGTTAATAATAATACATTTTTAGCGGAGTTTTTATAGACGGCCTGTCATGAAGTGAATTTTGTAATAACTTTATTAATTCTGTGGTTCTATGAAAAGGAGGTGAATTATTGATTTCCTGCAATTACAAAAAATTACATTTGAAACAAAATTAGTGTCTTCTTTTCAAAAAGATATATGCCCCCTTTGTAATGAATAAAAACGATTTATTTTAAATTATTTCTACATATCCTTAGCGCTTTTATGCAGCTGCATGTATTACTGAAACAATAATAATTGACATTATGCAGATATCTTATTTTCCTTATTCTGAGCTGAACCGGCCCGGCGCTTTTATTTTTTATTTTTCTCTTAAATTGAGAGTTTGCTCACTGCTAATCATAGGTCTCTCCCAAACCTTACCAGAAAGTACGATCCCGATCCTGTGCCTCCTGCATCCATAGACTTCCTGCTACACTGTTATATAACTTTTTTCAACAAGTGTCTAATATGTAATTCGAAAGTGTATAAACAAAAATTTATTTACGAAAATGACTTATGAATATATTTTTCTAATAGGTGCTGCTGAACGTCAAGCTGTCAACACTACAATCCAGGGCTCCGCTGCGGACATTGCCAAAGCTGCAATGTGTGCTATAGATGATAAAACAAATCACTACGATCCTAAACCTCGCCTCATTCTACAAATGCATGATGAGCTAATATACGAAGTGTCTGAAAGTGATTCAAAACATTTTTCTATACTTTTAAAGCAAGAAATGGAGGACACCGTGTCTTTAAATGTGCCTCTTCCCGTTAAAATAAAGTCTGGGTACACGTGGGGCACTCTTAAGGAAATCTGTATTTTATAAATAATGATGTGATATGTGGCCCTCATTACGGTCTGTGATATTTACAATAATGATTGCTTTCTACATCTGATGAAATGATTGTGACTTAATTTTGTCAATGTGTTTTTTTTTTCAAGTAAAGTACTTTATGTAACGTTGTGTATTATTATACGTATCGATTTACAAACATACATATTATCATCTATTTATTTATTCTTTATTCCGACCCTAAAAATAAAGTATACTATGGGCGGACTTAATGCGTTTTGCCTTACCAGTCAACCCTGGGTGAGAAAGAAAAACATGATGGCAGGTTTCAAATAAATAATAAATATAAATTAAATATTAATATTAAATACATAACCTTTATAATATATTTAGATTCATGTCAAATACATAAACATATAATAGATGCATAAAAAAATTTAATATGGAGAGGAAAATTTCAGATGGCATTAGCCTTCAAATAGTGACCTGGGTATTTACTACAAACTATTCCTCTACATAGAGTATTTTTTAAAATTTTAATGATACTATAATAAAATTTAACACAGTTCTTAAAACAACGTTTTTTAGAAAAGTTGTCTATCTGAACACACATCATGAAAAAACCTGACGACTGATTTGGATGGGACATTTGCTTAGGGGTCGAATCGTTAACATGAACATATTATATCATCACGCTATTTATTACAGAAGCTGGACAAGGCGTAATTTTCTTGGTAGACTCTAGAACTTCTAAAAAAACTAAGTAGAAAGCTTTCGACATAATTATATGGAGCTTTCAATATAGTGTTATCTAAGTAAAGTAAATATCATGACACTTATCTTCTAAAATAGCTGGGCTGTAGGAAGGAACAATCATAACATAAAAACCAAAAGAAACTCGAGTCGTTATAGCTAAAAATATATATCTTCATGCTACCTGCTAAATGACCTAAACAGTACGCGTGTTTGTCTGAATCGGCATAATTTAAAAACTTATAGACGGATTTTGATGGCACCACTGTTAGCGTGTTGTCGAACCGTCAAAGTAAATATCCTGTATTTGTTATGTTTAAAAAAAATTACAATTTATATATCTTAGAAGATTGTGATCCAAATATTACGAAAAACCTTTCAAAATATGAATCATATGAAAAAGAACAAAGTTTTCGGGCAATGCCTACCACCAGCAATGGCTCCATTGCGGGGAGATACGGGTAGAGATTGCATCACTACAATTGCGAACAGTTAGATCCCCCAATGAAAATAATCGCATAAATGTATTTAGTTCTTGATTACCCTTGTAATTATATATATGGGTAATTGAATGGAAGTACGTGTTATTAGCAATGCGATTGTGAATTTCCCTTTTATATTATATTTTATATAATATCCCTTTTATATTTGTATGTTAAAAGAGAAAATGGAAGCGCTATAATTAGATCCATCAATCAAATCAAAAGAATAAAGTGCCAGTCAAAGAGTATGAAAATAATGCGTTTAAATGGCCGTAAATATTGTTTAATGAGAAGCTTGCAGATATTTACAGGAATACGGGTCGTACGTTTTAGTATTCGATAAGCATTTTAGTTTGACCCACATAGAGACCGCTCCGGGGAAAAAAGCTTTGACAGACAGATGGTAATAAAAAAAATATCTCATAGAAGGGCCTATTTTAACTACAAGTCTTACGTGTATATAAGATTTTTATTTTAAAATTTTACATTAAATTTGATTTCCATCATTATCAATATAATCAGATTCTATTAGTAAATGTTGTAAAAACTAAATCTACCTTGTCCAAAGAATTCATAAGCCTCGCAGGATTTGCCGGCAGGTATATTATAGCGATTACAGTATCAGACGGTACGTGCTACCTAAGCTGATGTAGCCTCGTATAAATCAGTAAGTATGTAGCAGTACTGTACCTAAATCTCACCAATCTGGGTATAACAGGTCTGGCATTTTGCTTATGTTTCATCATTTGTTTTATTATTATTTTCTAACATTTCCTATATTCGACGCCTACCACGTAACGGCATGCATTATTTTCTTACAGTTTAACAGAGCGCTCCGAAACGCTAAGAAAGTTTTAATGCTTAGTAGTTTTAACTTTCCTGTATCAGGAATATGCCCTCGGTGCTGCAGTGTAAACACGGGACTCAATAAAGCCAAACCTGTAAATCAATAATTAGTATGTTGCACAGTAGGATTCATGGCTCTACAGTTAGGTACGCGAACAACTACGGCATACGGCCGTCAAATTAATTAATGCAGATAATTGATATATGGCCACATCGAATTTGCCTCATTTTAGGAGATTTTATATTTTTTTTGTTTTAAGTGAAACGTAGATATTTATTTATTTATTAAACTTCCAATACATGCGAATGTATATAGGCGGACTTAATGCCAGAAGCATTCTCTTCCAGTCAACCTTTGATATTATGGCACGTTTCTATTGTCACAACACGTTAAGAACTAATATTACTTCGATATTATAGAATTTTTAAAAAAACTTGATTTTTCTCTAATTTTTATAACAACCCGAAAGATAACAAAAAGACTTGAGTTCAGTGTGAAACACTAATAGAGATAAAATGTACGTTGTTGCGACTAGCACAGTTTCTGTACGTATTGAGAAGCTAGACTGTTGTTCGTTGCGTAAAACACCGGATAACGACCGTCATTATCCTTCTTCAGATGAAAATAGGACTTGAGCAAAAAAGAAGCTTTAAAATTCAATCATTACCATCGAGCAACATAGTATTATAAACAACATTATATACCATTGTTATGTTCAGTTATTTTGGTTTCCTATCCAGATTGATTAAAATAGAAAGCATATTTCGTAGTTCACTGTTTATTCAGAAGTTTTTCAGTGGATATGTCTCCTTAATTGAGTTAGTGTTTCAAATGAAGTTAAAGAGCGAATTTCAGTTCAAATCTAATCTTAGCGCCATCTCCGCGCGGTTTCCGAGGTTTTCCCGATTTTCAGCGGCTGCAGGCGACGTCAGAGGGCGCGGGGTGCACCCCGCAGCCCTGCGCACAATCAATATCTGCGCCGGACGCCAACGGAGGAGCCTTGCTTGTCACCCTGTCAAGACAAGCGAGCGCCTACCGACGCACACACGTCGCGATTACAACACAACCTGACGGCAATGAGTGTCGTTTTTCACTGCAACATATCATAAAATGTGCTTACTGATTAAGCAAAACTGTTTTTTCAAGTTCGCCAACACGAGTCCCCGCTGTCCCGCGCTCGTCCGCACACTGCTTACGATGTCTCAAGTTGTACAGGTGTGAAGTCTACGCGAAAATGCATCTTCATTTTGAGCGGAATGTGAACGCGAAATGTGACTGTAGCATACTGTCGCTGTCATGGATGGGAAAGGTGCCCGACGAGTTGCCCGAGGTTGGTGCTTAATTTTAACATAATAGTACAATGAAACTAATACACGTAACCATCTTAAGTTATTCATCTACATCTTAATTCTCATTTTAGTAAGAACTTTTAATTAGGTACTTACCCATGAAGTTAAAAATTTTACTTTGTTTAAAATATTGTTTTGTAACATTTAAGTATGTGAAAAACTTAAGTACTTTAATAATATATTTATATTTAAATCTATGTCAGCTTAAATTTAATTAACTTTCATTGCAATCATTTTAAACGCTGCGTTTTTACTACAACCTCATTAAATTACGATATAGTTACCAAATGATGTACGATATAATGCGTGGCAAATTGTAATTTTGTGAAATATAAGAAATATAAGGTATGTATTTTCTTCAGTTCAGCTAATTAAATCAATGGCAATAGGTACAATTTATAGGCTGATATGTAATTCATGTAGTGCCAAGAAATAGTTTTAAATTACAAAATTATCAAAAATTGGTGCTGCATGAGGTTTTTATTTGGAAATACTTTTGTATTTTTTTTCGGCCCAAACATTATCTGTATGTATGTGTTATGTACGTACCCATTTGAATTTATTTAAAATAAAATGATAAAATAATTTTCCATGATTCAACAATTTCAACCGTACGACAAATAGATTAGCGACCATCATAAAGCCAGTCGGCAGTGAACCTGCGCGAATTATTGCGTTAGATTAAAAATCCATTATCTTCGGCGTACCAACCAATCATTTGGCGGCGTTATGATAATTTAGCTGAAAAGAATTTGAGGACGGATCGCGCGCTAATCCTTAAGGACGGCTTCTGGCAGTTGCGGGCTCCCATTCAATTAACTTTTCCTCACCTTTACAGCGTTTATGCCATTTGCTGACATTTGTATTCAATGTTTTAGATTTGAAGTCAATAAAAGAAAATCAATATCAGATTGTAATTTAAGAACGAAATACGATGATATATGCCTAGTATTTCGTCCACGGACCATAAATGGGGTTTACCTTTCATTTACATAATGTTTGAATGATTGGTTCATTACCGCCATACCTTTGGGGTAAAACTTTGCAAAGAGAGAACAAGTACTATTTCTTATAAATAAATTACATTACTACCTAGGTACTTATTTTATTTTATCGGCTTATTTTAATACAGTACTGAACATAGACCTCTCCAAGAAAGTGTCATTAAAAGCCAGCATATTTCTTAGAAAGTGTATCCCAGAAACATATGCTTACTTTTGTTATTTACTAGTGTAATCAGAATATACTCAACTCTTATTATATACATATACCACCCGTTTACCACCTACATAAGGGTATTCAATATTTTAATATAAGGTTTGAATGAATAAAACTAATATTAAAATATTATAAACGAACTTTTCCCTGCGGCTTTGCTTGTGTTGAATTTGGGTGAGCAATATAATTTAGAGGCCTTTGTAAAATTGAATGAATGGCTCTTGCCCAGCCGTGAGACACTTTAGAATTTATAATAAAGTTTCACGGTGTGGCGGCCTAAGAGAATCTGCTACTCCTTCAAGTGTCGTCTGGCCAACGAAATAACCATCTCATGTAAAATGTCAGAAAATAATTTTCTAGACGGGTAGCGGGCAGCATTGCCAACCAAACTGCCGAGCGAGGCGATAACGCTAAATACTGGACATTAAATGGAAATCACCTAAATACTCATAAAAAATAAATATGATAGGTATGTATTCTGATAAAGTATATTAAACAAACAAAATATTATGTTAATAACACATAACACAAAATTCTGAAAATCACTGATTTGGCTATAGTATCACTCATATTATGCCCTATCCCTCATCCCCTATCCCCTTGCACTAATTTAACTGAAAATAGAAGTACAGAAATTACTTTTCTACAGATTTATTATTCTGGACACACAAAAATTTACCTGAGAACAGGATAATAAACATCATCTATAAAAACGTAATTAGAATAAAGTCAAAGTCAAAAAGACTCAAATATTTCTACTACTCTAAATGAAAATAACTTTTAATAACTTTTCATTTAGAGTAGTAGATTATTAATATAAACAACTAAGGAATTAGAGTCATGGTTTGACGTTAGTTTACCGTTTATATTGACTTAATTGCACCAAATTGGTAAAATAAAAAAAACTCGAGAAATGGGGGTTTCATGAATTAACTGATGTACATGAGCACGGGTTGAAACTTCCGATGCTATGATGAGAAGTAACAAAAGTGAAGTGGTTTTGTACAGAATTGTGATGTGTGATAAAAAGTGAATTATCTATGACAATCGCAAGCGAAAAATGCTATAGCCCATGGCAATACCGGAACAATGTCCTAGAGCGAAGCTCACCCACAAAAAAACTAATGCTAACTGTTAAGTTGTGTCTTCATGGTGTAATTCAATATAGCTTTTTGAGATCCGGAGTATCAATAACAGGAGATGTCTATTCTAAAACTTCGAACAATGATGGCGAAAGTCTCTGAGTAACGTGTCTCGACAATCGGTCTTCGCCATTATTGCTCCATGATAACGCAAGACTTACACTGCTTGACAAACCGTTTTAACATTACAAGGAGCTGAATATACACAACCTGGTTTCTTACCATACGTCATCCTCTGTATATTCAGCTATTTGGACAATAGAGAGAGACAGACATACACAGATAGAAACACGATAGAGAGTTCTATAATATTGTAACGAATGCCCGATAATGTTATGTCAACTCTAACGTCTCATTTTATAAATTACCTGTCGAAGTTAACAAAACTCTTTGTTAGGTAAATAAGGGTGGCTGTACATTGATTGAAATATAAGGTTATTTTCTTCAATAAAAATTAAATACCGTTTCGGGAATATTCTGGAATAATCGAAAATAAAAAGACGATAGAAATTCGGGACTATACTCGTATAAGGAGCAATGGAGCGCGCTAAGAGCAGTTCAGTGGTGAATTCTAAAGTAAATGGAAGAGTAAGATCACGAAGAAAAAGAAAAAAAAGAGGAGTAAAAATGAAGAAACGACCGAGGATTGGTTACTATCAGGAAGACCCGTGGAAGATCACGTGCGAGGTACAGCGCATCCAGAAGAAACTGCACCATTTGTAAGTGTTAAAACAAATAAATAGTAGTTTAAGAAACCGGCCTTTTTACTTCAATCTCCCAACCCGTAGCTCGTAAGAATATGCTCGGACATTTACCAGCTCAGTTTTATTACTTGCTTGATCCATCTATATTACCCATTCTCGCTATATGATCCGAAATAGTCTTAAGTGAAAAGAACAGCGTCTTAAGATATGTTCAACTTATGCGTCGAGCTATTTTCGCTGTAGTTTCCATGTAAGTAAAAAAAATAAAAATAAAGAAAATCTCCCTCCACTGAAGTGATACAAGTCCATGAAAGTGACGACGTCAAGTTTATTGATTGATTAATTAACATTTTTAAGTAATATAATATTTATTTTCTCCCGTCGTTGCCTCTTGCGTTCTTACGTCTAACATTTTCTTCCTGACATTTCTTAGCTGGTTCCATGATTCCTTGAATCATCCCCTCCGTGTATAACTAGAATCCACATGGTTGACATCTATGGAGACAAAAATCTTTCTTTTTGAGTCACTAGGTACTCCGACATTGTTGTCCCAGACATCGCACTCTCTATAATTTCTCACATTTCTTGAACTCATAACCTCATATGACAACCGTGTTTAACCATAGGCCAGTGACGAAGTGATTCTTGATTCCGTGCATGAATTATTTAACTTGTACAAGTGTATGGATAGTAGAACGACAATCAACTTCTACTGAAGATCTGTTGGACTCATGGCACCAAAACAAGAATCGACGATTCTGGCCGGACTAGAATTGAATTTTTCAAATACTGTACACATTCACAAGACTTGCGGCATAATACGCTATCAATATTATACAGCAGAAAAACTCGAAATATACAGAAATAATAAAATTCAGTTCAAGTGATTGCTGTATCACTTTTCGAGTTCGCGCCAAAAAGTCCAATTGTCAATAACTTGCAAGATGGCGCTATGTTATTGTCCTCAGATGAAGAACTAATCGACTTTGTTATCTAAGTGCGTTCAAAAGCTGTGTTTACCTATTTAATAAATTATGACTGCGTTTAATAAGTGACATTTTTATAATGAAATAGTGTAGGAAATATCTGTATTAAATTATACACTATATACTGAAGTTATTTTAATGGCTTTTTTTTTGTTGCAAAGAGAGTTTATAAAATTTGACCGGGTGGAGCCGACATCGAATAACCAACCTTTATAAGATTTTGTGACTTCTGTTTTGTGTTGAAGATACTTCTTATATCATTAGAATATTAAAATAATAATCCCGACGCGTTTTTAGTCTACTAAATATGTACGCGCAAATCTCTGAGTCGGGCTAAGTATTATGGGTACCCCATGGGTAACAAGCGGGAGTGCTTTTATTATCATATTTTAGTTCAGTGTCATGATTCGATATTGATTCCTAAGTTTGTGACAGTTGCGTCAACCTCACCGGTACGCACTGTTATTTGACGAAGCTTTGAGGCGATTACATTTAGCTATCGAAATTAAAAAATTGCACAATTGCACTTGCAAATATTGTTCATAATTATGAAAAGAAAATTAAAGAAATCAGGAAATCTAGAGAAATACTATATACCCCTAGGTGTTTTAGGCTATAGAAGTACTGAAAAAATAAAATACTGAAACAAACTACAAAATAAATTGTATTTAGCAGATTATGAGTTCAAATTGATATATTCTTATTCTAAGTGCATCAGCTAGTTTAATTCAGATAATTGCTAGTTACAATAATTATTTTGCTTGGAAGACGACAGATAAATTAATTGATCGAATTTTACATTCGATGTAAAGATACAATATTAGACAAGGAATCAGAATAAACGCATCAGTTTATGCTTAATGTATTATTTTTCGGTTTAGTTTTCGGGCTGTGCTATATTCCATTGATAAAATATATTACCCCAGGATAATATAATAATTTACAAATTTCCCAATTTGGAACTGTCCATCCCTGATATTGTTCTCGAGCTTTATACATACTTGATAAATCAATTTTAGGTAAAAAGAAATAATTATGACTTATAAATACAATAGTTCCGTAGTTAGTACCTATATATAGCTATTGTATTTTTACAGTTTTTGCTTCGTAAACTTATAACGATCGATAAGAGATTAAACGTGCCTGGATAGTTGCGCGTATCTCTTTTAACTTGTTGTTTCTTTTAGTATGTATTATTTTTAAATATTTTAAGTCTCAGTTCGATCAAATAAATTAAATAAGTTGTATGGTAAACATAAATATATTTATTGGATAGGTAGATAAATGTGTGCTTTGTGAAATTATCGTAAATAATTTAATATAATAGAAAAAGATAAATTTACATTTTTTATATTATTGATCGGTTTCTTTTATGGTATTCTACGTGTTGGATCCAGAATGACCCATGTATATATCAAATGCGTATACATGGTATGAGCATTTGGTATACATCTGGTAATAAGTAATTTGAAATGTTTGGAACATTTGATGATGGTACGTGTGATACCGTGAGCAACCCAATTTTCCTTCCCATATCCGATGTAACGCTTATGCAATAGAACCGGAGAAATGGTCAGATGCAATGTCAGAGACACGAGAAGTACATGACACAAATATACGACACGAACCAATAATTTGTGGTTTTGCACAAATATTGACTTCGGCTGGGATTCAACCCAAGGACTTATGACTCAACAGTCAGGTACGTTGACCACGCGGCACGGCACACACGAAAGAAATGATAGATACTGACAAAATGTAAAAATAAAAAATACTGTATTAGAACTCATAGGACAAGCCGTTCCTAAAAGAAAATTACTTTCGTCGTTTATTCATTAATTCTTATAACGAGCCACTTACTTTTGAAATTAATTACGAGGTAATCAAAGTTTAGGTAAGAAAAAGAACATTCAGCGAGAAGCAGATACAATTTAATAATGTTTCGCCATTCTTTTCATTAATATCAATGTTAAGTATTATATCTAAGGAGCAACTTTATAAAATATTAATAAATATTATGCTTAATGAATTATTACAAAGTCAGCCTAGTCAGCGACTTGTCAGAATTTTTTTTCTTTCAAATATTGAAATGTTGCAAATGCCTTCCTCTCACTGAGTGACCGGTAATGCCGGGATTAGCATTCAGTGCCGGATCGACTAAAACCCCCACGGATACGCTGTTGGCCCGGCGGCCATACGCTTTATAGCTTCGGTGGAAGAAAGACTCGCTCCTAAGTAAAAGTAATAAAGAGCAACGTCGCGTCGCTGGTTGCTGCTGTTCTATGGTCTGACCCTTGTAAACGAAATAGACTTCCGACATCTTGAGGGAGGCTCGCGGCAACCCCGCTCTTTAGGAGGTACGAGACCTCGGCTTGGGTTACCATCGATAAGGGTGGAATTTTAGAAACGACGAGTGGATCTCGTGTAGGCCCTGAGTCTGGGGGGACCAAACGTTCGCCGGCCAACGCGGTAAGGTTGTACGCGATACGCGGTTTGTATGTGTGGTAAGTGGGGCGTCTCCAGATAAGCGAGTTTCCATCACGTTTGTATGTGTCAGGAGACTTTTTTATACTGTATTATTACGTGGTGAGAAAAGTGATTGTTATAATGATATTGGTACGGCGTCCTTGCGGCTCAAGTTCTATTTACTAACGCTTGACTCAGTTTTTGTGCTATACCTTCATGTTAAATTCGGTACTTAACTTTTGATAACCCTTCCCGACTGGCTTCCTTCCAATAACGCTTGTACGCACGCGATCTAGTGTACCCACACTATGGCCGTCTATCAAGAATGACAGTTTTTGTTTTTAATTTAGTAGTCACATCCGGGGTCATAGTTAGCTTTCCTGTAAAGTTCATCTCGCACTCACGCATTGATAATTAACTCATCGCATAGAAATCTGAATTTCGGTATCCATGCTGATTGACAAGATAAACAAGAAAATAAAATGTCGTTTACATGATTTGGCCACAATCCGCTTAATTTTGCTAAAATAAAATGAAGAGACATGGATTGATCTAAGAATGAAAGTGTTAGAGTGTTGAAATTACTTAAATTACGGACCAGAAAACAAACTTCGCTCTACAAGCAAAGGCGTGAAAAGAGTAGCGAGTGCGATGACTTTTGTCTAGGAGACTAACATAAATTATAACATTGGATATGCCGATTATGTACTAGATGACGGCGACTTTGGCCACAGAGTTTCGTTCGATAAGTGAGGAAACCGGAGGCCTACTCCCCCATCCCGGATCAGCTGCTCCTCTGGTATTGTAGATGTAGGTGGGCTTCGGTTATTACTTTCCATCAGATGAGCCCTTGCCAGGTTTGCCCCTTACTTTAATAAAAAAAAGAACGAATCCACCACTCATTATTTCGTTAAATATCACATAATAATTTTATATGGATTTGTCGGACCTACAGGGGCCTTATGGCAACGAGCTTAATTGGGCGATGGTGAAAGGGGAAGAGTCGAGTTGGATCAGTAATATCTGGCTAATTGCCAATCGCACCTTCGATCTCCGGTTCATCTGGCTGCAGCTTCGTTTTTGATGACATAAAATTGTGTTACATAATTTTTTAAGCTTTCACTTCGTTCTATAAAAAGATCATGTTTGTTGATAAATAATAGTGTTTATTTAATTTCTGCTAAATGCTTCTATGATGATTGAATAAGTTGAATTACTAATAAGAGACATTAAAATTTGGTTATTTGAGGCATAATATTGTAATAATTAATTCAACACTATATTCAACATGTTGAACTTAATATAATGAAGCTCGTGTAAAATAAAATCCTAAAAAAAGATTAAAAACCATACTAGCCCATTTCGTTAGAAATAACGTAACATAATATTAGGTACAAGGTTAGAATCCACAGCTCAGCAGTCAACGCTAACCATTAAGGCACGCGGTTATTGTGTACAATAAACAAGTTAGAGAAAACAGGAAAGCTGTCAAAGATAGACGAAGTTCCGAGTATAGTAAAACAGTTTGTCCAAATTTTGTACCAAAAAATGTATCGCACTGCTTACCTTACGAAGGGCCCCACGCGGAAATTTATTAAATGGTGTTGTTAAGTATTTTGCCTTCTTTTCTTTTTTAATCAGGAAAGATTGTAAAGAAAGTAATTTTGGTAAAAAAAAAGTAATATCATGCGTCTTCGCAAATAATTCCGCCTTCCTAAATTGCAATCTCTATTGTTTGTTTACGTCGCACAATGGCCGCTGGATGTGCTGGATGTGCTGGATGTAGGGAGCGTTTCCGTTGAGTGAAATAAGTTGTTTTCCCTACAAATTTACTTGACCCGTGTCGCTAACGTAAGGTTGTAACATGTCAACCCGTGGAATAATATGTTAGGTTGATAGTTTATTTCATGTGGCAAGTATAGAGTTATAGATTGTTGATAACTTTATTTATTATTAATTATATCTATTTTTATTCAATCGTTTTGATTAATAATTTTAAGTGAATTATTTCAGCTAATTTTATTTATTTTTATTCAATCGTTTTGAATAATAATTTTAAGTGAATTATTTCAGCTAGTTTTATTTAATTATTATAATTATTTCATGCGTTGGTCTTTAAAATATCTAGAATTTCTGATGACCCTTATAGTTCACGCAAGGTACTTTTTTTGCATAAACCATACAACTTTTAATATATTATACTTTTATTTTTTTATCGTTAACATCGACTACTCCTAACGGAAGTATGTAAACATTGGTAAAGTAAGATACACCTTTTGTACGTACGTATCCGGAACCATTAAAAAGGTACTTGCGCGTCTGTCCATCTGTCACAGCCGATATCCGAGGAAAATATGCAACGTAGTATCACAGTAATGATATGTATATGCACATTGAATAATACGTCACACTTAAAAATATATATATAAGAATAAAAGAGTCGGGTAATTAGGTATTTGAATTATTTCTTTTTTCAATTGCATGTATCATCTAAAGGCGTGTCATGAGGATATCAAATAAAATGTTTGTCCAAATTTTAAATAGAAAGTTTTCAATATCCCACTATTAAAACAAATATTATCAAATATATTCATCCTCAATGATCAGTTTAAATGTGAGCAACTTAAACGTTAATTAATATCTGAAATGCGGATTCCAGTATTTAGATTCCATTCAGGATTATAATTTGCATCCAGAAATATAGGTAAAGCTTACGTCTTACGGCTTGTGATATTTATATATTTTCGAACGAATTTTGGTCATTCATAATACTTTCTTCAGATTTTTCTGTTACTTTGCATAGTCAACATTTACGACACTCAAGGGATTAGATGGGGTTGAGTTGGTACTTAGAGACGATGAAAGGTTTTTCATAAATATTAGATAAATTACAAAGTAAATGTTATTGTCAAAATTAAAACACTATCGTACATGTTTTACATTAAACAAACACATTACATTAATAGCTTTAAACATTTTGTAAAGATTTACAGTTGATTAAAAATTTAAATCGCTATGAAAAGATGGTATGGAGTGTATATAATTTGACATAAAGATTCTGTTCACCCTCGCACTCTTAGTACACTCGACAATTGACAAAGCTCGACAACACCTACTCAAAATATGTGCCTAACTATTCTAATGTTAAGTGGTGCGCGTATACTGTACAAGGTGTGTCGCTAGTTAATTGACAATTTTATGCAAGATTGAATCTTTTGTTACAGGAAGAAGGCTGGAAATTGAACCGAAACAACTACTATCAAGAAGGCTGGTTGGCTACAGGAAACGTACGTGGAGTGGTTGGTGTTACATTCACGTCATCACACGCACGTCGCCCGCACGAGTTACCCTTGCGTACTAACTATAACCTACGCGGTCATAGATCCGATGTAAGTTATTTAATATTTGTATTATTATTTTTTCTGACCCTAAAGGTATGCCTCTTGTATAGTTTATACTCGTACGTCAAACAACAAGAATTTCATTCTAGAAGTACCAAATTATTTGCCATGATATAAGAATATACGTATGTCAACCGTAAGTTTGTGCTCAAACATGGTAAGCATTCACTCGTTTGCCTTCCCATATCGGATGTAATTTTTTTTAAATAAGATCACAGGAAAGGATGCTACTATTTCTAGCCAGATGCTATTTCAGAGTTACGGATCGCAACTTAACCCGAAAACCATTAATTGTCTTTTGGTCAAAACATTGGCTTTTGGGATTCAAACTAAGCACCAAAGGCTCAGCAGTCAGTATATTAAACATTAAGTAAGCTGTTACTAGTATATTAAATATTAACATCAGGTGAGCCACTGGCTCGTTTACTTGTAACCTAATGCTTTCTTGCATAAATTAAATTATTTTAACCTAAAAATAAACTTACGTATGCTATGCTATAATAAAACAACGACGTATTCACCGATTCCACGTGGAAGAAATCGCAGGCAAAAACTAGTTATGTATATATATATATATGTAATAATTTGTGATAAAAATATTAAAAGGCCAACATATATTGTAGATGATAAAAATTTTTTAGTGTATCTCATATTTTGAAATTTACTTTTCAGAAAAACCATTTCGGTTCTTGACCTTAACGCATGAGATTAGTATTTAATAAGATCTCCAAATTGTTTTAAAAGTACGAGGAGAAAGCCAGACAAACTCATTAGGGTTAGCATAATTTTAGCAGCGCTGGGTACGAGTTAATGGGGTATTCCTTTTAATTATTCACAAAGAGAAATTAACCCCTCGACTTTTCGCCTCCTTACTTTTTTATTAAACTTTAATATAGTACGTGAAATTATAGTTTCTGTAGATGTGAGAAACATGCAACGTGATACACATTAAACGAGCTTAATTAATGTTACTAATTAAAAGAATAAATAGGGGGTCATTAAATATAAATATTTGTATTTATTGAAAAAAGTTTTCGATTCGTTTTAGTATGTTTTAATTGATTATAGTATTACCTAGTATTTATAAATGTAAGGAATTTCTGAAATCTGGATGATTGTAAAAGCATACAGACATAGCGACGGCTCGGTGGCGTAGCGACTAAACGTTTAGCTGCGGCGTTGTGTGTCGCGGATTCGATGCCCGCACGGGACGTATTTGTATAGACTACAAATAACATGGTCCGGGTCTGGGTGTTTGTCCATGTGCAATTTATGTATGTGAACTGCCTCCGAGACACAGGAGATATTCCTACAGTAAAAGGTAACCTTTTGTTTTCAAAGAAAAAAGATTTACAAAGATGGCGGTAGATAGGAGTATGCATTGGAGTGACTATATCGAACCGAATATGGAATTATTATGCGGAATTTGTGCTTGTGAATGCCATAAAACCGTGAGTTGTGGCCTAATAACTAATAAACTCTTTTTCGTGAGCATATAGGCACTCGTCTGCTTACTGTGACCCGTAAAAATAGACGAGTTTTCCTTTAAGTTTTAAATTTTAGTGAATCTAAAGACTGATTCGCCGACTGATCAGGCGGCTACAGCAAACCCTCCCAATTTAGCAGAGGCGGATACCCACCTGCTAACAGTTCAGAGGATGGTCATGATGATGATGGTGTTACAATTAAAGAGATCTGTGGGTCGCGGATTCGTCTGCTGCAAAAAACATTTATTTCTTTAGCCTACACAAAAACTGTTCTGGATATGGGTGTTTGTTCCTGTGAAATTTTTGGCTGTAAAACACTTCCACAACCCATGAGAATATCGTATGAGAAAGTAACGTTTTTTTTTAAATTATTTTCCTATTAATCTATCTAATTCTTAGTCCAACACAATACCTGTGTGTATGAAAATGAAAATAGGAATGCTATTTATGTATTGTTTTTTTATTGTTAAGGTAATACTCGTAAAGTGGAACGAGCCGTACCAGAAGCTGGCGTCTTGCGACAGCTCGGGAGTCATCTTCGTGTGGATCAAGTACGAGGGTCGGTGGAGCATCGAGCTTATCAACGACAGAAGCACCCTGTTACACACTTCTCCTGGTCGCACGATGGACGGATGGCGCTTATATGCTATCAGGTTAGTCCTTGTGTAGATTACTTGGTGCTAGGACCCTTTTCTTAGTATTTATTTTCGGAGCAGATACGTCATAGGTGAAAAATTAAATATTAGATAATTCTGATTAAAACGTTTCTAATACAACGGTATTAAACCGCTGTCTTCAAATCCACTGGGCCAATTTTGATCGGATTTTTTTGATATGTTTCTTATGATGTTGCAAAGGCCATAGGCTTAATTATTTATTTGTACAAATGTTAGTCATAACTTAAATCGTCGTCTTCTTGGCCGATATCTACTAAGACGTTCAATTTAGTTGACGCAGGATTTCACAATTACAAATGTACGAGTACACGCAAATACACAGGCACACGTATCATTCTCTCTTCTTCTCGTATACGATGTAACGCTCTTATGTAAAAAGATTGAGGAGGAACCTTTAAGTCGTTAAGCAATAGATTGCGTAAAATATTTTAATATGTTTTCATTGCATTTTCGCAAAGTTGCATTAATTAATGCAAGGCGTCGGAAATTATTTGTCAGATAATAATATAGGTTTACATTAGAAATTGGAATGCAATTACATTTCGTGAACTTTTAGGGAGAATGGTATATACAAAATATAGATATATAATATCTAATATTACGACCAAACTTTTACATCGGTCGTGACCTTAGTAACCAGAGATCAGTTCGCTTAAATAGTCTTCGAAATGTAGAGTGTAGAATTTCTGGAATATGAACGACGTTAAATATTCATAAACACAGCCAAATAACTTTAAAGTGACAGAAAGGACGATCGAGTGGAAATATGTCGCAGCAATTTGCTAAAAGGCTTCGCTGTGTATCCGACCGTCAACGTTATTTGACACCTTAGAAAACGTTCGTATCAAACATGCTAAGGTGAATCCGACCTTGTAGCTATAGTACATTATTTCTTATTTTTATTTTTTAGTTCAAGTGCTGTTTTTTTTTCACGTTTATAACGTTAGTTGAGCAAATTTATAATTTTGGATTCTAAATTACTGTTTAAAATTTTCGCTATTGCAGACTGTTAATTATGCGAAAACAAAAAAACTAGTTTTTTTTAAACTATGGATTAAATAAATTAATTAAACTATATACTTTATACCAAATCATCAACTCACTTGGAAGAAGACTAGGTACTAAAGTTTTTAACGTCATCTGTCTGTGTTCACAATAAAAAAAGGGAAGCCGGCAAACAAGCGCTTTTCACACAATATGTGCTAGTTGTTTGAAAGTTTTTGATGGAAACTATCACACATTTCAACTCACCAACGTCATTTTCGTTTATGCAGTAACTTTCTAGACCCCACAGCATTTACCAAAGTGCTTCGGATTTATTCGATTAACTCAACGGGAGATGACGGGCCACAATACAAGAGCGTATGGAGCTCTTGGGAGAGCTTTGAGATTTATGATCTATTATTGGGAGTGGCTGATTGATAGCCCGCAACAAACCTAGCCTTTTGTATTTCCCATCTGCACTACGCAATTGTTGCCTGCTTTTATTATTGGAGTATTTTTATGACGATGAATAAACGATTTATTGATATCAAAGTCAATCGTTGCAGTGCTTTCAATATAGCCTTTCATATATGTATTAAACTTAAGCATTATATACTTAAAATTAAATTGCTTGACTGACTAGAAATGTTACTTGTGTGTTACCATACCTTGGTATGATTGGGTAGTCCGTTTGACCGGACCATGAAAAATGAATTTCCATCCTGCAGTTGAACAGCCTTTTACGGAATTGGCATATTTTTTGGTAACTAAACAATTAATTCATATGAAACCACTTTGATAAGTTACCATTTATTAAAGTAAAAAGAAATCTTCTTGAAACCAATGTCAACTTATACAAAATGGTGATGACTAACACCGCTATCATCATTTTAAAAGTAGTCTCCTCTGTAATAATAATATTTAACAGGATGGTTTCGTCCTGGTGGGTTCCGTGGCTGGACAGCGCTATTGGTCCTCGATGCTTTCGCTAGATGCCCGAATTACCTGCGGCTGTTGGACTCCCGACGACGGCCAGGTGTATCTGGGCACTGCTTCAGCACAACTAGTGGTTATGGATGTTCATGGAGCGATGGTTTCGCAGGTAATTAACATTATTATAGAATTAATTAGTCTCGCATTTCACGTTCACGGCACACGGGTTGTAAGCTCATTTTATGCAACAAACACTTTCAGGAGCACAGTGGTCATTGACACACATCGATTCTTGAAAATCCGCTGAGGAATCGAATATCTTATTCCTCGTAACTCACATCACAACGTAGCTGCTGCTGTTGCAGCCAGTAGGTACTGATTGCGTGATTCTAACCGTGTTACATTTTATATAGTCTATGGAGTGATAACTCAATTCATAATCTAAAAAAAAATTGAATGAACTTTCTGAATAAAGTACATTTTACACAAATAACAATATTATGCTTAGTACTTAAGAATTTTGCTCATTATTAAGCTAAAGCTATCAGTTTCAGCCTATTCAAAATTTATTAATTATAAATTCTTTCTTAACGCTCTTTATATTTATTTATATATCTATTGAATACCAAGCTACACAGTAATTAGAGAAATATATACAGATCAAGTAAAATATATCTTAATGCCAATAAGGGGCTTCATTATATACGTAAGGAACATGATGGCATGTGCAGTTACACGCTTACGGGCATGAGATTGCCCTTACCCTCTCGGTCGTTTGTATCTGATCACACGATTATGTATATAGAATATAATTCATGCTGTTTCTATTTTATATAATTTAGCCATATGTTCCTGTAAAATCTTTTGAGCGTCCTAAACAAATATTGGCTATATACAAACTAAGTATTTTCTAATTCTAAAAATACAATATCAATCGATTGAGTTATTCAGGAATCACACTTCAAAGAAAAACGATAGGTTTTACTAGGGATGCGTTTATTCATCCGTTGTACACATTCTTATGCCTCATTAATTTTTAAACTTTAAAGGCATTTTAATACATTCTCTTCAATCTTCTTGGTCTTCTTCGTTAGAAACAACAAATGCTAGAATACCATGCACGGAATATTTGCCTATACTCACCAAACAGGTGCGCGTATTGCTGGTACCACTACATGTGCTGCTCCCCTTCACAAATCTGTGTGATTTAGGCTCGGCTTGTGGCAATTATAATCAGTGAAGCACCGTAATTTACTAATACCGGACAGAAAACAAGATCTATTTAAGACTGCTATGTTTCGGATATAGTGAAATGGTCAATGTATTAGGGCTAAATAAAAAAAACTACATATCTTGTTATCGTTTATTAATAATTCATAAGTATTTATCTAATTATTTTCAGCAACCTATACCTATTTATTACATGGAGAAAACGTCTCTCCACGAGTACCAAGTACCAAAAGAGTAATTATTTTTTAAATAAAAATATTTTTTTATAGTTGACAACAACTTCTACTTACAAGTTATCTACACTTAATTGGCAGACTTAAGCTTCACTAGAATACGATAAATGCCATTTGGTATCTAGCTATAACAAAATAGTACCAACTGCACATGTAATAAAAACCAGTCGATGTGTGTAAGGAATCGATAGTTACAACTTTTAATCTTCCTTGGCAGGTTCAACTTATTGCTGAAGGAGGCATAACATCGATGGCTTGGTCATGCGAGAAATTCAAAATGGAGGAAGGCGAAGAGGGGATTGAGACCAACAATGGACATGTCCTCGCTGTGGCATTGGGCAACGGGGAAATAACGTTGTTGCACGGGCATGACGACGTTAGCCCGGTGCGCGTGTCCACTGGCTTGAGAGGAAACACGCTGGCTATGGAGTGGGCCAATTCCCGGGAACTGCTAGCTGTTGCGGGTACTTTAAACACGGGTGAGTTACAAAACTAGATGGAAAAGTTATGAAGCATTTGGCGTGGAAGATCGTTACAGAATTACAGCTGAGTACGTTGTAAATTTTGAGTTGATATTATCTTATCGACAGAATCCTTTAAGTTTATTATTACTAGCTTTTGTTCGCTATGTCATGCGCGTAAAACCTATGAGTATGGTCTACTATTATTTATAATGGTCTTTGTTAATAACTGCAGGCGTTAATTATTCATAGGTTTCCGAACAGTGAATGTAACATTTAATTCGTTCTGTGGTTATTGTGTATGGATTCCATTCTGCCCATTACTTATGGTATTAATCCTGTTTTGGTCGAACCCGATATTTTTCGGGTTTTAAAGTATCGGAGTTTTAAATTAGAGTCATACGCTTTCGAACAGTGTAAACAATTTTCCAAATGGTACAGTTTCCCGAAATAAAAAGTATTGAAGATTTTAAGTTGAGTCGTAGCCTTTCAAAAAGTCTAAAAACCGCATCTCATGATGCCAGATATTGTAAATAGAAAACATTTAAAAAAATATTTCGGCTTTAGGCGTAAGTTTCATCCCAAAAGGTTATTTTAATTGTACAGAGACAAGGTTTTTTTACAATTTTATAATAGTATGCAACTAAGGCAAGTAAATAAATAACAAATGTAAATATTAACCTAAGACTTGTTCTCAAGTTATATTTTCAAATTTATGAATACGAGTTATTGGAGCTTAGCTCAAGGGCGAGCAACGTGAGTTGAATCCTCGATACCGGCACCACTATGATAGTTTATTGAAAGTGTAGTGTTGATTGACTACGTGCTGAGAGTTCATGTGACACGTGAAGTCCGTTAGTATTGCATGAACCTTGTATGTGGAATATAATATAAAAAACAATATCTGTAGTTAATGCTATATTATATAAACGTTGTGGAAATTACACCTAATGTACTCCTGACGCTAAAGACAATTACAATTTAATTTTTTAACTTACATGTTGATACATGCAAATCAACCAATACTACATCTTAGAGTTCTACTCATTATTTCTGTCTTTTCTGTTAAATAAATGTAAATAGCTTTTGAATTTTTCTTTAGCTACTTTATTTTTTGTATATTGTTATTATCATTATTTGTATAATGAATATTAAAGTTTGTTAACCCCGTCGGGGGTGTTTATTGGATACACATATAATATCCTTTATTTTTTACCTAATCGAAAGAGTCCAATTACGAAAACAGGAGGAATCTTAGTTTGGGATTAAATAAAGTAAAGTGTGTGGCTTTTACTGCTGTTCGAATGGGCCAGCTCGTTCGGGTTGCTACCACGGACTCGCAGAATACCGGCGTGAAGTAGAGGCATCTTGTGCTGCGTTTCGTTCGGTGTGTAACCGGAGGCTCGCGCCCCCTGAGTCTCTCGAGATGGGGTCTTACTCCTAATCCTCACTCCCATCTCCCAAATACCCTTAAACGCCAGCAACGCACCTGCAGCACCTCTGGTGTTGCAGATGTATCTGGGCGACGGTATTTACATACCTTCAGGTGAACCGATTGCTCGTTTGCCACCTTTCCCATAAAAAAAAACTTAAAAATCTACGTATAGTACGATAGAACTCAGTACGATACTAGTTGACATAATTGATTTTCGGTTAATTAACATTCTCAGAATATCTTCTGTTTTTTACTGAACTTTTTTCAAAATCGCCTCGCGTGACAGGCGGGTTGGTGAAAGCATTACCAGACCCGTCGCAACGACGCCGATCTAGAACATTTGTTTTTGAAAAAAAGAAAGAAAAGAAACGACACTTACTGGACGACAGAGTGGCATATTCTCTCGAAAGGATTAAAAGTGCCCCAATACTGCGGTAGGTCCTCCAATTATCTTTTTGTATAGCGGCCACTAAAGTTATTTTGTTAACCCTAATTTGACGCGTGTAAAAAGCCGCGTGGAAAGTCAAGAAAAATAGAACAACGCATAACTATAGCTAAGGGTAATAAATACCATATTTAGCCTTTAGTCTGGCTAAACGTTACCGTTTCATCGTCAATATTGAAAGAGTCCTTTTAATATTTGAAATCCGAAAAGCTGTGATGTAAACCAAGGGTGTAAGGAATAAATCGTAAAATTTCAGTCTTCTAGCTTTAATATTTTTGTTGCATTGGACATCTATATAAAAATAGACCCTACTTGCTACAGACCCCTCACTGCGACGATGTCTACATACCCATTATATCACAATTTGTGAAAAACGTCTGCGAATTCGTCTAAAAATAGGGGAAAGATTTGAATCGAAACGTTTGTATTACACACCTACACGGCCAGGGTAGTTCCTTTTCCAGAGGATATGAATAATGGATGTGTTGAAAGCAACTATTTATAACAGTGATATACGAGCGCCGTTGACAGATTTGTTTACAAAGAAATTTCTAGTGAAGGAAGGGTGGAATGCGTCTAGAACAATTATTAATTAATTTAATGTAATAATGTTCTATTGTTTATGTCAAGTGGATTAATTGATGTGGGAATTGTGGTCAGATTAACTTTACGTAACGTTCTTATAAACGCAACAATAAGTGGTATACGTGGATACTTTTGGATATATATTTACCCACACCAGCATGTCGTATATGGGGACAGGCAGAAATTACGGATTTCCACAATATCACAGTAGTCGCACTGGCTCCCACTCTTCGCCATTTAGGGAGATAGAACGTGGCGGGTAACGACTCTTCGCCGAGTTTGCTTTCCGAAGATTTTTAGCGTTTTGTCGTTAACACGCTACTAAGGCTTGCCTTGTAGGAACGCCGCAAATCTTTTAGTACTATTTACTATAGTGGCAGATTGACTTATGCTTGACGATTATAAATTGATAATACTTTTCAAAATTTAATATGGCACTAAATTTTTAATTCGGCGTACTTGATAACTATAATAAAGTTAATAACACAGTGGCGCTGGCGAGGTCGGCTTTTCAATCTGTATGAAGAATTTACGATCATGGCTCATGGGCTCGTAAATTCGACGTTCCTACGTTTTATACCTTGGAAGCGACTCCGACTTCAATAGCATGACTTTGTTCGTTACGTGTACGTATTACATAATATGAGACCTTATAACCTATAGGTATAGCTTGACATATAACGATCTAAGCAGGCCGTGCTTGATGAATGTCATATGAAGCCAACATCCATAACTATTACTCATTTAAAATAAGTAAGTTTGTTTAAACATAATATACTGTATTTACTGTGAATTTGTACGGATAAACTTATGGCTCAGGATAATTCTAAGCAAAAGCATAAGATTTTGAATTTACATCAATAATAGATGTATTATTATATCATATTCAGAATCATTTGTTATATATTTGAGACCAAGACTAAATTGGGGCTAATTCCCTATTAATAATTCCTGTTTTCAGAGTCCAACGAGCCGATTGACGTGCCTCCGTTCAAGAATGTGGTCAAGTTCTACTCTGATAACGGATCACTCATTTACACCGTGCCTATCCCTTACACGCAGGTATTTTCATGGTTTATTTCTTTGTTATTGGCTTCCTAACTTGCCGGTTAGAGCTAAGCCCAACTTAAGTATTTCAATTTACAATTGGCAGACACAGGCGTAGGCGTTTCTTATCCGTTGAATTAGAAAGGGGTCTGGTGAAATGGCGACTTCGATTGCATTTTAATTATATACTGAGTTAGTAATGGTGCCGTGCCAAAATAGCCACGGTAGTTTAGAGGGCAGAGCACTCATTTAGATTTCATAGTAAACGTTTATCTAATCTAGACTCTAGACATCTTGATTCTCGGGGATAACTTTTTGTCTTCAGCCTGTAAAATTTGTCAAATTTTATATCTGTTATACTCGTATTCAGTATCATGATGACGCGTTTAAGGAAAGCGCTTCAAATTACCCGCCTGTTCAGTCATCATCCCTTTTTGCGCAAGGCACTAACACTACATCTGCACGTGCCTCTAATCATTTTCCAAGAGCGTTACACTTAGGTGTAACATCGGATACTTATACTTAAGGCACCAAAATAAAATATATCCTGTGTAAAGTCTTCATCTTGTAATATCAATATTCTAAATCGGAAGCTGTTTTGGTAATTCTGCTTAAATTTATAAAGTGTATTTTAGCGTGTATTAGCGACGTAAGAATATTCATCACCCGCTTCATCATCGTGTCAAGTAAGAAAAGCCTAAAAAGCTTCCGACGAGTGGCCAGAATTTCAACTTGAAAATTCCTGTATATCAAATAAATATAAAATACTCAGACCGGTGATGCACAGCAGTATAATGTAATGCAGCGTCTACACGAATCCTTAGGAGAAGCTAGCTCCTTAATTTTGTTCCTTATCAACAGCCTCTAAAGAGTCATAAATAGGCTTCTCTCAAGGGGAAGACTTGCGCTAATTCCGTTACCAGACATTTTGAGCCTTATGCATTACTTACAGGCTGATGATGATGGACATGTTCCCAGTAATTTATTACGTAATATCAATTTATTCTGAACATTGGTATTCACGTAATTCTACTTTATTATAACAGGCGCGTGTGACAGCTCTTACGTGGGGTCACGCGGCCCGACGCCTGTTTGTCGGAGTTGGCGGGGCGGTCTGCACGGCACGTGTCTGGCGCGTCGTGGCACCCTTACAACTGCTGGCGCGAGTGAGGGCCGCGCAGGCCCTGAGGGAGCCTCGCCTCGCTTCCAAGCTACCGCTACCGCCTCGGTTGCAACCTGCGTTGGCTAGCCTCTTTGCTCACACTATTCGGGTATCTGCTTTTATTATGCACTCCTATTACTTAGTTATTTTTAATACAACTCTCTTATTTTTGTAATTGTTTAATATTGGTTAATGCAACAATGTTAAAAAAAATACCTCGGCATTCACTATACTGCAACATTTAAATAAAAAAATAACTCGGCATTCACATTTAAGTAGGATTCGCATTTTAATTTTGATAATAACGCTACAACTCGCGCCCGGGAGATGGACTGCACTCACTACCAATAACACGCGGGAAGACAATAGACTCGAAAGTAGCGAAATCGCACGCGGGACTCGATATACTACTACTACATCAGCCTACTTTACCCACTGCTGAACATAGGCCTCTCCAAGAAATCGCCAAAAACTACCATAAATTTCTTGGAAGGTCTGCCCTTACTGACCACGCCGGGCAAGGGGGTAGCATAAGCACAGTGCCGGTACCCTTGCACTAGTGATGTTACTCTCCGTCCCTAGTCTGTGGGGTTAGGATTGGAAAATTTGGATGGATATTCCACCATAATTCACATTATACAACACACACAGGTGACGTTGACATTTAAAGAAAAATAGTTTATGTTCGCCCTTACACATCTTATTTAACGATAATAAGCAATATCTCGAAAGTCGCAAGAAATGGTGTCTTTAACATTTAGCTAGTTTTTTTCAGATAGATATATTTTCAGATAGTGTTTTTTTTTAGTTCAGGTTATAAACACTTGTAAAAATTATGCTATAGGTATTCCTATTATTAAATTATTTAACAAAAAATCTCATTATTATGAATACTACGTATATGGACTCGCCAAAATGGTTGTCTGTGTTATTTCGAATGATTCGGCACGCAGCGGGAGTTGTGTTTACTTTTCGGCCACTGGCATCGGGTCGAGGGTCAGGCGCCGCACCCCTGCCCAGAATCTTATGCATCACTGTGGTTGTGAACTATATTAGGAGTGTCCACTATAAAAATACTTAATAAAATTCATACATACTTACGTACTTTTAGTGTAACGTCCCCGAAGCGAATGAACTGCGACGATTCGTCTCCCGCCCTCCCACCGCCGGTGGCCGCCTTCATTGCACGATGCTGCGGCACGACGACGAGGAGACAGGCGCCTACACCTTGTACCTAGAGCACTTAGGCGGGCTGGTGCCGCTACTGAAAGGCCGAAGGACTAGCAAGATACGACCGGAGTTCGTCATATTCGATCCCCAGGCTGAAGGTATATATTAGAATAAAATTTATTACCGTCGAGAGTATTTTCCATTCTTCTCCATTAGGTGTTCATAAAGTGAATACTTTTTCGCAATTTGGCCATCATTCAATAATACAAAATAAAGAAAACAAGTTATTTCAAAACAAAGTTTTAGAAAAGGAACCAACTTCAAACCCTATTTACCTATCTGAAGCAAAACTTGTTGCCATTTATAGGCAAATTTAAGAAAGGCTATGTAAGAAGTTAATTTCTGTAATAAACCCTACGATGTGCCCTTCAAATTATAGGAAAGTTTGATGTGTTGAAACCTTCGTTACAATGAAAATTCTATATTGTTCGGAATCATACCAAGGCCTATTCGAGAAGGGTTAATTACATTGAAGAAATTCACTTTGTAATTAGATGAATCTTGACTTTAATAAATTTTAACTCAAGGTATGCCCATAAAAGAGTGACATACTCAACTGCTTTTACTATAATAATCTGAATTTGAATGAATGAAATATAAGTAACTGAGTACGAGCGTGTAAAGTTGCGGACACCAGTCTTTAATTTTCCGAAATAATGGCGTTTCGTTCTTTTAAGTGGTTGTCCGGCTCACTAACCATATCTTCGAAAAATTGCAGCATGCAGCAGTAATGCTACAAATTTACAGAAACACTTTAACTTGGTATCAAACATGACTCAGAGAGCCCTGATTCCAAGATTCTCTGTATTTCTGTTTTCTACTAATTGTAATAGATTTACATTGTTCAAGGCTGAGCTTCAGTTTATTAGAGTTGTAATAATTAGTAAGACGATACAAATCTTGAAATTTAAGGTAAGCGGAAATGAATATATAATATTTTTGAGATTGACTGCATGTAATAAAAAGTTAGTGTAGAATACAGTTATTAATATCATTTATACATAAACAAAATGTAAAGGAATGCACCAAAGATTGAGTCTTACGGTTCACCTAGTACAAGAGACCACCGGTAGAACAAGTAAACATTGTCGTTCATTGGCAATGAAATATTAAAACATATATGTAAGCACTTAGAAGAAGAGAAAGTGCCAATTTGATATGCTAGTGTTTTCAAATTAATTAAAATAGCTTTGTTACTTTTGGAATTTACCACACCATTAAAATTATTTATTACATGGTATATATATATTATAATATATTAAAAGTAATTTTTTTTTAAAAATATGTTTTTAAAAATATATTTTATTTTTATGGGAAAGGCGGCAAACGAGCAAGCGGTTCACCTAATGATAAGTGATTACCGTCGCCCACGTACATCTGCAACACCAAAGGTGCTGCAGGTGCGTTACCGGCCTTTAAGGGTATTTGGGAAATGGAAGGGAGAATGAGGATGAGGAGGGGGAGTGGGCCTCCGGATACCTCACTCACCGAACGAAACGCAGAAGCATAAGATGCCTCTACTTCAAGCCGGTATTCTGCGAGGTAGTGGTACCAACCCGGTCGAGCCGGCCCATTCGAGCAGCAGCAAAAGCCGCTGCTTGGCTCTACCATGTTTGATATTAATTTGCCATATCGGGCAAGTAAAATAATTATAGTTTTTTTAGCATCATCCTCGTTGGTACATAATAAGAAGATCAGATAAACAAATAAATAAGCATAAGACATGATCATATGCCCAATACAAGAGTGGTCAGAGATGACATTTCAGTTTTTTCAATAAACTTTTTACCAGTTTATTTGGTAAGCCTGTCGTCGTCTCCAGGCCAACGATATAAATCCTACATAAGTTTCGAAAAACTCAGTCTTCTGATTTTAAGGAAGATTTCCTAACTATGCAGCGATGACAACCCTACCAAAATTTTGTGCGCTCTTCATACGCTTTGTTTACTAATAACCTTCGTGTCTACTCAGCGTGTTAAAATGAGTATAACAGCGTTACTCCTGTAAAAAACCACCGATTTAGAGTCGTAATATTTACGACACTATAATAGTGTGCAGTTTCTGCTTCTTAAGCTTTGCCATCAAAGCGGGTCAGAATGGCCTCATCAAAGCAGCGAATAAATTAAATTTTGCTTCGATTGTTACGAATAGATGGCACGAAGGGCAGCGTGGTGAGTAGCAGCAGCAGCAGCAGCAGCGGCGCGGGTTCGAGCGGGGGAAGCATCGGCAGCGGCGCCGTGTCTCCCGCGCCGCGCCGCCCGCGCGCGCCGCCGCTGCCGCCTCACGTCTCCTCCGGCTCCTCCGACAGCGAGCGGGAGGACGGTGAGTTATCACAAACGGATCAAGCTAAAGACAAATTAGATTCAGATAATATTCAAAAGCAGTCGATAGTCGACAGCTAAACATTTCTTCGTTACGTTCTTTGGTGTATTTAGTGTCACCAATTCTTTTCTCAATGTATAAATGAAATTAAAATTATTTGCTCTTTGATGTCACAAAAGATGATAATGTTACAACGCATTCAGTTCTAGTTAACTTGAAACTTTTGTTAAATGTGTATTACTTAGAATCACAAAAGAAAATAAAAAAACACATGGATTGAGTATAAAATCCTATATAAGTACTAAGTTATGAAGTTTATGTTTAAAATTAAATTGTTTTATCACATCAAAATGTGTTTTTTAAATAGCCTAGCTATTAAAAATGCAACAAATAAGCAAATATCTTTTTGGCTGTAGGGTGCTCCGGATCTCCCAGACTTCAGAGACGCAGACGCGGTCGCGAGAAACGTAAAACAAGAAAACCGGGCCAAAAAGATGACACATCTGATGAACTAGCGTATATTGACTCTTTACCAGAGGTAAAACTGAAACTACACTTGATTAGGCTGACCTTTCACGATTTAGCAGAATTTAAACACATTTCTCTGTTTTTTTTTCAGGATGTTCGTTTAGTAGAAGTAACATCTAATATTTGGGGGACTAAATTTAAAATGCATGGGTTGGCTAAAAACGTTCCTGCAAATTTAGGTCAAGTTACATATAAGACTTCCTTACTGCATTTGCAGCCTAGACAAATGACCCTTATGATTACTGAACTAAGAGATGATTACCCAGTTGGCCCAGACCCAAATTTTAACCCAAATATATTCTCAGAAGATGAAGAAGAAGTTTTTCAGTCCAATGATTCTAATTCTGCATCGCTCACAAATAATAACGTTAGAAGAAAATTAACACTTAATGAAAGAATAAATAATTCTAATAATGTATCACAAAGTGAAGCTTATACTAGCAATAATAATAATACTAATCCGTCTATAGCAAGAGCTGAATCTTATGATGAGTTTCCGTATATTGACACGAATGATTCTATTAACAATATATCGGAAAGTGTTTACTCTACCCCAGTCCGTCATACGACCCAGGCTGCCGAAAGAAAGGTTAATAATACGGCTGGTGTACCGAACCGACATGCTATTTCTCCTTTAAGATGCGAAAGTTCCGTTCCCACTTTGCAGTCTCCTAAAAATGCAGTGGCGCCTACAGACATAATTTTTGAAAGACCATCTCCACAGACCGTCAGCTGTGGAGGTCGAGGAGACTTTTGTGGCGGTAGGACGGACTACAGTGTTCGTGGCGATAACGTATCTTTGAAAGGAAATATATCTAATATTGAACAGCAGACGTTTAATTTAAATCTTAGCATAGAGCCGAGTAGACAGGTTATCATCAAAAAGTGTGATAGTCATGTTTCGGACAATTGTCTATCAAAATTGCGGAAAAATATTTGTAGCAGGGGTGAATCTGCGTCTTATGAAGTGAATACTAGAATATTAAAATCTTTATGTAATAAAAATTTCGAACACGAAGTTCATCCAGACGCTATTAGACGCTCAGATAATTTCAAAAATATTCAAAAGAACGAAGATTTGAAATTCATTGACGAAGAAACTCCTATCGACACAACTATAAATAATTTGACTGAAAGACCTAGGGAAATGAGGGTTCAGAGAACAACAACAGTGGTTCCTATCAGTCCTGTATGCGCTAGTGTGCCCGTGTATGATACAATGACGCGAAGTTGTAGTGTGGGTTACTTAGACCTAGTCGATCCACAAGTTTTACGCGCACATAGCTTGACAACACTTCGCGGCGAGCAACCTCGACGACTGGTGCTAGTAAACAACAAACGCCAAAGAAGAGCGAAGCGGCATTTCAGAACGAATGATATCAAACAAATGGAAACGAAAACACCGAGCTTGAAGAAATGCGGGAAATCTAGGAGTCTTGATTCGGGCGAACTATCGATAACGGTGGAGAAGTGCAAGCAGCAGTTGCGGGCGGACTCAAATAAAAAGTGAAGTAGTGTCAGCGAATTCCAGCAGTCGGTGTAACAGTACAGGGGAAGATAATAGTGGAACTAGTACAGAGGAAGGGAGTAGGATAGGGCGTAGGTCGCGTAGGGATTATCCAGTATGTACGAGTTGTCGGTTAGTGTCGCCTTACGATCGGCGAGACGTAGAGGCGGCATCGTACGTGTGCGTCGCGTGCAGCTCCCGCGCGGCGCCCTCCCCGCCCCCCGCGCCTCCCCCCGCCCACACCGACAGCGACTCGGACTACAGCAAGTATTATAGTTAGTACGATAGTAGATGCTTTTTACCCGCCGTCCCTATCGAGATACTTCAACCGGTGAGGTATAACTGAGTCTCAACTCGGAACTTTGCTAGAAGCGTTCTTTCTACACGAGATCTGTGCTTGGCAACCACGCATGATTAGTTAAGTAAGACGCCTAAAACAGGCGGGGTACGACTAAACCACTTCTAGGAAGCTTACATTAGATCACAAAAATTACACTAAATACATCTCAGTATTTGCAAAGGCCTACGTAGTTTAATAACATGCAAATAAGATTTCATGTAGTTAGCATAACATAGGAAACCTTGGCATGGTAATAGTAATTTCTTTCCTCATGCTTAAGAAAAAAATTATTTTAACTTGAAGCCTAAATTTTTCAATGCACGCTGACTCGCCAGTGAGAGTAGTAGGAACTGTGTTATTATGCTAATACGTGCTACAGTGCTTAGTTTAATTTATCGCGGAAGTCGTGCGTGCATATTACGTAGGTACTATATCTGGATGAGTTTAGAATATTATTATCTTATTATACATTTCTCGAATGTCTTAGAACAGAAGTAAGATAAGTCCACAAGTCCTCTGCTGGATAAAAGTCTATCCCAAGTTTATATTCATGTGTGACAGGAACAGTGTTCATCGTATTAATTAAGGCATTAAATAATACGTCATGTCACAGTACAATCATGCACCCATTCTAGTCCCGTTTTTAGTAGTAAATGTTTGAAATGAATATTTCACCATCTGTCGAAGGTTAGGGAGTTAATATTTATGATACTCACGCAACGAGAATATGTGACTATAGTCTTCCAAAAGATGTCTTCACTACTCGCCATGGGATAGGCGTCCTCACATTTTAAGACTCCTTTAGAGAAGCTACGGTGACTGAGTATCGATTGGCACATGTTGTCGAAATCTTTTTAATTTCTAAAGTATTTTCAAAGTTCCTACCTGATTGACCAAAGTTCCCTAAAGTAATTAATCTGTTCCCTAGAGTAATAAAACTGTTCAACGCAATTTCAAATATTGAATTGATCATGTGATCGTCAGCGAAGTAACATAATATGGTGATGGAAAGTGCATGTCAGCGAAATAAAAACTATTTCGTGGATGTGTGGAACAACAACAAACCAAACCGCACTGTGCAGCAGTGTGGCCTACTCCTCTCAAGTCCAAACCACATGTAAATTGAAATTTGTCCATCAAAGGGCTATTAATTTCTAATTTTTACTTTACTTTTATTATGAAAATAGTTGATGTTTACACTTGTCCATGAATGAACGACGACGAGGCTCAGAGCATGGGCTGCGCAGGTTCTCTGGAGCAGCTGGCGCTGCGGCTGCTGGCGGCGCGCGGTCGGCGAGGCGCGGCTCGCGAGGTCAGCTCGGCGCCGACGTCACCGAAGCCGGCGCGCGCGCCGCGCTCGCAACCCGCCTCGCCCGCGCGCCTCGCCTCGCCCTCGCATCCCCGCCGCCCCCGCTACTCCTCCGCATCGCCTATAAGGTACGACCCAGGAATGACCTCTTTCCACGTGAATGACCGCGATGTTTGTCTGTCTATGTAGGTGTAGCAACCTGAACTTGCCGCACCCTGGACCCAACCCTGCAACTAGTTGTAGGTATAGTTTGCTTATTACATTTCCGGTAACACAGTTCAGTTGTAACACGAATCATTGAAATATTTTATATTTATGGAATACTTCGTGCCTCTATGCCAGTAATTAATACAATAATTAGCATGTACCCGGCAACAAGTTACCTCCGAGAAATGCCAGCAAATCTGGCATTGTCATTTATTTCATTGAAGTTTTCCGTAAGTTGCCCGTGCATAGCATGCGTGTTGGTGAGCTCAGTGCAGTTACCCTGGCGTAACGCCTTACGTTGGCGATGCTGCTTTATGCGAATCGCTTTTTAATCATTCGGGATATAAATTGATATATTATCCGCAGCGTATCTAATAATTGTTAATTTTTTTGCCACAAGTCTCGTAACTTCGAGTTTTTTCTTTAACTGACGTATTCCAAACTTAATATTTCTAGCTGCTGATTGATTTATTGTTAGATTAAATTTTGTAAATACTAGACTAAGCAATTAACATTAAGCAAATTATTTGCATGATCTTCAGACAACTGTTGAACTCCCCACTTCTAAATCGAAGACGTAATAAGAAACCGTCGGAAAGCTCAGACGATGAGTACTCGAACGGTGGCTACAGCGAGGTTAATAGCAAGAACTACAGAGATCTGGAGAGTTTCCAAAAGGCGCAGCTCAGGAACAAGGTGTGGTCACCATTGTATTTATTATAATAAACAATAATTTAAGAATATTGATTGAGTGATTAATAAATCACCTAATTACTAATAACATGATTTAGTAACCATTAATCAACATTGAAACTCACAATAATTAAATTTTCGTCGTCTAAAGAAGATTTAATTGTAATGTTATTAATTCCTTTATACCATCTCATACATATATTATTCTGTGATCTTAACGGTTCTCTACTGAGCTTTGGTCTCTCTAGTTTGATAATTTGCCGCAGCATTTTATTGGATATTGGATAGGGTAACTAGCGAGAAAACCATGGATGCTTTGGCAGGTATGCATTCTATGAGTTTATCAGGTTTGTATAAGCTCACATTACATCCAAAGATTGTTCGCGGGCACTTTAGGTGTCTATCTATAGGCCACAGTAGTATTTACCGCTAAACTGTGTGATTGATGTCACTCTCATATATAGAAAACGAGCCGAGCTCGCGTTCTTGAACTCTATATATTATCTATAATTCATGTAACTGCCAAAATAGCTTTAATTGTGTTTTTTAAGTTAAATCTGGTCGGACAGAGAGCAATAAATTTGGTAAAATAAAATTAAACATATATTTATATTACATTATTATTTATCTATGAGTCATAAGTGTTAGATCATAGATATATGGCGTACGTGTGATACGAGTATAGACGAAAAATAAATCTCTGCCGCCTATGTGTGTGAAATTTTTACGTTTTGAATATAAATTAAGTAAAATAAAATTAAGCATATATTTATGTTCCATTATTATTTATCTATATTTATTATTTAGATATATGGGAATATAATACGGGCGTATGTGTATGATGTATGATTAAAGTTGAAACGAGCGGGGGGCACGGCAACGTCAGCGTCGAGCGGGGAATCGCGCGCGGCGAGCGGGGAGTCGCGCTCGGCGAGTCCGCTGCCGCGGCGACAGCTCGTGATGCACAACAAGGCGCCCATGTGGAATGAGAACAGTCAGGTGTACCAGCTCGACTTCGGCGGCCGCGTCACGCAGGAGTCTGCCAAGAACTTCCAGATCGAGTACCACGGGAAGCAGGTGACAACTTCGTTTACTTTTATACACCACTATTTTGTAATTACCAGAAAAATAAATTTAGCGTTATCTACCGCCCGTACTGAACCCATCTATGCAAAATCGATGTAGCTCAAGGGCGAAAAGATCTCTATATTATCTCTAAAGCGGTGGTTGATTAGCTTCACTACAAAACCGTAAATGCCTCTCTCCACTCGACTTCCTGAAAAAGTATTTCAGGGTACTGATGAAAGCTTGAGAGATATCGGGTAGCCATATTAGCAGTTTCATTGCAGCTGTACTGTTAGAATGCATGTTAAGAAAGAGATCGACGTTTTTGGGATGGACGTATTTATTGCAGAGGATATCAAATATATTGGATTGACTGAAGACTTCGAATGCCTACGTAGTCTACTTAGTTAAAGTAAAGTGATATTTTGAATTTCCTGGTGTTCTTCCATTATTTGTCGGTAGTGGAGAAAATTAGATAAGGGGATAATCCCCCTGTTTCTAAAATATCTTCAAAAGTTTGTTGAGAGGTAAAAGACTTGGTTCATATTGATGAACCAAGTCGTTTTAAAAATTGTTTTAATGCTTCTTCGGTGGGTACTTTCCTATATTACATTTTATGAAAAGCGGCGTGGATTTCGAAACCGGTTGTAACTTTTGGGAGAGTATAGTATATGTTCAATTGAAAATTTAAAGATTTTCGTGATCTGATTATACTTGTTTGTAAATATCTATAAAGATTTCCCGTATTCTTCAAGGTTACGTCGTCGATTCCAAAGTCGGCTTGACGCCGCCGACTAATTGACAATCGATGCTCTTATTTAATACTGGGATTAAACCTTTTATGAAGCAAGATCTGCTGATCTGTGGGGCTTGCTTATGTCAGTGAACCTGACACCGTTACAAATGTTACAACTCCCGGCGGTTTTTATTTTCTTTAAGAAACAATCTTTTGAAACGTGCGCCTGTGTATTGATGATGAAGGTGGACATTACGAACATTTGTACATGCTTTCTCGTTTCGTTTTATTCGTTTTTCTACCTACTCCTAATCAAAAACAATTGAACACCTATCTATCTGACAAATAATTTTGACTGTCAAAGCCCGTTAAAGTATTAAGGAAAGTACTTCACGACACCCTTCGAGTGTCTGCTGTATTTCCATACATTAGGCGTCAAGGATAACATTTGCTATATTTGAAAGCGAGCTTCGATTAAAACTTTTCTTCTCCCCTCTTACAATCCCCCGAGAAAGATTGGACTGTTTTTACCATCTGTCAATTGTAAAATCTTGATTGTGAACGTGGACTCTCTTATACAGAACAAACAAAAAGATCAGAAAAAACCCACGTCAAAGAACACAGCTAATGTAAAACAAAGACGCTCGTGGAAGTCAGCAATTTGAGATCATATTCTTGATCGGCCCAACAAACTACATTTGATTTGACAGACCACATAACCTCGCTAAAGAACACCGATTCCTTCCAAGAATGATTCGCCAATAAACTAGTCTCCATACAAAAGATAGGAGGGTGCTACCATCTTCTTGAGATCCTGTAAGAAATAAAATTAAACCCAAGTCCAAGCATACCACTGCATGACCTCAAGATGCTGTGAACTCTTTGTGTGTAAATCGGACCAAAATTAATAATTAGCAAGCTGACGGTAGCCAGGTCAACTATGACATCAGAGCGTCAAACACCTCATTCCCCCCATGACCACGGGTTCTGTAAAGCACCCGTACCGTGGAGATTTAAAAAATCTTATTAAATAGAAGTAAATAATAGTTTCAGTTCAAATATAAAGCAAAAGTTGCAATGATTAAAATAAAGTATTTTAAAGTAAATTTTCTTTTACTGCTACAATTAGCATTATTAGGAACTAAAAGAAAAATGCTTAATGCTACTTTATTGCCTAAAAGTGAAACCCATGAGAATCGAAGCTGATTGGAGCTCACGCTCTACTTAAGCGCAGCAACAGCTTTGGACGATAGCTACGTACCTACGTAGCTACCGTTCACCGTAGTATTGTTATGATTCTTAGGATTTCTGGAAACTTCTACTTAAAATAACTTTGTCATTGTCAAGTAATCCAAAATTCTGTCTGCACTTTTACAATAGTACCATAGACGACTACTAATACAAATAAAGTAACAACCACTACGGTGCAAATAACAACTTTTGAATAAAACTTGAAAATTATGCCGTAACAAAAATGTCTGTGTTGTTTCAACATATCCCTGTTACTGATATCGTAATACTGTCCCTATCTTAAGTACATTTAAAATAATTGCGAGCAGTAAATCTACATTTTTAATTTATGTACGTAAAAGGTTTTAGCAAATTAATAATTATATGATGTTTATGCCTAGGTGATGCAGTTCGGGCGCATCGATGGCAATGCATACACTTTGGACTTCCAGTACCCGTTTTCAGCCCTGCAGGCGTTTTCCGTCGCACTGGCCAACGTCACGCAACGATTGAAATAAACTTCTCCGTATTAATTGAACACCATAATAACATAAAGCTTCTGTCTTTTTTTTAACGTTTTAAAACACAAGAAAAACCATGATATCCACTCACAATTTTTGATCAAAAAAATACAAACCAAAACACTATTCTTTACTTTGTTTAGAATAGTTTACTTCGTAAGCAATAGCGTTTTGTTTGCATATGTGCAAAGTGGATAAGTAATGTAATTGTCTATAGTTATACTGAGTCTATGATCATCGGTATAAGACAAGTCTATAATGTTTAAAAAGAAAGTTACGATACCATCGATCAAGGTGTGGAATAAAAACACTAAATACTACTGCCATTAGCCGTAGTTAACTTTGAAGCATAAAAAAATCCATAAATCAATTTTCCTCATTTACTAATAAAATTGAACAAGTGCCATTCGAACGAATATAAAGTACGGTAACGGTATAAATGAAACGTTTGAGAGGAAGGCGCGGGTGTTTGCTTCCTCACTCGATCTCGTCCTCGCTCTCTATTGCTTTTAAGAACCAAACTGCGGACTTCCAATTATTTTAAAACTTCCAGAAATATAATATCTAAATATCGCTAGTTGAATTTTATTGATAAGGCAAATTCAATTTAAAAAAATCAGCAGAACTAGGCATTTTTTCCAGTTTGACTTCCGACTTCGTAATCTTCGTTTTTAATGTTATTCAATTCTCATAAAACGTTAGGTCTCACTTTTAATAACATTGTCTAAAACCGGATAGACTATTAATTAAATCGTTGCGCGACAAGACGACTATCAATAATCAGTTAGATGTAACACGTTACCTACTGGAAATATGCTTTACAGTCGCACTAAACGGCAACCACCCATCCAAATATTTTTACACAAGCTTTAGATAGGTAGCTTTATAAGGTATTAAATTCAAAACCCAGAGCGATAGATATACAATTTAAATTCGTGCCATTGGGCCCACAATCACTTACAAAATAAAGTGTCTTAAAATCCCTACTAATATAAAAAATATTTAGATACAAGTGTTACATATTTTCACAATACACAGTAATATACTCATACATAAAACTATTATGGCCGTTAAGGGAGTCCGTACTATTATTAAAAAAATAACCAATACCAGGTAGACTTACGCCCTGGGTAGCAGACATATAGAACTAGCTTTAACCTTTTGCACTATTATTTTAGTGGTTCAAGATTGGAATGCGTGAGAAACTGAAGTCGGTTAACAAGTGTACAAAAACAGTGAGATCTCATTAAATATTTTTACTCTCGTTATAACCAATTAATGTCTACTGACTTGTACGAGTGGTCTCTAAAACTAGAAAGAAGTGGTAACTAAAGCGCTATCTCCGCTTATACTCAACCGCCTGAGGTAATAACCGATTAGAACTTCGCATTTGTGAGTTCGAAGAAGGATAATCGTCCCAGCTGTTCTTGCATGCTTTTAATAGTTGGTATGGACTCAGAGTTATGATTCCACTCGAACTAAGCGTGGCGGCATTGATAACTGGGCTGAGTGCGTAGTGTACACTGCGCTTACTAATAATCATCGATGATTTTCGACGATTTTTAGATGACGATGATTAGCTTTACGTAATATACATAGTAAAAATAGTGAATCTTTTCTTTTGATTTTAATGGGCCTGATTGTATTGTGCACTGCATCTGACACTTATTCCGATCTTATCGCAAGGCGTTATATCGGATACGAAAAGGCGAAGGCGAACGGGCGGTCAGAGTTCGTGCTTGCAGTGGCGGCACTATATATCCTGCGCAGTTAACAACTGCCGTATTCAGAAAATGTCACTGTTTGTCGAATCCGACCAGGAAGACATAGTCATCGATACCAGTAACATTTTAATTTATTCTTCTACCATATGTTCTATCAGCGCCAATACGCTTCGTCTTGTGTGAAACGTAAAAAATATTTACGCTGTAATTTACTTAAGGGATATAGATAATTATATTTGATCTAAATCATCAGGGATTCCCAAACTATTTTGGGCATGAGACCCCTTTTCCAACATGAACTGATACCTCAGACCAAACTACTTTAAAAATCCCATCCCAAGTTTTTTTCCTATTGATACAAAATACTTACCATTTACTTGACATCATTTTTGACTAGCCGAGTTTTTCATCTTGTACGAACTGTGAACGCTTATCAACTTGAGTTTTTTAAAAGTTCTCTAATATTTTAGTAGGAAGTATCACAATGATATTATAAAATATTAGTCATTCTTATAACAAGTTGGTACACTTAACACAAACTTACACAGTATCTTGAAAGTTTCAAATAAGAACTTGTGTTAGTCAATGGACGATTTTTATAACTCGTCGACCACTAAAATCAGTTTTCGGGTTTGTCGGCCCTTGGGAAACAGAAAACGACACCAGGGGATATCGACCACTTTAGGAATCCCTGTTCTAAATGGTGATATTAAACGAATAGTGGTCTTTATTATTGAAACCTTGCAGAATGTTTTTCTAGGGAGGCCACTACAGACTGCTCCTGAAAGTGTCGAATCTGTATAATGCTAAATGTGCTGATTTTGCTAATTTCCTGGCGTTAATTATAAGATGGTCACACGTGTCTATTATAACGATTTAAAAATAATCGAATCGTTTTATTGTTTTCTTTAATATTATGTTTCTTAATAAATCAATAACATTAGAAACAAATTTATGAATACTTTGTCAATTTCTAATATTTCTGGTCCTGAAACTCCAGAGATATGGTTAAAATATAACATATAATTTAATACAATTGATATTAATATTATTTATTGGTGCCCGTTTAAGAAATAATCGAAGAAACTACGCTGCAGATACGCTGGTAGGTTTTAGTTATATAAAGGATTGAAGTGAATTAGAACACAACGTCTGGCAAGACGCAAAAATCTAAAATTTTAAAAGAAAACGGAAAAGCAATCTTACATAGATTATGCTAACAATAACTTTGGTACACTGATAAACGAGAAAATAGGTGTGGTACCAGCCGTTTTAGAGTAGTTTCAACCTAAAAGTCACCTTAATAACTGTAAAGATTGAATGTCATTTTCGTATTCCTTTTTATTACGAAACACTATGATTTATTGTGCCTTTTACTATTAATAAGTCTTATTTATATTAAGTCAACTTCGAAACATTTACTTTAGAAGCTACTGTTATAACAAGACTCAATAACCGCTGTCAGGACCCTAGGAAAACCTATGGTTAGTAAGTCTGCTTCCATATTAGGAAATTTTGAGACAAAAATTGCTATTTTTTTTACTCCTTAATCAGGACGTCACAGCGATGAAATCTACCTCCAGGAGCATAATTTCAGGGGATATAATATATAATATTTAATTGTTGTTGTGTTGTGTACTTTTTAAAATCGTTGTAATTTATAAATATTATTCTTCTGTAATGCTTCACGCATCGTCATTATTTCGAAAAAAATTAGGATACTCCTTAATGCTAAAATTGTTAGTTTATACTACAAACATTTAATATAGTAGCTGACTAAACCTATTCTTATTACTACAATGACAATTCTTGAACCCTGTTTTTTCTAAGTCGCATATTGTAGCTTAGTAAGCTGCATGACATTCATTTGTGTAAGTAATCATATTTTACTGTGACAGTTTTGTGCACTGACATGTTTAGTCTGCTACTATATGAAATGTCTGTGGTTTATTAGAATTGACATTATTTGCGAAGTTTAAGAATGCGGGTTATTGCAAAACGAAATTTTAGGAATTAGCACTGGTTTGAAAAATGTATAATGATACATATCTCGGATTAATTATAGAACTAGATTATATTGTATTAGTCATAATTTTCAAGCCGTTGTTTTCAAGACTGCACTACTGTTTTTTTATTATATTTCGTGATAATGTATTTTATTTACTCTGTTCTGTTAATACTCATTTATGTAATAGTGAACCAGTTAAATTTGTTAATTTGTTTGCAACTATTACCATTAGTTGTGTTTTGATTATTTAAAATATTTGATGTTGGAATCCAATCGCTTTTTCATTGAACAACTTTCTTGTTAGTTGTACATACATATTTACTAGTGACAAAGTGTAAATAAAAACTATTCTCCAAATAAAAACGGACTGTTTTCTTTTATTATGAACAATAACCTTTCTAATAACAGAACAGAAGCTTTGAATATTGAGAAGTTTTTAATATGTCTTTATCATAAAAACTAAATATCTGTAAACCAAAACTAAGGGCAGGGAAGGAGAGAGACCCTTTATTTAGAAAGTGAAAATATAACTCGAGTTAGTGCTGGGAATTTATTCTAACCCAGTAAATTTAAACTCTTCTACCCCTACCCAATTTTAAACCAGCAACAATGCTGTTAATGGTCTCTTAATGTGGCATAATATTGACATCCTTTCCAGCCTATTTTAGTTTTAGTTTCGAATTCTACCCTCAAGCATTTACATAATATCTCAAGGTCCTTGTTATAGTTCACCCCTACATGCACGTCAGTATAAGCAAGTCTTTATCACTGGCGCTCACGTTTAGAGCGCAACACTGTTCGCTAATCACTCTCACTGCCGCTCTGACCCGGCACATAGTCTTCGTCTTCCTCGTCCTCGTCCGAAAGTTCCAAATCATCCAAGTCTTGGAATAACGATTCATCAACTTTGACTGCATCACCTGCAATTATTATGTAAGAGTTCTTTGTAATGTTTTTAATGGCTGTTATACGCCAATGTACTGTACCAGTTTTACTTCAGAATTCTGCATAACATAAACTTGGGTTAGTTAATAAAAAAAAATCTTAGTACCGAAAAATATCTACACCTACAGCAATTTACATCCTAATTTACTTTGTGCTTGGCAGTGAATACAAGAACAAAATAAGAATCTGGGTAATTACTGGAAATATATTTCAGACATAAGTCCCCCAATCCACATTGTAGTAGCATGGTAAACTTACCCTGGCCGGCCCAATATGTGTGAGTAAGTGCAAATACAACAAACTAGTGATGGGGAGCATCACCAGTACAAGGCTACCGACACTGGGCTCACTATCCACTTGCCCAGTGTTGTAAATTAAGTCAAACCTTTCAAGTAAAATACTGGCTTTTGTTTAGGCTCTCTCAAAGAATACTATGTTCATCAGATGACTTTTTTATTTAATTAACAACAAAAACTAACATACAGTTTGTAAAATATAGCTCGAGTCCTGTGACAGGAGTCATTGAAATCACACCTCTATCAAGTTCTTTATTTTCTAACTGTAAAATGTATAAGAGACAAAGTCATACCCACTAGTAGTGACGCCCCTCATGTCATCTTAGCAAGTACGATAATTTACCCTCATTATTTAACTTTATCTTGCAAATAAAAATGAAATATGTTCACTTTGACAACAAAATTATTGATCAAGAAACAATATTAAAGTCGGCTCCAGTGAATATAATTATGGTGGTGATGAAGATTTTGATGTGCATCTTTAAATTAATAAAAATGAGTAATCTCCTATTCCTCGTCTCTTTTCTCTTCTCTTCATTAATATAAATATTCAATTACAAATATAAAAATATCTTTAATATATATATAGTAAAAATAATCAATAGTTATAGTTAAAATTATACTATTATTTATAGATCTTATTATCATTTCTCGAAGTGTCGAGATTTAAAAAAATTATTTAAATAATAGTTTAATTTAAAATGTGTAGTATTGGTGTAAATACTAGAAAAATATGTTATAAATGTTGTATTTAATGTTGAAATCAGTCACCAGAGACATTATATCAATTACATAGAATGAAGAAGATATTTGCAAAAATAGAGGCTTTTGATAGAATCTAGATGGTGCCTGGCAAGCCTATTTCAGTGAAGTTCTCTTAGTATTATCAGTTCTATGAATTATATAGCAATGGTGTTACCCACGTAACTTAAGAATAGATTCTAGTATGTTCTACCCACAATAATAAAACCTGAGAATATAAAATTTTTCATAACTTAGCAACAATTTCTTTAGAACTCTTACCATCTTCGAGAAATTTAAGATCTGATTCATTGAGTGTTGTGTCTCTCAAGAATAATTCTTTGCCTGTAAGTTTATTTTTGTCTTTTCCTTCTCTCTCCCGTTTGGCGGGAATGCCCATGTCCATTTCAAATTGTTTCCGCCATGCCAAAAATGATTCTACTGTCACCCTTGTTCCTTCAAACCTTTTCTGTGGAACACTAATTACATTCACTATGTAAAGAGACCAAAATGTTACTAGTGAAGAAAACATTTATAAGAATATTAGACAATCACAGTAATAAAAGCTACAAACAGGCAGGGTTTATAACTCATTAATACCCACCACCTGCTCTGCTGTGAAATTAATAATTATAAGAAATAATATTCCCAAAATCTTTATGTCACACAGTATGCTAATAGTTGACAACTGATGATTAAAACCTTCTGCCTGATAATGATGATGTTAGCAGAGCTGAATGTTGGATTTGAATCCCAAGTAATGCCAAAATTTTGTGTTCATCATTACATTCTGTATTTTAATTCTAGCATGTCTCTGATTCTGTTTACCTGTTCTCTACAATGTTATTTCATAAGCAGCACATCTAAGGATTATGAACTGTGTTGATTGCTTGTGCCAATGAAAAAATACATATACACTTACCTATAACCTACAATTAACTTATTTTCACAACTAGAACAAGATATTAGGTTCCCAAAATGTTTAAACATTCACTGACCTGTTCCGCTTCCTCATCAGCTCTTATTTTAGCAAGTACTCTTTCTTCTTTCTCTTTTTTAATACTATCCCATTTCTCATTTAGCCACTCTTGCCCAGCTGACACTAATGTAAAGACCATGACCATGCCAATATTTTGTTTTCCCTGTAATTATTGATAACTATTTTAGAAATTTTAATAAAAACTAATGCTAAATAAAAAAAACTTCTTATTGAACAGAAATATGTCTGTCTTGTCAACTCTAACTAAACTAATGTCTTCGAATGACAAGTCAAAAGAAATAATGTTTGATAAATTACCAGTCCATGTAATAACTTAAATAATAATATTATATAAAACTCGTGAATAGGTAAATAATGTAATTTTTATTTTCCTTAATAAAAATTAAATACCATTTCGGGAATATTCTGGAATAATCGAAAATAAAAAGATGAATGAAATTCGGGACTATGCAAAGAGCAATGCAGCATGCTAAGGCAGGTCAGTGGTGAACTCTAAAGCAAGTGGATGAGGATGATCACAAAGAAAAGATGTGGAAAGGAAGAAACAACATCAGATGGTTACTATCAGGAAGATCATATGTGAGGGATGGCGCATCAAGAAGAAATTCTGGACCCTTGTGTAAGTGTTAAAAAAAATAGAAGATTAAGAAACTGGCCTTTTTTATCCAAATTGCAGTATGTAGACTTATTAGATAACTTTTATTCTGATGAGGTTACTTAACATAGCTTCACTACTTCCTTAACCCTACACATGTTCTAACATTAGAATTGCTATTGTAACAACACATCAAGAAATAAATGATAGTATCAGTTTAACTAACTAAAAAAAAAAGTAAGCAAGTTGTTTCATTTTGCAACAAAACTGGCACTGGCCCATTTCTTACAGATCTAACAATTCTCTAGATCTATGCATCCTCTAGTACTGCATGTACTGTAACATTCTGCATATTGTGAGACTGATTGTAGACATTAAGATGATTGGACAAAAAAATACACATAAAAAGTTAACCAATCCTAGTGAAATAACATAACACTCTGATACAAAATGACCATGTTCATAATACCAAAAAAAAAAAAATAACTGAACAACTGAGGGGCAAAAAAATTTAGTAATTTTATTGCTACTGTGAGCCAAATGCAATAAATTCTTTAACTGGGTGAGGCTTATGTCTAGACTACTAAAGAAGGCAATATAATTATCCTACACAAAACACAGGACCGAACATCATATTCTCCATACTATTTCTTGGTTTTACTAAAAATATTCATAAAAAAAGTTGTTGTTGGGTACTGAACTCTTTAAGTTTTTGTTACTTTAAGAGTACATTTGTGTTAATTGTACACCATACCAGCCGCACTGCCAAAACTTACATTAAGGTTCTTATTCTAATTTAAAATGCATTTACCTGATCAATTAAGTGTTCTAACAGTTGATTTTTGTCCACATCATCAAAATTTTCTTCATTTTCAATTTCCACTAGTGGTAACTCATCTGGGTATTTAGATCTATATGTAAAGGTAAGTTGACACGCAAGTCCTTCACCGGTACTTTCGTAGTCCTCTGACATTATTGGTATACAAAATTTGTAAAATGGCTCTGTCTCTAAAACTATAACGGACAGATTAGTAAATTTGATGAGTTTAGTCAATTTATTCGGCTCGGTGTATATGCGTTTCCGGAGCTCTGGGATCGCAGGTTCGATTCCCCCACGGGATAAGTATTTATATGGCATATATATAGTATATATATATAACGTTAACTGCCTCCACGACATTGGAGAAATTCCTACTCCTATTTAAAAAATACTAAGTAACCTAAAATCACATCGTTTTGTACATGGGTAGGTACTTACTTTTCATTTCTCCATAATATATCGAGTCTAACGCTTCGATTTCACTAGTCTGTTCATAATGATAATCCATTGCTAATGCAAATATAGCCTCAAAAATTGTTAATGTTTCGTTTCCAGCTATTGAATTCTAGAAAAAAATTAATAAAAATTATCTCTCTGTCAGTGTCAATCTGTCATTGATTGACAACAAGACATGACATAGACAAACGACGTAAATTTAAACCAATACACCAGTTCACACTACAGAGAATTATACATACTCCAGCCGAAATTTCACACGGGGATATCACGGCAAGTATTCACGCCATGAACTCCGTGTGATGCGAGCGACTCTCAGCTCTAAACTATCAATCACGGTCGTGTTCACGCACTAGGATCAAATCGGCGAAAAACGCTAGAATGTCGTGTGCAAACCATAAACTTATTAGGTTCCATGTGTGGAAATCCCTAACAATATTAGTTGCAAGTACACGAGTCGGACGTGGTAGTAGTATAAAAACTGTGGTATAGCTTGACCTTCAACGTAGTTAAGAAATAAGCTCTCTCGACCGTATACTGCGATGGTCACAGGTCTAGACATTTTTTAATTGCGACAACACCGTGAATGAAGAAGGCGTTGACGTTTCTCGGCCACAAACCTTTTTTTGTAGACAAAAAAATCCGGGTCGGGACAGGGAACGAGACGTGAATACGTGTGGATACACTCGTATTCACACTCCTTCAGTTTATCACCTTCTTCTTTCTTTAGTTAATTTTATTACCTATGAGTAAGCATGTGAATGTGCCATAACCTCAACGGACACTGACTGTAGTGTGACAATTTTTGGCAATTTCTGCCATTAGCCTGCTTATTTTTCTTTCTGACAGATTAAGTTAACGTTTTGTAAAAATGGCAGGATTTGGCAGATTTGAGAATATTCAACAATTTCTATATATTTTTTGTGGACCCCATTGAAGAGTTGTTATTTTTGATAATGAACAAATGTCTGAATTTAAATTGTGTCGGTAATAAGCCCTAATGGTTTCTTGTTTATTTTTTAATGTTGTACGCCATATGGTTATAAACGCTAAAGTTGACTTGAAAAGTTCATATTTTTATCACATAAAGTTGTGGACAGACTTTCACTTTTGTTAGTTGTCATTCTGAAATAAATTGCTTTTAGCTATTGGCGACTGTTTGTTGTAATTACCAATATTCTGAGAATAATGTAGAAAAAATATGAGCGTCCGTACCGTTCTAAGTGGGAACAAGACCCTTTGCTTTCTTCATGGATTTTAGAGCTAAGGAAGATCATGATTGCCACTCTAAATTGATTACGAGATTATCCTTAAAACATCATGCATCATCCTTAAACAGATTATTTACTGTGGCTAGTCGTCGGAATGCACCTACTTTGTATTAAGTTTTAGTAGGTTTTATATAATTGAATTCAATTTCATTTTTAATTTCGCAAAAGCATTTTTTTGTTTACCAATGCCTCATGTGTGAGGATATTTTCACAAGTAAAGCTAAATAAAACTAAATTATGAAACTTTCTGAATAAACACGTATCTTCCATAATGATTTATTGTATTTACGCGACACTACACGTTTATAACGAAACTATTATTTACAGATTTTAAAGCGTTTAATTTTGATTTATATTCCCGACGATTTTCGATTGCTTTATAGCAGCCTTGCTCAGTACAGTAACCCGTAATGTATCTTCCAGTGATAGACTATAGCAGTGAAAGAAGGTATAAACACAAATATTATCTGCGTTTAAGCATCGAAAGAAATGGTTAAGAAGATTGCAGTAAAATCAATGTATAATGGAAAAGACAAAGAATATGATTGGAATGTTGGCGCATAATTTGATAAACCGTTTAAAAATATTTTTTGTCGATAAAATGACATAATATGACTCATATTATTTTAAGCATTTTCTTTGGTAAAATTGGCAGATTTTCAGTCAGTGTAGGGCAGATTCCCTATTTTCAAGATGGTCACACAGCTTTGCATTAGATTTTAAGCTATGAATGAAACGAATGATGATTAAATATTTTTAGACTTATTTCAAGATTTTGGTTTCGTACGATTTTGTAGTAAACAACATTAAATTTAAAATATTGTCTAAATCGTAAACGGTAATATAATCATTGAAACGATCTCAAAATCATGGACTCTCCTGACATATTATCTTCATGTAACTCGAATGATTCAGGGTTTGTTTTTGGAGTGCATTTTATTTGAATTGCTTAAGTATTGATAATTGGAGCATTATTTTTTAATTTATTACAGAAAATTACAGCACCATAAAAGTCGTGAAGATTTTACTGACCTTCGAGACCAAGCCTTAGCAAGTTTTCAGAAACCTAACTTGCCTAATGTTAATGTTCCAGAAAAAATAATAATCTGTTTGGATATTTGCTATGATAATCAAAATTCTCTATATCGTTTAGGCGATGGATCAACATTTACACCAGTTAATATGTTGAAGAGAGTCTTAGATTTCTTTTTATATTCAAAACATGCCATTAATAAAAAGACCGAATTTGCTTTGCTTGTGTTGAAAGACAATGAACCGTGTTGGTTACAAAACTTTACTAATAATTTAAAAGATATCATAAGTGTTATTGATTATCTTAATGCAGAAGAGAGTACAATGGAAACATTTGATTTTCAAAAAGTATTCCAAATAATAAAACAAGAAGTTCAAATTCCAGAATATAGTCAGGCTGATTGTATTTTACCTCCACCATACACAGTGCGTATGATAGTTTTATATGGAAGATCAAACTGTATCCCTCAAATTCCACAGGATAACCCTTATTTCATTTATCTAAAAAAGCAATTATTTTTCTACATTGATATTTTATTAGCTCATGAAGAAGATTGTGCACTCTACAAATGTGAAGAGATATATGATGCATTGCAAGACTTGGATAATGGATATTCCTATGTATATGAGATATCAAGAAATGCAACAAAAATCCATGACTGTATTGCCAAATTACTTGCTCATCCTTTACAACGGCCTTTGCAAAAAAATACAGACTACACTTTTGGTTGTAGATATTAAGAGATTATAATAAATATTTTTAATTACATTATATTTTACTATTAAACAATCTGCAAATTTGTCCTAAAAATGCTGATGGTTCATTACTTCTTTATCAGCCTATATGAATCCAGCGGGCAGGATGTTGGTGGCAACCATCAGTATCTTAAAATACTCAATAAACAAAATGAAGTGAAGGATTATTCAATATTGCTATAACTGATTTTATTTAAATGATTGAAATTGATCTCAATACATTACTATTACTTATTTATACTTTACTAGCTTCTGTCGGAAACTTGGACAAGAAAACATTTCCAATAGCTTTCCCAAGATAAAAAATATACCAAATTTTATCACTATTGGTATATCCATAAAAATGTAACAGAGTTACTGATGCATTTATAAAATTAATTTTATTACAAAGTGGTTTTAGGAGCATTCCATTCAATCCAAGATAAAGATAAAACTTTTGTGATTTGTGATGTATTAAAGAAATCTAAGGCACATGATAACAGCATAAGAAACAAGCCACCCTGTTCTTCCTGTGGTTATAGAGTCTACTAAAGAAGCTCTACAGTAAAAATTTCCTTGCATCTGAAAGAAAGTGGATTACCAGTCTCAAAAAAATGCAAGATGCGAATAAGGATGAGAGTAATGAGATTGCCAACCAAGCTTCGCTATTATGGCAAAACTTCTGAATAAAAGAGTTACACAGGACTCTACTATTCGGACAGTACAGTATAATTATACTATACTAGACTATAACAGACTGATGAAGAAACAAAAAAGGTAATGAATACTTGCATTGGAAAAGCAATAGCAAAAGCAAGGCTCACAAGTGGTTGTTAAAGGCCTTTTGATCAGTAAGAGGTACCTGGCTATTTTGAAGTTTTAGTGCGACGTTGTTACTATCTTCGGATCTGAGAATTTAAGATAGGACGAGAAATTTTATTGTCAATTAGTTGAAATTATACAATTGTATGAGTAACAACCTATGAGCCAAGTATATTCGATACTACTCTGATGATATTCTTGACAGTCTGAGTGATAAGCACTAAGCAGGGTGAATTATATTCTGTGAGGATAAAGCTGGGTCTCAAACAGCTTCAAAACGGCAAAGCGCTGAGTGAATAAATTACAGTTAAGGAATTTTGGTCTTTGGCAGTCTCTCCAGAGGTCCTAAAATTGTTGTAATTTTAGAGAGGTGATAATACAATAATCAGCCTATAGCTACCAAGAGGAACTTGCTTGTCCGTCCTAACTTAGCGAGGATGGCTGACTCGAGCTGGCCGCTCCAAGTGGGCTTGGCGAGCACCTTCGAAGTATCGAATACGTGTTGGTGGACTGAAAACTGTTTGCATCGTTCCTCGGTACCGCTGTCATTACCCTCCAACAATGAGCTTTCTCTAGGGAGACCGCATGTCGGCGGCGGAGTTATAGACCAGACCCGCCGTGGGCGGCCGGGAAGTGCGACCGGCGCTGCTAAAGTTTCGGTTGTGTGTAAAAGCATTCCCGTGACTTCCGATATGCAACGAAGGTGGAACTTTGGGGTTTTGCCGACATAATACGGCCTTGCCCACGCGAGGGCAGGTACAGGTATGCGTTAGGCAGGTATATCCTACCTAACGCATACCTGTATTAAACAAAACTAAAACAATATAATTGACATAGCTAACAGCTAGTCGCAGGACATCCGGCAAGTTATTGGAAGTGCCAAGCGGCGGCGGCTTTTTCTGCTGCATTACCTGGGCCGGCTCGACCGGGGTAGTGCAACGTTCTCGCAGAATACCTCATGTAATAGAGGCATCTTGTGCTTCTGCGTTTCGTTCGGTGAGTGAGCTAACCGCATTGTTTAGCGGGAAGTAGATGGTGGTTCAGGACCGCGCTTTGATTTTTGCTTATGTTCAGTAGTGGACTTTTGTCAGACTGAAATGATGATGATACATTTTCGTGTCGTAATTCCATCCTTTTTTGCAAACTTCCATACCCAAACTTGGCAGTTATAGCAGATATACACAGGGTACCAAGTGATTTTCTACATAAGAAACCTATGTTTAACAAAATAAAAATGTAAATTTTATTTGGTGCCAATGCACAATGTAGCAAATTCATTTATCAATTGTCAGATTACTTTACTCCAGATAATGGTCAATAATACAAAGAATATACAAACACAACGTTAGGAAGACATTAATGTGTAAACTAGAATAAAATAAATTGCTTGAGAATGGTGCATGCCGCATACGCACGTCATAATAATCCGATATCAAGATGACTCTTGCAATTTTTTTCTGTTATTTTACCAGGGCTGGTACTTTCAAGGTATAGTAGACAATGACTTTCAAAAGCACATAGCACAAACATTTTATTTAAAACAAAACTAATCAAACTATACACTTCAGTAAATCATAAAAAAATATAAGTAATATGTAAATAAAACGTAAAAAATAACTTATTTACAAGCAATACTTTTATGTCCAAAAAGATGCGAGAAACAAATCACTTATTGAAAGACATTTCATTTCGATTGGTGTCATATTATGTTTAAAATAAAATATTTTATTACATGTATCTTTGATTCATAAATAAGTAGCAACTGCAAAATTACAATATTAAGAAAATAGTACCCACTGAAAAGAATCAGTACCAAAACTTAATAGTTAAAATTGTACGAATCAACTTTCTATACTTTATCGAAATAAAATTAAAAAAAAAAACATTTTACATGAACAGGTAGAATACTTTGTAGACCAGCTCTTGATAATTTGTAGTCATAAATACGATTTATAACACTAATCTGATAATTATAGCATGATCTCCCCATTAAAATTACCTTAATATTAACTCTATATAAAACTATTTAATCTAAAATTACCTGCTCGTTGCACAATTGTCTTAAGTTAGACTCAATGTTTTATATAAAAATTGCGGAATTAAGAAATTCTGAGAACAAGTAGGTTAAAATTGTGTCACTATTAGACAAGACCATAAACATTCTATGCAGCGTGTTCCATAACTGCAAATATACTTAGCCGTCATTTCATTGTTCATTTGTATTTTGTAGCATCTTATTGCAGTATACTTTGTTCCGCAAGAAGTGATGTGGCACACCGCATAGTTAATTTATAACTGCGATTGATCTGGATATTTGATTGAACTTTTCAAATCGCCTATTTAATTTTAAAATTGTGTTTATTTACCTTAATCACTTACAAATATATAGATCCCATAAAACTGTCATAGAACAAGGAGAGGTACTCGGTGATTCTACACTACTTATGAAACAAATGGTAAAGATCGTGCTATGAGAACAGATAAGGTTAATTATAAATATTTAACAATAATTCGCTTTACATTTTTCACAAAATAAAGATAAAAGGAAAATCACAATACAATCAAGGAGTCTAATATCACTTTACTGGCACTATCGGCTAAACTAGACGCTATAGTTAAATAGAAAGTTATTACAAGGTATAAAGCCTGCTCCTTCAATGTTTACCAGTGTGAACTATGATCAACTCATATTCACATGTAAGATAGACATTACAATAGATATACAATTACATCTGAGATCCCAGGTGCGATAGTTGAATAGTGACGCCTAAGATTTGACACTGGTTGATTTACTAACAAAATAAATAACTTCACTTATCAGTCTCAACACTATAAAATCTATGTACAACATTGTTATAAATCCAGCCGTTGTCAAATAATATTCTATAATGATGGAAAGCCATTTATTATGGCATACACAAATTAAAGCGCATCTGCCTTTAATTTAGAATGATGCCCTTATATGGAATGATATAAATAATTATGATTCAATTATAATACACAATCAAGCCAATAGTAGAAATTAATAAAGAAGTTTAAAGCATATAACCTTCAGCTCGACTAGCGGCACCAAAATAATACAACATAATATACTTTAATTAACATATAATCTGTTTTCATACAAAATAAGCAATAAATGTCTCAATATTTATATCATTAGACCCATTTACTTTTACTAAGATTAGAGATAATAATAGGATTTTAAAAGTGAAAGTGTCCTAATTCATATTCATTTCAATAACATTGTGTAGATGCACTACACAATAATGTTGTGATGCTCAGAATTATTAAAAAGTAATGACAAAGCTTGAAGTTCTGTACTTTATATTTACATTTTGAACTCTTACACTTCTACACCACCCACCCATATCAATAAATATAAGGGCGATAATGACCTCAATATAAAAACCATTAATATGTGTTGCCAGGAAGACAGGACTAGATAATTAAAATATTTTTTAATTTTAAGTGCCGCGTATACAAACTATTAAAGCCCACCCGCCGCGTTCGTTGTGCTGCTGCCCGGAACTTTAATTTCGCTAATATTGGCAATGGAATGTCGTTTGAGTATCTTATTCAGTCTTTTAGCAGAATCCAAATGGCGGGAAAACAAGAGCAGATATCCGAGGCAGTTTGCACATTCAAACCACACAAACTGTCTATCCACCATTTTGTATTTGTGGTTTAGGTGGTCTATACCTCATATTATTATACATTAGATCATTTAAATGTATAATTACATACATACTTTATATCAAGAAACTGCATGACATTTTATTATGGTAACAGAAAATTAGCAATCAACTATTTACTCCAGTTTTTAATATATAATCTGGAATACTTAAAATGTAAACTTTTGACGCGCAAAGAATGTTTCATGTTTATGCATGTTGTTGAACATACGGTGGCAAATTATTATGTTAATCTTTAAAATCAGTGTGCTTATAGTTTGTTTGTTGGTTATCAAACTATTTGTTTAATGTTTTCTAAATCCGAGATCAAAATAGAAGTCGGATAAATTTAATTAAGATATTATCATATCATACTTATTAGTTACTTTAAAATTCTGTTTGTACAGGATATAAACATGACAAAACGATTATTAAGTCAATGGTATCGTAATTATTTATAGGTTAAAACTCTTCACTATATAAAAATTTTAATTGTTCCAAAGTGCACTTTGCATCCAATCCGACTCTTGATGACCTGGGGAAACTTCCACCTACCATCCCGTGGTGGCGTGCTCCATGCCGGAATTAGTTTGCAGAGCTCAGTGCGAAAGGTACCCGCCCTGGACATTCATAGTCGAGAGGGCCGATTGAATCCTTCCAATTGCTGGAGGGATGCGCCCTGAGCTGGCACCGGTTCTCACGCGTTCCTTTCCGCACTTACTTCAGGCGCGTCGTCCCGGAATCTTGGAAGACAGCATTTGTATCCAATACTGAAAGAAGACTGCCTGGATCCGTCCAACTACAGTGCCCACATCACCCCCTGTTATCTAAAATAATGGAGTCACTCATCAACACCCAGCCTCGAGGTACTTGGAGTGAACAATTAGCCAGATCAGTGACCGACAGTACGGTTTTGGGTCATGACGATCAGTCAGGATCTTCTAGTTTACCTGACTCACCGATGGGCAGAAGCAGTTGAGTCTAAGGGAGGCTTTGGCGGTTAGTCTGGACGTAGCGAAAGCATTTGATAGGGTTTGGCATAAAGCGCTTCTTTCAAAGCTTTCATCTTACGGGGTTCCTGAGAGATTGTGCAACTGGGTCACCAGCTTCCTCACGGATCAGACATCAAGGTTGTTGTCGACGGTGCATGCTCGGACCCCAAACCCGTGAATGCTGGTGTTCCACAAGGCTGTGTGCTATCTCCCACTCTGTTCCTTCTGCATATCAACGACATGCTACAAATCAGTAGCATTCATTGCTATGCAGACGACAACACAGGTGATGCCTATATACAGGCCGTGCGAATATTTCTCGGGAACACGTCGACGAGTGCCGGAACAAACTTGTGTCTGAAGTCGAGACCTTGTTATTCAAAGTCTCGGATTGGGGTCGACTTAATTTGGTCCTATTCAACCCCAAAAGACACAGGTTTGCGCGTTCACCGCTAAAAGAATCCCTTTGTCGTTTCTCCTCTTTTTGAGAACATTCCCCTTATTGCCTCAGCCAGTATCAGAATCCTTGGCGTTGACATATCGAGCGACGTTCAGTTCCGTGGTCGCGGGAAAGGCCAAATTGGCCTCCAAAAAGCTTGGTGTGCTCTGTAGAGCGGGACAGTGTTCATGCCGGTCCACCGTTTGCAACTTTATAAGGCGCAAGTTCGGCCCCACATGGAATACTGTTCTCATCTCTGGGCAGGGGCACCCCAGTACCAACTCCTTCCATTTGACCGCATCCAACGTCGAGCGGCTCGAATTGTCGGCGACCAAGCTCTCTGATCGGCTTGATCCTTTGGCCTTGCGAAGAGATGTTGCTTCTCTTTGCATTTTACAAAATTTTCCACGGGGAATGTTCTGAGGAACTGTTCGGATTGATCCCAGCTGCTGAGTTTCACCATCGTACATCGCGACTGAATTCGAGTTCCATCGATACCACCTAGATGGTTGGCATTCCACCACAGTGCGTTTTAATCGAAGTTTTCTGCCACGCACTTCGACTTTGTGGAATCAGCTGTCGCCAGCAGTATTTCCGAATAGTTACGACTTAGGGACCTTCAAGAAAAGAGCTTATTCCTTCCTTAAAGGCCGGCAGCGCATCTGTAGCTCCTCTGGTGTTGTGGATGTTCGTGGGCGTCGGTGATCACTTACCATCAGGTGAGCCGCACGCTCGTGTGCCCCCTTCTTCTATAAAAAAAAAAAAAAAAAAAAAAAATGTAAATAAAACGTAAAAAATAACTTATTTACAAGCAATACTTTTATGTCCAAAAAGATGCGAGAAACAAATCACTTATTGAAAGACATTTCATTTCGATTGGTGTCATATTATGTTTAAAATAAAATATTTTATTACATGTATCTTTGATTCATAAATAAGTAGCAACTGCAAAATTACAATATTAAGAAAATAGTACCCACTGAAAAGAATCAGTACCAAAACTTAATAGTTAAAATTGTACGAATCAACTTTCTATACTTTATCGAAATAAAATAAAAAAAAAAAACATTTTACATGAACAGGTAGAATACTTTGTAGACCAGCTCTTGATAATTTGTAGTCATAAATACGATTTATAACACTAATCTGATAATTATAGCATGATCTCCCCATTAAAATTACCTTAATATTAACTCTATATAAAACTATTTAATCTAAAATTACCTGCTCGTTGCACAATTGTCTTAAGTTAGACTCAATGTTTTATATAAAAATTGCGGAATTAAGAAATTCTGAGAACAAGTAGGTTAAAATTGTGTCACTATTAGACAAGACCATAAACATTCTATGCAGCGTGTTCCATAACTGCAAATATACTTAGCCGTCATTTCATTGTTCATTTGTATTTTGTAGCATCTTATTGCAGTATACTTTGTTCCGCAAGAAGTGATGTAGCACACCACATAGTTAATTTATAACTGCGATTGATCTGGATATTTGATTGAACTTTTCAAATCGCCTATTTAATTTTAAAATTGTGTTTATTTACCTTAATCACTTACAAATATATAGATCATAAAACTGTCATAGAACAAGGAGAGGTACTCGGTGATTCTACACTACTTATGAAACAAATGGTAAAGATCGTGCTATGAGAACAGATAAGGTTAATTATAAATATTTAACAATAATTCGCTTTACATTTTTCACAAAATAAAGATAAAAGGAAAATCACAATACAATCAAGGAGTCTAATATCACTTTACTGGCACTATCGGCTAAACTAGACGCTATAGTTAAATAGAAAGTTATTACAAGGTATAAAGCCTGCTCCTTCAATGTTTACCAGTGTGAACTATGATCAACTCATATTCACATGTAAGATGAACATTACAATAGATATACAATTACATCTGAGATCCCAGGTGCGATAGTTGAATAGTGACGCCTAAGATTTGACACTGGTTGATTTACTAACAAAATAAATAACTTCACTTATCAGTCTCAACACTATAAAATCTATGTACAACATTGTTATAAATCCAGCCGTTGTCAAATAATATTCTATAATGATGGAAAGCCATTTATTATGGCATACACAAATTAAAGCGCATCTGCCTTTAATTTAGAATGATGCCCTTATATGGAATGATATAAATAATTATGATTCAATTATAATACACAATCAAGCCAATAGTAGAAATTAATAAAGAAGTTTAAAGCATATAACCTTCAGCTCGACTAGCGGCACCAAAATAATACAACATAATATACTTTAATTAACATATAATCTGTTTTCATACAAAATAAGCAATAAATGTCTCAATATTTATATCATTAGACCCATTTTACTTTTACTAAGATTAGAGATAATAATAGGATTTTAAAAGTGAAAGTGTCCTAATTCATATTCATTTCAATAACATTGTGTAGATGCACTACACAATAATGTTGTGATGCTCAGAATTATTAAAAAGTAATGACAAAGCTTGAAGTTCTGTACTTTATATTTACATTTTGAACTCTTACACTTCTACACCACCCCACCCATATCAATAAATATAAGGGCGATAATGACCTCAATATAAAAAACCATTAATATGTGTTGCCAGGAAGACAGGACTAGATAATTAAAATATTTTTTTAATTTTAAGTGCCGCGTATACAAACTATTAAAGCCCACCCGCCGCGTTCGTTGTGCTGCTGCCCGGAACTTTAATTTCGCTAATATTGGCAATGGAATGTCGTTTGAGTATCTTATTCAGTCTTTTTAGCAGAATCCAAATGGCGGGAAAAACAAGAGCAGATATCCGAGGCAGTTTGCACATTCAAACCACACAAACTGTCTATCCACCATTTTTGTATTTGTGGTTTAGGTGGTCTATACCTCATATTATTATACATTAGATCATTTAAATGTATAATTACATACATACTTTATATCAAGAAACTGCATGACATTTTTATTATGGTAACAGAAAATTAGCAATCAACTATTTACTCCAGTTTTTAATATATAATCTGGAATACTTAAAATGTAAACTTTTGACGCGCAAAGAATGTTTCATGTTTATGCATGTTGTTGAACATACGGTGGCAAATTATTATGTTAATCTTTAAAAATCAGTGTGCTTATAGTTTGTTTGTTGGTTATCAAACTATTTGTTTAATGTTTTCTAAATCCGAGATCAAAATAGAAGTCGGATAAATTTAATTAAGATATTATCATATCATACTTATTAGTTACTTTAAAATTCTGTTTGTACAGGATATAAACATGACAAAACGATTATTAAGTCAATGGTATCGTAATTATTTATAGGTTAAAACTCTTCACTATATAAAGAATTTTAATTGTTCCAAAGTGCACAATATTCTGGGGCAATATGGAGACACAGACATTTGTTCGATTGTAGTTTTAATAACTGTGGTGCCTTCAACTATTGCAATAATTGAATCTAATGTCAATTTAATGTTATCTGTATGGTAGGCTCTTATAAAAGATCACTCGACGACCAAATTGTTGGCGTCAAATTTCTGGAGATTTCGTGATCAGTCCACGAGTGGCGTATTTGGATATTTGTATACGATTAAAACATCGAATGTAATGTTGGTACGAACGTTGCTTCAAATGTTTGGGTCAAGATGGATAAAGGCGACGTGGCGGCGGCGGCAGCAGGCGGCGGGCGCGGCGCGGAGTCAGAGCACGCATGCGGCGAACACCGCCATGGCGCGTCAGGGCGGGGGGTGTTGCGGGTGTTGCGGATGCGGCGCGTGTGGTGCATGCGGCGCCTGCACGCGCTCCTGCGGCCGCTCGGGCAGCGCAGGCGCCGCCTCATCTGCGCCTGCTCCACCTGCGCGCGCACGCATCACGTACGCGTACGTGCGGTACCTTTTTATCTGCACAAATATAATTTTTGACGTATTGCAAAGTTTTATTAAAAAAAATTATTCAACTGCGGAACTTACAATACATACATGGTAACACAGAGTGCTCGATTTCATAGTGAAAAGTGAGGTTGGGATCGTAATTCCAGTGCCGGGTGCCAGCCGGAACCACTAAAATTGTTGATACAATTTTAAGTGCTGAATTTACAATGAAAGTAATATAAAATATCTGTAAGCCAGTGAAATAATAAAAAAATATATTTAGAGAACTTGTGAAGTAACTCTGCACTGGAACACAGTGACAAAACCTTTTTAAATATTGATAGGAGACCGGTACCCAATAACGTCACATATTTTACATACAAAATAGGCCACAGATCTTTTCTCATTTTTGACAGGGTTTTTGATACCCTGGATCACGTTGATTAAGTGCGAACTGGCGGAATTGTGAGTGAACGGCACGTGACATTCAGTATTAATCTATTTAATCATAAGTGCATGATTTCTTATGCTATATTGCTTAACATCCAACAACGAGGTAAATTGCAACGAATTATATTATTTTTATTGTACTACTTCAAAAAGTTATATAAGTTACCTCGTGCACAAGGTAATGGTCCTTGTCGCGCGTGTGTGCGTGCGTTCCATCCCGCGAGCTCCGCAATGCCGCCAATTCTTCTTCCAGGCGGATCGCTCGCTCCTCATGATCGGCCAGTTGCTCGCGCTATAAAAACATAAAAATTTCGGTACTTTTCTAAGATCAATCTGTAAACAGTTGATTGCTGGATATATCTTTATTTGCGGAAATTTACCGGAAACACTACACATTGTTCACCTTCAAATCGCCAGACCAGAACCAGACTGGGTATTGAAGCCCTGGTTTATTTAGAACAGAATGTGTGGTGTAGGGCGTCAGCGGGCGCTCCGAGTTGCGTTGCGAGTCGACGCCGCAGAGTACAATATAAGGGCGCAGCTCACCATGGCGAGCTTGGTGTGCGTGCAGGGTAGCAACGGGCGCTGGAACTTGCGCTGCGAGCCGACGCCGCCCGCTAGTGGTGCCGCAGAGTACGCCGCGCAGACAAAGTTGATCGTCTCCACCCATGAGCATAGTTCCTTTGAGTCACTGCACACAATGATGCACATATGATTTTTAAATAATATTTAAAAAGAATAGTTTCAAGAATTTGTAAATAAGACTCTTTCAACGTATAAAAATTAAATAGAGGACCAGCCATATGCCCACCAGCTGGGCATTGACATCCTCTCAAATATATTTTTTGAGGGAGATTGGAGCCGGGAAGAGTCTGCCATGCTAATCCGGTGCGGGTTAGCGGACTTGACATGCCCTCGTAATAATGTTATTTACTATTTGTCAGATATGCCGGTTTTCAAAATCGGCAAGCACGTGGTAAATTTTTGCACATAAAATTGCAATTCGTATAAAATTAATCATAGAAACTGGAATAATGAAATAGTGTTGAAACTAGCTCGCCATTCTAACTGGATCATAGGCAAACAGTGTATAGTAATGACCTAATAATGTAAAATATCGATAAGCCAGTGAAATAATAAAAAAATATTGGTGGCTGGAATTAGAACCCACGCATCAGAAGGTAGGTTTTGTGATAGAAATTCTAACTCTCGAAGTCCGTTTGGCTATGGTTGTAATAGTGCCATGTACCAATAAGCAAATTTGTGTGTAAACGTGAAGCGAACGTGACTGAGCGGTCGAGAGGTTATCCCATCAACCGCAGCCAAACGAACTTTGTTACTTCGAGAAGTGGACGTCTATTTGTATACAATTGGCGATCTCAGTACGAGACTCATAGTTCAGAAGCTGCTGCCTATGTGCTATAGATATCTGCGTAATTTTGATCTTTGCTCGGTAGTTGGTTACCATAAGTTTCATTTTGAATATCAGATACATACATTCGCTTTACATCTCTGAAAAATGAACATAAGAAATAGATAAGATGTTACCTGGTTTGAAACAAGTATTCCGCCTGGTCCGCTGTTTGCAATCTGAACACATGTTGCTTTTTCGTGTAATCTGTCGCTTTCGTCGCGAGCGCGTGATGTATTCTGTAAAATTACAAAATAGAGAATTACACTCACAACCAATAACAACGAGTACATAATGTATTTTAAGATCATTACCTAATGGCGTTGTGTAAATTATCCGACATCTGACTTCGTCTGAAACCATGCTCATCTTTGTGTAAATAAAGCACCAAATCCCGTAGTGTGCAGTAGAACATTTTCCAGCCTCGACGGCCGAACGGTGCTATCGAAAGGAATGGCATAGATATTTAATTTCATTGTATTAAGAATAATGCGCTTTATTTTAAGCGCAAATTTTATGATGAATCCGCATAATTAATTTTACAAAAGTAAAACCAATATCAATGGGACCCAACAATGAAAGTGAAGTAATTTATCTTTCAAACTACCGAAATATTAAAAGCAAAGAATAAAAAGAGGTTTTAATTATTATTAGGTTTATTAGCGAGGCAAATATAGAGCATGAACATTAATACATAATATCACCCCGAGTAAACAGAGACTACGGATTCTCATTAGGCACGACCCTAAATTAGATACACCTCTCACACCCATACATTCATGCATACACGCTCGACAGGTATGGTACTCTTAATTTGACAATGTTGTAATTTGGTCGAAGAACTTCCATCAAGGGCGTCTCTTGTCGACTCAGCCACTGCTGCAGAAAAAATTTGCTTCGTCACTTTTCCTCATTCATTCTTTTCACATGTCCAAACCACCGAATGCCATGAACCGCATTGGATAATTATTCAGTGTACTGGATTAACTTAAGAATAAACTTAAAAAGATAGACAATCAGATACGCCTTTGTCTTTTTACACCGATTTTATTTTATCAATGAATTATAAACATCCCCATCACATCCCGTGGTTATAGTAAAAGTTGAAAAAAGACTTCGACGATGTCCTGAGGTACTCAGAAAATGGCGAATAACCAAGAGGCCGCAGCGCCTAAGGTGCGAGGTGTCTGGTGCTGCGATCGAATTAATTAAGCAGCGGACTGTTTACAGACTGAGTAAAAACAAAACGCGAATCGACTTCAAATTGTTTACGATCTAAAAATATTTTCAAAATATTATGGGTGTAAGTAGAACTCACTCTTCTTGCCGTTGGCGTCGACGCAACATTTCCGCATGACGTAGCCCTTTTTGTACTCGACGGCGCGGCTCTGATCCGGCACGTCTAGGAACGGATTGCTGCCAACTGGCGCGCTGCGAGCTTCTGTCGCCGCCGCTTGGTTCGCTTCAGCGTCGCTGCACATGGAAATATTTATACTAAATAGCGAATAACAGTAGTATAGGTAAAATGTTTTGATGGATGAATGTTTTAGAACCAGATAAAATTGAAAAAGAAGTAGTGAATCTAACGTGAAAGTTCTTTAAGAGTATCGATATTACTTTGAAAATCATCCAAAATATATTTTATGAATGGGATTGAGGAATGTGTACTTTGTAAATAATTATTTAACTTTTTTTTATATTACTATTTATATAGTATTATTATTTATATATACTTATTCCGGTTTTTATTAAAATCTTGGATTGTGATAAAATTTAAAAACATTCTTAAATAACGTCAAATATTTAAAGACGTTATTGTGTTCCAAGAATTGTGGAAGAAAAGTGAACTGGCCACGGCTGTTTAAGACAAAAGGTTTCTCTTACTATGAGTCTACCATCTCGTCTCAACCCATGGATGTCGTAAAGTCTTAGAAAAATTGGCGTGAATGATTAATGAATAATCACTTTTTATTTGACGTAACCATCAATTAAAAATTTCGTTTGTCAAACGTAATTTTAACAGCAACTGGCAGATGGCGAGGACAGATTACGATAATCAAACTGACTGCCGAGCGTGATAATTACGACACACACGTCTATTTTATTAGAGGTTTATGATAAAGACGATTTACTGGGCGCATCGACTCACAGCGCCCACTGCAGCGGCTGCGTGCGGATCGCGTGGTAGAGGTGCTTCAGCGTGTCGCGCGGGAAGTTGTCGCCGTCGTTGAGGTCGGCCAGGTTGTCGATGAACTCTGCGCACGACATGCGCCGGAATGCGCTGCAACCTCCGCCGCCGCCGCCGCCGCCGCCGCCGTGCAGGTCCGTGTTCAGCAACATGATGGCGCACGTCAGCGTGTGCACCGCGTCTGCCACACAGCGTCGGTGCCCATGTTACGAAGGAATAAGACTCGGCGGGAACACAAAAAGTGACTATTGTAATTTTAAATGATATTCTTTGATTTTTGAATTTTGTTTTTTGATTTTTGAATTTAAGTGTGTTTCGATTTTTGATGTATAATATTGATACTATGTTATGCCGCAAAAACTTGTGTATAATAATTGTAAAATTCAATTGAAAGCTGAATATCATCGATTTATAAATGATTAATATACTGTTAATTTTTAAAAAAAAAGCCATTGATGTAGCCATTTTGTGGATATAAGTCTTACTCTATACTTGTGTGTCCCCTGAAAGAAGCCAGTATATATTTAAAATTCATTTTTAAATAATGTACATTGTTGGGGCCCATCAATTGTCAATTATTTTTAAATAATATAGATTAAAAATATGAATGATATATATCTATCGGTGTAGTAGTTCCAAAGATTGCTTAACAACTACATAACCCCATGTGTAATATTTTTTTAACAATTACATCTAATTTTATTTTAGTCAAGGATAATATTAAGCTATCACGACCGTATACTCAACAAGGGCCTCGACATTTTTTTCTCTACCCACTTTTCACCAGTGCTCATTTGGTACGTCACAGTTTCGCACATAAATTTCGAAAAAATCATATATAGGAGCCCTCCATCGGTGACTCGATCTAGATCCACTATGTACACCGTACGAAAGCAGACTCCTTAACCACTATTTGTGTGAAAAAATCACCTTGCGAGTTAAAGGAGCCGGGGTTGCACTCGAGGTAGCGGCGCGAGAAGTGCACGAGCACACGCTCGCGCTCCTGCGTTTCGCCGCTGAGCGCGAAGCGACCAAGGAACGTGCGCAGCGCCTCGTCCAGCGTGGCGCCGCCGAACTCGAAGTGCCGCACGTACTCCTCCGCCACCGCGCGCGAGAACTCATTGCTGCGGACCGTTTGAGGATGAATGATCGATTCAATGAACGAATGAATCAAAATTATTATACTTCCACGTAAGAAAAATAAATTTGGTTTGATGCCAATTCTCATCATCGAAGATTTCGTAATGAGGTTCATCTGCGGGGAAAGAACAGGGGACATTATTCCAATAAATGTTAAAAAGTCATAAAAATAAAAGGCATAGTGCCAAACGTAACTGTTATAAAAATATAATAACCCTCAGAATTAAACCACTGCATACCAAGCAGCACCTTTTCACAAGCATGATGCATGTATACAGCATCACACTCCTGAACCATTTAAAGAGTAAGATGAAACCGCCACAAGGACTTAACAAAAATTTTACTTAATAAAAATTTTATAAAAGTCAATAAACTACTAAAGTTTCAGTAAAACATTTAAATGTAATATTTTGACTCTAAATTCAAACCAGTTTCACTTTTTGGTAAGTAGGGTAGTTGGGTAGTAATACAAAAATAGTTGCTTCTTTTATGATGTATTATTGTGTATACACCACACAGTACAAAAAAATGATGCTATAGCCGAAATTATAAATTTTTTTGAGTAAAATGCAGGTGTGTAAACTTACTTTTTACTTAAATGTCTAGAGACATCCGACTTTTTGAACCCGTCTAGATGATAAAGCCGCTTGGCGAGCCGCACGGCCGAAGGAATATCCACCGCTTTTGGACTATAGTGGAAAGAATGTAGAGAATCTCCATCTGATCCCTCATCCGATCCCCCATCTGATCCACTACCAAGTTCCTAGAAACCATAAAGGTCAGAATTTCAGTGTACGACGTGTTAGAATTTATACTAGAAAGTGTTAGTAATTAAGAAATAAAAACTCTAATAATAGTATGGGGTCTCTTTAATGAGTGTAGTAGATTTTTATTTTGTGTGCAGCAATCATAATGGCTGATAGGCTGTCAAACTGTCTTGTTTTAATATTATATGAAATTTCAACCTGTTTGCACAAGGGTGAGATTTGAGGTGTTCCAACTATCAACACATAATCGCTGCAGATGGAAATACTGACACATTTGTAGACTCCTTAATCCCTACGGATATGACTTTGTGTTTTACTGTATAGTCTTCACATAAGACAAACATCTAAGAAATTCTCAATATTAACAATGGGAAATGCTGCTAATTAAATAATTATATCACAGATTGACACACATTAAAATATCAATATATAATTCATGTTTACAATTTTGTGAATTAAATAGCTCTGAACCAGTTAGATATTAGTCAGTACAGTACAATATTAAGTGAAAAAACAAAGCTTATGCTCTTTCTAGGACTACTACTTACTACTGACTTTACAAATTCAAATTAGCAATTTGGAATAATAAAAAGTCTGTACTAGAAAATATTTTTTTAACATTAGTTTAAGTTAGAGCTTATTGGCCATTACAAAATATATTTATTATGCTAAAATTTGCAAAAAGATCAGTCTGTGCGATATTTTTAAAAAAAGGAACCCTCTTTATGCTAACGGCAAAAAAGATAATCCTATCTCGATCGGTGGGTGTTAAAAAAATTAAGTCGGAAGTTTTTCAAAACTTTTAATAGACGACAGAATAGAACAACTCTACTGTACTGTGATTTCTAATAATACTAAGAAGGGAGGCTATTATAATATCATATAATAATATTCTATTGCAGCTTTGCTATAGCAAAAAAAATTGGTATATCCTTATGTCAGCAGTGAACAGAATAGATGTTAATGCGAAAGACAGGGAGACCATTAAAAGTATCAAACAGATTGTTTAAATAGTTTTGAAATTATTATTTATTTTGAAAATACAGCTACCAAGGCTTACCTGATAACCTTGATTTTCAGGTGAATTGCATCCATTCTCCTTTCCGTTTTGTGTGAAATTACTTTTGTTATTGTTATTATTTACACTATCACTCGAGTTAACACTTTGTTTGTCGGGTCCTTTCACTTGTATTACTATTCTATAGTCTTTATTATGTTCTCCGTTAAGTGTAACATCACTGTCTGGGTCATTGGAGTACGTGGAATTAGATTTCGCCCTTTTATGACACGGCTCCGAAACCAATATGGTCGAATCCGAGTCTGACGGGTCGGAGAGTTCCATCCTTGGACATTCGCGGCCGGTGTCAAACATATCGTCTTGGTCTTGGTAGTCTGGACTAGATATGTTGGATACGGCCTCTGATAGGCTCATATCACCTGAAATACAAATATGTATATTTATCACAAAGCTAAGAGATATATTGTGTTATTTAAAAACGTGTGTGTGGGTAACACTTTTTGGCACAAATTAATATCATAAGCAACTTACTTATGTTCACTACATGTATGTTGGATTTCTTTTTCTAGAGGGTTTATAATTTAAATTATTATTTTCTTCAGTGCTCGTCAATGATTCAGTATAAATGGAAACAGAGAAGCATTTCTACTTGGTTCAAGAATTTTTTTCACGTTTTAATTAAAACTAGCATATTCTAAAAAAAATTTAACGTAACATGTAGGATCAAAACATATGGACCCATCAGGGTGGGTAGGAAATTTTAATATGCTTTACAGAGTAACGTTAAAATCGATAGCATAGGACTTACCGTTGAGCGGTCGGTGAGAGTGCTGCGAGGCGGCCAGCAGCGCGGGCGCGCGGTGAGTGGGCGTGGCGCGCGACGACATCACCGACGACGATACCGATGTCGGCGACGCCGGGGACGACGATCTGGACACAGACATATGCATAATTAAAAAAATACGTAAAATAAACTCTCACAACCGTATGGGGTGATATCGGCCGTGTGGTCATACCAATGACCACATGGTTATTGTAGCTGTTTTCCATACTTATTAAATGATAGCTTTGACAAGATCGGTATTGGCTATACAGGGTTAAAAACCTTGTTCAAAAATCTAAATTAAGTTATTCAATAGAAAAATAAGTAAAGCTACAAGCATGGTGTCAAACATAGATTAAAACGTGTGAAAATTAGACACAGAGGGAACATGAGTGCGGCCAAGCTCTATTTAATGATTAGAGTATAGATGTTGGCACTTCTTGTTATGTAGATATATTTTAGTGCATTATGCTCAGACCATACTTTATACAACACAGTTGCTGTTTATGCATGCTGTTCTGTGTATGATTTGTTGAAATTAAACAGAACAGTATTAAACTTGCAGAAATGCCATTTTGTGTTCACAGAACTGGAAAAACTTTTGGTTGATAGTCGGATGTCACTTTTCCTTAGGTTATTTTCTTCCTCGTATTTAACAGTTGCGATTAAAGGAGACTGATTGCAGTAATACTTTAAAAATACACTTTGTATTTTTAAAGTATTACTGTGTATTATTAAGTATTATTTACACTTTAATCTATATGAGGTTCCAAGTATGTAGCTAGTTTAGATTATAATTCTCTATAAGTAACCAAATATACAATACGAATTTCAGAATATGAGCGTCTATTTTTTCACAGGCAGCTACTTTAGGTAATAAGCGTAGATATCGTATCGAAATAGAGCGGAGAAACACGTACCGCTGCGAGATGCCGTCGGAGATGGAGGTGGAGTTGGAAGTGGCGCCCGAGCCGTTGCAGTGCGTGCGCTCCGACGCGCTCGAAACCGGCGCGTTGTACGTCCACACGATCCTGCACGCACCGCGCACATTATGTACATATACAACGCGACCTCATATTAGAATATTCTCTTGCCAACTTCGTTATATAAATATGGGTTATTTCACAATAGTGATAGCAAATATCAGTTTATCCGAGATATAGAATGGATGCGATGTTACATTAAATTTAACCACATATTCTACAGACTATTTCTAGGACATACCTCAAATTATTAATTAAATAATAGTTAGTAGTACCTTCAGTTGGTACCCTTTTTAGTTTTTGTTACTTAGATGATATATTGATATTTGCGCTAATAGTTCATTGGCCAACGCGACCCAGGATAAAGATCTTATCGGTCCTCACCGGCGTTTCAAGTCGCCGACGCGCTGACTTAGAAATCCTGCGATATTGCCCCATAGAAATATTGCTTAAATTCTATTTTGGTGTGCCAACGTTTAGTAATTTTGAACAATTAAATGAAACCCTACCTGTCCCTTTCTAAATCGGAGTCGGACCTAGGGCCGGGCGTGGCAGAGTCGGGCCGCGCGTCCAACAGAGTGTTCAATGATGACGTCACATCCTCTTCCATTTCTACCGCGACCGCGCTTAAAGACGATTCCTTCTGAAAGATACAAAATACATGATAAAATTATAAAACGATGTCATAAAATCATTTAATTTGATTCATGGTATGATAATCGTATATTAAGTGTAAACAAACAACGTCAATTCATTATTTTTATTCATACGTGTCATTATACATTTGTAAATTAGAGAATATTATTGCGCGTACAGTACGAATATTTTAACTTTGCCTCTCCGATGTTTTCAATAAATGGCATTGAAGTAGATTTGATTTGTTACTAAGTATCATTATTGTAAAATATATAGATATTATTATTACGTAAAGTTGTGTATTTTGGCTATTGTTACTTTTTAATCTTATTAGAATTTGATCTACTATGTACCTTGATGTTTATGTGACTGTACTTGCGCCACCGCTCCGTAACCTAGATTCAGAGAGGCCATGTTATAATATTTGCAATGTACGACAATTTCTAAATATTATCTTAAAATTTGCATGTGGAATTGTGCAAAGTAACTTTTTTCTAACATCTTTAAAATAATGGATTTCCACACACTGCTGATTCTGTTAACAATTATCATTTTATTTCTTCTAAACTTGATTGAATACTATTACCATTATTTAGGAAAATAGTGATTTTTTGGCAATTATTATACAGTGGTGGTCGTATAATTAGAAACACTACCAACGGTCCTTGACATTATGTAAGATACTTCACCGCAATCGTTTTTATTTTGAAATTAAGCAATAAATCACTGCCTACCAATAGTTATAATTAATATTTAGTGGCGTATCCCTTATTTTCAATAACAGCACTGCAACGACGTGGCAATTCAATCAATTTCATACATTTTTCTAGGGGGGATTGAATTCCTTGCTTCAACAAATGCTTCATATAGTTCGTTTTGACCGGTGTTTTGACGTTTGTTTGAGACTTTCTTTTTAACAATATACCAGAGATTTTCTATCGGGTTTAAATCCGGACTATTTGCTGGCCAGTCTAAAACGGATATACGCTGTTCGGTAAGAAAACATTTGACGCTATTGGCCGTGTTTTTAGGGTCATTGTCATTCTGAAAGATCCAGGTTACAGGCAAATGATGATCCGAGTAGGAAACCATTGTGTGCTCTAAGATATTTTTGTATTGCCATTGATCCATTGTACCTTCAATCTTCCGCACGGGTCCAACTCCACATCCGGAAAAACACCCCCACACTTTAATCTTACCGCCACCGTGCTTGACTATACTCCTTGTTCACAGGACATCTAACATAGCGCATTCCATCGTTATTTACTATATTTATTTTTGTTTCATCTGAAAATAACACTTTTTTCTATTCTCGTACCGTCCAATTAGCATACTTTTTAGAGAATAATAATCGCTTCTCTCGGTGTTGCTTGGTAAGAAGCGGTACCTTTGGCGATTCTTCCAAACAATTTAGCTTCCACTAATCTTCGGCGTATTAGACTTGCCGAGATGTTTCTCGGAACATCAGGCGAAAAAACGCTTGCTTGGATGCTTTTTAAAATGTTTCGAATTAGGCGTCCAAGCGGCCACTAACAGAAAATAAACTCCTACATGTGTAAGACTCATTTTGTAATTACTTTTAGTAAGATATGTTTTATATTTTAAGCATTTAATGAGTTTTTTACTTGTGTGGCTATATTATTGCATGATTATTATTCATATATATATTACTTTTCTAATTCATAAGAAGTGTTTCTAATTATATGAGCACCACTGTATATATATTTCTATTTTGGTACATATTTTGTAAAAAGCAACAATAGCCGAATAGTTAGGACACCTGCATCTTAATAAGTAAACTCAAGTTCGATCCCCTTTGTGGAATCGATGGTTTGTTTATTAAACAAGGCGACTGACTCCATCAACTATTAAATAACTTCTGGAGAAAAGTTGGTTGGTGGTTGAAAGAACCAGACCAGTAAGGGGTATCGTGTGAGCTTGTTATTATTCTTTTGGAAAATGTGGCCACCAAAGTGAAAAGTAGTGTTATGTATAAATAATATCTAGAATACCTGCAAATGGTCCTCCGAGCGCGACGTCCGTACGACATGTTGCGACCGTGTGGCCATTTCGCTGCCCGCCTGCCCTCCTCCCGCCGGAGACGCGGGCTGCGAGATGAACCTGCAAACGAAAAAGTACTTCATATTTATAACAACAAAGATTAAAATAAATTTAAGGCACCCTCGAATTGGAACAGATATTTTTACACATATTGTTGTGTTCTGATTTAGTGTTTGATTCTTAAAGTATGTCTAGGTATCTAGGTAGGTGTCTCTACACATTCAAATATTTTCATTTGATTTATTGAAATTGTTTGACAATTATTGTCACTTTAAATTAAAGAAATACTAATTACTTAGTGAATAGCAGTACCTATTGGTTTTGTCAAGAGTTTTACTTGTTGTCAGAGAAAAGTAATTAAATATAGTCATGTATGAAGTTAGTGATTAAATATACAAGATTGATATGTATACATTACTTCTGTTTGTCTACCAGCGCCAAGTACCTACATTTACCACTTCTTGATTAAAATTTACCATGTACTTCAAACTGCTAATGTAATAAAACTTACACACAGCAATAAGCATGGGACTTTTTTATGTTAGATGTTCTTCGAGTTTATAGGTTCTTGCTGATCTTGTGAATAATTCGGACTACGTAGCCGATGTACATACGCGTGTTTGCAATCAATTCAGATAAACGTAAAAAAACGTTACAAAAGATGAATTTAATTTCAAATATTCGTAGTATCTGGACTTTTTGTCAACGTTGTCAGGTTCGCGTTTTACCAGTATTGGTGAAGGTTGCTCCCCCTTGAAGTTATATGTGAATAAAAGCTCCACCACAATATATACGATAACCAGTTTTTTTTGTATATTTGGGCTACCAATTTACCCTTAAAAATATTTTTTGCAATCATTTAAATATTCTATTTCGAATATATAATATTTTTCAATTTGTTTGCGTTAACCTCGGAATAACAGTTTTATCAACGCTGTATTTCCCACATTCACAGATTTGATAAGCGTCAAATGACGCATTTTACATCCCATCACGCGGCCCCGCGAATGAATTAGGATTTGATTATTACTTTTATTATATCAATACATAATAAATTGTGTACTCCGCTGTTCAGAACATTCGTTATACCCTTTTGTAGGTACTCATTGGCTGCGAGATATTAAACGATAAGTGAAAAATGACGATAGAAACGTACATTTTGTTAGCGTGATCTCCGACTAGGCCCGTGTCAGGGGAAGAGTTGTGCCTTTGGGTGAGTTCTACGCGGGCCGCCAGGCGATTCTCGCTTGGCGACGCCGGTGTTGAATTATATCTAAAATAAAATAATTTTTTCTATTAAAAAGTTTTCAACATTGAAAATATGAAGTGCTGCTAAAAGCGATTTTCGACTCGAATCGTGTCGTTGTAAGGATAAATAATTCATATTCTATTCCAAACATTCTTATGTGATATTTTGATTGAGATTTTCACGTATTAGAACTACTTTTCCAGAATAACTACTAATCATGACTGCTGGTAGAAATATTGAGATTATTTTTAAAAGTTTTACTACCAACAAGAATAGTGAGATCAACGTGTCCTTTCAAAAGTATATAGAAGCTATGTCATAAGAAATGTTTCTCTAATGCTTTTGCTACTAGTACCTACATGTCATGTACTAGTAGTTGAAAGTTGTTGAAACGATATGTTCCCAGTTTACTTACAGTAAGTGAAAATTGTTAAAATAATCCCAATATTATTATTATTCTTAGTTGTAGTAATAATTAATTAGAAGTTATTCTGGAAAATGCCCACTAGAGCAGGCGCAACCAGGAAAGCGTCTTGCTCTTAGAGAAAACCAGCAGGACGCGGCTTTGTGTTGTGTGTTGTAGACATTCCAAAGTGCATAGACATGACCCATGCCACAAAATGTTTAAAAAAATCCGTCTGACCTCATGCCCTGATTAAATCATAATGTTATTTTTTTAACAACGAAATAATTTTTTGGTGTGGAAAATAACACGGTACGATTTATTTATATAATGAAGCCGGTTATTGTACGCCGTACAAAACGCAGCAGTTTTCTGCTGATATTCTCTAAGAGCATGATACATGTTAGCCACAGTGACATATGATACAGAGTCAATGCAGAATGTCCCAAAGCTTTCTTTCAGAAAATAACGCTTAACGTTGAATGGTTTACCAATTTGGAAAGTACGGATTAAAAGAAGGAATGATTATGTGCTATCGGGAATACATTTAGATTCATATACGTATATCCATAAATGAGTGATAAGTTTCTATAACGGCGAGCGCAGCTGTCGAGCATTAGGTCTAAGTTCGAGTCCTGAAGCAAACTTTTGTGAAACACACAAATCCTTTCCTTTCTCTTTGGATTTACAAGTACTGAGAGCGTTCCGGAGTCTATGAGATATTTATTATATGTCAACTACCATTACTTTAGTTAAGATTAAAACTCCACAAAATTCGAAATATGTAAGTATATAGTAATAATAGTTTTGCAATAGAACAGTAAGCTAATGTGAAAAATAACTTTTCTTACCTATGATAGTGCGTGCGATGTGTAGGTGCGTGATGGTTGTGATGCGGGTGTTCCACCCGGGACAGGTTAAGTATCAAGTCGCCAGTCATCATGTATGCCTCAAACTTTGGCTGGCTGACCCTCCCCCGCCTCCCTTTATCTTCCGCGAGCAAAGCCTCACAACTGTCCCCCGACTGCACCGCTGACCCGTTACTGGACGAGTTGCTTGACGAGTTGCTATTCGAATTGCTCGAAGGTGGCGAGCTTGACCTAGGAGTAAAAATTTAAACAAAAAAACAAGCACATGTTATTAAAATGACGCGAATAGTAGTATCGGTATCCGATGCTGTTTGCGAGAGTGTAACATGCTACGTAATCTAAAAGTGATATTTGCCTTGAAACGAGTTTTTAAATTGACGATGACGTTCTATAATTAACTACAACATTCTACGCAACATTATGTATGAAACTACCAACAATCCACATAATAAGTAGTTCTTAATGAAAAAGTGTAAATATCGTCCAGCATGTTCGAAACTTACTATTTATTACGGTAGTACGATCTTAATAGGACCATGTGATCTATACTATTAAAAACAGTAGAAAAAGCTAAACTTGAAGATATTCTGAAACAACCTCTTGGAATGAGAGATGGGCCTGAGTCCGGACTCAAATTATTTTTTCTTTGTTTGTTCAGACATCACGTGGAAACTACTGAAAGAATTTCCGCTGTTTGCAAGCCATATGCTTGCAACTGAACTTAAAAAAGGCGGTACTTTTCATACCGGAAAGTAAGTAGTAGTAAGCGAAAAGTACAGGACCGATTGGATAAGGTTTGCGCTGTTCATAAGCATATGACACCAGTTAAAACTGCGATTCTTTTAACTTCTGCTACTTGTACGAAATCGTCGAAGAAAAATCTCGGTATTGGGCAGAACGAAATTTGTATCCAAAAACCATCATTTCATTATTTCAGCCTATTACAAGTCCACTGCTGAACATAGGCCTCCCCCAAAGAAAATCCAAAAACCATAGAACCTTTTAATATACATGCTTAATTTAATTGTAATAAGATCTGATTTTAATAGCAGTATATATGAAACGAATAACAATGAACGTTAATGAAAATGACGGACAATGAAATGGTTGACGAACTTTAAAATCTTGCAAAGCAATTAAGCAGAACTTTCGCTGCCAACTTTCCTACACATTGGGTAAGAATAAAAAGGTATTGTTATAGTTATTGTACATGCTAAAGCAAAAGAGATCTTTTACTTCTAAATCTACATCTATCTAAAATACTTTAAGTACGTACTTAAAGAATGTTATTTGGTATTCTAAAAAAAACAGAATCCGTTTGTCCGACAGTTTATAACGTAGATATTGTTCTAATGATTGTTCCCATGAAGCAATTCATACATTTGGACAATTGTTAGTCTTAAGCAGCTCGAAATCAGTCTATAACTTTTTACAACTTGATAAAATTGCAGTCCTTACGTAAACATAATTGGTTTCGCAATTTTGCATTTCGCGCGTCTATTTTGCAACAAGTATAAACTTTTTATTCTTCATATAAGATAATATTGCGACTCAGGACTGCGATGCGAACCAGTAAGTGCGTCATAAATTCGCTCCTGTGCAAGCAGTCTCGTCTATAAGACTATTGTGACGCGTCAATTATTTATTTGTGAGGTAACCTTCTTTTGAGACTAATAATGTAATTCAAAATATACTTTCTTTCGATCATACATTACCACTCTCAATTTATTAACAAATTAATTAAATAAAAAAATTGAGAAGAATATTAATTGCGTCATTTAGTGATACAATACGACGTTGTTGTTTACTCAGTGTCTTCCAGGGAAGAATTTTTAATTGGATAAGCCATTACGCGTGCTATTTCAAGCCCCTTCGTAATAAACGTCACATTACTTTTGTGTCTGTGAGCCTATTTTTGTCTCCTTTTAGTTGAGGTGACTACGCGCCTCCTGCTAATTGCTCGACGTTTTATTAAGCAAGGAAGTAGAATAAGGTCGTTCCTAGAATATTTACTGTTGCATTCATTAAAATTGTAGGTAGACAGGGGACAGACCCCACACTATACACAATTAGACAATCCTCTATACCTTAATGGCAAAACAAATAAGTCCACATCAAAAATCAATATTAATGTTTTAACTCAGTATACTTAAGTCTGTCGCAAATATAATGTTAGCATTCCATTTATAAAATCTCAAAAGGACAATGAAAAGTATTCAATATTTATATTTTGTTCAAATTAAATAAACAAAATACAATTTATTTTTAAAATTAATCATACGAGTCTCATGAAAGTTTTACAAAACAAATTCGTGTAGTGTTGGCTAAAGTAAATCCCTTATACGCTACCCTATATTGTTGTTTAGATGCGTCATATGTTCTCCCTAATGTTGTGACGTGTCGAAGGCAGAGGGTGGCGCCCCAGTCTGCGTCCCATATGGTTCCGGCTATCGCTTATCGCCGTCGGATATTGCCTGTCTGAGGGCTGGCTTCCCGTTACGTCCATACCAGGCGGAACTGTATACTAAATATAAATTCGTCAAAGAAAATAGAATAACGTGAAAACATCAAGTGTTCGTATTTGATTTTTGAATTTTAATTGAAATAGAAAATTTACTAAAATGTAGTTTACTGTTTATGTAACTTCCATTATATACTACGTATATAGAAAGAAAGCATTGATTAGAGGCTAGGAAATTAATTGTTCAAATATATTGTTCGCATCTTAATTGAAGACATATATACATTTAGGTGATTGTTTTCTTCTTTGCCCAACAGTCTCTGGGTTGCTATCACACTCTTACCCATTCATGGTTATAATAACAAAGTACAAACAACTCTAATGTAGCACTAGCCGTTTCACTCTGACGTGTAAAGATCTACTTAAACTGATCACGTTAAAGATTCAAAGGTATCGAGCGCGAACGCAGGTAGCAACGTGTCGCAGCACCCGGTTACAGTAAACTTATTTAAAATGCTCTTTTCGACTAAATGGATAGTTGCCATTCAAACATCGCCGGTGACAATTTAATTAAGAGCGACGGTGTAGTTTATACATACTTTTCAAGCTTCGCCCGCGCCGCAGTGGCCCGCCGCTCAGTCGCTGCCGATATGTAGCGCCTCACGTTCGCCTTGATCTCCGGATCTGTAAAGTTCCATCGTAACATCAAGTATTCTAACACGGTGCCACGGTTAAAGTAATCGTCGACCATGGTCTGTCTTTGCTTTACCTACTGAGCGGTGACTAAGGAGTACCTAAGGACAATATTTGCGCAAACACAAAATTCGAGGCGGCGTTGTAGTAAAGAAAATGTTAATTAATAATGTTCGACAAATCGAGGAACAGATCTCGAAAAGACCAGGCTCAAAAGTGTGCGGTGCAACAACCGCCCACAAAGGATACTGTTTACGGCAATTCCTTGTTTTTGGGAAGGGCTATACGTCCAGCACTGCTTACGGGCTTATGATGGAAAGGTGCTAGATGCATTGTGACTGATCTCGTATGATCGACACTGCACTCGAGCTTCCCTCCGTTCGCCTACCTAGGACTCACGTCGCTGAAATAATGAAAAACAGGTGAAGTTTTGAGCGCAGTACCATCACTCTCGCAATAAAAGCGTACAGTGTATAAATGGTACGGTGAAACAGTTACGTTTATAAATGTCAAAGATGTATCAAGAAGACATTATAAAGATTTCGTAAGGGATTTCTACTTTGCGATCAATTCATCTAAGCTAGCACTAATATTTAATCGTTTTCATAGGGTGTATGTAACAGGTGTTGGTAGTACGTAAGTCCATTCAAGAGGTGTTTGACGGAAAAGAAAAACATCGTGTGGAAAACTGTATGTGCTAAGAAATAAAATATCGGAGACATCGATCCCCATTGGAGACGCACGGTGGACTGAGAAACCAAATCATAGAGTTCTACTGCTCTCAGTGAATGCCGTTTACATTTTTAAAGGAGGTTCAAACCACCGCGAACAAGTTATCCCGAGGGACACGAGAGCAAGCAATAAAATTACCAGCTGTACCGCAACTCTCATTCGAGATACTTCGCAAACTCGACAAAAGCACTCGGGAATATAAGAACTTTATTGCTTGCAGCCGCCTCGCTCGCCTCCCGAATGTCATAGTTCATTCGACAAATGAACTGATAACTTAAACATTAAAGCGAGTATTGAGCGAGACTCACCCTTTTTTAGCCTCAAAGTGACGGGATCGGACGAAAGTCGTAAGCATTTTAAAACTGAAACAAAATAGCAAAACATTCATATTGTTGCTTAAAGTTATATGCTCGTACTATTAAAGTTTTTGTATCGAATAGATAATGTAAAAAAAATATAACACGGTACAGCGTAGAAATGAATCGTCACAGACAGTGCAGCCATGATGCACTTTTTGTCCTGTTGTGGTTATTCCTCAACCGAATTGACTAAATTGCACTTTGTTAGTACTGATTCAATTCTCCAAAATGTGTTTTCAATTGTTAAATAGCTTGCGTTTATTCATGATTTAAAATATTCTGACATCATACCGATTTACATAAATGAAACAAAACACAACGGTACAAATTGTTTATCTAATTCAACGTCAAAATTGGTGAAACAGGATTAATAAATGAAATCTACTTCATCAGAAATATCTATAAATATACACATCGGTCTCCATCGCGGTTTTATTAAAAACTAGCTGTTGTGAAGTGAAGTAAATAATAAAAAATGTCCTTCGCAACATCATAAATATCTAACAAAATTCAATCAAAATCGGTCCAGTGGATTTGAACACTGTTACGTCTTTACATACCAAAGCGTAAACCAGCGTTATATTAAAGGTTCTGAACAGTAAGAAATATTTAAAATCTAACTGCTGATCGGTATATTAGTTATCAGTGTGTCGATAACGAAATTAAAGTGTATTGTATGATACTATAAAAATTTATGGACGAGTGGGGGCGCCACCACACTCGTCCCAGAGGAGTCGTAAAAGTCCACTAAGAGAAAAGGCAGAAAAGTAACGTGACCTCTGATAGATGGAGGAATAACCATAATTGATACGTAAAACTTTAAATGCGCAGATCAATAATCGACGCAATGAAATGACCACCCCTAGTAGATAATGCGATCGATCATCCATATATCTGGCGATAACGGTAGGTCGTCCTAGCTTGCCTTTGCCCGGCAGTGAACTGCTAACAAGTCTAACCGCCAACGGTAGGTCTCATTTTGTTTTTTCATCTACACAGAAAAAATATTTGATTACTTTGTTTTCCTTCTGTCTGTCCGTCGATGACACTATCTCGGGAACGACTAGAGGTATTACTCCTATAAAAGCGTTAAGACATTCAGGCCTAAAGAGTTCTTGTGAAATACAAATTAGTTTTTCGCGTGTCTAGCAATCATCGACTATAACACGATCATTGAATAAGCGTTAACAACTTCCCATGTAGCGGTCGCACATGCAGTCTTAATAGGCGAACAAAACTCTCAACGGTTTGTCTGCGGGCACGCCACTTACTTCCTAACATCGTGCGACACCGATTCAGATTGATACTAGCTGTAGTACTATTATGTATTCTGTGCTAGTGCCTCAGATTGAAATATTGTACTGTACGCGGGCTTCGCTACGGTCGCATACATTGAAAACGATAAAGATATATAGTATTTTCCTTATCAGATAAAGTGAAATTTGTAACATTTGCCCATAGATATGTGTAACAGGCTTTTTGGGTCTTTAGCTTCTGATCTGTAAACAAATGAACCTAAGCTGTACTGGCTACGTGTTTTTACGAAGATTTTATCGAAAGTGGACACATTAAAAAAACAAAACATTTTATGTTAAATCTGTTAGAACTTATACCTTAGAAAGATAACTTGTAATCTCAGGCACAGGGTAGGGTATTCCAAAGAAAAGCGTATATGCGTTTGCCAATTCGCGGGTTCCTTACCTTCTCTGGTTGTGAACCGGTTTACGTCAGTCCCATTAACCTTGAGCAATACGTCTCCAGCCTCGACCTGTAATTGAACATACGTATCCAGTTTAAAATAAATTCAAAACAAAACATCCTTGCACCACCTAATAAGAGCACAATATAATTCGTTCAGTTTCCAATATTCTGTCATTCTTTTATGCAGACTATAACTAAAGAACTAATATAGAAGTTTTAATTTTGGTGTCGATATAAATACACAATTTATGAATCACATGGCGCACATTTTAATACTCACTTTAACAGTATAGTTATGTGGTTTGAATTGAACAAGATACGTCAAACTTGATAAATGTTCTATTAAAATATTTTAAAAACCCTACTAATAATAAACTAAACTAAGGGATATTAATAAAATGTGTAAATTTAAAAGTAGTTTAGAACAGAAAAAGTATATTTTACCCGTGCGGCTAGGATGTTGCGCATCTCTAAAAGAATCCCTGACTTGGAAATATCGCCCAATAAACCTAAGTATTGCCTTTTCATTTAATCTCTTATCTGTATTTACAATATACAGATAAGAGATTCATTTTGGAGAACACAGTGTGCTTTGTTGTCACTTCTTTCTGTATAACTTCATAAATATTCATGCATAATATTTATTTGCCAAGAGTCGGCTAACATTACAAACAAATATACAACCTAGGAAAGTCGGGATGTATTAATATTTTTTCAAATGTCAACCTAACCTTCAGGTGATGTCGTTTGCTCACTGACTAACGAGACTCTGGCAACAATGCCAAATCCCAAACCCAAAACGGCAATCCGCTAACACGCCGGCCGAGCTTGGTGTTTATGGCCAAATTTTCCATGTAAAGCATGACCAACCTATTGTTAACGCTAACTTAGACAAATTTCAGCGTGATATGTAAAGATACAACTAAAAAATATTGTAAGAACTTTATTATCTGCCAAATATATATATTAACTGCCAAAGAAGTTTTCTAAACGTTGTAGAGCCAAGCGGCGGCTTTTGGTGCTGCTCGAATGGGCCGGCTCGACCGGGTTGGTACCACGGCCTCGCAGAGTACCGGCGTGAAGTAGAGGGATCTTGTGCTTCTGCGTTTCGTTCGGTGCGTGAGGTAACCGGAGGCCCATTCCCCCTCCTCATCCTCACTCCCATTTCCCAAATACCCTTAAAGGCCAGCGACGGCAACCTCTGGTGTTGCAGATGTACGTGGGCGACGGTTATCACTTACCATCAGGTGAACCGCTTGCTCGTTTGCCGCCTTTGCCATAATAAAAAATTAGTAGTAGTACAAATCTGTAGTAACATTCTTCCCTTATTCGTCCATCTATCTATGTTCTGTATGTTATACATAATGTAAATCAAATACAACTAAAGCTATATTGACTTGAAACCTGTAGGTTACCACAACAGCGTCTCTTATTCGTTGTAAAGTCCTCATTTTAGTACTTATGCAAAGGAATAGAAAACATTTACCCAAGTAGTTCGTTTAAGTAAGTCGTTCGTGTAATTTATGTTCGGATTATGTAGATATATTATAAATAGTCTCTTACTTAGGAATAATAGAAACATAATTATAAAAGATGAATAGCAAGATATTACAACTCTAAGCGGGTATTGATAATAAAACAGACTGGTTCACAAGTCGGGACATCACATTACATTCATCAATAACATTTAAAATTAACAGACGTTTTATTTCAAAACAACCATTCTACGCTGATTTTCAAATAAAGAAGGAAAAGTAGGTAAAACACAGACAAATCAAACTATCGCTTATAAGCATGTTGACCGCTCGGTGATCTAGTGGCAAGCGTTTGGCTGCGGCGCTGCAGGTTGCGGTTTCGTTTCCATCACGGGATATGTATTTGTGTGGGCTTTAAATAATTTTTCAGGGTCTGGTTGTTTGTCCATGTCCAATTCGTGCATGTAAACTACCTTCGTGAAACTGAAGAAATTCCTATAGAAGAATGTACCTGTTTTTTAAATAATTTAAAACAGAAAAAAACCGTTCACGGTGTGTTAATTTGTTGGTAAACTCGAGCATAAGTAAACACTACCTAATCAGCAGTAGTTTGAGACCGACATTCTCAAACTAATAATTTACTTACTATAATGATAATGGCAGGATTGCTCGGGGTTTCGCAAAGATGCCTGTTAAGCGGTGGCTTCTAGTACATAAAACCGGGACGGGTCAAGACGACGAGTCCTCGTTATTAATCGAAAGGTGTCACAGATCGCCGTAGTCAAAAGCGGCAAAAAGTACAATATTATTATTATTATATCAACAACTAAGTGAAAAGTCACTGTAGTACAGATATGCAACAGTCGACATGTATTATATTTTGTGCAAATATTTTGCATTTCGTAGTTGCGTGTTGTAATATTAAAAATAATTTAAAAAAAAACTTTTCATTCTTGTTTATGTTGTGCATGCATTAACTGGTTTTGCACTGCTAATTGCGCTACGGTGTCCCTATCAATTACGCGTAGACTTGTTATCATTCAGCGAGCCTTAAACCGCTACTCGATTGACCTCCGATCACGTATTAAGTTCCTTGTGCATACTATAATGATTAATCGACTAAAATTACCGTAAAGCCGCTTGTGATTCAATATTAAGCGTATAAAAATTATATACGATACTTTTATATTTCATATAAGTACCTGCTCTTTATCTAACTCTTTTAGAGAGGCGAACTCATGTCACGCGGACCTTAGTCGAGCGTGACACGTTACATTGAGAAAGTCAATGATGCACTTGATGTGAGAAACCTGCGAGGCTTGTTGCAGAAGATGTATTGAGTGTATTTGTTTGGTCCCTTGGGAGAGCGGCAAATTGTTTGCGCGGTGGGATTAAGTACCTACTAAAGGATTTAGATTAGCGACTGGTCCACTGGTGGCAACGAGAGAGCTGGTTCTCTTTTCCTTTTTAGACGTTGGGTATAACCACTCAGCATGGAAATTCAGACAGCGTTCTTGGTACTATACCACGAGAAATAGGCCTAGGGGACCATTTTAATTATTTGCAAAAGTAATTGTTTTATTGATTCAGTTGATTCCGTGTGGCTGTCGATTCCGTGTGGCTGTCGGAAGTAAAGAATAGCGCCAACCCTGTCTAACCATGGGTGTCGTAAAAGGCGACTAATGGTAAAAAATTATATTAGGAGATGGGCAGCAGCATCTTCCTGCACTAGAACAAAAAAAAAAAAAAAACTGCGGTTGCCAATCCGCTCGCCAGGCGTGGCAACTAAGGCAAACCCCCCCATGATGAGAGGTAAAAAAAAGCAATGGCCCCCAGTCCCCGGCGGCCTCGCTAGTCCTGGCTATGGTGGCAGCCATGGTAACGGCGAGGCAGGGGGTGCGAAGAATCACCGGCTGATTTCTGGCTGCCAACCCAAACGACTGGACCTGGCAACATATAACGCACGCACATTGAGGACCGACGAGAAGATACTAGAACTGGAAGAAGAAGTAAGCAAGTTACACTGGAGTATTATGGGGTTGTCTGAAGTCCGAAGACAGGAGAGGACTCTATAATCCTAAAATCCGGTAACTTGTTCTACTACCGGCAGGGTGACCATCTGTCCCAAGGAGGTGTCGGGTTTATCGTCCACAGGTCTCTCATCAACAACGTGATCGAGATCGGAAGTGTGTCGAGTAGGGTCGCGTACCTTATACTCAGAATAACCAAAAGGTATTCGCTGAAGGTCATACAGGTATACGCACCAACCTCGACACACCCTGATGATGAAGTGGAGGCAATGTATGAGAATATTTCAAGAGCCATGCATTGCCCTAAGACTCACTACACGGTGTTGATGGGAGACTTTAACGCAAAACTAGGTACGAAAAAAGGCGATGAGCTGATAGTGGGGAACTTTGGAGTAGGGCAACGGAACCCAAGAGGGCAACAGCTGGCTGACTTCTTGGCTTTTTCTGGAAATGAACTCCTATTTCCAGAAGCGGCCCCACAGGAAGTGGACATGGATGAGCCCGGACGGTACCACAAAAAATGAGATCGACTTCATCATGACGACCAAGCGTCAGCTGTTCAGTGATGTCTCTGTGATCACTAGGGTAAAAACCGGCAGTGATCACCGAATGGTTAAGAGGCACACTGAACCTTAACATTAGGCTCGAGCGGTCTCGTCTGGTGAAGTCTACGCTCCGCCCACCACGTGCCCTTATCCAGAACCCCGAGAGCTTTCAGCTCGAATTGCATAATCGCTTTCAGTGCCTAGACGATTGCGTTACAGTGGACGATACGAATAGCAGGCTAGTGGAAACTGTCCATGCGGTAGGAGCTAAGTTTTGCAGGACCCGCCGCACGAACAAGCCCCAAAAGCTCTCTGATCACACTCTTAAACTCATGAAAGCCAGGCGTGAGATAAAGCTGCAGTCTACAACGGATGCGTCAGCGTATCGGCAACTGAATAGACAGATCTCCAAATGTATGAGGCAAGACTTACGCAAATTCAATACAGCCTGTATTGAAAAAGCGATAGAGCGGAACCAAGGCTCCAAAGTCTTCGCCAGAGATCTGTCTATCGGAAAGAGCCAACTGACCAAGCTGAAGACCGAAAGCGGCGCAGTCATTTCCGCTGGAGCCGAGATTTTGAGTGAGATCGAGAGATTTTACGGACAGCTGTACACAACGTCGTTGAAACCACACACTGATGTGAGTAACGACGCAAGAGCCAAGCTTATCCGACATTACTCCGATAACATCCCGGACGTCAGTCTGAGCGAGATTAGGATGGCTCTCAAACAGCTTAAAACGGCAAGGCGCCGGGTGAGGACGGAATTACAGCTGAGCTTCTGAAAGCGGGTGGAAAACCGATACTTGTTGTCCTTCAGAAGCTGTTTAATTCTGTCATTCATGGCGGTGTTACGCCGAAAGCGTGGAGTAGAAGCGTGGTTGTCCTATTCTTCAAGAAAGGGGATAACTGCCTTTTGAAGAATTATAGACCGATATCGCTTCTAAGCCGCGTCTACGTGCTGTTTTCGAGAGTCATCTCAAATCGTCTAGTGAACAGACTTGACGACTTCCAGCCTCCCGAACAAGCCGGATTCCGAAAAGGCTATAGTACCATAGACCACATACATACTCTTCGCCAGATTGTACAGAAGGCCGAGGAGTACAACTTGCCATTATGTCTGGCGTATGTGGACTATGAGAAAGCCTTCGATTCAGTCGAAATTTGGGCGGTGCTACAGTCTCTCCAGCGGTGCCACATAGACTCTCGGTATATCGAAGTGCTGAGGTGTTTGTACAATGAGGCTACGATGTCTATCCGAGTACAGAATCAGAGTACGAAACCAATCCAACTGCAGAAAGGTGTAAGACAGGGTGATGTCATATCCCCGAAACTCTTCACCGCTGCATTGGAAGATGTTTTCAAGCAGCTGAACTGGAAAGGATACGGTATCAACATCAATCGCGAATACATCACTCACCTTCGATTTGCCGATAGTTCTTATGGCAGGATCGCTGGAGGAGCTCAGTACAATGCTCAATGACCTCAATAACGTCTCCCAACAGGTTGGTCTTAAGATGAACATGGACAAGACGAAGTTCATGTCAAACGTCCATGTCACACCAATACCGGTTGTGGTTGGGAACAATAGGCTCGAAGTTGTAGACGAGTACGTATACCTGGGACAAATTGTCCGATTAGGTAAGTCCAACTTCGACTCAGAGGTCAATCGACGAATCCAACTCGGCTGGGCTGCGTTCGGGAAACTACGTCATATCTTCTCGTCGAGTATACCGCAAAGCCTCAAGACGAAAGTATACAATCAGTGCGTGTTGCCAGTGATGACATACGGATCCGAGACTTGGTCCTTCACTGCAGCCCGTATGAGGAAGCTCAAAGTTGCTCAGCGCGCTATGGAAAGGGCTATGCCCGGTGTTTCTCTGCGTGATAGAGTCTGCAACGATAATATCCGCAGCAGAACTAAGGTAACCGACATAGCCGTAAAGATCAGCAAGCTGAAGTGGCAATGGGCCGGCCACATAGCTCGCAGAACTGACAACCGCTGGGGAAAAAAGGTTCTCGAGTGGCAGCCACGTACGGGCAAACGCAGTGTAGGACGACCCCCCACAAGATGGAGTGACGACCTGCGCAGTGTTGCGGGAAGTCGATGGATGCAGGTGGCTCAGGACCGAGCTTCGTGGCAATCTTTGGAGGAGGCCTATGTTCAGCAGTGGACTTCTAATAGGCTGAAATGATGATGATGATGATGAATTGTTTTATTGATTCAGTGAGTAAAATATTATTTTTCTTCTATCAAAAACGTTACTCCTCTCTAGGAATTTCTCTTGTGTTGCGGGGGCGGAGAGTTGTAAACTACATACATATATTGCTCATGGACAAACACCCAGACCCGGAAAAATTATTTGTAGTATATACAAATACATGTCCCTGAGGGTATCGAACCTGCGATCTGCAGCACCGCAACCAAACGTTTAGCCCCTAACTACACTAACGAGCTGTCGAGCCGAGTTCCATGGTATAAAAAGTATTAATCAAATACTCATTGAAGAGTGAAATATAAATATCAATTAGCAATTCGATCATTACTTGAATATTTTACAGACAGTAATGCTAATCCACATATAAATTTATTATTTAGTAGAGTATATTACCACCATAATAGTCGTAAGAGTATCTACCTACAACATGTCACTCCATTAGTGTCAGAATAGAAGAAACGGGAAAACAGAAAAATCTTACAATCTCAAATATGCCAAAGCAGCTTTTCTCTCAACGCCAGCCTACCTGCACGTTGGTGCACAACGTGGCTCATGATGCTCTGTGACTCAGAATTAAGCAGTCGCACCATCCCTATCTGCCAAGGGTATCGTAAAAAGTGACAAATGGTATCTATTTAAAAAGTGCAAATTCTGTTCTGCTAGGAATTCTGATCTTCTTTCAAAAAACTAAAAAAAAGTATCAGAATAGGTGCGATGCGCTGATAACCTGACACGTTTTGATGTAAGCATGCTGGCTTGATGAAATTTTAATAAAGAATATAAAAGCATGAAGTCGAGCGAAATATTTTTATTTATTTATTCTTTGTTTATGAATTCAATCACACGTTCAAGGTACACGGAATTCTAATTGAATTACTGCATGACGTACGTAAATGTTTTGATAATGAATTAATTGCATGAGCTTTAACTTTGTAATAATAAAAATATCCTTTACGACGGACATGAAAAATACGAAAGTTTATCTTATTCAATACCATATTTAAACCAATGCAGAACAGCAGTGCAATATTAAATTGAGCGACCATTTGTGCGTGTGTTATGTTCACATACACATACTACAGCCTATGTTGCTTCGTATTGATTGGAAGGCCAAACAAAACACGACTGTTAATAAACTTATCGGCACTCAGGGCGGGATAAACAATCGCTATCACTCCGGCCCGCTGCTAATGATTCAGTGATGAGTTTATTTATAACTCGCCTCTAGATAACGTTAAGTAAAATAGTATAAAATGCACACTTTTTAAACAGTCAGTTACATACATTTTTATTTCCGGTTACTATACTTAACTGGTTTGATAACGGAAAAGACTGCAGCACAAACTATGTCAGAGCTTTCATTGTGTATTTTGTCACAAAAATATCGGATGAATAAATTCATTTGTCAAAAACAAAGTCACCAATGCCTCACTTTTGTCACTTCACTGACGCGTACACACAAAAACCCGTCACAGAGGTAGATATTCAGAGTGTACATTTTAAGTGTTTTATTTCCTATAAAGTTCATAGCACGTTCGCGGATCGTTCGTCTCAGAGGTAAAGAACAATGTGTCACTCGTCGCGAAATTAGTAAATAAATGTCTAATTTGCGCACTAGGTACTTGGGTGAGAGGGAGCAGCGTTGCGACGTGCGTACGCGTTCGTCCCGCGCGACTTTCTGTTATCACGCGGGGGACCACTAATGGATAGAGCTTCGGAGATAAATTAGATCAACCTCCCACAGAAGGGCGCAGCGGAAATATGAATTAGGCAGCATGAGCAGCCGCTCGAAAACGTCAAAGGTGATTCGGAGCTCCGGATGGCGAGGTAACTATATTTTAGGCGAAGATCAAATTGCTCGCTTATCGTCGGCCATGAACTTTCTAAAACCTTTATGTGAGATTCATATGATGCAAATTGAACTTTTTGACCTTACGGAATAATTGCAAGAAAATATGAACGAGGTTTTATCCTGAATTGGCAAATAAAGTTTATTATTTCTAAACGTAGTATTAACACCATAAATTGTAGTCAATGACAAACAAACAAAAACAAGTTATTAACGCTTTTGAATTAAAACAAATTCTAAAAATATCGTTTTCTCGTTAGCAGTTGATATGCTTTCGCCAATTCTACTTTCTAAATACGACTGCGGCTAGTTTTTAGTTTTGGGAGATCTGTATTGTTAATATTTTGTAAGGGATAAACATTATGAAAAACAAATCTATACTGATATTTAAAGACATACCTGTATTTTATTGTGCAGGCTCATCTTCAAATCCGAAATAATCAAATAATTTTTTTATTTATTTTAAATAATAATGTTACGAAGGGCATAGGCTTAATTTTATTCATTATTTTCTTATACTTTGAAACATTTTAACCCGGGCAACGCCGCGTACTACAGCTAGTAATTACATAAAACACAACAAAAATAATGATCTATTAACCAATTCCACGGAAAGAAAATCGTCGCAATAACATACCAATTTAACAGACGAAGCTATTCGAAAAACTGTGACAAATATTTTTAAATAACAATGTTTTGATTCTATTACTAATTTCGCGGTGAATAATTAAACGGTCTACGTGCATAGTCACGGACATTGTAATTTTTGTTAACGCAAATCAGCATATTGTATATTAATAAACAATATGTTTAAGACAAGCCTAAATTGAATTAAAAAAATTTGGACTTGGACTTTATATAATATACGAGTATGTATATAAGCAAAATTAGGAATTATTGTTATTTAATACATTTTAAATCTTAAGACAGCATGAGAAAATTCTACAACACCGATATAGCAGGAGCTTTACACGAATCCTTCATTTTAAACTCAAACAATATTACTCAATGATGATAACGTAAATCTATAGACGAAACACATTAGTACTGATACAGGCATCAACACTAGCCGTTTTTATCGTATACTTCATTAAGGAGCACAGGACAGCTTGGAATAACTTACATTTTCATCCATGAAAGGTTATGTATATAAATGTGTCAAATGAGATTAGGAATGAGTTCATGATGATGATAAACGGTCGTTATTTCTGTTTAACAAACCAAATAGAAAATAGAACAGACAATTTAATTTCATTGTCATTTCACTAAAATTGGAGATTATTTACTTACTGCCGCACTCACAGCCGTTTAGCGGGTACCTAAACAACTCCTAAGTGTTGATTTAATTTAGATGATTTATAACCCACAATCGTTCATAGTAACTTATTCGCATATTGGATACGACAAGTTATTGCCCGTTTATTATATTTCACCTGGTTACTTTGAGGCATACAAGACATTACATCACGATATTAGCTGCATCGCAAGGGAGTCCCGTGTTACACATCGCGATCCGCGATGTGCATTCGCAGTGGAGCTCGAGTCACAGCAGGTGGCTCAACACACTGCAATCGAAATGCTGAGTACGTTGATGTTATGTAAGTACTACAGATGCTGAGCATGAGTTATTGTTGTGCACCGCGACCGAATTCTAAAGGTGAGAACTTACTTCGTTGATCATTTTAATTGCTATTGTAATTAATGTCATTTTTCTTAAAGTATTTAGGTGGCGGAATAACTACCTCCTATACGCCTGATTTTAATTAGACCGCAGCGTTTAAGATGCGAGGCGTTGGTACTGCGGTCGCCAAATATCTGCAAAGTGTGGAAATGGCATGACTTTTATATAAACTAATTATAAGTGGTATCTTAATCATGTTTTGGGTAACAGCTACTTAACAAAACGGGGCAAAATTGAACTGAACAACATTTTTGGTAATAAATCGACCACTTAATCTTAAAATTATAGGTATGCTTTCATCATATCTTTTTTAAAGAAACCGTGAAATAATAATAAAACTTATGTCTACATATTTATCGAATTTTTCAAAAAAATGTCGCAATATAAAGCAACCTTATGCTAGCCATAAGGTTGCTTTATATTGCTTTAACCACTGTCTCTTTGGAGAATTTAGCTTATAATAAATAATAATCAACTAGCTATCTTCAAAAATTTCTTTCTTCTAGGTAATACTACAATTTGTAATTCAACGCTTTCAGATTTGGACTGGACGAGGGCTAGTCTTCATTTAAGAAGCTTTTATGAGAACATAGTTCTCGTGCCAGGTTTGAGTGGTTTCTGCCTTGTGACCAGGATCAGAGTCATGCTGGAAAACCCGCAGCACAGTTTTGAAAAGTGTATCACTGATAGGGTTCACTAACGATCCAATACAGTCTCTTAATAAACTTTGGCTGAAGTTTTTTCTCCGCTACTCCCCTTCTTGCAGTGTTCTTCAATCGTAAAAACTTTTTTATATACAGAGACAAAATTTCTGTGTCTTTCCTTATGAGGTTCACAGCCCGTTTAGTCCTCCATTACAACCATAACAGTACGGGGTCAACCCGATTTGTCAACATCAATGCCGAATACATCACTCACCTTCGATTTGCCGACGACATAGTTCTTATAGCAGGATCACTGGAGAAGCTTAGCACAATGCTCAATGACCTCAATAGTGTCTCCCAACAGGTTGGTCTTAAGATGAACATGGACAAGACGAAGTTCATGTCAAACGTCCATGTCAAGCCAATACCGGTTGTTGTTGGGAACAATAGGCTGGGCTAATTTACCGTTCAGTCCTTTAAGCGTGAACTGCAAACACAAACTTTCGCATTAAAACAAAGCCTATAGCACTTCTGGAATCTCATCAATCATACAATACCGCTTTAGTAGATGCACAACCTAACCGTGCACCACGAACGGGAACGCCTACCGCACCCACTCCGCTCATGTCCATTTCGTCCTATTGCGCCTACCTTACCTACGCGATGTTTGCTTTCTTTTATGTTACAAGTAGACAAACAAGGTGACAGCCCGCCGGGGAAAGTAACCGCTTACATATTAGCTAATCAACATAATATATTATCAGTAAAGTAATGTCATTGATTTGTGTATTATACCCCAATTATATTCAGATACATAAGGTTGAAGTACGATTAAAGTGGATACATAATATGTACATGTTTTTGAATGTTTTATTTTATCACATCAATAATTGTATTAAAATTATATTTATTATTAGAGTGACGAGAAAAATTTTCGTATTTTAACCATTAAAGGACGTCTTTTAAAAACAATTGGCAAGGTGATCCTATACGCTTCAGTAAAATTGTGAATTGAAAACAACAATAAGGATAAACATAAATTGAACGAAACAATGCTAAGAGATTAACTAAAAATATATATTTATCATCACCACTTCACCCTGTCAAGTCCACTGCTGAACATAGGCCTCTCCCAAGGACACCCACACGCCACACGCCATGCATGCCACCTATATCCATCGACTTACAACAAACAAAAGACTAACAACAAAAGAAAGTACCATAATATTAAAGGAAGAATGGACATGCTATCAAAAATAATGGAATTGCCCCACTTATGTATATTCCATTGACATAAAGGAAAACGATAGATTTTTGTGACAATAAATGTCTTCCCTCTAAAATAAGCATAGGGAAATCCTTACCAAAACATCTATAGACTGATGCTGGAAATATTTTAAAAATCATCCTTTACAATGTTTGTACGTTGGTCTGGTCACGTTCCATTGATCGTATACCAAATGGCCGTGGCACATACTAACGTATTCGTAAACAACGTGAGTAATCGTATCGAGTGGATAATCTGTCCATGCCCACCTAGATTATTTACATACTTCGGCAGGTAGACCCCTCAGAACAATTTAGTACTATAGACCCCTAGTATGGCCATAAGTTCTGGTATAAATTAAAATACATAAATTATCTTTTTGAAGAAACGGTGTCATTCTAATAGCACTTGTCTTCATGTTTCGCAGTCTAAGCGGTTAATAAAAAAACAATATTTTTAGAAAATTATTCTAACTTACTTTGATACAGACCTTTAATCAATCTAGCCACGAATCTAGAAATTTACGTCTCCATGGGAAATTTAGCCACTGCTAGCTCTAAAGATTTCTTCTAGTACCGACTATAATTTGTAGTCCAACGGGTTCAGATTTGGACCAGAAGAGGTCCACTCTTAAGCTTTAGGAGCAGTCTTGCCGAAAAGTCCACAGTACATTTTTGAAAAGTGTATCACTCTGAGGCGTCACTATACGATTCAAGACAATATTGGTACACTTTGGACGAAATATTTACTCCTTTTTCACAAAAGCTTCGTGACTCCTTGGTAAGACACCCTCCACAAAACCATGTTTGATGCAGGACCTCATTGAACCTTTCCAACAAATTGCACGGCCTCTTTAGAGCTGTATATAGTGTTCTATAGAGCTTATGAGCATCGATTTGGCATTTCACTCGTTGTAGTGTTTTTTCATCTGTAAAGAGCACATTTCAGTGTCTTAGGCCAGCGTTCATTTCACGCGATCACACATCTTTGTTTCCTTTTAAGATTTCGTCTTATTCTCTTTTATGCCTTCTTCTCTTCATTTGTACTCTTGGACAAAGTAATTTTTTGTGTATCTGGTGATAGGGCGATCTAACGACAACGAACATACGACTAATGCCTTGCTTTTGAAGCGCCTTTAAAATGACTCTTGGCTCCATACACAGTTTATGCAAAACACTGCAATTGCTTTCTTTAACGCCATATTGCATAATGTAATTTAACAATCACGATGAAAAATAATATGTGACTGAATAGCAACACATCGATCGAAGTTCTTACGCATTACAAATTTGAATTCAGGAAAAAATTACTTTTTGTCACATTATTTATAGCCAGACTAGTTACATGTCACTACGTTACTACGAGTAGTGTTTAGGCCACCGAGATAGATTTTAGCACGGTATTATTCTCTATTCATATTTTTATTCAGCACAATGTGAGCGGATGGAAGAACCGTTTAGAACGTAATATAGTAAATTTATCGAGTGCTTTCAGCTGTCGTGACATGAATTTAGAAACCATCAAATTAACTATGCACCAAAAGTCTTCTTCCGGTCGCTTGGTGGATAAATATACCCATAAATATATTATTTACTTGTGGATAGTCGATATTACTTTTTCAATTAATTTAGCATGTTTCATGTATGCCAAACGAATTACACATTACTGTACATAAACGTACTAAAACATGTTGAATGTTCAGCCTTAGTCAGGATTTTCAACACCGTTGTGGCCATTTAATTCGTGAAACTAGTTCTATTCGTACACAAAATAAATTTAAGGCTGTATGTGAAACTCGAGCTAAAAATTAATACAATTGAATAAGGTTGGAACGTATGTCGATTTTTTCGAGGATTTGAGCAGGATTAATATGTCATACGTCGGTTGCATTAGTCACCTGTGATAACGATATTTTTTCAATACTCTGGTTTGAAGCTTTGAAGATATCAATAATTTATCCATAACAATATTATCACTATTTTGAAAGTTCACTTAAGAGTTTATAATTTATTGCACAAATGCTGAACTTCCGGTTCTTATCTAGATTTTGACCTGGTCTTAATCTAGATTTTTTAATACCATAGCCACATGCATTTATCCTCTATTAAGAATGAGAATCACCTGAAAGTCACTAAGAATTAAAATCGAATGCATTGTCGCCAGTAAACGGGTCTCCGGTTCAATCACTCACAATAAGAAACATGCAGCATTACGCTATGGTCCCGGTCGAGCAGAACCATTCGTGCTGCTACTATAATGCGGCTGCAGCGTAGTCTACCACATAAGTTTATAAACAAAGGTTACTCATAAATTGTGCCCAGAAAAGTCTATGGAATGACTACATCAAACAAGATATTTTGGAATTTAATTGAAATTTTAGGGCTCCGCTCATATGGGCATATGCCTTGTGAGGGCGGAACGCCAATATATTGGTCTAGATTAATAGCTAAAATATCTAAAGCTAGATTAATAGTAAAAGTATATACTTTTACTATTAATATGGCTTTATATTGGTCAGTCTCTCCCATTTCATTGGTCTTAGTTTTGAATACCCATTTGCATGGTAGAACTCTCTTTTTTAGTCAAGTAATGGTACTCCTCGTCCAAAATCTTCTTCTACTGATCTGCACGGAGCGATGACTGAGCTTCTCCAACAGTTTGAGGATCATTCAGGTTTGGTATATAACACAAGATAATTAAATCTTCCACATATTTTTCTGGATACTGGACAACTTTATTACGCGAACGTAAAGTAATATTACGTCTGGGTGTCTTTACATAAATTCTCTTCTTAGGTATGATAGATGAGTCATCATCATCTTCATTTGTTGAATCCCGGATGCTTTCCGATTCCTTTTTTCACACTGTTTTTTTTTTGCTTCCTTTCAGTTGCTTAGATTCCATCTGGTGGCTGCCTCATCGGGGCTATGAGAGATACTAATTAGAAAAATACTACATCCCTGCTCTTGGTAATTTTATTTGTTTTCGTATCAAGTAAGTTATAATCTTTGGTAGACCCAAAAATAGCAGTTTTCTCGATTTCAGGTCCCATTTTTGTCGTTTTTCCTTTGGTATTTTTGGCATGACTTCAGATTCAAATATATAATATACCTTACCACATCTCCAATGGTGTTCTTTCATCTATCGCCTTGAAAAACTGTTAAAAATATAAGCTGCTGTCGCCTCTGCCTAGAACTGTTTAGATAAATGAGCATCAAAACACATACACTTCGCCCTTTCCATCTGAGTTCTGATCATTACTTCTGCAAGACAACTACTACAATAGTATAAATGGTTGCCTTCTTAAATCTCAACAGTTATGCTACTGTAACGGAAATTACAATGATGAGTTATTCACCACAGAGAGTTGTTCAAAGGTTATAAATGTATTCGATTCGTTCAAAAATGCTTTCTTTGCCAATTATAAGAATTATATCACTTACGAAGCATTGGAGATAAACTGACAGGTCGATAGTCTAGTTAGTTGAGATGCTGCTTACAAAGGTGTGGGACCCCGCTTGGAATTCCGGTAGGTGTACATAGAGAAAACATGTATTGTACCTGAATAATAAGTTGTTATTTAATATTCATATATGTTTGTGATTATATATCTATATAAGTTGGCTAAAAATATTTCGAAGTCGAAGTATTAACATACAACTGGAACGACGTGTCAGAGATAGCGATCTTTTCACACAGACATTACATTTATATTATTATTAAAGTAGAAATATCGAGTCCATCTTTAGCTGATCGTACTTTGCATAGCATATTTAAGTTTAATATATAATCTGTAAATAGTATAAGATAAAGTTGCAATCAGCGTTTGCCTGTGTGTTCGCTCATAACTAAGTGGATTCCAACCATAATTTAGGACTTTCACGAGCAAGGTTTATGTTATGTACAGCATGTTCACATTTAGTCTACAGAAGTAGAGAAATATAGATGTTTCGGAATCAGACCATCAATCATGTTAGGTCATACTGAAGAAGAAAAGGACTTCAATGTAACTAAACACAAGTTGTGTGCCCGACTGTGTAAAAACCCATAACTATTTTGACATTGTGATGAAACAAAGACTTGGTTGGGGCCAGAGCTACTATTGTGTGATAATATCATGTCAGTGGCGGAATAATCATCTCAAAAAAATACCAGACCGAATATATTCAGACCCGTGTCTAGCAGAAGCGTCAATCAACGGTGCGAAGTGTCGGGTGCTGTGATCGCCAATCCTCTTGCCACCCGTGGCGATTAAAGCAAATCTTTCCTGTGGATGAATAATATGAAAACATAATAGACAGATGAATTAATTTGTAAGTTCTTTCAATAGAGCTAAACTCTAGATTTAGGATGTAATATGGACATTTTTTATCCGTAATGACAAGAGGACAAGACGAGATCCGCTACATAAAGGAATAAGCTAAAGGAAATCGAACGCGATGTAAATGAAAATGTTGTTTGCACAGGATGAAGAATCTTTCGATATTTCTAATAATAGGAGGGTTGCAATCATAACGTATAGCTTTTATTTTATTGAATAGCGTGTATGTTATAGATTTATGAATAAAGAAAAAATGTTCAAGTAAAAATGGAACAGACAGAACACTGAATTTATTATTCTATCTATATAACAATAATACTTGATTAAAAGATGAAATTATTTAAAAGAAAATAAAGAGAATAATTTCCAGTTCAATTTTAAATTGTCAGTTTCCAATTCCTCATCAGAAAACTAAGAAAAGATATTATAAAATAACATTCTTTTTTCTTGGCCTTGAAATAAGGAGACTATCTTCAAATGGGTGCAATACGCCCTGGGAAAATATATATACAGAGAGAGAAGAGCTAGGCAACGGCCGTAAAAGATGCATTACTTCACGCCACGATAGATTTATGACAATTTTGATTGTATGCAATAAGTTAAGGACAACAGTTGAAGCACAGACAGACACAGACATTTCATCATGTTTGTGACCGAAACTTAAGCTTTAAAACAGTGACGAGACGTTGTGTTTAAAACGTTTAAAACAGTGACTGGCGATGTTAAATTTTTAAATCTTTATGTGCAATACAAATAGTGTATTATGCCGCAGGTGCTCGTGAATGTGATGCACATTGATTAGAATTCAATTGATGGATGTTGTTGAATTCGTTTTACACTATTGGTTCAAGATATATTATGTACGAGTAAGTGAACTTCCAACTTCCAATTGCAATTCCGCCTTATATCTAGAATTTGAAAGAAATTGAAATGTAACCTTTACACTAGCTGAACGGTCGCCATACGTAGTATTTAATATTAGTTAATCACAGATGATTCAAACCTCGTACCTTATAAAACTTGTCCCTTGTTCCCTATACTAATTACCCCACAAAAATAAAATCTAAGTTAATTGACTAAACAAAATCGACTTTTATCATATCATGTTATCGAAGTTGGCATCTATCTCACAGTGATTTCATCGTTAGTTTATTACAATAGCTATATTATCACATAATTAGTGTAATGGTTGTATTTGTTAAGCTTGCCAAATAGAGAAACGATAGCTGTTTAAATTATTAATGTCAGTACCCACATATCTGTACAAATAAAAGAAGGTTATAGATGCGTTGTCACCCCTGAGAAATGATGAATTGCCTCACAGCCCGTTATTATACTCTCTATACCTTTCAAATCGAAACACAACAGTGATTGCACTGCTGTTTCGAGGTAGAAATGGGTAAGAATGTGGTATCTGCCCAGACGACTCCTAAGCAGAGAAGGGATCCACCATCTGTATGTTATTCTACTTAAATGTTTCCATTTCCTTCAATAACGCTACTACTACTAATTTTGTCTGAAGTATAAATTATGCCTTGGAATAGCATATAGGATACTTTTCATCTCCAGAGTTTTCTTAGGTCAAAATTTGTGATCAAGCGGACGAAGCCGCAGACAGCCGCTAGTACCTACTTAATAAAACTGTGTTGGAAGATAAAAAATATGCTAAAAAAACCCTCACGAAAGGAAAAACTAGTAGTTTTTTAACATCTATAAAATTCCAGAAGTGAAAGGTAGAATGATTATCGTGCAATCATGTTTAAAGAACTAAACGGAACTGAATGGAAATCTGGCTAAGATAAATATTTTTCGAAGGAAATATTTTAAGATATTTTGTGGATGAATTAAGAGTTCTTTAGGAACAAAATTTGTGACAATGCGGGCCAAGCTGTGGGCAGCCACTCGTAAGTAATATATATAGAAGTAAAATACTTTAAATCTATATAACATGACTTTTGCAGTAATGTTTAGTAACATGTGGTCTTCCACGATTATCTATATTAAACTAAAAACATGAGGGTCAAATAATTTGATTACTATGCCAAATTTCGCAAGTCTCTGAGAAAAATACGGACAGACACTAGTGATTTTAAAAATGTAAAATAGAACCTTTTGAAATCGGGAACCTACAAAAGTAATAACTAGACAGATAAGTAAGTATCATGTTCTCTTTCGTCGGGCTGTTAAATGGGAAGATTTGAATAAACGGGTATATGTATTTTAGGTCTGGGAAATTTTTGAGATGGTTATTCCGCCTTCTATCGAACACCATGAGATTTTCAAAATTTTTTCTTAATCGACCTTTTTGATACCCACGAGAAGAAAGAAGTTTCGTACGTGGTAGAGCCAAGCGACGGCTTTTGTTGCTGCTCGAATGGGACGGCTCGACCGGATTGGTACCACTACCTCGCCGAATACCGGCGTGAAGTAGAGGCATCTTGTGCTTCTGCGTTTTGTTCGGTGAGTGAGGTATCCAGAGACCCACTCTCCTCCCCATCCCCCTTCTCATTCTCCCTTCCATCTCCCAAATACCATTAGAGGCCGGCAACGCACCTGCAGCACCTCTGGTGTTGCAGATGTACGTGGGCGACGGTAATCACTTACTATCAGGTGAACCGCTTGATCGTTTGCAGCCTATCTCATAAAAAAAAACGGATGTGCAGCTCCCCTGGTGTTGCAGATGTACGTGGGCATCGGTAATCACTTATCGGTTAGGTCAGCTGCTGAATCGTTTGCCCCCTTTACCATAAAAAAAACTACTTTTACTACAAATAAATTTTCAAGAAAAATGCAATTTCTCATGTTAATATTTGATCTCCTTGTGATTAAAAGAAGATTCGAATTAGAGTGTTGGTATTGACAAATATATTATGCATTTGTGAAAAACATTTTTACGCTCGACTAGAATAGGAAATGACTGAGTGCAATAGCATAGTGACGATCTGCATAGTACTGCGGGGAAGTATCAACTTCCGTCGGGATGGAGGTGGCTCAAGGCCGAGCATTGTGGCAATCCCTGGTGGAAACCTACGTTTAGCATAACACTTGCTAAAGGCTGTTGTGTACCCAATAATGATAATGGATAACAATAGCAGTACAAAACAAGTGTAAGTATACTTTCATTACAATTTGGAGCTCAATTATTCAAACTCGCATGTAATTCCTTAGCTTTTCTGAAGATAATGGAATAAGTGAGTAACTTGCAGCGACATTTCCTTAGGACAAGCCCGCTGTTGAACACATTTGGAGGAAAGTATGACATTAAACAACTGACGACTGCGAAAAACAGTGTTGAGGCCGAACTCTTTTACATGGTTCAATGATTTAAATCAGATTATTTTATATCTTCATGTAAATCACGACTTAAATCTAGAAACAAACTAGAAACAACTCTCATTCCACTTACCTAAATAAAAGAATTAAATATATTGCGAGATTGGAGTAAAAAGGCGGGTTTCTTAATCTTATGTTTATTCTTTTTTTTAACACTTACAAAGAGTGCAGAGTTTCTTCTTGATGCACTGTTCCTCGCACGTGATCTTCCAGCCTTCTTGATTGTAACCAATCCTCTGTCGTTTCTTCCTTTTGGTTTTCTTTACTTCTTTTTTTTTTCGTGATCTTCCTCTTCCACTTACTTCAGACACCACAGAACTGCTCTTAGCGCGCTCTATATAGTCCCGAATTTCGAGCGTCTTTTTATTTTCGATTATTCCAGAATATTCTCGAAATTGTATTTAATTTTTATTAGAGAAAATAGGCGATCTTAAGATGATTATTGACCTTACGAGAAGATCACGTTTAATGTTCATGTCATAAGTTGTCGACGAGTAACAAGATGATTGCACGGATCCAACTCGCCTTAACAGAGCACGTGAAATTACGTCACATCTTCTCGCCAATCATACCTCAAAATCTTAAGACAGAAGTCTACAGCCAATGCATGAGGTCAGTGATGACTTACGGAACCAAGGCATTTTTTTGTATTTCACTGCTAGCCGCATTAATCAGCTCAAAATCGCGTAAATAATACTTACATTTCAAATGTGTAGTGTTCGCGTAAATACTTAGTTAGGTTGATTGAAATTAAGTAGTGAAATAAACATTAAAATTAATTGAAGAAAAAAATTACAATGTTAAATGATACCGGCAGACTGGTGTACAATACACGAAATGTAGAAAACAAGGTCGAAAAAAAGAATTAACAGCGAGGTACGATACATTTTTTGTTAGCATACTGCTAAGAAAACGTACTGGTAAGAACTAAGCTCCAGGAAGTTCGACTAGTGACAATTAGCACTAAAACCATACGAAGAAGGCGTATGGAATAGGGGTATACTTGCCTCTCAGAAGACATTTACTTACAACGTGTCACCGAGTAGCCCGGTCCAATTTAGCTCGCTCACGCCGAAACTGTAGTGATGATGCTTGAAGACAAGTACTCTTCACTGACGAGTCCCAGTTTTGTCTTAAGATAAGATACCGATACGCTCAGTGTAACATTGTTGGCAGAGAACCTTATGGTGGAGAGTTAGTAATGGTTTGGGGATATGTACAGGAACATGTACGGAGCTACACATCGTGGAAAACGGGTCTCTGTCAGCAGCGGCACGGTACGTAACGTACATTTTGAGACAGAACAGATTGAGATTCCGTTTTGCCTCATACATTAGATTATTTTCTTTCAATGCATGATAATGCTTGGTCCCACAGCGATAGTTTCAGAATATCTTTGAGGGGTTGAAATCGAGGTTTTGGAGTGGCCAGTACGCTTACCAGATCTAAACCGGATAGAGCATATTTGAGATAAACTGGGAAGACAACATAATGAAATAAATCGAGTACCACCTAACATTAGAGACTTTAAAAGTGCATTGGCAGAAGAATGGAATCTAACGCCACAAAGTTTTCTTGATGATTTAATAAAAAGTATGCGCAGACGAATGCAGGAAGTTTTGAAAGCAAGAGAAGGTAGACTAAATATTGAGTGTGCCAACATTAGAAAAAAATTGCGGTTCGAACAAATTTTCTCTATAAAAGTTAAAGTGATAATTTTCTTTAAAAACTTCGGTGTACTTTTTTTGTCTCCAGTTTTTTTTTCAATTAATCATAGCTCTGATGTATTAAACAACATTAATTTTACTAATCCATTTCAATAAATTCGTCAATAAGCACGATTATAGCTGTGTTTAAGATAATAAATCCCTTTATTTGAATTACTCTATATTTACATCTGTGTATAACTACAAAGGTAGTTTTAAATAATATTCAAGAATACCTATTACAAAAGTGAAGTCTAGTAACATTCACCCCACATAACGTTGATGTGAAGAGTTATGATGGTTAATAAAATAATCTGTTGGAAATTAATTTCCGCCACGACACACCGACGTACTCCGATTCAGAAATTGAAAGTTATTTCGTCAGACATCACGCTAATATCGAAAGTTATTTAGGTCGAATATTAAGGACTAATTGGTCGTCTTATTATTAGACATTATGTTCAAAGCACTTACTACGCCAGATGACGCACTAGCTCTGTCGTCGCCAGCCCAACTCTACAGATAAATTCACAAATTGCTACGTCAAGGACGATTTATGCAAACGTGCATATTTATAAGCTTAATATTTCTTAACGTATATTTACGTAGTAAAATAACAAAACTATACAAATAGGCTATAAAATCTTAGATGGATTAATACTACAATCGAAATACCTTTTCTAGTCTCTATAGCACTCAGCAGGTGCAGATCTTTTTTTGTATTCGTCGAAGTGATTTTATGTTGGTTACAGTCCAATGTAAGGAAAAATTAACAACAAAATGAATGCTGTATAGACCACTAACTTTTTGTTATAAGGATCACTTGTAAGCTTGTCTTTCTCTAAGTAAGCCACATTTTAAGTCAAGGGTCAAAACCCTTTTTCTAAGGAACGGCTTGGTGTATCAAGGTGAAATTCGTATTGAATACTGTGAGTTAAAACTACATTTAAAATTCATAAAAAGATGACTTGACTATAAAAATCCATAGGTTTGTTCTTCGTTGACTTAAAACTCAACTGTTTCGATAAATTGCGTCGGAGCGATTTGTCTAGTTTACTCGGAAACAATATTCGATTAATCAAGACAAGTCAGTACGACGAAATCCGACAGACTAACAAATTCATCATTACTTCAAATTGAAACCAATCACTGTTAGGATAACTACCAGAGTTACATGGAAACTTTTAATATTTGAGCAGAAGATGTTGTAATTGATGGTGCTATCTTATTATTACCTTGTTTTTAGTCTGCCTGAAGATATTCAAATTTGGTGTCTGGAAGGTTTCATAGTATATGTGAACTAAATATTGGTATATGGTTTGGCTTAATCATTATGTTTACAAGGCTTTATAATATTATACGCTATTAGTGCAAAATTCTTAATCTGAAATAGACTTGTTACTGACCTATCATAATAGCTAGTGCAGATATTGATTGGTAAATCGTAAATATAACTCTTCTTATTTTCTATAACAGCCTGTATAAGCCCACAGCTAGACAATTGTGTCTAGCTGTGGGCTTTTGACCTATTAAGGTCTCTCCATGAAAACGCCAACAAAAGTTGGCATGCCTTAAATGGAAGATTTGCACATACTCCACATGCTAGGCAGACAGGATAGTGAGCCCAGTACCAGTACCTACATACTATGCTGCTCCCCGTCACTAAACTGCAGGATTTAGGTTTGGCATGGTCGGAAGGATTTTCTGCCATCAGTCAGTTGCCAGATTAGTTTGTAGGTCTGCAGGTTGCAATAAGGTTAACTTCTAAAGAAAAAGTTTGGTATGTTCCCCCTTAAAACCAAACTTGGTGGTCCTTATGTCTGTAAAGTAAAGTTTCATGCTTTATGAAAGTGTGTCCTTAATACTTTCATACTTTAAAAGAAATTAACAAAATGAATATTTTATTTATAGATCTGGTTTCATTTGACATAATATTAAAAGCATGATAAAAATATGGATGTAGGATCTACTACCATATATTCTCTTTAACAGATATTATTTTAAAATTTCAATTCAATCTGTCTAGTAACATTGCAGTGAAGCTCAGCCACAAAAACAGAGATACACAAACAGACAAAAACTTCTAATATGACTGTTTCATCATGAGTATAATACAGCAAGCAATAAATTTTATTTAATATTTAAGGTACGGTTTTAGCTTCATTACAATTTTATTATTAGTGTAGATTACACAACAAAGACTATAATAATAGTAGCCTAACTAAAATTTTATAAGTTTGATCAGAATGACTTAAATACAGGATAGTATTTAAAAGTTTGAACCATAGTAGTTAGACAAATTGAAGCCAATTATAATTCAAGTTTGGTGTCACATTTAATAAATAGTATCATGGGCAATAGAAATAAATTAACAAAGATGATCTCATCTTTGATTAAAAATGTAGATGCAATAGACATTGGGGCATTAAGTATGAAATACAAGATAATTTTTATGCAGTATGTATCATAAACTTATTCCATTACTACACTTTTTGCTAAATTCTTTCAGATATGTGTGATAAGTAAGTAATAAAACTGGCCAAGTGCGAGATAACTTGCATACCGAGAGTTCCATACAAAAGTTATATAGTAATTATATTTTCTTTCATACTGTTTGAGCCCACCTCGCACTTTGCCAGTTTTAATTATTATTGTGTTACTTTAGAATTTGCACTATAATCACACCTACACTAGTATATATGGGCATTTTTACAAAAGAGTAAAAAAACAATAAAACCTTGATAAAGTATGTTTCTTGTATGGGGACTTCCCATGATTTTATCTTATTGTTTTTCATAAAATTTGTTAAGATAATTATTATATCCATCATTGTAACACATATTCTGTTAAATTTTAAACCAGCTACCTATTCTGTTTCAAAAGATACAGAGTATTTAAAAATAATAAAGGACAATTGGACTGACAGTGTAGGCTTAGTAATAAGGCTCTGTATGGTCCCAGTTGTTATAGAAAGGTTCTAATAGCAATCAATAATTGTTTCTTAGGATTACCAAAGTACTTTAATTGAGTCACATAATTATGTGAATAGATAACTATATATAGTTACAGCTTCCATATATCAACCAGAAAAGAAACTTTGAAAGGAAAATATGTCATCCTACAAGCAGTCCTAGATTCTGGTTCTCTTCTGCATGTTAAAAAATAAAATTATAAACATGCAATCAATATGCATTATATAAAACAAAATAATGTAAAATGGGACTCATTTTCTGTTTTTATTTATCTAAAACATGTTCTAAGACATAAAATCATTTAAGAAATGAATTACTTACTTTGGATTAGTAAGTAGTAGTTACATTAATTAATTAAATTATTGCTAATTATTTTATTAAAATAATCACGAAGATCAATCAATGCTGTGTTGTACTGCACTTACCACACATTAATAAAATTTTACTTTTATTCCACATCAAAAAGTCAAACTAATGATTTTTCCAATTAAGGGTCACTAATAGCATAATTTTAAAATGAAATAAATACTTACATAAATCTGTGTATTAACATTAAAAGGTTTAGGCCTAAATAATAGTACTACATTCTACAAATGATGTAAAACTAAGTAAAAAACAAGGACAGCATGACAAGTATTCAGGAGCTCAGTTTTCACAATAGCTTATTTTAATGTAAGATCAAACAAGCTTATATTTATGTAAGTAATTAACGCTTTATAAGGTAGATAATACAATGTGCTATAAGTCCCCTTAAACAAAAGCGTAAGTGATAATTTACCAAGAAAATTTTATTTCGCATAAAGAATTTTTCCATCTATGTTCTATCTAATTTTTGCCCATGCTAATTTCTATTATTCTTTGAATTAGCAGAGAAAGTGTTAGAAGTATGCCAAAAAATTTAAAATGTCGAATTTATGCTGGTAAAGATATCACTATTGCCTTACCTCTCCACTGCGGGCCGCAGGCGAATTTTCTTCAATTTTGTAAATAATGTGTGGCAAACCGGCTTCGCCAAGTAAAGAAAATCCGAATCCTAAGTTGTCACTCCGATTCAGGACCACTAGCCTTTCGTCAGCCATATTCAGTGTATAGCAGCATTGGTCAACATCCTCATAAGGATTTCACTCGTATCACTTAATAACACTTCATAAAGGGCAATGATAATGAATATTACTCAAAAATTTAACGAAAAAATTCACTACAATATACGACAAGCAAGCGCACTTAGCCAAAACGACGACAGACACCACACCATAGAGGCAAAGTTTATAGTAACTTTCTTCCTCTGCCTATGGTTTGTAGATAAAGCACTCTGTGGTGTAAAGTAAATACACACAAGTACACTAGTGTTGCCAAGTTACCAAGTCGTTATGACACAAAAGAATATAAATTACAGAAAAGCGTATATACTACAGGTCTACCAGGATCCAATGGCAAAAAAAAGTTTAAAAAATTGCGATTTTCATATGGCAACAAAAAAAATGTCATCTGTTAACTGAAATTTCGAGGAATTGTTTTTGGTTTGGCTTCAAATTTCCTTTAAAAAGTGGTGAAAATGTTGAAGAAACCTCTTCGATCGCAAGCAAGACACATTGTTTTTAATGTTTATCAAAAAATACTTGATGAACAAGGTGCAGAACAAACACAATCATCGATATTGAGCCATGTGCAAGCGTTGGCTGGTTAGTAGGAATGACACGTCTTGATACTTTGGTTTATTGCATTTTTCGTGTGTATTATATTATGTATACTAAACTTTGGTTTATTTCAGGGGTTTCTAATACTATCATATGACGAATTGTTGCTAAAGGCAAATCTAACAGAGGCGTATTTAGTACGCCCGGTAAAAAGAGGAAAGGTGGCAAAAAAAAATAAACTTGGATAGTTTTGATTTAGAATTGATCAGAAACAAGATAAATGAGTTTTACACTGTACGGAAAGAAATACCCACTGTCATGAAATTGCTACAAATTCTTCGGGAGGAAATCAATTTCAATGGAGGAAGAGAATCATTAAGGTAACAAAAATGAATTTCATTTTCTTTCAGTTTGAATATAATCTAAAAACATAGTAATCTAAAAATAACTAACTTATTTTGTCTTCAGACTTATTTTGAAAGACATCGGATTCGAATTCGTGAAGTGCCAATCAAAAAAGACTATTTTAATGGAGCGACATGAGACATGACATAAAGATACACAGATTCAAGTATTTGGAGCGTATGCAAAAGAATCGAGAAGCCAATGATAAGCTAGATGTGGTTTATCTAGATGAAACCTACATACACCCCATAGAATTAATCTGGGGAATAATGAAACAAAAAGTTGCGGGTAAAAACGTCAATAGACCTGCAAGTGATATAAAATCTTTAACAGAACAAGCTTTCTCTCAAATAGGGATCGATGAATGGCGAAAATCTTGTGAACCTGTAATAAAAATTGAAAATCAGTTCATAGAACAAGATCATAGAATTGAGATGCAGGAGGAAAGGTTTATCATAAATACTGCGTCTTCCTCGTCTTCCTCTTACGATGAAGACTTTTTTTATGGATGTGCAGTATATGGAACCATTTTCAAGTTCTGATAGCCTATAATTAATTAATAAACTCATGAACAGAGTAATTCGATCTTCATCTTCATCTAAATTTCGAACCCCACATTCGCCACAGTAAGATTTTCAAAAATTATCCTTGATCATTGGATAAATTTTTATATTTGCATGTATCACACACAGAATTAGCCGCTATAAGGAAAAAAAAAGTATCAAAACGTTTTACTCCAATTTCCCCAGTATTGCTTGCGTTAATTTCTTTTTTCCCTTTTTGCCATCAGATCCTGGTAGACCTATACATTTGAGATTTTATTCAATACTTCCTATTGAAGACCGGATTGTTCACCTTCGTAGTTTTATCAGTCTCTCTCTCTCTCTCATTATATTTGAAAGAACCCCGAGGAAGAAGTTGTTTAATTGCAAAAATAAATTTATAACAATTATACATCTTAAGTCTGTACAGGAGTATGTTATATTGTTATAGCATGTTAGTTATAGTGCTTACACTTGAAGTTATTTTAGTGCCAAAGCCAGTCAAAGCCTAAATTTTAATCAGGTAGAATCTCTTCTAGGTAGGGACGTGTAGATCATGGATCTCGCGAATTATAATGTGCCTTGCCCCGTGTGAATTAAAATCACGGTCGCGTGAACAGGCGTGTAACTGGTGGAACACATGTTTTGTGTTATCACCTATTATGTAATATGTTAATTCCATGCCTATTACTGAGCAATGAGTGGACATTGTTGAATGGGTAACTTAAGAAATATTTAATTCATATCGCTGAAAGTAATGTACATTTATTGCATTAAATGCCACCTAACTAACATGGCGTACTAGCATTAACTAAATAAACTGCTACTATTGGACTGGTCTCAATACAGCAGAATTTTAAACTTTATATATTTAAATACCTGTTTTAGGAAATGTTAGCAAAGGGAAAACTGGTAATAAAGATAATAAGTTATCAACTGTGTCTAGTATGCCTCGCTCAACCCTTACATACATAATATTTAAGTATCGTAGTAGGAAGCCAAAAAATTTGGGTATTCTAAATTAAATTTACAAATAAAAAATTGAATACCAGTATTTTATAATTTAATATCAGTAAATTTAACAGCAGTATTGCGAAGGACACTACTGGACAACCACAGTGTATGCGCGGTCTGCATGTGGCTCTGCACGACCACAGGGCGGAGCTGCATAAGGAAGGCCATAGTATCCCCCCTGAGGAGGTTCAGGAGATTCTCCTGACTGTGAAAATGATGGATCTGGAACTTGGAACTGAAACGATTCTCAAAAAATTTAGTTCTTTAGCAACTTTTCATAAAAACTGGCCTTTTCTCGATTTCTTTTTGAGAAAATTTATATAGAAATTAGTTTTTCCAATTTAACACTGACATGAAAAATCGATGTCTCATCGTTTTTAATCTCAATCAGGTCTAACGAATTGTCACATACCAATTTTATAAACTAATTTCGAACATAATTCAAAATGATTATTATTATATGTACCAATGATAATTTTATTTGCTTTTTAAGTATTGATTGGTTATAAATGGAAAAGGTTAATAAACAGAAAAAATCGAATATTGATTTCTAAGTGTTTAGATCGATTCACTATATCGATTAAAAAAATTACATTTTCCTATGATTTCAAATCGATTCTTCAATTTGTCGACGTTAGATCGACATCTCTTTAATTTACATGTCGTAGATAGCAGTACATTATAAAAAAAATTATATACCGTTTAGTCGACTTGTAGTCGAGTTGTGTAATAATATTTTTTGATAAATTGAACTAAAATCATGTATTTCGTTTCGAATGTAATTAAAGTAACTATACCTAACTACTTAGCTAGTTTGCCTATTCCTGATTCATTTGGTGGATGGTTTCGTCTTGGAGGTAACGAATAAGACTATTTTCCTTAACAGTGACTAATTGCAATCAAATGAATTACCCTTTTCAACAATAAACATAGTCTATGATTGACTTCCTGTAATAATTTCGAATAACTATTTATAAGGCTAAATTTAATAATTATTACGACACAGTTTAATCCATACCACGACAGTGTCTGTCCTTGAGTATTATCAACCTTATGTAGGGCACTAAACGTTGGTTCTAACATTAGTGACAAATACTTTCCTAAGCGCTACAAATACAAATAAACATAGTTATTACTGACGTTGACCCATCTTAATTGATGAAAGTGTCTAATTGAGAAATTACTTTCAAATTAAGTAATTTGTTGTGTTCATTATTATCACTAAATTACATTACTTAACTTAATTGCCACGGTATAATTTTATGTGTTGTAAATGTTTTTTATTAACTCTTCAAATTGTGAGTGTAAATGGTAGAGTCGGGAGAGGAAGACCTAGGCGAACATTTAACGATAAAATCGGAGACGTTCTGAAGAAAGGCCAGGTCAAGAGTAATTTAAACCAACGAGCATGCATGTGAAGATTGATGAAAGTGGAAGAAGCGAAAGACGTATGTCAGGACTGTAGCAAGTGGAAGAAGATTGTCTCTGCCTACCCCGTTGGGAACAAGGCGTGAATATATCATTCATACACTTCAAATTGCATAGGTACTGATATTAAATATCACTTTTCCTAACTTGTTTTGAGAGGTCTAACTATATTTATATGAAGATTTTGTGAAATCGTTTTTTGTACTTGGGTTTATCCATAAAAAACTATTTACGGCTGAAATTGGATTTCAGATATGTTTTGATACATAAGATGCATGTACAACTTATATTTTTTAAACCATTGCAAAGAAGTGGTTAGACATTTAGGTTTTTATTTTAAGCAATCCTAAAAATGAAACAACTGTTTCATTTCTTTTCACCATTGTTAGTGGTAAATTTCAGAGATAAATATTACTTTGTGTAAACTAAAATTACTAAAAAAAAGTTTATAATAGTTCTGGGCCCCATAAGAGTTTCTAGCTCTTTTGGCCCTTAATGAGAACAGTTACCGCCACCCTTGGGTTAGAGAGCATTAGCTTATTGTACATTATTATGTTAGTTTTGCTAATTTACTTTTTTAACTAACTTTTTTTCCTGGTATGATTATTTGTTGTACTGACAATAACACAAGAGTAGATGAAAAAATGGAAGTTGTATTGTTATGATATATGAAGGGATTAATAGAAATATTATATCTGCTGTGCAATTAACAACAGCTAATTGTATTCCAAACTTGTTGCCAGTATCTAAATCTGTCAGGTGGACTTAAGTGTCATTATCGGTGCTTTAGAAATTGATTCAGTAGTTGTGAAATAACTTTTGAATTGAGTAAAGGTAAAGTTATAATATCGCATTTCAACTAATTATGTAGAATAAAAATCATAAATATGGATGCTTAGCATTAAAAATTTTCTTTTGAAATCAATTACTCCTGCTCATGGATTTTAATAAAGAAAATACCTGAGTATCTTGAGTACTTGTATCTGTTTTCAAAACTTATGAACTCCAATAAGGTTGATGAATTCTATTGACATATTTGCAGACAATTAAAGCCTCGCCATCCATGAAATAAAATTAATTATTTATTACATGCCACAATCACATGTCAAGGTCTTTGAAAGAGATGCATTGAATATAATATGGAGAATAATATTTTTGGGTAGTATGAGTGTGCAGTAGTATTTGCATGATGCATGCTTAGACTAACAGACAGACACAACAATTCTAAAAGTTGTCTTGAGTTTTGAGCTCTCTCACATTCCTTAACACAAGCAGCAAATTACAATAACAGCAATATTCTTAATACTTTCTAACAATTTTATTTTGCTATACACACTAAATAATATTCATAAAGTCTCAAGTGCCAATAATTCAGTATCCTTTTAGTCTAATACTTTAAGTTTTTCTATTTACATATTCATACATAAAACTAAAGAAATTTCCTATATTGCCACTAGTACTATACTAAAAAAAGATTGAAATAAAATGTTTATGTATTTTTATATATATATTCTTTAATTGGAAATAGAAGTGAGCAAATTACTACAACTAAGTTTAAATGTGTGTAAGCAAAAAGGCAATAATAATAGTTGTAACAATTCACCAGGTAAAACTAAATTAAATATTTTACACCATGGACAGTTGACATTATTACCTTTTTTTAATTAATATTACAACATTATAAAATTATGTTTTCTTAATGATTTTTTTTACAAAATCACGACTAAATATACATATAACAAAGAAAAGAAGTTATTAATAAACAGCAATGTGTTCATATATTTAAGACTATTACAAAACTTATTGGAATTAAACTAATACAAACAGTATTAAGCAGTGTCTTCACTAACCTAGCCTTGTTTTTTAATAGGTAGTATAATTTAATTAGTCTTTAATTAATCTAAAGCCAATTCCCTTTTTCTCTTTCTTGAATTCCAAGTTTTTCGGGCTGTTCTTGTTTGAGTTTATACTTGTAGTATCTCTATCTCTATATCAATTGCTGTGAACACTAAAAAGTGGGTAATTGATTGAATGAATGAATGAAAATTCTTTATTTGCCGTAAGTAAATCAAATTTCAAAGTTGTTAATTGTAATTATTTTACAATCTACCACCGTCAATGGATGCGCACATTTATATTGTTCGTTTTATAGATACACGCTCTAGGGCAGTCGTGTTCTTTAAAGTAATACAACTTACGCCTCAAATTATTTAGGCCTCGTATCTGGCCTGCCCTGATCCACGGCTCTTGTATCAGGGCTATGGTCGCGAATCGAACCTCCACCCATTTGCGCATTTGAGCCGTTGCGGTTTGACTGTGGTGGAGGTTACACTGTATAAACTTAAACTCAGACGAAGAGCACGCCATCACTAGCTCCTCCCTCGTCCTCTCCAATGTTCAGCCCAGTCAGTTGTCCCCGGGCCTCGTTTTCATCCACCGAATCGGGTATGGACGAGAGTACACAGTCCGTGTCCTCCCCCGACAAGTAACCCTCGGTCTATAACGTGGTCCATGAGGGCCACTGGTAGTTCCCCGATTCCAGTAGCCTCCTCCTCTGACCGGGTGCTCTGTTATCTGTGCTGTGCTGTTATCTCGCTGCCGCTTGGCTCGGAGGTAACCGCTTCATCCCGTCCCTGAGGGGTCTCGACGAACTTGCCGCCTTGACCTTGGAACTTACTGTACACCGGCCCTACATATGCATGCAAGACGGCATCCAACCTTTATAAGGATCGGGATGTGATCCTCCGGGACGGCAAGTACCACAAACCATCTTTCTTTTTGCTTATCGTTTCTGAGCAGCTTCTATTTATTAATGTCTACCCAGGGATTCTGGTAGGCCAGCACTCGACCTATGTCTCGGGCGTCCTTCCTGGCCACCAGCTCATCTGGCATATTGATGCCGTATCTTACCCGACGTGTTAATTCTGATTGGCGTTTAATTACCCCGTGTTTGACACCCCGGAGCAGAATCCGAGACCGCGTTCCGTAGCCACAGAAGTGTGTTTTTGCACTCGCACCATAGCTTGAGCTCCTTCCTCGTTCCAGGCCTTACTGGTGATCAAGGGGTGAATCGCCAAGAGAACCTTGTCAGACACCTCTTTCGCCACAGGGCCTGTGCGGGGGCAAGTAATTGTGACTCTCAGTTCCGATTTGGGGGCCGAGAAATAACTGACTGTTGCAGTCCTCACCGACTGCTCGAGTCTTACTCTTTTGTGTTCACCTCGGGGAGAGGTTGACACGTCAAGGTGCCCTTTTTTCCGCCCTCTCTTTCTTGGCAGGTCATTTGGCGGCCTTTGGCTTTCTGGTCAGTGAAACCACACTATCGCCACCGAACCGTCCTTTGGCCTGGCTGACGCCAGTTCCTGCCTCCGGCCGTCTACCAGTTTCAGCGCAGGGTTCCTCCCTCGACGTAGTTTTAGGAGTCTGGCCAGTAGCTACCGCGCTGGCAAAGGGAGTATCATTTTGGGCCTTCTTCTTTTTTCCCCGGTTTTATCGTGGCCTTCTAGGCAGCGGAGAAGTCATCATTAGTACGCAAGGATTCGTAAGGATACTTTGGGTCTAAGTTTATTTTGGCGTGATGACCGGCATTGGTTACACCATGCGCCGAGACCTCGGATTCCTCTTTGGTCAACTTAGAGTCCCCGTGATTAACCACGGGGCCGCCAACGAATGTTGGTGCCTCCTTGTGACGTGGCAGCTATGGTAGACACTTGTGATGCAACTGTTTTATTTTTTGTGTTGGGCTTTGTTACGTCCATTGCCTTGTAAAAGTTTCATTGCCACGGCTTCCCACCCTCCATAGAGCCCGCATCTTTGGGGACGTCCTACTCTCAAAAAGTTTCAGACGCGTGCTTCTATTTCGAGTCGGTATGCTAGGTCAAGCCGGCCCATTCGAGCAGCAGCAATCACGTTCAAATACTCGTGGGAGTCTATAAGCACTTACCATCCGGTGAGTTGCTTACTCGTTTGCTATTCCATAAAAAAAATCTTAACGATGCGGCCTGTCATGGGTTTGTGTATCAGTCGGTTGGTCTAGCATATTTTGAGATGCATACTCGGCCATCTATTGCATGCTATAAGAGTTTCCAAACACTTCCATTTACAATTACATTACAAGTCGACTCTTACAATGCCCATGGGATTTCACTGGATAGATTGCATGGAGGGTAAAGTATAGATTTCACAGGATGATTAATGGAGGGATTACATTTACAGTCAATAAGTTGCATTTCTTTGTTAATATTCAAGCTGTTATTATTAGAATAAAATAATAATTTATTTCTTTTTGTTTTCAGTTAAAGATTGGCTTGCTCTGCTCCCTCCTACTCTTGCCGTGGGTGGTATTTCATACTACTCATATCAAACAATAAAAAAGGCAAAAGAAGCTGGCAATAGCCAAATTAATCCGTGTATCAGAAAAGATATCAACAAAGTTGTTGATTTTATTGACATTGAGGATATTACAGAGAAGGCATCCCTATGCAGGTGTTGGAGGAGCAAAAACGTAATTTTCTCTTTAACAATTTTGAAATCTCTACAAAACAAAACTGCAGTGATAGCTATTTAGGACTACCATGTTTGCGTTACATTAATTGGCCTTAATAACAGAGAAAAAAAAATTGTGCACAACAAAAATAAATTTATTCAAATTTAAAAAGAAATTTAGTTAAGTGAGCTGGATCCGTGGTAGCCTAGTGGTTTGTGTAATAATTCATAATTAATGTCATAATACGCTAATTACCTGGATTAGGTGCTCGGGAATGTACCACGTGCTCAGTGGTGAAAGTCAAACATCGTGAGAAAACCTGTGCTGAGAAATAGTAAAGAATATTATTTCGAGAAAATGTGAATTTGTTGCCGCGCTGGAGCAGCATGGCGGTCTCTTTTCGGCTCCAAACCGCACTCAAATATTGATGATGCCTTTGTCCTAATCTAAACCTAATCATCTTTTATCCATCGAGAATTGCTGTCCAATTGGTGTTTTCCAGATCACCTAACAGCAAAATGGCTATTTATCTGCTATAATTACTTAATGTAAATTGAATAAAAAAATATGTATATGTTATTATGAAAATATTTATTGCTCGTATTCTCTGAAGGATTCACTATCTTGTTAACATTACGTACTATCACGATGTGTGATATCACAACTCAAATACTATCATTCAGTTATCATCTCAGTGGCACAGCTAATTTAGTCTTTAAATATGTGTATCTCAGAATATTATGATTGTTATACAGGGCAATAATTAAAAAAAAACTGATACCCTCTTAGGTTTGATGCAGTATCATTGAAATACAATTTTGTCTAACGACTTTAATAATATATATATTTATATTATACTTTTACTTTGTGAAGCATATGACAAAATCTGTTACAAATGCGCGCTATATTGACGGCTCGACAGTCTAGTTGGTAGTGACCCTAATTAGTAACCTTTGCGGTAAATTTAATATACGAGTACATATGATTATTTATCCAAGTTAATAAATGTAAAATTATCTTACCATCCAGTTACCAAGGAACCGGGTTTCTTAGTTTGAGACTGGCTGATTGATGTGTGTGTGTTCGATATATTATTATTATTGATTTACTTTTTTTCATTATAGCTTTAACGCGGTTTACGTAAAGTATGTGGAAAAATAGCAATTTTTCCATATTTTTCTTATTTAGTCATACATAAGAACTTCCATATTTTTATGCATGTGTGAAAAGAGAAAGAGGTGAACGTTTTTGGAAGAGCAATTGTAATTATTGATTCTTATTAATTTATTATTATCTTTGTTTACTTCACAAAAGACACAGGTTTCATCATTCCTACAGATGATTATTGTGATATTTGAACACCATCATACAAGTTTATTTATATCACTAAAATGTATTAGAAACAATCATTATTACAACATTATATGTTATGGTTTCTGTTTATAGCACTTTCTAGATAACTTTTTATGTTCCATTTCAGTGGCCATATTGTGACGGTGCCCACGGAGCTCACAATAAGGCAACTGGGGACAACACCGGTCCAGTAGTTGTAAGACACAAGGAGAATAAGTAAAAAGTTGCAATAATACATGAATGTCAACGAGTGATAAAAATGTGATTGTTATATATGTATATTATAGGCAAACCTGACACATTTGATTAACTTTCAATAAAAAAAACTGCATTTAGTAAATACTATTCGATGATATTATCTAAACTATCTCTCTAAAGAGATCGTTTTTAATATTGATTTAATGAAAAAGAATAACAGGGTTATGTCAAAAAGATTTAGGTTGTCTAAGGAGTATTTATTTTAAGCTTAAACTCTACAGACCTTTTATATGGTAGCAGACTAAACCTATTCTCACGTATATCATTTAAAATTACATCTTATTCGATCACTTCCTGTGTAGCAACATTCACTACTAAAATAACAATTCATGAACCGTACCCTGTTTTTTTTTTCAAGTCTTAGAAAGCAGCTTGACGTTGAATTGCGAAAGTATTAAATTACGTTCTAAAGTCTTGAAAAAAATATTGTCAATATTAAAACAAAAGAGTTAAATGTGTAATTCAAAAATATAACAGGATTAACCATAAGATAATATCGGTACTTTGGCCCACGGTTTTGTATACGTGTGAGTGGTTTACTAATATGCGTTTTATTTTGCTACTATTTTAAATGTCTGTTAAAAAATTGTGATCAATTAAAAAAAATCGGTATGAACAAAGTGTTTCAAAATGCATTGAGTTTACTATAGCTACAGATTTTTCAGTTTATAATATTTATGCATCTCTTCAACATTCTTACAATCTTTTTACACATTGTTGGAAATAATTGTTGTTTTGTAATGAAAATAAATCTATAATTTACAATTTGTTCTTATTGTAATTAAACTTATACATTTGACACATATTTTTGTTAAATCACCGATCTGAACTTGAATAAGCGAAAAGTAACACTATATTTAGAATATTAATTCCCTACATTTACCACATCACAGATACATTTGATCCTAAAATTAACAGTACAGAACACATAAAGTAATAGCTCAAGTGTGCCACTAATTACAATTCGATTTATGACTAAAAGTTTACATTATGTACGTTATGTACATACTACTTAATATGGCACAATGCGGTTTATGTGCTGAGATTACAAACTTTTACCAAGTTACAAAATAAATTGAAAATAATATTGTAAAATTTGTATTAACTGTGACTTAATACATATTATGATAAGCGTGCCAATATACTGACTTTTCCAGACAATGAAAATACTTACTATCCTCATGTCAATTACAAACAATTATCACAAAATAAAGTTTCCTAAAGTAAAAAACAAGTAACTGAAATGAAAAAAATTAAATATGTTGCAACTAACAATATGATATTGAAGTTCAGTCTTTTTGACCAATAACCCTAAGAACGGTATTATGGTGTACACTCGCCAATAAATTATGAGTATAGATGTAGTTCATCTCCAGTCTTGACTATATTTGTTTAATGATGTATTTATAACTGGAACAAAAAAAAATATTTCTTAATAGTTTAAATACGGTGAAATAAACTAAGTACATATATTATGATTTCTTGAACACTATACATGTGAAATGAAACTATTGTTTTCGGATTTTATCGCGATTGTTGGAGTGGATCACTTTGAGCCTGAGCACTGAGTACAGCACCCTCTAGAAATTATGGCTGCAGTTTTTTTGGGATTGTGAATTTTATTTGATTGTAAAGAAAAGGGTATCACTATTACCGGAGTGTACTACGCTATCATAAAGCGAGACTCGAAGTAGCCAAAGGTAGCGCAAGACAACGCGCCGGTTCACCAAAGTAAAGTTACGATGGTTCCTTTACACAAATATGGGTTCGAATCGCTTGTTCACCCACCCTATCGTGCAGAATTAGCCCAGAATTAGTATTTTGAGGGCAAATACAACAAATTCAAAAGGAAGAATAGTTTTGTTATTTTATTTAATTCGCTTCCATTCCGTGGACTTTTGGATCTCCCCTCGTATATGGATATAGACTGATGATGAAAAGATTTAAATATTTTTTTCTGACTTGAAAATAAAGGAGGGTTATCAAATCGTCTGTTTTTTTTTATTGTAAATTCAGGTACAACTTCTGAAACGATTCGGATGTTATTTTTTTAATCCGAAATTATATGCACACTACACAGGAGAGAAGTGTGGTGTCCCATGTGAAGGAACGTCCTTGCAGATACTGCTCGGAAATTAATCATTTGATTTAACAAATATTGTTTAGCTAATCATAACTTACTTCAATTCTGGTTTCTGCTTCATTCTCCTCATTTCTTAGAAGTTCATGTTTAAGGCCATTTTTCTTCCTGAAAAGTGTATGATTCTGTTATTACTTTATCCTAAACTAATGTCAAACAAACTGTATAGATGACTAATATTTACAAATAGCAACCGCACGCGGCTTTGTTCGCTAGTTGCTGTAAATGTACTTATTTTCTAGGTGGAAGGACTCTTTTCCGCCTAGAAGTCTGTCTGGGTAAGTACTAGTAGTAACCACCTTTTCACCTATGTCTGCCGGGAAGCAGCACTGCTGTGTTCCGGTCTGAAGGGTATGGAGAGCCACTATAATTACAGACCGTGCGACATTCTATCTTAGTCTTCAGATGTCGACGGACTGTAATAGCCACTAACCATAAAATAGACTTAACAGTTACCCAGATAACATAAATTATGAATATTTTTACATAACTTTACAAACAATGACACTAACTCTCACGGCTAATAACACTGTAACAATGTTGCCATCAAAATACATCCGTTTTGCAGTTATGCGTATTCAAACAACCTACTGCCCAGCTTCTTTAAGTTAGAAAGTAACAAAATGTATTTCTTGAAAGATAGATAAAGAATAAGTGTGCATAAAAAATGTAATCTCTGGTTAAGGTCATTGTAACAAACGTAGTCGCAGATACCAATACAAGTACTTAGTATTATTTAGATATGTACGCAGTGTTGTGAGCCTACCGTCGATCATTTACATTATCTAACATGAAAAACAAAAAATCGTTTATCAAACCCGAATAAACCTGTTCGGAACGTGTAACTTGTTCTTCTGTTTTACAAGTTCCATTCGTTTTACAACGCAGTTTCCGTCCCACTTGACCGCTTCCTACGCAGCGGTGCATCGGGGAGACATATTAAGTTACCCCACATCACACAATGGTAGTTTCACATTACATGGGAAGCCACAACTAAAGCGAGTGTGAATTTAATCTACTCGCATTGATATGGAAACCTTTATAGTGAATAGACGAGAAATTTATCATAGTATATATAATATACGAGAATATATATTTTACCAACTGCGAGTAAAATACACCATTATATAAAATAAATGTTTGAGCGTCAATTCGCTGTTATTGTTATTGTATTTTTAGCAGTTATTTTAAGCAGTAGGAACCACAACTACATTACACAATACATGTCTCAAGCAGGATTTGTCCTAATTATCCCGCTTCGTAGGTGATTTTGAGATTGAGAGAATAAGTACAAGATCCTACCATCCAGGGTAGCAGATCCACGATATTAAGATGTGTAATAGTTAAGCGTTCTTACGGTTACTCAAATTGTAATCTGCATAGAATTTAAGGATTCGAACCCTATAAATCATTAGTCATTACACATATAAATATAAATTTTTGCTATCAATTGAAAAACATTAAAAAAAATTGCAAAAATAAGATTAGGTTATTTCGAATTAGTTTTTCTCTCGTTAGTCTCCCTTTTTCTTAGATTGGGATGACCAACGAACTATCAGTACATCCGATGGTAAGTGGCTTCTGCAGCCCATGGTCGCCTCCAAACACTTAAATCGAAGAAGGACGAACGGATGCGTTGTCACCACTGAGAATTTAGATGGAATACCGCCCAGCCTGTAATTGTAATGGCTCCGCATACCTACCAAACCTAAACTCTACAGTGGTTGCTCCGCAGATTGGCGGTACAACTAGGTAAGAGTGACCTAACCAGACGACCCCTAGGCAGAGAACATATCCTGCCAAACGAATAACTAAACTAATACATGTTATCGTCAGATTATAAATAATACCATTGTAAGTACCTATATTTTGGTACTATTACCATGTGGTGGCGGCTTAAGAAACTCATAACCTTTCTTACCGTGGGTGTTGTAAGAGTCAAGATGATGGATTAGCCATTTCAAAGATATGTCAGACCAATGATAGACAGTAGAGTTTCGTTCGGTACTGCGATCACCGATCCTCTTGTCAAGTGTGGCGGTTGTTCGGAGGAATTGCTATAACCGCCACACATGACGCCATTGGGAGAGGCATAGACTAGCGGTTGAGCAGTTGAGTTGACTATTAAAATAATGAAGAAGAATAGTTATTAATATTTGATATTATTGCTATAGTTATGGTTAATTATTGTTACTAAATACTAATCACTAGTGACTCACAAGTATATCCTCCTCCACACTACGAGCGAAGTGTAGGCGATGCACATTATAGAGCAGGTGACTACCACCATGATCCCGGCGGCGGCACCGATTGGTTCACCCCGTGAACCTGCGTATCGTAATCTTTGTGAATCTCTACGTACTGATTCACCGGGAACTATAAACATAAAATAATTATTACCAACCATGTTATAAATCCATCAGAATTTTCGGGATCCCAATGAGGCCACCGATTTGAGATGAGTAGTATCGGCTTTACAAGAGGGAGAATACCCGCACTACGCTCACCAACGCCCCTCCCAAACGAGGTGTGAGTATGGTGAGTATAAACCCAGCCAGACCGTAGATATCTACACATAGTAGATGTTGGACACACAAACATCTATGTTTTTGTTTATTAAATATCAATTCAATTGAAAATAAAACTTTTTTTTATTTATTAATTCATAGATTTAATTTAAAACTATTAACCAAACCTTTTTGTGTTCATTTACAAAAATAAAATGTATAATAATTGGGTTGTGTATTATCAAAAAATTGCACATGGTTTGACAGATAGAACCTTTGGAGATAAGCTCCTACTGAGTACATGAGTCTGTCTTGGCAGCGAAAAAGAATTGGCAACCGCATTTAATATAAATTCCAGAAGAATGTCATGGCGTTCGACAGAAATGTTAATGAGAAATTCGAACGAAAATTCCAACAAGAAAACGTGGTGATTACGGTCCTTCCCTAGTGAGGTCTATATTCTGCAGTTAAAAGACTTAAAGAAGATGAAGCTCTAGTATAGTGTATTCATTTAATAATAGGTCAGGGAAAAAGTTTTTTCGTATTTTATATACAAATTTAAGATATTTTTTATCAATTTATTTACATTTGACTATAATATATATGTGCCATTTCGTTCGTAACTTGTTGCCATTTTGTAGGTAACATAATCCCCTTGTTGTACAAATTTTGGGACTTTTGATCAAAAAATTGCGACAAGTAGTTTTGACTTAAAGAATTCTGAAGAGACCGAAACAGGTGAAAATCTGAGGGTGCAAGGTCAGGACTATATGGTGAATACATAACTTTCCAATCAATCTCTCTCAATATTTGCTGAATGGCTAAAGATGTCTGGTCTGCCGTATCATGATGGAAAACCACATCCTTTCTGTTGATCAATTTCGACCGCCTTTTCTCTATTTCTTGCTTGAGTTTTATCAGCCGTTGGCAGTAGAGATCCGAATTGGTTTTCGGCGAGCGGTAAAAGCTCATAATGAACTATGCCCTTCCAATCCCACCGTACCACAGCATCATCTTATTGCGAGTTAATCCGGGTTTCACTATAGTCTATGGAACTTGTACTTTTCAAATGAGTAATAACTGTTCTGTGGACAACCCCAGGCTAATGCGTAACTATTAATATGCCGATCTGGCTCCACTTTATCAAAAATGACATCAACTTTATCCGTAACAGGTCGAGAAGAGCAAGCTTCAGCTTTGACATCAAAATTCCCGGACTGAAAACGCTTGAACCAATTTTATGTTACTCTTACTGTCACTGTGTTAAGTCCATAAATGTCACAATTTTTTTCGCGGCGTGTGTTGCATTTTCCCTTTTCTAATAAAACTTCAAAATGTGTTGATATTCTTCGTGAGATTCACTCCTTTTGGCGGACAGAAAAACAATCCAATGGCGGGAAACCGTTTTTACTTTTAATTATCTGTTTTTAAAATGTCATTTATTTAACGGTATCCAAACCAGCCAGATACAAACAGTACAACCAAAGATAATTTACTGCAACTTTTTACTTATAAAATACGAAAACACTTTTACCTACCTAATATTAGCTTTGCTAGCGATACGTTTTTAAACTATGCTGTTATCCTACCAGAATCCGTAGCTGTGCTTGAACGATTGATACGATACGAATAACCTTATTACGATCCCTACTGCTAATGCAGGATATACATTTAAAGATATTTTAAATCATATGAATAAATGATCGGATTTTCAGAAAATTTTATCTAAATAATTTTCAATGAACTTGATAAATTATTATTTTATACAAATTTTGAGGTTGTGCACTTACATTGCTTGCAGATACTCTACAATTCATAGACAGTACCTTGGTGTCATTATAACATCTGATGTGCTGCTGCATTGTTCGCAGGTATTATACAGAATCTTGACGGTAGCAAAGTTATATCGTAGTTTCTTGTATGTGGACACTGAGCATGTCATCAAGGTACACTTAAGATATACACGTATCTACTTAAGATTCAAACCCCTTTCCCCTCTGTTTTTTACATTAACCCTATCTTTTTTAATTATCTTTGAAATTAGCAAGAACAATTCGGTGTTATATACACAAAAAGGTCTAGGTTAATAATTGATGTTACGGCGTGTTACATTATTCTACTCTTTGTGTTATGGTATGTCTACTATGCTTACAATATGCATTAAGTTAAAAATGTCAAATATCAAGAAAGACTGTAAATATAAATTCATGTAATTTTTACAAAATGTAAATTATTCAATTAACAATCTTAGTGGTGATTTAGCATCGGGATACTAATCCTAGTCACACGCGTACTATTAAAATTAAAACGAGCGCCCTGACTCCTCTACTAGCACGGCTCTCAAACTATCAAACTGCTCTATGTATACAAATTTAATAGCGTTGGAAAACAAATAATGTTTATTTTTATACTAACCTTGCAAAAACTCTGCTTGCGAGTCCGTTACCAACGTGACGTCTGCACGAACGTCCTCTAAGTCCTCGGGGAAAGAGGGCAGGTCTATGTGCTGTACATTGTCATCTCGGGAATGCAGCATGTCAAACACTTCCGAGCTGATAAAAGAGTATATTTAATTACTTTGTCCGTCGGGAAAGAAGGTGATCGAATTGTATCCTCGAGTCGAAAAAGGAGAAAATTGCAATTTTAACTACTAAATTTGCCATGTGTTCGGCTGTAAAGGAAAACATTGAGAGAAAACTGGCACATCTGAGAAATCAAAGAAAAATCAGTTAGCGAACACTTGCAGTTATTCCACAATTTATCATTATTATTTAGGTTATAATAAAATATAGAGTTCCACTAAGAGAACAATAGTAAGTATTTCATGAAAAAATATTTCCGAGAAATTGGTTCTGTGGGGCTACTCCGGGGTCCAACACCCTCTCCAATAATAATAAGTATAATAATTTGAAGTGGGTGGTGCTTAACAAGTCAAGCTAATGAAAAGAATGTTAATAATGAATAACTACACAAATCGGTCTTTTATTAATCATTATTTTAATGTCGTTTATTTCGTAGTATAGGCAACAGTATATTGCAGACTCATTAGCTTTCACTTCATTATATTGCAGTCTCTCTACATTGGCCTTGAATCACAAGACGTTGAAGTAGCCCCAGAGCCAAATTACCGCTTTTACTCTTCACGTTTACAAAAACGTCAGCAATAGTTATAGCACTTGCCTCACGAGTAGTAAGTCTTGGGTTAGAACTCTACTTTGGGTTTTTAGATCAGAAAATTAATATTTGTGAAAAAAAAATTGTTAATAAACATTCTGGCCCCGGATTTCTTATACAGCGATGGAACCTTCTTCTATGCTTATGCAAAAGCAGAATATATTGGTCTAAAAAGTTGAGAAGATAAGAAAAAGATATAACAGATAAAATAACAGATAAAAACTATTATCTCCTTTGTAACAGGACATTTCGAAAAAGTTTCCTACTTGCTTATGCGTAGAAAGTTTCATTAGCATCGGTTTACTCCTTTCGAAGATTTGATACGAGTCGGTAATTGAGAGTTTGTATGAGAAGCCGGGTGGCGTATACGCTCTTCATAACTTTTGTTAGCAAACGGAATATGATCTTATAAGAGAACATGTAGGTAAATTAATTAGATCCAATAATTTTTTTAGCATTTTGTACAGTTAATTAGTAAGTATTAAGAATTAGATACAGGTCAGATATATGCTTTTATTGGAATGTAACTCATTGACTTTTAACTGTTCCTTCCGTTATTTGTAAGCGACATTAATTATTAATTAAACTCCATTTCACAGAATAGTGTCTAATGCAGACGATGGACAGTCTAATGCAGGATTTACATACCTAATAGTGGCAACGTTTGCATATATTACGTTAATTTAGGCAATGATAGAATCGTCGTTTTATTTAACCAACAGGTTACACGGTTAACCGTTTCATTAGATAAGTACAGTACACAAGCTGCCGCATATTACCAATGGCTCTTGTTTTTAACAGAGTACAAACGAGACGTGAAACTAAGGTGCCTCGGCGTCAATTATTTATTGCGAGCCAGCTTCGAGCATCTGCTCGCGTTTGCAACTCAATGATTATAATTGGATTCTACTAAGCTTGATTAGTAAATTCCGCTTTTATAAAAAAGGTTTTCATAAATATTACATTAGGTACGTTAAAGTATATTTATCTAACTGCAATAGAATGGGAACAGTCATGGCAAAGTGTTCTGATGTCATCCATCCAAATTATCTTTATATGTAATATACAGATAAGCCTGTACCTACTTCTGTTAAAAAAAATATTTAAAAGGCATTATAAACTAAAGATATATCTTACCTACTAACACCATCTTTATCGTCCACTAGAAGCTTTAAAAGTGTGGCATTGGCCTCCAACGTTTTGTAACGACTGTTATCTTCAACTTCTTTTATTATGGTTGGTACCGAGCTTTCTCCAATTGATGCATTCTGACTGTTCGATGCTTTGAAACCTAGAACAGATGTAGGTACCTAGGTAAGTAGTGAAAATTTTGTTTAAATTATTATAAGTTAAAATAATATTTTAAAGGAGCATTTCAGTAGCTACATTTATCTTTAATCTACATTTGACTGGAATTAAATATTTTATAATGCGATTATTGACCTAACCGTTGTTAAATAACCGAGAAGCAAGTGTTAGTTTATCCGTAAGTAAATATTCTCCTCAACTAACCAACTGAGTATTCACTTAGTGGGCCAGACGAAACGTAAACTTACGAGTAATTGTATGCTTAACGGTGCTTAAAACCCGGTTAGAGTGCCTACATTAAATATATTTATGCAATACACATTGGTAATAAGATAAATGACTCAAAACTTTAAACATTCGTTCGTGATATTCCCCTAACCTCATAATTAATGAAAGTGAAAGTAAGTACATTCTTTTACAATACAAATCGATGACTCCTTTTATTTATAGAGCTTTCTTTGTGCGTTGATATAAAATGTAAAGTACCGTAATGCTCATGCAAATAATGCCTTTAAAAAAGACAGTTGTAATACAATGGTTTAATAAATAAGAAAGCTTTGACACCTTTCTTATTTATTCTTTGCCGAAATTACAATCATTAGATACAAGAAGTAACGAAGTAGGACTTGCTCAATATCCGTACCTTTACACTCAGATAAAATTGTACTAAAGTACATTTATATAAGAAAGACAACGTCAAAACTATTTATTCCGATTAGTCACCCGTTCGAGCCCGCCTCAGGTGGGGGTCGCCACCGTCTCGGACTGTGCCTGAGATTTTTCTTACAGCGACCGAGACTGAGTCGAGAGATGGAGCACTCACTCTTGAGAAACATTTTTGACTGGATCATAACTACGAGGTTAATTCCTGCTCTCTACTGATACAGTATGAAAGATTCCACTAATCGTCTTAATTATGTTTTGTCTAATTTTTAATTCTAACTAAGGTAGAAGATGGCATACTGGAGTCTAATTGAAAAAACTTGGTAGTGTGAGGGTGGTGGGAGTGTGAGATATCAGATGCTATGCAGAACTATACTTATTTGAAAGTTTTTTTAATTAGCCTCTAACATATACTAAGAAAAGAAAAGAAAATGTTCATTTAAACCCTTTCGTAGGCTAGGCAACTTAAATAAATAATTGTTGTAATAAATTGAATTTTATATTCTCTGACTAGGCACGTTAATTTTAATTTTTACGCAATTATTTATATTTTGTATGACGCCACGATATCTGAGCAGTTAGTGTTATCCGTCACAACGTATGACGTATGGATGAAATTTAGTGTTTTTATCCCCGTTCAGGCTTACCACCTTTCACGTTGTTCCAAATAAGCTCTGGTGAAAATTTGGTTGAAACGACTAAAAACCACCAGATTATTGTGTCGCCCACGCTTATTTTTTAATTTTACATATTTTGTAACACCATTCCACGATCTATTGTTCCCTATCTGATACGAACTATCATGCTTACAATCCTCTTGAGTCCAGCACAAATATTTTTGTATGTAGATACAGTACCTATGATGTTTCAAAATTCTAGACGTCTCTGATCACACATATACGTTAATACGTTTCTGAATTATACATACATGTTTTTTTTAATTATGCTTAAAGTCACTTGTCCGTACTTGTCGTATCTTATCCGTAATGTCCGCCGTCATTATTCCGTCAAGGGACTGTTTCCGTTCGTCGTTATCTATGAGACGTTGAGTTATTTACATGTTTGTTATATCGACATTAGCTGGCATCTTAGTTTGTATACATACTTATTTATTATCTAAGTTTAAGATACTGTACTAAAATACGTATGAGTACATTTGTGGGAAAAAATTGTTCTGGTATTTTTCGAAATGGTTATCTCGCCGTCTGTCGAAACTTACGACACCGACCGAGAGAAAGGGGTTAGCAGATTCTTACGCCAATACGACACGGTATCATTATTACAATGGTTTATTTCACCGTCGAGCAAAGGATAAATTTAGCACTAAAAATTGCGATTTAGTGTCCACCGGGATTTGAACCCGGCTCACTGTGCGGTAGCAAGTATTTAACGACAGTTTTTCGAATGAATATACACAAATTAATAAAATTTTTCGTGACATTGTTACTGGCAATAGTACTACTCTCTACTAAGCTGTTATTTATGTATGCTTATAATGTGATTTACACATTTTTAATTATTATCGTAAAATAACAAAAGCACGAACGGCTAGTGATTGTTTCTGTATTGATGTTACGTGACCAGAAAGAATTCAACGGACGTCAATTAAAGAAGTAATTAAGTTAACATATCGAAGAAGCGTGATAATGTAGGCAATGAAAATACCCATTATTAATTTTGATTGACCTCTTTGGAACAAAAAGAATCAGTTAGTTCTATGAAATGCTTAAGCATTGCACAATGGATTAATAGACTAAAATTTATTTCACATATACAGCTGTGCCGAGAATCTATCCTGCCGTGAATTGGTTAAGTGCTTGGTTATCACTTCACCCAAATTGGCGTAGGGCTGCACTCAAATCAGTATTCGATGTAGTTTTAAAAAGATACTAAACAATATAAAAATATCATATTATTGTTTTGTATTAAATTTTTAGTTATAAAGTTTTTTTTAAGATTATAAAGTTGTTTATATGTAAGTGACTTTATATCCAAAACTTCAACAATCGATTTTCTAGAACTCTTATCCATCCGATCAAAACGCAGAGTTATATTGAATGTAGCTCTATTCTAATTGCCATATACTTTTTAGAATCTTACTTATACAAGTTTACCAACACTGTTAACACAATAGTGCTAAATAATATTGTTTTAAAACCTTTTTAGTGAGTTGAAAATGCACTCAAAGCTGAGCTTAAAACCTGTTTAGGACAGCCTGTTATAAGTTGCCGGTATCGAAAGTGATTAAGAATTTTCCCGGACCCAGTTTTTCGTCCATGGAGAGATGTCTCAATGTTTAAAACATGATCAGTAATCACGCTTGACGTAACTTGTGACGGAGGAAGAAATTTTGTTACATGTACCTCGCATGATCTTAATTAATAATAATTGCTCCTAGGGAGGCAAGAAGGGGCTATCGATATCCTATGATATTTATTCCTAATAATACTTATTATGGGAGCAATCAACTTCTATCTTAGGTGCAATTTTTAATCTCCGTGTACAGCAGAAAAGCTCGTTCTGGAATTTAAATACATGGCTGAGACAGTAGTAAACAAATATTTCTTAGAAATACGAAGTACATGTATAGACGAATTCACCCATGAGCAATATGGCGAACTCTCTCCCCCTTAGCTTTCAGAAGTGCCAGGATGGGTGTGATTGCGTCGGCTCTTCTCAAATGAGATGATACAGGTGCGAAATCCGCCAAGATACTCAACTTTGAATAACGCACTGGTATCCACGAAATATTTTCATTCCAAGAATATGTGGCATTTGTACGTCGTGTTACCTACGTTTCTGGTTGAAACTTACAAATTTCATTGGTATTGACGGGTCTTAAGACCAGCGTGCACGTTCATACAATAGTAAATTTAACACACGTACTTGGTAGCTCACAACCATAGACCAAATCTTATGTGATTTGGTCTGTGGTTGGTCTGAAGTAAAACAACAAATAATAAAATCTTACCTGAAGGATTTAAAACTGAATGAAAGAAATGGATTGTTTTTGGTAAATACATAAGGCAGATACATTGTGTGGTTGTTGTGCGGAACCGTCGGTGCGCGAGTTTAAGTAACTCTTGTTTTGCTAAAATATTTCTCAGTTCACATACTTGTAATAATAATACACTTTACATCTTCGAACAGTACTAAAAATACTAGACCATACTTTTTTTCTATTTCATTTAAAGACTTAAGGAACAAACAAAGGCATAGTTTATTAATCATGTGTTAGGTAACGAAAGTATTATGTAATTTGTAGTTCATCTACTCTACAACTCATTACATTCTAGAGAGAATAAAACGCGTTGTCACAGTTCGAAAGGAAAATGATCTCGGCTACATTCGACGAGAAAGGTCACGTTGAGGTAAATAAGTAAAGATATAAATCTCGCTCATTGACGGCCTCTTGAGTACAAACTTATGAATCACTGAATGCCTACCTTAGATAGGTAGGCATTTAGTGATTCGAAAATACAAAGTATTTATAGTAAATACTGTCTGTTCACTGTACGTTTGCTTTGCACAAATAATACCCGTTTCCGTAATGTGTTGTTTTTTGGTTTTAAGTGATAGTTTTCTGTTACGTTATTAGGTATAATCTACAAGACTGACGGTTAGCTTTGAATAGGGTTCATTGTAAGCCTGTGAATAGTCCACTCCTGGACACACGCCGATCCTTAATATTAGTATTAAATGTTAGTATTAACTGTAATCGCCACATTGGACAGGCGGATTGGCGATCGCAGGACCAGCCACCTCGCCTTTGACACTACTGCCCGTCACCGGTCTGGAAATTTAGTTCTCGTAAATTACGAGATTCCGCCAACTTTCTAAAGTTATGAGGAGTTTTTAGCATTTTCCTTAGTCGACTTTTACTCTAGCAGTCTAAGAGAAAATGAGATGAGGTAGCAACTCTCATTAAAATTAATAAAAAAAAATGTTTAATCACAGGTGCATATACCAATGTTATTCTAAAAAGAGTATAAAATAATGCTAAAACTATCATTCTTTTATTTCCTCATCTATAAAGTGTCTCATTATTATATGTTAAACTCATAATTTTCAAGGTTTCTTAATTTACGATGGTTCGAGATAATGATTCAGTATTTGAACAGACTGTAGAATCTTATTCAACCATAAACGGAAAGGTTTTACAAAGTGTATGAATCACACCTACGCATTTAAAAATCACTCGTTTCTCAGAATGTGATTTAGAATATCGCGAACATCATTAAATTGTAATTTGGAGAGATGACATTGTGACTCACATTTGTATTAACTTTGAAATATTTGTTACAATTTATTTATACGTTGATGATTTAGTAATCATGTCATTTCATTTATTTGAACTTGATCGCATTCATCTTTTAGGAGAGGCCTATCTCTTGCAGTGGACTATTTAGGCTGGTAAGGTATAACGAAGGAAGGCAATCATCACCTTAAGAAAAAAATGGATTACAAAAGGTGAATTTAAAACAACTGGCAACCAGAGGCATGGGGAAACGTTATTGTAAGTGTAATAAAATCTTTATCACAGTCCTTATCGAATTTTTTTTTGCAAATTCTTCTAAATAAGTCATAATCGGGGCAGGGCTTTGTAACCAGCAATGTGGTTATTTTTTTTAAAGTGCTGTACAATTAAACGTGTCGGCATTGAATAGAAACTAGAAACATAGTAATTAATGTATCTGGAAATGTTATTTCAGTTAGCCTCCGGATTTTCTTAGCTACATTTACTACATAGTTCTGGAGTCTGAGGGATGAGAACCCTGTAATAAAAATACATAATTTTTGATCACCCGCACATTTGCGCGAATGTATCTCCTTTAACTTCTAAAGTTATCTGAGTTCGAAGTTCGCACTACAGTTGATTGTTTACGAGTTACGACTTATTTACACAGGATTATTATTTATTATATATTATCTACACACGACCAACTTAATCAAATTTACAAATAATACGATATGTAAAATAACACAAACTTTTGCTATTCGATCTCTGATGTTATTTTCGATTGTGTATCTAAACCAAGATTCTCTTACCTATTGCAGCCACAGCAAACAGACATAGGAACTGGTATTGCGCCATTTCATAACAGGGGCACTGTAAATAAAGAATACTTACTTCAAATGCGCTCAATTTATTTAAGTATATTATTTACTTGTCATTTAATTCAATTTCATTGGAAAAATAAAATCATGTTTGTCCAGCCCAAGATTATTCTTTTATAATATCGTACTCACATAATTTTAGTATCATCATCATCATCATCATCATCATTTCAGCCTATCAGAAGTCCACTGCTGAACATAGGCCTCCCACAAAGATTTTAGTATAATGTAATAGCTACTATTAATAATAATTCAAAGAGTATCCACTACGTTTTCGGTACATTATGTTTAATTAGCTCAGGTTTTTAAATACATATTAGGTATTCGTAATTTTCAGTGTCATTTATTTTTTTCAAAACGATACGAGATGAGCAAAAGTTTAATACGCACAAATAAGTTAAACTGATCCCCAATAAAGCTTTATACCCACATTAAAAGTTTCGATTTCATGGAATGAATAACAGGAATAGCGGATGTAATACATATTTTTAAACATTTTATAAAATACACTTATTATAATCAAGTATCTGCAATTATATATGTAATAGATCATCATAAAGAATATTACATGCATTATAAGATTATTAATAGAAAATCATTAATTTGGTAATATTAAATACCATTAAGAATTTAAAGTATAGGTAACAAGTTTAAAAGTAAACTAGGTAGTATATAGGTTAAGTAGTTTATTTCCGGTTTCCGCTAGTTAATAAATTGGATAGATTTACGTTAAAAACCACAATCAAATGTGTATTTATTCAAATTTTATGTTTACGCGTGCCGATATGCGTACACTGAAACTAAAATACAACTTATACCTTTAGGTAAAATATGACATATGTTCAAACTTAACTTTCGCGATAGAAAACTAGAAAACCAGTTCTAAGCCAAGACAGTGATGTGTCTAAAAATACCTGGACGTTGTTTCGGGATGCGTTTCACGATACTGCTTTTATTGCACGTTCAGTTTAATGCATTAGCCACTCGCTTTCGACACTTGTTTTTTTTTCGCGTATCGCAACTGTTCGTGGCTACACGCGATGCGTGCGCGTCCGCCGGTTACATGCGGTATTCTGCGATTGCTCATTCGTTTCGTTGCCATTGGCACGACGCGGTAGCAGGGTAGCAGGCTCCAGCCAGCGAGGTGAGTGCCGCTGACCTCAGCGATGCGGAAAGTATTACTGATTATCGCATTGGATGCGGTATCTACGGTGATTAATGGTAATTTTGCTGGTATACTTGCGGTCATGAGGATGAGTCATCGAAGTTATCATCATTACAGTTGTAGCATCTGCGAAACTGATGTCCCATCTGATCATCGCAGAATAATAATATGATTAATATGTACTAATAATATGATAATACAACAACATCCTAGATCCTCACACAAGTCATCCAGACCTTAACTAGTATTTACTCTATCTTGGGCACTCGGTATTGGTATGACAAATACATTTAAAAAGTAATCATTAGGTAAACGTTTTAAATAAGAACCTATAACTTAGTAACATACACTCATGTTCATCATGCATATACCCCCGATTCGTACTCGAAACTTACTACTATATACTAAATTATAACATCAGGCTCAGCACTTCCCACTGGATGGCACCAGATAGACCGTGGGAACTCTTATAATGTAAGATAGAAAGCATTTATTGCTTTACTACGGGTCGACGGACTTTAGTATGCAAATATAATGCCTGATTAATAATTAATTATGTCAAATCAGTTTAATTTCAGAGGTACTTAACCAACCCAGGTTTCTTTTTATCTGGCTTCGCTCTACCTATTAAACTAGACTACGTAGAATCTATTTTACGAACGGTTTATTGTTTCATCAGCAAAAAGAAAGAGATTAATTTTAAAGTAAGATTTTGACTTTAAACGTGCTGAGCCTGCGACTTTTCTTGCATGGACTAAAAAAAGATACATACACACTTATTCCTAACAACAATAGGTATAGGTAGGAATGATTCCACTCAATTTTACTAACAAAATGGTATAAATCCTTTATGAGTGGTGAAAGAATTTTTGCTACATGTTGAGCCAATCTGTAAGTTAGTGAGTAGATTTGGTTTACTATAGGACGTAGTGGAGTATATATTTTGTGTATTTTAGGCAACCCATTCAACGTCGGTGGTTTGGCTGTAAAGCAATCGAATCGTCGGGAATATAAAAACAAAATTAAACGCCATAAAATCCGTAAATAATAGTTTCATTTCAGAAGATCTCACGTAGATATCATAAGACTAACGAAAACAAAAGGAAGATTTTAAAGATTTAGAATTTTTTATTGTAAAACAGTAAACTTTTGAAATCAGTCATATATACTCACATTATTTATTTAAATATTGATCGACGTATGTAAGTCTGGTGTATTATTTATTTATTATTTCCCGACGTATTAAAATATCCTAAGCTTTCTTTACTTCACGGCGCTGACCTCTCAGGAGTTGAACTACGCCAGCGCAGCGACTTAATTTCTGTGCTCATGCTTCCTTAAAACCTAGCGGGTTAACCAGACATAAACTTTTATTCTTATTGTGTTTTGTTGCCTCAATTAATGGAAAATCGGTGGTATAGTTAGATTTAGATCAGGACAGGACTCACAGACGTGTTTATACCTACGTCTACGTCAGTTCTATTTTATTCTTTGTTTCGGTTCCATTGGACTGGAATTTTCGATGACTAAAACTTAATAAAGATTTTTCTGCTAATAAGGATAAGTAATCGCAGTTCCATTGGTATTTATTCATTACACATTTCAATGAAATAATGAGATTTTTCTTAATAAAATTTATCAACATCTTATAAATCTATTAACATATTTTTAAGTATCATAGGATATTTTTGCAATGAGATGTTTTCCTCACGACGTTTCCAATGTACAATTAATAAGTTCCAACAAGGCATGTTCTTTTATTTTTATTTGGGAAAGGGGGCAAACGAGCAAGAGGCTCACCTGATGGTAAGTGATTACCGTTACCCACGTACATCTGCAACACTAGAGCACACCTGGAGCCCAGGTGCGTTGTCGGCCTTTAAGGATATTTGAGAGATGAGAGAGAAGATGAGGAGGGTGAATATCCCCAATAGGAAGGTAGGATTTTGGCCTCCGGTTACCTCACTCACCGAACGAAAAGCAAAAGCTCAAGATGCCTCTACTTCACGGCAATATTCTGCGAGGCCGTGGCACGTACATATGATGCAGCCGCATAGTTTTTTTAGTCTTGTCTTTCGTAAAATATCGAGAAACTGAGAACTTTGTAACCATTTCTTACATTAAATATGGTTCACGTTTTATAAAAAAAAATACATAATATTCTTCAAGAAATGAGATGTGATTAGGTATTTCTCAATACCTATTTAAATTAAAAAAGTAAAAAATAAAATATCTATATTCCTATTTATTTTTTGTAGTTGCCATATGACTACAGCTTCAAATTTTAACGAAAAAAATTTTTGACTAAAACGATATTAACAATTAGGTTTTCCATACTTTTTAAATATTGTATGTTCAGTGCGGGATGAATCGTGTTGGTACGATCGAGCAAGTAACGCTAAAAATAAACAAATTAGATATACATCCAAATCGCCTAGTGATTATTGACCCGGACTACAGTATTAACTAAGTTGGAGCATGCTTATTCGATTCAAGCGTGAGTCAAATATTAGTATGATGAATATGAATGTTTGTTATTTATTTATTTATATTTATTTGTTGATCATATGTGATACTTGTATAGATGTTAACATTTTGATTATGTCCTATATGATCTACCACTTATTGGCATACAAATTTTATAATATGATATAATTTCAAGACATATAAGGTATATTACATTACATTACTACACTGTTGATCAGGCGTCAAAATCAAAATTTATGACAACTATCAAAGTAAAATAAAATAATACAATAATAACAATATAAATAAATCTACATGTCTAATTTCCTTATCAGTTAAAAATAAAATTTAAATGTTCAAAAAAAAATTAAGTTATTATATCTATGTAATTAGTCATATTTTATCGCAAATAAATTCCTGTATTGTGTAATAAACTTTTTCAACCAATATTAATTTAAGATTTTTTTTATAATCTTCTATTTTCTTGTTTTTGATGTTGTAGGGTAAATGATTATAAACTATAGGAGCCATCCCCAATACACTATGACGTAGCAGAGCCGTTTTTCCCGGTACATTGGCAATTTTATATTGCAATCGTTCTGTAATCCTTTTATTGTCTGAATAAAATTTAGAAATATTGGAGTGAACAAAAGCTGCAATTTCACTAACATATATGCTAGGTAATGTCAATATTTTATGTTCTTTAAAGTAAGGCAGTTATGTTCTTTAAAGTTGCAGCTGTCAGTGGATCGTAGTCCAAATATAGCCCTAATGCATTTTTTTTGGGTTTTAAATAGGGTGTTTTTTTCCGAACTGTTTCCCCAGAATATTATGCCGTACCTTAATATTGGTGCAACAAAAGCGTGGTAGGCAGTTAGTGCAGTTTTGACATGAGATACTTTTGATAGTCGTTTTAGAGCGAATATATAGCTATTTAGGCGTTTTCCTAATGTCTGAACATGTGTTTTCCACTTTGTGTGATTATCTAGTTCTATCCCCAAGAATTTTGTGACTGTCACCTCATTTATCGGTGATCCTTTGTAATTTATATTCAATTTCAAAGGACTAGTTCTACTTTGATGAAATTGCATGAAAGTAGTTTTTGTCATGTTAATTTGCAATTTATTGATGGCAAGCCAATTTATGATGTCAGAAAGTGTATTATTTATGTCATCTTGGTAAGTATTGTTGTCTTCACATTTAATTATTGTAGTACTGTCATCAGCAAAGAGTACCATCGGATGTTTTATATGTTTTGGCAGGTCATTTATATAAATTAAAAATAATAAAGGCCCGAGGATGCTTCCTTGGGGTACACCAACAGTTTTTATTCTATATTTTGAAGAGTATAATTTCTCCCTTCTAGTTTTCTGGCATATTCTTGTCGTTTGAGTGCATTGTTGCCTGTCTGATAGATAAGAATCTAAAAGCTGCAACGCTTTACCTCTTATACCATACATTTCAAGTTTATGTAGTAAGTGATTATGATTAACGAGATCGAAAGCTTTAGACATATCTGTGAACACTGCACAGATCGGTACCCGTTTATCTACATTAATTATGGCATTATATATTAGTTCATACATTGCCGATAATATAGACTTCCCTTTACGAAACCCATTTTGCTCTTTCACAAATATTTTATGTTGCTCGAAAAAGGAGTACAGCTTATTATATATTATTCTTTCCACAATTTTAGAGAATACAGGAAGAAGAGCTAGTGGTTTATAATTTTCTAGTTTATATTAATCTCCATTTTTATGTAAAGGCTTTATAATTGTTTTCTTTAGATTGTCAGGGAAAATACCTTTTTCTAGTACAAGATTAATAATGTAAGTTAATGGGTATACTAATTCCTCTGCACAAAATTTTATAACTTTGGTATTAATCTGATCGTACCCACTACTAGTTGTATTTTTTAGTTTTTTTATACTTTTATATATTTCGCACGGTGTGCAGGGTGTCAAAAATATTGAATTCATTGGTCCCTGAATTGTTTGTTGATATAAGTTACTTTCAGTGTTATGTTCAAATTTAGTTGATTCTGTCAGATCTATAAAAAAGTCATTTAATTTATTTGCAATGTCAAAGTTATTTGTAATTACACTTTCATCGTCTAAAACAATTTTGATTATATTTTCCTTAGGTTTCGTTTGCTTGTTATTGCTTATAACTTTCTATGTTGCTCGACATTTGTTAACTGCATCTCTTATAAAGTTATTGTTGTGAGCCCTTTGTGTTAGTGTTATAATCTTTTTCAATCTTTTTCTGTAGTTTTTATATTTCATTCTGTTTTCTGTAGTAGGATTTAATCTATAATACCAGAGCATTTCCCTTTTTCTTTGTGTGCATGTTCTTATGCCTTTCGACAACCATTTTATTTTTGTTACTTTTTTAATTTTAATTTTTTATAGGGAAAACATTGGTCATTTAATAACGATACGATATCTATAAAAGTGTCATATGCGTCGTTGGGATTTGATTTGTTGTATACTTTGGAGAAACTAAGGCTTTTTAGGTATTTTCTAAATTTTGTAAAATATTCTTGTGAATAGTCTCGTATTTTTATGTACCAATACCAATTAGGTATGTTATTTATAATAGGATATTTCATAATTATAGCGCTATGGTCAGATAAGCCTAAATCTTTGACGCTGTGTTCACAGTTTTGCGTAATGTTGTCAGCAAAGTTGTCCAGACATGATCCGCTACTTGGTCTGGTAGATTCGTTTATTCGAAGCTTTAAATTGAAGTTTAAAAGCAAATTTTCGAAAGTATTTGTCAAGGCATTGTTTACTAAGGTATTTATGTTAAAGTCTCCGCATAATATTTTTTGTTTTCCTTTTTTATTAATCACTTGAGATAGAGCGAAAACGCTTAGTTTATCGAAAAATAAATTAATGTCAGAATTAGGGATTCCGTATACCCATAAAATTATAATTTTGTAGGTTCAACGGCACAGCATTCAAAATAAAAATCCTTTGATAATCTGTTAATGATGGTCAGTTCAATAAAGTCGATATTCCTTTTTAGATAAATAGCCGAACCACCGCGTTTGTTTCTTCTACAGAAACATGAGGCTAATTTATAGTTTTCTAACCTAAACAAATTACTTTCACCTTTTAGCATATAATGTTCAGTTAGACATAGCACATCAATATCAGTTTTAGATTCGACATGTTCGTTAATGCACATGGTGAATAAATCTGCTTTGCTTATAATGCCTGCAATATTTTGGTGTAGGATATTAAGAGTTGGTTGAACGAAAAAGCTGATTATCTTTTGTTCGTGAGATGATTACCGGCTGTGTTTTCGTGTGTGTGTCGTTTTTATTGTCATTTAGTTTATCTGTGCTTATTTTGTTCTTTAGTCATTTGTGCAAAGAAATAAGGGATGGTTCCTTTTCTCATATCTACATTGGGAGTTACATTCTGACTTACATTAATACACGGAACGCTTTTTGAATAATATGGTAAAGTACATGGGTCGCTATTGCTAATTGGTCGAAAATGTCTACTACAACAGCCTTTTTTTACGTGGTTTATTACGTTACTAGGATTTAAAAACATTTTTTTATAATCACTGTTTTCAATGGCATTATTAATTACATTACAAAAATATTTATGAGAATAGACACTGTACTAGATACAGTGTCTATTCTACTTTCAAAAATGTACAATTATTAAAGCAATTACATAAAAGATTTAGAGATTCATTTAATTTACAAGTATTGAGATAGTCATTTCTAACAACATTAGTTATAAATATTCTAGGTTTTGTCAAAAGTTTTAACGTATAAGATAACTCGGCTATTAGTTTCAGAACGTTTGAGTCATTTGACCCTAGACAAAATATAATAACATCATTAGCAGTATATTTATCAGCTATTAAATTACAACTTTCCAAAATATTGCATCCCTGGCATTGGCGTTTGGCTTTACATGAGAAGTAATGTAAAAATTTTTGATACATTAATACTTATTGCGGTAATTAATTAATTTATAGGAAAGTCTTGAAGCTAGCTGATCACCAAACATATGTATATCAGGCGGTTTTTGAGATATTGTTGTTGCTAAATCTATTTTGGGACCATTCTCTGTCAACGTTCCATTATTTCTGTCGCTCAGATTAACACAGTCCTCTGATCCGCAATGCATAACTCCTGTTATTTTTCTGGCAGTATTACACATATTGTTTTTTGTTATGGTTTGCTCTTCTGAATTATTATCTGATACCTTCACATCGTCATGTAGTTCATCATCGTTTGTAGCTGTGTGGTGGAAGTTATAATATGTATTTATCTATATACATCTGCTGTGTGCCGATGTTGACATCTCGCGGTGTTAGGGAATTAATTATTTCGTAATACGAAAGACAGCACAGACCTCCGATAGAGGCTGGTTCTTTTATATGAATAGTAAGGGGTTTTATAACGAAGGAGTAGCGGGAATTTGAGTGCAAAATAACTTACCTTGGCCAATCGTAGCACAAAAAACGGTTCAACTCCGGAGGCTGCGCTGCGGTTGTCTGCAGTTCCCGGGCGATATCACCAAGGGATTACGATAATTTCACGATTTGTTTGTTGCCCAGCAGTTCGTGGGTTCACTACTATATTTTTTATATTATTTTTAGCATTGCAATTGCGGAAGAGGTGAGAGATTCGCCGTGTGCCGATGTTCACGCACAAGGGGTAAATTAAGACTTTAAAGACATAGCCAAGCAGCGGCTTTCACTGCTGCTCGAATGGGGCGGCTCGACCGGGTTGGTACCGCGGCCTCGCAGAATACCGGCGTGAAGTAGAGGCATCTTGTGCTTCTGCGTTTCGTTCGGTGAATGAGGTAACCGAAGGCCCACTCCCCTTCCCAATCCCCCTCCCATCTCCCAAATACCCTAAAAGGCCGGCAACGCACCTGCAGCTCCTCTGGTGTTGCAGATGTACGTGGGTGACGGTAATCACTTACCATCAGGTGAGACGCTTGCTGGTTTGCCGCCTTTCGCATACAAAATATAAAAAAATAAAAACATACTTGTGTTCCAAAATATGGAAGTCAGTGAAAAATCGCATTTTCGAAATCACGGCAAAGTGACAGACGCGAACAGAAATGGGGGAGGGTACGATGTGGTCCCGACCCATGTTACCTACACTTAAAAATATAATGCGAGTAAAGAGAAAAATTTATTGGTTCTTTCTTTCCCCGCATCCGAACTAACCCCAAGGTATCTAAGTCCTGAAATCAGTGTGTTACTCCTCCATCACGCTCATGTTCACACAATAATAGATGGCGACTGTGGCAAGTTTCTGCATCAAAAAGACCGTGATGAATTCCTGGACCAGGGGCCATTGGCTTTAATAGTTACGGGCATTATTTACACTGGCTGTATAAATACAAATTCACGCTCTTTTTCTGCGACCACGGCCTCGCAGAAAACCGACATGAAATTGGGGCAGGCATCTTGTGCTTCTGCGTTTCGTTCAGTGAGTGAGGTAACCAGAGACCCAATCCTCAAGTGGATTAGGGTAGAGGAGGACCTCTACCCTAATTCACTACCCCATCGGCCTCCCCATCCCCTAAATATCCTTAAAGGCCAGCAACACACCTGCAGTTCCTCTTGTGTTGCAGATGTGCATGGGCGACGATAATCACTTACCATCTGGTGAACCTCTTACTCGTTTGCCGCCTTTCCTATAAAAAAAGAGTCGTAATTGACTACCGGTTATTAAATTAGTAAATAGTAGATGAAAAATGTCTATTATCAAGCATAACTAATATTTTAGATCCCTTATCTGGATCTATTTATTTTTCCCATCTAGATCAAGAGAATTTTTAGCAGAAGTTATCAGAAGATTGAAGGAAGTTTCGTTTACCGCCCGCAGTTTCATCAGATTAAAATACTTGCCATAGGAAGACTGAAGACTAGCCCTCGTGTATTTTCGAAGCTTACGATTATATATAAGTCAAAATTAAATTATGATTAACACTTAGTGATCTTTTAGTGCTAGGGCAAAGCCTAAATCATCATATTAAATATTTATGTGAAGTTTTCGAAAAGCCAATTTAAATTTAAATTCTCTTATTGGGATATTTTGAAGAAAGAAATATATTTAAGTCAGGTTATATTATTTTTTTTAATTGTTAATACTACAATTCGGAAACTATAGCTTTTTAAAATTGTAAAATAAATTAGTGTTACTTGAAAAATAATACTACCAATACATTCTGTAAATGTAATTAACATTGGTATTCCTCGTTTCCAGAACAGTGTAAAAGTCTCCCAGTATATGTTTTTATTTTATGAATTATACTTAATGTTACGGTGCACAGGTCCACAGACTTTATCACAGAGTACTAATTTTATAAAGAAAATTATATCTGTGGTCTTTGAGCCACTTTGAGACGAGTTTGACGTTGTCAACTTTAGTTCATTTTTTTAATAGTTTATTTTATTTCTACATTTTAAGAACTTATTTATAATTATCGTTATCTTAGATAATTTCGACATCATAATGATAGAGGCTAATATTTTACAAATTTTCGTGTAATGGACGGCGATACTGGAAAATTGCATCGTCTCCATGTTGTTAATTTTAATGATGGTGCTAAGGAAAAGATAAAAGCACATAATTTTTTTCGGAATAAAAAAGATGATGCGACGGAGAAAAAAGAAATTATTGAGGTTGGCGCATACAAATGCAATGAAAATGATAAAACAAAATCTAAAGTGGTTAAAGCGCTTACAAGGATTAATACAAAATTTTCCGTTATCTCCAAAGAATCTATTGGTAAGGAACCGAAGTTAATATTTCTATGAGTCCGTATTTAAATTCGTCACAATATCTACATTTATTTTTACAGATCTAATGCTTAATAAAAAACACACCCAAAAGAATTTAATTTATCTTGAAGGTTTGAAGCATACATGTTCTTCCAATAATACAGTTAGTAATGATAATACATATCCTATTAATGATGAAGTTAAGGTGTTATTCGGACGAGAGATTGCTCAAAGACGAAATAAAAATACATCATTTAAAACTTCTGATAAAAGAATAGTGGATAAAGGAGTGTCATCAGACTTGTTTGGCTTTCAGCGTTGTAATCAGCGAAAACGTAATTTTAACTATAATATGAATGTAATTTATAAGTTTTTGCGAAAAGATACACGGGATAAAAACTTAAAAACCCATGATATTTTGCGCTGTAAGCATTATTCATTTGAAAATGTGACTCAAGATAAATCTAAAAAGAAATCCTCGTTCGTCAAATGTGAAAGTGAAGTTCCTACTCACTATAATTTAATAAATTTCAGCCAATGCAGCAGTACCTCAAATATTTATATGTTAAAGCCAAAAAATTTGAACAAAGCGGTACCTATACAAAACGATAACGTGGCTTGTTCTTGTTCGGATCTTGATAAATGTAAATCTATTTTGAAAAAGAGCGATAGTCTTAGAAGTGTTCATAAGGAGCCAATAAAACTTAAACATAAGGAAAAGAAAGTTTCAACTACTGGTTTCCCAGCATCAAAAACATTTACATGGGGGACAACAGCTGTTAATATCTGTCAACCAACTGAGAGGATATGCAACCGCTCAAGGCATAGCCTTAATAAACCCAGTCTTTGCAATAGACCTAAAAGAAGAATTAAACTGTCCCTCGATCCATTAACTTTCTTAAAATCTCTCATTAAATATATTCTTTCCGTGGTTGCTATAATTGTATGGTCACCTTGCATCTTAGTAATAGGCGTTAGCTGGTTAATTTCGTATTCACTCCGACCTCAACAGGTGTCTAATATAAATACAGAAAAAGGAAAAACAAACAGTGAAGAGAAAGCCTCAAATAAACATAAAGGTAAAAATAAAAAAACATTAAATTACAGATCTATGAATAAAAACAAACATAACGGACTATATGAATTGCGTGAGTCTTCAACGCAAAAATCGGTTGAATTAAACAATAGAGTGCCTGAAGTAACTGTTAATCGTCAAAAGAACGATATTATCTCAGGTAATGGAAAATGGTCTGCAAAAGCCTTAAGGAAGCAAGTACTTCAAAATAAAAACGGTATCCGTCTTTTCGGGCGCGCTGCTACCATAATTGCATTCCCTAGCGAAGTATTTAGACCATGTGTAAGCAAAAAAAGACAAAAGAACGTGACTTTTAAGAAATCTTATGAAAAATCTTTAGATGATTTTCCGAAAGTAAGGGAAAAGAGACATCATGTTAATAGAAGACCTCCTCCTACATGCTTAGAAATAAGAGACCGTGTTCAAGATACATGTGGTGAAATAAATGAAAAAGGGCAACGGCTTAAAAAAAAAGCATCGACGCATAAAGCCACAAAAAGAAAACGGAATAAGCAGGTTTCGACACAAAATATTCCAAATGTATGTCCAGAAATTATGTTTAAAAAATGTAGTCCTATTCATAAACGTAGGAAAATAAAGGTTTGCATGCCAAAATCTATACCGAAACTTCTTCAAACAGCTCTTCATCGAACTTGCTCTACCACTAACGATTTCACAAATTTTCGTAGATTAACCAAAAACTTTGGTGACACAGAGATAAGACCAAAAAGTCGTAAATTACCGATGGATCGTCTGGATAGAAAAATTAAAGATCGAAATAGTATTCACGGACCGGTTTGTGGTAATAAACATAGTTATGCCTCTCAAATTCACACAGTCCCTTGTCAAAAGCTTTCCTCAAGTAGCAAATCTAGTGAAAACATGGATACTGCAAAAAAAACTGAAAAAAGTACCGAAGAGACCGTTGGCAAATCCACCTCTATCATAAAATTTTTCCCACCACCCTCTCATATGGGCGAGGTTGTTACTGTTACTAAGTATTATCCGCCTAAGCGCACAATAACCAAAGCGGCTTCTGTGATTAAATTCTTCCCAGCACCACGCCACAGTGCTCATACTTCAGCTAGCAATACTCCTCGAGTTAAGGAATATAGAAAAAATGAACCTATTAAAAAAGAAGTAACAGATAAAAAACCCTCTACAGAAACTAAAGAAAACACCAAAAAAGTAACCGCGAAAGATGCATTGAAAGATCCAAAAAAATATATGTTAAAAGATACCAAAAAAGATCCTTCAAAAGGTACAAAAAAAGATACGTTAAAAGATTCAAAACAAGATACTTTGAAAGATACAAAAAAAAATACAAAAGAAGATACATTAAAAGGTACAAAAAAATATTCAATTAAAGATACGATAAAAGATATTAAAAAAGACACAAAAAAAGAATCTAAAATGAAAACAACATCTATCGTAAAATTCTATCCATCACCCCGACATGAACAACGTTCTGTAGGTAGCATTACGAGTTTACCTAAAGCTCCTTCATTCACTAAGCTTATTTCATCATTACAGCGTCGTACTCACACTGCATCGAGCAACACCGGTCCATTAAAAACTACTTCTGTAAGGAAATTTTTCCCTGCACCTCATCATGAAAGACATACTAAATCTAGTAATACGATCATTCCAAAAAACTGCTTCCGTAACAAATGTTCTAAAATCATTACAACGCAAGACACGTACTACAGCAAGCCCTACTGGTCCTCTAAAAACGACGTCAGTAATGAAATTTTTTCCTGCACCACAACACCAAAAACGCACTTCAGCTATTAATACTGAAACACCTAAAACATTAATAAAATTTTATCGTCATTACACCGTCAGACGCGTACTACCGCTAGTAATACCAGCTTCCTGAAAACTACATCAGTAATGAAATTTTTCCTGCACCTCATCATGAAAGACATACTAAATCTAGTAATACGATCATTCCAAAACTGCTTCCGTAACAAATGTTCTAAAATCATTACAACGCAAGACACGTACTACAGCAAGCCCTACTGGTCCTCTAAAAACGACGTCAGTAATGAAATTTTTTCCTGCACCACAACACCAAAAACGCACTTCAGCTATTAATACTGAAACACCTAAAACATTAATAAAATTTTTATCGTCATTACACCGTCAGACGCGTACTACCGCTAGTAATACCAGCTTCCTGAAAACTACATCAGTAATGAAGTTTTTTCCGCCACCACGACATCGTAGACGTACTTCAGCTAGCAATACGAGTATTCCTGAAACATCTTCTGTAATGAAGTTTTTCCGCCACCACGACATCGTAGACGTACTTCAGCTAGCAATACGAGTATTCCTGAAACATCTTCTGTAATGAAATTCATTTCATCACTACGCGATAAAACGCGTACAACTCCCGGCAATACTGGCTCACTGAAAACGACCTCCGTAATGAAGTTTTTCCGCCACCACGACATCGTAGACGTACTTCAGCTAGCAATACTCCTCGAGTTAAGGAATATAGAAAAAATGAACCTATTAAAAAAGAAGTAACAGATAAAAAACCCTCTACAGAAACTAAAGAAAACACCAAAAAAGTAACCGCGAAAGATGCATTGAAAGATCCAAAAAAATATATGTTAAAAGATACCAAAAAAGATCCTTCAAAAGGTACAAAAAAAGATACGTTAAAAGATTCAAAACAAGATACTTTGAAAGATACAAAAAAAAATACAAAAGAAGATACATTAAAAGGTACAAAAAAATATTCAATTAAAGATACGATAAAAGATATTAAAAAAGACACAAAAAAAGAATCTAAAATGAAAACAACATCTATCGTAAAATTCTATCCATCACCCCGACATGAACAACGTTCTGTAGGTAGCATTACGAGTTTACCTAAAGCTCCTTCATTCACTAAGCTTATTTCATCATTACAGCGTCGTACTCACACTGCATCGAGCAACACCGGTCCATTAAAAACTACTTCTGTAAGGAAATTTTTCCCTGCACCTCATCATGAAAGACATACTAAATCTAGTAATACGATCATTCCAAAAACTGCTTCCGTAACAAATGTTCTAAAATCATTACAACGCAAGACACGTACTACAGCAAGCCCTACTGGTCCTCTAAAAACGACGTCAGTAATGAAATTTTTTCCTGCACCACAACACCAAAAACGCACTTCAGCTATTAATACTGAAACACCTAAAACATTAATAAAATTTTTATCGTCATTACACCGTCAGACGCGTACTACCGCTAGTAATACCAGCTTCCTGAAAACTACATCAGTAATGAAGTTTTTTCCGCCACCACGACATCGTAGACGTACTTCAGCTAGCAATACGAGTATTCCTGAAACATCTTCTGTAATGAAATTCATTTCATCACTACGCGATAAAACGCGTACAACTCCCGGCAATACTGGCTCACTGAAAACGACCTCCGTAATGAAGTTTTTTCCTCCGCCGCATCCCCATCGTCGTACATCAGCCAGTAGTGCAGATTTAGTTAAAAATACACATGTCATGAAATTTTTTCCATCACCGCGCCATCGCACGCGAACGTCAGCAATCAACACTAACATAATTAAACAAGAAGAATATACAAAGCGTACAGGAAAAATTAGAAATGGAAAAGCGACGCAGGTTATTAAATTTTTTCCACAACCAAAGCATAGTACTCGAACATCAGGAGTTACTGCCCGTCCGATTGAAACGGAAAAGAGGAAAGAAAAAGTGCCTTGTAAATCATGTAAATCTATCTCCACTCCAAAAGTAATGATGGGAAAATCTACTTCCATTATTAAATTTTTTCCGGAACCTCGACACACTACCCGCACAGCAGAAACAGCTACACATCTTGCCCAAAAAACTAAGAAAGTTGCAGCGAGTAAATCAACGAAAATTATAAAATTTTTTCCACATCCCCAAAACCAATATTCTTTGTCTTCAACTAGCCCCTGCAGTTCTACTGATATTCGACGTAAACTTAGTGCAGATACTACGTATAAAAAGAAAGAGACCGGAAAAGCTAAGCAGCTTAGTAAGAAACAAATTGAAAAGCTTTCAAAGATTGCAGAAGCTAAAAAGAAAAAAACCGAAAAGGTTAAACCGCTTAGTAAGAAAGAAATGGAAAAACTTTCCAAGACCGGAGTTACCAAGTTTAAAAATAAAAAGACCGAAAAAACTAAACAACTTAGTAAGAAAGAATTGGAAAAACTTAAAAATCATGACAAAGTCGCCAAAGATGCTACGTATAAAAAAAAAGACACTCAAAAAGGGAAGCGTTTCCGTGCCGGTAAAATTATTTCTGTCCATAAGTTTTATTTACAGCCGCGCTCACGTACCCGTGACACCGCAAGCAGTCCAAGACGTATCAAACAACGGTCCACACAGGCTATGTTGAAAAGATCTTCGCCACTTATTAAATTTTATCCACCTCCCCGTTGTCGTCAGTCTTCTGCTAGCGGTTCAAGCATTACTCAAAAACAAGAGCAAAAAGGTGAGCAGTCTAAAATGTTATGGAAAACATCAAAAAGTTCGACTACCAGAATCGTGACAAAATATATTCCTCCTCCGAGACGCCGTTTACGTATTTGTACCTCAGCTGTCAATACAAGGCCTTTACCGAAACCAAAGTTTAAACACAGACTTACACAGTCTGCTTTTCCATCTTCCATGAAACCACGGCGAGTAGATAAAGAAAAATTTTACCAATCTCAGATTGAGAGTCTGAGTGGGAGACTAAGTGGAAGACTGAGCGACAGCCTTGTACATATTCTCCCACCATCTGTAGCATCGAAAATCATTAGAAAAAAACCAGTTCCAAAAAGACGGCGTTTTGGAAAGCTTCGGAAATTCTGTTCAAAGTTTATTGGGTTGGGAGGTTGGGGGCCAGAGGTTAACTGTCAAGATTTAGTATCTCAGAACCAAAACAAACCGTGCGCCTGGATTTTAGAACGTTGGCCCTCTGTCTATCCTGCATTTTTAGTTATATACAAAATATATAATAATGCAATACATATTATGTTCTTTTTACTTGCAGCGTGCGTTTGGTGCCCATTATTTTGTTGGTGTTTTTTTTTCTATTCAGTTATATTGAAGAGATTTTTGTGTTGATGGGTTTTATTTTACAATATATTACATTTTTTTGTTTTATGTTTCATTTTCTTACGAGTTTTGACCGCTAATTTCCAATTATCACAAAATTTAAAAAGATAATAACATTTCTATTCTGTAAGAAATAATATTGTCGTTATAGTGTTAGGTATATAAATCGGTAGTTTATTATACAAACATAGAGGCTTGTCTCTGTTCAGCACCCGTAGTTTAAAGGGTCAGGGCGATGGTTGCAACATGCGTCATGCTTGTGAACAGGCGCTACTTGTGGTGTTGGTCATGTCTGCAAATCCTGCCTGCATTTTTATTGCTGGGATTTATTATTTTACTTTATCTTAGACTATGGTTTAATTTCATGTGAGAAAGTTATTATGTCGATACCACACGGCATGTTTTGTAATACTTAGAATGTATAATTTTTTAAAAATAAAATGTAGTTTTACCTACGAACATTTATTCACCTTTTCCATCAGAAAAAAAATATTACAATGTATAAACGAAATTTGAATTTCTTACGTCAAATCAAGATCTTTCATTAAATCATTAAATAAATAATTGCTTAAGCCATGGCAAATTGGCAATGAAAAAGAAAAACAGTTTATGCGTACGTCAGAGTGAGATCGATATTCATATGAAAATGTTTGCAACGTGAATAGTCGTTGCAAACATTTTCAGGTTTTTAAGTACTATTTGCTATTAGGTAATTACGATTAAGTATGGTTTCGAGTCTAGTGCCTGTATCTTATCTAAAATACAAACCCACAAAATTATACCTTTCACGTATAAATATTTAGCCATATAAATAAAATCTTCTTTTCTATTGCAAACTGTAGGTCTACCAGGATCTGATGGCAAAAAAAAGTTTAAAAAATAGCGATTTTCATATGGCAACAAAAAAATGTCATCCGTCAACTGAAATTTCGAGGAATTGTTTTTGGTTTGGCTTCAAATTTCCTTTAAAAAGTGGTGAAAATGTCGAAGAAACCTCTTCAATCGCAAGCAAGAAATATTGTTTTCAATGTTTATCAAAGAATACTTGATGAACAAGGTGCACAACAAACGCAATCATCGATATTGAGCCATGTGCAAGCGTTGACTGGTAAGTAGGAATGACACGTCTTGATACTTTGGTTTATTGCATTTTTCGTCTGTATTATTTTATGTATACTAAACTTTGGTTTATTTCAGGGTTTTCTAATACTACTATAAGACGAATTGTTGCTCAAGGCAGATCTAACAGAGGCGTATTTAGTACGCCCGGTAAAAAGTGGAAAGGTGGCAAAAAGAAATAAACTTGGATAGTTTTGATTTAGAATTGATCAGAAATAAGATAAATGAGTTTTACACTGTACGGAAAGAAATACCCACTGTCATGAAATTGCTACAAATTCTTCGGGAGGAAATCAATTTTAATGGAGGAAGAGAATCATTAAGGTAACAAAAAAGAATTTCATTTTCTTTCAGTTTGAATATAATCTAAAAACATAATAGTCTAAAAATAACATTCTTATTTTGTCTTCAGACTTATTTTGAAAGACATCGGATTCGAATTCGTGAAGTGCCAATCAAAAAGGACTATTTTAATGGAGCGACATGAGACATGACATAAAGATACACAGATTCAAGTATTTGGAGCGTATGCAAAAGAATCGAGAAGCCAATGATAAGCTAGATGATTTATTTAGATGAAACCTACATGCACGGTTCATGTTCAGTGAACAAATGCTGGCAAAATAAAGATATTGCAAGCCCATCTAAAAGTATTTCGGCAGGGCCTAGATGGATCATTGTACATGCTGGTAGAGAAAATGGTTTTGTGCCATACTGTTGTTTGGTGTATAGGTCGAAGAGTACATCTGCTGACTACCACCATGATATGAATAAAGATAACTTTACAAAATTGGTTACGGAGAAGTTGATTCCCAACCTTACAAAACCTTCTCTAATTGTCATGGACAACGCCAAGTACCATTCTGTACAATTAAACAAACCGCCTACACAAGCCGACCGTATTGCTGTTATAAAAGAGTGGCTTCAATCGAACAATATCCCTTACGACGATAATTAGCGTAAATGTAAATTACTGGAAGCAGTGAAAAATCATAAGTCTGAACCTAAATATCAGATTGATGAGATTTTAAAATTACACGGCCACGAAGTCTTGAGGCTCCCACCATATCATTGTACGTTAAACCCCATAGAATTAATCTGGGGAACAATGAAACAAAAAGTTGCGGGTAAAAACGTGCAAGTGATATAAAATCTTTAACAGAAGAACCTTTCTCTCAAATAGGGATCGATGAATGGCGAAAATCTTGTGAACATGTAATAAAAATTGAAAATCAGTTCATAGAACAAGATCTATTAATTGAGATGCAGGAGGAAAGTTTTATCATAAATACTGCGTCTTCCTCGTCTTCCTCTTCCGATGAAGACTTTTTTTTATGGATGTGCAGTATTTGGAACCATTTTCAAGTTCTAATAGCCTATAAATAATTAATAAACTCATGAACAGAGTAATTGGAGTTTTCACCTAAATTTCGAACCCCACATTCGCCACAGTAAGATTTTCAAAAATTATCCTTGATCATTGGATAAATTTTTATATTTGCATGTATCACACACAGAATTAGCCGCTATAAGGAAAAAAAAGTATCAAAACGTTTTACTCCAAATTTCCCCAGTATTGCTAGCGTCTATTTCTTTTTTCCCTTTTTGCCATCAGATCCTGGTAGACCCATAACTGGGCTGTGTCTGTAGACATTTTAAAAGAACTGGGCTGAATTATTTGTATGTATATAGACCCTATGTATATCTGTAAAATTAATAAAATCTGTAATTTTAATCTTGTCGCCGCACTTCGGACTATTATTTTACTTGATGCATATTATCGGAATTAATGAATCACCTTAAGTCAATACAACTTTTAAATCTGTAGACAATAAAGATCCGGGTAATTTTTGACCTGTTTCGGTACCAGTACAAAGGGATGTATTTCTAAAATTTAATAAAATTAAATCAAATCTTAAAAATTATAAAAGGGGTTACCTACAAAGCTTTTACGCCTGTGTCTTTTCCGTCTGAAGAACCTCATTACGAAATTCATTTCGAAATGGAAAGAAAACAATAGTAACTGTCAAACGAAATTTGAATTTCTAAGGTCAAATAAAGAATTATCATTAATTCATACAAAAACAAACAGAAATTAATTGTATGGGCTTAATTGAATAAACAAAATTGTTTTGGCGATATCTTTGTTTATGTTATGCAGGCGTTCAAAATTTTTCAGAATTTGAGAAATTTGTACTTATGAATGCGGTCATGGTTGACGGAAATAATTATTCTGCTCGTTAGTTGACATCGATGTCGAATCATAAGACAATGTGTTTTTTCTCGATGTTTTAACTTTTAAATCGATAATCATCGACTATCGATTATCAACGTGTGAACATCTCTGGCCCTATAGCAATTGTCTTCTGTGATTCCAAACGTCAAAATTGAAGAAAATTGTGCTAAGTTTGTTATTTAAAAATATTTTCGAAGGTTTCTATTGTATCACCTTTCTACAACTTGAATTACGTTTTATCCTGTGTTATTAATAGCTTTCATCGAAGAGGGTGTACCAGCCAGTAATGCCTGATAAACATATTCGACAACCGGGTGACCTGACTTCATTAGAACCAGCAGTAAGGGTCAAACAATTAGCACATTACGGAACCATGGTTGATGTCGACTCTAATGTGCCACCAAGGAGGTCAGTCTTGTTATCATTGTTACCTTCCAACTTTTATTTATTTTATTTATTTGTTTTATTTATTCATTATTTATTGATGACATTAAGCTATGGGTTACAATAATTTTTTGGTATGTAAGTGTGAATGATTTATTGCATTTATTTAAGAGTAATGAGTTATTTGCATATTTTATCTGTCTGCTTTTCCACAAAATGTGAATGAATGTTGAATGTGTGTAGGTGTGACCTAAATGTAGTATTATCCTTCTTCCTTTCAAATGATACTCTTGAGGACAAACCCAAGTTCTACGAATTGTTGGGAGCAGTATTACTAGTAAAGGAGTACTGGTGGTTTGCTTAACCCAACTGCTAAGAATGGTAAGTAGGTGTAGACTGACAAATTATGATTTATTTAAGGTAAATACTTTAGTTATTTTATAGAAATTATTTAATTTCATTATTATATTTGTTCTAGGTATTACAGGTCAGGCTTAGAGATGGTGAGAATGGCCAATGTTTACTTGGCTGAGGGCAGTCTTGAAAATGCTTACATATTATATATGAAATTTATGACATTATTTCTTGAAAAGATAAGGAAGCACCCAGAATATAATTCAGTTCCTACTGATGTGAAATCTGTTAACCAAATTAAACTAAAGGAAGTGATGCCAAAGGCAGAGAAACTTAAGCAAAAACTTATTGAACAATATACTAGGGAATATGCTCTATATAAAGAAAATGAGGTAAAATTTTTTTTCACACTTTTATCTTCAATGTAATAGGTTGAGGATGAAGGTTTTTTTTTGAAGGTTTTAGTTTGAAAACTTGTTGCCATTTTGTAGGTATTGATATAATCCCATTGTGATAATATAATTTTATTTTATGTAACATTCATTATTCAAACATGTCCTGTACCTATGTGTCGAAATTCCAAATCCATCTGTTAGATCTATAACATCTAGAATGGTTGTATTATGTGTGCCGCTCAACCTACCTACCCTGCAGACATGTGCTCTGTGGTCGAACCATTTTGTCTGCCATTTCGGATTTGAAAATTGATATTATTTTTGTAATAAGGACCCAAAAAAATTTTGAAAATGTTACCCATATTGATATTTTATAAAAATTCTATCTCTGCTTTTTGTATTTTAAAATGGATGTCATTTATGAAATCATCACCGTGAGAAACCTTCAAAATGACACCCATATCACATCGATATTTATAAAAAATGGCATGTTTGGTATGTTGGATTTGGAGCCAAATCCAAGATGACGCAACTCAAATGGAGGTTTCATAGAAGACGCTTTTTGACACATCATATCAAAGACATGAGTTGTGTTCTTGTTGTTTGTTGTTATGGTTTTATTTCTTTCAGAAGAAAAGGTTAATAGTGGAAGAAGCAAGGAAGAGGCAAGAACAAGAAGACGCCAAACTTGCTGAACGTCTGCAAGCAGATGAAAATAAACAAGAAGGGGGCGTGAAAACACCTCATTTGTTACATGCGGTAATACTTATATTTATTAGTTGTTTTCATGCAGTTTTAGCCTGGTGTTTACTTCTTATCTGACTAGGAGTTGTCTGGGTACCTACCCACAATTACCCATTGCTGGCATCAAACCACAGTGGAACTACTGTTGTTTTCCGATTTGCAAGGTGTCGAGAGCCAGTATAATTACAAGCTGTGAGGTATGCCATTTTAGTTCTCAAGGATGAAAACACATCTGTGTGTTTTCACCAGCAAAAAACCACAGTCACACCTTCTTGTGTGACTGTAGTTTTTTGCTGGTTTCCCATTGGTTGCAGTAGCCAGTTACCATCTAGTAGACTTATCTCATTATTTTTAATGCAATGGGATTAATTTTCAAGTGAATTTAGTAAAGTTTTTTTTTGTGGTAAAGTTAGCGGGGCCACCTGATGGCAAGTGATTTACGTCGCCCACGTATATAGGCAACACCAAAGGAGCTGCAGGTGCGGCATTTATGGATATTTGGGGGATGGGAGGATGAGGAGGAGGAGGGGGACGAAGCCTCTAGTTATCTCCCTCACCGAACAAATCGCAGAAACACAATGGTACTACCCCGGTCGAGCCAGCCCATTCGAGCAGCAGCAAAAGCCGCCACTTGGCGGAACCACGTACGAAATATGTTGATGTTGTTAGAGAAAATAATGTGTGTGAGTTTAATTTCGCATCTTGCATGTGATAAGATTTGCAAACATTCATTGTTCATTATTTTGAAAATTGGTTTAAATTGCAGGAACAGTGGGCGGTGACACCTACAGCTCCGCCAGTAGACGGAGTGTTGTACCCGGATGATTTCGCATCGGAACCGATTCGACCTGCGGCGCATCACTATCAGCCCGTGCCGCCGCTGATACCACCGTCTCAACCTCAACGGTAATGACGGATTTTTAGCACGACATGTCATGGGTTTCAAATCTCATTGTTTTATATTTTTTTTAAATATAACTGAGCCATGCGATGCTGCTGGCTGCTTAATATATATGTATTACCAACCATACTATTGCAATTGGACAGAAAGACATGTTCCTTTTTTTTAACAATTATGGTGACAAATGAGAACACAGTAACGCAGCAACACAGTTTGACTATTAATTTTTTTAAACTACCCTGGTCCTTGTTCCAGATTAGATAGGAAAGCTAGTTAATGCACATCTAAGGGTGTGTTAGCGTGGGGGAAGAAATTTTGGTTATATCTTCTAAGAATTGTCTATGATGCCTATAATTTGGTCCGCATTCATAAATCCAAGATATTGATGCTGAGAACTAAAATGGATTGGCTCGTTCCAATAACTGTTTATCCGGTTCTATTCCCACTCACCATACTACATATCATTTTATGCAGTTGTCAGAACATGGCTCTTCCCTAGTCAAGCCAACCTGTTTCAGTATCAGTATGTAGCTGTAGTGTAGTTCTACCACATATTATCTCATCACTTTTATAACATGGTCATAAAATCTTGGAGAAACATCAAACCATTATCTAGTGGCATAAATAAAAAAAATCCTCCTCTCAAATATTTGAGATAGTTTTGGAGCTGAGGAGGGTCCGCCGCGCTGCCTCAGTGCGAATTGGCGAACTTCACATGTCCTCGTAATATTTTTTTTTTTATTATTTCTCAGACATGCTTGTTTCCTCGCGCTGTTTCCCTTCATCGTTTACCGCCGAGCATGTGGTCAATTCAGCACTTAAAATTGAAATTGACAATTTTAGTGGTGCCGGCCCCGTGATTTAGACCTTTGTCACTCGCGTACTGTGAAATTAAGGTGTAAAATTTGTGTTCAAATACAGTGCGGTCAAATATAGTGCTGGAAGCTGGTGTCTAGCATAGGGACGTATGAATGGGCTGATATTATTACTGTTATTTACACAGTGAACTGGATGAAGCGTGGTCGCCGTTATCAGCGGAGCGCCGCCTCCGCGCCGTGCTGGTGCCGGCGTCGCTAATGGCTCGATTTCAAGCACTTGCAGCTCCTAACACCGCACGCAACATCGAGCTCTGCGGCATCCTCGCCGGCATACTGGTACTAATTGGGTTGTACAACGGTTCACACGGTCTTAATATTCATACTTAATTACACAAACAAGCCTTTAGTAATTAAGGTTCGCCACCACAAATTTGCTATAGTATATTCGACACTGAAAAACATCAACAAACATTGAAAAAAAAAGCCAAGCATACCTCTGCAGATACTGTAGATGGTAGATGGAATCATAAATTTATATAGTTGACGGTAGTTCGAGTTAACTTTGACATCAGGACGTCCCAGTGCCCTCCGCCACGTCGGGAAGTAAAAAAGTTATAACTAAAAAAACGCGATAAATTCCGTGAAATTACTTTAATTTTAGTGTTCGCGTAAATCGAAAGAATAATTATCATCAAACATCATACCAAAATCGACATGGCGACATCCAATATATTTAACATAAGTTTTTTTTTGCATTTATTTTTAAACTCATTTATAAACAAACTATAAACCTATTTAAGTAACATCTTATGACAAAAATCAATAAGGATTTTGTCCTCCTGGAAGACGCCGCCGAACCACGGCGGTAACATCCCAATACTATTGGCAGTTGCCAACTATATGTAGCTGACATAGACAGATGGATGAGAAATACGTAAAAATTAAGAAAGAAATATTCTAAATTAGATTAAACAGCCTAACAATACAAATAAAATGCTACCGCTAAGCGTCATGACTTAGTTTAATGACCTCCGCAAGAGGAACCCCGCAGAGCTCCATTGTCGACGCGTAAGTAACTCAACTAGTAGCGCAAATATATCTTGAGGCAAAAAATAATGAAAAGTTCAAGTGCAAAATTATCCTGTAACTAAATTACTATATTTAATTTTAATGGTTTCATGAGAGAGGTGGCTTATGTTCTGCGGAGGACAACTGTTTTTACTTATGATGATATTAATGTATAGCTAAAATAATTTGAATTTAGAATCAAAAATGTAAATAATAAAATGAAGATCCTAATAAAATTAACATTTTTCTCTTCTAATGCAAAATTTATGATTAGGAAAGAGATCAGCTGAAAATCACACACGTGATAATTCCTAAACAAACTGGCACCGCGGACTCGTGCAGCACCAACAACGAGGAGGAGATATTCCATTATCAGGATCAGCACAACCTCATCACCCTCGGATGGATTCATGTGAGTATGGTTAAGGGTTGTTATGGGGAATATACTATCTCTTTCTCGAAATGCCATAGTCATCTGCTCTTGGTTGTACCCTGCTAGCCAACAAACAAGTTTCTAGCAACAATATGATGGCGGAGAATGTATACGAATTCAACGAACCTGAATTCCACAGACTAGTGATGTGAGACATCATAAGTGCGAGGGTATGGCCACTGCGCTCACCAACTCACTAACTCAGCTTGGCTTGTACTGGTGTGTTCTTGGAGAGACCTTTTATATTAGCAAGGAACTCAAAAATAATGTTGTTACAGCACAGTACATAGTTATTTTTATTGTTTATATTTTTTGTACCTCTATCTAATATTACTTGAATCAAATAGATTCAAGCATGGCTTACCACATATCAAATGCAATTGGTGGCTTTTGCTGCTGCTTCTATGGGCTGGCTCGTCCGAGGTAGTACCACGACCTCGAAGAATACAGGCTAGAGGCATCTTGTGCTTCTACGTTTCGTTCGGTGAGTGAGGTAACCGGAGGCCCACTCCCCCTCGCCCAAATATCTTTATAGGCCGGCAATCCACCAGCAGCTCCTCTGGTGTTGCAGATGTGCATGGGTGTCGGTAATCACTTTCCATCAGGTTGCTTGCTTGGTTTCCCCCTAACACATAAAAAGAAAATGTTATTTCTTCAATATTTCAGACACACCCAACTCAAACAGCTTTCCTGTCGTCGGTGGACTTGCACACACAATGTTCATATCAGCTGATGATGCCTGAAGCTATAGCCATAGTCTGCGCACCGAAATATAACGAGTAAGTACTGTTAAAAATGTGTGCTGGCACCACTAAAGTTGTATGTCGTTATGACGGGCTGGTATCCGCAACTCCACGAATTTTATAGCAAGAGAAGTGTTGAGACCAAAAGTATCTTGTATCCTATTCCATGGGATACCTACATATCCTACATATACATTTTTGTTTGCGGCGGTTAGATTGTGGAACTCACTACCGCCTACCATAAGAGATTCCGATACTATTCTTTTATTTAAGAAACGTGTAAAAGTAGTGGTTACTTACCATCGTGTTAATCGAATATATTGTGTAGGAATGTAAATGTATATATATATATTTATATTATAATGTATCTATGTATATTATTTAATTGTATACATAATATGCATTCGATATACATAATTGTATACATATTAGATAGTATTACATAATATGTGTCATTGTACAGATACATACTATGATTTAATGTTTTATGCTTTTTTGTGTGTACATAAATAAATATATAAAAATGGAAATAAATTTATATTTTTTGTACTACCTATACGTAAGTATGTATAAATTTTCCCGTACGTAACCTCCCATTATGCAGCCACTGATAAAGTAGTGAAAAGTCCATCACATCTTGGTGACTTGTGAATCCATCCGATTACGTCGGACCCAAGCCCCTAATAGTTTTGACGGGGAGCAGCATTTCTGCTACCGGGGGCTATCGGCGCTGCACTTGAACAAATAATTTTCTCTTTACAATTTTTTCACCAGAATTGGTTACTTCGCGTTGACGCCGGACTACGGAATGCAGTACATCACCAACTGCAGGCAGAGCGGCTTCCATCCACATCCAAACGACCCGCCGTTGTTCTATGTGAGTATGAAATCATTTGTTTAATTTTAGCCATGTGTTAGCGTAGTAATAATCTGTCACCCGATTTTTTGTACCGTGAAAATCTCATAGCAATTTTCGGAAGTTCAACGGGTTAACTTAACGAGGCTCGAATTAGCGAAACCTCTAAATTGTAATCGTGTTAAAAGCATTAAAGTTTCTTACTTCATGTTACTTATTTTAAAGGGTGAAAATAGTGCATAAGCGTATTTTTAATTCCAATAAAACCAATTAGTAAAACTTAATACATTTTTATTACAGACACATTTACAGATATAATTATTCAGCAGTTTATAAACTTATATATGTTATACACAGAGCCGTGGTAGCCTAGTGGTCAGGGCGCTCACTTTAGTTTCATAGAGCGCGACTGACCTGGGTTCGGTCCCCGGTGCCAGCACCACTAAAATTGTTAATAGCAATTGTAAGTGCTGTATTTACCACGTGCTCAGCGGTGAAGGAAAACATCGTGAGGAAACCTGCATGTCTGAGAAATAATATAAATATTATTTCGAGGATATGTGAAGCCCGCCAACCCGCACTGGAGCAGCGTGGCGGGCCATTCTCGGCTCCTAAACCCTCTTTGATACGCGTATTTGAGAAGGAGACCTTTGCCCAGCTGTGGGCACTTACAGGCTGCTACTTTATTATATTATTATACAAATATTATGTATGATTATTCGATTTTGATTTGACATGGTTAACATTTTATCTTACATTTTTTTTGTTAATATTGATATTAAAGGTTTGACCGATGAGTACCGAAAATATGAAGATATTGGATTAATAAAATTACTTTGTAAAACCTAAAGAAAAGTGTCAATAAGCTAAATTAATTTTATTTTCAGAATGTAACTCACATACAACTGGAGCAGACAGCGCCAGTAGAAATGGTTGATCTGCGAAGGTGAACACTCTCTGGTCCGATTACTTGGTAGTCATTTAGCCTCCTAATGCATTTATCAAGTCAATTTAGTGTGCGCCTTCTTAGTATACATCGCAGTGTTTTATTTTTGTGTAGCTCTTTAAGATCATTCAGTTACCTCACCTGGGCTTGTTTGTGCACTTAATTGTTATAAAAAAAGCCCCTCCCGTGTTAAAACAAAGTAACTTGCTTCGAACAAAAGGATCAATATCTTCCTCATTAAAAATGAAAACGAGGTTTTTCTTTTTGTCATATGAGCCCTGATTTAAGCCGTAATTTTCTTGTAACTTGCAAATTATTGTCAATGGTCCAAAACTGTTTTAAGCAACAGAAAAAGGACTTTTGCCTTTTTATTTATTTATAGGAAGATGGTAAGTCATCTTTATTTTATTTTTCACCTTATTACTATTGTAATTATAGAATTATGCTTTAATCTATTTATTTAAAATTGAAGTATTATTATTTAACCAGTGATTCTGTATACTCATAAAAATTTAATAATTAGATTTTTTTTTTTTTAAAAGAGTTCAGAGGTTTATTTTTAATTTATTTAAAAAAATATCTTTATTTATTACGAATGGTTATGTTCACAAAATCGACTTGGGAGAGTGTGTCTTTCAAAATTAAGAAGTTTAAATTCGTTTAATGAATGAAATTAGAAATATAAATAACACAGCAAATTTATTGAAATTTTTTAAGAGGGCAGCATGTATCTTAAAATGCACTGTAATTCCATGCTTTGAATTGAACTAGGTTGCAGTTAGTTTTAACAAATACTATAGATAGCCAAACTCCTCTGCGTCATGAACAAAAGCGCCCCATGCGTCATCATTTGAAATTCAAAATTCGCTTGTTAAACGATTTTTAATTTTGAACTGTTACATGTTAGTTTAAAATTGCTTCGTCGGTATACTTGTTGTTTAATCGCATATGCATAAGTTTTGTGTGTTACGAAAACAGGCCGAAGACTGAGCTTAAAGTTTTACACTAATGTTAAATATTCGAATGTAAATGTAACTGTAATTGTTGTTATTAACACATCATTGCTTGAAATATGTGATAAGTAGGATAATATTATAATATCAATATGGATGTGATACTTAATGTTGCCAGTGCAGTGGCATATCTTATTATTTAATTATCGATTGTGTACAACGAGAAGGCAAGTCACTGCTGCAGTAGTGATAGATTATTTAAAAAAAAAAATGGGAGTATATTTATTTTTTGCTCGATATCCCTAGTTTAGCGGAAGCGTTAAATCGCTGTTTCATTTGACCAATTTTCATAAAGGTATTCGATTTTAGTATTTCATAATAGCATTAAACGGATTGACGATCGCAGTACAAGACGCACCTTAGATGCTGCAATCTGACATGGGTCTGTGTATTTTGATATTGACAGTATTTTGAAATGATTAATTCATCACCTGTCGAACGCTAAGATATTTTCAAGGCTTTTCCCTAAGTCGCAGCTTACATCACACACTGGAAGAAGGTGGGGGGTGCATATCCTTAAGCCGAGATCACGCAAATAATACTGCAAACAGCGAATCTTAGAAAGTAATAGGTTTGCGTAAAAACGTTTTGTATATCGCATAGTTTTCTTTCTTATGGAAGTATTTATTAGTGTGAAAGATAGGACAAATTCCACGTCTAATGGTAAAACAATAATATGTTATCTTTAATAAATCATAATGAGTTATGAATATTTTTTTTATTTGCGTCAACGATGTAATGCGCGGCCAGTGCTATAGTATATATATAAATATATATGTATTTAGCATTTGGTTAAGTAAAACAAAGTAAAAGCGTTGATAAGTTATTTATTTCTTTACGTAAAATATTTATTATATCGTGCAAATAGTAAAATATTCGCTATTACACACTAAAATGTCTTAGAGTATGTTATTACTAATCACACTTATCCTAGTAAGACTGTCGCCAATTCTCTGTGCGCGCGACCATACTCTCCAATATGATCCTAATAGGCAAATTTATGAGGATTTCGGAGACAGTAATTAGCTCAATTCTGATTTTTTTTTATCGTCGATAGGCTTACGTTTGACCGCTATCGCACCTGATGATAAGCGATTACGCGATCGAAAATGTAGCTTGCATATAAACACACTTGCCTACAAAGAACCTATTCACGCGGGTAATTTTTTTTTTTTATTTGATATTGACGAGAACAAAGGTTAACATATCTCAGAACGAAGAAAAATTGTCAAGATATAATTTAGTTTATTTGACTTTCCACTGCACGACATTGAAGTTGGTCTATAATTGCTGTGAACCTCGCCCTGATGGTGGTGATATTGCTTCTCGTCACTAGGTGTAGGATTGGTGTTCGACATGTACGGGTAACCAGTTTTATAAAAAAATTACGCGTCTAAAATCCAACTTTCCTGATTTTTGTTACTTATGTTTGATATTATAAACAAAAAAAACATAATTTAAGATGATGCGTTCTCTTTATTTGTAAGTGGTTTTGTTTAAATATGTATTGTTTATTATCTTGTTCAATATGTATAGAGTTGTTTAATGATATGAAAGATGAAAGTCGAAAATTATGATCGAAATTTACATACATACTGCATTTTTTTTTATTTAGCTAACCTTTAAATTTAATGTTTGAATGATAATAGACTTGGTCTAATTATGAGTGGAATATTTATTATACTACATTATTGTATTCTAAATTCTTAGTACATGATTATAATAATTTTACGGATTTTCTAATTTGATAATGCTCCATGAATACAAATATGTATGTGAAATATTTGTCTATTGTACTATTGTAATGTTGAATTTCAACAATTTTATGTGACTTTCATATAAATATACACTCGACGATTCACTTATTAGCAGCTTAAATTTTCGTTATCGTAGGGTTGTGAATTTGTCATTTGCTTTTTATTCGAACATTTCCATGGGCTTTTAAATTTCTTAACAAAAACATACATATCTAAAGAAATTAGTGGAATAAAGGGTGGGGATTTGGATTCTAGATATATAAGCGAATTTCTGATTACCCTTCGACAAAATGCCCCATTATAATTTGCAATATTTAGTATAGTCAAATATTGGAACTAAACGAGGCCTGCACTACTGTTTCAAAAGCTGATCGTCTGTATGCGAGTTCTAATACGGACCAATGTAAATAAAACATTATTAAATTCACAAAGAGTTTATTTCTCATTGCACATTACTTGATATGTAAGTTGTACTAAGCACCACAGTTTCCATTTTTTTTGTGTTGCAGGGCGACTGCAAATGATTACATACTCGTAACTATTATCGCTTCCTATATTGTTTGAAGGCCTTGTTATAGACAAATTAACTTCTTTATAAGATTACTGAGTTAAAATAAACTAAAAGAAACATATTTTGTAAACAATGGGTGTTCATTCTGACCTTTACTTCAAATATATTTTGACCACTGCATGAGTTGTTTGCTTAATTAATTCTTTTTTTATAGGACAGGCGGCAAACGAGCAAGCGGTTCACCTGATTGTAAGTGATTACCGTCGCCCACGACGTACATCTGCAACACCAGAGGTTCTGCAGATGTACAGATGTTACAGGCCGGCAACGCTGCCGGCCTTTAAGGATATTTGGGAGATGGGTTGGAGGATGGGGAGTAGGAGTGGGCCTCCGGTTACCTCTCTCACCGAACGAAACACAGAAGCACAAGATGCCTCTACTTCACGCCGATTTTCCGGGCGAGGCCAAGGCACCAACCCAGTTGAGCCGGCTCTTTCGAGCCGCAGCAAAAGCCGCCGCATGGCTCTACCACGTCCCAAAATTTCAAATTCACTTTAACATGAGAATACTAAGTAAGGAACCTCCTCTTTGTGTGTGCCCCAAACGCCGCGTCATGAACACCTACTCCCCTCTCAGCCCGCAACGCCCCCTGCGCATGCCGCTAGGGCATATTTTTAAAATTGCTGTAAAATCATACCTCATGCCAGTTTTATGAAATAAAAAAGCACGGTGTTACTGCATTATTATAGTTAACTTAGTTATTACAATACTAAATATATTTTAATTATAGCTTTAATAATTACTTACTAGGTCAGAAAGAAGTATTGATAAATATTCTACATTTTCTTCGGTAATTTGCATAGTTACTGGACCTAACGACAGCAGTGATAAAACTCCAAGCTTCTACCATATGATAATAATTTAATGTAAGCATATTTCTCGAACGATGATAGATACATCTTCAAAAGATATTTTTTTCGATATCTATTTAGCTTTTAAAAGTGAAATCACCTTACAAGTATGTCATACGACATTCTAGTGACGTAATGCTACAATGGCTACATAATATGTTATAATGTTAATAAAATTGATAATGCTCAATCAAAAATTACATACAAATTAATATCTACGTTAATATATCACTAATAATACTAAGCTTTTTACATTCTACGGTTTTAATAAGGCACTTTGTGCTTGTCATATCTCTTTATAATAAGGTCGATATCGATTAACCCATACAATATAACATCTATTAACTGCAGTTACTACAAAAGCAACAGATTGCTTAAATATTCTATATCTTAATTATTTGTGCACACCTTGTTAGTTAGAATTATTTAGTAAGGTAATGTAAAGAATTTCGAAAGGTGAGATGTCGGTATATATAATAACTAGAATTAGTTATTGAGTAAAAAGCATTGAAGAATTATATTTTTTCATAATTAAAATAATTCTATACGAAATATTGAGTATTCGTTTAAGAATTTTAGTTTTTCCATATTTCCTATAGACAATAAAAATCAATTTCTCGAAATATTTTATGTTATTGAATGCAAACATCGTAGCTTATATATGCATAGTGAATATAATAAATTATTTAAATCAAGGAACGTTTATTTCACAAGGCTCGAGTTAATCCACAAGTTAACAATGTTATATAATATTATGAAACGATTGATTATATTATAATATATTAGCAGCTAGTTAAAATTTTTAATGAACTCGCGCTTTTAAATAGTAAAATATAAACGAATCTCTACACAACAATATAAAATCTATAGACTGTCATTATTACGTTCTAATACTATCACAGTGCAAAAGTGACTAGGACTTTAAATTGGTTTTATTCCGGTACTAAGATAGCGTCGCAAAATAGAAAAATTATACGTGACGCGTTTTATCAAGTTCAAAAGAAGTAAAGTTTAATTGTTAATGTTGAATCAACATATCTTGTTAAATAGAATAGATAGACAGATTACACATAGCGGTAGATAGATTGCACAAATATTTTTATTTTACAGACAACACAATACACTACAATGACAGAGAGTACGATTTATAGTTTGTACTTAAATATTATATCAAGATTATATATAACAATAACTAATCACACAATTCTCAAAAGTTTATTTATTTATTTTATGTAATATATCATCTACATTTAATTAATATTGTATAAAAGCATCTACAATCCACATTAATAATGTATAATATTTAAATTTTTTAATCATTATTGCTCTTATGCAATACATTATATTTATGTTAACTCTGAATATTTTATTAGTATTTATAGGGTTAGTGTGTGTATTGATAAATCTATAAAGTATTACAGCAATGCATTTGCAAATATTAGGCATAATAACATTGTCAATATTTCTCCTCCAAGTTTATTTGTTTCGGCAGAGCTGGTGTATTTCTTGGCCTTAGATGGCGCTTCAATATGTATAGTCTTGTTCATCATCCAGTAGTAAACGTCGGTGAGACCTTGGTCGTTCAGCTCGGGACCCACTGTCTTCCTTATTCGCTCGTTGTACGCGTTCAACCAGTTTATCTTTAAATTTTAATGTAAGATTAGTATATTTTAATAAATCAATGTAATAAATCAAAATAATCAAAGGTAAAATAACTTACGTCATATTCGGTTAGTAAATTTCGATCGATAAGTTTAGGTTCATAGGGCAACAATGTCGCCTCGCGGAAGCCTAAATAACTATTCGGCTTAGCGACCACCTCCAAAACGTTGCCTAATCTTACCCCAAACTTCCGGGGTTCATACCACGCAGGCTCTAAAAAAGAAATATAATTTACAATATTTTGATTTTTTTTATTAATGTTTTCAATCAACTTACCGCTCGTTATAAAGTATCCCTCTCGGAAAGTGTGCAAATTAGTATCTTGTCTGTAGTCGATAACAACTGGATCTAAAAGCATAGAAAGATGTGTCAAAAAATGTTACTTACTATTATATTGACATAGAACATACGTATGTAGGTAGAGATGAAATGCATTTGTGCGAATAATTTAGTCTTCGGATCTCGGCAGTCATCACAAGAAAATTAGCTTTTGGGAGGAGGAAGAAAACTGCCTATGTAGAATACACTCTTTTTTCGCATACACTCACAAAAATTCCGCCGAACATTGCTACTTATTACTAAATCTATTAGCAATATGTATTGTATAAAACGTATTTATGTAACGATTTTTCGTTGTGCAGGCGATATAAAACTGTTTCATTTATCCAAGACATGATACCCCGTAAGTAATGCTAAAGTATGTACCTTATTTACAACTTTAGACAGGATTGCACTTGTATAAAGTGTAGAAGTGTTAATTTATTACAAAATATAAGTGAGAGTATGTATAAATATAGTATATATATATGTATAAACGAAAGTTAAAAATAAAAATATACATTTTCTTTATATTCCAAAAAAGGTCCATGCTTATTAACGTAATTGATGATGGTAAAAAGAATAAAATGGTGTTCATGAAGAAGTAAAGAAGAGCACCACTTCCTTACACGCTGCAGTCAATTACACACTGACATTAGGTAATAAAAGTAATGTCGCAAACCTTCGCGTCGGTTTAGAGCTGCTCCAACTCCATGTCCAGTGGGCGAAGGGTAGTCCTGTTTCGCAGCCCACAGCGGCGCCCGGGCCACCGGGTCGGCGTGGGCCGCGGGCAACGTGCTCGGCGTTTGTAACGTACTCAACGCCGCTAGGGAGCGCAGGGTCATTGTGTACGCCTTTCTCTCTTCTCGCGATGGCACTCCGTAGTGTACGGTGCGCGTCACTACCGTTGTACCTTCTGTGGGGTTGAAAAAAATGTCACGTATACTATGTGCAACACAATAACCGTAACTAAAACAAGTTAATAAAACTGAAGTATGTTCTGTTAATGATTTAAATACTTTTGCGATAGTAAATATTTATCACTTTCATATACTGTCCGAACGTCTCTAACTAATGAAACTTAACATAACACTAACTAGTCTAGGTGGTGGGCCCCTGCTTAGGAGGCGTTTTTTTTAAGTAAGTTTAGTTTGGAAACTGGTAGGACGTCGGTACCTACCTAGTAGGTACCGACGTCCTACCAGTTTCCAAAGCTGTGCAACGAGTTGCGGTATGAAAGGTATACTGGAGTCAGCATAATTAAAGGATGAGAGGCGTTCCATTTGAGTGTTCTGGCGCCTTATACACTATGCCACAAACAATTTCTCAAAAATCCCGTGTCACATCTTTCAGCTATTAAATCATACCGCGTTATTTCTTAACATTGTTACATTTATCCTAGACATGATTATCAATAAACAAAAACATGCCGTTGATGTGAAAAATAACACGGTATGATTTTATCGAAGAAAAACTTCACAGGGAATTGTAGTGAAACTATTTTATGGCATATCGAATAAGGCCACTGGTGTAACGAAGCATCTCTAACCTTCCATTGAAGTTGTTTGGTGCTTCAGTAAGTAGTAATACCATAGTGTGCAGTGTAAGAAAATGTGCAGAGTCTGCTAAGGGAAAAGTATTTCTCATGGCACCCGATAGATGCCAGCTTAAAACTTCAAACAAATTACAGACCGAAAAACCACAGAACCAGGACGGGCAGCAGCGTTTAAGTAGAGGTCAGGTACTGCAATCGTCAACCCGCCTGAGTAGCGGTTATGGTAAATCCTCCATATCCAATGGGCCTATGTCCAGCAGCAGACTAATAACAGCCTGACGATGAAATTACGAGTATTGATAAAGATTTGATATCATTAAAAGTTTTTCCTCGACTTTATAGTGTTAGGTCTAAAGATATTGATTCCGATCTAAACGGGTGGCAAGAATATTTAAATCAAACGCAAGGCTTTGTAGTTACCGTACGTGACTGTTAACCATGGTTCCGGGGCTCGAAAATCACACTTTGCGGGTCTGGTTCTGTTGTGTACTGTCTAATGTATGATCTAATGTATGTTTAATCTGCTCTAACCTAAACCTCCCTCCGATTGGATAAGCGGATTTGGGACACAAGCACAAGTGATTCTTTACAAAAGAGATTTCATAGAAGAAGTTTTTGTACAATTACAATATTTACCACCTGTTAATAATTACGTTACAAAGAGTCGTCTCACCATCATACTGCCCCCCGGATTGTATGACGAGCGTGGAGTTGGTGAACACGCGCCTGGTGGTCGCGTTGCTGGCGCGGTATTCGGGCTCGGCGCCGTTGGGGCCGAACGCTGCACGAGTCTTCATGGACAGGCCCACGTAACCCGCCTGTGTTGCGCGTGTCATGTCCACTTTCATCGCCACTGACAGCTCGTTAAGACCGGCTTTGCTCTGGAATAAGCGATATTTTTAATGCTTGTCTTAAATCAGAAACATCTTCTCAACCTGTTAATAGTCCGGTGTTAGACATAGGGCTCTCATAATGCGTGGAGATTACCTACAGTAACAAAACTAGAGGCGTATTTTCAGAAATAAACTGATAAAATAGTTAAAAAGAGTTTTGCTGTGAATACTTATTAAAGATCACAACATATTATGATAGTTGTTCTGGCTTGCTTTCCTGGTTTCCTACCTAATCCCTATTTTTCTTTGTTGGTGGTAAATTCCTCTATCTGTCACTCATTTCTACCGCTAAACAGCAATGCAACTGTTGAGTTCCGATTCATCATCATCATCATTTCAGCCTATCAGAAGTCCACTGCTGAACATAGGCCTCCCCCAAAAATTGCCATGAAGCTCGGTCCTGAGCCACCTGCATCCATCGACTTCCCGCAACACTGCGCAGGTCGTCACTCCATCTTGTGGGGGGTCGTCCTACACTGCGTTTGCCTGTACGTGGCTGCCACTCGAGAACCTTTTTTCACCAACGGTTGTCAGTTCTGCGAGCTATGTGGCCGGCCCATTGCCACTTCAGCTTACTGATCTATACGGCTATGTCGGTTACCTTAGTTCTGCTGCGGATATCATCGTTGCAGACTCTATCACGCAGAGAAACACCGAGCATAGCCCTTTCCAAAGCGCGCTGAGCAACTTTGAGCTTCCTCATATGGGCTGCAGTGAAGGACCAATTCTCGGATCCGTATGTCATCACTGGCAACACGCACTGGTTGTATACTTTCGTCTTGAGGCTTTGCGGTATACTCGACGAGAAGATATGACGTAGTTTCCCGAACGCAGCCCAGCCGAGTTGGATTCGTCGATTGACCTCTGAGTCGAAGTTGGACTTACCTAATCGGACAATTTGTCCCAGGTATACGTTCTCGTCTACAACTTCGAGCCTATTGTTCTCAACAACAACCGGTATTGGTGTGACATGGACGTTTGACATGAACTTCGTCTTGTTCATGTTCATCTTAAGACCAACCTGTTGGGAGACGTTATTGAGGTCATTGAGCATTGTACTAAGCTCCTCCAGCGATCCTGCCATAAGAACTATGTCGTCGGCAAATCGAAGGTGAGTGATGTATTCGCCATTGATGTTGATACCGTATCCTTTCCAGTTCAGTTGCTTGAAAACATCTTCCAATGCAGCGTTGAAGAGTTTCGGGGATATGACATCACCCTGTCTTACACCTTTCTGCAGTTGGATTGGTTTCGTACTCTGATTCTGTACTCGGATAGACATCGTAGCCTCATTGTACAAACACCTCAGCACTTCGATATACCGAGAGTCTATCTGGCACCGCTGGAGTGACTGTAGCACCGCCCAAATTTCGACTGAATCGAAGGCTTTCTCATTGTCCACATACGCCAGACATAATGGCAAATTGTACTCCTCGGCCTTTTGTACAATCTGGCGAAGAGTATGTATGTGGTCTATGGTACTATAGCCTTTTCGGAATCCGGCTTGTTCGGGAGGCTGGAAGTCGTCAAGTCTGTTCACTAGACGATTTGAGATGACTCTCGAAAACAGCACGTAGACGCGGCTTAGAAGCGATATCGGTCTATAATTCTTCAAAAGGCAGTTATCCCTTTCTTGAAGAATAGGACAACCACGCTTCTACTCCACGCCTTCGGCGTAACACCGCCATGAATGACAGAATTAAACAGCTTCTGAAGGACAACAAGTATCGGTTTTCCACCCGCTTTCAGAAGCTCAGCTGTAATTCCGTCCTCACCCGGCGCCTTGCCGTTTTAAGCTGTTTGAGAGCCATCCTAATCTCGCTCAGACTGACGTCCGGGATGTTATCGGAGTAATGTCGGATAAGCTTGGCTCTTGGGTCGTTACTCACATCAGTGTGTGGTTTCAACGATGTTGTGTACAGCTGTCCGTAAAATCTCTCGATCTCACTCAAAATCTCGGCTCCAGCGGAAATGACTGCGCCGCTTTCGGTCTTCAGCTTGGTCAGTTGGCTCTTTCCGATAGACAGATCTCTGGCGAAGACTTTGGAGCCTTGGTTCCGCTCTATCGCTTTTTCAATACAGGCTGTATTGAATTTGCGTAAGTCTTGCCTCATACATTTGGAGATCTGTCTATTCAGTTGCCGATACGCTGACGCATCCGTTGTAGACTGCAGCTTTATCTCACGCCTGGCTTTCATGAGTTTAAGAGTGTGATCGGAGAGCTTTTGGGGCTTGTTCGTGCGGCGGGTCCTGCAAAACTTAGCTGCTACCGCATGGACAGTTTCCACTAGCCTGCCATTCGTATCGTCCACTGTAACGCAATCGTCTAGGCACTGAAAGCGGTTATGCAATTTGAGCTGAAAGCTCTCGGGGTTCTGGATAAGGCCACGTGGTGGGCGGAGCGTAGACTGCACCAGACGAGACCACTCGAGCCTTATGTTAAGGTTCAGTGTGCCTCTTACCATTCGGTGATCACTGCCGGTTTTTACCCTAGTGGTCACAGAGACATCACTGAACAGCTGTCGCTTGGTCGTCATGATGAAGTCGATCTCATTTTTTGTGGTACCGTCCGGGCTCCATGTCCACTTCCTGTGGGGCCGCTTCTGGAAATAGGAGTTCATCATAAAGAATCCCTCCTTTGCCATGAAGTCAGCCAGCTGTTGCCCTCTTGGGTTCCGTTGCCCTACTCCAAAGTTCCCCACTATCAGCTCATCGCCTTTTTTCGTACCTAGTTTTGCGTTAAAGTCTCCCATCAACACCGTGTAGTGAGACTTAGAGTAATGCATGGCTCTTGAAATTTCTTCATACATTGCTTCCACTTCATCATCAGGGTGTGTTGAGGTTGGTGCGTATACCTGTATGACCTTCAGCGAATACCTTTCGGTTATTCTGAGTATAAGGTACGCGACCCTACTCGACACACTTCCGATCTCGATCACGTTGTTGATGAGAGACCTGTGGACGATAAACACGACACCTTCTTGAGACAGATGGTCACCCTGCCGGTAGTAGAACAAGTTACCGGATTTTAGGATTATAGAGTCCTCTCCCTGTCTTCGGACTTCAGACAACCCTATAATACTCCAGTGTAACTTGCTTACTTCTTCTTCCAGTTCTAGTATCTTCTCGTCGGTCCTCAATGTGCGTGCGTTATATGTTGCCAGGTCCAGTCGTTTGGGTTGGCAGCTAGAAATCAGCCGGTGATTCTTCGCACCCCCTGCCTCGCCGTTACCATGGCTGCCACCATAGCCAGGACTAGCGAGGCCGCCGGGGACTGGGGGCCATTGCTTTCTTTTACCTTTCATCATGGGGGGGTTTGCCTCAGTTGCCACGCCTGGCGAGCGGGTTGGCAACCGCAGTTTTTTTTTGTTCTAGTGCAGGAAGATGCTGCTGCCCATCTCCTAATATAATTTTTTTCCATTAGTCGCCTTTTACGACACCCATGGTCAGACAGGGTTGGCGCTATTCTTTACTCCCGACATCCACTCGGAAAGTTAGAGTTCCGATTAAAGTTCCGAAAAATTCCGAAAGTTACAGAGAGCCGGTATAATTACGAACTATGAGATATTCCGTCTTACTCCTCAGGGGTGACAATGTATATGCACCTCAACATATATAATCAGCTCATAATCCCGTGATCAGTCAGTGAGTGATATTTTGCATTTATATACATATAGGTACGTACATACAGATTCTACTCACCATACCCTCTATGTAACTTAAAACAGTGCACATCGCGACCGCGTCACGCAAGTGGGCTTTCCTCATTCCCTTTAACTCCGCATCGTTTTTCTGCGCCTTCAAATAGATAATTGGAGAAGGCTGGTACAGTCTTTTAGATTGTGTAACACTCTGAGCGATGGCCGCCGATGCACCTCGTTGGAATGTGCCTCCAGTGGGTATTAGAATCTTTGTTTCAGATGCCCGCCGGAGATCCGAATAAATGGTTGTATAATCATTCACTCTGTAGGACAAGATATTTAAAAATTATGTTCATAAAAAATTTTTTTAAAAGTTCGACTCATAGAAACGTGTTTTTCTATTCTATAAAGTAGTTTTTCTCTTTAATCAAGGTCTGGTTTTGAGTTAGCAATTTTACTATTTACATAAATATAATATTAGCCTTAGGTGTACCTGAAGGTTGAGCCATGGGTCCTGGGTTTGAATCCCAGCCGGAATGAATGTTTGCGCAAAACACAAATTATTTGATTTCGGCTCTGGTCGTGTTGTGTTGCGTCCTATGTCTTTGACACTGCATCTGACCCTTCCTCTGATCTTAATTTCATTGAAGGATGAATACAAGACAAGCGAGTGTCTCAGTCTTCGCATACGCATACACTTGTACTATATATTCTACGCAGTTGAAACCGCCAATATTACAGTCTTCATATAACATTTTAATATAGTATGCTCTCGTACCTTGTACAATTATTAACAGACGTGTAGCAGTTGTACACAGCTAACGCTTCCCGCACAGGCATGGAGAGTTTCCCGGGCGGCGCGTACACACGGACGTCCCTCATGCTGACAATGATGAAGGCCTTCAGCAAGGGAGCGTAGGGCACGTCGCGACCTCGCACGTTGAGCAACCATGCTACCTCGTCCAGTGACGTCACAATCATGGCATCCGCGCCTATGATGCGGAGTTCGTTTCGTACGGCAGATACTTTGTCGCGCCACGTCATTCCTAGGAAAACAAAACTTTTGAAGTCTGAACTTAACAAACGATTTGAGAAATGCCTTACTTTCGACAAATTTGTGTTATTTGTAAATACGGGTGTAATTTTGATCAACGTAAAGCCCATTTATTTTAATAAAGGAAAATGTTCGTCTTTCGCAGTTGTCACATTTAATTATAAGTTCTAAAACCGCATAAGGTCACAAAAAAGATTAGAAAGACCATTTTAAATCAATGTCATTTAAGTATTTTTAAACTCTGTAAGAAAACTATATTCGTATAACTAATGACACCTGAGATATAGAACAGATATTTTGAAAGCAGTTAAAAGCTGTGTATAATTTATAAAACCGACCGGTATACTCCATGTGATGCAAATTAGCAACAATCCTCGAGAACTCAGGTCGTCGCAGAGCCGGGATGTGCTCTTCGCTCCACAGCTGATCGAGTAACGTTGGCACGTGAATGAGTTGCATGCCCTCGCGCTGCAGGCTGGTGGACAGCGTCTGCCACTCGCCCATGGATGTGAGCCGAGCGTCGCCGCCCACCCGACCGTTGCGGCCCGGTCGTTCCTGTGGAAAGAGCTTTAAATATCGAACGAAAAAAATCACTCGATAGTTCTCGTCATATTTGAATAATTTATTATAGACATCATCAGAATGGGAATTCGCCTTATCACGGATAATCGCATGGAAAGGCATAACGGTTGGAGTCCAGCAGTGGTTGCCTCGCACCATTTCTGAAACGTATTTTAACTGCCACTATCCTTTTATTTTATGTTAGGAGGAATGTCAAACAGAACAAGCGAAAGTACATCGTAATACGAAAAAAAAAACTTTGAAGCCAGACGAATATCAGACGTAACTATTGTTAAATGTTTACGAATTCGTAAAATATTTTGATTTGCTGCAACCGGCCGTACCAAGATGAAGGCCAAAAGTAACGTGATAACTACACAAAGATAACGGCTTGTTTTGCTTTAGTACAAACCATCGTGGACTACTTACAACACTAATCCTTAGACGTATTCTGATTTTGGAACACCAGAAATTACATAAAGGCTTACCGCAATCCACTCGGCAATCGTTGGCTGACTAGGATCATCACCATCGAGCACGAGCCAGGCGCATGACAGAGTGGCGATAGCTCTCCTTACATCGCTACTAGGGACCCAGAGCGCTGCACCGCCGTCAGCCACAACTGCGGCGGTACCCACGCCTTCCCACCCGCTGATATACTCCAGGCGACGCTCCTCTGCTGATGGCTCTTCACTCTGTACGACACAAAGTTAAAATATAATAAGTATTAGATGTAAGTCTCTCAACCATTTCTATTTGACACGACTTTATGAAGATAATGTGGCTTTCGCAACCCACTCGAAGATAGTTTGTGTTGGATGGCAGGCCTCATCGCTAGGTTTTCTCCCGGTGTTTGCCAAGAGATTTTTGAAGATTTTCACTTCATTGCCTCTTATGACATCCTCTACAAAATGTGGCGGTAAGGTACACGGCTTGTTTGGTTGTGTAAATTTTGATATATTTTATTCAAATGACGACAGTGTCATTATAATTTAATGACCAAAATTCTGACGGATGACGTATCAGAAAGTTACAAATCCTTCTTAAAGATACGTTCCCTACTGTTAACTCTATTCAGAAATGCACATCAAGGCGCAGTTGAGTCGATGTATTCGGTGATTTGAGCCATAACGTTTACTTACGTACGATCATATTAAAACGATTTTCGGCTATAAATTCAATCAAGCAAACTTGTTTAAGTATAATCCACGATAAAATTAAACTTTTATGTTGGATTAAATCTGTTATACTGATAGAATCAAAACTAAACGCTTTAAATTAAATTTTCCAATTACTGTACACATTCGTATTATACTTTCGAACTAGTCAAACAGAAATCAACAAGGTCTTACTATCACATTTCGAGTTCGCGCTAATACTCAATTTTTGCACACCTCGATCATGAAGCGAAAAAGTAGTGCTCTATTTTTTTTCTACAATGCTTCGGTTTCTACAAATTCGGATGGATATTCCGCCTTCATTAGGTCGCCCGAGCATCGTTTGTTTGAGGTTGGCACTGGAGAAAGGGACGACATATTCTCCCTTACATCTCTTGCTATAGTACTCTAATCTCTTGTCGAGTTTTGGCGACACGGATCACGAGGATCTCCGTAGCCCAATCAAGTGTCCATTAATTACAACGCTCTTAAGGTTAAGTAATGCTTTACGCTTACCAGATGTTCATCACTGTAGAACACCAGAAATGCATCAAAGAATGCGTTCATCTGTGTGTAGGTTATATTCCTCATGGCGCTGCGCAGCCGGCCTAATGGACTGCTGGTGCTAGTTGCCTCCGAGCAGGTCGACTGGGGAGCTGTGGGCAACTCCTGCACGATAGTGAGAGGCTCCGGCAAACGGGATATCGCCATTGTGGGCATTGCTGTGGTGGTTGTGCTCGTCGATTGCGTAGCTAGTTGCGAACTGCGCGCACCATCGCATGCTAGAATCAGAAGGCGGCTGGTAATAAAGACTGGAATTAAAAATGAACTTGGAATTCAAAGAATAAGTCACAAAAAGTGGCTGCATGTATTTGTTAGTGAAACTCCTAGTGATATTCAATTATAAAATTGAGGCGCACGCTTTAATTTCAGATTATGCGAGTGACCTAGGTTCGAATTCCGAAAGAAATTGTTAATTGCAATATTGGGTAAGTGCTGAATTTCCCAGGAGCTTATCTAAGAAATAATAAAAAAAAAATCGTCGAATTGACGAACGTTTTTAAAAGAAACGAAATATTCTCTAAAAGAGCCTGCGATGTATTGACGTTACAGTCAAATTTAGTTTAACCCTGGGTAAAAGAACAAAGTTAAGGACAATATAATGGTTTCTTGTATTTACGCGAATACTACACATTTGAAATGAAACTGTTATTTACGGATATTACCGCACTCGCTCGACTGTGCCCGACTTCACTCGGCTCTGTGACTGACTTGCTCGACATGCCGTTGTTCGGCCGCCAAGTGTTTACTGTCTAGGAAGTCTGCAGTTTGTGTTCATATTCTGGATCGCCCCAACCATTATATTAGATTTGACAGACCACATGTCCTCTCCAAAGAACACAGATTCCTGCCAAGGATGATTTCCGAGGCTATTGAAAGCGTCAGGATTTAAAAAAGATAATAAAACGCCATAAATACAGTAAATTATTAGTTTTATTTAGGACAATATTCGGCGTTTTTCTTAAATTGATTTACATTTTGTGATAAAACATATACTCGTTAGTTTATTAGATTTAAACATTAGAACACGAAGCGTCAGAAAAAACTTTTACAAACAATTTTAAATTTTCATACAAAAATAGTATAAACATTACAATTCATTATTAACCCTTCACATGGCATCATCACATTGTAGGACAAAAAATAGACAATCTAACACCATAATTCCCTATGGAGAAACTTTTTCAGTGGTAAGTAGTGGACCACCCGTGCTTACCACCTTTGCATATTTTGTGCATTATCAGAAAAAGTCACGTTTTAGTCTGCCGACTAATAATAATTCCATCCGCTGACTGTAAGAAACATACCAGTGTGTGTAAAAAATTAAGTCAAAACAAATCAAAGTGGAACGGGATAGGTAATTCTCTACAAGAAAGAATCTGCAACGATGGTATCCGCAACAAACTAAGGTAACCGAAAAACTTTTAAGGATCAGTATGCTGAAGTAGCAATGGTCTGGCCACATAGATCGCAGAAGTGAACGGCTGGATACGCAACCGACAAGCAGAGTGTAGACTAAGATGGAGGGAGGATTTACTCAGCGTTACGGGAAGTCGATGAATTGAGGTGATATAATGATGATGTTGATATAATTTATTTAATTATTGTATTTATACAATTTAAATGTGAGGCAGAACCACGAATGATGAGTATTCCGTACATTAAAGTTTAAATTAAATACTGTTACTAAAAATTCACTAAATTAATAGTAAGATTTTAGGTATTGATAAACTAATTAGTTGTGATTTATATGACGCTCCAGTTCTACTTAAACCATTCAACGTGTAAATCATACACAAATACCAACTAACATAGTCCAGCTGAGCTGCAGCTAGTGTTCCTGACACCGAACGACTAAAATATTAAGCCAACTATAATTTTAATGGTCACAGTTTGTAAATATATTGTATAATATTGTATTGCAGTATTCGATTAAAACAACTTTTAAAAGTCACCTTATTTAATGGGTTGCAATATTGTTTCTTGTTGTCGTTTATTTGATTGAATCCCCGAAAGTTACCCCGAAATCTCTTCATTTATGTCACATTTCAAGTATCTAACAGGTAACGCTTTGCTCTGGGACATACATACGGATGCGAACATACGCCAATTAGTGTTAATAACAAATGTTACGGAAATCTATCCAACAAACCACAAAATGTAGGGACGATCGAACCCTTTCTTTTTCTCATGTACAGAGTATAGTCAGAGCTTTTAGTTAAGTTTCATGGCTGGTAGCGACCGAAAGAGACAGAACGTTGTATACATCTCCCTCGAGGTACACACAGTCCTAAAAAGTTCATCTGACGGAGAAAGCGGCTAGCGACAGCGACGTTAGTGGCGCGGGAATGTACCAGGGTAGCATGCTACATAGGAAGATTGTATTGAAAGAGCTTCCCGAAAAGCTCCGGTGTGTGACAAGGACAACACAGATGCGCCCTACCCTTTTCACCAATTTTTTCCCTCGGTTCTCGTGTTACAAGAAAAGTCCATCCTTTGCTCGGAACACATTTAATTTTTATACACAGTTTAGGTGTGCGAACACAGTTGAAACTTAATCAACAAAAGAATAAATTTAATGAATATAAATGTAAGAATGATACATGATTAGAAATTAATATAATTTTGAAATTATAACTTAAGTAAATAAATATTATGTTAATTAAAATGAAAATGTACATCGTAGAATTCTCAACTTGGGGAGGTACCGAAGGGGTGTGAATGTTATTGAAATTACGACACCATTTAACAGGACCTTAGAACTTGCAGAGGTTGTTTTTGTTTTTCTCACCTAATTTAAAAAGGTTTTCATTTAAAAGTTTTTTATTAAATACGTGCTGGGTTCTCGCTTCGCTCATGGTTTAAATTTATCTTATAATATTTGAGGAAGTACATCATAAAATGGACCTTAAAAGTAAACAAAAATAAGAATTAACTTTTGACAAATTAAATTATCTTTCTTTCATTTAACAATAAATATTTTTAATTAATTTTATTCATTAATTGAAGATGTTTGCAGTTATGTATGGGCTGCAGTAGCTAGCCACTACCCAGTACCCGCTCACCATCAGGTGGACTGCTCGTTCACACCTTAATCCAATAAAAAGTAGTGTGTGTAGCCATTCCATTAATGGCTTCCTGTTTCTTATAATTTAATTTAGCCACGATAGCCGAGTGGTTAGGAGATCTGCCTCGGAATCATCGATACCCAATGAGACGAATAATGAAAGAGAGAAGAATCATGGAGAGTAGTGTTCAATCTCCTATGTCCGACTAGCTGTGCGAGCAACTTTGATCGTGTAATCAAGGAGGATTGGAATCTTGGAGGCGTACGATAAATGGTGAAACAGACTTTTCTTTTCCTTTTCTTCGTGATCTTCCTCTTCCAGTTTGAATACATCACTGAACTGCCCTTAGCGCGCTCTAGAGCTCCTTTCATAGTCTCGAATTTCGATCATCTTTTTCTTTTCGACTATTCCAGAATATTCCCGAAACAGTATTTAATTTTTTTTAAAAAATAACCATTTATATCAACCAGTGTACAGCCAAGCTTATTTAGCCATCAAAGAGTTTTATTAACATTGACTGGCAATTCATAATTTTTTTTTAGTTCTCTTAATTCGAAGACGTAAGAGTTGACAAGACATTGTCGGGCATTCGTTGCAGTATTAACAATAAATTATAAAGCTAGTAAAAGTACTTTACCCCTAAAATTAAATTGTGATTTAAAGCCATTCTTATTGTTTTCATTCCTCATTAGCCAATCTTCTTTCTTCTATTTAATTAATATAATTTTGATAATGTATTTTACAAGAGTTCACAGGAGTCTCTGCCCAATTCGGCCATGGTGCCACATTAATTCGATTGTGGGTGTTGTCATAACAATATCTTAGCCTTTGATCGGTGGCGAAATAGCTATCTTCAATATGTCAGATCGAAAATAAACTGGTTTTTGCGGCCAGCAGCATTTATTAGTAAGTTTTAAAAACGTATTGATTTGTCCTTAATACGTAATAATAATATCTACCTATAATACCTAATACAATACCTTACCCGGGATAGTACCACGGCCGCGCAGAATATCAGCGTGAAGTAGAGTTGTTATGATATTGTGCGTTTAGTCCGGTACGTTACGTAAACGGAGACCTGCGTATTCCTACTTTTCCTGCGTATTCTGGCATAATCGTATTGCTCGAGGCAAACTGAGCAACCAAACTACGGCACCTCGGGCTACGCTAGCTGTGAACACTTATCTTCAATCTTAACGTTGTCCATTACTACATACTAACTGCTATACATGGAAAACCTAAAGGGAAGGCCCTTTAGGTTTTGCATGTATGTTCTATTATTGTATTATAATATTGTAATATTTCTTTTTTACACACTTTTTATTAGCTCAAGCTTACTTCCGGACCTCCGGATAATTAGGAATTTAGTTTAATTCATATGTCCTCTTGGCCCTTTTGACCACAGTGACAACTTCTGAGAGGACAGCGCAAAAGATTTAATAATACCATAAGTGCAATGGTTAACATAGAGGCACCCACTTGTCTTTACTTTGCCATATATAACGCTTATGCCATAGGATGCAAAAGCAATGTCAAAGACACAACAAAATACTAATAAACCCGAAAAGCAATAATTTGTGTTTTGCACAAATTTTGACGTCAGCTAGTTTTTTAATTCAAGGCCCATGGATCAGCTGTATGGTAGGCTAACCACTAAGCAAGGCAGACATCATAATATAACAAATTCTATTTTAAAATTACACACACAAAATTGCACGGAGTAGTGCACTGCGTTTTTCTTTAATTCAATATAAATCTGGTTTGCAGCCTTGAAGTTTATACGTAAAGCGTGGCCAAACAAACAGACAAAAATTCCTAAAATGCACAAAATGCATCCCTTCAATATCATTTATTCTGCCATTATTGTATTGAATCGTTGATCTGAACATCGGCAATAGGCTTACGATCTATTAACCGGCGCGGTTCTAAATAAGATTGGGTGAAGAGTGCGTTTAAATGATTTAAATAAATAATATATATGAATATCTATTATTGGCGACGTCACATCGTATCGTGATGTTCATTCATATGGAACACCATAAAAACACAAGTAAACTCTCTGAGGTGTTTATTTATAATACACAGGAGGATGCAAAATAAAATGAAGATGCTTGCACTCCGACTGCTCGTGCAAGAATGCCTTGATTTTTTTTTTAGTTTAACTTGGGGGATAGGTGCTCGCATGTACCCGTCACGGGCGGTGACTGGTTATGTTGTCGGGATCAGCATTGAATCGGTAGAGACTCGCAACTTAAGTGTGAATGCCTTGGTTTCGATTTATCCGCCCTTTATATGGCGCTTACGCGCACGTGTTAAGTAAACAGTCAGTCATTTTACTAGTTCAAACCATCTTAGTCATTTGATATCAAATAATAGTTTAATACTGTGATAATTACAAGAAAATAAAGAAATGATTAGTCGTTGTTTTAGAGCAGTTATTCTAAATTATGATATTATCTTTATTGTTTGTAGCGTTTCATTTGGTAGCTGGTAACGGATAGTGAGTTTCTATATATTTATAACATGTATATAATAACATATTTGAATAACATAAATGTTTTTTCTAACTTTTAATATATTTTTTTAGTTATTTATTATAATGATTACCAATAAGGTTAACACATCATTTTTTTTATGAAAAAGTTTAAAAAAATGGCATGTGCCACCATACTCAAAGGCAACCACGGCAAGCCGGTAGATACAGTCTAGTATAGTTAAATTAATATTGATATTATTCAGATCTTTTGCTTATCTAAAGTAAAACTATAGTGAGTTATAAGAAACTACAACTTGATAACAAAATTAGACGAAACAATACAAACAAAGAAAGATTAATAATTAAAATAAAGACAAATGAAATAATTAGTTAACCTTCGATTTCCTTCTATAAATTATTGTGTAATACCCTCCGCATTTTAGTTATAAGCTCTGACATTTTACTTCAGAGTAAGTCCACGTCCATTTTTTATATTCCTCATACTTTCTAACCATTCTATTTAGAGGCGCATTAAATCCTATATTCGTACGAGACATTTTAGTACAGAAAGAGATCAAACGAAATAATCTTACAGACTTAACTGGTGCTGAAAATTGCAGTCTAGAGAGTAAACATGGACAATCAACAATGTCATTTACAATTTATAATAAAATCAAAACACACATTGTTTTGATTGTTGAACTGTATGGTAATAATTATTTTTAAATGTAAATTTTAACATTATATCAGTATCCGGGGGGACTTGTAAGTGCAGACTAAGAGTTATAGAAAAGTTACACATCGTTGTTCTCAGTATTGATCTATTAAATCAGAGGTTCCCAGACTTTTTTTCTCAAGGACCACTTCCAACATTTAGCTGGTTCCGGTGGACCCCTGTAGCTACATTTCTATCATATTACCAAAACTCGACTAAAATGTGAAGATTAGATCTAAGTATGGAAATTTGCGTTGCGGCTGAGTTCCGACCACGAATTAACAACTTTTTCTGACACTGGCACACTATCATAGATTCACTTTACTTCGTTTTTTTTCCGAAATTACAAGTATCAGTCGCTGAGCTTCTTAAAATATTATCTGCCTACATTGATAGCTGAAGTCAAGCCAACATTTTAAGTTCTGCGCTATCGAAAGCAAATAAATTTTCGTGGACCCCCACTTACGAATTGTGAACCCCCATTTTTTTGTCACGCCATCGTTTGTGACCCCCGTCGAGTGGACCCCTGGGGGTCCACCTGGACCACTTTGGGAACTAAGGTATTAATTATTAGTAGGCCTTTTTAAACAAACTTTATTTAAGAAGTTTTAAATTTTGTGACAGATAGTTGCACTATATTTTTAGAGATTTCTATATAAAATTTTATGCCTTCATAGGGTCTGCATTCATCGACTAAAAGTGCCGGCACTAAGGTTCGGTCCCACGTCACTCGCGTACTTAGATGTCAAAGCGAACGCTCTGTCCACTACTAAACTACCACAGCCTCTGTACCTATGAATTTATGTTATCAAAGAACACTATACACACATGTAAGTATTTCAGTATAGAATTCTGTGTACGTAGGCATGTTGGTAGGTCTGCTAACAGACATTGAAATCTCACAACGACGATTTGTTTGACCTGTTCGGTGTGTAATATAAAAAAAAACAAACAGTGGAAACTTCTCTACATTATTTTCAAGTTAAAGATGTACCATATGGAATAAACGTTATCTTATGTAAAAGACCGCTCGTTGAACAATCTGGTTTGTCGATAAGAAAACAAAAAGCAGTGAACGACGACGTTTCGCGTTCCCTTTGGATGTTAAAAGCATTCCCAAAGGGACGAAATATCCTGCGGTTTACCAGGGCAACATAAAATTATAAGAAGTTAAAACGACGCGTCGTCCTGCGCAAGGATAAACACTCAAGGATAACAGGCAACGACCGGAGGCGGAGTGCAATGGCCATTCACTCCGATGCAGTTGCAAGGAGGTGCCAATATAAAGTCACGTCATGCAATGATAAAACGTTGGTTTAGGTAAAAAGCAAATTATATGTATTATAATAGACTATGAACACACCGATATTTAAATGTATATTCATTAGATAATAATAATGTATGGTCTGTTTTTATGGGGAGAAAAAACCAAATATTATTTATTATATTATAATACAAATTAAATGAGTGATTGTCATTATGTAAAAAATAAAAGTATTATAGTGTTGTGTGATTGTTACGTTTTAGAAATTTCTTGCAATTCTATAATTGCAATTAAAACATAAGACCGGTTTTGCGCACCGAGGGAACTCCGGGCCAGAACCACTAATATTATTTCCTCGGTATTATTATAATCTACATTTCTGCAGTCAAAAGGCGGACAAAACCGAGCTGTGCATCATGTAGTTTCACAAAGCACATCAACTCACAAAAATCTCCAAAACTTGTTTATCAAGTATACCATCCAACCCTTTTGCAATAACAGATTGGTCTACAGTTTGTTAGATCAAAAACGTCACCTGTTTAGTTCTTGTCAAGAGGTGCAAGAACAACAATAGTATAAGATCAGATCTCTGTGCAAGAAGCAATGACCTAAACACAGCCTACTGCCGTTACATTCAGCACTGAGCACCTGCACTCAGCACGAATGAACCCAAAAGTGATCACTCAAAAGTGCTATCTCAGTTCATATTGCTTACCAGCAATACTAATGGGAAGGCTCGTCGTTAAGTTAAGTTTATTTGTACATTTTCAATATTTGCCAAAATTTCTATCTGAGTTATATTGCACAAAAGGGGATAAGGACTTGCGACTGTTATAATTTTTGTAAAGAATAATTTGCGGCTTCGGAATATGATATGTATTAATCGAATCGAAATCGGTATGCGCTATACCATGTAAGAAGCAAGTAATATAAGAATTTTGGAATTCTGATCGATTCGTTTAGCGGGTTATGTGACTGTTTTAAGTTGCTCAAGAATCGCTTTATAGCAATAGACATACAGAACTTACTACAGACTACTCTCAACCGAGAGCATAATATAGTGTCCACATCGAAAGAAAATACATTAAATTGGTAAGAAAGAATTTTTCAACAAAGAAAAAAATTTAATTCAATAAAAAAAAATTAAAACAAATAGTTCTTATCTTACTTTAGTAGGTATCCTTTCGGATAAAGGATAATTCAAATCAAGAAATACCCCAGTGGTCGCTTCGGTGAACATACCAACATATAAAAAACCAAAAAAGTTCACATAAACTTTTTTTTTGAGTCGGTTAAAATTCCATTCGATCATATTGTTTTTTATATGCGTGAAAACAATGGCTTGCCCTCTTTTTATACTAGGAACATATAGCTTCAGTGAAGTTTTCGGGGGGAACTAATGTATTGTGTAGGGTAGAAAGTCATGTGGATGTGTCAGTGGCATCGCAATGTGACTGTGAATGGTCTAACTAAACTTTAGATGACCAATGGTAGAATGGAAACGGCGAAATTCTCAATAGTTTTTTCTTTATCTATCCACTGCCCAAAGAGTAGGTACAAAAATAATTACATTACTCAATTTCTTTTGTAGGCGGGGAAAATAGGTTTGCGTTCGATGACGTCACATACCACCAAGTCCGCATAACAACAAAAGAGGTCAGCTCGTGTAGATGTTATTTGCATCTTGCATGCGACTTTTTACGCAAAGTTAGTCAACTTTCTTATTATTTACTATCCTGAATTGAATAATTTCTAGAAATGCTTGTCAGCTTTTGCAGGCGCTTTCTTGGAGAGGCCTACGTTCAGGACAGTTCGGACTTATATGACGTTCAACGTATTATCAGACTTTTAACACATATGGACTCTGAACTGATTATGCAACGATCGTACAATGTATTCCGTGAGCAATACAACAATGTTCAAGTTCCCTAGATACTGTAGTGCACCATGGATGTTTTATCAAGCACGTACGGACGGATGCGCTGTCATAAGAAAAAGTGCTGCATCATTCACGCGTAGATTACGAGTAAATGATAGCTCTAATAATATCATCAGAGCCATAAGCACCAGTTTTGATTCTTCCATATTGCAGTTTTGAATAAGAGGAAAAGGCTAGTAGTAAATTATTTAAGAGATTTTCGCCATCACTTATTTGTTAGTCTCGTTCGTTAATCAGCAGGATATACTTACTGGTGTATATAATCAAGGTGAAATGAATCAATATTAATTTTTACAGTATATCGTTTTACAGTGTCGCGGTATGGTATTAATATTCGTTATTATTAAATTGTTATGTGAAAGGTAAGTTATAAACTTCTTTAATTTTTATATTGTTAAGTTGCAAACGTATTAATCCTTATGATTACTTTGTGGTCAGATCAAAATAGAAACTTCTTTGCATATTCTCTGCAATTGGGGTATTCCGCTCCGCCTGTGTAAAAAAACTAAGGCAGTAGACATAGAAACCCAAATAAAGAGCTTTCTAATTCTTAGTATCCTTGTTGCACTATACATGTTGCATTAGAGAGAAAACAGGAGAAACACCATCTTCAGAGGTCTTATAATAATGGTTCCGTTCCATGACATAAAAGCATTTAATGCACTTCTTTGTCTTGCTGCGACTCTGGTCCAGCACACGGTTTTGACGCATGTCACTGCGTCATGAGGGCGTGTGCGCAAAGTCGACCCGATTCGAAAGGACCCAAAAACAAAACAAGAAAGAGAACATATTTTATTTTTGTGTAACTTCTTTATCTAATTGTATCCTTATTTAAATGAAATCGTGTAAGAAATACTTAATCTAGATGGACTTTTGAAATTAGTTTTTCAATTGAAGGTCTAAGTTTTATTTATATGTTCTCACATACAAATAAAATTATAAATTTATAGAAGTAGGTACGTTTTTTATTTTTGTTTTATTTTGTCTCTCCAAATGAAACAATATTACAATTACTTAACAAGAAAATTCAATAGTTTCACTGGTTACTATTTTAAAATTATAACTTAACTGTTAAATGATTTTACCAGTACACACTGTAATCACCAGCAAATAAAAAAATACTCTTTATATCTATTGTATCTGCCTTGTCCGAAAGGTTAAAATAGATAGATATGAGGGATTGGTTCTGCCACGTTAGACCACGGGAACAAGAGTCGTCTATACCACGAGTGGGGACTTCAGAATTCATGTGCGAAAAACGAAACACTTCGAGATATTTTGATGAAACTAAAACTAAATTAATTCAACTGATACTCGATATATAAATATGTCTTGTCTTAAGGTAGGTAGGTTTTTAGGTAAGGAAATAAGGTACAGATGGTATTTCGTCAAGCGCAAACATTTTACAAATGAAAAATTCTCTTGTTTGGTTGCTTCTCATAGAAGTTAAACTAAAACTCAGGAAAGGTGTGCATCATGAATTGACTTGTGTGCATAGAGGAGCACACTTTGTAGTAGTTCCTTGCTGTGATGAGTAGGTACAAAAATGAAGTGATTTAGGATATAATTGAAAAAAAAAATTACTTGTGTGATGCTCTACGAAAATCGAAAGCGAAAACCGCAATGGCTGAACCCAAGTCAAGTATTGGAAGAAGGCCCTAAAGGGAAGAACGCCAATAAAAAATTAATAATAACTGTTTAGTGGTCACGTCATGATGTAATTCACTATAGTTTTCTTGAGATCCATTGTATTAATAACAGTAGACTTCTATTGTGAAGAAGTTCGTAGATCGTCGTTGTGATTACAAGACCTGTAATTAGAAATGGCACGTCATCCTCTGTAGTCGCCAGAACCGATTATCATTTATTCTGGAACTTGGACAATTTCCTGCAAGGAAAAAATGTTTTCTCTGGAAACGATCGTAACTACGTAAACGTAGAGCCCAGATCACCTGAGTTAGAACTCGCTCTAGAACTGAAAAAATCTAGGCATAGGCATCGCAAAGGCATCAAGTGGTCTTTCCTCGAGATGGCAGAAGTTAATAGAATAATGAGGTAAAAAAGACTGCGATGAAATAAATAGATAGAAGAAAAAAACGATGACTTATTTTTTATATTGTTTTTTTTTTCAACTTCATACTTAAATCCCTAATATTAAAAATTTTAATCAGTAAAAATACTGTTTGTATGTGACTCTCTGTTTCCATGTGTGTGTGAGCATAGTGAAATATCAAAGGGTTGAACATGTGGGCTACGTGTAATAGGATCACAGAGACGTGAAAGAGAATCCTTGTCACATATGCCGAGCCCGCGTTAACTTCCCCTAAGTAGTACATTATGTTGTGTGGGTCTGCGATGCGAGGGTTGCAGAAGAATATTTACTGTTTAAGCATACATAATTAAATGTTTGGAGGTAACAATGATTACACTACTTATTATTAAACTATAAAAAATGTAAACATAGGTAATTTAAAAAAATCCAAATATAGTGCGATTTTTACTCTCACAGAAACTACAATTTTCTTAAGTTGTCAAGCTAGTTCATAAAAATTCACACGAAAAGTTGCAATATTTTTTAATAAAATTAATAAATCATTCTTAATACCTATTGTGTGTGCCGTGCCCGAAAGTTTTATTCATTAGAACTTATTTTTGATGTTGTTTGTTGATGATTTTATACGCGGTAGAGCCAAGCGGCGGCTTTTGCTGCTGCTCGACCGGATTGGTACAACGGCCTCGCAGAATACCGGCGTGAGGTAGAGGCATCTTGTTCTTGTGCGTTTCGTTCGGTGAGTGAGGTGACCCACTCCCTTCCACATCCTCCCTCCCGTCTTCCAAATATCCTTAAAGGCCGGCCTTTAACGATATTTGGATTAGTTACGGCCGTACTTCCGTACTTCCGTACGAAACCCTAAAGAAGTAAGCAGATGATAACGGAAGAAAGAATAATATTAAGTTAAATAACGTTTATCTAGTAGGCAGTGTTAAGAAATACTAGACGAAGTAGCCGAGCGATAAGAGCGCCCGCTTTAATTTCATAGGCATAGAGTACTACGCGAGTGACTGGGCGTATGTATTAATGTTTTATTTAAATATATTTAATATTAAATTATAAAAAATTAAGATTAATTATAATATTAAAAAGTACTGGCCGGAAAATTAGTATCTACATATATACAATACTCTACGGGAATATTCTATTTGAATGTTATAAAATGAAATGACTACCTACATAAATGTAGTGATATATAAGAGAAGTGCTGTAAGTAGGAGAGACCAGGAAAGGTTGAATATAGGGGCAGAAAGTCAAAACTATTCGTCGTTATAATGTAAGTTCAGCGTGTCTTAATTATATTTCTAACCAATTGATATTTTTATCATCATGAAGTACGATTAACAGACTGTAGATAAATGTCAGTTTTATGTTTTAACCTAATTTATTTTTCCTTATTCGGTATTTATTATTTATTATATGATTATTATCCTACGGCAGTATGTAATACATGTATGGTTTAGCCCTGTTCTCGAGGAACAGCTGTTTTCGGAGTTGTACTATCAGTCTAGTTAACGAAATGTGGGACAGCACTTAAGTCCACTTTCTGGACTAACCAGACTTATAAGAGCAAGTGAAAAACAAACAAATTGTGAATTTATTTATGTGAATTGACACATCTTTAAAGATTCTACAAATACCATCACTTCGACTTCATAAATATTTGTAATGGTTGTTTTTAATATGACCAGTTAAGATATCTTTCTCAGTTGAAACATTTTCATTTTCCACAACATTTAATACTAGTCCCGATTCGAACAATTTACAACCTTTTATATAATTTCAACCTTAATTATCGATAACAAATGGCCTCATAAAGAAGTATAAGCGAGGAGAGTATTAAAGCTGAATTGCGCCCTCGGGCATGTTTAGCCATATTTAACGTACTTTTTGCATTTTATTACTATTATAAAAGTTTACAAGCGTATTCGTAAGAAGAAAAAGAAGAAAGGCTGGGAGGGGCAACAGATTTAAGTTTTGCTCCGCCTTGAATAAACCCTGGATCCAAGACCGATTGATATTCTTAGTACCACAGTTGTGGATACAGCATTGATGCAGCTAAAAATAAAAATGCTCTACATGCTCAATCGGATTAAGGTCTAGATGGCTTTATACTCGCTATCCTTCAAAAATCTATTACGTAGACGTGTTGCAATAATGATACGTGAATACTTATGTAGCGTGTAGTGTAATTATTTGTGTCGTGGTACGTTTACAGATATAAAATGCACACACACAAACACCCAGTCACGGAACCTGTAATTACGTACAAATCTTACACGAGTCGGTGTGTGACTTACTGCAAATAGCTAGTCGGATAGTCATCACAAAAAACCTGCCATCAGATTAGCATTTTTTTGTTTCATAGAAGTTCAAAATAAATAAAATGTATGTACCATAGAATGATTATTATTTCAACTACCTGCAAGAAAGTAAGTGCATTGTTAAAATTCCATTGAAATGCTTTAAATTTCTGTTCGCCTGGTTGTCGAGATTCAAGTGAGGCCATCTTTGTCCGAAACATTCACTGTACCGGTCGTTATTTTGTTTTACGAACGTTGAAATAACTAGGGAATGCCCGCGACTTTGCATGATATTTGTATCCGCCTATCCGCCATTTAGAAATGTACCTAATATTTAATTACTGTATACTAACTACTACAATATACATTTTCAAAATTGCATTGAATGAGGTATTTAGGGGTGTAATACAGACCAAATATTTTTTTTCAAACCTAGACGCTACTACTGGCCAGGGTAAATTTATTTTAGATCAGTCATATTAAAGATAAAATAAGATTGTTATTCCACCATCTAATCTATTTATTTATTTAAACTTTATTTAAATACCTTTAAATAAAAGTATTACAAAGGGCGGACTTAATGCCTCTTGGCATTCTCTGCCAGTCAACCCGGGGCGTGGAGAGATATTGTAAGGGTGCAAAACATTAAATCTATCAGTTGCCATGACATTTTTAATTGGCAATAGGTTGATCGAATTAATAATAGCACCTGTTTTTTTACAATGGGGAATAAAAAGGATTAATGTTTGTAGAGAAAATTTAAATATTTTTTATAAATATGTCAGACAAACCTATTTTAATAATATAAGTAACAAAATTTTTATTTCATTATGTTGATATACAACGTTGTTAAATAAAAAATAATAAGTAGTTACTAAAACGTAAAAAAATAATAAGTACTTGTAAAAAAATAATAATAAATATGTTTACGTTTTTTTTAATTTAAATTATACCTATACACACAACAATTTTAGGTTTAAACCTTTATTGATTTACACCTAAAGCCCTAAAATTGAAACCCGGCTTGGATCTATGCGTAATGCCTACAGTGTTATTCTACGTATTCTAGTGGTTCTAACAACGATCTATGTACTTACATTACTTTGTTACTTTTAGTTAGCTAGTACATGTCTACAATCCTACCTGGTGTTAGTTAACATAGGTGGTGATGAAATCCTAACTGGCTTTAGCTTAATAAGTAAGATCCTATTCACTGTTCTTTTGAAGACACGTTGACTTCGGACCTTCCTCTCTTCATTGGCCTGCATTATTGGAATTGCACTCCTGGATATAGGCCTCTCCAAGCAGTAAGCTTGCCTTATTTCTTAGAGGGATTGCCTTCATTACTCTCGGAGGTTTTGCTCTTCATTTCGGATACAGATCAGATCACAGACAAGTAATTCGTCTATGTTTGATATTGTTGTCTACGTTGTATTAATATTAAAGTGAATTTAAGATTGTTAAGTCCAAAAAGTTGACTGACGTTAATAAGTCCTTTGTTGAATGCGTTAATTAAAATTAGTGTACCTACTCCAATTACATATTCGTTAAATTTTAAAACGCCATTCCTATGCAAAGCGAAGTAAAATCCAGTGTACAATCACTAGCAAATAAATCGAAAAAACAGCAAATAAACAGAGAAAACGCATAGATTATGGGTTTTCAACTGAAAAAGTCTCCAAACCAAAATAAATATCAAATAAGGGTTAAAATTTATGGGTTCGAATATTTATGTATTGTGTCACAAAGATACTCCTTACTCTACACCTATAGGCGCACGGAATACCACAATCTTAATACACTTCTCACAAAGCCCTATGGAAGTAGATACATTTCTTTCTGAAGTATGTTCTCCTGGTATACAAAGTCATTGGGAGTGACATGCTCATTATTCTTCTTATTTTAAGAAAAAAATAACCCTTTTTACTCTTCATCATCTTTTCGTCATCCCTTTCATTCATCATATGTTTTTTGTCTATTATCTGTCTGTCTAAATGAGATCACGTAGTCATTTAACAGTCCACAAATCACTTAGATATGAGCGAGCGCTATGGTAAAACAAGAATTTTATTGGATTTGTTTGGATCATTACTTAGGTTGGTTATAATAATTGTAGGAAATTAAATTGTTTGTTTAATAAATATTTGAGCCCTTTAAATTATTTATAATAAAATACGGATTACCAGGAATGTAGAGAAAGCGTGGAGACATAAAGGGTCGGGTAAGGGCCTGTCAAAATCCAAAGTTTGCTTACGCAATGGGCGTGGTTTCTTCGGCCAATCACAAGAAAGTATCTTACGCAAGAAGTTACGCACTCGGGGCATCGGCACAGTAGCCCTTCTCAGACGCAAGTCAACGTACCTACGTAGTACATTTCATTCAAGTCAGTGTATTGAGAAACGCTTAACCTTTTACTGTTTTAAAAATATACAGAAATGATTCGCAAATGAATTACGTAAATATGTAAAATAAGAATGAACACGCAAGCGTATCGAACAAAAATCTGTAGTAGTTAATATTTTCGCATTTTAAAAAAGTGCAAGTCATGTTATCGGGTCAACGCTGGACACTAGTTTCTCCCAAATTGTGAGGACTTTGGTGGTTGTAGTAGGTACTATACCGGAACAATTAGTTGTTGTGTGGTTTAGTACCACTATCACAAGACTTCTAGGCTCACTTTCTTCTTAGGTAGAGGACTTTTATTATTAAGTACGAAATATAGATACAGATACACATAAATATGCATAGATTCTCTGGCGCCGAAACAAAACCTAAATTATTTCAATAAAGAACATTTTACAAACCGCCGTAGAAGGTTAGTCCAGTTTTACCACCTGTCTTGTACAATATTTCGCTTCAAGAAGCACTGTTTAAAACACGCGTTAAAGAACACACAACATTCAAGGAAGTCTGCAAGATTACAGGATCCTAAGATACAACATACATACAACACCAGATTATGTGAAAAAAACAATTAAAATCCAAGTCAAACCTACCACCTGTTACATACTGTAGTACCTCACAATGTTACGATACTGTGAGCTCTTTCTGTGTCGATCGGACCTAAATTAATAATTAAAAAGCTGACGGTAGTCGGGTTAACTATCACACCAGTCCCTGTGCCTTGTCCGTGAACGTAGGTGCTGTAAAGCAACCGAAACGTAAGGAATAAAACAATGAAATAAAGCAATAACTTCCGTAAAAGTAGTTAGTAAAAGTAAAGTAATTTCAATGTTTAGTGTAAATAGGTTAGTGTAGTGTGTCTTAATATGTAGAAGTTTGAAAATGCAACTACAGAGTCGCAATCGAAGTGTGCATTGTATGTATAACCATGACACCAATTCTTCCCTATAAGATATCCTGATACCATACGGCCTTGGACTTTTCAACATTTACGTGTAAAAGAACGAAACGGCATTTAATTATAATAAAGCAGTTTGCTTGAGGTGGCCAAGACCTAAGACGATGATCTACCTAGATTTTGACCACGGCGACAACTTTCGGATTCTATCATAAATCTTGAACTGCGTGGGACAAATGATGGTAGACAACACTCAAGATGTAACGTATATATGATAAGACAAGGGACGCAAAAAAATCAACTAGACCTGATAACTAATAATTTGTGCGTTGAACAATTATGATTCAAACTCTCCATGGGCTGTCCACTACCACAACACTCGGCTAAATTAACCACTAAGCCATTCCATTGATATAGAAAATTTATATCTTAATAAAATTGTTACGAGCTACGGGTTGCGAGATTGAAGTAAAAAGGCCGGTTTCATACATTTCTATTTATTTTTAACACTTACAAAGGGAGTAAGCAGAGTTTCTTCTTGATGCCCTGTCCCTCGCACGTGATCTTCCATGGGTTTTCCTAATAGTAACCAATTCTCTGTCGTTATTCCTTTTTCTCTTCTTTTTTACTCTTTCTTTTCATCCTTTTTCTGGGTGATCAACCTTCCACTTACTTCAGATTTCACTACCGAACTGCCCTTAGCGCGCTCCAGTGCTCCTTATAAAGTCCCGAATTTAGATTATCTTTTTATTTTCGATCATTCCAGAATATTATCGAAACAGCATTTGTTTGTTGTCTGTTCCTTTCAAAGAAGTTTTGTTAACATCGTCTGGCAATTTATAAAACATTATTTCTTTTGACTTGTCATTCGAAGACGTAAGAGTTGTCAAGACATTATCGGCCATTCGTTACAATATATTAAGTGTCGAAGTTATCATTTTATTCGTACCTTTTTTTTTTTTTTATAGAAGAAGGGGCAAACGAGCGTGCGGCTCACCTGATGGTAAGTGATCACCGACGCCCACGAACATCCACAACACCAGAGGAGCTACAGATGCGCTGAGGAGCTACAGATGCGCTGCCGGCCTTTAAGGAAATTTGTTGTCTTGGAGTTAATTAAAATTAAAAGTATGTATAAATTTATCGCGCCCGAAACATTAAGGGCAGAGCAAGTTTGTGTAGTCTAGATGATTTTTCATAAAAATGCCTTGAGCTCAGGCGGCTAGACTTTCCACCCCAGCCATTGCGTTTTACGGGATACACTTGAAGTTGTTTAGGAGAATGTGGGGAAGAATTACATAATTTAAGTAATCTTATTTCCCCTGTTGGACATCTAGATGCACGAAGTGTCTCCGTTATACCTTTACTGGATAAGGCGTTATTGGTGTTATGCTTCGTTATGTTATTTCTAATGCGTACAGCAATACTGGCATAATTTTCCTGAGAAAATCTAATCTAGTGCTTTATTACCATTTAACAACGGGTGGGATTGTCGACAAATATACAGCATAGGTGTGCTGGTAAAAAAAATCAACCGGTCGAGTCGTACTTTACTCTATATAAACACACATTTTATACATAGCAATGGCCAAAACTCATTCTTTGTAATCCATATTGATTAAACCTATGAAAAGGAATAAAGTTGATGATGTCAGGGATTTGCTCATTTTGGCCCTACATCCGCCTGATATACCACACCCGTTGGCACCCCATTCACCAAGCCACCACCTCATTTTATAATTTAAAATCAAATCTCAAATTATTAATTAAATATTATGTGTAATTTCTTGTAATTTATAATATAAACGTCATAAAAACAAATACATGAATCATGAAGTATGGATGAAGAGTGAGGAACTTTGGTTTTATTGAATATCGGCAATCGCTGATAATGTTGGACTGTTCGGAAAATACTAAGGCTGCATGGATGCAGAGAATGTATGTTGAACAGAAATCAATACCCCTTAAATAATCGACATACGGTACTCTAACCCTACTCTAAGTATAGATAACCAGCCAGTAAATTTGCACTGAATATACAGGTATAATGTGAAAGACGATTTCACCGGTTGGAGAGATGCGGTTTGGGGTGGATCGGCACCGCCTTCTTAGGTAGCGGGGCTACAATGAGATAATATTTTATTTAAACTTTTTAATAATAAAAAAGGCGTGTTTAACGTTTTTTAATTAAAATATTAATAATAAATGTTGTTAAGAGAATATAATATTAAAAACTGCACTGATAGGTTAATAAGACGTAAATAAAATTATTAGTGTGTTTAAAAACTGTTGGCACTTAACGCTTAATATTTAATAACGCCCTTCTCTCTCTTCACAGACAAAGAATAAAAAAGAAGAATAATAATGATATGCGTAATTAGATCGAAGAAGTATTAGGACAACATATTTTCCATGTAGAATTCGAAGAGGGTAATCCGAGGGTTTCCGACTTTCGGTTCGTTCGAACCCACAGAAAGACTGACTACATTATTATCTTACTGACTATATTCGTCAACAAACAACCCTCGAGCACGACCACGAACTAGGTAGTATGGTTAATTTTTTGTATAGAAATGGAAATGAATAAAAATAATAACTGCGATTTGTTCTCATCCTGAAAGCCTGCAATCTCCTCCGACCAGGATCACATAAATGTTTGTAACAAAAAAAATACACGCTGCATGCATCTTTCTTCTATATTACAATTATTCTACCTAACCACCAATTTTATTATAAAGTAGGCGGAGGAAATGCGCTCGCGTGGGTGTCACTATGGAGACATAGTTGCCCACAAATACCGGAGTACTATAAAAGCGAAGAGGTTTATCGAATCAATTTTTTTTTATTTTAAGGAAACACGAAAAAAATATATGAAGGGGTTACTGTCTCACTGAATTCGTGTTACTAGGAATTCATAACATACAAGTATTCTCAAGAGTATACACATCAATAATAATTATTGCACCTATAAAAATATAATAGTCGTGACCTCGTGGGTTGATTTGAAAACAAATTGACAAATTCTGATGCCATTTTTAATATTCCCTATCTACGATTCTAGAAGCAACACTGCGTAGGTGTCCACACACTGCAACTACAACTCATTCTACAGTTCGTTTACCACTCGAGAACCTTTCTTCCTCAGCGGTTGCACGTGCCCGGCCATATGGCATGTCCATTGCCTCATCATCACTTAGGGCTTTTTCGGTTACTACCATAGTTATGCTCCGGATATCATCTATGCGTATTCTATCATGCAAAAAAAAACACAGCGCATACCCCATTCCATACTACGTTGAGCAAGTCTGAACATCCTAATACGTCCTGCGCTTAAAGACCAATTACATTGTCTCGGTTTCGTTTAAACAATGGCAAAACAGGAATACTTATTTATTAATTATAAACTATAGGTATGAAATCTATGATCATATCCTTGATCGCCCCAACCATTACATCAGATTTGATAGATCACAGATCCTAGCAAAAGAACACCGATTCCTGCCAAGACTATTGAAATTGAGAAGATGGCAGGGTGCTTTCACCGGCTTGGGATCCAGTCACTAAAACTAAAAATTAAATCTAAAACCAAGCATACCACAGCACGACCTCAAGATACTGTGAGCACATTCTGCGTAGATCGGACCAAAAATTAATAAATAAAACCTGAAGGTAGCCCGAGTTAACTATGACATCTGGACGTCTAACACCTCAGTCCCCCCAGGCTGCTGATAAGCAATCGAAACGTCAGCGATATAAAATCAAAATTAAATACGATAAAATCCGTAAATAATAGTTTTATTTCAAATGTGTGTAGTGTTCGCTTCACAAGAAATCATTAAATGGTTGTCTATTTGTTTTCAAAAATAATTGTAAAATAAATCATAGACAATAAATTATTGGTCTCGTCTTCACATAATACTTAATTTCCTTAAAATAAAAGAAAATAGTCTGTAAATTTTTAAATTGTTATATATATATATTATTTTGGAGGTTTTGTTGTTCTATATTTGAAAAAGAGAAAAAGGCGGATTGATCTGTACTTTGTTGGTAAAACGCTTAAGTAGCTTAGTTCGGTTACGTTCGACGTCCAGGAAGGAGGACGCTGCTGCAAGACACCTATCGATTTTTTTTTATTTACTAACTTTTATTTACTATCTGCATTAATCCCACTTCCTAAATATCTTTCAAATCTCTATATAGGTATGCTGAGGGTACCCATCCGGTTTCCCACGTACTTTGCAATTAATAGCATTTTATTTATTGGACTTTAAATAACTAGAACATCAATGTCATTTCGCGCCAGAGTTTATTCTTGTATCAAAAGATAAATAGGGTTATTAATTAATGATAAGGCTGATACTAATTTATACTAATAGACTGTCATAAGGGAAATCGACTTATGATAAGACACTCCGTAAACTTTGTGTTCCACGTCGGCTATACACGATTTCGGCGTCCGTGCTGATGGAAACTCCTGTAGTTTCGATTACTAACAATGGCTATTTAGACAAGACCCTTGTGTTTAGGCTTCTTGGTTTTAGGTAATGAAAAACGTGGTTTGAGTTCCCAATTATTTAGGATTTAATCTTAATGCTGACAAAATCATAATCCCTAAATAATTTCTGAACGGATCATTCCTGTTGCTTTTTTACTTTATTGTCCCGGTCCGTTGTCAAGTGGTCCGCGCGGTGGGCCTGTACGCGCGGCCTTGCTACTAGGCAAGCAGCCAATTAAGGCGGCATGCGAGTGCGTTCACCGCCCCACCAAGCATAAACGAATGATGTCGATGCATTTCATAATTATAGTTGCAGCACGTCAGTCAGTCAGTCGGTTGATCGGTTCTCTATTACCCATACCGCGAACCGCGAACCAGTAATGAGTATGTGTATGAATCGTTCCTGCAATGATTATAATTTATAGAAAAAAGCTAGTTCCTAATCCTATTCCTACATTGCACCAATTTTGATACATTTATGGTCTACATAATTTTGAACAATAAGTACCAATATAATAGGCTAGAGGCGTCCAATAAACAGTGAGAACGAGAATGTTACACATAACTTTTATAAAATGTTATTTTATCATCTTTCAGTAGAATTTTACCTGGAATGTCATCTTGAGGACCTAAAAATTTCCAGTACTGCATAATCATCTCCAAATCACTGTCCTAACAATTTCGGAAATATATAGAAAACACTAGGTGCAAGGTCTGGTGAACATGGAGGATGCAATCAAGTATTTCAAAGTCAGTATCTCGAAGTGCAGTCATCGTTGTGAGCCGGGGCGGTATCTTGGTGAAAAAAAGTCTTTGTGAGTTTGCTTCGCTTTGTGAGTTTGCTTCGTCTTGTGAGTTTTTATATAAACCTTGTAGCAACAGTTCACAAATACATTCAGTTCACGGGAAATATTCAGTCTGGTTTGTTTCTGCGCGTTCATTATTTTACGTATATTACAAATATTCCTTTACATTTATTCCTTTACCTACCCGTGTTTGCTTTTAAAATTATATATTATAAGAGTTTGTCCCGCATTTTTTTACCCCCTTTGTGTAGAGCGCCCAATGAAGAATTGGCCTGTGTGTGAATGAATTATTTAGGTAATCACACATACACATCGTAGGTATTATGTTTAATAGCATCAATAATAATTACTTCGTAAGCAAATTTTTAGGATATTCGTGATAAATCGTAATCCTATATGTACTCGTAAATCAATAAATAATATATTCATTTAATATTATACCTTGAATATCGGAAATTTTAGCTTCTCCGAGCTTAAGATTTATTATTTGTAACTGGGACAAAGTCCCTTAACCCTGTATTTCTCACAGTGGGCGACAACGCCTCCTTGTGGGCGCTAAGGGGCGTTAAGGCGGTCTATGGGAGCAAGGTGATAAAAAAGTATCGCAAAATTATGTTTTCCTGATGTGTATTTCGGCAGCTCTTCGGTTTTCGTGGCGTTGCGATTTGACAATGGGATATTAAAAACGAGTTAGGTCTTGTGGATGGATATACCTCTGTTTTTATTGGAATAACTCTTGATACAAAGCTGAGGGCTTATATCCAAACATGTCCCAAATATCCAAACTTGCTAGCAGACTTAGTTCTGCAGCATATGTAATAAATCTGACTTATTTTTACTTACTTTATTAATAAGAAATGGGACACATCTATATTTAGCTAGAATCGTTTGTTAGTTATTTCCATAGCCTAATGTCGGATAAAATTTCCTGTGGGGACTAACTAGCAGCTTGTCTTGCAAAAGAGGCCGTAAGAGATATTAATAATTTAAATTCGTGAGATGAGAATGATTTCTTTCTCTTAGAGATAAATTTAAAGAAAAAGAAATAAATATACTTACCTTGGCATCTCAATATATACATGAAATGTAATGTATGTAAATATAAATAAACATACTAGGAACAGTCACAAGGTTGAAATGTCAGTTACATGACTTCATAGAGTCAACAAAGTCAATAAGTAGACAGTATCAAGAAATTTAAAAAAAATTGAACAGCCTTAAAAAAAAGTGTGCTAAAAAGCTTACTAACCTTTTAAAACGAAACCTCCGTTCACGGATTTGATCGCTTTTCATTTGGCCGCGGTCACGGGGTCTCCCCGGCTGCTGTAGAGCATTCGAAACGTCGGGAATATAAAAACAAAATTAAACGCGATAAAATCCGTAAATGTTGGTTTCGTTTCAAATGTGTAGTGTTCGCGTAAATACAAAAAATCATTACAATAACCTTTATGATTATCTTTATGATAAGGAAGCATGGAACAGTGACCATACAGAATTGACAACTAATATGAACTACGAGTATCTTGTAACTTGGGGCCGATATTTTGCAAATGACCAGTATATAATAATTAATAATTTAAATTTTGTATAGTAAATAGTCTTGTAGAAAATTGTATGTGTGGTTTTTGGGAATGTGGTCATGTGGGTGTATTGTAGACTTGATTAGGTCATGCTCGCTTAAAGATGACAAACGAAATTATCTCTCTTACGTATGAGTCATTCGATTCGGACGTCTCCTTAGCCAACTAGAAATGGCAGGAGCCGACAGTGCACTGCGTCTTCGACCGGGAGACCGTATGGAAGGAGAAAGAGCACCACGGGAGATTCTAAAAGGCTCTCCATGACCCTTATACCGTCGCCTACTTCAACTGGCTGCGTTTCGGTGACCTCTTTGGGGATACAAAGTGTTTTGTCTGTGCTATACAGGATCAGGTTATTAAGACGAACAACTATGGGATATACATTCCAAGGAACATCTGAGGCGGTGGGACTTTGTGACGGACCCCAGAAGTGCGCCGGCTTCGTTCCCTTTCTCCCTAGCCCACAGCCGTATGGCGAGGGCTTCCTTCTGGATGGAAATAATTTATTTACTTTAACATTATTTAACTAAGTATGATCTTTAGTATATTTACTTTATTGTATATGATTAATTGTATCGTATTTTATTTTACAATTATGTATTAGACAACAAACATGAATTATAGAATAGAATAGAATTTTATGTAAATACATAAAAATTATAATAAAACTGGGGTTCTGGGTAGGTCAGTTATCCGCAGTGGGTGCGGCACTCACTCAGTACGCTTTCTTTCATCATTCATGAGTATTCAAATTATAGTTTAGCTGGTTTTGTGTGAAGTATGATAAAATTAAGATTTTAACTTTTTTTATAACACTAGAGTAAGAAACGACCTTACAATCAACTTAATGGTAAGTGGGGCAGCCCATGGTCACCTGCAAACAACTTCTGTCGAAGAAGGTTACTTATGCGTTTTCACCCCTGGGATTATAAGATGAAATGCCTCACACCTTGTAATTATTTTATACCCTTCAAACCGGAACAAAAAAGTGGTTGCACAAAGTAACGCCATAAATAGGTAAGATGGTAATACCTACCCCGACGGCTCCTAGGCCGAAAAGGAGTTCTACCCAGTACCTAGTAAAACTTGAATTTTGACACAGAACGTAGGTAGTACGGGAACCCGCGACTCACGTAAGTGCAATTAAGCAAAGAGATAATGTCAAAAACTATTAGTATTTAGGATAGAAATCCTCTGGCTTTCGTCGTCTTCATCAGCCTGCGTAAGCTCCACAAATATAGGCCTACGACGGTGCCTACAGTACCTGTACTGTGGGATATGGATTTTGCATAATCGGAAGGCTTTTCCACCAACCAGTCTTTATCAGATTTTACTTCAGTCGGTTTCTAGAGCCTCGTCTGTTGATCAGCAGGATGCGCCGCGTTTTGTTGAATGGAGGTGGTGAAATTAATCTTTTCCCACTTATGTAACAAGTCATAAATATTCAAGATATGTACATAATGAAAAGTTATTAAAATAGAGATTGTTCTTTTATTAATTAAAATTTTTGGGGTTATTTATATGTACACATACATAAAATACTGTAAAATAAATAATAAATCATCTTCTCCCTCAGAGTAAGTATTTCGCAATGAGGTTTATTACAAAATTGTTGTAGTTAAAATAAATAATGACTTTGACATGTGAAATTGTTACCATGTTGATGATTAAGGATTTGATTTGATTTGGCATTCTTCACATTACCTACAACTGATAGTTTCAGGTTACAATTTCACTAGCCATTCCGGTCATTTATTGAACCCTTAATGTAAATAGCCATACTAATGTCAAAAATTAACAATACATTAATTAAAATAAAATTAATAAGTATTTTATTTACACATTTTGTTTTGATGTAGACATGCTTGATGCTTCATGAAATTAAAGTTTACCACCACCTGTACCACATTATAGAAAAGCAAATAAAGTATTTATTTCCGTTACATAATTTGCAAAACAGCTCGTATTCAAACTGCTGATTTCTAGACATTTATTTCGCAAATTAATCATTTATGTATTTAAAACTTGCATTTGATCAGTTTTTGTTAATTGTACGTTTCTTTTACTAATAATACCCAGAAATTATTATATTGACTTTCTAAGTCAAGATAATAATTTCAGGGTATTATCTGTATCGGGGACGTGTAGGGGGAAATAGAGCAAGGGTAGTGCAGTGGCAAAGGTAAATCTAAAGGGGTCAGGTGGGATTGCGTGCGTTCCAATGACAAATTATACCCATTGTCTTTATTAGCAGAGACCTGCGCGATGGACGGGTTTAATAAATGGCCTCACTTTGTTGTTTTATCATATCTTCTACACCCTACAAATTACTAGGAGAGTTTCTGTTATTTATATTTTTTGAACACGAGTTAGAAATTTGTTCCATTCTACAAGTATGTTCATTCGTTCGTTTGGAGTCATTCGAGTCAAACAATTCTCTTTCCGTTTTTATGATGTACACCTTACTGAGAAATTATCTATTTGACACAAGTAAAATTTTAAAGAATCGATTTAGTTCTTTAAGGTTGTAAACGTCGTTAAGGTATAACTTTGATATTTCTAAGTCCTAGAAATAAGAGAATGGTCATTATGTACCTGGTTTTTATTATATGGTAATTAGAAACCCAGAAGTTATCATATAAAGATAATTTTTTATTACATAATAAAAAAAAGACTATTTTGTAATCTCAACTAGGGGCTAATAATAAAATTAAGGCTAATAATTTAATTAATTATTATAAGTACTAGTTCATTACATAAAATGAGGGCATAATTTTCCATTTATAAAGTTTTATTAATAATTTTACTATATAAATGGAGTATATAAATGGAGTATTTAAAAAAATACTTGGATAATTCTGTTACACAGACAAATTTATCAATTCATAACGATTTTAATATAAAGTTAAGCATCAGTCGAAGCAGTTCATAACCAGGCAGAAACGGGTTAGTGGGGCGGCGAGGCAGTTGAGCGAAACGGGACAGCAGGGGCGCGCCGCTGAGGCCTTTACAAAAGCGGGCCTTCGTGGCGATGTTTCCCTGGTAGATATTTATTTTTATGGGCTAGGGATAAATGTTAGGGGAGTGCCGGCGGGCGGCGCCTCGGGCGTGCGTTTTACGACTGCTTTACGAAGCTATTTTTGTACCTAAATGCGTGACCAACCAAATATTAGTCATTCTCCCAATAGTTGAACATTAAATTATATCATTCAAGATCTATGCAGATACAGAATTTTATTTCAATCTTAGTACATACCTATAATTTTATTAAATACCGCTACCTATGAATGACGCTACATTTAAATAAAAAGAATCATTACTGGAATCATAACAGAAAGTCCCAATCCATACAGGGGGTATGGGTTGGCTTAACCGTACCGAAAAATATCTAAGTTTCATGCTCTCCTAATACTTCAGGAATATCAAGCATCCCATAATTCTCACGATGCGTGATAAACGTACGAGCGTCGGCCTACGAAGATGCCTCCCCTTTAATTACCACATACTTTCTGAATAATTCCGTCTCTCTTTTAGTCCATTGAATGTGTCGCTCGCTTGCACTTATTAGTTATCGCGCAGGAGCACATGAAAAAGAGAAGAGATATATTTACCCCATTGTATGCTATATAAAGGTTTGCGAAACCAATAGGAACTATTAGTTATTATGTGCCTACACTTTTATTCACTGTTAAGAATGCAAAAAATTAGACACACGTAAAATAATACAAAAGGTATGCATATAATATACCTTTTGTATTCTTTTACGAATTCAATATCGAATAAGTATAACATGAAAATTTTAATTCTAGATTCTTAAATACTATACTATATTCTTAATTCATCTTCTTTTATATAAAAGCCAAATACCACACCCATCTTAATATGAACAGGGTCAAAAATTAACAATTTTTTACCAACTAAAGTTAATGTTGTGACCTAGAGGTGAATTAAGAAAGGATTTGTGACAAATTTAACTTTTGAGTTGCCTTTAACGCCTTCTTCTTTTTCTTCTTTATAAGCCTGTTAACAGTTCACAGCTGGACACAGACCTCTCTCGTATAATAATTAAGAATTCAAAAAACTTCTTTCAGCGAATTCATTAAATTAATTTAAAAGAAGATTCTCAATCGCGTGTGAAGTCGCCGCCGGTCGTTACCAGTTCGTTTATTTGATAAACTCGGTGTTCGTTTGGTTTGGACAGTTGCTAGAAAATCCACGGATGTTGACAAAATCGTGACTACTGTTTTCTTCGTAGCGCTAATTATTACGGCGTATATACAATAGTATATAATTTTGAGTTTATAGTTTTTGCAAATGACTTGTATCTCTCTAATGTATGTAATGTAAAAAAGCATGTACGTGTATATGTATTTCATATATTCATATTATGTATATTTTTGTATTTATTTTATTTGCATATTATCTGTATGTATTATATGTTCACTTTAGTGTACACCCGAACCCGATACTTATGTTCATATTTCCTTTTTCTTCCTGGATTGCCAGGAAGACATCGCTTCTTAGCGATAAGGCCGCCTATTGTACTTTTTCTTTGTTTCTTTAAATAATCTTTGTATGTTAAATCTTTGTGTGTACGTCCAATAAAGTATATTTTCATTTTTCATTTTCATTTTCAAATTAATGGTAGTGCGTCGTACGTAAGTGTTACCTATGTTTCTTTTTTTTACCTATAATTATAACTTAGTTATTTTATATAAAACATGGGAAAGGGTTGAGGGTTGACGTTGAATATTTTTTGAAAACTTTGTGTTGGGGGATGTTTGGGATGAGGAGCCTAAAACCCAATTCAACAATTTTTTAAATTCTTGTTTGTCGTCTGGTTTGCGCGTGCATCACGTTAAAATGAGTTAGAGCTAATTTCGTACAATAGTTTTTGTTGTATAGCATATACCCCCTCGAAAAAACATAGTTAAGTTTCAATTCTTTCGATATTATTTCAATCGGTACAGTAGATGTTACAGCTGGATCCGTCCGTACTATACGGCCCTATATAACGCAGGACCATGATTAAAGAGAACTGTAACGTACTCACGCGAGTGTAACCGTGAGCTCTCTTCAGAGATCTGGATTGAGATACTGCACAAAAAACTAAGGTCTCACGACCATATACCCAAATGGGATGGACCTGATAAGCCTATGTGCTATGTCCGCGAACACCAAAGTCACTTGGGAGATGCCTATGTCTTCTTCGTCATCCTGCTAATATATGGTTTTAACGTGGTAGAGCCAAGCGGCGGCTTTAGGTGCTGCTCGAATGGGCCAGCTCGACCGGGTTAATACCACGACCTCGCAGAATACCGGTGTGAAGTAGAAGCATCTTGTGTTTCTGCGTTTAGTTCGGTGAGTGAGGTAACCGGAGGCCCACTCCCCCTCCCCATCCTCATCCTCATCCTCATCTCCCCAATACCCTTAACCGGGCGGCAACGCATCTACAGCACCTCTGGTGTTGCAGATGTACGTGGGCGACGCTAATCACTTACCATCAGGTGAACCGATACCTCGTTTGCCGCTTTTAACATAAAAAAAATGTATATCATGCTGTTGGATATAGAGCTCGGCAGTGACAAACAAATTGACAATCGCACAACCAGACACGTCGCACGCTGCGGCTCGTTATCGGTATTCTATTTTCGGTTATGCCTTTTTTAACCCGCGATCTATCGGATGCTAAGAGATTTTCCTTAACTTCGTGGACTCCAACACTCACGGAAAGGAAGTAGGTGGCCGAATTTACTATGCTGCAAACATACAGCATGATGATTATTTGATGATGTAGGTACTGCGGGCCGATTTCGACAACAGCAATAGCTTCCGAATGCTAACGTCAGTGGTAGACTGCACAGGAACTGGATATACCTATATAGCGCCGCATGTATAATATGCACAAACACAGACAAAAACAAAACCACAATTCAACTCATCTTCACCTTCCTGTATGTAACGCTTATGCAATTAGTAAGTAAGGATAACAGTGTCAGAGACAAGGTACGCAAGATTACATAACCAGACCAAAGAACCAATAATTAATGTGTTGGACTAATATCGGCCCCGGCAGGGATTGGTACGCAGAGTTTTTTCTAGAACAGTCCAGGTACGACACAAAAGTGTCAACCAAAGTGCTTTAGTAGTATCTACTTTACAAAAGCATTTTATGGCACTTTGACTTTTCATTCTGTAAGCAAATATGAGATAGGAGAAAGTATTTGAACGCCAATTACTATGAAATTTTGCATTTATCATTGGACGATCTTCCCAAAATTTCATTCAGTAGCAATTTTATTTTTACTTGTTCTTAGAAAAAAATATACACAAGTAGTTGATATCGCCAAACTGCAGAACAGTTTCATCATCACAATTATGCTGCAGAGCTAAATCTGTTAGGACCTTTGGATATGAGGGCCTCATTGAAGCTTCAAGAGTAATTCAATAAAAAAAAACATTGGTATCCACAAGGTCTAACTTCTGGGTGAATGGGGTGTTTTATATTGGGCGGTGAATTATACACATAAACACATTTAGTTTTATATTAAACCGTTAAGAAACGATTATTATCGTTATACCAATGGACTACTTTTAACATAGCATATTCTTCTCGATGTGTGTAACAATGTAGTCGTATAATTTTAAAATTCAATGAAGTGTCGTTAGAAAATAATTATATATCATATTTATCCCTTACTAAGTAAGGTAAGTGGGAATGTGCATTGATACTATAGATCCAGAAGAACTCGCACCATTGATATCAACTTTATTTCTCAAATAAGAGATACTTCTTATTCCATAACACAAGTAGGTATGGAATTTACCACGTGCTCTCGGGTAATGAAGAAAAACGTCGTGAGGAAGCCTGAGATATAATAATTTTTTTTTTAAAGACGTAACAAAAAAAGTAAACCTGCACGGGAATGAAGTAGTGGACCCTCCCCGACTAAGAGGCTGAGCGGAGACCCTTTGTCCCGCAGTAGGACTGTTACTTTATTTTTACTCTTTCGTATTTTGAATTGTGTAAGCTAGTATGTACGGATCTTTATCGCTCAATCTCATGTTATAATTAAAAGTCATGTTTGAAATACTCAAAATACTTTTTATCTCAATGTCAAGAGTTCCTTAGAGATAAATTACAATCAGCAGAGCGATTCATAATAAATATTATATTATATTTAGAGCATTAGTAGCTATCTTGTCTTCCCATATACGAGTACTGACTGAACTTTCTCATCGAGTAAAATTATCTTTTACTGCTTCATTACTCAGGGGCGTTTGTTAGATAATAACATTGATCGATTACCCTTTAAACAATACCGCAACAGGAAGAAACGCTTTGCGCGTTGCCCCTATGTTTTTGGGTCACTTCCGGAAAACGTCAAATTCGTATCCGAATCAAAAATAAGTAAGAAAAATATATTACGAACTTGTCACACAATAATACCTGTACACATTTTTACCTTTAGGACTATAACGACGATATCTAATGTAATCGTTGTACGAATACTTGTAGCTTAATACTCGTACTCTTCACGTACAATTTCAAGATCAGCAAGTTTATAATGAAAATGAAAAATGAATGAAATGATGAAACATCTATTGGCGCGTTTGGTATGTAAGAACGCCGTTTGATGAAATGACGCGACGCGATGGAACGACGCCTCCTTCGGCCATCCTCATAAGTCATCGACTCTTTCCGCTTCGCTGTTATGGTCCCTTCTTCCCCGCCTGTATTGTTAATGTTGCTTCTTAATATGTTCGTAAAAATAAACTGTTTTTTGTTCTACTACATCAGTCAATTTTAATCCACTGCTGAACATAGGCTTCTTCAAGAAAGCGCCAGCAAAAGGATGCATTTCTTGGAGGATTTGCTTTTGTTCATAAAAATCTAAATACTGTTTTCCATATTTACTTCTTACAATATAAATTTATTCCGATAGTGATTTCTTGTGTTTTACGCGTACACTACAAATTTAAAACTTTCAAATCTGCCACGACTAACCTTTGAAAAAAAAGCAAGTGTCAAAACTGTACATTATGAAAATTTAATTTATTTTTTTTAAAAATTGGCAATCAGTAAAATCACCTTTGACATTCATAACCCATCTGCAACGGTTGTGTATGCTCATTTTTAGCTGGTTAATATCCTGTTGAGGAGTATTCCAGCTACTACTACGATGCAAAACAAGTTGGTCTTCTGCTACAATATTTTCAGGCAAATTCTTTTTGGAGCATCTGCTCAATGGGATTTAAATCTGGCGATTGTGCTGGCGACCAATTTATACAGCTACGAGTAAGAGAGAATGGCAAGAAGAATTTGCAAAAGACTGCGTACCGAAGATGTGGTCTAATATGCATGCAGGGGTATCTATTATTTATTAGATACGCGAAATTTAAGTTACTTAACGAGATACTTTCATTATTTAGTAATTTAGATACTTATAAAAAGATTGTCGATTTTTATTCAAATTAAGTTGAAGATGAAATTATTTTAAAGTAAGATAATTTTTTGCTATGAGGAGTTTCTTCTTAAAGACGCGATCTGAGTACACTAAATACCACATGCATATTTTTTGCAACCATTCTAAGCGTAAGGAATGAATTGTATAATGGGGTCACCAAACTACGGATCAGTATTATAAAATACCTTATACAATTTTTTTTTATTGATTAAATTTGATTGCGATTGCGGCGACAAACAAACATAGAGTCCACCTGATGGTAAGCGGCCACTGAAGAGCATTGGCAAACATAAAAGTTATAGATACGTTGACACCCCAGAGGACTAAAATGGAATGCCTCAATTTCATTATACTAGGAGAGTGTACCTATTAAACTAGATCTGAACATTGGTTGCACTGTTGATTGACGCACACAGACGACTCCAGAGGATCGGCATTTGAGATACTAAGTGTCGTGCTCCTATTTTGTATAATGGTTAACCCAATCATGAAATTTTCAAGGTTTTCCTTACAACACCTACAAGAAAAATCCATACGGCATCTTCGTATATAGCCCTCACGACCGTATAAAAGATACTGGGGTTATCAGAAGTCCAGACACTTTAGTCTTTTCAACCCACTTTCCACCGGGGCTTATTTAGAACAATGTGACAGGTGGTCTGTCGTTGTCTTAGTATCCAGGCCAACAAACGTACATAAGTTACGAAAACTCATTGGTACAAGCCCATAACACAGGGGATCGAACTCGAGTCTCTGACTCTGAGGCAGGTCCTCTAACTACTCGGCTATCGTGCCTATAATTAACTTTAATGTTTCTTAAGACAAATCTTCTTAAAAAAATTTTTGTTCAGTGATGTATAATCCATATTAGGAATAAATATTAATTTATTGAAAATCCGAAACTATTTCACGTTCTATAAAATATTTTATTTCAAATATTTAATTAATTTATACATCAAAATTGATTATTATTGATTGTATAAGATTCATGAAATCATATAGGACCGCCTCATTATGATTTCAGTTATTCTGGGTATAAGGTGTACATGTCAGGCTCAGAGAATTTGGATATTTAGGTCATTAAAGTAGATATTAAATAAAAATCGTAAGCGAGTACATTGTAAAAGTCGACTGAAATGCCCGATATGTCTGGAGGCCCCACACCTAAACTTTCCACGCCGGTGTCGGGCAGCCGAGTCTAAGATCAGACATTTGTGGCAATTATGGCATATTCCCTTATTTGCACAAGTCAGTAACAAGTGTTTTAAAATAATAAAAGTACATTCTATGTGGTCTTAATTCAAAGGAAAGGTGACAAACGAGCATAGTCTCTGCTAGAGCGCATGGACCATAGACACCAACTAATCCTCAAAGAAAATTTAACATTTAGATGCATTGTCAGACTCGGTTAGATTCTCACTTACCATTCCAAGTATGTTGCTGTTTAACAAACGTAGGCTCAGATAATTTAGAATTAACGACGACTTATCATCCATAGTTTTAAAATACTTTCAACTTTTAAATCATAATAAGTTCTTGCGTGAAAAAGATGCAGATATTTATTTGAACGAAAAACTAATATATAAATGAAACGGCCCTATTGGTACACAAAAATCAAAATAAAAGAATCTACACTATACTACACTATAGAGAGAAAGTTATTTTTGTAAAAGGGATGTACAAATTGAATAACTGCTTACCTGTTAAAAAGGCGGCTAAGGCGATAAAATGAACTGTTGTCACGAACGCCATCGTCCCAGCGCCAGTGCCGATATTCCACTGTTTTTCCGTTAGACAATACGATATACTTAACGTATTTAAAAATAAAACAGACTTCAAAGTTCAAACTGACACGGAATAAAGATTACATGTGCCAGAATTTAATCACTACGCATCATAAAATTCTTAATTGTTGATTTAATTAAAAATCTCAACTTTAGAGAAAAATTTGTTTTTTTCGTGTTTTAGAAAGGTTGTAATTTCTAAAACGGGCAGATTAAATAAACATATATTTATTGATCAACCGATACCCATCATAAATATTTTCAGAAATCGTGCTTGAAAATTTGACGAAGAAACGGTTATGCACCGCGCGCGTTCGTCACCTTGTCAGGCGGGAAACGTTTTTAGTCATCCTGAAGGCAAAGCTTCGCCTATCGGCGCCCCTCGTAACCCCACCACCCTTTCTTTGGTAGTGGTGCGCTAGAATGGGGACAGGGAGCGTCCCGGGCCATAAAGAAAATTGTCTTCACTGCGCCACTAATTGAACGATGTTTGGTTTAAGGGCGAGATTTAAGGTGTTCGATTACTCGGATGGCGCGGATTGCCGGTAAGGGAATCACTTTTTGTTAGTTAATTATGAGTAGGTATTACATAATCAAAGATAGGTTAATCTCAAGATTGTTTTGAATTTTTAAGTAGGTGTTTTTTTTTAAATCAATAAAAATAAATGAAACAGCCCTATTGGTACACAAAAATCAAAATAAAAGAATCTACACTATACTACACTATAGAGAGAAAGTTATTTTTGTAAAAGGGATGTACAAATTGAATAACTGCTTACCTGTTAAAAAGGCGGCTAAGGCGATAAAATGAACTGTTGTCACGAACGCCATCGTCCCAGCGCCAGTGCCGATATTCCACTGTTTTTCCGTTAGACAATACGATATACTTAACGTATTTAAAAATAAAACAGACTTCAAAGTTCAAACTGACACGGAATAAAGATTACATGTGCCAGAATTTAATCACTACGCATCATAAAATTCTTAATTGTTGATTAATTATGAGTAGGTATTACATAATCAAAGATAGGTTAATCTCAAGATTGTTTTGAATTTTTAAGTAGGTGTTTTTTTTTAAATCAATAAAAATAAATGAAACAGAATTGTCTGTTTGTAAAATCTAATATCTTCGAGTTTGATGTTGCCATGCTTTGGTACCTTGGGGTATAAAGCTAGCTTTAGAAATTTATTGTAGCAGTGTGCAGTCTTTAAAAAGTTGTTAACTGCTGACTTAACACCGTGCTCGGCTGTGAATGGGAACATCAGCAGTAATAAAAGTCCTTTTCAAGAACATGTGAAACTATTGGTATCCGCCGACCCACACTATACTATTCCCCGCTCACCAAAACTCTCACAACAATGGGTGCAGTCTGGACCTAGCACTAGGGTATTTATAGTATTAACCTTTAAATGTCCAACTGTTAGTCAAAGGCAGCGATGGCCAACCTTTTCAAAGCAAGTGAGCAACGAAAAATTTTTACAGCGTGGTGGGCGCATGTTTTTCATAAGTGGGTAGGAGAGAGAATAAAAATAAACATATATTAGCGGTACTATAATATAATAAAATGATTATAGCACATGGTAAATGGTAATAATAGTAATGTAATGGTCGCCCTGGAAACGGAGCATATGAAAATTCGCGAAACGCCGCTTGTGTGTCGACCACGACTACCCTGCATACCCTTAATCAAGCGGAATTGAGCTGTCTGTATTTTGGAAATCTTGCAGCGGGCGCATTACAGATCAACCGTGTGCGCAGGGTTGGCCACCTCTGTTCAAAGACTTCATTTTTTAAGACGATTCTGGAACCGGGAAAATGCCGCCACATTGCTCCATTGCGATTTCCTCGCAGTATTTTCCTTCACTGACAAGATCGTGGTAAATTCTCTACTTAAAATTGCAATTAACAACTTTTATTGTGCGGGCACTATTCGAACCGAGTCCTCTCGTAAATTATGAAATTAAAGCAAGCGCTAATCTGACCCCTGAGCTACCACGGCTCTGTATTTGTAAACTAGTACTTGTTACTTTTTATTCGTTTATTTGTTTATTAAATCTCAAACGTAGGTAAACTTCTATAATTCGAATACTAAACATAGTAGGAAAATTTTGGCGCTTTGTCGATAACCCTGGCTTATCACTATACTATTTCAAAATTTTAACGAATTATATTAGTTATAAAATAAATAATCCGTGGACATTCTGTTTCTATATGACCAAGGAATAGAACCTACCATCAATGTAATAACTTTACAGCACGACTGACAGAGTCCTTGCAATTAAAACAATCTAATTAGCTACTTTCCGTAATAATTATACTTGCGTACAAATATGTTAAAATTTAAAATATAATCATGTCTTTGTCCAAATGCCAACCTTCACCTTCACGTGATACATCCTGCTAACAAGCGTGGCACTGTCTAACAAACTCTTGGTGTGTCCGCCAATACCCGGTAAGGGCAATTAATTTTACGTAATACGGAATTCCAGGTGTGGGCAAAAAAAGATAGCACAGCCCCCCGGCAGAGGCTGGTTAAATATAATTTATTACGAACGACTAGCGGCTAATTGCGTGTCAAGCACTTACTTGTATCACCTGCGACTCATTGCAACAAAGGTGATGATTACAACTCCAACAGCTGCACATTCATATCCGCTTGGCATTCACAAGCAAGTCTTGGCTTGCACCCAGTGCATCGAGCAGAAAAGGAGAGCGTACCGCCGCGCCCAGACGTTCGTTTATAACACTACGCGATTGCGAATGGTGGTGAAATATCTCCTCTACATTGCCGAACCCTAATCAAACGGACTAACGATGGGGAACCGCATCACTGCATAGTGTGAGGGTACCAGCACTACGCTCATCAACCCGCTTGCCCATCGTGGCGAGTATAGGCAAACTTTCCAAGCAATGTACGACGGCTTGCTAACCCTTTCCTGGAGAGGGTTATATTGCGCAGTAGACCCATATAGTATTGATGTAGTAGCAGTGTGGTACCACAGTGTTAAGAGAGAGAGAGGAAGAACATGCATCATTTTCCTGTTTCTAATCGCGGACCTGCACATGGTGCACCCCAATGGACAAACGAGGTTCCAACGATTCCGTCCAACTGTCGAAATTTAAGATATTCACCACTCCGTTCCTTATCAGACCATGAATGTGACAGACTAATGGCGAAATGCTTTACATTATAGCATATGGTGTGCAGTATCAGAAGAGATAGTTAACAATTATCTACCCTTAATGTTAACGTTATTTTTGTGTTAGTTAATTTGTTCACGTCTTATAAATTTAAAACAATTTAATTCTAATTGCACGAAACCAAAACTCAAAACCTATTTCCATAATTTTTGTGTCTATCTGTTCGGGCTAATATTGGAAATGACTAAACCGATTTTGACGGAACTTTCCCTCTTATGTAGAGGACATTATACGGAGTAACCTAAGCTACTTTTTATCCGGAAATATTTAGAGTTCCTTTGCGATAGTTGAAAACCCTTTAAAATAAGGTTAGGCTTAAAATCTTCGAAACTACTGATAGCTAACAGAGCTTAGATATGAGATATGATAGATAGCTTTTAGAGGAGCCTTGGGTAATTTTTTTCATATTCTTCTTTTTGGTTCGTGCATCTTAAATATATATTAATATATATATTTAAAAATAAGTATATATAAACAAGTGTGTGTGTATATATATATGGAGTATATATATGTATATATATGGAGTGACGACCTGCGTATATACAGGAGGCTCAGAGCCGAACTTGTGGCAATCTTTGGGGGTATGTTCAGCAGGGGACTTGTGATGCTGAGGGGGCTGAAATGGTGATGATGATGATATATAAAAATATAATTGAAGACCGTGGTTTCGAAACAACTGTATTTAATCATTATACGCACGATACCAAACTATAAAAATTTTTTTTTTTTATTTGTCTGTCTGATTGTTAGGGCTAATCTTGGAAACGGCTGGCTCCACAGATTTTGACGAAGGGAGGGCAGGTAGGCAGAGCGGCGTTAAGTAAGACCAGCTGACATATTTAGAATGAGTGAGTTACAGAACGAGTTTGAATAATAAATTTTACTTAAACTTTAGCTCACATTATTTTTTATATTTCACAAAATGGACCATTTAATTAACGATATCTAAAGACAACGCGGACGAAGACAGGAGTAACGGCTAGTGGTTAATATAAAACGTTGCGCCACTCTATGATTTGATCTCTTGTGAGAGGGTGCAGATATAAATCTCTCTACATTAGGATGTGGGACAATTATTTGTTGGCCATACAAGTATTTGTTCTATAAGGAAATAAAATCTACGACTAGCGCAACCGCAAGCACTCCCGCGCGATCTTGATTGTATACATATTATGTCTCACAATACAATACAATGTTAAAAGTTTTGATGATCTATATATGATTTAACTTCATAATGGAAACCAGTTCGAAGTTAAACAGAAAAACTTTAGAGTAATGCTTTCAGTGTATACGATACGTAGTGCGAATCGACGACAGCGTTTACTAGGTCTATAAACACAAAGGAGGCCACCCATCGCCCCCTAATTGGATGGCTCGGGGCTGCAAATGTTAGTCCAGAGACAATCATGCCGCGACATTTACCCGCCGCTTATAGCCTTCGTCGCCTTTGCCGCGGCCCCTTTATAGCCGTTTGCTCTGGAACACGCAGGTAATGAAGTTATTTGAAATGTTCTATCGTTTTTATGAGAACTTTCTAAAATATATTATTTAAATTTTCGTACGCAGAAACCATTTCCTTTCAAAATAAATAAATATTGGGCATTTCAATGGTTCCATCGTGTTTATTAACACCTAAGTAATATATTTAGGTGTGAACGCATTTAACTTTAAATGTATTTTAAACGGAACTTTTTTTACAATATTCCAGAAGTGCTAAGTGAAAGTTTGTATGTCTGTCAATTCATCACGCTTAAAGGGCTAAGTGGCAGAGATGTAGATTATGATATAGGTAGGATACTTTTAATTTCAATTAAGTTCTATTGAAATAAAATTTGTGTCCAATGGGCGAAATCACTGATAGCCGCCGGTGATATTATATTGTTCAACCAAATTACTTGTAATGATTAGATAGTATAGCAAAATGCACCTTATAGCAATAGGTTGTCGTCTGGTATACTGGTGAGACAAAGGAACTGACAGTCCAACTGATTGTAAGTGGCTACTGTAGCTTATGGACATCTGTAAAGTACTTCAATCGAAGAAGCTTACAGGTGCGTTGTCGCCACTGAGAACTTATATGGAATGCCCCGCAGCCTGATATTATACTCGCTCAGTATACCTTTCAAACCACAACTCAACAGTGGTCGCACTGCTGATTGCCGGCAGAAGATAAGAGGATGGTACTTAACCAGACGATTTCTAGGCAGAGACGGAGCTTAACACCTATTATATGATTTTGTAGTCCTAGTAGATATTCATAATGATATTGGTATTAAAGGAAAGTGGTTTTTCATTTCTTTTTTTAATTTCATTATCAGGGAGTCATTCAATAATTGTCTGCAATATGCATATGTTTTATACAATTGCTTATGTCAAAAGGAATTAAAGCTCAGTCACCCTTACCTACCGTGACCGTAGAATACAATGTACCCGGTGACTCGAACAGAGGTTCGTACCTCTTCAAGAAGACCCATTGAATTGCTAGTAATTGAGAAATTGGTTGCATTTCTGTGTGTATATTTTATTTGTCGAGACTGGGTGCTCAACTGTAAGCTAATGAAAACCTATCAGAAGACAGCTCTGGAATTATGATTGACAGATTCATTGGGAAACAGGTGTGTATGTAATAGGGTAAATAACAGCTTTTACTCCAAATTTCAACCTCACCTGCTACACTGTGCACCTTGCTGACTAACGCACGAGCTTCTCTGGCCACCGACTCACGCCGGAAGGTACATTAGAATAATATGCTCAAACTAATTCCCATCGGCCACCCCTGCTGCACAGCATAGTTGGTGTGAGCAAATTTTCGAGTTTGAGCTTTCGTGGACCGGGCTTGATTCATTAAAGTACACAGGCCGATGAGAACCGCGGGTTGATGCATAATGGTACCCTAAAGATGTTAGCCAAAGGTCACCGAAAAGCAAATCAACAAAACACGTGTTTTGTAAACATGTTTTATTAACTGAAAATTTTACATTATTCATTTAAAGGCTATAACTTCATAAATACGTAATATAACAAGCAGTATAAGTACTGTTGAATAGTTATGCTTGGCTATTTTACAATTACGTCACTAGAGAGAAAATTAAAGAGGAAATGGTTAACAAAGAACACTTTCCAAGCGCAACTTTTTAACAATACCTTACAACCAATTTAACAACATCTCGGATTTTAAGGTTGAGTAATAATAAATGATTTCTTTTGCATCTATTAATCTATTATTAGGCGTCAAGAGCAAAAAAGGTAATATATAATTAAGTAACATTTTTTTCCCTGACAGTCAAATCAACAATAAATTTTTTGCATAAGTTTTATAAAACAATTTTAATGAGTGATTTGATTACTTTCATTAAGTTAGTAAGTTGTTTATAGTAAAATGATTTGGAGTTACAAATTTATTTCCTATTACATGTGCTTAACAATTTAAAAACAACAAACAAATCAAGCTGCACTTTGTTTTTCAATATGAACAGCAATAATATTTTAAGTGTTATTAATAAGTTAGATGATTTATGACGGATAAAAGAAGTAATATGTACAACAGAAATTTGAATCGGTCTCAGTTATAGAAAGCAATGGACTTGGCCTAAAGTAACAAATACACCAACAGACACTCGCACACATTATTTAAAAAGAAACTATTTAACTACACATTGATTTCCTAATCCTAGTTTTATTCATTCTACGGTTATATATACACAATGTACACATCTAATTTTCCTACACTTCGACTAATCTCAGTACTGAAAATACCTATGGGTGTTTGTATGTTGCAGAGCATCAATGTTTCTATGAAACCCTCTCTTTAGTTTAGATGCTTCGTTAACAGGTGCGGTAAATAATATTAATATATATATATATTATTTTTCTTTGAACGTAATTTTTATAATCACAAAAATAATTTTATATCTATTACGAGAAAACTAATCCGACAAATAAAATGTAATTGTTGTCATCGACATTAGGAGAAGAAATTCATGAAGCTCTAGTAGGAATCCGTTTAATTTTGTGTTTCGTATGATGACTTTTATTTAATTACAATGAAATGAAACCAAGCTCATTTCAAAGTGCCTGCCTTAAGTTTCGACATATTAACATGAATTTTCTCGTTCGTGAAACACAACAGTGACTGTGGATACATGAATAGTTAACGACGAGTAGAGGAATTTTAATTATTAATTTTCTACGTAAATATGCTACATATTACAAGTTTGGATATGTCCGCTAATAGTAGGTATAAAAAGGATAAATCGTGAAATAATAATAATAAAGATTTTCAAATCAATACATGAGATCTTGAAAGGAATATAATAAAATCACATTATTTATAATTTATCCAAATAAAATAAATAAAAAATAAGTTTTTTCTCATCCATTCGGAATTCGATACATTAAACAAATTGTATAATATACTTCTACATATTAATTTAAACAGTGTCAAAGTAGATTTTTACATAATTATTTAAATACATTGATTATAAATGTTTTTATGAGTATTTAAATTACAACCATACTGGAGCCCGAAGGTTTCTGTTTGTTTGTTGTTAATGTATAACTGTTATTTCTTGTATAGATAAAATTTTAAATATCAAATCAAAAAGTAAGAAATTGACCATGGGCTTCATTAGTGAATTATTGCGATGACAAATTTTATTATTAATTTTATGTAAATACCAACACCAAAACAGACGACAAATCGTTTAAATCCTAAACATATTATATTGTTAATAATATTAGGTGCATCACTGCCTCAAGAATCACCAATAGTCATCATAAATGCAATTAATATAGAGACCACAATAATTGAAAACCTTTGTCTTAGACTTACGGGAAATATTACGAAACTATTTTTATCGAATATAAAAACATAGTAATATTGTGAATATACGACGTAGGAGTTAGGTAGTTTGATTAAATGGATGATCATGGTGTTATTAAGTATCGCCCAATTGTTAACATCGCATCAAAAGTTAATCGATCGTTCGTTTTCTTAAAGTTTATCCAACTATTTATACAACAAACTAGCAATTATTATCATACGTTACATATTCAATCCATAAATACTTTAATTATATGAATGAAAGTTTAAAATAGTTTCTAAGATCGAATGGGCCGCGACGCGACGGTACACTTTATAATTGTATAGTTAAGGTAGGAACAGACACGTCGTAACGTCGCGCGCATCCACATGACAACGTACAGTCGAGCGCCGTGCCCGCTGGACGCGTCGTGTCGCTTAATGCTTGCGCCGATAAATATAAGACTGGGACAATGTTTACCTCTATAGGCAATATAATAAGACGGGCGGATAAAATGCCAGTTGATTTCAAAAGTTGTATGATAAATACGACAGTGTGTTTACCACAAGTTTTACAGTTTTGTGTCGAGGACGCAAAAAAAGTATCTACAAATTTCATAACATTCATTACAAGAGTATGAAAGCGTTATTAATATAAAAACAATATTAAAAGTAGAAACTGTATTCTACTATTGTTTTTATATTTTCATATTATACCTGATATTATATTTACTTACAATACCTACACACCGAGTACTGTTTTTTTATATTAATTGACTTGAGCATGTCGGTTTTGCCAATGCAAAAACGTTAACTTTATGTTGATGTTTTGTCATAAGTAGAATATAGTTCGATGAAACTAGTTAATTTCGGAAAATACACGATATTACATTATACCGTATACTAAATACTAAATTCTAGTCCATACATTTAGAGTTCTATTTAAATTGATTGACATAATCATAGGTTTTATCAGTACACTTCAAACTTGTACGTACCAATAAATATAGTACGATGGTTTTGTAGAAAATGAAAGAATGTTTAAAACATGAAGGGAATGTTATTTGTTACAAAATATAGAGAGAATTTAAATAAAGAGCTAATACTAAAAATTTTTGAGCTGTAAAAAAATTTTGTGAATAATTTTATATCGATTAAATTGCTAAAACGGACTGAGGAAATATTTTTACTCGAAATTAATGTCTCATATGTCATATTCAGAAGATACATAATTATGAATCTTCAATGTTTCGTTATGGTAATGAAGACATGACATAGGTACCTTAGTTTTATGGCATTGCTTTTATTCATTATTCAAATTTTTAAATCCAAAACACATTTCATCTGGCCGAGATCGGGATAACTTATTCGTTTGATTGTATATAGATTTCTAGGAAAATATTATAACATTAATTTACCAAGATATAATTCGAATAATTTCCTACAAGTTACCTAAACTATACATATATAATGTTCCTTTAATTTCATACACAATAGATTGTGTTTTAAAAATGGCTTACAATAAATACATACATTATGTAAAGAATTACATACATCAAAAATAAGAAATAGATAGAAATCAATTTTGCAAGAATTGATTAATAACAGGAGTTAATAAGTCGATAAATTACTACACTATAATGTATTACAATGATAAGAAAAAATCAGAGAGAACTAGATAGAAATGAGATTTAATATAAATAAATTGTAGTGATATTTATAATACCACATAACTGTAAATTTTATAACTTTTACTTCATACTACTGGCAACACATTACATACAGCAGTACTATTCCAACCCAGGTGTATTCACAAGTCAGTGTTAACCGTTACTTTGAATCGCAATACAACAATGCTTCGACCGTTCAATTAATTTTGAGGTTCTTACACTTGATTCTCGTCTTTAGCGAGCTCGACGGGTTTGTCGACTCCTCGGTAGAGCAGGTTTTTGCCCTTTATCGGGAAAGGATGGGCCTCCGTGTTGAACACCCATTCGTCGAGCGGCAGCAACGTGTCATCGGAGAAAAGGAGGTATAAATACTGAAAGTAAAATAAGTTTCAACATTACGTCGGATAAACAAGGACATTGAAATAAAATATATAAAAGGCAATAATAAGCTCTCACGTCCGAATGCTCACTACTGGAGTGGTCAGAGGTCTAGAGGCCATGTTTATTATTGACCCTAATCTCCTTGTGGTTGGTGGAACAACTGTGGTGGTTTACAACTTTCCCTTCAAGAATATCGTGGTCTCTAGCAGGAAACTCGTCTAAAATATGTCAGGCATAACGGCATAGGATAAAAAATGCGGGTAGTTTGGTACTGCGATCGTTATCTCGCCATCCAAGCTTGACAATGGCAAAAAAGCCTCCGTCCGCGTGCTTGCTTAGTTGGGAAATGCAATGACTTTTATAACTGTAATCCATTATACAATCAGTTTGTCTGTATTACCTTGAGTGTTTCGGCGAGGAAGAAGCTCTGCTGTACGTCGTCGCCTTGAGGTTTTGATGGTAGACGTTAACGAGGCCGGTGTAGCCGCCCTCCACTCGGCAATGCTTCTCGAGCGCCTGACATAATATTGACCAATTGTTGTTAATTTACAGTTTTCTCGAAAAAATTGTATAAACTGGAAATAATCCCGCAAGACCATATACCCAATACTACGTTGGTCCGTGATGTAGACATTGAAAATTGAAGTTAGTCCCCTGTTCCTACAAACCGGTAAATATATATTGAAATTAAATGTTATGAAACTGAAAAAAAAAGTAAATATATATTGAATTCTCATATAAAATATGAAGAAACATTTACCCTCCGCCCCCTCTCCCTTAATATACAATAAGGGTTCAAAGAATATCGAAACCGGTATGGAATTATGTTTTAATGTAAATCCCCTTTTTTCTTTACTTTTCAATACCATTCAAAAATAACATTCTTCCTTATCTGAAGAATGTGCATTTATTGCCCTCTTGAGCTTTTCATCGTCGAATCGTTTTTTTTTTCAAATTTGAGAACCAATAGTAATCACTTGGGGCTAAGTCTGGACTATAAGATTGGTGGTTGATTTCTACGAAACCACAATATCGCACAGCAACCTTGGAAACACGCGCCGTGTGAACCGGGGCGTTTTCGTGACGGAGCAACACAGCGGCGGTCAGTTCCCCCCCGCCTTTTTTTGAATGATTATGATGCTTAAATTTTTTTGGGTTTCCTACCCTAAGGGTAAAACGGAGTCAGACACTGTTGTTTTTCCGTATGTCACGAATCTTTAGCTAGCAGACGGAATAAGTTACTGATTTGGATATTTGGTGTAGAATGGTGACACAAAACCAAATACTGAATTTAAAATTCTACTAAATCATTTTTCAGTACATGAAAAAAGACATAAATTTTTTTTCTTTTACAAGCACGTGGAGTGTCGTTGTCTAGAACCCAATGACTAGAGTACAAAAATTATTTTTAATCCTTAAAAATAAAGAATTACCGGTTCGTTTTAGTCGACAAATTTACCAACGTGGTCTATGTCAAAAACTAAATTAGGAACTAAGAATTACTGTATATTATGTATCATGTGCTGTATTTAACTTCTCTCCAGCACCCAAGTTCCTTGTTTTGTGAGGAATTTAATCACAGCGCGGTGCTCGATTTTCTTCAACACTATTACGAGAGCGATTCAAATTCTCTTTGACTCACAATAACTATCGAACTAATGATCACAACTATATGAAGTTGTATAATAAATCACAGATAAACACCACGACGACGAGAATACATAGAACGCCCCTCGTATTTCACCAAAAGAGGGCAAACTGCATAAGCGTAATATTTTGGGTGTATGCCAACAAATAACTAACATTCAAATGCAGTGAAATAGTGATAAAGACAGATACAAGCCTATTTGGTATAGGTGTTTACCTGCACGGCCTCCCAGCCCCAGTCGCGATACTTCTGCTCCTTGGTCAGTCGCCACATAATAAAGTAGCTCTCGAAGGTCTCGGGCCGGAGTAAGTACACTTTTTCGTTGCTCTTCTGCGCACGTGCTTCTACTGCACCAGAGAACCTGAAAGAATATGATGTTACATTAACCGACAAATCCACTTTGTAAAGCTGTAGCTAATTGAGGCTTATTTTTATTTAAGGCAAATTTAAACTAACGCAAAAAGTAATTTTTGTAGGACTGTTACTTTGTGAAGGTTGCGTACGTGTTATAGTAATACTCTAACGTATCGATAAATTATTTAGCTATTGGAAGAGTACGTGCGTGGGATGTAATTTCCGCCATCGGCCGGTCGCCAGAGCCTCGTCAGCAAACACACGTTAGGTTGACATTTGGAGAATAGTTATCATTTTCCCCTTATCATGTAGAAATATAGAGTATATAGAAACATGTAGTAGTAATATATTATGTATACTGACTTGAAGGCCTCCGGGCCGAGCTTGGTGTCGGAGCGCGCGTAGCTCTCGTGGCAGGTGTGCGTGAGGCGGCGCGCCACGTCCATGTAGCGCTCCGCCTCCGCGCTGTCCAGTGTGGTCGCCGCCAGCGCGAACATGCCGCCTGGCTCACCGATCACATTCAAATCGAATCAAATAATTTGTTCATCGACATAAGAAAAATACATTTCACTTGTTAAACGTTAATTTTTTAACTTTTTGCATTTTATTTTAATATCACTATAAAATTTTAGAGACAGCTTATAAGCGATCACGATTATCGAACGATCTATATGTATAATATAAATATGCTAGCGGTCGCGCAAGTCCAGCCACATAAAAAAGTCTCAGGGTAGATAATATCACAAGATACATAACGAATGTTAGTGAGATTAAGAACAAGTAACAATAGCAAACATTTTAAACTTAACGTAATAATAGCTATGTACCTTAAAATAACGCGTAATAACAACAATAATAGAAATAACGAACAAGAATGTGAAACACTTTTTGTATCGACTCTCTACTGCACGCATGACGCTCGCGCATGGGTCGGACCAAAAAATGACTACCGCGTTGCCATTTGTTGCAAACTTCGGTTAGGCAATGTTAAACTGTACATCTATCATATAACAGAAGGTCAGGGTAAATAATTTAAAGAAGAAATTAGATTAATGAACCATAACACAAACAGTTAAACACATAATCACAAGTATCAAAACAAAATGTATACTTATGACGATGTGATGTAACTTGACAGTGTGAAATTAGACATTTTCGTAGATTAATCTTTCTAAGAATTCACAGCGTGGTCACTCACCGGCAAAACATGACAAATGGTCCATCTTCTCCTCAAGGATGCGGCCGTACTTGAGCTCGGCGAGGTAAGTGAGGCCGTTGGGAGAGACGCGCAGCATTTTGTCGAGCGCCGCCTGCATTGCCACGTCGAACATCGCACGCGCCTGCTCGTCGGCCCGTCCCGACACCAGCCATGCCTTGAGCAAGTACTCGTAGAACGAGTCGCCGAGTGCCCCCAGTGACATATGCCCTGAGGAAGGAAATGCGCTCCCGTAAAGTTTAAACCACTCTAATTACATATGAAATGGCTGTATGGTACTTCGACCTTTCCCTATACCAAAGGATAGAGACTTATGTCGCGAGACGCTTGAGTATTTCATTGAATTATGTTATTTTGTTGTACCTACAGCGATTGTTAAATTCTATTGGAAACAGAAGACCGCCAATTTTGGTTTTGCTTCCATCAAAGAAAGTTTATGAGCAAGCAATTCGAGAGCTCGATAGAAATCTGCAAGTTGTTCAAGTAAAAAAAACTAGCGAATTCAAAAGTGGTGGATTTAAAGAATTTTCAATTTAATTAGATATATATTGATAGTGTATTAGGTTGTTATTTTAAAATGCTAAAAGGAAATAATGGATTGACAATTTGAAAATGTGTTGTAAAGCTTCAGGTAATATTTGGGTTTTTTGAGGTTCTGGAGATATTTTAAAATTAATTATGAATATTATATGTAGGACTGCAATCACTTTATTAGAAAATTTGTAAAGAGTTTCAAGAGAAGGAAAGAAGGTATCGAATAAATTTCCTCAAAAATATTTGAAAAATATAACTATAACTATATATTTTTACAAAAACGTCTACAGAATAAGAATATATTTTAAGCCTTTAAAATGTATAGCTTGCAAAGAAATGTAGTAAAATTTCCAGAGTAGATCAAAGAGTGAGTTCAAGTATTAGCAAACATTATTAGTCATCATCAGTCAGTCATACTCACTCTGTCCCCATTGGCCGGTGCGCGGGTTGATAAAGTTCGGGTATAGATCGCCCGGCTTCTCTATGTTGTTGAGCACTTCGCGAATTCGTTCCACTTTTTTTCTGTAAACTGTAATGAAGAATCTATTTATAACATTCATTTGTTACAACAACAATGCTTTCTGCTTCTCCAGCGCTGAATTAAAGGTACACAGCCTTTAATAACTAATTAATAATTCATACCTTCAAAAATGTATCCTCCATCTTGCGTCTTAAAACTTCTAGTTATCGTCACAAGCATGTGAACGGTCTACCAGGAGGTAGGCTCCTTGTCTGGCTAGGAGTCGTGTGGGTAGGTACCACCGTCTTATCTATTTCTGTCACTAATCAGCTGTGTAATCACGGATTAGTGACAAATCAGTATAATTACTGCCGTGAGGAGTTCCATCTAAGATAATTTCTAACCCCAATCCAATAAAAAAAATGTAAACGGTCCACTGCCGGACATAGTACTTTTTTTTAACTACGGAGAAGTAATCGTAATTGACGGGCAGGCCAGGGCCAGGCTCATTGGCGCTCGCTGTGCCAACATCTTGTATCATAGACTTGTTTCAAAGGTTTGTTAATTTCAGGTTTACTGTATTTTTTATAGTTATTCCACAATTGGTCGGAGATTTTCCTTACATTTCAAATATCGACTACTTATTTATGGCAAGGGACAAACGGAACGAGTTTTGTAACATTAGATTTAAAAAAAATTGTTAACTTACCATCGCGACCAGTGACGTCACTGAGATAAGTGAACTCCATATGTAGGGTCCCAATTTCGGATAGAATGCTGTTTGGTCCCGCCCAATGGTACTGACGGCTCGCCTGAAACAATGGAATAAATATTATGGAATCAAACAGCGCTCGCCGTCTGCATAATGTAGCTTTATGACAATATCGTGACTGGAGGCAATGAAACGGAAGGAGAGCTTTCGACCTAATCGTATAACTGAAATAATTCCGCATAACTTTGGCAATATTGTGAATTGGTTCTGTGGGACGCATGCGCAAGTTTTATCTCTTAAATCTCAGAGCTGTCACAAATGATGGGATCTTTATTATACACGATAACAAGATAAAGGTTATTTTTCACACGGTATTGTTTATATCATAACTTTAAATTTCAGGAATACAATTAAATCTATGAAAACGGAGGTTTTAAATGTGTTTAAATGACTCATACTGGAATCTATTTGTAACGAATTCGAAAAACAAAACTCATCGGACTCTCAATACCCCTTTTGTCTGATCCAAACGGTAAAAGCGACAACGGACTCGGTTAGTTATCGCTTCAAAGATACCACAAAGTTCGCTTTGTTATCATTCTGAGCGAGTCTTCATTTAACTACGACTCGCCAATGTCAAAATACATTGCGCCTATTAAAAAGGGCCAAGGGCAGTGGCGGGAATGAAGAGCAGACCTTAACTAATTGTGTTTCGACATTACTAAGAGAATCAAAATGCCTGTAACAAAGTTACTCGTGTATTAATTGCTGAAAATAGGTGTTAGACGTCTGGGTTATATTTACGTTAGGGTTTTACTATAAGCTAGTGAGATTACTGGACAAATATAGTTTATCAATGATTGTGCGTGACGATTGCGTATCGAGATATACTGACAAAAAAATAATTTTATAAAGAGTCATCCCAGTAGTTAAATGGCGGTCAATCACTTACGTATTAATTCTTTTAATTTCCCATTTCTCTGTCTAAAGTTGACTCGAAAAAAACATCATCAAAAACACAAATGAACGTTACATAGCCGGAAATCATGTGAAATTAACGCAATAAATAAAGAAATTCCGGTTGCTAATCTGCCGGAGAGATACATAAACCGGCTTCAGTTAATTGCTTCCTAATTATAAAGCGACATAATGGCAGGTATAAGTCTTTGAATCGGCTTGATAAGGCTAATTAGTTTATTTTGATTCTGTTGTCTTAAGTAAATGTAAAAAATATTTTAATATAACTTAAAATACGCCTGCTTATTTAATTAATAATACTAAGGCTTAATATATTCATATTTTATATTAAGTTTCCGAGCGGTAATAATATATGTTGAAAACTACACCAAAATACCTTTATATGAAGTTATGTTGAATTTAGTTCAAACCAAGTACGTTTGACATACTTAATAACTAAGTGTAAACGATTCAAAACATCTATTTTGCAATTATTTTAGAAAAAAAACAATCTTGTAATAGTTACTTTTATCCGCATTTAGAGTTAAGTAAGTTTTATTCTAACCGTACAATTACTTATCGCGGCACAAAATTTTGAAAATAAATGGAATTAATATAAAAATTAATGTATTTTTAACGAAATATTATCTATTAAACAAACTAACTTATATTGGTATATTTGTTCATAATAGCATAAGTATATAATGAAATGTTGGATTAATAGACATTTTTCATGCCCCAAACCTCTGCAGGTCAGTTTAATTTTCAATATTTTTTTTGTAATAAAAGGTCCTGAACCAGTCGATGACATAATCAATACACCCACTGTGCAAATTATTATTTCGCATAAAAATATTTCCAACAAACACGACACGCTTCACTTATTACGTCGACATTACAATTTATAAGTAGCCGCTCCTACTGTTTCCATACAAATATCAGAAAGGCATGCGTTATTAATATATCGACAATTATATATTCTGCCATTACCGAATAGTATTAAAATTGATCGAAAGAGTGTTCGAAACAGTATGTGTTAGTCTTAAAGTGTCAATTGTCTATAGCTTTCTAGCAGATTTTTAAACAAAGTAACTATTTAGTTTATTACCTTAGTTGAGGGGTTGATAAGAGAATATGGCAGGCCCGTGGGAGTCTCGAATGCGGGTAGTAAAGCGTCGGCCACTTCAGCCGCCTTGTCCCGGAACATCGTGTCACCGGTGAGAGCGTAGCATGACAGCAAGCCGCCCACGAACCTGATCGTTGTCTCGAACACGGATAGGTCTGAATCCTGAAAACAAATATATAAATAAATTAGGGAATACACATCTCAAGCAAGTTTAACTATTTTAATATTCATCAGTGCCACAGTTATTTATACATAGAAAATGTCAGAAAAATATCGTGACGTCGGGCGGATGAATCGCTTTTTGTAAATATGAAAGAGTAAAAAATCTAAAACAAATCTTGTGATTTCTTTTTTCTTTTACAATGTCTATTTACTTTAACGTTCAATTTACAGCCACAATCAACATCTTTATCAAATTAAGCAGACAAGTGAAATACTTCACTGATTAACCGTATATTGTGTAATTAAATAATTATTTATATATACAATATATGTACAACAACCCATTCAATAACCTTTAATCTATATAAGCAGATAATTATTTTTGTTAGTAATAATAAACGTATCGTTTATTATAAATTAAAAGTGCGTTAACTGAGATGTTCATTTATAATTATAATTATTAAATTTTTGTGTAGGCGGTATGTCATAAAGCGTCACAGCTCCATTCCGATTAAGGAAAGGTTGTTATAGTTGCTTTTAACGACATGTAAGAATGTAGTTAAGAGTCAATCAGTTTAGGATAAAATTGGAATAAATGTGTGATGTGTTCATTATCACTTTCGACATCACGGTGACATTTTGTCCACAACATAATGGCTCATTGGTCAGTGTACGAATTTATTGAGGTTTGTCTCGTAGTGTATCATCATCATCATCATCATTTCAGCCTATTAGAAGTCCACTGCTGAACATAGGCCTCCCCCAAAGATTGCCACGAGGCACGGTCCTGAGCCACCAGCATCCATCGACTTCCCGCAACACTGCGCAGGTCGTCACTCCATCTTGTGGGGGGTCGTCCTACACTGCGTTTGCCCGTAGTGTATACTCAAGCGCAAATCTTTCATTTAAGTGTGGTAAACAGATTTGCGGATCTGGTTGTATTAGTATGTGAGCATCAAATATGTCACCGTGATTAAAGTCGGCAGGAGCATATTATTTTGCACAATGTCAATAAATAAATTGCGTATTTACGTTAGTATGAGCAAGAAGCCCATTTGGGTACGCTGAGAAGTGACAAATAAAAAATGGGAACCTCTGCCTACACCTATATGCAGTGGCGTGCATAGGCTTTTGACCCTGGATAGGCAAAATATATAAGATGGAAAATAGCTGTATCACAAAAAAACTAGATACCTTTTCTTAAGTAATTACCTAGGTCGGCATTGTCTCTTTGCGTATATGGAATGCACGCCACTGCCTGTGTGTCTACATGTTGTGTTGGTTTCGGGTGTAATTCAAACATCAAAGAGTGAGCCGGTGCGTTGACTACTGAGCTACGACATCGTGCCTTGATCTAGCACTGTTCATACCTCTACTACAACTAACGTTACTTCTGAAAATGTTGAAATTAATGGTATAACATCAAAAACGTTATTTTAACTAGCCAGCCTTTTTATTATAATATTCTATTAGAAAATACAAACTTTTGAATAGAGTTGTTTTGAAAACATTTCTATTGAATACTCATACATGCTTGCAGCGTCTCGTTTTGCAATTACGAGTAATTAGGTCGGTAAGGAACATACGACTCATTGTTTTGGTCCAACAACTAATTTTGTGTTCTATATTGTCCTCTCTTTACTCGCTCTTTCAAACAAGCGATAGCGATTTTAAATAATTTAAGTTATTGTGGTTATGTATAGCAAAAATAATCTAAGTGTAACCATTTTTAGACCTGCAATAAGGTGACTTTTAAGCCAACAAGATAAAAGAACCCTTCCATCAGGTGGTACATGTTGTGTTAGATCAGGGAGCCTTGGCTTTCCCCTCGAATGGGTTCCCAGCTTGTCGTGGCTGGGGGCTTAGTAACCGTGGCTTGGTCTCCCACGGTGAACCAAGAGGAACCTACATGGCCGGCCTGTCTTTGCGGGGATCGCCGGCCCGAGGAGGTCGCTCCGAGTGGGCTTGGTGAGCCCACTTCGGATGCGTGTTGGTGGATTGTGGGGGGAGTGTTAGCTTAGAGCTTTCCTGGCACAGCCGAGGTGGAGTCGCGGGGGGAAGAGGAGTTTTGGTATTGCGTTTCGCCATTATCCCTATCCTCCGTGACTATGGCGGGGGCCGCACCGCTGAAGCGGCCATGGTGGGGTCGCGGGGGGAGAGGAGTGTCTGTATTACGATGGCCGTTCTCCCTACCGTCCGCTGCCGAAACGTGGTCGGCGGCGGAGCCATAGACCAGAACCGCCTAGTCGTCTAGTATTACGATCGGAGACTTTTGTGAGGGTGAACTGTACAGGGGTTGGCAAATACTAAGAATATAAACGTAGCTATACTCACGATGTCACTGAAGTGTAAGTGCTCGGCGACCCAGTCGCGTCCCTCGCGGAACTCATCCATGAGGCCCATCAGGTACAACGTGTCCAGGCCGTCGACTATGGTAGCCCCGAGGTCGCCGGCGCCGAATACGCTGGACAGGTGAGCTCGTTTCGAGATCGGCTTCAGTTCGTTTTTGCCCCACGCGTACAGCTTGTAGTTGTTCCATGCATGACGCATCATCTGGAAATAATTGTAACACGTAAGTTTAAATGAATGAATGAAAGCGAAACGTATACTCTTAATAGAGAACTGATAAATAATCTGATAACATTTTATATCGAAAAATTTACGTCATAAATAGTGCAAGTGATATTTTGAAATGAGATAGTCAATACCCTCTAGTATTAAGTCCTAATAAGATTCATAACAACAGAATTTTTGTTGTTACAAAGTAATGACACGTGAAGGGTTAGGGAATTTTGCGAGAGTTTCAACTCTTCAGCGAAAGCGATACGAAAGTTTAAATATGCCTTCTCGTATCATAAAAATAGAATTTTAATTGTTTAAACGCGAAGTCATATTCACTTTGCATCAGATTGTGATAGCATTGCAGTAGCAGTGCAGTAAGTGATGTTGATTTTTTTAAAAGAGTATTTTTTGAAAATTAAAAGGCTTTTTCCTTATTCCCTTCTATATGGTACGTAAAAATGCTACACAAGAGACAGCAGCAGTTTTTCATCTCACGTATGTAATGTGAACAAATTAGTTACAACAATCGACAACTTTTTTTCATTTGGGTTATGTGTGAACGCGTACCTCTTTGTGGCAGATCCAATCAGATGCGTAAACGGACATCTAATTCTAATAAATACTTATTATTTACTTAAATAGGATGGAGTCAGGGATAGACGGTTTTGGGATATTATAACGTTTCAATGCACAATGCCGTAGTGGGCCGTCAAAATTTTTATTTTTCGTTTTTGAATTACAACTTTTGAAGCGCTTTATTTTAGTTTTTCTAAATATTGGTAAGTATTTAAGCCCACTAAAACACAATCGTCCACGGGCCCACATTCTAACGAAATACGATAGCATGGAATAACTTGCGTCATTATTTAGTATTTGCCGACAGCCGTGCCCGAATAGTGAAGCACTTCGCACGTCTGGGTTCAATACCCGTTAGAAAAGAAAATAATTTCTGGTGGTGCCTGACTCCACGATTTGATTCCAAGTTCTCACAGTCAAGAGATTTTTGCGTTCAAAAAAGAACGTTTTGATTTTAATGTTTGTTTTTTTTAATTCCCTTTACTTTATTACATACACTTATATAGCAATTTCGAATTTACATATACTTTCGTAAACTTTGGATTTAAAATTTTAAGCTCCGATTATACCTACACTTTATTTAACTAAAACAATATACCACAAGCGAAATGTACTCGTTAAAAGATACTAAATTATTTAATATTACACGTAACTTTAACAATTATCAAAAAATGTATTTTACTATACAAATATTACATTAAAAGATCAATACAATATAGCAGTATCCTTAGTCTTAACGAATACTACGTGATATGTGCAAATTAAACATGTTTTCATCTTTTCTAGTATAACTTTAAACAGTTTAGAAAGAAAGTTCATTTGATTAGTGTAATGACGTTAATATTTAATTACGTTCACTGGATAAAAACTGAGAAGTGTTAATTTTATTAACCCCCTTACAAAGTAAGGCATTTCTCAATGCGTTCATGTAGCCCTGTCCGCTCGCGCTTACTGTGACACTTCACGGTAACGTTTGTGAATACGGGCGTCTGTGTTAGTTTCTCAAGTAGTAAACTTGTATAAAACTTAATCCCAATTATACTTTTAATGGCACTCTTATCTTTGTCCAGATCGGTAAAAACAATGCCCTCCTGATCGATTTCAACCACGGCGACCACTTCCGAATACTACCGTGTACGCGCAAATACGGGGCACTCACCTTCTTTACCTTCGCGTATTTGATGTATTGCTTTTGCTAAAAGATCGGAGGAAGGGTCAAATTCAATGTCAACGTTACTGGATTCAACAAAACCAGACCCGAAAACCATTAACGTAATTGAGTAATGTACTGATTAAATAAATAATATAAGAAAATTATATTCTAATATTATCAATGAATAAATGGAATAATATGAATAAATATTTTCCTGTTGAAACATTATTTCAAAGAACCGTGGTTACATTTGATCTCAAAGGCATATTAAAAAGCTGCCTTGTAAAAGAGTCCCAGCGAGTCGCTCGCTCGCTCGCTCGCTCGCTCGCTCGCTCGCTCGCTCGCTCGCTCGCTCGCTCGCTCGCTCGCTCGCTCGCTCGCTCGCTCGCTCGCTCGCTCGCTCGCTCGCTCGCTCGCTCGCTCGCTCGCTCGCTCGCTCGCTCGCTCGCTCGCTCGCTCGCTCGCTCGCTCGCTCGCTCGGGGCGTAAGTTTTAATCTCGGCCGCTCGCTCCGTAGGGAGGGAACACTAATGAAAGGATATCGGACTTTCCTACAGGCCATTAATAATTAGGCTGCGACAACTTTCAGAGGAGTGCGCCTGTGACTCGCAGAAGTGAGATAGTTACGAGTTTTAACGTTTGAGATATAACTAAATTTAACTAACAAAGACCTTGTTTAAACTTTGTGGATCGAGTGTTCGATTTGTTCGATTTTGTGTATATTAAATTATTTTAGTACTGTACTGATTTACATGTCGACCGATTTATCTATTAAAATACCCTTAATTTTATGTTAAAAAATTTTACGCTAAAATAAATTAAAAAACACATTACGCTGTCAAAACTTCAAATTTATATACTTAACGGAATTTCACCGAAGACCACAAATTTTGTCTCAAATTTATTTCCTCAGTTAAGGATGTACCCCGTGAAATGTCCATTAGTTCCCTGTATAGCGTTGAACAGGAAAATTAGAAAGAATTAATCTTTATTTAAGAACAGGTTTTATTAAGTTCGGCGACGTCATGCAGGCTCACTACGTTTCCGATCTATTATATATATTTTATATGCCGATGTTTGGTTTAAAGACAAATGCTTGATAGTCGAATCAAGGACTGACGACTTCGTGAAGTATGTAAAGGAACATTGAACGCTGAATCATACGGATGTATCGAATTTAGTTAATTGAGCCACTAAAACGCATTTAGTGTCATACGTTGGAGCTTTTGTTCGAGTATTTTGTAGAGAACCAGAGTAATCGACATAGTCCAAGTATTAGTAAGCTGAAGTTGGAGAGGGCCGCTGGCCACAGCACGTTGAGCAGTAACCAATAAAGTCCTTTGATCAACAATCTTTACTTTACTGATCGAAGGTTTTTTTTTCTCAAGTGGAATACTCGTACTAGCAAACGACAAGGAAGTTATATGATCGCTTGGTCGGCGCAGTAAGATTTACTTTATCCCTACGGGTCACGGGTTCGATTCCCGCACGGAATGAATATATGATGATGGTTCCGGGTCTAGGTGTTAGTGAATTTGCGATTTATGTTTGTATACGCACCCAAGATAAATATAGTATAAATCCTAGCGTGGATCCACGTTTTCTATATATATATATATATTGGTAGAATACAAAGGCGGTTCATCCTGTTTAAGGTCCTGAGGTGCTAAAATATTTGGGTAATGAACGGTACGTCTACATTATGATGATTTTTTTCTCACTATATATACATTGCGTAATCTTTAAGAAAGATTAAATAAAAATATTATATAAGATTAGAATACAACATTAGATAAAAAGAAAACATTTGGGTCTTATTGCATACCTGAACGACCTGTATTCGTTTATACATAGTAGTGTTTGTGTCCGGTGTGGCCGTTGTCGGTGGACTCCCGAACGAGCGCAACGCCCGCGCCACACGATCTGCCGGATGAAGCTTAGAATCTCCTGCATTCCGGTTCACTTGGCTCACCACAACAATAGCCACCGTGATAACAACGCTGACGCTTACCAAACGTAGCAACTTGCGCATTGCCGCCGAGTGCGCCGCACTTCTTATTACCAACCGAAAACCGATATGCGATAACGACTCCCCGACGCCGGGTTTTATTGCAACAAACAATTTTACGTAGTTGGCAAAAACGATGAATCAAACGAAACTTTTAAGACGAAAAACGCTATTTAAAAATTTCTATGCGCAATGTTGTGGCACTGTAGTTAAATAAAATTTTGTAATGTTGATTTTTTATATTGATAATTTATAAAACTTAAGCGACACACTGCTTACTGTAATTTTTTCTAAAATATTTCTGAGATTCCCGTACTAAAATATGTTTACTACAGACGCGACTGGACGGTATGGCTCTTTGATTCGATCTGCCAGACGAACCATTCAAATCAAAACGCGTAATCGGTGTTTATAATATAAACGAACTGATACACTCGTGTGCCTTTTACTAATACGCTACATGTATCTAGTTATCATAATTGTTTATCTAATTATGCATGATAAATTTAGACTACTATTCGTTTGAACTATTTTCTTAATTTTAAAACGCTCCTATATGGATGCTGTGCGTATTCGTAGTACAGATACTAATTGGTTAGCATGGAACCTATTTAGACTTAGGTAAAAATATGAAGCGAAATAATGAGTTTATGAAGTGTATAAAAACATAAACAGGTTTTCATACAAACGTGTGTATGTATAGCGGATGGCTGCTACTCATCCGAAAGTTGACGTTTACAATTAGATAATGCTGTGCTATTTCACCACAAATGCGATAAACTTTTACCCGATTGGAAACAAATTACCGCGAACGTTTACTCTAACGCCAAAAAAAAAAATCTTCTGTGATAATAAAACTGTTAGGATGAGGGGTTGGAATCAACTGATGGAATTTATGAGCGAAAGTCAAAACACGTTGAAGGATTTTCGTCTCATCATCTGATAATAGCTAAAAAAATTCAGGTGGAATAATAAATGTTGTGTAATTATTATCTTAACTTAAAATCTGTGCCACGTATTATCTCATTCGGTTAAGTAAAAGCGCAGAAATAATTTAACAACTCAATCATTTAATTCGTGATACAGGTCATGGAGATACTGCGGAAGGATGAGAATGTTAGTTTTTAACAGGTTAGCAAGTACTGCTGCATAAAAGTTAGGCGCATTGAAATACATTACTTAATTTAAGAAATGATGTATGTACAAATCATCACGCTTTGTCAACAGGGAGCACAGTGTCAATGAAAAACCTTTTCTGCGTGGGCGGATGGGTCAAAAAGTGACAAAAACTATAATTCTTTCAGATATGCCAGTCGGTCGCTAAATATCAACGTAAATAAAAGGACGATCAACAACACAATACAAATTTACACTAGTAATCCCTGACATGGGCGGAGGCAGAGGCTGAGGTGCTGACACTTACAATGGACGGAGTTTTTAGTCGTCGACAGTTGGACAAAAGATGATAAGCAAGCTAAGACACCTAATATCTTCTGAAACAGTCAGAAGTAGTACAAATCGTAGAAATACGATCAAACAATTTCGAATCTCAATTATTATCTGTTTATTTGTAAAATATGTCATATAAATAATTACTTCGGAGAAAATTTTATTCCATTCTGAGTAATTAAATAAGATGAAGGAAAGAAGGATTACGAATTTTGTCCCCAGTCAACAAAATATAAAATGATATGGATTACAAAAGCTTCGGCTTTGAAGACAATTTATTTGCTACAGAGAGTATAGTCTTGGTCGTTTGTGAAACATATTACATAAATTCGAAACGCACAATATAAACCAAACAATTCGCAATGTATTTCAGGATCGTAAACGTGTGTGCGGTATTTGTGGTCGGTGTACAAGTATCTATTTTAATAATGTAATTAATAATCCTAAGGATATTAATAACACCATGGACACAAGTAATGTAACTCAGCTCGGCTGCAGCTATGAAATTGATAAGGAAGCTATTAGTATGGAAAAATTCGTCAGTGGTCGAGAGCAGGAGCAGAACGTATAGTCTGGGGAATTAATATCGACGGTAAGTAATTAAACTGTGTACTATGTAGCGCTTACAACATCTTGCCCCGGCGTATCTTCTCTAGATTTACTGTTATGGCTTAGTATTTGAGGGCCTAGTAATCTCCAAGCGTCCCTATAAATTGCCAAGTAATATATGTTATCGGTTACCGAGAGACATGCACATTTTAACCTACTTACAATCACGTGCATCGAACTGTCTTTAATTTATCAGCATAGTAACTTTGTAAACGCTTCGTCGGCGTCATAATTTGGGTAATAAGGTCAAATCATATGTAATTAAAATAAACGACTAGTAGATTTTGTAACCATTTTAACGATATTTATTCTTCGGTATCTGTGCGGCCTGCACATTGTAAAGGAGCAGGCAAAGTCCCAGAAACAGTAGAGAAAAAACAATACAGTACTTTTTGTATAATTAAGGGAAGGAATGTTATCAGGTGTCAGTAAACATCGCCAACTGTCGCTTATAGTGCTATACACACGAATACACGCATTTTGTATTCTTTTAAAATCTTAAAACTAATAAACTTACTACCTATCCCGTTCTATCTTCCGGAGACGGTTTTCATTTGCAGAAGCACGTTTAGTTATTCTGAAGAGGAACGTAAGCTATATAACATTGTAACATCTATAAACATATGATTTAAAGTGTAAGAAGTAGTTACGGACTTATGAACGTGCCGATTTTCGGTATCGGTCTTGTCATTGATAACAAGGCATTTGTGGTTTATTAAAACTAAAATGATATAACTTCAGAACTATGACGAAATAATATCTAACATGTATGACATACACACACATATGTGGTATAATGGCGCATCTGCTCCATTTGTCTTGTCGAACAGCGCCCGGCGGGAGAGGGGAGAGGAAAGAGCCGCCCCGTCCCCGGTGGCGGTTGCGGTGTCAAATTGACACTTTGTCGTTGATCGATTATGTCGCCTTTACAACGACGCTTGCACTTTTCTACTGCAGCCACACGCTATATACTAATAAATATGAAATATATTGATGGAAAGCCAAACCTACAGCCGATCGCAACCATGAATTGTATGTTGCATAAGTATTACTCTGCCTGGGATACGAAAACCAGGCACCACCCAGCATTCAGCAGGTATGCCAGCCGTTAAGCCACGCGTCGAACTATCGGCTACTTCTGACTGAAATGCAACTTGTTTTACTATTGGGGGCATAGACATCATTAAAACCCCATTTCATGTAAAAAAAATCTTAGTCTCGTAATCTCATAGAAATCGACAAAATGTAGAAAACGACAATTTATTATTCATTGCGGTGACAATGGAACGTTTTAGTCTTAATGCTGATTATCCAATTTTAACTTTAGGCTTCAACTTGTCCATATTTTTCTTTACTTAATCTACCAAAAGTCCATTGGATTTACCGTAATAATCACTTTTGGTTGGCGGATTGCCGAAACAAATAATAACCTATAAATACCCAACTGCTTACATACATACCCAAAATTTGCAATATATAAACTTCCGTCTTCTGTTCGTACCCTTAAAGTCGTCGACTGCTGAACATACGGATGATTTGACTTAATCGCTTGGCGATCGCAGAACGAGACACTTGATAGGTAAATTTAACGACAGTCAATAGGTAAATTGAATACAATGAGAATTAAAAAATTGCATTGAAATTAAAGGACATAATTTAATTTTGTATTGGGCTATGTTAAAATCAAACAGTAATATGAGCAAAATGATATCATAGTATGAAAAAAAACAAATTGGGCGTAGCGTTGTGCCGTTACGCAAGCCTTATATTTGCTGACTTTGTCACCACTAGACTGTATTTTATAGCTTTGAGCGTCAGAAGTAACACTAGAAGCTATTTTACGGCGACATTTATAACTCAAGGGGTCTAGGAAGAGAGTGAGCTAGGGAATAGACATAAAGGGTTAATACCCTAATTTCTACTAAAATTAAACAGGTGGAAATTTGTATGTTTGTCGCTCAACTGAGGCTAAAGGACTAAACGGATTTCAATAAAATCTACCAGAGAGGTACATTATTACATGAAATAAGACAGATATTTTTTATTATTATTAACATTGGTCCCTGGTTTCAAATCCTTGGCAGAGCCAATACTAATTTAATAGTTTGGGGACTGGTTGTGTTGAATTGCGTCTATGACACTAAATGTAAAGGTATGTGACCCTTAGTGTCCTTTGATTTAATCTGTGGAAGGGTCAGATGAAGGGTTACATCGTATAAGACGCCATCCATACGATACGCCACGCAAAACACTTATTTCTAACTCCTTCCGCCCGCTTCGGCATCCTGACATTTGATATACTGTAACATGGATTTTTTATTGTTCGTTAGGCTTTGGCATTTTTTATTCATGAATAGTTTCATAATATCACAGTGCTTGCATTAATAATAAAATCAAAAAGCATTATTATTTTTCATTAAAATTATTAAAATAGCTGTTTTTGTATAAGAAAAATCGGTATGATATTTTAAGATTAATAAATATTATTTAATTAATAATTATAATATAATGATATACTTTCAACTTTTACGAAATTTAAAAATAAAACAATTCTGCTACCTAAACCTTGCTGATGATCATTCTTGTTTACTACTACACCAATTTAAGCCATAAAAAGCCTGTGTTAGAAAGCGGTTGACGACGGTAGTCGAATGTCGGCTTTGAACCAATGACGTCGTATTTTGCAGTTCGTACCAGTATTTAATCGTAATAGGGCGATGCCTTCCAGCTGTTGTGGGTATCACGATTCCGAGTGGTGTGCATTCCATAAAGTCCATTCCTGTCCAATCAGTTGATATATTCCACATTAGCATGTGGGAAGTTCCTTCTCTGCCTAAGAGTCATTTGGGTCAGGTCCATCTTTCCCATTTCTGCCGCCATATAGCAGTGCAACTACTGTCGTGTTACATTTTGAAAGCTATAGAGAACCAGTATAATTGCAAGCAACCTTCTTCGTTTAAAGTCGTTTGCAGGTGTCTAAGGGCTGCAGTAGCCACTTACCACCAGGTGGACTGCTGGTTTGTTACTTCAACCCAATAAAAAAAAATAGGTAATTTTTTTTTTGGAACACTTGCTATTAGCCAAAAGACCGAGCCTGCTCGTAGTCTAAAACCGTAAAACACACATACAGACATGCTGCCGTGCCAAATATTATTAACAAAATGATGATATACTAACATAAGGAATCTGTCGAGGACATTGGTATCGTATGTAGGTTAAAGGTTTTGCGAAATCAAATGTAAATCAAAGTAAACGATAAACAAATAATTTTCACTTCCTAACAAAATACATTTGGTTGCGACACCGTTGATGTGCCGATCGACAAGGTAAATAGTGAAACGTATGTTCTGCCGAAAAATGAAGACAAATGTTTCTAACCTACTTATTTTGTGTCATCATTTTACAAGCTCATTTAGTATAGCATTGGTTCATTCTGATATTGTTTAAAAGCTTAGTGTCAAGACTGACGTGTATTGTACTCGTAAACCGACATAATGATGTGCAGGTATGTCTCACCGACCGGCGACCGCAGAAAGGCACTGTCCAGTTTTTATTTTTAAATATTTCAAATGACATTTATCCATTAAAAAAATAAACATCAGAATCAAACGTTAACATCCGTATCCGTTAACGTCACCTTGTTTTTAAACCTTAAAGGTTTAATTACGTTAAGTCAATGTATTTATGAAAACCTTTGAATACTTTGTTGATAGAAAAGTATTGTAAAACAAATTGTTGCTGTTGAATCTAGAGAAAAGAAACTTCTATTATATCGCGGGCAGCTTTTGTTTCCAAAAAATCTTGATAAACTTGAATCAACGTTGTAGATATTTTTTTAGCATATGTCGTCCCAAATTATGATCGAATGATATATAGTTTCGACTGTGTGCGTATTATTAGCGCTGGTGTTAGTGCATTGTTAACACGCGATTTTGATATATTGCAATTTGTAATTTGTCGGAGGCAGAGATTAATTTGTATGAAAGTACGTAAGTAAATATTTCTTTATAGTAAATATCCAGTCTCCAAAACATTATTTAAATTGCATATAACGACGACATAGCAGCGTCAGCAGATGTGACACAGACCTCTATTTTAAGCATTTCATTAATACTTGTTAATAATGAAGAAACATTTCCGGTAGTCAAGATTAAACATGTTAGTTGTCTTCTTTTTACTGAGTTATATAAATAAGACACGACAGTCTTTGTCAAATTTTTCTTGACGCAGTCCTCCTTAGGCTTGATACTGGTTTCTTTTACTTTATTTTTATCTTGAGTTGTAAATCTGTTATGGCTGAATCAGCCTTTTTTTTAACCATTTTACCTTACTAGTAATTCCATACATACTAGAAAATTAAACGGTTTCGAATTCTCTTTTCGAATATTCGTTTACAATGCAATGAAAGTTTCCTTTTACGGCATAAGTTCCCGTGATATTTAATCCAGCGGAACTAACCTGCTTTTGAAATTGACAATCGGAGTCGATTGCGAGAAACCGTGCAGTCTTTGAAGATCGGATTACATGCGTACTATTTTTTCATGCATTTTTTAAATATGTGAGTACCGATGATGTACCAAATACATTAAATACCCGCGACTTCGTCCGCTTCGAATCGCAAATAATCTTGTTATGAAATATTAAAAATACACTGTATTACATTAAATATACAATAATGTCACATAAAGTTTAAAAAAAAAAATTTGGTTAATTAATAATTATAAATTTCGCGATGAAATCCGTAAATAGCAGTTTAATTTCAAATTATCTTAAAATTCATTATTTAAACTCGTTCTGTACGAAATTACAAATATGTCCGACTATTTATTGGATGAACGTATCACAGCTCTACCGTACTGCGGCTGACATGTTGTCGGCGGTAAGGCCAAGGATCAGATCCGCCGCAGGGGGGAAAGAAGGCTAGTGCTGCAAAATGATCGCTTTTCAGGCTGCCGGAATACTGACGGCGGACACGGAGGGGTCCGATGCCGCCGTAGGATTGCCGCGTTGTAGGAAAGCGGTCCCTGTTCCGATACGACTTGCTGGTCGGTGCTATTTGCGCCAGTGATCCCCGGAGCGTGCCAATACGCAGCTCAGGTTTCAATATGTGCAAGCCCGACAGAGCCCGTCCTTGCCCCGCAAGGGCAGGTAGGTATGCATTAGGTATGTCCCCCTCGTACAAAATAGGCTCCCCTAAAAAACGTCTAATTTTATAGGTTTTTTATTTTTTGAGCAGAAACTTTACATATTTCTCATATAGCTTAAATCATTTCCTATAAAGTTCAGTTTGTATACAGTTTCGTGAAAATCAAATCAAACACGAACGAAACACACAATATTTCCCGGATAAAAAGTCCTTAATTGACTTCTGTTGTCTATGTTTTCTACCTTTTAGTGAAAGTCCAGTGAAAACAGGATCAGTCGTTTCCAAAGAATAACCTGGACAAAAAGACAGACAAAAATTTTACAAACGGGTTTTAGTGTTTTGGTGTCGTACAAATAATCATAAGTACCAAATAACAGTTATTTTGTATTCACAGACAGATACTTCAATTTTATTTATATTTGTAGGCAATAATAATAATTATTATTATGTATTGCCTCAACATAAACAAAACGAAAATATCATAGAAAAGTTATAAATTAAAAGAATTAAGGCAATGCCTTTTGCTTTGCTTCTCTCTTATGTTGCCTTTTATGTTATTGCAGATCCCCGGATTTTGCGTTCGACATTAAGATTTAGAGTTACTTTGTACTCGGCGGCAACCAAAACTTCGTAAGGAAAATTGTGGCTGAGAAATTAAAAAAAATACTTCGACGTCATATGAAATCCACAAACGCGTAAAAGAGCATCATAGCGAATTCTGCACGGGGGCCATTTATTTAGAAAAATTACCAAGGTTATGTTAATGGTCTGTTACGTTGTTGTTCTTTCATCGGAATGCACGAAGATATCTAAGTGACGTTTACAAAAAAGTTGTCAATATCAGGAACTATTAGTTATTATGTGGCATTAGTATCAACTACCTACTTTTAAAATGAGAAATTATTTTCGGGTTCTTATTCTTGTCCTCTAACAGGATGGGTTCGAAAAGAGTTTTTCCTATCGTTTTGGTTCTTCGGCAAAACAGTATTTACGTAACACAAAAATATACCGACCTTTGCCGTAGAGCAATTAACTTTATTGTTCAATTATTTAAAAAAAATTAAGACGTTCCGAAAATTTAACTTTCTAGATTTAAGAATTGACTAACTAGAGAAATGATAAAGTAGAAGCTGGTAAATAACTAACACAAAAGTTCAAGCTTCTGATGGCACCGTCGACGATAAGAAGAAAATTAATTAATTTAGCTTGTTTGTCCTTAGCTTCAATACCCGGGGGCTTCACTTCAACTTATAACGACAACAATATTAGTGTTGTCTTTACTAATTTTATAAAATAAGTAAGTTAGTCAAGGATTTGCTCAAATGTTGACGACAAATAACAATAAGCATCTTAAATCAATGAATGTTAACAAAATAATCAAAAAATTAATAGACAGTGGACGTGTCATCTTCTGTGACGTATGTATAATACACAAACTCTGTTCTGAGTCCCGAGACACAAGGTAGTGTTCCAATTTGAAGACATTTCCGGTAAAAGAAAGAAGACTTAGCCATTTGTAGGTGGTAATGGACAACGTTAAGATTGGAGCGAAGTCTTCTTATGCAACAGAAAGTAGTAAAAGTAGAACATTTATATGTTTTCCTAGTAAAATGATTGGTCTGAGGACAAATCAAGATTATTTTCGAACTTACGAGGAAATGCTACTGGCCGCCAGGGCCAGTTCATTTTGAATCTGTCAATAATTTGGGACAAAATAGTTTTTTCCGCAACATACATTTTACCTCTCTCTCTCTCTCTCTCTCTCTCTCTCTCTGTTCCTGTCATCAATTACCAGGTCAATTCTTTGCAATACAATAAAACTACGGACAAGTACTTTTCGCGGACCTTAGAAGTATGGAACAGCTGCCTGTCTATGTGCGTGTAAGCAGCAATTAGAGTAATTTTAACGAGTCATCTTCGTCGATTACATAAATTGAGGCTTAAGTACCCATGGGAGTTCGCTGGCAAGGCGTAAGTGGTAATCGTCGGCCTCGATTATGGGTTGCATCTCTCGGGACTTAGTAGCACACTAGTACATTAAACTCGAGCTATTATTTTTGTATTTATCTAGATGTCAGTAACTGTTGAGATGTTAAGGGTGAAAAAAAATTGTATCGTGAGAGGAGTTTACTTCTATCCATTTACAATAATAATTAAACATTTATTAAGTTTCATTATAACATTTTAAGGAAAATTTTAATTCAAGGTAACATAGGTACCGCAATTTTTAGGCCTTGGCTTTTCAGGCACAGCATTGCGGCGTTTGACAGATGATTAGAATAGAAAAATGCTATGTTCTTTTCTAATAGATCGGACCCATAACACGCAGGCCGCCAACTCGGACCAGCGCCAGGTTTTTGTGGACATTCTATGGCAAAGTATCTACAGAAAGACAAAGGATATAAATGTCTATGGCCAACTGTGACCAATTATACCATCCACCAAGAATGCGTGTATGTTTAACATTTACAAAAAAAAACCTTAATTATCTAATTACAGTTTTTGTTACTTAATTCTTTCTCTAACTTAAAAAAAATAGTTAGCACAGTTGCCACAGGTGGACATTGATAGTTATTGAACAAGGCAGCAAGCACATTACTTATACATGTATCGAGCAAATTATTTAAAGAAAATATAATTAAACCATAATAAAACAATTACATCATAATGTGTCCTCAATTCAGTAGTCGTTGCAAAATTATTCGGTGTACGAGGTAATTTTAATTGCAAATGTAATATAGACCTCATTACAATTTTTAATGTTTCATAACATAAAAGTAGATTTGAAATAAACAGTTGTTTATTGAGTTACGAAATAATGATTCATATAACGTGTGTCGGTAAAAATCATTGTCTGTAGTGCGAAATGAGTGTCTCTTAAGGGACGGGGCAATATGTGGGCGACTGGAGAACTAATCTCGACGTTTCTAATAAAGTGGCAGGCGCTACCCGGAAATTCTCGCCACAACGTAAATCTGAGCTTTCTGCAGATTTACTGTTAAAGCCGGGGCGACTTCAACGAGACTACTAGCTTCTTACTATTTTCGTGACTTATCGTGAGTACGGCTTAGTAAACTGTATGATACTCGTATATGAATTGGAGTTGCAGAGGATAATACTTCTTTATACTCAAACAATGGATATTTTTCCATTCAAACTAAGTATATGAATATTCTATACATAAGTAGTTACAAGAATAAAATGACATTGAGTATATGATGTTTGGTAAAAGTATAAAAGTATAAATATAAAGGATTCTGTAAAAGTTCCATGCCTGGGCAAAGACCACTTTCAATATTTGAGGGTTTTGGGATCGGGAAGATCCGCCACATGGCTTCAATGCATGTTGTTTCATTCAAACCTAAGTCATTCGCGTTACATGAAATTATAGCTGATTACTAAGCTATCCCGGCTCAATATAAAAAAAAGCTGTCTAGGATCTCACGGTATAAGCATAAAGTAGCAACCTGTAACTGCTGGGTAAAGGCTTCCTTCACAAATACGAGTATCTAAGTAGGTTATGGAGCCGGGAAAGGCCCACCACGCCTGCTTCAGTGCGGTTTGGCGCGCTTCACATATCCTCGAATTTTTTTTTATTATTTCTCAGTCATGCAGATTTCTTCACGATGTTTTCCTTCACCGCCGAGCACGTGCCAAACACAACACTTAGAATTGCTATTAAGAAGTTTAGAGGTGCCGGCTACTGGGGATCGAACCCAGGTCACTCGCGCTCTTTGAGACTAAAGTGAGCGCCCTGACCGTTAGCCACGGCTCTTCAACTAATGTGCCCTTCTCCTTGCGTTTGAGGGTCGTAACTTAAGTTAAGGCCAATGGCCACATGTTAGTGGCTCCAGACCAATATGCTGGAAATCGTGCTCTCGATCTATTACTATTTTAGTTTGTCAGTCATTATCAGCCTTTGTTAAAATTAATAACTATAGTTAATGACAGAGTTATAAAGTCGCTCGAGTACTCTGAAGCATCTGAAAACGATAAAGTTTTATTTGATTTGAACGACACACGTGAGGCCAACATATTTAACGGCTTCTTCGATTCTTTCATAATTAGAAACTCAATTACAAATGGTATAATTAGTGAAAAAAAAAAGATTATTTTATTAACTATCATTTATTAGCCGATTAAAGGCCACAGCTGCATATAATGCACTCTAAGCGCTAGCAAAAATCATCATACATTTCATAAAAAGATTGCCCATAAACACCGAGCTGGGTATCCGGGTTGTTAAGCGCAGCGCTGGTACCCACCCTCGCGCTAACTCATCACAATTCCGTGAGTTTTGGGCACGGCAAAGTGGGATGGATTTTTAACAATCATTCGGTCGCCAGAGCCTCGTTTATTAGCTAGCGGGTTGCAAGACTTACAGATGACGTCGACTATTAAAGAAAAAAATTGTATATTCCCTCTTACATCTTCATGGTATTTATTAAACATAATATTCAATTAATTGAAATATTTTAAATGCTATAGCGTCAGGATAATCGTCACAGAAATTGCGAAACGTACACTTAAAGTACATGAAAATATATATTCCGCGAGGACACAAAATACTTCGAAGACGCATTTTATGTTTGCGCTTCAGAAAGGAATTGAGGGGTTATTGATTTAATTAACCCCGTATTATTAATTACACTAGTTATTAGGACTTCGATGGATGCCCAAAAGCGTCGGATGTGAGATCTCTGGACTGACCGTGGTCTGGATGATGGGAGCCTCTTGTCTTCAAAAACAATATATGGAATACCACTAACGTCGAAAAGACGTTTCCTGTTTCGCCTCATAATGAGGTATGATCAAGCGCGTAGACTTTGAGACGGTTCTAACACCAAATCGAGGGTTTTGGGTTAAAATTATCTTCTTCTCTTCGAACTAGGTCGAAATTCACATTTTTTTTTCATGTCGAATTAGGCGAATTTACATTGTTTCTCACCTTTGATATGCATTTATGCAAATACAGCCTGATCCTTTTGACATAAACATGATGTTCATTCGATACTCAAGCAAGGATTTATAACTATTTCTCAGTATAGCCCTATGATACGTCGGCTGAATGTACAATGTGTACTTTTTTCTGAATCTGTTGCAAATGTGTCTCCTGAGAGATCTATTGTTTATTTACATGTGACAAGATGTCAAATGGGAATTCATGTTACAGAGCAGAAATACATGTTATGGATAGATTATATTGTGAACCTATCAATAGGAAAAGTTGAAACTTTTTTTTAATTTAACAATTACTACTAGGCAATCGTATTCAATAAATATGCAAATATTATAAAGTATATTTTTAATTATAAGCCAGTCTTTAGAAATATAAAAACAAAATTATGTTTATTTTAGTAGAAGAATTTAATGAAATACTTTGGAAAAATTATCCTAATATTTTATTTTATAATTGGGTAAATTATAGCTAATAATATTAGGGTGAGATAATGTATTCAGATCAGTCCAATAATAGCTTTAATTTAATATTAGGGTTCCGTACGGAGTCCTATCTAAGCTAACGTCGTCTACCTTTTACGAGCTGTATCTTTTAAACTGTAATAGTCAGACGGTTAAAATTCATAGAATATGTGTTTTTGTAGCAGATATACTAACAATAACATATTGCGTGCTTTTACAGAATCATCGATACGTGAGTCCGACTCGCACTTGACCGATTTTTAATATTTATATGCACAAAGTATTTTGTTATTAGAAAATATTATCAGACTAATACTCATTGATCAAAAAGGGAGATTTAAAAATGTGACAATGACGCTTTTGTCCGGTTCTTACATATGTTTCGAAGTTGTCAATACAATTCCACAGTGAGATTATCTCTATTGAAACACACATTTCTCTTTATTGTTTGGGGACGTCGAAACTTTGATAGTTTTCCGCATTTCAGCCGAAGTTCTCTGATCGGTAAATCATGTCTTTCGCTTACAATATTGACGGGATTTTTCGACAATTATACAAAAAAATATAATACAGTTTTTATTGTAGATTACTTCTATCTACAAATTCCTCATAAATATTTTTTCATATATTACATTAAGAAGCAGAAGAATAAATTAGTCCTTTTGTAGTTGTTTTGTTCCAATTTGCATGAATCCTAAAATCATAGCAAACAAAATCACAAGCACATCCTCTAATAAATTATCCAAACTTATATACCATATAATACCCATCCGCAACTAAGCACAGTTTATGCCAGTCAAGGTTTAGTTAAATAAAAGGAAGGGAGTTTTCCAAAGCGACGGCAGCTTTTTGCAAATGAGCGGAGACACAATGGCGGATCTACTTTTGTTCGAGCTTGTCTCATGTGGAGTTACAAAGACGATGAAGGTAATATTTCTGCATGGACGCCGCCTGTTTGTAACGGACATGGAAGCCTAGACGAGTACGTAATCAAAGGGGCTATTATTTAATACAGTATTTTTAAACTAAAGTTAAGTACAGACAGAAATTTAATTTTTAGAAATAGAAAATCTGTAGTCTCTTAGCCAGTGAGAGATGAGATTATTTTAACACTTCAGTTCAGTGATTGAACACCGCTTTCAGACTTGCGTTGTGACGCGAGGCGTTACACGCTGACAGACGATTGTGGAAAATCCAACCAGATCTGTTTAAACCAAATACCACAGACTAGTCACAGTTTCGCACGTGTTGTGGTACACTATCCCACACTTGCGTTCGGTATGGCCGGTAATTCCTAGAAATGCTTTTGCTTGAACCTTCTTGAAAATTCTACTATTGAGTTATAAGATTGAAGGAAATGAGATGATTGAATTATAGATTATGATGCAGACATTTAATCGCCTAACCGACATTGCCTACCCCTCGATCAACAATTTGACGTTGTTATCTGCGCAGAATCTGCGGAAAGTATAAGCTATGTCTCACCGATATTGTATAGACAAGATTAAAGGATTCGAGTGTAGTATGTTGCCATTGCGCTCTTTCTGGAGAGATTACTGGAGAGAACATTGAAAAGAAAACTTACAGCAAAGTTGAATTACGTTTTTTTGATTCAATCTGCAAGGAAGAAAATCGCTCTTGCTCCTGGTGTACCCGACGTCGAAAGATAAAGTCACGCGAGCAAGATTCTCTCGTGCACATCGGCTTTAATTTTTCATTTCATTTAAAGATATGATGACATTTTACTGTAAAGAAAGCTGAAATGAAGTTAACAAGAAAGAAAAATTAACAACACGCCTAGCAATAACTAATAGGTAGTGTGGTAGGCAGGTAAATATTATTTATTTAAAAGCTTCGCTAGAAAGAAATAAGCGTTGGCAAATAATCTGTGCCCGAGTGTGAGTTGTCGTCTGCTAGGTACTCGTAGATTTTAGCGATATCGAGAGCTAGCCCGAGAAAGCTTTTTGCCTGCATGCAATTACAGGACTAGTTTTCTGTTTGTATAATTTTACTTTTTATTCTTGTTTTGGCATTTTATTTATAATATCAATATTCAAGCAGATCCCAACAGAAGAACCTCATTGCGAAACAAGCGGTAGATTGTAAAAAAATCTTATATAGTAGATTAATATTTCTTACATCGGAATAAAAAACAAAATAATCAATTATATAACCGTGAGATGAAAAAAAATCTGAAAACACAGCACAACACCAATTAATATATAATAAAAGTATATATTATTTTACACATACACCTACATGTAAATTTAAATGAAAATGATGCCAAAAAATACTTTTATCTTTTAAATACTTTTAACGTTTAAAAAACTAGCCAAATTTAAAAGCAACGTAAAAGTATTTGCTTGATATCTCGCATTTGGAGTAAACACGTTCAAAAAGAACACTATCGAAACCGTCGAATAAAATGTAAAAAACACAATTGATGCAACAGTTAAGTTTCGTCACCGCGTTACTTTTTTTAACTTATTACGTCATAGGATTTCAATACGATTTCTTTGAATGGTAATGATTAAATAATAGTACCTTTAACCCTTAAATACCTGAAGTTTCAAATTTGATACCGAGGTTATAAATCGCATTGGGCACCTACAATCGATTTTATTTTAATATTAGGCTGTTTACATGTAACCTTTGACTGATAATCTTCGTTAGGAAAACAAAACAAACGTAAAGTGTCGAAGATGACAAACAATATGACATTTCGGTTTCCCGCCGCATTGAATGGGTGATATAGTTTTACAAAAGTTTCTGCTTATTAATTTTGATTTTTAAATTTTTGTAAATTAAAAGACTTGTGCGATAGGTGAGTATCTTATTTTATTATGATTTATATTTTTCTTACACCTGCTTTGCTTGAAGAAAAACTTGATGTTTTGTAAGTATCAATTTTGATACTACAGGCATTCTGGGCTGTTTGAATCCGCCTTACTTACCTACCTGTTTTGGTTCAATTTCTGACTGATTTAGTATTGTTTCATGTTTATACGCATGGTTTGGTGTTGGATTGAATGTGCTTAGCCTTTACTTAACTGTATATTATAATTGAAAATGAAGCCGGACGATATTGAGGCTATGTTACGGATGCTAGAAAATGGTGAAAATTCTGAGGATGAGGCCAGTTAAAATGAAGATGATATTGATCTTTGTTGAGAAATTATTAAAATTCCTTGTAGAAGAATCAAACAAGTATCCGATACAAAAATCCTAACTTCACAGAAGTTGTGACTCTCTTAAATTACGTAAATTTTTGGCATTCTTATTTTCTGAAGTGTTTATCATTATCCGAGCGTGAGATCGTACTGGTCGAATAAATCAAAATTTGAACCAATTGCCCGGACCATGAATCGGAACAGGTTTCATAAGATTAGACAAATTTTTCACATGAATGATGACAATAAACACTTGCCACCTGATCATACTCAACACGACAGACTGCACAAGGTTCGCCCAGTATTAGACCACTTGAATAAAAGATTCGTTTCTGGACCTTTTGACCATCGGCTATCACTGGACTAGCAAATGTGTGCCACCAAAATACAACATTTTATGAAGCAATATTTGCCCAACAAACCCCACAAGTGGGGATTGAAATGATATGTGCTGTGCAGCCTTTCGGGTTACGCATATAGTTTTGAGGTATACTCAGGAGCTAAGAATGTTGAGAGATTACCACACGAACCGGATTTAGGGTGGTATCGAATACAGTCGTTCGATTGCTAAGACCAATACCAAGGAATGTTAACCATATCCTATATTTCGACAATTTTATACCAATATTCCTTTATTACATTACCTAACCAAAGAAGGTATTTACTGTCTTGGTACCGTCAGAGGAACAGACTGGGCAAGACTTGCAAGTTGCAAGATAAAAGTTTTGAAGTCCATAGTAACAAGAGGAGCCTATCATGAAAATATTGCTACCTTTGAAGGTATGGATTTCTCGGCAACAAGTTGGAAGGACAATAAGCAAGTGCTATTGCTTTCCACTTATGTTCGTTGCGAACCAGCAGAGCTATAACCCGCTACGACAAAAAATAAAACGTAAAAACATATTCAAGTACCTTGTCCTCGCGTAATCAAGGAATATAACGCCCACATGGGGGGCGTTGACCTGATGGACAGCTTCATTGGGCGATACCATATACCCATAAAATCTAGAAAGTGGACAATGAGGTTGTTCTATCATCTACTTGATATTACAATAATCAACTCTTGGGTACTCTACAAAAACGTTAACGTCAAAGAGGAACACCCCAGAAGGACATACTGAAGTTAGGTGACTTCAGAACAGAGCTTGCTGACACCTTATGTCAGTATCAAAATCGACCTGAAAATAAACGTGGAAGGCCAAGTACAAGTCGAAAAGATGATGATGTTGAACCACCCTCAAAAGATCACGGTCTTGTGTCCAGGTCTTACCCTCAACTGACATACGTTATGATCGAGTGGGACATGAAAAAGTTTTATGGACTCAAGAAATAAATGTAAATATCAAAATTGTCAGCTTACTTCATGGTTATGTAAAAATGAAAATTTTCCTTATGTGATAATAAGAAAAATCCCTGTTTTGCATTATTTCATTATTAAATAAATTTCAATATTTTGATTACCGTGATGCCTAAAGTATCAAAAATGATACCAAATCTTTTTCAAAATAAATATATATAGTAACAAAATACTATTCAAATACTATTAAAACTTTGTTAACATTTTTGAATACTTTACTAATTGCTTATACGAGGAATTAAACATGTTAATTATGGTTTTAAAACATGATATCGCTTAGCAGTTAAACAAAATTATGTTTCTCAAGTAATAACAACTTCCATTTTAGTAGAAGTATAAGACGGATATGAAATTATGGAAGAAAAATATTTGTTACTTAAAATTCAAAACAATACAATCGTGAGATCTCAATTAGAGATCAAATATAGCCTTCACTATGGTACGGCGTGCCCTAGTCGTAAATATAAATTAGATAGTAGTACCTAAACGTAACAGATCGCGTCTTTGTCAATATATCAATGCGTTTTAGACGTTACTTCTATAGCATATTGGATGGTTAATAAAAAACTTAAAAAACATGCACTATTACACTAAGCCATGTACTATTTCTCGTAAATCTTGGACTTGAAAATGTTGACGCACATCGTTAGCGTCTAATGAAGTCTAGACAAGATGGAGCTGTACCAACCCTACCCGACGCTGCGCAGTGCATGTTTAGTCATTAATAAGTAATATTTTTAACTTAAATTACGCAATTTTTCAATTATAATATAATATACAATGATTTGGCAGTCTACGTGGTTCAATCAGTTTCAAATAAGGCAACCTTCATCAAATTGTTTTTTATGCTTTTTGACACTAAGATAAATCTAAAAAAAAAAATATCAGCTGTGAGTTCATGAATGGAAAGATTAATACCATAATAGTGACAACCTTAACCCATATCCTGTATAAGGACCCAGAAGAGGAAAGTTAAGTATTAATCATTGACTAGGTCTAAAAAATCTTCTATCGAAAACTTGTCTCAAAGTTCTAAATTACATTACTATAATGTGCAAAATAGGCATAATAAAGTAAGTGTGTAGTAAATACAAGAAAATTCTCATAAGATTCTTTCTAACGTAACCGATGCACGTATCAAAGAACTTTGGCAATAAAGCAAGAGAAAAGCCTTCCGGGTCGTAGAATTTATAACGTTGAAGTTTTTCAAAGCATTTTACGGCGAAGCGAGCTAATGTCTTATTCTACAATGAAATTCGAACCTTTGAAAGGACGTAATTGTAATTAAATTAGTTTCATACGTTCTAAAATTAATTAGGAAGAAAAGTGTACACGAAAAATACACAAAATAATGAAAAATAATAAAAATACTATAAATATATATAGTAACAAAATACTATTCAAATACTATTAAAACTTTGTTAACATTTTGAATACTTTACTAATTGCTTATACGAGGAATTAAACATGTTAATTATGGTTTTAAAACATGATATCGCTTTGCAGTTAAACAAAATTATGTTTCTCAAGTAATAACTACTTCCATTTTAGTAGAAGAATTTAATGAAATCCAATTAAAGACTACGAGCGCTGCACACCGTGCATTTGAAAGCTCGGCTCACAAGCAATTCTTTTTTAATTTGATTCTGAGGCAATTGCGGTTCGCACTTTAACGTTCACTTACTCAAAGGGCTTTGTTTGCGTACTGGTGATTCTCAATTGTATTTTTTGTATGTATAGGGCATGTAATTGATATATGATATATACAAGTAGGGTAGATTGCTATCATTGGACCAGCGCTTCTTTCATTGGACCTGTACGTTATTTTGAAAACTATTTGTTTTAAAAGTCATTCTGTAGGTCAGAAATCTTACTGTTGAACCCCACCCTCGCCGTGACTTTTATTAGGAAGATATGTGCGTAAATTACGCGACTAATTTTACTACGTAAGTACAGTTGCGTAAGATATCTGAATATGTTTCTACTAGTACAATAATAAAATTTTGTAAATATTTCACAATTTTTTTCAATTATAATATAATATATAATGATTTGGCAGTCTACATGGTTCAATCAGTTTCAAATAAGGCAACCTTCATCAAATTGGTTTTTTATGCTTTTTGACACTAAGATAAATCTAAAAATAAATATCAGCTGTGAGTTCATGAATGGAAAGATTAATACCATAATAGTGACAACCTTAACCCATATCCTGTATAAGGACCCAGAAGAGGAAAGTTAAGTATTAATCATTGACTAGGTCTAAAAAATCTTCTATCGAAAACTTGTCTCAAAGTTCTAAATTACATTACTATAATGTGCAAAATAGGCATAATAAAGTAAGTGTGTAGTAAATACAAGAAAATTCTCATAAGATTCTTTCTAACGTAACCGATGCACGTATCAAAGAACTTTGGCAATAAAGCAAGAGAGAAAAGCCTTCCGGGTCGTAGAATTTATAACGTTGAAGTTTTTCAAAGCATTTTACGGCGAAGCGAGCTAATGTCTTATTCTACAATGAAATTCGAACCTTTGAAAGGACGTAATTGTAATTAAATTAGTTTCATACGTTCTAAAATTAATTAGGAAGAAAAGTGTACACGAAAAAATACACAAAATAATGAAAAAATAATAAAAATACTATAAATATATATAGTAACAAAATACTATTCAAATACTATTAAAACTTTGTTAACATTTTTGAATACTTTACTAATTGCTTATACGAGGAATTAAACATGTTAATTATGGTTTTAAAACATGATATCGCTTTGCAGTTAAACAAAATTATGTTTCTCAAGTAATAACTACTTCCATTTTAGTAGAAGTATAAGACGGATATGAAATTATGGAAGAAAAATATTTGTAACTTAAAATTCAAAACAATACAATCGTGAGATCTCAACTAGAGATCAAATATAGCCTTCACTATGGTACGGCGTGCCCTAGTCGTAAATATAAATTAGATAGTAGTACCTAAACGTAACAGATCGCGTCTTTGTCAATATATCAATGCGTTTTAGACATTACTTCTATAGCATATTGGATGGTTAATAAAAAACTTAAAAAACATGCACTATTACACTAAGCCATGTACTATTTCTCGTAAATCTTGGACTTGAAAATGTTCACGCACATCGTTAGCGTCTAATGAGGGAGTCTAGACAAGATGGAGCTGTACCAACCCTACCCGACGCTGCGCAGTGCATGTTTAGTCATTTATTAAGTAATATTTTTAACTTAAATTACGCAACACCTCTTTTTGATTTTTTTTCAATTTGACAAGATTTATTTATTATAATTTAGGCTGTTTACCTACATTCATTATACTGGCTCTCTATACCTATCAAACCGAAACAACAGTTGTTACTCTGCTACTTGGCGGCAGAAATGGGTATGAACACAGAACCCTCATCTGCCCAGACGACTCCTAGGTAGGGCAGTAGCCTACCACCTAGTAGACAGACATAGAGTTAGTTTGTTCACTTAACACTTTAATGTAAATAGACTTTTTTTATAGCTTCCTGTCACTCAAAGGCAGAGAATAACACTGGCGAAGAACTACCTAATATGTTACCTTTCACCAAGTAGTGGCTGATCGCTGTTTGGCAGAAGGTTTGCCAAATCCCTATGCAAATAAGAGAGAATGTGAATTTTTTAAATTTATTTTTTACTTTAACACCTATTTTAGTACTAGAGACTAAACGTTTTAAAACTCAAATCAGATGCACAATTATAAATAATACTAGCATTCCAGAAATTATAAACTATAACGTTATATTGAACACTTGAATACAAAATAGAAAAAAACAACATAAACCGGCCATGTGTGAGCCGAACTCGCCCACCGAGGGTTCCTTACAACCACGCAGTATAACTGTGTTTACCAAAAAAATTGTGTTTTCTTCACCCAGTTCGGGATCCTTAGCGCAAACCCTACTAAACATTTGGTCGGTTTTTATTTCTAGCTGTTTTACTTTCGAGTTTGCACTATAGTCACACCAAGTTTGACGCTTGTAAGTATTAATGTTTTCACGAAAGAGCAAAAAATCAATTCGAAAATTTCTAGAGCTTTCAGAGTAGGGTTAAATTTGTGTGTTGCCCAAATAAATTGCTATTGAGCAGTTTATTTGGGCGCCAATGCCAAACACTTCTTCCCTTAATATTTTAGAGACATCTCAATTGAGACTTGCCACGAGTAAACTAATATAAACTAAAGTAGTAATACAACAAACCGAGAGAACTTTAAGATCACAGCTTGTGTAAGATATATATACAGATATATAAGATGTAATCACGTAAGAAATTAAAGATGGCCAACTGCACTAGACTATACTCGTAAACAGCAAAGTGTTATAGACGAAACACAACTAAAGTCTACAAGTCAGTGTCCATTGCATTGATGCATTGCTCACATACTAAAAGCGTGTTTTACGAGTAGCGTAGTATCTCAAAGCAATAACTAGAGCATAGAAATTAGAAACCATCTTACTCTATATTAAACCTTCTCCATAAAATTTAGTTTATCACGCCTCTTAATTTTCGCCCCATCAAACAATATTAATCCAATTACTTTTAAATGTTTATCTGAGATTTTGGATTAGCAGTTTAAATACACATTTGAAAACAAATTACTACAGCATATACTATTCAATGCTTCTTTAGTGCTGCGATATTTATATATCGAAGAACTGAAATATAAAATCTGAAAGTCGCGTATAATCCTACAAAACAACATGTAATGATGACTAGGTTTTTTTTACAATAAAAGGGGCAAACGAGCAAGCAGCTCACTTGATGTTAGGTGATTACCATCACCCACGTACATCTGCAACACCAGAGGAGCAGCAGATGAATTGCCGGTCTTTAAGAATATTTGGGGAGTGGGAGGAATGATGCGGATGGGGGTTGGGGAAGAGGGGAGAAAGCCTCCGGTTACTTCACTCACCGAACGAAACGCAGAAGTACAATATACCTCTACTTTACGCTGGTATTCTGCGAGGTCGAGACCCCACTGCTTGCACACAAAAGCCACTGCTCGGCTCTACCACGTTGAAAAATCATTAAGGATTCTCGATGTGAGCGTGCCAACTAATGTTACATAAGTTAATTTCAAAACATAATTAATTTTATAAGGTTGTTTGTAGTAGTAAATTTTTTTTAAATGATTATTAGGTTTTAGGTACGATCGTAAACATAGCTATTTAAACCAAAATCAGATTCTTTTTCAACCTTAGGACACCAGACGACATTGAAGCAAACTGGCGTTAAATTTATATAAATTGAAATTTAACTCCAGATTTCTTTTGATATTGCACATTTAATGATTATCTGTTTTAAATGGCATTGATATTGCTCAAGCAATAAAATTGACCCTTGAAATAGAGATTATTCTATTTATAATTCGTATATAATATGTTTTATTATAAATTCAATAATTAAAACAACAGTTTGCACTTTAGTCTCGGCTTAATGGTAATAGTAGAACTAATTTTGTATTTTTGTATAGCTAACATCAAGATAGACCATATAGCTTACACTGAGACAAACTTAAACCATACTTTTTAATAAAGGGGATTATGTTCAATAATTAATTTGTACTATAGAAGTTACTTATTGTCAATTCTGCAAATGCCTAATAGTTGTAATGAATCATCATTCATCATTTCAGCCTATTAGAAGTCCACTGCTGAACATAGGCCTCCCCCAAAGATTGCCACGAAGCACGGTCCTGAGCCACCTGCATCCATCGACTTCCCGCAACACTGCGCAGGTCGTCACTCCATCTTGTGGGGGGTCGTCCTACACTGCGTTTGCCCGTACGTGGCTGCCACTCGAGAACCTTTTTTCCCCAGCGGTTGTCAGTTCTGCGAGCTATGTGGCCGGCCCATTGCCACTTCAGCTTGCTGATCTTTACGGCTATGTCGGTTACCTTAGTTCTGCTGCGGATATCATCGTTGCAGACTCTATCACGCAGAGAAACACCGAGCATAGCCCTTTCCATAGCGCGCTGAGCAACTTTGAGCTTCCTCATACGGGCTGCAGTGAAGGACCAAGTCTCGGATCCGTATGTCATCACTGGCAACACGCACTGATTGTATACTTTCGTCTTGAGGCTTTGCGGTATACTCGACGAGAAGATATGACGTAGTTTCCCGAACGCAGCCCAGCCGAGTTGGATTCGTCGATTGACCTCTGAGTCGAAGTTGGACTTACCTAATCGGACCATTTGTCCCAGGTATACGTACTCGTCTACAACTTCGAGCCTATTGTTCCCAACAACAACTGGTATTGGTGTGACATGGACGTTTGACATGAACTTCGTCTTGTCCATGTTCATCTTAAGACCAACCTGTTGGGAGACGTTATTGAGGTCATTGAGCATTGTACTAAGCTCCTCCAGCGATCCTGCCATAAGAACTATGTCGTCGGCAAATCGAAGGTGAGTGATGTATTCGCCATTGATGTTGATACCGTATCCTTTCCAGTTCAGCTGCTTGAAAACATCTTCCAATGCAGCGGTGAAGAGTTTCGAGGATATGACATCACCCTGTCTTACACCTTTCTGCAGTTGGATTGGTTTCGTACTCTGATTCTGTACTCGGATAGACATCGTAGCCTCATTGTACAAACACCTCAGCACTTCGATATACCGAGAGTCTATCTGGCACCGCTGGAGAGACTGTAGCACCGCCAAATTTCGACTGAATCGAAGGCTTTCTCATAGTCCACATACGCCAGACATAATGGCAAGTTGTACTCCTCGGCCTTCTGTACAATCTGGCGAAGAGTATGTATGTGGTCTATGGTACTATAGCCTTTCGGAATCCGGCTTGTTCGGGAGGCTGGAAGTCGTCAAGTCTGTTCACTAGACGATTTGAGATGACTCTCGAAAACAGCACGTAGACGCGGCTTAGAAGCGATATCGGTCTATAATTCTTCAAAGGCAGTTATCCCTTTCTTGAAGAATAGGACAACCACGCTTCTACTCCACGCTTTCGGCGTAACACCGCCATGAATGACGGAATTAAACAGCTTCTGAAGGACAACAAGTATCGGTTTTCCACCCGCTTTCAGAAGCTCAGCTGTAATTCCGTCCTCACCCGGCGCCTTGCCGTTTTAAGCTGTTTGAGAGCCATCCTAATCTCGCTCAGACTGACGTCCGGGATGTTATCGGAGTAATGTCGGATAAGCTTGGCTCTTGGGTCGTTACTCACATCAATGTGTGGTTTCAACGATGTTGTGTACAGCTGTCCGTAAAATCTCTCGATCTCACTCAAAATCTCGGCTCCAGCGGAAATGACTGCGCCGCTTTCGGTCTTCAGCTTGGTCAGTTGGCTCTTTCCGATAGACAGATCTCTGGCGAAGACTTTGGAGCCTTGGTTCCGCTCTATCGCTTTTCAATACAGACTGTATTGAATTTGCGTAAGTCTTGCCTCATACATTTGGAGATCTGTCTATTCAGTAGCCGATACGCTGACGCATCCGTTGTAGACTGCAGCTTTATCTCACGCCTGGCTTCCATGAGCTTAAGAGTGTGATCGGAGAGCTTTTGGGGCTTGTTCGTGCGGCGGGTCCTGCAAAACTTAGCTCCTACCGCATGGACAGTTTCCACTAGCCTGCTATTTGTATCGTCCACTGTAACGCAATCGTCTAGGCACTGAAAGCGATTATGCAATTCGAGCTGAAAGCTCTCGGGGTTCTGGATAAGGGCACGTGGTGGGCGGAGCGTAGACTTCACCAGACGAGACCGCTCGAGCCTAATGTTAAGGTTCAGTGTGCCTCTTACCATTCGGTGATCACTGCCGGTTTTTACCCTAGTGATCACAGAGACATCACTGAACAGCTGACGCTTGGTCGTCATGATGAAGTCGATCTCATTTTTTGTGGTACCGTCCGGGCTCATCCATGTCCACTTCCTGTGGGGCCGCTTCTGGAAATAGGAGTTCATCATAAAGAATCCCTCCTTTGCCATGAAGTCAGCCAGCTGTTGCCCTCTTGGGTTCCGTTGCCCTACTCCAAAGTTCCCCACTATCAGCTCATCGCCTTTTTTCGTACCTAGTTTTGCGTTAAAGTCTCCCATCAACACCGTGTAGTGAGTCTTAGAGCAATGCATGGCTCTTGAAATATCCTCATACATTGCCTCCACTTCATCATCAGGGTGTGTCGAGGTTGGTGCGTATACCTGTATGACCTTCAGCGAATACCTTTTGGTTATTCTGAGTATAAGGTACGCGACCCTACTCGACACACTTCCGATCTCGATCACGTTGTTGATGAGAGACCTGTGGACGATAAACCCGACACCTCCTTGGGACAGATGGTCACCCTGCCGGTAGTAGAACAAGTTACCGGATTTTAGAATTATAGAGTCCTCTCCCTGTCTTCGGACTTCAGACAACCCTATAATACTCCAGTGTAACTTGCTTACTTCTTCTTCCAGTTCTAGTATCTTCTCGTCGGTCCTCAATGTGCGTGCGTTATATGTTGCCAGGTCCAGTCGTTTGGGTTGGCAGCTAGAAATCAGCCGGTGATTCTTAGCACCCCTGCCTCGCCGATACCATGGCTGCCACCATAGCCAGGACTAGCGAGGCCGCCGGGGACTGGGGGCCATTGCTTTCTTCTACCTCTCATCATGGGGGGGGTTTGCCTTAGTTGCCACGCCTGGCGAGCGGGTTGGCAACCGCAGTTTTTTTTTTTTGTTCTAGTGCAGGAAGATGCTGCTGCCCATCTCCTAATATAATTTTTTACCATTAGTCGCCTTTTACGACACCCATGGTTAGACAGGGTTGGCGCTATTCTTTACTTCCGACAGCCACACGTAATGAATAAATAGATATAATATTATGTCCATGTGTCAAGATCATGTAATTTGTTACCTATTTCTACAAAAGTTAATAATGATTTTATCACAAATTTTTTTAACAAAAGACACTTCCAATGAAGTAGAATTATTCCGTAGATTCTGTAGATTTTACAAGCTCTGGCTCTTTTCTCGTGTACCATTTTAATTTTTCTGATGGCTGTTTTAATGATGCAGATAGATATTACGAGTACATTGAAGGAATACTATATCGTCAAGTTGACGCAAGGACACAAATTTAAATTTAGAATGTGTAAGTTCTTTACAAAAGTGTGCACAAGAGTTACTGAGTTTGAGGTCTGGTTGTATTGTGTTGCGTCTAGTGTCTCTGACCCTTCCTCCGATCTTAAATCATAAGTGTTACATTGGGTTAAAGTATACAACCAGTGCGTGTTGCCAGTGATGAAATACGGATCCGAGACTTGGTCTTTCACTGCAGCCCGTATGAGGAAGCTCAAAGTTGCTCAACGCGCTATGGAAAGGGCTATGCTCGGTGTTTCTCTGCGTGATAGAGTCTGCAACGATGATATCCGCAGCAGAACTAAGGTAACCGACATAGCCGTAAAGATCAGCAAGCTGAAGTGGCAATGGGCCGGCCACATAGCTCGCAGAACTGACAACCGTTGGGGAAAAAAGGTTCTCGAGTGGCAGCCACGTACAGGCAAACCAGTGTAGGACGACACCCCACAAGATGGAGTGACGACCTGCGCAGTGTTACGGGAAGTCTATGGATGCAGGTGGCTCAGGACCGAGCTTCGTGGCAATCTTTAGGGGGGGGCCTATGTTCAGCAGTGGACTTCTGATAGGCTGAAATGATGATGATGATGACATTGGGTTCGCGAAGGAAATGTTTGTGGATTTTTTTGTTTTTGAGTCAGGTGGTGGTGAAAAGTAAAGATAAGGCACACCGTTTGTGTTTGTGTATACACTTCCCACACGTATACACGTATATTAGTGATAATTTCCTATTAAATTCGGAAGTTATTGATTTTATTATCGAATTTACTTTCGGTTAAGTATAGTGTCCAAGTGTGAAATAATTTTTAGAATCTGTCCAGTATTTCCGGAGATTTTGGAGTAATCATAACGTAAAAATATACAAACGCTCAATCTGAATAACAGGCAGTGCGCTGGTACTTAGGTTGACTCCTGCCCAGGGCACTAACAATTGTTTGAATAACTATGTAATTACATAGTCATAATGTACGGGAACGTGAATATTAATTAGACTCACAAATGTACGATAATCTTAATCAATGACATGTTTAGTTCTACAGCTAAATCTAAAAACTAATAAAGACCTTTATCAACTTAACCGTGTGCACGTTCATGAAAAAAGTTTTGCAATAAAACGTGTTAAATAGCTTTTACGCTTTAAGTTTTACAAAGGACCAGAAAGAATCGGTAAGCGAGGGAGACTTATTCATCGATAAATATCCGAGAATAAGAAAGGTTGGGAACAAAAAGATAATATTTTTTTTTTTTTTGCAAAACAAACCACTGAGAAGCGTGGCAGGTTTTACCTAGTACCTATAAAACAAATTACCAGACTAAACTCGAAATCTCGGGAACTTCAAATCCTACCAACTTGAAATTTGGTAGGTTACTTATAGGTTGTATGCATCCCTGAAAACATATTTTTCTGAAAGTCCATCCCTAAAGGGGTGAAATTATGGTTTAAAGTCTGTAATCTGAAATGAAAAATGGTTTATTTTTGTAAAAAAATGTGCAGTTATACAAAGAAAAAGATTACTTGATATTAGGTTTTCACAAAGTCTTATAAGTTCTCTACTTTCTAAAAAAAAAGGCTAAGCCCTGTAAGTAAGATTAATATTGTTAAACCCATTTTAGTGACATGAAAACAAAAGTTGTTCTCAAAGTGTATTTTTATGAAAATGTTATTACTATTTTAATATGCTATTAATTTTAAAACCGCTACATGCATTTTGTGTTCAACTACTTTCGGAAACAGACAAGGTAATATCTACGTTTTACAGGAATTTCTCTTTCCTGATGTCTTTTCGAAAGCCCTATGTTTTTGAAGTTAGAGTCGTCATTTAGGATAAGTTTTAAACTATAAAATACATGTATTATGTTGAGCACTTTTGAAAAACAACTCTTTAGTATAGGTGATGAAAATTTTCATGTTGTTCATGTGCAATTTATGTATGTAAACTGCCTCCGCGACACAGAAGAACCTCCTACACCGGAAGGTAACGATTCATTTAAGAAAAAAAACATTACTTCTAATAGTTACTTATTTACTTGCTTGCAACCGTTCCTATCGTAATATGTCAGGATAGAATATGCACGTATAAAATTGAAAAAATAAACATAATCGGTTACCTACAAAATTTGTTGGAAGAATTCTCTACCGACTTCTAAAAGCAAGAGCTGAGAGCTCTTCAATCAAGCTTAATTTAATATTACCGCCGTGAGTCTGTCTTAGTGTTGTTACTTTATGTACGTACTGTAAATTTTTAGCGGGCTTCAATTTACTGACGTAATAGCAGTTACTTTAATGTTAATACATCCTACGGCATTATTATAATTCGATTACAGAAAATGCCACAAATTATTGCATTTAGAAGGTAAAGCGACTATATAGATCAACTCTACAATACCCAGTCCAGAGATCAGCAGCAGCATATTTTGTGACTGGTGTGACAAACGAACAAAAAGTCCACCTAATGAAAGTGGCTACTATAGCCCATGAACACCTCCAAACAGCTTTAATCGAAGAAGGTTACAGATGTCCTCCATGAGAACTAAGATAGAATGCTTCAAACCCAAACACAACAGTGATTGCACTGGTGGTTGGCAGCAGAAATAGGTAAGAGACTGGTACAGACAGAAAAGGAGTAGTAAAACAGCGTAAATTTTGTCTTACTATGGCTTTCAGTCAAATATGATGATTGTGGCAAATCAACAGAACTTTTAGGTACCGGTAGGCCGTTTCGAAGATTCTTGGGAATGAATTTTGTTATTAAACTCTTGCTAATTTATAAATGGTAAAATAAACTCATAAGTTTACGTTACTCTTTGATTTTCCTCAAAAGATGCTTTGCTTACATTTCCTGCTTTGAGTTATCGGAGTGCTTTCATCCAATTTTATTTTCTTTGATGAAAACTAGACAAACTAGTGAGATTAGTTATGTACACTATATCCAATATTATCTAGAATATTAAGAATTTTAATTGTTTTAATTTAATCATACGCAAAGGAATAAATGTTATTAAAATTAGGTTGAAAGAGCAGGGGCGGGATTAGATAAATTAGTTCGGGGAGAAATAAAAAATGTATGTATAACGATTAACGTATATATATTCAACACCTTTGACCATAATTTATTAAAAGGTTCATTGAAAACTGTTTTTTTTACACGACTAAATATATAACTTTGTTATAGAGAAAGGAGAAAAATCAAATTATCTCATAAATACTCGTGTAGTAATTCGAAAATAGAAAAAATCATCGAGTATAGAATAAATAACATCGACTCCATGCAAGGAAATAACTAGATACTAGATTTTTTTTTTTTTATAGAAGAAGGGGGCAAACGAGCGTGCGGCTCACCTCGCCCACGAACATCCACAACACCAGAGGAGCTACAGATGCGCTGCCGGCCTTTAAGGAAGGAATAAGCTCTTTTCTTGAAGGTCCCTAAGTCGTAACTGTTCGGAAATATTGCTGGCGACAGCTGATTCCACAAAGTCGAAGTGCGTGGCAGAAAACTTCGATTAAAGCGCACTGTGGTGGAATGCCAACCATCTAGGTTGGTCATTTCTTGGTGTGATTACACACAAATCACAATTTAGCTGCGTTATTTTCATTTTGTATTGCAATCGTAATACAGTATTTATTTCCTAGTATTAATCTTATAAAGAATCTTATTTTAGTCATGCTGTGCAGAATACTTGGGGAGAATTATGGTTTTCAAACGACGCGGCGTGCACGTTTCATAGATAAAACGGCGGAATATATTTCACTTATTTTATCTAATATCGCGAAGCATTCATAACCACTATTAGACATAACCAGACCAATAAATAATATAATCAAAAGAAGAAAAATAAGAAAGTGATTTAAATTTAATATTTATTTTATAAGTAAAAAGTTGCAGTAAAATTTCTTTGGTTGTACTGTTTCTATTTGGCAGGTTTTGATAATATTAAATAGATGACATTTTAGAAATTTAAAGTAAAAACAGTTTCCCGCCATGTTTATATTGTTTTTCTGTCCGCCACAATGAGTGAATTTAACGAAGAAATTCGATGCATTTTGAAGTTTTATTACAAAAAAAGGGAAAAATGGGGCACGACCACGAAAAAAAGTTGTGACGCTTATGGACCTAACGCAGTGTCCGTAAGAGTAGCACAAAATTGGTTCAATCGTTTTCGCTCTTAGGTTAAAGATGAGGCTCGATCTGGTCGACCTGTTAGGTTAGGTTAACACTTTTTTATTATATTATGCACTTTTTCGAAACAGTGGAGCAGGATGGGCATATAAGTAGTTACGACATAGCTAAAGAGCTAGAGGGGTTGACCACAAAACAGTTTGACACCTTTTTAAAAGTCAGGATATACAAAAAAGCTCGATATTTGGGTGCCACACGAGCTCACTGAAAGAAACCTAATGAATCGTGTGCTCATTTTAGATTCTCTATTGAAACATAACGAATCTGAACCGTTTTTGAAAAGATTGATTACTGGTGATGAAAAGTGGTTCACCTACGTCAAGAAAGTGCGAAAAAGATCATGATCAAAGGGCAGTCAAGCTCCTATAGTCTGTATAGCGAAACGAAGCGTTTACGCCTGGCAAAACCATTGATTTGGATCTCTACTGCCAACAGCCGATGAGACGTCAGCTAGAAACAGAGAACAAACGGCCGGAATTGATCAACATAAAGGGTGTTGTTTTTCATCATGATAACGCCAGACCACACCTATCTTTAGCCACTCAGCACTCTCACTACTATGAGAGAGCTTAGTTGGGAAGTGTAATGCATCTACCATATAGCCATAACCTTACATCCTCAGATTTTCATCTGTTTCGGTCTCTTCAGAATTCATTAGATAGTGTTAGGTTAACATCAAGAGAGGACTGTCAAAACTACTTGTCGTAGTTTTTTGATCAGAAGTCTCAAAATTTCTACAGCAATGGGATTATGTCCCTACCTGCAAAATGGCAACCAGTTATCAAACAAAATGGCACATATATATTATAATCAAATGTAAATAAACTCTGATAAAAATTATCTTGATTTTGTACATAAAATACGAAAAAACTCTTTACGCGACCTATTATATTATTCGACGTAAGTACAAGTTGTCGTAAAAATATTGAATACGTAGGAATACTTTGCTAAGAATTTGATAAGACATACTCGTAGGTAACACGGCTCTGTCTGCTAATATCATGGCGTATAAATATGTTTTTTTTATCATATTCTAACTTTATGTGCACATGGTTTAATCCCGCTGGGTGAGAATGAGGCTCTAGCGATTCTGTGTGATAGTTAAACAATTGCAGAACCCTATCTTACCATGGGAACCGTATAAATCGACGAATGGCAAATGCATGTTTTTCTGCAGTATCGGTCAATGACGATGGGCTGGTAAACCTATCACGTTTTAATTTTGTAGACAATTTTTGTCAAGAGTAAAATACTCCAGCTCTTTCCTACACCGCAACGAATTACAGAGAAGAGTTTATGTTACGCCATGTGTAGTTGAAGTTAGACTAAGTTCGCTCTTTGCAATGTGGTCACAATTGTAGCCAAATTATTTAAAATGTATGTGTACTTATTGTTTTAATTTCGTTATGATTTACAAAACATTGTGAGATAAATCGCCACTGGTAAATTAATGCATCTGTGGTTATCACCAAAAAATAAGGCTTCCCCGGTTCTGATTCTGAGTTATTTAATGACTTTCGCACAAATCGGCCAATCTTTCAATCCATTCGTATTCCGGAATAAAAAATGTGTGCCTAAATATTAAATTGACTGCACAAGGAAAATTTATATTAATTTCAGACAAGTTCTATGTAATCAATCAATGTTTTCCGACTTGTCGATGTGTCAAACACTACAAGAATAGCATGGTAGCATTGGGTTATTCAGTCATTATCAAACAATAGTTTGGTGAACATGGTTAATCCATCATAACAAAACATGAACCAAGCAGCATGTTCTGTTATGCGCTACCTATATATAACCACTAACTACCGAGGGAACTTATTTGAATTCATTGCAATTTAATATAAATTGTTTGAAGATAGACTGTGAAAGTCACACCAAAAGATTATGTACTGCGTATGTCCATCGAATCAGTCTCACTACAAGTAAAATAAATAAATACATAATTTAATGTTAAATTAAATCATTATCACGCTCAAACATTAATTTTTAAGCACGCCGATACTATGTATTTTTTAGTACATAATAAAAACTCTTTTATTGTTTTAATCTGATATCTATATCTATAGTAATATATAAAGACGTAACTGTATTTCGTTGTGCAGGCTAATTTTCAAATCCACTGGACTGATTTTGATCGGATATATTAAATAAGTTTCTTATGATGTTGCGAAGAACATAGGCTTAATTTTTTTTATTATTTGCTTATACCTTTATTTTTTAATTTTAACCCAGACTACACAGTATACATCGGCGGTACTACAGCTAATTTGATTACATATAGTCACCATTACTAACACTAGTGAATTGGAACTAAAAAAATAGAATAATAGTTAGAAAAAAATGATAGATGATTTAAGAAATCATATGTATACGATTATATATAATTATTTGTGTGCTTCCCCTTCAGTGGTCTGCGAGATTTTGTTTTGAACAATTCAGATAAATTTTCGCTATCAGTTGGTTGCTACAGCTCAATACAAGAAGGTTCTCATAGGACTACTTATTATGATTATATATTACACTTATATATAGTGTTAAATAGATCTAAGACTATATTAGTCATACTACACCAAACATGGCGTACAAACTAAAAATGTTAGATTTCTTTCAAGGAGTGCATATTTCTATTACTAATTAAAAACTAAGTAGGTTTTGTCATCTTAACAATAGAAATACATATTTTTATCTTTACAGAAATTGAATATACGTATTCACCCTGCATTAGAAAATATTTCATCCATGATAATTCCATTTGCTCCATGACCAAACAATTTTGAATAACGCACGCTTTTAATGGAAGCTATAAATTGTAAATTTATGGTTTGTTAATCGATTGAAATTTGAAATAGTTTTAAAGATATAATTAATATTTAAAATTACCATTTTTTTTTATTGGATCAGGGTGACAAAGAACTAACAGTCCACCTGATAGTAAGTGACTACGGAAGTCCATGGGCACCTGGAACAAACAACTTCTATCGAAGGTGGTTACAGATGAGATGCTTCACAGCCTATAAATGTACATCCCCTTTCAAACCTGGTTGCAACGCTGATTGGCGAAACAAAAAGGTAAGACAATGATACCTACCCCGATGTCTCCTAAGCAGAAAGGAACTTTATGTGATGCGATGCCCACCACATACTATAACTAGAAGTTGTATTTGTTTCCAAGTTTTAAATAAAAAGGCTTCGTGGGAAACTTTATTCCGATAATGAACAGATCAAGGCGGCAATAAATGCACGTATTTCAGACAAGGACGAATGATATTTTTGAAGATCATTGAAAAGTTAATTTCTAGATGTAATAATTGCATGCATTGAGGCTATGGGGGATTATAATGAAAAATAAAAATTATTTTAATTGAGTTTTCGTTATTTTTCATTCCGATACTGAGAATATATTGAACGCCCCTCGTAAGCGCAGAGCTATAAAATTATCAAGAATTAAACTAGTACGCAAGATAATGTTATCGAAATCAATATAGAATATAACACTGAATCCTTAATGATGAATAAAAAAAAATATTATTAGTAATTTCTTATTCAAAGTACGTTTTATTTTATACACGCCTTAAAGAAAGAAAACGCATTCATGAAAAAGAAACTGTTGACTATAAGGAAAATAAAATGAATTTGTCTGTTCCTCATGAGTCTGGATCCGGCTGACTCACAAAAAGCGTTACACCTAAAAGGCGGGTAAAGTACGTACTAAAAGTAAAAAATGTCTTCTAAAGATATTATCACATTATAATTGAATCATAGATATCATATAATCATTTATCATTATTACAACACAAGGTTTAACTTTCGTCGTAGTATAAACCCCGTCTATCATGACATTAGCTTTATAAAAATGACAAAAAAGTTCAAGGTTAAGCAGAGACTAAAGTTAAAACTCGTTTTTAAACATATAAATAAACGTGCAAATCGTATTTTGTCATTTAAGACAAACATATACTGCGCCAAACTTTTTTTTATTACCTTTTTTAGTCGTTAATTCCTTAGTAACATCTCATGGATTAAAAAAAATCTATCGCCTATGGAAAAATTCTAGAAATTTATGGTTGTAGGGAAAGGATCATCTGCAATGTAAATTACTTAAGACCAACGGAGCAACGTTTTATCCGTAAGCAGGATCTGTTTTTCTCCGGAAAGGGAATGGAGTAGGTAACGACCACAGACATTTTTCTTTTGTTAGGGTAGGAAGTAAAAGCCTCAAATTGCCAATTATTTGGCTGTTTTATAATATGTAATATTGTGTTGATAAAAAAAGCAAAAGTATAAAAGCAATCAATTAAAAGTTTTGAAATCAATTCTTACTAGAGAAATATAAAAGTGTAGCTAGTAACGGCAACGTTATTTAGTGATTCGAGAACTAATCTCGCCGGCAGTAATTAAGTGAGGAAGTAACTCAAAGCCACCTCATTCCGCCGCAAACCTGAGCTATCTCTAGATTTACTGTTATAGTCTGAACAGCTTTTATAAAAGCACTACACTGTACATGCCTTAATTGGAACATATATTTGATGCGATACATCTACCTGTTGATAAAGTCTGCTATACGCAAGCAATATGCATTATATTGCTTATTGTCGATTTCGAAGGAAGGCAGTGGTTTCGAACTGAAACTAGTATAATTATAAAAAATTAAGTATTAGTAGTATATATAGTACATATAAATAAAATTTAAGTGTCTGTCTGATTTTGAAATAACTACTTGTTTCTTATCTTGTATGAATATTTGGACAATACCATAAACCCTTATTTTATTATTGCTTTCAGTCTGACTGTCTGTCTTGGTAAATTTTGGAAACGGCTCAACCAATTTTGACAGGACTTTCACTAGGAGAAACCCGGAAAATATTTAGTGTTTTTGTGCAAAAATTTAAAAACCTTTAAAATTACGTGTCATCAAAACTTTGCAACTACCAGTGCTAATAGCTATCGTTTAAGTGGGGCATTGGTTAAGATCCTTTCTTATTCTTACATACGTTCTACCAAAATCTATTTATCTACACATATATTTAAACTCGAAGTGTCGGCCTGTAATTTCTTTACCTTTTTCTAAGCACATACTACAATGAATGCCAAAAACATCGTACATTGTACAAAAAACAAAACCCCTGTATATAAAATATATTTTCAGAATTGTTCTAAATTAGCTTCTTAAAAGTGGCCGGCCAAGGTATATATGTTTGACGAATTTGATTTATTTTGCAATCGGGCGCCGCAGAGCTTACATTGTTTCATATTTTACAATACAAACGTGCGGGAGAAGTTTTTACGTTGCTTATTTCACAACTGATTTCTAAAGTTAACGCAGATGAAGTCGCGGATAATAATGTGCTGATTGTACAATTTTTCAATCGAATCTGAGGTTAAGAAAATCATGTGTTTACGAATGGATATAATTAAAAACTACACGAGTTTGGGAACACGTGATGGTACGTATCTCGGACGGTATGTAAAGATTACCTGCCTGATTTTATATGATCAGGATGACGAAACTAGTAAAGAGTTACGTGATGGTGATCAATGTTGTCAGGAGTCTGTGGATGCTAATTCGTATATAATTCAAGAGCACATTTGAATTTACTGTACCAATTTTTTTACGCCTGCGAAGTGACGCAGAAAGCATTATTGTTATCTAGAAAACAAAAAGATAAGAAAACGAAGTAAACGTAGGAATTGGGAAGTGATCGCTTAAAGAAATCCATTACAAAGTAATCCTAACTCATCTTATTGACTTGAAATGGGTTCCGTGAAGATTTGTAAAGCCCGAGGAATCAAATAACATATTACGAAATAATCTACCTAATTTATTATATGGTTATTTCATCATCTACGGAAGGCTCATTTAATAAGGTAATTTTAACGTGGAAGAGTAAAGCAGAGTTCCCTGCTGCTCGATTGGGCCGGCTGAAGTAGAGGCATTTTGTGCTTCTGCGTTTAGTTCGGTGAATGAGGTAACCGGAGGTCCACTCCCCCTCTTCATCCTCCATCCCATATCCCAAATACCCTTAAAGGCCGGCAAGGTGCCTGCAGCGCCTTTGGTGTTTCAGAAGTACGTGGGCGACGGTGATCATACCATCGTGTAAACCGCGTGCTCGTTTGCCGTCTTTCCCATGAAAATATAAAAAATAAGGACCAAAATTTGGATTTATTTACCCTACACTGCTTCAGCTGCATTAATCACGTAAGACCAGCTTTTATCCCCTTTTGGTCAATCCTATTTTGGTTAGCCCTACCACGTTAATCTGATTCGATTAAAAGGATCCACAGAATTTCCTATAGTACATTGCCGCCAGAACAAGCATATTTTTTTGAAAAGCAAGCGATCGAACATTTATCATAATCATGTCAATACTGTGACAAAACCGTGCCTCAGCGTCTCTTTAAAGGTATGTTATGAGATTAAATAAAAATAATTTTGATTAGATTTTTTAAATATAATTTGTGGCTTACATAAAATAATATATTGAAACAGGAGTTAAAAGAAAAATTTAGACAATTTTAAATTAATGTATAATGTCTATGCATAAAATAAATTAATATTTAAGGAGTAAGTTGTAAAATGTGGTAAAATCCTTCTCTGCCGAGGAGTCGTCTGGGTAGGTACGAGTACTACACTCTTCAAAGTCAAAGTCAAAACAATTTTTTTTAATTTAGGATTGTTAAAGTTCCAATGAACGTTAAAATCTTTCCCACTTCTACCGCAGTGTAATTATTGACATGTACCGGTTCGTAAGGTAAAGTGAGCCGGTACAATTAAGGCCTGAGAGACATTCCATCTTAGTCCTCAGGGATGAAAACGCATCAGTAACCATCTTCGTTTGACGTGAAGAATCTTTGAAAGTATCCATGGGCTGCAGCAGCCACTTACCGTCAAATGGACTGCTAGCCCGTTTTTCACCATAATACAATATAAAAAAAAGGTACATTTATAAAGCTGCTAAGAAATTAATACTTCAAATTGACACGAAAGGGTAAAAATCAAAATGGGAAGTATCTAAGGCTTGTGACGTCGATATCTTTTAAATAAACAACGTGAACTTATAATAGGGCACATCAAAAGTCCGTCAGATAATAGTATTTTGTCAAATCTAATGATTATAAACAACTGAGATACTAAAAGAGCCTTTCGATTGGAGCGCATGGAAGTAAGCCTGCTGTAAATAGAAACCTTCATCGAAAACTACGGCGCACCAAGATTATTAAGCTCTGTGAAAGGTCTGATCCCTCAAAAGTGCACCCGCCGTAAGAGTTAAGACTCGGATCTGAGTCAGCGGCTTCAATGAAAGTTTTCTCGTAATATAAGCTCCATACTGCGTCGTCAACTACTTTCAAGAACATCTCTATCTTTACTGATTATCACGTTACATGCAAAACCGTTTATATGTTAAGCTGTAAGGTTTATTTAAAATTGTAACTTTTTTTATTTAATTGAGCTTAACATGAAATTTACTTCTAAAAAGTTTGTTAAAAGACTAGAATAAATATATATATATATATACAGCATCTATGCCTATCACCCATAGAGGTAGGCAGAGGTCGCGGATATCCATGGCTCAGTGTTGCCAAACGGGGTACCCACTTTTCGCCTCTTCGGGAAATAGAAAGTTACTGTTATAGGTTTGCTCCTGGAGATGAAATCGAGTGAAAGATAAACATACGAGTTTATCTTTCACTCGAGATTTAAAGTAAAACATAAAATCGAGAGACCTGTATGCAATGCAATAAGTTACAACCAAGGGTATATGTATTGGAAGTTTCTCTAGTTCTTTTGTGTCTTACGGCGGTATGGGTATCTGATCCACACAAACTATTCTTATTATAAAATATGTTAGAAAAGTATTGTTTTTAAACAAAAATACTTTTAGCGTAAATTCAATCTCAAGCGTGTTTGTACTTAAAATGCTATTGAAATTATTGATGATAAATTTAGCAAGACTCCAATAATAACATCAAAGTGATTATTAACGTAGCGCTACCCGCCGCGAATCCTTCGCTATCTTGAAAAATAATCTCTAGCGGCTGGTGGCTGAGTGAGTTTTCCATTTGGTAAATGGTCGAAATATTAGATTACGCGTTGATTTATCCTCAAAACATCCCTGTTCTAGAAAACACAACTTCCTCCAGTCTTTCTTTTAGACTAATGTTTTATTAAACCTGTAAAATTTGTTACCAAAATAATTAGACAATTAAAAGAAATTATAAAAAAAATTATTTGTACACAAATACAATTGGATTTATATAATTAAGTTACAACCAAGGGTATATGTATTGGAAGTTTCTCTAGTTCTTTTGTGTCTTACGGCGGTATGGGTATCTGATCCACACAAACTATTCTTATTATAAAATATGTTAGAAAAGTATTGTTTTTAAACAAAAATACTTTTAGCGTAAATGCAATCTCAAGCGTGTTTGTACTTAAAATGCTATTGAAATTATTGATGATAAATTTAGCAAGACTCCAATAATAACATCAAAGTGATTATTAACGTAGCGCTACCCGCCGCGAATCCTTCGCTATCTTGAAAAATAATCTCTAGCGGCTGGTGGCTGAGTGAGTTTTCCATTTGGTAAATGGTCGAAATATTAGATTACGCGTTGATTTATCCTCAAAACATCCCTGTTCTAGAAAACACAACTTCCTCCAGTCTTTCTTTTAGACTAATGTTTTATTAAACCTGTAAAATTTGTTACCAAAATAATTAGACAATTAAAAGAAATTATAAAAAAAATTATTTGTACACAAATACAATTGGATTTATATAATTAAGATTCGGATTAGCTTTACCCGACGACTTATTTTCGTTAAGATTCACATCGTATGCATTGTTAGTATTAAAATAAAGCAATTAGGTAGTTATCCTGTTTACTAGTATCTTTTATGACATAAAACGCATGTTACCGTCTCAGCAGCGGGCGAGTCGTGTCTAGTTAAAACAAAAAAATATGTAAATCACATTAATAACTATAAGAACACGGAAGTTTTGCTACTCATCAATACACAATAGCAAGCAGCGGACGGAATACCACGGCCTCGCAGAATACCAGCCTGAAGAAGAGGTATTTTTCCTTTTGCTTTTGCCGCTTGCTCGTTTGCCCCCACACGACCATACAATTTGCATGATGCAAATGGTATGGTCAAGAGTTTATTAAACACATCACCATAATTGTACTGAGCAAACGGTATTGAATGAATTCATAAATTTTTAATATATTGACAAATAATTAAGAATCGTCAGTATTTTCCAAACAACACACTTTAATTTACAAAAAATACTTTTTGTTCGGAATGCTGATTAAGCGAACTACAGAGTGTAATTAAAAAGAGAGTTATAAATAAAAATTATAACAATACGGTGAATCGCTTTGTTTTAATGTTTAGGGAAAATATTGTAGAATGTAGATATGATAAAAGGAACAGTGTTGATAGTTCTGACTGAATGATCGAGGATATTTGAGTAAACAATGGCTCCTCTAATAAATTAAATTGCTTTAGCGATGATCCCTAACGTCCTCTAAGGAGAGTGCGCTCCCAGTGGAATAGCGGCCGCAATTACATGTAAAAGGCGGACTAAGTACAATACAGAGTGACCAGGCGTTGAATCAATAAATTGAATTTTCTTTTGTCCACTCAACTACTAAGAGTACGTACTAAGCGTTGTGGTTATTTAAATTTAAAATGTCAACTTTAGTTTAATAAAAGATAAGTTGCAAAACTAATACGATAAGAGTACTTACTGGGATATTGGCTCTGGCTTTTAAACTTTATTTAACGACACTTACGTAACAAATTTATCGCTATAGTGGTATCGGGGCGAACATAGTTACATGGTCATGTACCAATGTACAATATATGCACTATTTGAAACCATTTTTTTATAGTTGTATTTAAATAATGATTTTAAAACAAATTGTTTAAGTAATGTAATAGCAAATTCAGAAACGATATAAAATTTTAGAAATTACAACTGAAATTACTCATTAAGAACTACATTACACACCAATTAATCCGCCAACCTTGGCGATTTCGGCACATTATCAGTCCAGCAGGTGGCCAGGGTGCTTACTTTAGTATCATAGAGCGCAAGTGACCTGGGTTTGATTCCCGGTGCCGGTACCACTAAAATTGTTAATAGCAATTTTAAGTGCTGTATTTACCACGTGCTCGGCGGTATATTATTTCGTGGATATGTGAAGCCCGCCAACACGCAACGGAGCAGCGTGGCGGGCCATTCCCGGCTCCTACACCCTCTCAGATATTTGAGTAGGAGGCCTTTGCCCAGCAGTGGGTACTTAGGAGCTTTACTTTACTTTAAAGAAGAAGAAAAATAATTGAAACATTTCAAAATAAAAAAAATTAATAAAGAAGAAGCGTACTAAACCAACTGTGACTTTCCTAGATATATTACAACTACATTTAATTAAACACAGCTGAGCGAGATATAATTGAATGAACTCGCAGTCGACCAGACGCATATTCATGAAGCTGTTATCTCGAGTCTGAACAATATATTTATTCTGACGATAATTTCAATTGGGCGTGAAGGTATTAAAAGTCGTCCGTTAAGAATTGCTTTTGGCGGCGAGTTTGGCATGACTTCGATAGCCGAGTGATTAGGGGAACTGCTTGCGAACTGCAGCTGCGAAACAGGAGACTCGAATTCGATCTCCTATACGGAGGGATCGTACCAATGAGTTTTTCGAAACTGGTATATGATTTGTATCGTTGCCCCTGACACTGACACTAAAACGGTAAGAAGCTTACCACCTGCCACGTTGTCCCATATAAGAGCTGATAAGAAATGACTAAAATGACTAGACCTCTGACCACCTTAGTGTTGGGTACACGCTCGTGAGAGCGTCGAGAGGTCTAATTTTATTTATAACTTTTTTAATAATAAAATAATTATTATTAAAAAAGTTATAAATAAAATCAATTTATATTGAAGAAATTTGTATCCATAAGCTGTAGGACGACCGTACTGCAGCTCATATCGAACGACATTTTGACGTGAGCGTCGTTGAATCGTGATTTTGTGGCATTCATTCCATCTCTGTCCTCAGGAGTGACAACGCATCTGTTACTTTCTTCAATTGAAGTTGTTTGCAGGTGTACATGGGCTGCAGTATCCACTTACCATCAGGTGAACTGTTAGCTCGTTTGGTGTTAAAAAAAAACCCAATAAAAAGAAATCAAACACAGTACTCAAAAAACCGGCCAAGTTCGAGTCAGGCTTCGCGCTATTAGGGTTCCGTACTTATGACCAATTAAAAGAACTCTAAAAAATGTTCGTCTGTTTTGATCACAGCTTTACAAAACACATTATGAAATGGTGTTTTCAATATTTGTTGTTTAAATACAGTATACGGTACATAATACACAGAAATTCAACGTTTCTATCTATTTTAGTTTTTGGAAAAGACCCCGAATAACGGCCTAAAGCTGACAACTTTGACGGCTTTCCGTTTAAGATATTGTTGTTTATTGTTGATTTGAGATAAGATTATATTATAAGTTGACATTTTAATAACTAAATTTATAATTCATAAAGTTTGGCACTCAGTTGATTAGATTATTATCACACCTACTTTATTTTAAAAATTTGTAGATTTTAAAAGTAAAATATGATATAATCGTCTCATAACAGTTAGCTGGCCAGCTAATCGTGTACTACAATCTTTTTAAATAGATACTACTTACAACATCCGGAGACTTATTTAACACTATTGTAATGTGACATGTCAAAACGGCACTCACAGCGTGCCGCTTCTCTAAAATCTATTACCCATTTAACGAATTTGGCAGCGATTGTTGTATACCTGAAACAAATAATACAAAACTAGAATTCTAAATTGGGAGGTGAAGTGACTCCGCTCATCTTTGGTTGTTCTCATTTTGTTAAAATCCGGTGGATCTCCTAAGTCCGCGGCAGAGTCCACTCCGCGTGGCAGGTGGAATGCAGTTTGAAAAATTCAAAATATTTTCTTAAAGGAACTGCCGCCGCGTAATATTAAACTTTCGCCTCTAGAACTCTGGATCGAGATAAAAAGAGTTCAATGTCTTATTCCATGACATAATCTATCTCAGCCGAATAAATCTCAGCAGAATCATTTGCTTCCGTTCAGCCCTCTTAAGGCGTGATTCAGAAGTTCAGTAATCAGAACAAATCATTTTTACTATCAATCCATGCCTAGTTAACGCTTTAGCACAGTGTACTTCTAAGACAACGACAACGAATTTCTAAACCAAGACAAAATTTGTTAAATTTCAATCATGTATTGTGAAAATGCCTCAGAACAATCAAATATATCTATCGTTCGTGTGATATTGTTTCAAAAAGCAACTGTGAATTCTGATATGCTGTGACCGAATTTACATAGTGCGTCATGTTCATTTGATGGTTTTTTGCGAGCTTACATAGCTTACACATTTTAAATACTTGGTTATTTAGTAGAAAGGGAAGTTTTTAGGCTTCCTCGTTGAAGGTCTTGCAGCCTGCGAATAAACTCAACAAAAAACTGTATAGAATGCAAGTGATCCATGTTAGATTCCATGTGCATCCAACATTAAAGACGTTAAATGCCTTTTATGATCGATAGGTACTAATTTACCACGACCAAGTTGATGAAGGAAATCAGTGATGAAACTGGTATGTCAGAAATATTTTAAAGAGTTTACATTTAGATTCATCCCAAGAATTTGTTTTTGACTGATTAAAGAAATCGCATTCCATTGCTAGGGAAGAAAACTCCTTTAAAACTTCAACATTTACTTTAGGCCGTTCGAATGGAATGAAGTCTCGACGTAAAAAAATCCTTAGTCAATAGTCAGTATGTTTATGTAAATTGAATTTACGGGAAAGTGTTGCAATTGGATTTTATGTGTTGCAAAGTATTTAAAAAAAGACTTTGTTACTCTTCCGAAATTATTTAAGCTATCCCGGCATGTGTCATGTGGCGCATTGTAATGACTTCGCTTCGACGGTGAGTGCGTGTTTCGTGTGCGAATGTTATTTGTGAAATTCACTTATAAAAACTTCCGGCTTCCCTTCACGGCGCGCCAGTGTGTTGTTGCCTTTCGATTATATCAACGATATTGACATAACATTGATGGTCAAATTTTGCATGTTTTAATGACCCATTTGGTGATCTTTTTCTCATATGGCGTGTGTGGACACACCGAAAACGAGATTATTTCGAATCGCATTCGGATCGGCGGGACGGCGAAAGTGACGGGAAACATACTTTGCTTCCTACCATTTCTGTGAGTGTACAAATTTAGTAATACATTTTTTTTAACCATTTTTATTAATATTTCGACGCATCCAACACTAGAAAATAAACATTACGCTGCCGATGCCGGCAATTTCAGGTGTAGAGCTGGCACTTCGGTAGCGCCGTAGTATAGCATTCTCGGCGGCCGAGACGATGGCCATACTAATGTATGTATCGCTTCTCCGGCCACGTCGTCTCGTTCTCGGCGAAGGCGGCGGTGGACAAACGCTCTTAGAACTTATATATGTAATTGCATGCGTACCTTAGCGGATAACAATCATGGTTGAAATAATTTTGTCATTTGACTTAATGTCACAAATAAGCTAATGGGAAGCGGGTGCATCGTTATGCAGATAAATATAAAACTTAAATAATTACCAACGTAGTTAAGTTTGTGAGAAATTATTTTCGTGATTTCCTTACAGCATGGTCATATGCAAATAACTTCGAAACAAGCAAAAGTATTGATGCATGCATTATACGGTTACTAACTTAGTCGGCGTTTCATCGTAATATTCTAAAAGCTTCTGGATTTACGACTACATGTTAGCGAATTAACATATTGTTATTACATGTTATGTAAACGACATCAAAGTGGCGAATGAAATGTGATTCATTATCGTCATCAGCCTTTTCAGTCGGCTGCTGGACACAGGAAAGCTGCTTCCATCCGTTCAGTGAAAGGGCTGCCGATGGTAAAGTGATATTCAGGTTTGGTGAGGGCAGAGCCGGCACACACGCACTAGTGATGTTGCTCCTCTCACAAGTCTATGGAATTCTGGTATGTATCAATTGCAAGGTGAGATTGACATTTTGATAAATGTTGGTGTAATAAAACAGTCATATAAGACTAAACCTAAAACTAATCGAAAAGGAAACTATATAAAAGTCACACCACCTTTACACGCAGGAAATTAAATCCTCGCCAATAAACTGTCATTTCATTCCGACAATGACTGTGTAATTTTGTAACTCGCATTCCGACAAAGGAAAATAAATATTTAGGTAAAATTCGACGGATGCCCATTTATTATCCCGTTAAGTTAGTGACGGTCCCTGTGTCTGGGTAGTTTTATTTTATAAAATAATAATGTATTATGAACATTAAATGTTAACCACCAAGTTTTAAGACCGATTTACGAGACCTGTTTAGAATGGTTGGTTCTCGAAACAAATAGTATGGAACATTTCATTGGCATAATATTTTTCGTATGCCAATATTTTATAATTAACTTGCGGTGGCCATGCGTACGAGGAGCGTTCAAAGTATTCTTGGTATCGGCATGAAAAAAACGAAAATTCTATAAAATTTCAATTCAATACCCTTTAAAAATTACATTCTTTCTTGTCTGAAAAGTGTGTATTTATTGCCACCTTGAGCAGTTCATTGTCGAAAAACTGTTTCCCACGAAGTTTTTTAAATTTGGGGACAAATCACTCACATTCGGGCTGGTCTGTCTGGACTATAAAAGGTGGGTGGTTGATTTCTATGGAATCACAGCACAGCAGCCGCAGCACAGTGCCGGGGAGTTGTCGTAAACATTGAAAACACCGGCGGTCAATTCACCCCGACCCCGACTTCCGTAGGTTTCTGAACGCGCAGTGAGCATTCGCGGCACCCGACTTGCACTGATTTGCAAGTCTAAGAAGGTCATGAAGAATGGTGTGTAAGGTGGTGGTAGGTTACACCACGTGGTAGGTTAATTTTCCTTGCTATAATTTTAACCATCACTCCGGCTCTAGAAAAAGTTTCACAACATTTCCATGTTTTCATCCCCGGAGGCAAGCCCGTGGGTTGTATTCAATTCTCTCTACGCATTTAAATTTGCTGGACCACTTATTTTTGAATATGTGCAGAATCTTAGTAAACAGCCACCATCACCATATAAATATTTTTTTTTGCTTTTTTCGTTGTATTTAAGGAATTTAATCACAGCGCCGTGCCCGATTTTATTCAATAATGCTACGTCAGCCATTCCGATTGTCTTTGACTAAGAATAACTATCGAACTAATGATCACAACTATATGACATTTTATAATTATATCTACAAAAAATGTCATTACCTAATAAATTGGTCAAATTACCCACATCATTAGTAAATCACCTGGATACCGAATCCATCAATTCAACAACCCTCGTACCTACCCGCCAAGAGTTCTGGGTTTAATTATTAGTTTTAGCAGGTCCTACCTTATTCTTGGTTTTATTACAATTTTGTGTCGCGTGTCTCAGACAACGTAATTGACCCTCATCTCATAAACGCAACATGGGATAGAGAAAGGTAAATGTAGTGAATGAGTGTCTCAGTATTTTAATATCTTGAGCCACTTAATATGTATGATATCTTGAGCACACAAATTTTACAAAATTTAATTAAGTACATACTTATAACTTGTACTTAATTAAATAGGGTAGTGTGAAATAATAAATAAATTTACATAAAATTACCACAATCAGACACGAATTTTATGTTTGATGCACATGTTTACACAGATTAATAAATTGCTTAAAAATTATATATGCAGCCTATTAACTCACTATATATTATACAGAATAGTAAATAATTTTCTACACACTGACCGCAACCTAAGAGAGTTGACGAAAATGGGTTATAATATCGTAGAAGTCTGGAAAAACATGTGATCTCCGCGGGATAGCCATGGCAGAGTCTGAGGTACACGGAAAAGGCGGCAAAGTGTCAAGCGCATTTCTTAACCACAAACTAAATAAAATAGTTGAAATATAATAGGAGTTAGAATTTATTTATTTATTCAAATATAATAAATAGTTAAATTTTAATAAATAAATAAGCTGAGCTACCTTGTATGACAAGACATCAGTGTCTAAACAAAGGTAAATAATATTAGAATTTCCTCCCTTACAATAAATACAATTATGTGCTAGTTAAATACTTTTACATAAAATTATATTTATATATATATCTATAGTTTATTAATAAATATATAAAAGAAACTTCAGTGTGACCTCACGGTGTTTTTTTTTCATAGAAGAAGGGGGTAAAAGAGCGTGCGGCTCACCTGATGGTAAGTAATCACCGACGCCCACGAACATCCGCAACACCAGAGGAGCCACAGATGCGTTGCCGGCCTTTAAGGAAGGAATAGGCTCTTTTCTTGAAGGTCCCTAAGTCGTAACTGTTCGGAAAAACCGCTAGCGACAGATTCCACAAAATTTAAGTGCGTAGCAGAAAATTTCGATTAAAACGCACTGTGGTGGAATGCCAACCATCTAGGTGGTATTGATGGAACTTGGAATTCTGTCGCGATGTACGATGGTGATACTCAGCGGCTGGTATCAATCCGAACAGTTCCGCAGAATATTCCCCGTGGTAAATTTTGTAGAAAATGCAAAAAGAAGCATCTCTTCGCAAGGCCAAAGGATCAAGCCGATCAAAGATAGCTTGGTCGCCGACAATTCGAGCCGCTCGACGTGGATGCGGTCAAATGGAAGTAGTTGGTACTAGGGTGCCCCTGCACAGAGATGAGAACAGTATTCCATGTGGGGCCGAACTTGCGCTTTATAAAGTTGCAATTGGTGGACCGGCATGAAATACTGTCCCGCTCTGCAGAGCACACCAAGCTTTTTGGAGGCCAATTAGGCTTTTCCCTCCAACTGACCACGGAACTGAACGTCGTTCGATATGTTAACGCCAAGGATTTGATACTTGCTGAGGCAATAAGGGGAATATGTTCTCAAAAAAAGGAGAAACGATAAAAGGATTCTTTTTAGCGGTAAACGCGCAAACCTGTGTCTTTTTGGGGTTGAATAGGACCAAATTACGTCGACCCCAATCCGAGACTTTGATTAACAAGGTCTTGACTTCAGACACAAGTTTGTTCCGGCACTCTTCGACGTGTTCCCGAGAATACAACTGTAAACTGGTGTGTAAAATGAGAATGACTGTGCGTGTGGGAGGGTGTAAGTATGATAATTGTAAGAAACATGCGTATCTAAATAAACCATGTATACGATAATCTATATATACAAGTCATAAGACTAAAAAGTTTTAAATATAATCGTAAGTTAAATATCAAAATTGGAGAGCATTGAAAAATAATTAATTGACTGTCTGAGAGTATCGCAAAAAAATATTAATTTATGTGGACAATGTTTCAATATTAGATGAAGTATGATGAACTTGTCCGTCCTACCTGTCCGAGCGCAGCGTGGAATTAAACTTAAGTACATTTTAATTAAATTATATTGGTATGAAGTAGGGCAAGAAGCGAAATGTTAAGAGATTCAAGGAGCAGCTTGCAAAAAAACAATACTTTGACGGGCGAATACCTCTTCTTAGCAAAGGCAAAGTGTATAGTCGACAGACATGATGACGCGCAGACATGTCAAGCTCGCAGCGTGAGAGTAACCAGTTGTTTTTCTAAGTGAATTTTCTGAATATAGTTCTTGTGCACAACATAGCTGTCCCTCCAATGGACTCGGTTAATATTCGACACACAGTTTTAGTAATTAAAGGAATGTATCGGAAACAATTTTAAATAAAATGATGGGTAAAATTGTAATAACAATTAAAAAATACATGAACGTACATGTACAATCCGGATACGAACATGCACGAAATTTTCTCGTAGGGCTGTACAGTTGTTCAAGTAAACCAAGTAAAGTTTGTACTTCAAGTTTTAGTACTTAAAATTTAAGTACAAACCTTATATTATTAAGTCGTGATGATATATTATTCATATCATACTCAAGATTAATAACTTTCCATCAAAAGACATTTTCGAACATAATTTGTCTGCTTAAGCCTCATGCAAACAATTCGATGTTTTTTATTATATTCAAAAAATCGTCCAGTCCACATCTGAACCCATTGGATTATAAATTCTGGTCAGTACTAGAGGAGGCATGCTCAAAAGGCTAGCAGTGGCTAAATTCACCACGGAGACAGAGCGTTAATCGTGAGAAACGCAACGAGAGGAGAGAGAGAGAGGGAAGAAAAAGTAGTGTCAGATTCTTAAGCCGATTCCACACGGCAACGGCTTATTCTAATATATCTTGTATCGTATTATTACAACATATCAAATGTAAGTTTTTGTTTTATTTTTGGGGGGCCTTTTAACAGACTCTTGCTAAACACCTCTCCAAACAGAAGGATTTTTTGTAATCGCCACGAATGGCATGCGGGTTAGCGTTAGCAGAGGTTTCTTCGGTCAGGACAATTCAAGAAAAATTGAGTAAAATGACATTATCTACAAAATTGCAGCATTTTGCCGCAAGTTATAACAATTTTCTGACATTTCGTTTAGTCGTCTTTTATAACGACGGGATGTAATTATATATGCTAATATAATATTCACGGAAAATGATGTTGATCAGAAGTATTCTTCTTCTTTATAAGCCTATTTTAGTTCTCTGATGGCTTAAATGCATTTCTCGAAAGATTTGCCATACTCAGCACGCGAGTTAGCAAGCACACAGCCGGTACCCTCGTACGACTGATTGTGCTCCTCTTTACTAGTCCGTAATAGATGGATTTTCACCATAATTCGGTCGCCAGAGCCTAGTGTGTCACCTAGCAAGGTGTGTAATAGTTAAGGTTGGTATTTGGAAAAAAAAGATAGTGTATTTTTTTCCCTTACCTATGATATTAATCGAAATAAATACTTAAAATTCAAACAAATAACGAGGGGAAACAAATTATGCGATAAATTTTAACAATTATTTAATTGCGTTGCGGTAAAAATAGCGTTGGTTGTATATTGAATCGAATCAGACGGCGTAGAATGAATTTATCCATTTTAGGTAAAATTCGGCGGACGTCCATTTATCACAATCACGTCAAGTTTGTGGCGTCAGCCTCGTGTCGGTGTCGCTTTGTTCCTATTACAGTATCGGACGTGACTAAAGTTTATTTTTTTTACTTTTAAAAGCTTTTTCGTGTAAAAAAAAAAGTTAGATTATCAGTAATTAGATTCGCGTGAATATATTTTTAGCCGTGGCTTGGTCTCCCGCGATGCGCTACTAGACTAAACTAGGTGACTAGATCCGCTACGGGATTCCGGGAGGCCTGGTGCTTTCGCACACTCGCCTTCCTAATCTCCGGGGACTTCCGCTTGCAGGTCCGGGAGTCCGTTACCCATGTGGGATTGGAGACCGAGTAGGAAGGCGCATCCGTGTTCCGGCGCGCCTTGCACGGAGGGAAAGGGAAATGAAGTGTCCTTTCCCAAGATGGGGCTGCTTTGGGTGGACGGATAAGTACAAAAGCGTTGCGCTGCTAACATACCCCTTGCGTATGCCCTATACGGTTAAGTATTTTCCCCATGTATAAAAAAAAGAGTTGTTTCAGTTTGAAAACATTTATTAACGATAAGGATTTCGATATTGCAATAATCGAACCATGGGATGTAATATTTACTCATACAAAACTTTACAATACGCCTGTTAAATTTTTCTGCAATACAGCTGACGACACTCTGGTGACTGATGGTCGAAAATCCATCGGACTATGCCAAAAAAAGTCTCACCGATTAGTGTTCAAAAGCAGCAACTCTAGTGCGAGGCACTGCACTCGCAAACCAGCATGCCTAATAGCGCATGTTCGTATGTGGTGGTGATACAATGCGAACCTTCGCATACCTATATGTATATCAATTAACACAGGCTGATTAAGAAGAAAGATTCTTGAGTAACTAACGTTTTCTATATCGTCTATCGTTAGGCTTCAAGTCAAAACTTGAATGTATAAATTCGTAACTAGTTAACATTTTAATACGACGTATTCTCCGAACGCCTGCAACAATTTGCTTTAGAAATGTGCTGTAATCTGTAAGCCACGCGATTTCCATTCACGAGGAAACTAGCTCTGGCACAGAGCTGTTTAAATATTTAAATACAAAGAGAAAGCGATTATGTTTTAAAATACATGCACCTGCGAGTTCTTGTTATATTTTGCTGCGAAATTTAAGTACACTACAGTGCTCATTTGTATGTATGTATTAATTAATACAAGATCCGTATAATAATTATTATACGGATCTTGGCAGTAATATTCAAAAAATATAAATAAAAAACGATTCGCATTACGCCACGTGAATAATAAATTATTTCAACGCGTGTGCCATCTTCTGGGATAAGTTATGAAGCCGCTTTGGGGCATCCGATATGGAATCTATAACAACGCGATATGAATTTCGCTAAGCGTTACAAGGCAAGCTCTAAATTTTTGTTGAAAGGTCATCTTGAAGGTGTGCATTTTTGGATGTTTATTCTAGTGATCTTTAACATACTTTACTAGAAATTACTAATTAGAAACTTTGAATACTAAATATAGAAAGTTGAAAATCTTAAATTTAAATAGAGATAATATTCACGTAAATTGTTATTTACTCGTAAAATTATGCCAAAATTTGTTCTCAGGATGCGGTACAAATGCTTTCATAGACTTCGAAGAGTCATAAATGATCTTCCCTCGAGACGTAGAAATGTATGTAAGTAATTCCATTTTAATAAATAATATTTTGTCAGTAAAAAAAGGTGGTTGAATTTTTCAATATAAAATAGCAATTTCATACTTTATTCTTTAAATAATTTTTAGTACTTTTCTATCGGATCCCAATAAAAAACGCTTCAATCAATTCCTACATATTTGTAAATACTATATTGCGTACGGAAAAAACTGAGACGACATTCCACGATTATAGCTGTTCCTTAGATAAACCAACAGCCCGTATAATTTAAATTGCTATAATAAGTAAAACGAAAAGAGATTTACCTCAGTCGTGTTTTAGCATAGACTTAATTATTTCAAGGCTTATTTTTTTATCTTCAGCTAGATTTATGTATAATTTATATAGGATAACACCAAACAATATTAATGCGAAGTGCTGACTTCAAACAAATGGAAAAAAAACTTGACATTAAACGAAAGCAAAAGAACTCACTGTTCAAATGAGAACAGATGGAACTGTACTGTGAAAATTAAAAGATAGCTTAATGTAACTACGAGGACGACAATGATAAATGTTAAGCATTGAGAAAAGCTGGATTTAACTCAAATTGATTAACAGACTCGGAATTTTTGTAACGTAACTGAATTTTTAAATTAAACTAGTAATATATAAACACTCACGAACGTACGGGAGAAATAAAAGTGGCAAGTTTCGTTCTCGGACTTGCTCTACCATATTGCCATAATATTATCAAGGCTTTTTCCTTAGTCGCCCCATATGACATCCACGGAAGAAAGAGGGTGGCAGATTCTGAAAAGTTTTTTGTTGTAAATATTTAGTAAGTTTAATTTTTTAAGTAAAAATTTGACAGAATTCCTTTGGTACAAAATTGATTCATGCATGCAGCAACACGAACAGCTTTAAACCCTTGAATGTTTGTGTTCCTTTGCAACCATAGAAAAACTGTTAAAACATTGAAAGAAAAGCCCAAAAAAACATCTGTTATTCAATTGGCTATTCAACACATCCAATGCACCACTACATTTTTAAATATTATATTAGATTTTTTAAAATTAGATATGAAGGACAGAATGACACGGTGAATATAATAAGACAACATTCTTTTTTAACTTACTTGGTAAGTAATTTCTTGGGTTCTCAACATTTATATTACAAAGGTCTAAATATTTTTTTTTAGTGTCATAAATAAATAATAGTCGTAATCGTTCCTGAGTGATATATTAGTAGTAATATGTATACCATAATAGATGTAATAAGTAAACCTAAATAAATAACTTGTTTTGAGTTGTTTGTCTGCTTTAAGCTTTTGGGTTTTTTTTTTCAGAAAAATTTATTTGTATTTAAAACAAAAGTGCAAACGCTACGAAGATTAATTAAAAGTAATGGTGGATTGGCCAAGTTAGCACACGGCACGTTCGTGAAACAGCCGGCGACAAGTAGGAGTCGCAGCCGCGCCCGGGAGCAGCACTCCACTCGCAACCAGCTTTGAATGCAATTTGGCATATAATTACTCGATTTCAATTTGGAGAGTACTTCATTGTTTCATACAATAAACTTTTGAGTAGTCAAAGCTCAAGCGCAAGTAGTATACTTATAAACTTTAATACTGATTTTGTTCGTTTAATTTATAATGGCAGTATTTTAGTTATGTTATATTGGTTGTCAAGTCATTTAAATATTACACAACGTCATTTCCTTTAAAGGTACAGCATTTTAGAATACACTTTAGATAAAAATAGGAATAGAAAGTGTCACAATCTCGCTGTTCCTACTTCGTTGTAGTCATTTAATTAAAAAATTACCAGTGTGTATTATCAGACCGATCTTCACAAAGCTTACCTGTTATCTCAATAACATACCGTCATGAATGCTCGATAATGTCTCGTCTTCGAATGTCAAGTAAAGAGAAAATATGTTTTATAAAATTGTACGGTAGGCAAATAAGTATGGCTTTACGCTGGATAAAATAACAGCCTTTTTTTCAATATCAATAAAATAACTTTTCGAAATTATTCTGATATATTGGAAAAAATTAAATTTCAAGACAATTAAAAATCGGTACTATATTAAGTACGAGCCCGTGGTAGCGTAGTGGTCAGGGCGCTCACTTTAGTTTCATAGAGCGCGCGTAACCTGGGTTCAGGAAGTTTTCAGGAAAATTTGTTAAACGCTTTGAAAAATGATAGTATATTGTAGTGGAGTCATCAGTAAGTTTGATGAATGGCGACACAATCTCACCTTTTCATTTGTAAAGTAATTCAGCCGCGCGTCCGTTTCATGCCACAGGCTTTGGCCGCCAACACCAATCAACGTCAATAAGTTGATCGATTGTATCCCCTAACAGCATTTTTAATTTTGGAAATATTCCGAACCGACAGGATATCAGTAGCGTTTTTGACAAAAACAAAAGGACAAGCAGCTTGAGATATAATCAAAATAAGGAAAATATGATGAGCATTATTGATTGAAAAGCTGATATTCTGACAAAATAATATTAAAAATGTGAAAGTTTGATGTTTGTCGCACAATCAAACCTTTACCCCTGAGCGAATCTACATAAGGTAGTTTATGACCCTCAATATGACGGCTATTTTTAGTCGCTATTATGAGTTACTTTGAGACAATATTTAAAATCAAACTGCCAATCACTAGTAATTCAATCATTTTGAACAACATTATGGTTCGATGCAGGTAATGCAGTAAGATTAAGATTAATAACTAAATTATATGTAATAAATACAATTTTAAATACTTTAGGTTAAAAATAATTAAAAACATATCCACTATTGTCGTGCCAAATGGAGTTAACGTGCTTATGATCGACGAGGGCATTGATTGTTCGAACTCCGCTTGTTTGAATGCTAAACAACGCTGTTTGAAAACGCGCTTACGATTTATTAACTCAGTGGGCATATATCACAGCACTACAGCAGTAAAGGGCTGTTTCACAGTGCAGTGCGGTGCGACGACACCGTAGCGCTGTATGTGAACAATAGCGAAGACGGAAGTCCGGCTATATAGGTGTGAATTCAAACATTCTCGTACCTATGTTATTTACATTCTATTCAATTTACTTTTATGTATATTCCAGTTGTAGTAGTCTGACTACAATAAAAGAGTATTTGGCATAGGGTAGGCTATTTTAACAATCATTTAGAATTGGCATTATATAATAATGGCGTAAATAAAGGAAGGTCAAAATAAAATAATACAATATTCCTCCTGTGCAGTACACGGTCGGTACTAGGTCTGTCCCAAAGTAGCCGACAACGCCACGCTTGGCACGTGGACTAGTCATCGCTGTAGCAGATACAATGCACCTTAGACTTTTCTGCCCGTCAACAGTCTGCATATCTTCGGGCGGTTTTGATTTGTCTTGACTGGAATCCGTCATATCTGCCTGTGAGGTAAGAAATTTGTGTTCTTACATTAAATATATAAATAAGCGCTGACGACCGTATACGCAATATTCGTCAGAGGTCTAGACAGTTTATACCTTTAAATATCTTTTTACTCAGTGCTTATCTGGGACAACGGTATATAGCGTTCAAGCTAACGATAGAAATCAAACAAAGGTTCGAGAACCCACTGGCATGATCCCTCCAATTCTCCAATCTGCTGATTCGGAGGCAGATCCCCTAACCATTCGCCTATCATGGCTTATATATATAAAATGAAATTAGTTTGAAATATTAAAAGCACACTTTAAGCTGTTAAGCCGCCTGAGTTTTAGCTTAAGCTTTGTTGTGGTCGTAAATTCAAATAAAAAGTTATACGAAGGCTATGTTACAATTTTGCAATCACTGCCAACCACAGTTTATAGCCCCACCCCAAGGATTAATGGATTTGCAATGCTTTGCCCGTAGTTTTGTTATTTTTTTTTTACTTTTGGGGTAAGATTTCTTAATATTTGCAAGATAAATACTCTAAATTGCTTCCTAAAAGTGCTCTATCTTCCAAGATAAACCCGACCATCAAGACAGGTAAACGTTTTGAAAAAGGACTTCATTGGATTTGGTATCTTGCTGGAACGCATATTATGAGCTTAGGAAAAGGCAATTAATTAAAAAATACTTAAGGACACATAAGTTTTATCTATATATAAGATTGTTTACTCATAAGTACGAATAAAATATATAATAGTTACGAGTTTTACGTTATTTAGATCGGGAGATATCCATAGATAGGGTGGTACCTATTTTGGCTGTAATTTTAACATTATTAATAATGGGATTATACTTATATTATTTGTTAAATGCATAATTTATCAAATAATATAAGTATAATCCCACAACATACCATGTGACATGGGCTGGCGTAAAAGACGATAAAATTTAATCATTTAAAATAAAAAAAATTGTTAATTATTTATTTAACGTCATTACTATTACATATACTACTCTACTAATACACTCTCACCAGTCAACAATAGGCGTATGCCGACTTCTAAACGATATATCTTATAAAATCGCTAATCAGTACAAAAACACTGCAAACTACAATAGAAACATCGTAAAAGTTTTAGAAGAAAGTCCAAACGGTCTGACAGAGACAAAATCGATTTATCCCAGTGGGTAGTCACTAGAGACCATAACGAGGACTCTTGGACGGGCGGCGACCATTGAGGCCGCACTACACGAGAAAGGCGGAATAAATCGTTGAACGAGTGTCCGCTTCCGGCCAAATTTATTTTCACATCGGAAGCTGCACTGTAAATCACAGACGTCACAATCTTTTTCAACTTTGTTCTACTGACAAAACATACATAATACTACAAGAACAAGAACACATATTATATAGTTACGAATATATCACTGTTTCGTTTTTATATCCAGATTAATTTCTTAATAACGCATATAACATTATACACGGAATATTTGACAACAATCCTCCACGAAATGCGACGACCTGAACATTGTTGCAGACCATGGATGCCGGTGATTCAGGCCAATAATATGTCTATGAAACTTATTTCTACATCGTATATATTAGTGCGGTATTACATATAAGACAGATTATCTATTTATAAATTGATCAGGCGCTAACAAAGTAATGGTACGTAGGGTCATCTTTTTCTTTTCAGCCGAGTTTCTTGCCAGTTCTTTTATGAGGATAACATAATATTAAATAACCGGTGAATCTACAGACTGTATACGTGGTAGAGTCAAGGCGGCGGCTTTTGCTGCTGCTCGAATGGGCCGGCTCGACCGGGGTAATCCCACGGCCTCGCTGAATACCGGCGTGAAATAGAAGCATCTTGTGCTTCTGCGTTTCGTTCGGTGTGTGAGGTAACCAGAGGTCCACTCCCCCTCCTCATCCTCCTTCCCTTCTCCCAAATACCCTTTAAAGACAGCCCCTCTGGTGATGCAGACCTATTTTGGCGACGGTCGGAAAAAGTCTTGATTAAAGCTTGAAAAGCCCAGAATGCGTAAAGAATTCTCAGTTTTTGAATTACACATTTGACATTTTTATTAATTTATTTTGTGGGGATGTTTGCTTTCTGAATTAATTCTTTAATTTGAAGACAAAAATATCACCGACATCTCATTCGAGATTCAATTTTCTCCTGCGAGGGTTAACCGCATATAATCAAGTGGCGCGGTATACTCGGCAAACAATTCATTTCAATTATATTCCCGGAATGTGCCAACTGCACCGTGTTTTTGTCCACAATTGAAGTGTTTTACATACATCTATTTTGCAAATTGAGTTGAATCAAATTACTTAAGAATTAACTACATTAAAACATCCAATGATCAACAACCGATATTGGTGTGACATGGACGTCCTATCTTAGTCTTGACCATGTTCATCTTAAGACCAACCTGTGCAGAGACTATTTGAGATATTAATTTTATGAGAGATTTTCTATTGAGGTCATTGACCATAGAGCTAAGCACTATAGCTATAGCCTTTACGTAAACCGGCTTGTTTAGAAGACATAAAGTCGAGAAGTCTGCTTGTTTGATGATTCGTTATGACTCTGGAAAAATAAAGCAGGGAATATTATGTTTGAAGTTGTCGATGAGAAGGTATACTTTCTGAGACAAATTATCAATAGGTAAGTCCAACTTTAACCCAGACGTCAATTGACTAATCCAATTCGCCAGGACTGTCTGCGAGAAACTACGTTACAATTCTCGTCGTGTATACCTCAAAACCTTGAGACCAAAATGTACAACCAGTGCGTGTGGCCAATAATGACTTACGGTACCGAGACGCGCACTTTCAATGCAGGCCGTATGAGGAAGCTTAAAGTTGCTCAGGGGGCTATGGAAAGGGCTATGCTTGGTGGTGTTGTCTTTACGTGATGGAATCTGCAACGAAGATGTCGACAGCAGAAGTAAGGTAACCCAATAGCCGTAAGGATTAAAAAGCCGAAGTGGTAATGGGCCGGCCACATAGATCGCATAACTGAAAACTGTTGGAGAAGAAAGGTCGACACAGTCGCACGGGCAAACGCAGTGTAGGAAGACCTTCCACAAGATGGAGGGATGACCTATATAATGTTGCGGAAAGTCTATGGATACAGGTGACCCAGGACCGTGCTTAATAGCAGTCTTTGGGGGAGGCCTATGTTCAGCAGTGGATTTATATGACAGGCTGTAATGATTAATGATTAAACCAAATATATTTTCTTTATCGCCTTTACATCACGTGCAATTTGCAAAATTTGACTTCGGTGCAAACTTATGACACGAGTTTGAAACGTTAAAATTCGTAATTAGAAATAACAAGTTTTGATTTAAAAACTTTTTGCCCCGATTTGAATTATCGAAATTTGGAGAGCTCTGGCGAAGTTCACGAATCAGAGTTACGAAACTTTTGTTCAAAATTAAGTTACTAAATGGGTCATTAGAAGTAAAATTAAAAAAAGGTTCACCAATCAAATACTTAATTAAAACAAATCGGAACGCAAAAAAACTAATCTAAGAGGGTAGAGAATATATAATAAGTAATGTCAGCCCTAATAAATTCCACTAAAGCGCATCCTTGCGCTTAATTGGAATATCATCCGCCAAGCAGTTCTATTGATGATTGACGAATTTTAGATGCCTGTAAAAAATATTATTTCTCGATGTAATATATAGGCATATTGGCATATACTAAAGTTCTTTTTATCCGTTTTGTCCCTCCTTCAAAATTGTATCAAAAAATATTATATTGATTAAAATTCACAGGTGGTAACTAAACACTGTACCTGACGTAACACTTTGGTGGTATAATGGATAATTCATATTCGATATACATATTTAGTTGCTCAATATAAATGCTGTACAATAATGAATCAAATAAAACATAATCACCTTACATACAACTCCTTACAGTTTATCTTCTGAAGAAATATATAATTTCGTCTATGGTCTCATGTACCCTTGGGACGTTGTCGAACAAAGCGCTAGTCAACTTTTCATGAGTTACGAGAACTGACGGGGCGTACTTGTACATAACGATGTATGAACAACTTTTACATTAGTAAATAGAATCAGCCGTTACTTTACGGACAGATATAATTTTAAAGATGCAGGAAAAAATTTTGCACAATTCCTAATAAAATTCTAAATATATACCCACAAAAAAAATCAATCTTGCAAAACCACAGACAAAAATAAATTAAAACACTAAATCACAATGAATCCGAGTACTGTTTGATCTCACTCGAATTAGTAGAAAAAAAAATAGATATCTACCTACCAAAGAACGATGGAGTAAGGATACCTTATAAGCTTACTCCATCGTTCTTTCGCTTCTTTTTCTCTCTATTTTTTAAACGAAAAACACCAATAATACTCAAACTTACTCAGGACATCCAAATTCACTTAGGCGTATCTCCTTTGACTCTTCATCTTACGACGTCTAGACATACAATGCATATACACATTTACATAGACGAACATTACTGCTAATTCAGATGGAATTCTTTTTTGATTTTACATTATTATTTACTAGCACGATGTATAGTCATTATCTCCATTGTCTATTCATTATCACTAAAATGTGCTTCAGGCACCATTCGCTTACGCAGATAGGTCCTAGTCTGGTCTTTTTGTTAGACCTAGCATTAAGATGTACCTACAGTAAGAGAAAAAATTACATTTATTTATAATGGAGAAGAAATTGAATATAAAGTGCGCGCTCTATTTCAACTTCTTTGATTACAATTGTGATGAAAAGGCGAATGAAACGACATGTAGGGCTAAACTTTTTTTTTATAGAAGAAGGGGACAAACGAGAATGCGGCTCACCTGATAGTATGTGATCACCGACGCCTACAACAACTTCCGATACAATTTCACATTTAAACTTGCAGTTTTAAACAAAACTGGAATGAGTTCACCGAATTCAAGAGTTTGAAAACGAGAATTTATTACGGCGATATGATAAACTTTGTAGTAACGTACAAAAATATTTCTTTAAATTACATCTTACTAAAGACTATGAATAATCATCATAATTAGAGCTTCCTATAAATGCGACAAAATGATAACCGCAGGCGGGGTAGTGTAGGTGGCATATCCATAAATCTGCAAGACATTTCGCGTCGTATATACTAACAAGTATATACAATATACCCTCTTACGTGTTAGATTCTCACAGTCGCTTAAGAATACACGCATGCAATTTTTAACTCATTTGTAAGCAAATATTACTGCTACATTTACATACATGGTTTCCCGCCATCTGACGGTTGCCGTTATGATTTTTAAGATTTTTGCCCGTGTGACACCCATGGGAAGAAAGGGAGTGGCAGATTGTAATGCTGATACTACCCGCCAGGGTATTATCCGAGTAATATTAAAATATTAAAGTTTGTGTACATACAAAAGTTTGCAAAAAAACAGGATGTTCGTTACTCAGTCAGGTGAACGAAACGAGCAAACGAAATTTGGAAGTAAGGTAGTTTATGCCATTGAATAAGAAAATAGTATATTTATTAGATGTCGATACTATTTTTTTTTTTGTTATTTTTTACATAAGATCTCGGGAGCTAAGTTGCGGGTTAGCTCTCTGCTTAGTTTTACACCAAGCACATACATATATAATCTAATGATTATAGGCCTTGCCTTCAGTCTGCTAAAACCGTATTATTGGAAAATAAGTACCGAGGATTTGTCGACTCGGGCATCAGTTTCGTAAAAAAAAATTATCCATCTAATTTGTGTATTAAGTATCAATAATATGGTACAATGCACATGGTGGTAATATAAAAAAAGTCGCTCCAGAACAAGCAGTTCCTAACGATAGATGTTTAATTTAATATGGAATACGTAAACAAGTTGTTTTCGTTTGCTATATTTTCGAGTACGCTCGAAAATTTAACAAGCGTTATTGTTTGATTATCCGCTTAGTTAAGTTTTCGAAAGCTTTTAACTCAAACGCTTAACAATGTCAATAAAATAAGCGTCCAACTTGGAGAAGAAATGACAATAACCATTAGAAAAAGACATAACATTGTAAGGTAGTAATTGTGATACCAAAATGTATTTGGTCAATTATTTAATTTACAAAATTTTACACTTTTCGCGCACATACAGTTACAAATCTTTGAATGAACGAACTTACGGTGACCATAACATTTATTCTTGGGAAGAAAGTATGCGCCAGACAGTATTAAAGAAGCTGCTCTCATCATAAGTATGTGTAAGAAGTCGTTCAAATCTCGAGACAGTAATTATTACGTGCGGGCACGCTACACTCATGTCACGTAGCTCAAAAAGAGTCTACAACCATTTACGGTTCGTGAATTCCCGAGCGTACTCGAGACTTACTTATATTTGGTAAAATAAGCTGAAAGGACACAGATGTATAATGAGCTTCAAGTGGTTCGTTTGTAATTTTATATTCGAAACTCGTATTCTAAAGGAAAAAGTATCACATTAAGCTAACAAGGGAAGCTTATTTATTTTTTCGTGACTTTATGCAAACACAAAGATGTAATGCTACAACGTACGCTTTTCTATTACTACCCGTTTTCATTATGTAAAATGCGGCGTGCCTCTCAATCAGCAGTAGTACAGAATGCTAATTAATATAATATCATGTATTCGTAATACAAATACCTATTTAAAAAGATTTGGACTCAATTATTCAAAATAACGTTGAGTTTGTCTAACTTCATTTTTATTCACCTGTAAATATACTTTCACCAAGACTATGAGCGAAAAGCTTAGTCACGTATCGTAGATTTAATTATCTTGTATATATCTAATAGAATTCGTAATTTGTGACTGTTGGGGCGTTTTGATATTTTTATTGTGGTCTAAATTATAAGTTTATAAGTTTTATTTTCTGCGCTTTAAATATTTAACACAAAAATTATTATAATGTCTACGTTATTATATCTGCATTACAGCATAGCGTACAAGACATGCTTATCTGGAAAGAGAATCGAAAGTTTGTAGTGTGAAAGAACTCGGTGCATACATTTTTACTTCAGTTTTTTAAACTATCAGTTTGTTCTGGTGTATAGAAAATAAAGAACTATACTTTTGCTGGCTGGGAAATAACTTTGTCCATAGAATTAAAGATCACATTCGACTTAAGACTTTTTATACGAATGAGAGTTACAAACCATCGACTTAGTAGTAAATGGTTACGTATTTCCTAGACACCTTCAACCCTATATCCATTCTGGATGTAGCAAGCAATATCAGACTAAAGGACTGTTGTCTGTTATCAGGTCTCCGGTGTATGATATGTTACAGCAACTCAACACTATTTTACTCAGGATATGGAAGATTAAATCTTCGTGCACCTTCGTAGATGTTTTATCGATTACAGTGCAAATGAATATAATAACGACGAAAGAAAAATGTTATGTACTCAAAAAATTTACGAGTAAACTTTGATGGAAAATCGATTGACAATCGTAGACCGTTACATTTATACTTTGAAATAGAGATCGCTTCTCGCTCGCCGCTATGCCAACTATGTTAACATAAACGTGAATGTGGATTAAAGTCTAAATGTATACATAAAATAACATAATAAAGTGTAAGGTGAATTTAATACACTATTAATAAACTAAGTTGACGAGTATAATAAATTCTTACTACTAGTAAATAAAAGTACCGTCGAAACTATATAAGTAAAGAAATCATTTTTGCAGAATACCGACGTGAAGTAGAGGCATCTTGTGCTACTGCGTTTCGTTCGGTGAGTGTGGTAACCGGAGGCCCACTTCCCCTCCCTATTCCCCTGCTCTTCCCTTCCATCTCCCAAATATCCTTAAAGACCGGCAACGCACCTGCAGCATCTATGGTGTTGCAGATGTATGTGGGCGACAGTAATCACTTACCATCAGGTGAACCGCTTGCTCGTTTGCCGTCTTTTCTATAAAAAAATAAAATCAAACGCCGCGTTTTTAATGCATGGAAGAGTTTCTGGTCCATGAAGCTAATAAAGGCTGTCATTAAACTGCAATTTCATCGACATGTGCATCCTACCAATCGGGACCTACAGAGCATAGACCTGATCTCTGACCAAGCTCCTAAGTCCAAGCTCAAGATCTGTCAACGAGCGATAGAGTGCAGTGTCTTAGGAGTAAAAACCTGGTTTTGCAGACGTGGTCTGTAAGCCAGCCAGACTACAGTGTGATTGAGCACAAACATTGTAACGTCTAGTGCCTGAGGACGGAAGGAGTCGCTAAGAAAGGCGAAGAGTCGGAAAGAAAGAAGAGAAGGTGGAGCGACGAACTTTTTGAAAGAGAGTCGAAGCAGTGGCATATCAGGATCAGGTCTGGAGGGAAGGGGTTTAAGGGAAAAGCTCAACAACCCTGCCTGCACGAGTTGTGCCTACAAACCGAAAAACTCAACAAAGCCAGTAAAAGAGGCTCTGGGACTGAAGGCAGAAAATCAATCCGACTACGCCAGACGCAAATTCCACAGACTAGTGAAGTGTGGAGCATGCCTTAGCGAGGATACCGGCATTGCGCTAACCAAACCGCCTGCCAACTTTTTTTGTTAATGCGACCTTTGGTTGGCGCTTTCTAGGATTATATGCATAAGGTGGAATATAGTGAAGATGTAACCTGTAATCATTTTACTATTTATGTAAAGAACTTTGTTTATTAATGAAGACAAATGCCTTGACACGCATCTCTATTTATGGTATGACTAAGAATAGTTTAATTAATAAAATTAGCATCCGGCACGAAGATGGACCAGTCCGCGACGAGGAGCGCAGCTAAGAGCTGCACTCGACCTGTGGCGGACTGCGCTGCTCTGCATGCAATTATTCCTCAATTGCTTTGTCATTCCCCATCTCTCTACATTGACATTGCTTAATCTGTGGCACGAATATATTTTACAACCTTTCACAATAATACCACGGGATTTGTAACTCTTTAATAGAAATATTTTAAGGCAGTGTTCCTAAATTTTAGTGTATTTTTTCATTTGAATAAATCACTTAACCTTACAAAAAATACCACCTAACAGTGGTAAAGTAAGAAAGTAATTTACGTTTAATCCGGTGAATAAGTAAGAATAAATTTAGGACCATAATCAGTTTCAAAATAACAATGGATTTTTGTTTACCGACTGACTGGTTGACTGTTTAATAGAAAAAATGTTTAAGAGGGTAGATACTTAGGTACCCTTTTCCTTTTTCCTCACCTATTTCTGCCGCATAACAGCAGTGCATCAACTATTGTGTTTCAGTTTGAAAGGTAAAGGTATAGGAGCCAGTAGATTATTTTCACCCCAGTCCGATAAAAAAAAACCTGTGAACGAGCCACAAAGTTATTTGAATTAACACATCACGTTGGCTATCCAATCAAATTCACCCCACAAATAATTTATGTTAATTATACATCATTTAGGATTTAAATACACAGTGGGAGTCAAGAACCGCTGTGAATTCTTTCAAGGCAAAGTTTCGGATTTAAGCGTTTGAATACATCATCATAAATCTACAATTTTTAAATCACTATCACCATGCTTAGCAATTATCCCTTGGAGTATTAATATCAATAATGGCAATGACAATGGATTATCATTCGGCACGACTCGTCCCAGCCAAACGGGTCTCACCAATTTACTTTTCGTCACTGCAGGAGACGTTCTAACGTGATGAGGTGGTGGTTATGATTCATGGATATTTCCAAATTAGAATTTTAACGTTTTTCTCTTAGTCTATTTTTACGATACCCACGGGAAGAAAGGGGACGGCTGATTATTACGCCGCTACCACACATTTAAAGTGTTAGAGTTTGCAGCGCCACCTGGAATTTTCCATTCTTTTTAATGCCTATATATTACTGGCATATAATATTGCGTAGTTGTTGCAAGCCAGGCTGTCACTGCTTTTTATTACTTTCGAGATCGTAATACAGTGCGCATCGTAAAAAGAAACAACGACGGTACCTTCGTGTACTCCTATAAAATAGGTTTTCTTCGAAATGAAAATCTCCACAAAAGAATTCAATACGTGGCCGTAATAAAATTTGGTGTTTCCACCTGTGCATAAAATATCAACCATCAGTATAGCAAGTCAGATAAAAAGAGAAATAGAAACAGAATTTAATACCTGAAACAAGCTTAAAATCTCTTCTCGTTAATATAAAATTAAATTCCATAATTCATTATAGTCAATTAATATATTCTATACTTTAATGTCTTTGATTACAGAGAAAAGTTATAGCAAATTAATATATTTTTTACTTGACATTTATAATTCAATAATTTGTTTCAACCATTTCAACCATCATCCCAATATCGAGGAATTTTTTTTCCAAGCTACCTCAAATTCATAAACTATTAAAATAAGTAGTTCATACCTGCAATAACTGATATTCGTGGTTTACATTTATACTCGTATGTTATAATTTAGTACATCGTAAATTTTAATATGCTATGCACTAGTTTCTAAGTTTAAACCTTGTTAATGCTTTTTAAGTTCGGTCACGTGTTAATCTAAAATAAAAAAGCAGAGGAATAATTATAAGTGTGTTGTATTTTACCCAACTAAATAAATTAAGAATTATACAGGTATTTATTGATAGACACCGTCGAATTTGGCAATGGTTTTTCACATATTTACGAGTGAAAATATTACTAAAATTTCTGAGAACTTTGCTAAACATTTTTTTTAAACTAGTAAACTCTCAATTTGAAATTACGAATATAAAGTGAGGACAAACACTGGTCGAATTCTACTAAAGATGAAAGTATCTCAAAATAGGTACATTTACGAAAGTATCCAGTAAAAAGCAGCTAGAATTTCGGATGTTCTGTTTACAAAGTACATGATTTCTTTGAACAGTGTTCTGTTCACTTCGAGAATATACGATATTTACGGCGCCGACGGCAATCGGGGAATATTTCCATACATGGGCAATATTACATATTACAATATAACAGAAGACAATAAAAAATATAACTTTTTCAATACTTTCTTCGTGTACGTAAACTTGTAAAAATGGTATAATGGAATTCGTTTATGTGAATGGTGTGGTACTGTCTAACTGGTAGGTATCGGCTACAGAAACAACTCCAGTGCGGCGCGCCGCTTCATTATTCTCTTGAGTAAGCGTAAACATAGAGGCACTCCCTCGCCTTTGTGTTCCCGTATCCAATGTTACGTTTATACCTTACAGGATAGGATCGGAGGAAGGGTCAGACGCTGTATCAGAGATGTCCCGTATGACTAGACCCGATAAACAATAATTTGTGGGTTGTTGTGCAACATTGGATAGACAACTGCCGACCATGGCTCTTGAATACGGTCACTACCAAGACACGCTGTAGTCAAACATAAAACCTAATCTGTTTACAAAACTATGAAAAAAAATCAGGAAAACATAGTAAGGAATAGATCGAACGGCATAAAGCCGAAGTACCTATCGTTTCGTCAGCCTAAATCTGCCAGATCTGAATTATCCAAACTGATGAATGGCACCGGAGTCGTAATGTTTTTGTGACGGTAATTATAAAATTAATCAATACGGATATTCATTCATTATATCAAACAATGAATATCTTGTAGTGATTGACACCAAAGTTGTAGGTAGAACATTAAACAACCTAAATAAGCAACACAAACATAGCGCAGAGATTGGTGATGCGGGTTCAGCTGAAACTTCAGACTAGTTGAATTTGACAACAAATATACACAATTATTTATCAGAACGAGCCGGGAAGGGCCCGCCACGCTGCTGCAGTGCGGGTCGGTGGGCTTCACATATCTCCGAAATAATATTTTTATTATTTCTCAGGCAGGCTTCACAGACAGGATGTTTTCCTTCGCCGCTGAACGGCTCTGAGAGGTACTGGCTTCTAAACAGTAAACACTTTATAAATTACTTAGGTCTTTCTCATAAGGAGGATGTGCCACAATAGCCACGCTCGCCGGAATGGCAATCGCACCACCAGACCGCAGGTACCTAAGACGATTGCTCTCTGCGATTTTTAAGATTAAGGTTCCTGTGCTGTCTGAGACACTCGTTTGCTACGGAAGACTCACAAGCCAGGACGCGAGTGAGTCACAAGAAACATCTATTTATTCGTGTGTACGTCACAATTCCTTTAGTCGCCTCTTACAACACCCACGGCAAGAAAGGGGGTAGCTGATTCTTATGGCGACAGCACGCGGCAACCGATACATTTTACTGAAAACATAATTTATTATTAAAAATAATAAATACTACCCGCGTATCCTTTAATGTAAAAAAGGACCTCCCAATAAATCTATTTAATGTGTTTGAAATTAAACCAAACGCTATGCTTGAACTTGCCACCATTGTATATTATGAATTTCCATCATCTTACCATCAGTTATGCAAACTTCCATGAATTTCTACGTATTTTTTTTTTTAATTTAGATCTGTAGGTAGGTTGCATTCTTACTGTATTAAAAATAAACATACGTATATAAAAGTAAACAATTTTTTCTTACGGGAATTAAAATCCCAAATAAAAATTTAATGTATGCTTTTGATTTATTACTAAAGTTACGTAGGTATATATTTTTTTTTTTTTAATTTAGATCTGTAGGTAGGTTACATTCTTACTGTATTAAAAATAAACATACGTATATAAAAGTAAACAATTTTTTCTTACGGGAATTAAAATCCCAAATAAAAATTTAATGTATGCTTTTGATTTATTACTAAAGTTACGTAGGTATATATATATTTTTAATCTGTTATCGAAAGAGGCAGGACGTATCCTTATGAATATAATATGTATATCACAATATACAATTTATTAATATCTGTTAGTTTAACAGGAGTCGTGCTTTCATAATCATATGTATGATTAATAACTATTGAGAATTAAAATAAGAAGATGCTTGAGTCATAAGGGGGAAAGTAATAAAGGAACGTTCCTGCAGGCGGCAGAACAAGGTCAGGGCACTTCCTTTAATTTCACAGTTCGCGAGTGACCTGGGTTCGAACCCCGATACCGGCGGTACCACTAAAATTGTTAATAGTAAAATTTTAAGTGCTGAAATTCACACGTGCTCGGCGGTGAAACAACGGTGCGGAAAACTGCATGTCTGATAAATAGAAAAGAATATTATTTCAAAGAGGTGTGTGTAGTCCAACAACACGCCACTGAAGCAGCGAGGTACAACTTTCCCGGCTTCACATCTTTTTAAAAAACATACATAAGAGAAGGCCTTGGCTCAGTGTTGAACATTAACAAGCTGTTCCATTAGTAGTGCCTTTATTAGACAAAGAACAAAATAAAAACAAATTTCAAAGTTCAATAAATTCAGAGCTAATGCTTTAATTTGCTACTACATATTTGAATCTTCTAGACATCGGGGGAGCACATGGCACGGCGACGATTTCACTCCGGCACCGTGCCAAAACACCAAGATCAACTGCACTCAAGGCTTGCTTGATTCTCGCGAACTAACGTAAGCAATCACTGGATAATTATACCTTACGACGGTCCTAGTTGAGATAGCATGATTTTCTGGAAGCATTAGCTGTTGCAGTGTTATAATGTATGATTAATGATAATGAAGGCAAATATTCGTATTTCAATTACGTAATTTAGGTACCGGGGCGACCGAGTTTTAGAATTATTCAGTACAGTTGCCGACATATTACATGTTTATGTTAAAATAATATGTAAATATTTCAGTTTCAACTTATTTTACTTGAGAATATAATTTTTTTCTTTCGAATAAATATGGATTTTTTTTTCACCAACTGACGCAGTTTGAATTTGTTACGCTCCTCAGCATTTCTATAAAACCTTACCTTAATGTGTCTACTATAATTAGGTAACATGTAAGTCATTTGAGAATTGGGAAACATTATTATTCTAAAGTTTTAAAGTTTCAATAAATGTTGACACACATAAGATAGGTACACATAGGCACTCAGGCACAAACGATAAGAATGACTCGTAATGAATAATACCCCTGGAACCTTATAGATGTAAGCCTTGATGCTCTTGTTTTAATATTTTCATACGTCCAACTCTAATAGTGCAAAATTTTCTTACCCATGTTCTTTATGATTTTATGATTTAAACTGATGATGAAGCTATCATTTGCAAATAAAACCTAGAGATTATGTGTTACTAAATCGTGGCGTGACCGTGTAAACTATGCGGTATAACGAGGTCTCTCCTGTAATATGGCCTGATTGTTAATAAAATCAGTTAAAATAACTACGTTCGTAAAATAAAAACGTATAATTAATAAACTCCACAAATGTTACGGATCTAAACAAAATAACTACGATATCTTTATTGAATTAAATGTAATTATTATTTTATGTGTACTAATAATATAAAATAGAGAATCTGAGTGCAATATATGTAGGGCAATCTCCGGAACTCCATATGGTTGTAGCCATATGGAGTATGTTTGTACCCAAAAAAAGTATCTTTAAGAACATGTATATGTGTGAGATTTGTCGTCAATGAATGTGTTTATTTACCCAAAAATAGAGAGACGTAATCGAAAATCAGATACAGGAGTTTTATTTATAAAAAAACCAGTTATTTTTGCGAAGTATAATTATATGATAACATTAACTTTCTTATAATAACCTCTACTCGTTATGGGATAATAGCAATGTAAATAAACAAACAATACCTATAGAATAACATAACAACACGTGCTTTTAAATAATACAGGCTTCGGCGTTATGCATTTGTATGGATATCAATTTTCTATTCAAGAATACGTTTATATTATACACTTATAGTACACAATATATAACACAATGAATTATCCATTCTCCTTAACGCTATTATACTTTACCATAGCAATTATACGCATATTCTTATACTTGCTTGTTTTACGAAGACAATTGTTAACGCTACGAAGTCCTCAGTTTTCTTATTGATTTTACACATTACTGTACTGTACATATTTTGTTCATAGCAGAGCCAAGCAGTGGCTTTAGCTGGTGCGCGATTGGGCAGTACCACAAAACCAGAATGGGAGTAGTACCATCGCAGAATACCGACACGAAGTAGAGGCATCTTGTGTATCTGTGTTTCGTTGGGAGAGTGAGGTAATCGGAGGTCCCCCACCCCCTCCGCGCTCCTTCTCTCCAAATATCCTTAAAGGCAGGGAACGCACGCTACAGCTCCTCTGGTGTTGCAGATCTATGTGGGCGTCGGTAATCACTCCAACAGGTCAGCCGCTTGCACGTTTGCCCCTTTCCCATAAAAAAACATTCTTCATGAGAAGTTATGTTATGCGATTTATCTCCAAAAAAAAAATCTAGACTACTGCTCCACCTAAGTTAAGCTTTGTGACCCAATAGATGAGCAACACAAACTCAGTAATCGAACAACAGCAATAAATTTAATTAAACTGGCGGTCAAAGAGAGTGTTTGTGTTTCCGGTTATCTTGGATATATTATTAAATAATAAAACGGCATTGCACACGTTAAGAAATGTTTCTGTCTGTATTGTAGTCCGTTGTTTGTGTTCCCTGTTGCTGGCCCCTCCCGTGATCCCATCGCTGCGCAGTTGATAACTGTCGATAGTATTCGGATGTTGTCATCGTGGTCGAAATAGGCCAGGAGGACTTTACCATCGTCGTCCTCGTCCGGTAGGTTAAAATAAATATTTTACACACAACAGGTGTATCTGCTCAATTATTTTATTGTCGATTTTTTTTACACAGAAGGGCATCCTTTGTTACCTTTTGCTTGTTGTTGTATTCCAGAATGACAAAGAACAGCTGCAGTTGCATGAAAGTAATATAAAGCTACAAATACTTTCCATAATTTGAATTCAAAATCCGAACGAAATGCGTTTTTTTTATGAGAATGCACAAACGAGGCTAATGCGGCGGTTACATTAACATGCATGCGGGCGCGGGCTACGTAGCGGCCATTCAAAACACTGTTAGAGTTATAACATAGCCGGAGTAGTATTGTTGTTACTGTACGTTACATGTTCAGAACGGTGCGATGCGGAAGTCCGTAGCAGCGCTAGTTTCAATACTGACGCTCTACCCATGCGGCGCTGAATACAATTACCTACTCGTAACATAACCTACTCCAACTTTAACACAAAACATCGATCGTGAAACTTAGTTATGGTATATACAATATATGGTATATATAAGTAATCAGTACTATAACAAAAAATCTTTAAAGGTGATATATTCTATGCAAGAGGCGCTAAGGGGAATGAAGTATCTCTTTTCTACAATAACTACCTCCCCTGCAGGCGGTGCACCCTGTTAGCTAACAAACGAGGCTCGATGATGACGATGCGACCGAATGATGGCGGAATTTGCCGAACCCAAATCTCACAGGGAAATGATGGGAGCAGTATTACTAGTCCGAGGCCATGGGTACTGCGCTCGCCAGCGCATCAACTTTTGTTGGCGCTTTGAAAGGCTTATATGATAGAAAATGACACGTTAGACGTGAAATGTAATTTTTTGACTCCAGGATCGATTAATAATATGTCATAATAGCAATTATTATAAACTCTTGTACTTCAAGAGTTAATGAGTAAGTGACAACAATCACAAGTATAAATTATTTATTAATACATCAGTTTACATTATACCAGGAATTGATTATTAAAAACGTTATAGATATTACAAACTAATGTCAGAACAAATTGTGTACCTCAACGAAATCTATGAAAAATCCTCTACACTGCATTATTTGTAACTTTTCTTTTCCTTTAGTTTGTAGTTAGTAGGATTTGTAAAGTCCGCGTGCCCGATCTGTTGCGGTGTGCTGCGGACCTTTTCTGGCTCCAAAACCCTCTCAAATACTAAGGTGATAGGCTTTACGGATTACCATTTGGCAAGTCAGCGTAGCCAAACTAATTTCCGCAAACCTCCTCGCCTCCCCGGGAGATAGAACGTGACAAATGGCGTCATCAGTTCTGTTCCCGATAATTGCTATGACATTTTCAAGATATAAGAAACCCACAGACTAAAAGTAAGTATTATTTAATTGTAATATTATAAACAGTTTTGGATACCTTCGCAAAAGTACAGATACTAAGTTCATAAATAAAAACAACGTATTTAAAGAAATATTTATCACAGGGTTATAAGAGTTTATATCAGAGCATGGCCTACAATATTTCCGTTCCGCAATCAAAAATGTGTAACACCTGCTAACAATAGTATTTTTATTGTTTACAAGAGCTGACAGTTCCGACCGTATATTTAGAATTTTTACCTTATTCGAGGCCTGTCCAGATGCTTTAACAAAACTAAATAGTACGAGTAAGTTATATTGAAGTGTATAGTTTTATTGAAGTTTTGATTAAAATGTCATTGCGATATAAAAGTAGCAGGCTGTTAATGCCCCACAGCAGGGCTAAGATATCCTTTCAATATTTGAGAGGGTTTTTGGACTGGCAACGATCCGCCACGCTACGTCACTGCGAGGAATCAAACTTCACATTTCCTCGAAATACATTTTTCTTAATTCGAATCCCTCACGATTTTTACTTCATTATCCTTCATTTTCAGTTACTATAAAATTAACCTAAACTATCACATTGAATTATCTCAGATCAGCCTGAGTTACCACATAAGTAATATATAATAGTACCAGATTATTCCTACATTATCGGTAGTGTATATAAATTAAAATATATGGTCATATAATGATTTGTATTTACGAACACTACACACGCGACCACGACTGCTGTAAAGCAATCGAAATGTCGGGAATACAAAATCAAAATCAAACGCGATAAAATCCGTAAATAATCTTTTCATTTCAAATGAATAGATGCTCATGTTGGTTACGATTTTCATTCGAGTCGACGAACTTTAGCCATAAAACTTAAGTCTAAGGCTTATTAATTAAGCGTGCCAGTCGACGGAGCTTTACTCTATCTCTCAAAAAATAGCACGGCGCAGTTTCTTATTTACTTGTCCATTCACATCAGTTACATTGAAAGAGAATCAAGTATCTTAACAGAGACCAAACATAGACCAAGATAGTAATTTTATAGAATGTTTGCAATGCATTTCAAAGAAATATAAGAAATTTGTGGTAAAAGAACGGAAAGAACCATATTTATCTCCCAAACATAGTACCTTAAAGTGAAAGAAAGGTTAAATTTGACAGTATATAAATATAGACAAATGTGACCATTACTAGAATAAAATAACAATTCCACTGTTTAATCTCCAATGACCCTATGGTTTTATTATACTGTTATGGTTTTATATTAAATGTACAAAAATAATATTTTTTGTTACATGACACGCAGGTTACGTCAATATGTTTTATTACGATGCCGGCGACGTGGAAAACAGTGCTTAAACTATCAAAAAGTTAATTGGTGCTTGCGGGCACCATACTGAAAGAACACACGTTGTATGAAATTGAAATGGGTGCCCGACCCCTGCTCTATGACGGCTATTACGTAATTAATACCTACATGTAATTTAATTGTAGGTGCAATGTTTGGAAGGTTTTTTTTATATTATTGAGTATTAATTATGTAAGTAATTAATTTCCTAAATTCATTTTAAAAAATGCAATGAAATAATTAACATAACGTCTGTATTGCTAAAATTCTAGTACCTACTTCATCAACCAATATTAGTTCCCTACTGAACATAGGGTCTCCAAAAAAAGCTTCAGTAAAGCAAGGGTAAACAAAGCATTACAAATATATTTCATGGAAGGTTAGCCCATACCTACCACCCCGGGTAGGCAGGTTGGTGAGTGCAGTGCTGGCAGTGCCTCGCACTAGCTATGCTCCCCATCACTAGTCTTTGATGGAAATTTCCGCAAACTCGGATGAATATTCCGCAATCATTCGCTCGCCAGAGCCTTGATTGTTGGCTAGCACGGTGCACCACGTGCTATATATGTAAATAACAAAATATTTTCAAGTAAACACATAAGCTTACTAGCTACTGCGTAGTCACTTTTAAACGAAACAACATTCAATACTAATCCGAACTGACTTCTAGTGAAATAAAAAAGAAAATAAATTTATTCTATTCCGTGACATTCGAAATAAGCGAGCGTTCCTGTACGGTCGGCAGAGACGGAGTATGCTTAAGAAAAGACAGAGTAAAGTGATAAACGAGGTTCCAAGTATCGTAAGTGTATTAAGTCAGGTAATTTGTTGTGTAAGATAAATACAGAATACAAGCAGACTTCTAAACGTAAGGAGAAATATTTACAAATGATTATAGGTAGAAAAAACAGGTACCTTTGGCAAAACTCGTAATCGTCTTCATCAGGCTCTATTACTTATTTCCAGCAGTTAGCGTAAAACCGTGTAAAACTTCAGTCAAGTCAAAGATTTTATTTCTGTGTGTACCATACCTACCGCACACCGACTACATTGTGAGATAATTCCGACTTTTCAATTTTTGTTTTCAGTTTTGTTGTGAAATTTTCATCTGCTTTCCAAACGATACTTTGGGTTTGGAATATTGAACTATTTGAGGAAAAGCATATTGTAACAACTGTTAGTATTGTTTTTTTTTTAACTTTTCGCCCCTCCGGAGATTGAACGTGATGTGTGGCGTGCCTCGTCGTCGGAATTCCGAGAATAAATCAATGAAATGATCTCTTAGTGGCTCCCACGGATAGAAAGGGGTGGCTGAATCTTTCACCGCTACCACACGGCACTTTATTTATTTTTATTCATACTATGCCACGATGCACTGTATGCGTTATGTAGAGATATTAAAAAAAACGTTACTGTAGTAGCTTCTCCTGTAGCAAGCAGTGTACATACTGAAATTGCATACATGGAATTATTTGTTGTCTATGCAATGCTTATCCTGTGAAGGAATCAAGACCCGCAGCGCCGTAGCCAAATGCTTAACTACTACGCTACCGAGCTGACCGTGTAGACTCCATTTAAAAAAAGAAACTTTCTTATCTTTGCTTCGTTTAAGTGCAGTAAAAATTCTCATAGTTTGATAAGAAAATCATGAAAATAAAACAGTAGTCTTTATCATCTTTTTGATCAGTGTAAGACCATTGATGGAACAAAAGGATATAAAAAAAATTCAACATTTTAAAACTTTACATTTATTTTCCTCGTTTGTTCAAGAGGCAACATTTTCTAGTAGGTACCAATAGTAGAAACAAAAATATGGCAAACGCAGTATAGACCTCCCAGAAGATGGAGTGATGACACGCGCAGTATTGCGGGAAGTCGATGGATGCAGGTGGGTCAGGATCGAGCTTCGTGGCAATCTTTGGGGGAGGCCTATGTTCAGCAGTGGACTTGTGATAGGCTGAAACGATGATGATGGTGATAATCGGATGGATTTCTCGGCATCAATCCGTGTCCAGCAGTCTGTTAGTCAGCACCGCGTGTATGGCATGGTATGCCTGAAACTTTAATTGTAGAGTACATGTTTATAAACATAACAGATACGAATTGGAGGTGTCTATTAGTGAAAGACAGCTGTTTTGATTTGCAACAAGTAATGGCGTTGAGTAGTTTGAAAACATTTAATAATTTATAAATATTGAAATGTCAATACATCCGCGACACGCGCGAATATGATCGTTCATGCGACACGCGTGAGTGCGATCGATGCAGGCCACACATTGCCAAATTATTTCAAAACTTTTGTAGTTGATCGTTTTAATCATATTTTCTTCTTGATAAAAACTTACATGAGCTTAATAAAGTGATAGCGGCGTAAGAATTTACCACCCACTTTCTTCCCGTGGGTTTCGTAAGAGGCGACTAAGGCCTTGAAGAGGCTAACGATAGATGGCGGTATAACCAGTTCGAAAAATACCAGATCGAAATTAGGCAGACGGATGGCGGGGAACGTCTGTTATGCGAGATGTAGGTGGTACAGCAATCGCCAATCTGCTTGCCGAGCGTGGCGTTTATAACAAATACTTATGGGCAAGGCATGTGCCCTGCAGTAGACTATTTACAGGCTGTTAAGGTAAAAAGGATTTATAATTTTATAAGTATGATTACTTTAAGACAAAATGTAACTTGCAAATTATTTTGATTACAACTTACAATTAAAAAAATCATAAAACTGTTGAGTTTGCTCGAAACTTTTCGATAGAGGTCGTGAAAAAATTGAATAATATAATTTTACGCATATAACTAGAACTAACTATTATAGAAAATATAACTAGATATAACTAGAACTCTTTGGGACCCGTTGACATGAAACAATATCTTATAGTAAAAAGAAAGAGGTTAATTATGTTTGATTTTAAGTGGTTTTTTTGGTAAATGATGGCAAACACAGACACAGGCGATGTCGTGAGGCTTTCGGAATTCAACTTCGTGAGGCTTTGCGGCTGTGTGGGTGTCGCGTAGAAGTGACTAATGTGCCTAGTAGTGCCTACACAAGTCTAGCATCCGCATATTGTGTGCAGTATCAGAAGAGCAGCGATACTGATACAGTTAATATAGTAGATGTCGTATACAATTTTCCTCTCAATCAAATAAAATATAAAAATAAAGATTTTGAAAGCATATGAAGTCCACCGTCCCGCACTTGAGAGGCGAGGCGGACTCTTCCCAATAATTCTCTCACTTATTTAAAATAATTTAAATATTTTTTGATTTGAAGTAGATGATAAGTTTAGGTAACGCTGGGGCTCCCTTATCCTTGGAGACAAAGGCCCCTACATAAATAAAAGAATAAAAAAAAGGTTTTCAAAATGTTTTTCAAAGAGGCGTCTGCGAAGCAGCAGGACATTTATATGCTTCAAGTTTACCATCAATTCAAGCCTTGTACAATGTACAAAAAAAATGTACACCTGTGGAAATCGGGAAAAAGCTTTATTTCTGTTTTGCGGTGAATGAACGACCGTGCACTCGAAATGAATTGTTTGCCAAGTCAATCGTGACTGCATTATGTGCGGTTTGCTCGCGACCATCGCGAATATGTTAACTGAGAATGTGCTAACTTTCGAAATCAATTGAATTTCTTGTTTACTTGTACTGAAAGGTTTCAAACAAAAAATAGCGAGCGCGTTCGCTTAAAGAAAGACTCTAAGCTCAAGAGCCGTAAGACTAAGGCTAGTAAGTAAGTGCGCCTTAATAGCTTCCTCAGTAATCATCGATGTATTTCGAGTAAGATATTTACCCAGAAAATACTGATATTACAGTCCCTGACATTGCTGGTACGGTTAAAGAACACGGTTCGAAAAGAAAGGTTTTCAGTAACTTATTTTGCTATCGACTTATTTGGTTGTTATAAAAGTCATTAGTTAAAATCGTCACACATTAAATAGTACGGACCATATGTTTATTTTGCAGTAAGTCAAATTTCTATTTACCACTTAAAATGGGGAGAAAAGTTGAAAGTGGAATACATATTTTCCGAATCGAAAAGACACAGGTTTCCAGGACATAGAGTTTTTATTCTAAATATCCAGCTTTCAAGTCTAAAACCACTTTGATATTTTTTATGGGTAGCGGGCAAACGACCAAGCGGCTTACCTGATGGTAAGCCATTGGCCATTACCGACACCCACGTACATCTGCAATACTAAAGGATCTGCATGTGAGTTGGCGGCTTTTACAGATATTTGGAGATATGCAATGTTGCCTTTTGTAGCGAAACATGGGTGCATAAAATATTCCTATCATTACATTTCACTTGAAATTAGGAATTCACATCATACCGATCGAAAATAATAAATGGAAAAAATAACAATTTTACTCAACAGAAAGATACATTTAGATATTAAGTAAAAAAGCGTATAACAATAATAAGTTAAAATGTGTCAACTTGCACTTGTTTAATTGATTTAAAGAATGAAAAATAGTTACTAAAAATGCTTAAAGACCTAAGATTTGCAAGGATTGATGAGTAAACATGGTAGTACGTATCCGGAATTTATATTATATTTCGAAAATCTGCGACAGCGATGCATTAAAATATTCGGAAGCCTTGAAGGACATATCGCGTAATGCATTAGTTACGATTTTATTACGTTTCACAGGTTTGCCTGAATGTCCCGGCTGACCTAAAGGTGAGTGATGACTGATAATGCAGTTTAAGAAGGAATGCGCTAACCTGATTATATTCCACCACATCAAACAATGCGACTAAGATCTTACAGCAGGCCACAGAAAAGAAAAGAAACATGTATTCATCTCATGATGATGAAGAATGGATCTAAATCACAGAAACAAACCAGTTGGTGTAAAATTTTTCTCTATGGTCGATAAATTGTTTAGGGCGAAAGCGGCAAAATAACATGAAACTCTAGGTGGTCTCTAAGCTCAGCCTGCCAGCATGCTAGGGACATCAGTATAGATATATAAGCCCTCTCGCCTGCTGGTGAGCAGACATTACGGGATTCGATTTGACAGTGAGATGCAGAGACTGCGGGATTCCATTTAGTAAAGTACACCGTTTAATGTTACATAAAGATAATGATTATTACACGATTCCGAGTGGCCAAACGATTAGTTATTTTAAACACAGTTTACTTCAAATATTTTAAAACAATTAACAATATACTAAATATATTTATATTTTACCAACTCGTAGGCTATTGGGTCACTGTTATTGTACGTACCTGAAACAAATCACAAAGCAAATTATATATTAAAGGTCAAATATAGTCACTTTATGGGTTCCGTACGGACCCCTAGTACTTAGCCTACGCCGACTGTCCGTCCGTTCGTCTGACTGTCCTACCTTTAATTTGCTATATATTTTGAATCATAATAAGTAGCCGGTAGAAATTTTCACAGAATATATATTATTATATTCGCCATCTAACAAATAATAAAAAACCATATAAGAAACGTGTGACTGGTAACACTGTGAAATTAGGTGTGATTATAGTGCAAAATATATAGCAACCAAATAATAAAAACCGGCCAAGTGTGAACCCACGGAGAGCGAGTCCGACTTGCACTTGGCCGATTATTTAGTTTAGTGGCGCTGGCTACTACCGAACCTACTCTTTGGTTGGAAAAGAGTTATTCTAATATAGTATGTACATAAAAAGCCCCATGGCGTTGGCTGTCACAGCGGTCCACGATCATATTTAATACTAACTAAAAACTGAGCATCATAAAGCAACAACAGCAGCGGCAGTAAATACTATAAAAATAGTTCTGCGAATTTAAGGGGTTAGTGGGAATTTACCGTGCATTTCTTCAAAAGGCACCTGGACAAAAGGGTGAGGTATGCTAGCAAACAAACTAGCTCTGGCAACCGAATAATGGCGGAATATCTATCCGAAATTGCCGAACCTAAATCCCAAGAGTAAGGAATAGAATGCATTTATTTAACAACAGTAGTGATGGCGCAGCGTAGAGTAAACTTTCCATTCAAAATTTAAACTGGCTTTTGCTGGAGCTTTTTTGGATAGGCCTATGTTCAGCAGTTGACTAAAATAGTCTGATGCAGTAGTAGTAGTAGGTAATTAGCATTATGTAAATATAAATGATCATGCAGAGATAGATTTTAAATTATTTATAAAATTAAAGAAGATTACGTTTAATGTTAATTAATAACCAACATTCATCAAAAATGGTTTATATCAATCGTTGAGTAATATTTTATCCGACAACCACAAAATTTCGTAATAATAACAGATATAAATTTTTACTATGATTACGAAAAATTGTTTCTACTAACATTAAGTTGTGCCCATGCGTGCAATTGTGATCATTATTTCCGCGTCTATATTATTCTAATAGCTCCCGATTTTACATGGGTAATTGAATACTGTACCTGGCTCGGTTGGCTCGGTGGTACTATGACTGTGTGTTTAGCTGTAACGTGGGGGAGGCAGGTTTGATTGCCGCACGGGAAAATTATTTGTATACAATTGTTTCGTATCTGGGTGTTTATACTTGTGAAATTTATGTTTGTCAACCGCTTCAATAACACAGGAGATATATTCCTATAGTGAAAGTAATTTTTTTTTCAAAAAGATGAACATATATTTTTTAAAGCTACTAATTTGACACGATATCTTTATAAATATATATAATCGTTGATGCGTCTGTCAGTGATCACACAGATAAATACTTTTGTGTACATAGCCTCATCGATAAGTACTTTCAGATTCAAGTTTCATTATCAACTATACAAATAATTACCTTTTCTAATTTTATAGACAAATCCTTAATAAAGTAGTAGTAATTATGGAATAATAAACCAGTATATTTTAATCTAAACTGTATCCTAAATACAGTTTAGATTAATATATACTGCTTTGAATAAACTGAACCTATATGATATAATACGAAATAAGTCACAAGTCCACGTTACACAAATAAACTCCGATTTTCACACTTTTTTTTTCTTTAAGTTTTGCTTTTGTTCTTAAAAAAACGTTATTTTCCGCTGTAGGAATTTCTCCTGTGTCGCGGAGGCAGTTTACATACATGAATTGGACATGGACAAACACCCAGACCGGGAACTATTATTTGTAGTCCATATAAATACTAGTCCCGTGCGGGAATCGAACTCGCGGCCCAAAGCGCTGCAGCTAAACTCTTGGCGTAGGCCACCGAACTGTCTACACTGACGCACTTCCGTTGCGGTGAATGCGGATTCGAAATGATTCGTGCTGAATACAGGCCTATTTCACTTCGCGACACGGAATCCTACTGAAACAGTAATGTTTCACGATTGTTTATGATTGATGATTGAATAATAATAATAACTTTAGGCAGAAATTAAAAATAAGACATCACGGAAATCACTAAGTGATTGTTGTTTTAATTTTAATGTAACTTCAAAAGGCAGTGTAAAACAATGGAGAATGGTTTAATTGACTCTTGTTACAAAAGAGGGTATAGTTGCTGGTTCGTAAATTTTTAATAGAGAATTTTCATATTCATTAGGACGTGGGAAATTTGCATATTAAGAGAGCAACTCGAACTCCTCGACCCGGCTCTGATCGAATAGCCTACTAAGAATTCTTGTAACAAATCGAATTAAGTAGAATGTTTTATATTTAAAATAAGTGATAGACAAGTATTTCGATTAGTTCATACAATAATGCTTTTTAAGACCCTTATTTTTATCAGTATTCGTTTAAATAGATACATATATAGTCAGTACCCAAGTCAATAAATATCTTCACATAATATGAAATGTCAGTAATTCCAAAGAAACTGTAAATACTTAATTAAACGTCTTTGCTTTTGCATAATAATTTTGTATAGGCTATGAAATGGGTGTTCACGTATAAACAGAGCCGTTCTTATAGCAGGTTACATCAAAAACCAAAATATTTTAAGAAATCGTTAGTCGTAATCGCTCGCCGCAAGAGTATCGAGTAGGTGTAAAACTTATTTTTTGCTTCATTTTTATGTGGGCCGATTTAAGATAACATACGTTCACATTTTCAGCTCTGTCATCCCTTCACACAATGTATTCGAAGGATTGCACGACTAGGTTCAAAAATATACACCCAAGATCTATGATTGAAATGGTAACAATAAGGAAAGACTATTTAAATTATAGTCACTATCACTATTATTAAAAATGTAGCTTAAATAAATTTAAAAAATCTAGAAAAAATCATGAAACAATTTTAGCCACAGTTAAAATTACTGAGAGCCTTCAAATTACTGAGGGCGGTACATGATCCAACAGTCTGTTAATACAGCCTTTGACCAAAGTCCTATTTTTTTCCCAACGATGAAGTTCTGTGGGTCCTTGGTAGGACACCCCACCAAACCATGATTGATGCAGAATGATGACCACGTTTAACTTTTCCTGTGTATCGGTACGCGACCTAGCTTCAGGTCCTGTTTAATACTACCCGACAGGGTTGCAGGAATCTCCTTAACACAGTATAGTTGTTTCCATACCCGCTTTGTGCAAAGCAATCACTGCAATTCTGCTTTCGTTAACACTCTACTCAATACTGTAATATGAATATGTAACACTGACGATGAAAAATTATATTTGAAATTGCGTAACATCGGTCGAAGTTTCTTACATAATAAACACATTCCAAATTCTAACAGAGAATTATTTTTTGATGTATCATTATTTATGGCAAGACTTGTTATATAAACTTTATTTATTTTAATAAGTTGGCGAATGATCTCTTATTTTGTAAATTATTAATAAAATATTTTTTATGAATGATAAGCATTGTTTTACAGGGCGTAGACAGTGATATGCTAATATTTATATTTTTAACAATAAAATAGAAAAATATAAAAAAAGTGGAAAAATAATTGGATAATATATATAATACACTAGTCACCAAAATTACGGGATAAAAAACAATACCAAATTTTTGGGTGATTTTCAACAGGCTGTAGCTCGAAGAAAAATAATCATAGAGCAAACAAAAAAACAGAAAATTGTAGCTCCAAGTGTCTAGTTCTCAGATCAGGCCATCAAAATTTTTTATCTTGTTCAGTTCCGAAGTAACCCTAAAAAGTAAAGTTTTTTTATTAACTTTGATAATCAATAACTCGGGAAATAATGATCGTACAGGAAATCAAAGGAGGCTTTTGTAAACTGCAAGACATTCTCTATAAGACATAATGAGTGGATTTTGATGACTTTTTGTTTCCTGTACAATTATTTTTCTCCGAGTTATAGCCTGTTGAAAATCACCCAAAAATTAAAAAAAATTTTACCTTTAATTTTTGTGACTAGTATATAATAAGATAACGTATTGAGATTCGATTCCCATTACAAATATAAAATCGATTACTAGTTTATCAATCGATCGAATATTATATTGGCCATACTGTTACTAAATAGAATATTATGTAAATATTCTAGAATTAAGTAAATTTAGATCAGAGTTCCAAGGCGACATTCCAAGGTAGATAAGAACGTCACAAGCAGGCGAGGAATTGTAGAAACGACAGTCTAGAGCCTGGCAATGTGCCAAACATTTTCAAATTCGACTTCTGATGATTTTTTGTCTAATTTGCACTTGAATAACACAGACGTTATGATAACTACTCGCACGCGATTTAATGTTGAGTAATAAGGATTTGGCTCCAAGTTTGTTTGTGTACTTTATGACAGCAATATTTGAAATAAAACACGTCGTCGTGTCGTATTAAGGTTATTATGTTAGTCAATTCTGAACAAGTAGAACATTCGTATAGAAGCTCTTTGTCTTTTTTTAATAGCCGAGTGATTAGGGATCTACATCCGAATCAGGAGACTCAAGTTCGATCCCTTAAGTGGAGGCCTAGTATCAACAAGTTTTTCAAAACTTTTGCGCGATTTGTTTAGTTGGACACTAAGATGGCGACCGGCTCAACATCTCTCACGTAGTTACAAATAAGCTCTGGTGAAAATTGAGTTAAAAAGGATTAAAATGTCTAGACTCTGATCAGTAGTGGGTAAACGGTCCGGAGAGCTCTTCTTTTAAGTGCATTATATACAACACAACACGGACTACAACTGCATTGTCATATCAAATCAGGGGTGAACATAATATTATTATGTTTTCAATTACTTATACTTACTTTTCAATACTTAAATGCTAATGTATAAACTGATACTGAATTATGGATAGCTGAACACGAAAAGATATTATTTAAATGCAAATCAAGAAAATTTATGGTTTGACATCGTTTACGAAACTTTGCAAATAATTAAGATAAAATATTAATTCGTTGAAAATCTTTGTAAAGGATTGACAGTCGTTTGAAATTCAGGAATTTAAATTGAACATTACAAAAACCATATTCAAGTGGTTAAAGTACTGCAAAAATTATGATTTTCTAAATTTGTAAATAGAAGATCTTGCATTTTAAAAGATAGAATACGACCGTTATGTACATAAATAATCATGAAAAGTTGTTCTTCAAATAGGCATTTTACATAAACTTAAATAGAAATAACCAGGGAAATAATTCGCGGAGAGTACTACGATTTTACGTAACTATGGATCAATGAGCCGAAAGATTATCACGGTAATACAACGCCCTAAGGAAATTTTCCGCAGCGTTTAATTTTAATCGCGTCACGAACTTTTAGAACATTTGCATAATAGGGGCAGTTGTTATTAATTTTTCCTTCTGGCTCGAATACAAGTCAAGTCCTTAGAACACCATGTAGAAATGCAGCCGCTACTTCTCTGCGATCTGACCATCCAAAATTTAAAAAATATTGACTCACTTTTCTGTGATTGATTTCGTAAGTTAATTCGAAAATAATGTACTTAACGAAATATTTTGAACTCATTTATCCTGTCTCTTTTTCAAATATTTGACGTCAATTTGTTTGTTTTAAAGATATAGAAATTATAAGCGACAATTACTATATTTTAAAGTGCATTCCTCTTATGTATGACAAAACTATGCTTGATATTTTGATAACTAGATTAAATATCAAAAAATGTATCGTCTTTCCCGACTTGAACTACAAGTAGTCATCTCCACAGAATTAATGGTAATATGAGCACAATCACGCCGCACTCACTACTCTTTATCTTCCCCAACTCTGTGTATATAGCATAAGAGAGTTGTGCTGTAATAACTATAATAAACATTCAAGCTCGAACATACATAGCAGTTGTGTGTTGTAAATCTCGAACTCAGGATCTATGATTGATTGATCAAGCCACGTTCGTCAATGTCGTTCACGCCAATACTATTTAATTCAATGAGTTTCTTGATTATACAGCATGATTTATGCATCAACCGGACGTAAATTAACTAAAAATAACATGTGACAAATTTAATTGGCATTCACCAACCCAAAAATGTAACTGATCCGAAAAAGGTTGCTAAAGAACAAAACAGAAAACAGACAATATTGTTTCAAGCGATGAAGATAAACGAAGTACGACACATCACAACGGGGGTCCGATGTTTAATGTAAAGCACCGACGTATTTCTCCTGTATTTCATTAAGCTCTCCTTACACAGCGGAATGGGCGACGTGTTGGATTTATTGTAAAATAAACAGTTTAACATAATGATTATTGTTGAGTAAGGTTTCTCTTTAAGGATATCAAGAGTTTTCTGTAAGAAACAGAGGTTTTTTGTGTACTGTATATAAATACTAAATTAATTATTGCACGCAGTTGTTTAAATTGGTTTCTACAAAATTCAATCGGGGGAAAAGTTCGACGCGATCATCATCCTGCATCAATCATGATTTGGTGTGAGATGAGCATAATTTTATTGCGAAAGTAATGACTTCGGCAAAATTGTGTAGTGAAACCTCTCAGTAATCAAATATAATTATATCAATTATATCCTGATCATCATTACCGCCATTTTAAAGCAGTAAAACCCGTGTTTGTGGGTATTACCCCTGGGTATTAAATATTACATATATTTAATACCCTAAAGATATTAAATTGAAGATTGAGTATAAAGTCTACACTGTCATATAAGCTATCTATCAACCACGACACCACA